>CM034467.1:7468964-9868964 GCA_019925255.1 Litchi chinensis
AAAATACATTCAAATCCATCACTTAAATAAAATATGTGAAGACAATAACTTTTTGAATATATTTAGATTTCATTGAATTTCATATAAATCTAAATTGATTATAATTATATGGTTAATTGATTCCATACAAATCTAGATTATTGTTGAGAAACTTTTGTTCGTCACAAAAATCAATTCATAATCTATCTAATCATCATTTAAATAAAAACATGTGAAGTTAATTTTTTGAATATATAAGATTTCATTTGATTTCATATAAATCTAAATTGAATACGCTTAGATTTTAATAAATTTTATATAAATAAATGAATTAAAGACATATAAAATTTAATAAAATTAATTTAAATTTCAATTGAATATATTCAAAATTTTAAAATATTTTAAATTTTAATAAATTTTAGATTAAATATATTCTCATAATTGAATACATCCCTTAATTTGAATACACGCGCTTGTACGAGTGGATCTGCAATTGCTTTGTATTTACTTTTACATTAATTTTTCTTTTTAATTAAAACAAGCAGTGAATGTCAAATACTTCGGGCGTAGTACTTAAAAAAAAAAAAAAAAAAAAAAAATGGGTGTTGTGCGCACCCATAATATCTTAGGACCAATCATTATCGTTTATCACGCACACTCTCTAGAAAGTCTATCTGTAAACCAAACCAAAAAAAAAAAAGACAAAATTCCAATTTTAGGGTTTCTCCTTCTCTGTTTCTCTCACACAATTCTTCAAAAATTCTACTCGTTTCCTCTCTCGATCTTCTTAAGGTAAGTGCGATTTGGCATTTCCGATGATGGGTTTCCTTCTAATTTCGTTTTCAACGCTTATCGAAGTTGTTATTTCTCGTTTCATTTTGTTTGGTTGCTGAGAAACTGCAAGAATTGAAAGAAAAATTTGATTTTATTTTGAAAAAAAAAATAGTAACTAATATAGTGAATTGGGGTTTTGTCAAGTCAGTCAAAGTCATAACTTTTGATTGAAAGGTTTGATTTTTAGAATTGCAGTGATGGATCAGGTGTGGTGCTTTTTTTTTTTTAAATTATTTTTCACGTGATTGTATGAATTTGATTTGATTATAGTTTTGAATTGTGTGATTAGCAGTTATTGTTTTTGCTTGCTATTGTGATGAGAAAAACTAATTGGTTGGAAGTCTGAGATTTTTGGATTTTTTTTTTTTTTTTTTTCACTTTGCGAACTTTAGTATTGGAATATGTTGCAGTGCAATTGGATAAAGTAGCATTTGAAGTGTAGTTTTATGTGATTGCTGATGACCTTCTATTTGTTGGATTGCATCATGGTTTTATATTTATGTGCAGGACACTACTGTTCGATTTGATTCGATTTTGACAGTACATCAATGTGTTTACGGTTCACTTTATTCGTACTTTGCTTAATGTGGTTTCGTAGTTTTTAAATTAGAGTGCAATTTAGACTGGTCAGTTCATCAAATCTATTAAAAACTTGGATCTGTTTGGATTGGATTGGTTTGGTTTGTTTTGATCAGTTTGGTTTGTTTTTAAACATGCAGCTGGGAAGGGTGGTAAACAAATCTAAGTAATATCAAATGATGAGCTCCCTGCTATTGCATGTCTTTGCTTGTTCTCTTGTCCAAGTTCATACCTTAACTTTCCAATCTTTCAATAGTTAAAAAACTTTTATACCCGAAATCTAAAGCTGATAGGAATGATATCTTTTCTTCTAATTGTAACGCCTCAACATTATGTTGTTTTCTCGGTTTGTCTGCT
Organism: Litchi chinensis; assembly: GCA_019925255.1. Lineage (NCBI taxonomy): Eukaryota > Viridiplantae > Streptophyta > Magnoliopsida > Sapindales > Sapindaceae > Litchi > Litchi chinensis. The sequence goes on from CM034467.1 coordinate 7,470,714, forward strand.
GTGCCTTTTTTTCAATTGCTGGAAACTTTTTTGAAGATCCTTGTAGTTGAGCAGAGTTATGGTTTTTTCCTTGAAGTGGTTGCATGTTTTCCTTTTCAGACTCATTGAGATGCATATCTGCCTATACCTTGTTCCTTTTCATCCATGGGCACATTTTCACCTTCTAATTTTCCAAACTGAATAAATTGGGTTGTGTATTTTATTATGTCCTCGGATATTCAAGCTAAGATGTTGCATTCATTTGTGTCCTGGCTCAAAGTTGTTCTGTTAGCAAATATAAATGTGCTATCGCTTTCTAGAGATCATAAAATTTTGCTTATAGTTAAAAAATATATATATCTTGGAAATTCTTGGAAATTGTATCATCTGTTTTTAGCATGGGTTTCTCAGTAAACTTTATCATTTTTATTTTTTTATTTTTTTATCTCTCTGCAAACCAAGTCCTTAAACGCCAAGAATATATTTTAGTTTTGAACCATTCAAAACAGAATTCGTTTCCTTATTACTGGACCTCAGATTTTTGGCCAGGATTTCTGGGTTACTTGTTTGTGTGAGTATGTCCTGTGAAAAACAAAAAGAGGAATAATCACATGAAAACATATTTAGGAAGTTATTTAAAAGCTTGTTTTGTTTTTATAAATATGGTTACTAATCTTTTAATATTAGTTTGGAATGGTAATGGGTAAAAGTTATTCAAATAAAATCTGGCGGTGTTATGTTGTGAAATTGAGAGAATTATTATTCACTTCTTAAACTTTTCAAACTGTACGATATATATTTATATATATATATATATATCAGCAGCAGTCAACTATGACAGCTACAATTAAGGATTTGTTTCCTTTCTTGAAAAGGAAATAATCATTCTAGGATCCTAAACGTATTCAATTATAATTCATAGAAATCAGCATCATATCGTCGGCATCTAGGATTATCGATTTGTCACTTAATATACTTATTAAAAATTTTTGATTGATACATTTTGGAATGAGGTATGCCTTGATGATATTTGAAGTTCATTTGATATACTGTTACGCGGATTGGTTGCAGTATACTGAGATAACAGTCAAGAGACTGTGGAGTCTGGGGATGAGTTTTGGTTTCTGACATTTGAATCTTTGTGAAGGGAGAGAGAGGAGAGAATGTCAGGTAGAAGAGACACCCATTGGTGTTACGGATGCAGGAGGCATTTTCGTCTGCAAGGGCGAGATGCTTGCTGCCTTTACTGTCATGGAGGATTTGTTCAAGAGATTGATGACATGGAGCGCCTCAGCCCACTGGAATACTTTGGATTGGATTCTGATGAAGACCGTGAGGCAAGAATTGGAATTATCGAAGCTTTCTCAGCCCTTATGAGGCAGCGATATGCTGATAGACACAATTATGATATCAGGGGAAGATCTGATTCAATTCCTGAACATGGACAGAGTTTTGGCCCTTTGTTAATTTTTGGTGGCCAAATTCCTTTTAGGTTGTCCGGAAATGGTGGGCTTGAAGCTCTTTTTGCTGGGGCTCCTGGAATTGGCTTCACACGAGGTAATGCTGGTGATTATTTTATAGGTCCTGGACTTGAAGAACTGTTTGAGCAGCTTTCGGCTAATGATCGACGGGGCCCTCCCCCAGCAGCCAGATCTTTAATTGATGCCATGCCTACCATTAAGATCGCACAGCGGCATCTTCGTTCTGATTCACACTGTCCTGTTTGCAAAGATAAATTTGAGTTGGGTTCTGAAGCCAGACAAATGCCATGTAACCATCTATATCATTCAGATTGTATTGTCCCATGGCTAGTGCAACACAACTCATGCCCTGTTTGCCGCCAGGAATTGCTACCACAAGGTTCAAGTAGCAGCCGCAGTCATCAAAGCTCAAGTAGTCAAAGTCGGAGCAGCAATGGAAGGGAGAGTCAAGGAAGACGGAATTTATTCTCAAGCATTTGGCCATTTCGATCTTCCAGTTCTAGCTCTAACCATAGCCATGATGGAACAACTGGAAACAGCTCGCCAGCAATGCATGAGAATAACCACCAGATGGGATATAGTGGATGGCCTTTTAATTAAGTTACATGTGTTTAGAAACGCAATTTGCAATCATTGCCATTGTGTTCATAACTTAGTGGCGCAAAACTATACTGAATGATATTTTAGGAGTGGAATTCTACCAGTCTGGTGTGTGCTTTTAAAAGTAGTTGAGCTTCATTGTCTTTTATTATGTTTCTTCTATGTAAATGACTCTCCTTTGTCTTTGTGGAATAATTGTGCCTTAAGTTGCATCGGTTGCCTATTATATGTGTATGCCTTATGGTTGTCAGATTGTTGAGAGCTAAATATGTATGGTTTCTTAGAATTATTTTAAAAACATCACATGAATTTTTTTTTCACGCAGATACTTTCCTGCATTAGAGATTTGAGGAATATTTTCTGTAGTGGGCAGTTGGATCAACCTTCTAGGTTTACTGTTTCATATATGGTGGAGACCTTTAAACGACATTTTATCATTTTAAGTTCTGAATCAGATAAATTACAGTTGTAATTTTTATTTTGGTCAGAACGCAAGAAGTGGTTTTCGAATTCTTATGAAGTTATATTAATATGATGATTGTTCTTGTTAGGTGTCGTAGACTGTCAGTTTTGGTTAAAAAACTGGAGGTGAGGTTGGAATTGATAATGAAGAGTCAGGGCATGTGTTGTTACAACTACAGCATCTCCTATTACCTAATTTCAGCAAGGACAAGATTGGTTTCAATTGAAGTTGTAGCTTTTCCCTGTCTGATGGTTATTAGTTATTACTGAAAAGTTTTCCTGTTCACATGACAATTACAACTATCATAAAGAGTTCCATACAAAATCCAAAACTCAAAACCAAAAACCATAGAATAGCATGCAAGGCAGTAAAATTCATAGAGGGTTAGTTGATTTTGTCTAATTGAGTTTGGATGTAAACAAAGTGTGAGTCTAGTTGTGGGAATACAAAGTTATTGGACACCCTTGCTTTGTGAACCTAGCTTCAGGGGGTTGGCTCTCCATCTGTTGTATCTTGACACATTTTATTTATAATCATGCCCTAGCAAATCATTTTTCAATTTTAATTTATGCTTACAATTCCATTTAGGCTTCGTTTGGTACATCCTTTCCAAATAGATCTTTTAGAAGTAGACCTTTTGGAATAAAGTTATTGGTTGTTTGATTGTCAATTAAAAAAATCTTTTAAATTATAAACAGTTTGATTAAATTATTTTAAAACACTTTTAGATTATTAATTTATCAAAAAAGGTATGAGAGAGGGGAGTAGTATATTCATTCTAGGAATGTAATGTTTCAACTCAACCATAGAAAATTAATCAATCAAACAACCAATAATTATTTGATGTAATTATATATCAATGAACTAATAACAAAACAATTGCATTATATTTATATATAACAAACATGACATATAATATTCATAACAATAAACATTAAAAAAAATTACAATAAAAAAAAACATAAAACATAGAAAACTTATTAGTTAAAGAGGAGTTCTCAAATTTTTTTATGAAATAAAAAGAGAATAAAAGTGAAGGTAATGTGTTTATATTTATTAAAAAAGTATAATAGGATTATAAAAGTATAAATATATTAATAAAATAAAATAGAGATGTAGTGGATATTTTAATTTTTTAAAAAAACTCAAAAAATTTACTTGGAAAAGCTTATTTGAGTAGGCCTTTTTCAGGTTTTTTAATTCACCAAAAACTCTATTGGAATATCAACAAGATGACAAAAAAAAAATCAAGTATAACTTTTGACATTGAAAAAATACTTTTGACCAGTAGATAAACTGTACCAAATGTATATTTATTCTTCTTAAAATATTTTCCTTAATGAAGACAATTAAATCATAACAATTTCTTTGAGAATAATTAACTTAAAATCTTATACATTAATCAATAATAAGTGCCAGAAATTTTTTGGCTTATAACATTGTCAGCAGATCAGAATTGCAATCAATTTTAACATTTGTTTATTGAGTATTGCCAATTTATACTCTTAAACTTTCCTCCTACTTCACATGTTGGTACCCGATCATTGATTCATAACAAAACCACTGTCTAAATATGATTTTCTGGTTGGGTATGTGATTATACATTTGGTAAGAGTTCAGAGGCATTGCAATTGCTATGATTTTGTTTGTTCAACCAATGTTTCCAAAATAATGTTAGTAACACAAAGGGTATTTCAAGAATAAATTGGTCTGCAATCATAGGTTAAAAACCAAAAATGCCTCATTGGAGTTTAGTTATTAAAAGAGTGTCTACCATTAATATACACGATAGCAACAACATATGCCTTTTGATGGAATTCATTTTGACCTTCTGTCAATACAATTCAAACTCATTTTCTTCTCCTGTTAAAACGGTTTAATGAACTTTATGCGTACGCAATTCTAATATCTCCTAACACTAACAGGCTACAACTCAAATTACCTGGCAACATGAAAATTGACTTAGAAAAACAAACTGTGCACCTGCATCTGGACAGTTGCTAATAGTCTTGTAGTGCCAATTCCATAATTAGCTTTCCAACATGATATTTTAAATCCGCTCAACTCAAATGTTGCTAAATATGGCACCCTGCTGCTCTAAGCTAGAGGTTCCAGTAACAGTAAATGTAAATACTCAAGTACAAGCAACACTGATCACTGAAAATGTAAATCATTCAATACAAACATTGGTGATCAATGATCATGGCTGATAAGTATTAAGGGCACGGGAAGAAAACAAAGAGAAGTGACAAATATTCAAAACCTGCAACCTCAGATCATCAAGGGTAACAGCAAAAGAAAATGAAATGTCCTTAAGACACCATTCAGCCCAATGAAAGCAACACATTAGTTTGTTAGTTCCATAATTGCAGAAACAATGTCACCTTCTGCAGCTTTGAGGGCTTGCACAGCCCTTGGTCTTGATACCCCAGCTTGGGTCATCACCAACTCGATGTCCTTGGGTTCCACTCCGGTCTCATCTACTTCTTCTTCATCTTGAGTTGTGGCCGATGTCTCTGGCTTAGATGCCACATTAGTCACATTGGATGGAGGAGCTCTAAACTGTTCAGCAGCCTGAGTCTGCAGTTGTGAACTCAGATCCTCAATCTTTGCTTCCCCAAAAACAATATATGTGTCTGATGTGGGGCTCTTGAAAACATCTGGCTTCGAGATGACAAAGAGAATCTGAAAGATAAAAGTGCCAAGAGTTTAAATACATGATAAGTCAGGAGATGAACTATAAGAAATAGAATGTTGGACAATAATGCAAGCACTGACATTTTTGCTCTTCTTAACAGTAACACGACTAACTCCTAGGATTGGCTTCATTCCAAGTTTCAACATCGCCTTGCGACTCTTCTTTTCACTTCTGCTCTGTTTTGAACGGCCACTTCCATCTCCTTTTCCTGTCATACCAAAACAGTATCTCACAATGACATTGTTTCCAGCTTTTTACTCATTAGGGTAAAAGCTGATCATGAAGCAATTATTTATATTTTTTTAATTTCCAATTTTTTGGACATGATAAAAGCATATTGGTCAGCTATTAACAATCATTCACAACTATTTCTAAATATTTAAAATAAATTTCACATTACATTTTAAAAAATCCTAAACCTTGCATAAATCTTTTATCAGATGAAAATGTACTACCACTCCTAACTGACGTAAGTTCATAAATCATTCCAGTCCTTTTATGATGCCTTTTCATTGTGTATACATCTTGTATCCTAAAGCAACACAAGAAACCTGTATCTTGCAGTAATACCCAATCTATTTGTAACTGTAGTTATCATTCCAGATATTTTTTTAATATAAATTAAATGTGTTTTCTGGTAATTTGTTAAAAAATCTCCTCCGACTAAATAAAATGTTTGCTCATTTTGAGTTCAGGATTTCATAGAACAATATTATACATCCAATATATGATATCTAGTCTAAATATTAATACTAACATTTGACTAACACTCTGCAAACTCTTTCACCAATTAAGGGTATACCTCATTCATTGACAGAATAATACTATATATTAGTAACCTTCTTAACTCACAATACGAAAACCTTATTACAACACTCATATGTTCAGATAAAGGATAAGCTAGGAAATGAAAGAAAACATATTTAATCTGGGAACATATTAGTACTAAATGCATAATTGGGGTTATCTCTTACCTTCAACATCCTCTTCGTCTTTGTCATCATCATCATCTTCGTCTTCATCATCATCATCCTCATCTTCAACTATAGGTTCATCGGGCTGCAATAAGTTTCACTTCAAGTCATCCACTAAGCAAGAAAAAATCATACAGAATTGGCAAAATCCCATGCCCATGGATTATTTATATTTACACTAGCCTCAACTAATTAAACCTAGTCAAACACATAGATAATCAGTTTTTGCTCCTTCAAGAGTAACTAGTGCTAGATATAAACTCAAAACACCAAAGACAATCATGATTATTATTAGTGAAAGATGTCCAGACCATTTGGACTTAAAAAGACATATCTTCCAAACCAGTAATAACTGTGCAGCTGTTAGAGCTAGGCTTGTATGACATCCTATTCTCAATAGGTTTTTAAAGCAAGCAGTGTCAAACACCAAACAGGCAATCCTTCATATGAATACATTATACATTCACAATTTCCTTAGCAACAACCTAGATAAAAAAGACAAACAGCACCTTAGCTACACATCTAAATGACAAACATTAACATAAAACATATTAAACCAACCAAACTTACTATTGATTACACATGTAAGAAAAAATAAAAACAGCATTGGCTCTGATCCCATACGGTGGCCTTGCAAAGCCACCTAACAGTCTGTAAAGCAGAAAATAGCTCACAAATCTCAAGCCATCACTTTTTTTTTACCTTTTGATTAACAAATCTCACACACATCAGCAAGTCTAGAATCAAAAACAACGCCGCGTCTCACAAATTCAATTATACAAGTATACATATTCTCGAATTAGTTAGATCAAATAAACCTAGCTTGTTAATGGAAAAATAGAATTCTACAAAACGTTTCGAGGCAAGGCATCTGCAGCAGAGTCATCGAATTTATTTGACCTGACACCTAAAAAGTCACAAAACCAACACAAACAACCAGACATCATGGATCCAAATAATTGAAAAAAAAAAAAAAAAACCCAGATGCTTGTAAGCTAAAAAGAGCGATACCCATATCAAGATATCAACTATATTCAAATCTAGATAGCTACTTCTCATCAAACATCGTCATTTACAGCTACTTGTACATATATTTTTAAGTTGAATAAATAAAATAAATAAAAGCAACAGAAAAAAAAAAAAAAAAGAAAAAGAAACTTTAGAGAGAGACATACGTTAAGCTTCTCCTGTTCCAGATGGGCAGCAAGGAGCTCTTCTTGGGACTGAGTAGTCATGGTTGGGTTGGTGTTGGAGACGCAGACAAGGCACGAAGACTCAAAAGAGACAGTAAAACCCTAAATACCCGATAATGGTCTTGATCTTCAATGTGCTTATGTACAGACGTGTATATATAGTGTCTATTCGGGTCGGGTTTTGTAATTGGTCTCGGACAGCTAGTTTCAGAAATCAGAATTAATTGTCAACATAACATTTTGAGTGGCGATTTTATTTTATTTTAAGTTACTAAGACTAGTCTAGGAGATAACCAAAGCTTTGCTGATAGGAGACCGATACAATGATTTAGATAAGCGGCTCTCAAACAATTAAAAATCTTTTATACTTGGATGAGAGACAACCCATATATGAGAGAAAATCTCACAAATTTATTTGGAGGTGGAGTGCACAATCTCTCGAACCCATGACTTGTTATGACGATATTTTATCCCTAAAAAATTGTATATACACTCCAAATTAACATTGTTTTAATTATTCAATATTGACCTAAAGGAAAATTACTAAAAGACCTATTACACACTGCAACAGCTTCAATCAAGGTAATAGGTTTCTGACCTTTCATCAAATGGATTGTTTCAAACAATTCATTGTAGTTTGTAAAAATATTCATTTTATTATTATATTTTATTTTTATCCAAAATTTTCTTTGATGTTAAAAAATTAACAGAAAATATCAATTTTAGTGTCCATAACTTCATCATCAATATATGTCCATCAGAGGTATTTTCGTCATTTCATACATTTTTAGGGGATATTTTGAGTGTTTTTATTAATATTAGGAAGAATTTTAGATAAAAATGAAACCATAAATGATAAAATAGATATTGTAATAAATTACTTCATTAATTACATTGGGTGTTTGCAGCTCTCTCATGCCTTGTCCACCCTTTGCAAAATAGAAGCATGTCAGCTTCTCCATATCCCAGTGCAGGTGCTCTTTTGATGGGGATGCATTCAACATGAGGCATCCTTTAACAAGAGGAGGAATAACTGTGGCTTTATTCGATGTCATTTCACTGAGGGATCTTTTTAGACCTCTAGATGCTCAGAGTGATGCATCCACTCTTTGCAAGTATTTCGAATCCTTCTACGCTTTACGTGAGGTAACCAATGTTCATATAATTCCTTTTAAATACATTTGCAAATCGGTCTTCATGCCATTGACATAATTACAATTGTGATAGAATTTAGATACGAAAATTTATAGCACAGGTTAGACCGTCGTGTTGCAGAACGTAATTAATGACAGGTCAGGGGCCCATTGCCATAGTTGAAGCTGCTGCAACGTCTAATAGGCATTTTAGTAATTTTACTATCGTCAGTATTGAATATTAAAAAAAAAAAATGTAAATTAGGGGTTTATATACAATTTTTTAGGGTGGAAATATCACCACTCTAAACTTTTTGTATTTTAACTAATTATCAATCAAATCCAGTTTGATATTATTGGTTTGAGTTGGGTTGGATTGAAGAATTGATTGTGATAGATTAGGTTAAAAATTTTTCAACTGATTTGAAGTCAGAATGAATTAATTACATGTTATAAAAATGCTCTTGATTAAAATTATGTATTCCGTAAACATTTTTTAATTTTAAAAAATGGAGAACTTCATTGGGTCCCTATGTTTTGAAAAATTTCTCATTTTTAAATACGAATCCGTTTATAGCCTTCATGGTCCTTTACTTTTCAAAAATTTATCAAATTAGTCATTTCTATGTTTTTAATAAAAACATAGGAACCAAAATGAAGTTATCTATTAAACATAGGGACCAAATGGAGTTCTCTATATTAAACATAGGAACCGAAATGATGACAGAAAGATCAATTTGATGAGTTTTTGAAAAGTAAGGACCATAAAGGTTATAAATGGATTCTTATTTAAAAATGAGAAATTTTTCAATAAATATAATTATAATTTTAAAATTGCAAAAAAAAAAAAAAAAAAAAAAAAAAAAAAAAAAAAAAAAAAGTTTTTTAGTTTTTTTTTTTGTAAAATTGTGTTTAACATGAAGTGCCATCTTTTATTATGTTCTGCTATATAACTCATCGTAATAGGTTAAAAAAATGAACTTTCTTAATAATATTATTGTAAATATATTATGTATCTATATAATTTTCAATATCTCGAGGATTAAAATCAAGTTTATCTATATTATATATAAAGTAGTGTTGTTGTTACTGTTTTTTTTTTTAATTATTATTATTTATCCTGATATAAAATGATTTCTTCATTTTAGATCAACTCTATAAAATGATCAAAACAGGTTTTTTTTTCTCACTTTTTTTAAAAAAAAAAATCTCAAGTTTATTATCATTTTAATAAAGGGTATAAAAGACTTTTTAAATTATAAAAGAGAATGAAACTAGGAATTCTAAGTGTATGAATCCTATTCCGCAACTCCAAATTCATGTGAAACCCACAATTCCATTTGTACTAGGGATTTATTTTATAATAAGTAAACACCAACAATGATTTTCATTTTCCATTCACATTCCTTAATCCCTCAAATAAACATACTATTAATGGGTTTGAATTGGATTTATTAAGTTAATTTTGTTTTGTTTTTTAAGTGGCCAAGCAACTTAGAATTACTAAAAAAAAACTTAAAATAAAAATTATAAATTCAAACTTATCACTTAACAACTAATCGTTTAATCATAATTAAAATAGTTTTTTTTTTTTTTTTGGTAAATATCATTATAAAAGATGCATATTTCCAATTTTATCTTTATTAATATCAATAAATTACCATTTTCATATTGTTATTGGTAAGATTAATAGTTGGGTAAAACAGTTAAACCCTATATAACAAGACATGTGAATACAATATTTTCTTAAACTATTGTTGTTTAAAATATTATCAATAAAAAAATTAGAAATATATAAATTAATTTGGTTAAGATTTATCAAATGATTTGTTTTTTACTACATATATAATTTAAAATGAAAAGTAAATAACCATTAATAGTAATAAGGAACGTAAATAATTGTTTCAAGATATTTTTTTGTTAAAAAACAAGATCAAATTACAACTTATTCTACTGGTTTGAAAATAATTATAGCCACAGTTATATTTTATTGTTAATTACAATTTAGCATACTACCATTACAAAATTTCGTCAAGGTTAATCGGAGACTGACAAAAACATCAAAATGTCCTCACCTTTTTAATTATTTTTCAAAAAGAAATTTTAAAAAATAATTAAAAATTAAAAATTAAATAAAAAAATAATCAGATCACAAAAATAAAGATTTATTTGAAAAAAATTTAAAAATTAAATAAAAATTAAATAATTTTTTTCATCAAAATTCATCACTCATCTTAAGATGGATGGTACAGATCAATTTGAAAAAAAAAAATCTAAAAATTAAGAATAAGAAAATAAAAATAAAGTTAAAAAAACAAAACTAATTGGTTCATTTTTTTTCTCTCTCTCTCTACCTCTCTCTTGTTCTTTTTCTTTTCTTCATCTTCTTCTTCTTCTCTTCTTCTCCTTCTTCTCCTTCAAACCTAGATGAATTTTAGGTTCATTCTAGAACCCAAATGAAATCTGGGTTCGATTACCTAGATGAATATCTGGGTCTATTTCAGAACCTAGATGAATTTGGATTTTGTCCTATGAACCTAGATGAAAGAGATGGAGGTAGTGGTGGTGGGTGGATTTGAGTTCATCACCATTTTTTGGTTTTTATATATGTTTTTGGGTTTTGTTGATTATTCTTATGATTTTTGTTGATTTTAGGTAGTTCATTTTGTCGGTGGTTTTTGGATGTTTTTGTTGATGATTCTTATGGATGATGTTGTGTGGTTGGGTTGATGATTATGGGTTCATTTGAATAAATTGGGTTGATGATGTTGATGATGTTGTATGGTTGAAGATGATATGGGTGGGTGGGTGTATGGTTGAATATGGATAGTTTTTTTTTTTTTCCTCTAGTTGAAGATGAATTTTGCAATTGTTCTTTTCGATTATAGAGAGATAAGATCTCTTTTTTTTTTTCAATTTTTAAATTTAATTAATCTTCATCGTCCATTGTCCATTTTAAGATGGACATAGAGATCTGATTAAAATTTTTTATTTAATTTATTTTAAAATTTTTAAAATTTATTTTAATAAAAATTAAAAATAAAATTAAAAGACAATTTTATCTATGCCTCGTTAATTTTAATGGAAGTTCCCAAACGGTAGTAGACCGAAGTGTAATTAACAGTAAAATGTGACTTCGTTTATAATTGTTTTCAAACTAGTAAGTTAAATTATAATTTGTAAAAACAAACAATTAATGTGTACACACAGTATTAAAAAAAATTTCAAAAAAAAAAAAAAAAAAAGAGAAAATAAACATGTTCTCTGTCTAGGTTTCATATCAGAGTTACTTCGCAAGCGGTGCAGCCAACCACGAAGCACAACAAATAACGCAGCAGAAGGTATGTGTATGGTTATTAATTAAATAAATAGTTACAATATTGGTGTTTCAATAACATGCTTGAATGCAAATTTGTCACTTGAAGATGAAGTACTTGAAGCCTTTGGAGTTGTACACTGGGTTTTTTAAGGATATTTTGAGTGGGACGTCTCCGAGTCATGGTCGGTTGCTAGGTTTTCATGTTCGTTCCAAGTACGTGTCCTTGGCTGTGTCGGACTCCAAGAACATAACTGCAGTGCCTTTAAGGTAATGGCCTGATTGGTCTCTTACATAATATTATAGACTAATGTTTATTATTTTGTTCTCACGGTGAATTTTGTCAACGACATACAAGAACTTTGGAATGGCCAAAGCACAAAACTTTAATGGTTGATACAATTGCAGCTTCGGTAAGTTTAATTATTGGTCCATATTTTTATAGTTTTAACTAGTGTTGTTGTTGGTAAGTCTTTTATTCTTTTCTATTTTATTAATTGCAGGTCTCTAAATATGATATAGTGGGTTTCATTGTTGGCTCTCCTTATGTGCAATGTCTGGACAATACACCCTTTGTGAGTAGTGGCCTTCATGTCATAAAAGATTTTCAAGATTATACTTCATTTGCTCTCTACCTGATTATATTTTCTTATTTTATTTGAATAGGGTCCACAAGCGAAGAAAATTATTAAAAAATTATCGGAAACAAGAAAATTTGGGGATTTGAAGGTTACATATTGGGATGGTGGCATTGCAGCAAAGGTATCTGTGTATGTAAACTAGTACAAAAATGATCTGCAAATTCGATGTTTATGCAGTGATTTGTCTAGTACATGTTTCTAACTATGGAATCAGCTTAATTTGCTCGTATCATTACTTATGGTTGTGACTTGTGAGAAGTGCTGATGACAATTATTTTGTGTAGGAAATTGCCGAATATAAGTGGCCATTACGTGTTTGTGACAAGTCTTTTGCATTAGTTTCTTTAAATTATAAGATCTATTTGTTTTGTTGACAGAATGCAGAATTTGTATTCGATCAGCATGTACAATATGTGTTGAAGCATTTGGGTGGGGATGCTAGTAAAGTCAGGCCAAAGGAAATTACTAGCAAGTGTTATGCTGTTCGTGTACTGCAGGTAATGCTTTTTCATTCTTTATGAATAATTTAATTAATTTATTGTAAGATTATAGTTTGTATTACGATATATAGTCGAAGACAATAATTGATGTGTACAGCCTGTGTATTCATGCGCAACTGTTTTCTTATTCTTGTGAAAATTTAGATTATTTTATTTTAAATCAATAGTTTGTATTTTGTTATTTTAAATGTATTGAAATTTCTTGTGTTGGCATGGGAGATTCGTCATTTACCCATTATTAATATTTAGATTGAACTAAATGAATTTTTGCAATTTATAACATTTTATTTGAACAGTCTTAATATTAGAATTTGGAGTTACTTTGAAATTTGGCCAGGGGTACCTGGATATTACAAACAAGTTGTTAGCAGAGGATTGCATCTGAACTTGGATATTGCACAAACCAATCTTCATGGTCGCAGCCTCATTTGACCTCATCTGAATCCTCAAATCGTTTCAAGGAGACCCATTCCATTTATAATCACCTTTTAGATATCGTTGAATCTGAATCGTCAATTAGAAACAAGATATGTTTTAGAGTTGATTGAATTAGATGCTGCTAGTTTACTTTGTTATTGGTATTTTAATGATACTGTTTTTGTAGTTAATAATATTATTATTATTTCTCTCCCGTTTTATTAGTTAATACAACAATCATTGTATTTTGGGGTGGGCAATCTGCAGTTCCATTCGATTTTGGCCAAAACAAGACTTAATCAAATCCAAAACAATTCGATTTTGAAGAAATGGAAACCGAATATAACCTTTTTAATTGTATAAATTGATCTGAACAAGATGAACTTCAATTCGGAGTAGTTCATTTGGTTTTAATCTTTGTATGATTGGAAATAGAAGAAACAAAGAAAACGAACAAGAATTTGGAAGTGGAAACTTTAGAAATGGAAAGAAAATTAAGATGGTGACTTTTTTTTTTTCTTCCTACTAATTGAGATGATGACTTAATTATACAAATTTGAAAATTATTTTAATTAAATTTTGATTTAAATCTACTAAAATGAACTCAAATGTATCAAAATTCTTAACAATGTAATCAATCCTTAATAACTTTGTTGGGGAGGAAATTAACATCATAAAATTAAAATAGGCTCAAATTATAAAGTCCATTAACTTACAAGGTAAGCCAAGGGAGCTCGACTTAGGGGTGGGGGGGGGGGGGGGGGGGGGGGGGGGGGGGTTGTGTAGAGGGGTTGTGTGCGGCGGTTTACGCCCAAGATTGGCCTCAAAGATAAGCTCAAGGGACAAGCTTAAAGTTTGCTTGTAAGAGAACTCCAAAAAGGAAGCTTGAGGGAGAAGCCTAGGGTTAGCCCATAGGAGAAATCTTGGAATGAGCTCAGGGTTAGTCCCTATGGGAAATCCAAGAGAGGGGTCTCGATGGGGGTATGAAGAACTCCAACCTAGATATTTTGAGAAGGGGCATGATAAAGACTAAAATACCCCTAACAAGGGATAGGAAAACAAACCAAAGGGAAACTCTATTTTGAAATTCAAATAAGTCTCTTTGTTGTTTGATAGTCCCTGTGCCGTCAAAAGAGCATAAACCTTAGGTCAAGCAATAGGTCTAGTTGAGATAGATACCTATGATGAGAGACCCTAGATCACAGAGGCAAAACGATAGGCTTAGAATAGGCCTTATGTCTCTGCGTTAGAGGGAACAGCAAAAAGAGTTGACTAATTGTATGCCCTTTTGTCAAAATGGTAATGAGAGAGTGCCACATTTCCTTATGTCAAAGGGGACGATAAAAGGAGTAGACCACCAGATAAGGAGAATGTGATCGGCAAATACAAGAAAGCCACATGTCTTTGCATCTAAACGGGCAGTAAAGGGACTGAGAACGAGGAAAATCATGAACGGGATATGATAGACTAGACCATAGAGGAAAAAGGAAGGGTCCAAAATCAACCACATGGCCGTTTGTTAGAACAACGAATTATAAAGCACCACGGGGCGTTGTGTCAAAAGGGACAGTAAAAGGACTCGACCAACCATATATGCCTTTGTTAGAATAGTGAATTGGAGAGCGTCAAGTGTCCATATATCAGAGGCAATAATAAAGGGGGCTGACAAACCACATGCCCATTTGTCAGAATGGCAAATTAGACAGTGCCATGTGTCTTTGTGTCAAAGGGGACATCGAATAGAGTTTACCATCAGCTAAGCAGAACGTGAAGAGAGCAAACATACCATAGAAGAAAGGGACAAGACTAGTGAAAATCTTGACTGGCGGGAAAAGGAGACGAGGAAACACTATAACTAAGCAATGAGACTATATATAAAGACATGGTTCTATTACTAAGGTGGAGACTTGGTCTAAGGACCTTAGAAAACCCAAAAAAAGCTCTTCTAAGGGTTCCTTGTTAGTGGTTTTTCAACTCCCATTTTAAGTAATAAACCTCACAAGTATATGAATCGTATAGATGTCGTATAGCGATTGTGGGATCATCTTCATAGAGATGTGTGAACCAATTACTAAACTAGTCCTAGATGAAAATAAACTGAATATAAAATGCTAGGATTTTGGATTTCTTTTAATTATAGATATTAATCATCATAGCATTAAAGATATAGTGGTTTGTGTTGTTGCTAGTTTATCACTAATCCTCTCAATACATTTCTTTCAATAATGCATTGGACATACTCTTATCTACTGATATCTATCTTTTGATGGATATTGAATAAACAATAACTCTTTAAGTTTAAGATATTCTACTATTTAAGTTGGATTGATCTACATTGATAAGAATACTTGGCTGTCACTCGAGTAACTCCTAGTCGACTTGATTATCACACGAGTGACCAATTTTTCTTTCCTAAACCTAAGGTAGACATTTTATCAAGCATATTGTATGTTTTTCCTTTCGGACTCAACACATAACCCTAATTATATATATATATATATATATATTGACCAATCACATATAAGCATTAAATGCTAAATACCTACTCAACATATATAAGCACTCTCCAAGTAGTAATAACCAAATCTATTTCATTTATCAACATCCATCATCATCCCAACACGACATATATATATAATATTTACATAAAAATGGAGAAATTACAAATACAAAAGAAAAGTTGAGTAAACAACCCATGAACCTCTCTGGCATTCTTCGATTTCGAATCCATGGAGCTCATCTTTTTCGAGTTTGAGCCTTTGCCTTCTCTTCTTTTACAAAGCTTTCTCTCGAAAAATTGTGGGGGATGTGTGATGTTGTTGGTTTGGAAGGTGAATGAAGGTGGAGGATGGATGAGAATCAAGGTGGAGGAGGAGCATTAGGGCTCCATCCTTTGCCCCTCAAAAACCCTATACAAATAGTGAAGGTCAGTATATTCTTAAAGGTTCTCAAAGTAAACGCATCAAAATGGTGGTTGTAAAAGGGGAAACAACTAGTTTAGGGCTCTCTAGGGTATTTGGTTGGCTACGTGCGCAAAGGGGTGTGCTTATGGCAATAAGTGGTGCTCTCTTGGGCATTTGGATGGCTAAATGTGTAAGAGGGCATGCTTATGGCAATAAGGCATATGTGTTCCCTTGGGTACTTGGCTGGCTAGGCATGTAAGTGGAAGCATCAAGTTTGACTTTTTATTAAGTTCCAACTAGGGATGACAATGGATCAGATCAAATCGAATCGGATTTGACCCTTACCAAACCCAACTTGAAATTTTTAAGGGGTGTGCTAAATCCTACTCATGTCTCAACTGTGTTACTACTTTCCATCCCAAATCTAAACCCGACCCGTTAGCATGATTTAGATTTTAACTAATGATATAATTAATATCAAAAAGCAAATATACAAACAAGAAAAGAGATAAATTGACTATGATATCCACGATCCTTCTAAGATAATTCCAAATTTATATAAAAACTCTGACAATTAACGATGACAGACTTGGACACAATGTAATAAGTTCTCTAATACACAGTCACAGATTTAGGATTTTTTTTTAAATTTTTTATGTTTATATATAAAATGGATAACTAAATTAGAAATATACAAATAAAAAAATAAACAAATTGGTTATGATATCCACGATCACTCTAAAACAGTTCTAAATTCATATAAAAACTTTAACAATTAACAGTAAAAGATTTGGATACCATGTGATAAGTTCCTTCGATACACAGTCGTAAATTTAAGGTTTTTTCTATGTTTATATATAGACCGAGTTATTGGATCGGATCGAGACAAGAAAGTTTCTCTTAAACTTGATTCGAAATTTTTTAGGGTTACCTTAAACTTGACCTATGCTCTAAATGGGTGGCTACTTTCTACCTCAAACCCGTTCTGAATAGACCGGGTTTGAGTGAGTTTAGATCAAATCAGGTCTTTTTGGTCATCCCTACCTCCAACATTCTTTATTGCTCAACTTCTTGCTCTTAACCATCACACCATTATTACTTATCATGCACTTTGCTTCCTATATTTTTGTTCAATCTACTGTCGATTACATTTCTAACTTCGAAGTGCCTTTGGCTGACACCAACCTGGTGTCAAGGTATTTTGTCCGTTTATTTTGACTTTCATAGCATTCTATCTTTCAAATACACGAAAGAATTTTCATGATATCTTATAAATATAATCAATCAAATTTAGTACTTAGCTTTAAGCCTTTAACCCTCAAAAGGCTAGTTTAGTTCGAGGCTTTAATATTTCAATAATTGATACATGAGCACATTAATAAGGTAGAATTACATTACAAAAGAAAGACAAAGGTGGTTTTAAGCTTCCTTGAAAGCATGCAAGTCCATATGGAATATCTTCTCTGTAATAAGAAGAGGTGAAAAGCAAAGGCTACGTTCTTCATTTGCATTTCATAGTTCTTTCTAGAATCAATTTCCCAATAGCTTTTCTTGAGGAAAAAAAAAAGTTAATATCATGTCAACAAATGAAAAATTGCAAATAAAAATAATCTCTATAAACTCCTCATTCTTTTGTTTTAGTTTTAAAAAAATGAAATCTACGTGGAATTAGTCCCAATTTTTTTACACTCTTACAAATTTCTAATGAAATAAATCAACTTTTTGAAAGTTGGGTCAAAAATCGAGGGCATCTCTATCCAATAACAATTTCTTACAAAAGAACACCAATTGATATCTAAAATGAATAGTAATGACATGGCAATTATTCACACAACTCAAAGACGATAACTTATAGAACAAATGCAAATTAGCTACCCAATTGAAACCAATTATTAGGCGGAGTAAATTTTATGTATTTATTACAAATTTTCCACCCGTTGTTAGTTTATGTTAGTCAATAGTTAGTCAACCTTAACAAATATAGGAGTATTTTCGTCTTTTGATCTTATTTTTATTTTTATTTTAAAATAAATTTAAAAAAGGAATAAATTAAATAAAAATAAAAATAAAAATATTAAAAAAAACCAAAAATATTCTTCTTCAATCTTGATACACAAAAGATAAATTAATAAAAAAAATTTGATTTCTTCTTCTTATTCCAAGTTGCTTCTCTCACCTCTATCTCACCATCATGACCATTCAAATCTGTCTCTTCTCCATCTCTCTTACCACCATGGTAGTCGCATGTCTTAAATTGCTACCAATCTTGTTGTTGCCATACTCTTCTTTCTCCTTTAATCGTCATCGGTGCCTCATTCTTCATCTAGTCTACCACTGTTTCCACCTCTACTACCAATGATAGAGACAATGAAAGGTCTCCATCACATGGCGACTAGAATCTGGTCTTAATTGTGATGGAGACCAATAAGACCATTCGACCAGATTAACTAAGGGAAAGCACTAGAATTGGGTGTTTTTTTACATTGGTTATGTGCTAAATTGGCTTTAGAGATGAGTTTGTTTGTGGCCTTTACTTTGGTGTCTTTTTATGTTGCTTTTGTAGGATTTTTGATGCACAAGTGTTGTTTAATGAAATGCTAGTAAAAATGTTGTTTTGTGGATTGCCATGTTGGTTGGGTATGCTAAACTTGATGATGATCTGCAGATGGTGATGATGAAGAATAGGTGTATAGATTATATATATCATTTATTTTTTTAATATTAATTTTAGAATATGGTTTCTTTTTTCATCTCCACTATCCACCAAAGGAGGGACGGTGGAGATTACAATCTTTCTTTTAAAGTATTAAAAAAGAAGATAGATAAAATTATCTTTTAATACTTTTAAAACGGTACTCAAAGGTTTAAGTTAACGTTCTTTGTCTAACGATGGGTAGCTAAATTGTAATAAATCAATAAAGTTTACTCCACTTGAGAAGGGATTTCAACCAGATAACTGATCGCAATTTATATTAATAATAATTTGACTAACTGGTATACTATTGATGTCAAAAAGTGGAAACACCAAATCAAATAAATTGAAATTGGTTACCAAGGTGATTCGAGTTGGTAGGAAAGATTATTGAAATCCCCTTGGACTCTCGAACTTTGCTTTGTAAAGGGGATATTTTCCTTTTGGGAATGCTACAACCTTAGCCTACCTACAAAATGAACACAGAGGTCAAGGGTCACTGGAGTTACTTTAATGAGAACACTTCAATGCTCAAGTTAGTATGGTTTTTGAAGGGAAACCCCCCTCCCTCCACGGTAGCTATGCCAAAGGGGAATAAGACACAAAAGAAATATGATGATGAAAAGAAATAATAATCTAGAGCATTATATGGAAAAAAATCCTAAAGTATCAACTAATATTGATGAGGAAATCTCTTATTAGAGGTTCCTTCACACATTAGAGAACTTCAGGATACATCTTGACTTGCATAACAAATTACCTTCTAACTTGCCTTACTCTTGAATAATGGTGTGGTATTTATAGCATATGAGTCTACTAGGATTAACCCCTTTCCCTCCATTTTTCTTGATTAACTCTCTATTTTAGCTCTCTTAGCTCATCCTTTGGTGTCTCGTCCCTTTTGTCCCTTTTGTCTAGTCGCTTTCACCCTTTCAGGTCTCGTCCCTTAAGTTTGACTGGCTTGGATGGATGCGACATGTGGCCCCTTCTCATTTGTTGGTCATATAGAGGTTTTATGTGATGTGCTTAACACCTTTCATTTTTCCCACCTATTTTTTGACATTTGTTGCTCCTACAGTGTGTCAACTTAGGTCTGAACCTAGTCCTGACACTTTTGATTTCCTGATGGGACAACCTGTATTCTGATGCTAAGGAGATTTGACACTTGTTCAAATTTGATGCCTCCTTGGCTTTGATTCCCGCTTCTTGGTAGGGGCAACATAGACGCTTTGCAGTCCAATTTCTTGAATGATTAGATTTAGGCATTCGCTTCAAAGGGCAATTGTTGTTTTATGGGCTTGGTTTTAGGCTCAATTCCAATCAATTGTCTATGGGCTCAATTCCAATCAATTGGAATTCAAATCACTTGGGCCAATTGAATTGTGGTAAGCTAATTTTTCCCTTCAACATATAATAACAAAAAGTATTCAATAAAATCCATTACATATAAAAAATCATGGTAATTACATGTTACAAGAAAGTAGCACTTGGTCTGGTCAAGAGTTAAGAAATAAGAGAGAACATTTTTTATCATTACTTATTTTTTAGGTCATTTAGTTGTGAAGCTTCTCAAGGTTCAGCAATACTTATACACGAACACAGTGACACAATAAAATCATGGACAACTTAATCTCCTTTAGCTTTCAAACTGGTATAGTACCTGTAATAAAGACATGTAATGAATCAATACTAGTGATAATCAACGATCAGACACAAAAAAGGAAAGAGCTATTACTACCTTCATATGTGAAATCATTTATGCCATTTGATGAGACAAGGCTCTTCAGGTATACATCTTGAACTCACCAATCATCCTTAACGCAATACATTCTTCATTCCCATTTTTTGAATCCCATGACATCAATTTTTGAGCTGAAATTTCACCAATTTTTTCATTGTTATTAAAATAACAGAATGGTTGTAGTTCAATGACAAGGAGTGATTCCACTGTTATAATCCTGATCAAAGATCCCATCACTTAGAATTCCATCATAACCCATCACTTAGAATTCCATGCCTCTCGGACCAATCTCAATTGACAAGCATAGACATCCACTTAAATGACCAATACTATATATACCATTAACTTTGTTTAACATGAAATCAGGTGAAAGGTAAAATTTTGAACTTGTCTTCTATTAAATCAAAGGCAACAATTACGGTTGGTCATGATAATAAAGCAGAAAATGGATAGCTCCATTGCAGAGGACAATTTCATCATATTAGCATAAAATTCAAGATCAAGATTATTTTGATGAATACTTATAGAGAATCTGTTCTGAGTGAGTAGATCCTAACTTTAGTTTTAAAATGGAGAATTTCCATAATTTTATAGTCATCCACAGACTCAACGTAACCAAAACCAATCAAACCTCCTTCAAAATCTAAAATTTGCTTCAATTTTTAGTGGATGGATTATACAACTAGCAATGGACTAATATATACTTGCATTTAAACATACAATTCCTACCAAACCATTACAGGAACCAAACACAAAGTAATCATATTTGTCACATGTTAACCTCAAATCTTGAATATTAAAGTTGGGCGCCATTCTTAATCAGTTTTAGCTTTTGGGTTTGATGGTAACTAACATAGTGTCAGAGTTTAGAGGTTTCTGGTTTAAATCTTCTCTCTCCCTTTTATCTAAAAGTTTTCTTGTAACATATGTTATACAGTAAGGGGTATTTAGTATGTGTCTATCATCTATCATCTGTATATGTTACACGTGAGAGGGCGTGTCACTACAACAAATTGTGGTTTTAGTGACAAAATATTTGATTACGAGTTTATATTTCGTCACTAAAAATATATATATAGTGACGACGATTCACATTCCTCACTATTGATTTAGATTAGTTACCAAATTCTATTTCAAAACTATATTTTTGTCACTAAATCATTTATCCTCCTTGTAAAATTCTAGCAAGATTTATGGTTGAAGAAAGCTAATAAAGCGAGATAACAATGAACGCCATTGGAGAATTCTTGAGAGAATTTTCTGAAAATGATTTTCTTCACTTTGTTTTTCACCAAACCAATACACGAATGGATCACACCTTATATATATGGAATGGATTTGTTAAAAAATAGATGTGCTGGACCAATCACAAGCAACCTAGCTTAACGAACAGACACCTGGCAATATTTTAATCAATCTAATTGTAAACTAAGCAATTGTTGCTTACAACATAAGCTATTGCCCTGAAACTTCCTTGAAGGCAAGCTTCCTGAGCCGTGTAATTTTCTGCAGCTTGTACAGCTTGAGTTATGTGAGCTTCAGCTACGCTAACATCCCTCCTCAAGCTGAATGAAGGAGAAACACTGAGATTCCACTTGGATAAGAGAAACTGAAAACGATCATAAGGTAAAGCCTTGGTTAGCAAATCAGCCTTCTGATGAGCAGTGGGAACATAGTTCACAGTGAGTAACCCAGCAGCAATCTTCTCCCGAATAAAGTGAACATCAATCTCTATGTGTTTAGTGCGGGCGTGGAAGACAGGATTCTTTGCAAGAGATCCACACCAAATCACAGGCTTGTGCACTAAAGGAAGACCAATTTCATTGAATAATGATCTTAACCATAAAACCTCAGTAGAAGCCTGAACTAGAGCCCTATATTCTGCCTCTGCACTAGACCTGGCAACAACATTTTGCTTCTTGGAACTCTAAGTGATCAAATTGTTACCTAGAAACACAAGACAGGCACTAGTAGAACGCCTATCATCAGGACAAGCAGCCCAGTCTACACCACTGAAGATCTCAAGACTAAGCTGAGTTGCTGGTTTGAAAACAAGACCATGACCTGCAGTCCCTTTAAGATACCTGAGAAGTCTTTTGCAAGCTGTCCAATGCTCATCAATAGGTGCAGTAAGAAATTGACTAAGTTTATTAACAGCAAAGGTTATATCAGGACGTGTATGTGTGAGATACTGAAGAGCACCAATAGTGCTTCTATAGAGAAAAGGATCAGAAAAAGAAGTACCAGCATGTTTGGACAATTTCTGACTAGTTGATATAGGAGTGGAGCAAGGTTTTGAGGTAGACATATTGGTTCTCTTTAAGAGATCTAAGATGTACTTAGTTTGAGTCAAGTATAAACCTATAGAAGTTCGAGTTGCCTCAAAACCTAAAAAATACCCCACTTGGCCAAGAGTCTTAAGAGAAAACTTGGTGTTGAGTGTGTCAATTACTTGATGAATAAGAGAAGTGTTAGTTCCAATTAGTAATATGTCATCAACATACACTAACAGAAAAAGTACCTGTGAACCACTTCTTTGAATAAAAAGAGAAGTATCAGACTGAGAATTAACAAATCCAAGTTCTGTTAAGGCAGTTTTTAGCTTGAAGAACCAAGCTCTTGGAGCTTGCTTCAAGCCATAAAGTGTCTTGTTTAGCTTGCAAACAAGATGAGGAGTTTGAGAATTTACAAAACCTGGTGGCTGCTCTATGTAAACAGTCTCATTCAGATCTCCATTCAGAAATGCATTATTGAAGTCAAGTTGATGAATCTCCCAACCATATGTGACAACCAAGGTGAAAATAACTCGAATTGTAGATGACTTAATGACAGGACTGAAGGTATCGAAATAATCAACACCAGAAACTTGATGGAACCCCTTTGCAACAAGCCTCGCTTTATACTTTAGGATAGACCCATCTGGCTTGTACTTAATCCTATATACCCATTTGCAGCCTATAATACTCATGGACTTGTTAGGTGGCACCAATGTCCAAGTGTTATTTTTGAGCAATGCATTATATTCATCATACATAGCTTGTTTCCAATGAGAACTTGCTAAAGCTTCTTTGACATTATTAGGTTCACACTCAGCACTAGTTTGACTAGGAGCTTGATACAACAGAGAATAAGTTCTTGGTTTGAGAGAGCCAGTCTTGCTTCTTGTTAACATAGGATGACATGAGGTAGGTTGAGGACAATAATCAGAAGATTGTTGTGAAAAAATAGGCTGAGAAGTGTTTAATGGAACTTGATTAGTATTTGTTGATGTAGAATGATACTGAATATAATCTAAACTGTGTGGAGAGAATTTGCTAACTTCATGTGACCCTTGTTCAGATGCAGAAACTGGAGGAAATAAAGAAGAGAAAGTAGAACCAGAAGCTGACACATAAGGAGTTTTCTCAATGGAGAACAATGTCTTGTAAGGAAATTCACACTCATGAAATACTACATTCCTTGAAATATAGATCCTCCCTGATGAATGCAAGCACTTATACCCTTTGTGCTGAAGACTATACCCTATGAAGACACACTTTGAAGTGCAGAAGTTGAATTTGTGTTTAGAATAGGGCTTGAGATATGGAAAACAACTACAACCAAATACCTTAAACTAGTTATAGTTAAGCTTTCTATTGAATAAAATTTCAAATGGTGACTTGAATCTAAGAACAGGTGTAGGAAGATTGTTGATTAGAAGAACTGCTGCCTGAAAAGCTAGTGTCTAAAAAATAAGAGGCATTTCAGCTTGAGCCAGCATAGACAGCTCCATTTCTACAACATGTCTATGCTTCCTCTTAAGCACTCCATTTTGCTGGTGTGTATAAGCACAGGACATTCTAAAATGAATACCACACTGTCTTAGATAAAGCTCTAAAGGTTTATATTCTGTTCCCATATCTGCTTGCAAACATTTAAGCTTGTTTCCCAGTTGTAATTCTGCAGACTTCTTAAATAGATGAAAAGCTTGAACAACCTTTAACTTCAACCTAAAAGGGTACAACCAAGTGTATCTTGAGAAGGAATCAACAAATAACACATAATACTTGAATTCTTCTAATGACGAAATTGGTGAGGGACCCCAAAGATCAGTATAAACCAATTCAAGATGAGCCTTTGCTCTATATGTTGATGACTGAAAAGGTAACTGATGTAACTTCCCTAGCTTACATGCATCACAGAAATGTAAACTCTTATGTGAGAATTTAAGATTCAAAGCACTTAAAACTTTTCGAACAATCAAAGGTGCCGAATGTCCTAATTTCATATGCCACATAACCTCATTCACTTCAGCAGTAGTAGCATCTTTATTATTCAAGCTACAATTATAATTAGCTTTATAACAGTTTTCATCAAAAGAATTTGAACACATAGCAACTGTTTTATCTCCTAGAACAGTAGAATGTAACTGAACCTTGCCATCAGCTTTAACTCCAACCTAGACCAGAACATCAGACTTCTTGCATCCAACCATTTGCAATTGATAGAGCCCATTTCTAAGCTTCCCTCTGAGTAGCTCTTTCTTGGTAACCTTGTCCTTGATTACACAAGATTCTTTATCAAATTTTGCATAAGCATTATTATCACGAATGAGCTTAGATATACTAACAAGATTCTTAGTTATAGAAGGCACACACAAAACCTCATTCAATGATACTGCATGAGTATTTGAGTTTGGAGAATAAACAAACGACTTACCAATATGAGAAATTGGTAATTGTTGTCCATTCCCCACTGCTAGCTTCTCATTACCTCTAAATTCAGCAGAAATACTGAGATTACTGAGATCCGAAGTTACATGATTTGTGGCTCCGCTGTCAGCATACCACGCACTATCACACACACTCTTTGGTGTGGCATAAAAGGATGTTGATTGATGGAGATTCGCTTGATGATTATTTCCTTAATAAGAGGCATCTCTATAACCTGAGAACTGTTGAGAGTTATAACATGAGAGCTGCTGAGAATAAGGTTCAGAACTTGAAATATTCCAGTTATTATGACTAACACCCTGAAAATTCTTGTCAAACCTGTGGAAGCATTGAATCACAGTGTGTCCAACTTTCCCATATAGTTGACAAGTAATCCTTCCACTACCATACCGCCTTCCAGAATTTCTTCCTCTGCCTCTGCCTCGGTTTCCAACACCTTTTCCATTGTATCCTCCTCGTTGATTCCTTCCATTTTGTTGACTACTAGAAGCAAAATTTGCACTCACATTATGCAACTTAACTTGAGCAGCTGCATGTTGTTGCTCAATCCTCTTTTCATGAACCATTAACAAATACTGAACTTCTTGTAGACTCACAGAATCAGTTCTTGAAGTAATCAAAACAGCAACCGGGTCATACTCTGTACCAACTCCATTGAGAACACTTAGAATCAAGTCATTTTCACTAACAATTTGTCCTGCTGCCTTCAAACTATCCCCTAAAGTCTTTACTTTAAACACAAAATCTTCTATTGAACTATTCCCTTTTTTAATGGTTTGAAGCTGTTGTTTAATCTACAATACCCTAGCCAATGACTTTTGAGAATAAAGTTTTTCAAGTGTTTTCCAAGCATCATATGAAGTTACACAATCTGTGACCTGCCCTATAATTCCTTGACTAATAGTCGAAAGCAACCAACATAACAATAGCTGATCAAATCTCTTCCAATCTACAAATTTCTTATTGACCGCTAATTCTTTTTCACCAGTTTCACTAGATTCAACCTCTATATATTTTTGTGGACAAACACTCAAACAAAAAATGAAATCTTCAAGATTTAAAGCTCGAATTGCAGGAAGTACCTGTGCCTTCCAGAAAACATAATTGTCTTTATCAAGTTTTGCATGCAGAGAGAAATTCAATGTCTTCGCGAGTGAAACAACATCAAGTGTCGAGGAAGTTTTAAGCTGAAGCTCACATAACTCAAGCTGTACAAGCTGCAGAAAATTACACGGTTCAGGAAGCTTCAAGAAGTGATGATTGAGAATCTTCAACATGAATGGTTGATGAACTCAAACCAGAAGCCATGACGATTAGTCAACAATGCTCTGATACCATATAAAATTCTAGCAAGATTTATGGTTGAAGAAAGCTAATGAAGCGAGATAACAATGAACGCCATTGGAGAATTCTTGAGAGAATTTTCTTAAAATGATTTTCTTCACTTTGTTTTTCACCAAACCAATACATGAATGGATCACACCTTATATATATGGAATGGATTTGTTAAAAAATAGATGTGTTGGACCAATCACAAGCAACCTAGCTTAACTAACAGACACCTGGCAATATTTTAATCAATCTAATTGTAAACTAAGCAGTTGTTGCTTACAACATAAGCTATTGCCCTGAAACTTCCTTGAAGGCAAGCTTCCTGAGCCATGTAATTTTTTGCAGCTTGTACAGCTTGAGTTATGTGAGCTTCAGCTACGCTAACACTCATTTTAGTTATAAAATATTTAGTTATGAATTTATATTTCTTCACTAATAGTATAGATGTATAGTGACGATCATTTACATTCCTTACTATTGATTCACATTAGTTATCAAGTTATATTTCGAAACTATATTTTTTTCACTAAATCTTTTATTCTCTTTTTAGTTATAAAATATTTAGTTATGAATTTATATTTCCTCACTAATAGTATAGATGTATAGTGACGACTATTCACATTCTTTACTATTGATTCAAATTAGTTACCGAGTTCTATTTTGAAACTATATTTTTGTCATTAAATCCTTTCTCCTCCTTTTAGTTACAAAATATTTAGTTACGTATTTATATTTCCTTACTAATGGATTAGATGTAGTAACAACAATATATGTCATTTACTAAATCTACCAAAGTTATGCAAATTAGTTACTACAATTTATTTCATGACTAAGTTTTTGTTACATTATCTATTCTTGAGCTGTTAGTTATAAAATATCTGATTACAAATTTACATTTCATCACTAATAGTATGGATATAGTAGCTTCAATTTAAGTCCCTCACTAATTCTACAAAAGTAATTCATATTAATTATCAAAATATATTTTATGACTAAGTTTTTGTCACTACTATGATTTGGTTCTTGATTATGGTTATACTAAATATATATATATATATATATATATATATTTAGTTACACAAATTTAGACTTCTTCAGTAATAGTATGGATATAGTAACAGAAATTAAAGTCCCTCACTAATCCTACAAAAGTGATTCATTTTAGTTATAAAAATATTGTTTGTGTGTATATTTGTGTGATCACTAACATGGTTTTGGCTATCTTTATGATCCTTGCTTATGGTTTTAGTAACCCAAAAAAAAAAAAAAAAAAATTGTTATGAATTTATAATTTATCACTAAAAATATAGCAATAATGACAACCATTCACACTCTTCACTAATTCTAGGAAACTGATATGAATCAGTTACGAAAGTCAGTTTTGTAACTATATTTTGGTTGCTAATTATTTTCCCTCCCTATCAATCAGAAAATATTTAGTTACAAGTTAAGAAATTTTCAATTAGAATTTATTTGTTTTAAAAGATTGATTAAGTTAAATTGTAAAAGATATTAAACAAAATTGAAATGTAAGATTGCTAGTAAAATGAAAGAAGAAAATTAGACTTCAAAAACTATTATTTTTATAATACAAACAATTTGCTCAACATCTGTCATTATTATAGTGTAGAAGGTCATAATTTATTTACATTTTAGTGAAATGATAATTACAGTAAAATGAAAATTATCTACAACTAAAATAGATTATGTATGATTTATATACATTTAATTTTTCATAACTTTTATCATTTTAAAGATACTTATATTATATTTAACAAAAATGTGAAGCTCAAAATAAATTACGTAATATAACATTAAAATGCTATGTATTTTGAGGGTTATTTATTTTATTAAAATTGCTAATTAAACAAAGAGCAAACATAACCAAATTAAGCATTAATTTTTATAGAGGAAATGACCATTGATAAAAATTAGCTACAAATATATTGCAGTTTATACATTCTTATAAAAACCTATACATCATCTGTTATAATTGTTTTTGTAAGAAAGAAATATAATCTTCTCATTAATCACTCTTATCATTTGATAAAATGTATTCATCCTTGTTTCCCTCATTGATGAAAGGACCATCATCTGGAGCACTATCATCATCCATAAAGTTACCACTAACTTCATTTTGATCTTCAACATCCACATCCACATCTATCATATCCATATCGTTCCTATGTAACATGTTGTCAGTGTATTCTTTATCAATATTAATAATATCTTCTGATTATTGTTGCTGAAAGGGATCATCAAAATCAAACTCATCTTCCTTTTCTACTTCCTGTTCCAATACATCGTAATTCCCTCGAGATTGTGATTTATCAACAACTCGCCAATCATTCCCCAACTTCATGTCATTTAAATAAAATGCTTGTTGTGTCTGAAATGCTAAAACAAATGGATCATTCTTGTACCATGTATTGCTTATATTAACACTGATGATTTTGTGTTCATCTATTTGAAATCCTTTGGTACCATTAAGGTCCCACCAATCACATTTGAAGATGACAACTTTATTTTGTCCAAGATATGGAACTTCAATTATTTCTTTTAACACTCCATAAAAATCAATACTCTTACCTCCATGTTCTCCTTTCACCCAAACTCCACAATTTTGTGTTCTTCGATTATAATCACGATCTTGTGTATGAAACCTAATCCCATTAATGACACATCCATTGTATCTTGTAACTAATTTATCTAGTCCATTGGATAAATTTTTCAAATCTTCAATAACTTCAGTTGCTCCTTCACATTCCAATTGTTGCACCTATCTATGCAATAAATAAATTAAACATAAAATCAATTTAATTAATTTATTAAAATTTTAAATTAAATAGATGAATATTAAATACTTACATGATTTGAAAACCATTTGTGGAACTCCATCTCTTGCTTCCTTTCTACATTTTGACACCATCTCTTTCAAGTTCTGCTTTGTGTTCCCTATATATCAAATGCATATTAATGATAAAAATAATACAATCATTTATGAATTTTATAATAGGATGATAAATATGAACATATCTTACATTATATAATGTTGCACTTCATCACAATTATTCAACACATACCACTTAATCTTTGCCCAATCAGATAGATTAAACTCATCATATATTAGTGCCCCTAAAAAGCGAACATTTGATCTAAATATAGATAAGCGCTCCATCTGATTTGCTTCATCTCCATCATAATTTCGCTCTAGTCGATTAAATATTGTTTCAATACCATGAAAGTACATTGAACTGAAAGTTAAACATTCATGGTCAGTATAACCTTCCGCTATTGAGCCTTCTGGATAGGCTTTGTTTCTAACATAGACTTTTAAATTATGCATTTTCCTGTTAACACACATAAACAAGTTTAATAACCTTAAGAAAATGATAAAATTATTTATTGACAAATAATAAGAATTTTAACAATAACTAGGTATGATTACCTTTCAAATGGATACATCCAATGATATTGAGTAGGCCCAGCAAGTAGTGCTTCATGAGCTAGATGAATGGGTAAATGGACCATAATATCAAAAAAAGATGGTGGATATATTTTTTCGAATTTGCATAATATCAAGACTATATCTCTATCAAGTCGTTCCAACACGTCCATTTTCAAAGTCTTTGAAGTTAATTCCTTAAAGAATAAACATAACTCAATTATCATTTTACGAACATCCCTTCGTAAGTAGCCACGTAATGCAACCGAAAGTAATTGTTGCATAATAATATGACAATCATGGCTTTTCAATTCAGAGATCTTGCAATCCTTAATGCTTACACAACGAGATATATTTGAACCCATGCCATCTGAAAGTTTAATTGAATTTAAGAATTGACATAAGTCTTTTTTCTCATAAGATGACAACAAGTAATAAGCTGAAGGTAGCTTAATTCGACCATTAATACATATAGGATGCAACTCACGCCTTATTTTCATATCCTTCAAATCAAGGCGAGTCTTATAAGTGTCTTTTGTTTTTCCCTAAATGTTCATTAATGTCCCTAAAAGACTATCACAAACATTCTTCTCTATATGCATCACATCAAGATTATGTCATAATTTCAATGTTTTCCAATATGGCAACTCAAAAAAAAAGTGCTAATTTTAGTCCAATTCAAATAATTATCTGGACGTTTTCTCTTCCCTTTGAGAACAAGTTTCTTTCCAAAACATGGTTGTTTTACATAAGACAATTGTTTCAATAGCTCATCATTTGAAAAAAACTTAGGGATTGACCCATCTTCTATCTTGCCATCAAAAACTTTACTTCGATGCCAACTATGATGTGTAGGCAAAAATCTATGATGACGCATGTACACAGTTTTTTTTCCATACCTCAACCATTTATAATGTGTGTCTTTGTTGCATGAAGGACAAGCTGGCTTCTCTTTTGTACTCCACCCAGAAAAATTTTCATACACCAAAAAATCATTGATTGTCCATAACACAGCAGCTCGTAAACAAAAATTTTGTTTAGACACTGCATCATATGTACTTACACCAACATTCCATAATTATTTCAATTCATCAAATAATGGTTGTAGATATACATCAATATCATTCTCAGGAGCCTTTTCTCCGGGAATAAGCAATGACATCATGAAAAATGGATCTTTCATGCATTTCCATGGCAATAAGTTATATGGGACAACAAAAACAGGCCACATATTATAAGATAGACTCATGTTTCCAAGTGGATTAAATCCATCATTTGCTATTCCTAGTCTAACATTACGTCCATCCAAAGCAAATGACTTGTGCTCAAGGTCAAAGTGTTTCCAAGCTTCTGAATCAGCTGGATGTCTTAAAATTCCATCATCAACACGTTTATCCTTATGCCATCTCATATCTAAAGCTGTCTTTTTAGAGATAAACAACATTTTCAACCTTGGAATCAAAAGGAAGTGTCTTAATACTTTGGTAGGCACCCTTTTACTCTTGCCATCATCATAAACATATCTAGGAGCATTGCATTTTGGACATTCATTTTTTAATGCATTTTCCTTCCAAAACAAAACACAATCATTTCTACATGTATGGATCTTCTCATAACCAAGCCCTAAGTCACGAATAACCTTTTTTGCCTCATAGTAAGTAGTCGGTAGAGTCTCACCTTTTGGGAATGCCTGTTTAAGTAAATCAAGCAACATTGTGAAAGACTTATTGCTCCAATGATTTAATGTTTTTAAGTGAAGCAATTTTTCAAGGAATGACAACTTAGAAAATTGTCGACAACCCGGATACAATTCTTGCTCTGCATCCCTCATCAATCTACTAAATGTATTTGGTTCTAAAGTAGGATTGCAATTTCTATCATCTTCAAAAGCATTATCTATATTTTCATCTTGCCAATCAGGTAATGGAGCAGGACCATGAAGATCATTAAGCATCTCATTAACATCATCCGTGTGATCTGTTGAACTTACAAGATTTGGATGGTCATCATTATAATCTAGATCTATCAATTCTTCCCCATGACTTGTCCATCTAGTGTAAGATGTAACCATCCCAAAAGTATACAAATGTTCCTCCACATCATCTATAGATTTAGAACAATAATTGTTGCATCTCTTGCATGGACACAGAATCTTATTGGTTCCAGGTTGCATATGAGCAATGGCAAATATAATAAAATCTTTCATTCCATTAATATATTCTGATTTTTGCCTAGCTTTAGATTGAATCCAACTCTTATCCATCACTAACCTAAACAAGCAGGTAGCTTTAGTGATCCAATATAGATTTACATGACAATTAAACATGAACAGTAAAACTGATAACATAAAAAGTTAGACACTTCAAATTTATTACATGGCAAGCAAGAATTAAAGATTCCATTAAACTTAATTTATATTGAATTATTTTTTGTTTTATTATTATAATTTATCAAAAAATTTGAAAATTTTTAATCTTTATAAATAATTTATTAAATAAACTCAAATAAATACTATAATAATATCCAATTTTTCATATTTATAAATTATAATTAAAAGCTATTAAAATAGGAAAATTATTTCAAAAGGTTAAACTAAGTTATGTGGTTGCACTCCAGACAAAACATCAAGTAGTACCCTAATTACAATAAATAATTTATTATTATTACTATTATTTATTTATATGTAGATGCAGGGGCCAACCCACCTTGGTTCCAATCAGGGCACATGCCCATCTTAGAATTTTAGAAAAAATTATATAATTTTTGAAGTAAATAGATTCACAAAGTGTGGAAAGGTAGTGCTGGTGTAAGGCTTGCCTTGGTATTAATCATCACCATGGTTCAAACCTGGAAAGCTTACTTTTTCACATATTTTTTCAAAAATAATGAATGGTGTGTGTATATATTGTTTAATCATTTCAGTAATTTTATTTAAGGATGATAGTGTTTTTTTTTTTTTTAGTAATTAATTTGTAATTTATTTAGAGTTTAAATAGGAATTCAGTTTTAATTTCATTAAACAATCCTATTCCTAACTCAATTGATAAAATAAATTAATTTAATTTATAAAATTTCATTACTTATATTTATTTTGTCTTTAAATAAAATCATTGGTATTAAATTTAATGGTTTAACATACAATGGACTAATGAAAAATGTTACTTCATGACTAAGTATAGTTTAAGATAGATAAGATGGAATTATTAATATTTAAGTAATCTAACTTCATGAAAAACATTAGAAATTTTCAATGTGTAATATCATATGTGATGATATTTGCTTATTCTCATAT
Organism: Litchi chinensis; assembly: GCA_019925255.1. Classification (NCBI taxonomy): domain Eukaryota; kingdom Viridiplantae; phylum Streptophyta; class Magnoliopsida; order Sapindales; family Sapindaceae; genus Litchi; species Litchi chinensis. The sequence continues at coordinate 7,504,226 of CM034467.1, forward strand.
GTGTATTATGACTGCCCATTTTTTGACATTAAATTACTTGGAAGTTACTTTTTTTTTTTTTAATAACTGAAAGACTACCAGCAAATGATATTGACAAATGTCTAATCCAGTTTAATCATTATCACTTCAATGGTGAATGTTGATTTTTTTAAAAACAAATATTATAAAAAAGAATTTTACATTACTCTTTATTATTGTTGGAATAATTTTCAAATTAATGTAACATATTTGTTATATATGTATGAGAGTTTCTAGTTTTATGTGTATGGGAGATTCTTAAAAAAAAAAAAAAAATTACACAAAATGCAGACTACAAACAACTTGTTTGAGTTTTAGTTTCAAAAAAAAAAAAAAAAAACTAATCTAACTTAATGAAAAACTTATTAATAATTTTCAGTTTAATTATAAACTGTTTAATCATCTAATTAATTTTATATCAAGATAATAATGGTTTTTTAAAATATATTAATTTATTTATAATATAGTTACAGTTTAAATAGGAATTAAGAGTTAGAGTTTTAATTTGATTAAACAATCCTATTCCTAACTCAATTGATAAAATAAATTAATTTAATTTATAAAAATTTATTAATTATGAATAATTTGTTTTTAAATAAAATAATTGGTATTAATTTAATAGATTAACATAAAATGGAATTATGATAAAAGTAGGAGTGTTTTTTTTTTTTTTTTTTTTTTTCAGCGACATGCTTAGCAAAGAAAAGTGGCGGCAGACAACATTTTAATTTGGTGCCTAATGATTTGGTTGCTTACTTTGTTACTTGGTTATTGTTGGTGCCTAATAATTTGGTTGGTTACTTCGTTACTTAGTTATTGTTGGTGCCTAATAATTTGTTGGTTACTTGGTTACTTGGTTAAGTTGATGACATATGAGAGCATATCATAAAAGTCAACTTGAAAGCTGTTAAATATTCATTACGTCCTATAAATTAAAGCAGTTTCAGTTCCAAAACCTACAAACGCTTGTCTACTGCATCCTAGGAGGAGTTTGATGGAACTGCCAAGGTTGGACGAAAAGTTGAGGAGCATATCAAGCATAAATTATTTGATAATGATGACGGTTTGAATTTTTAAACTACAGCGAGATTACTATGACATGCTTCTGTTTACAGTTTACGCCAGCTAATTCTATCCTGTGACGTTGTAGCAGCTCCGCTTGAGGATATTGCAGAAGAGGAGGAACCAGTAGAAGAAGAAGAAGAGGATGGAGACATTGGTGAAGAAGACAGGAGCTCCATGCTCATCAACTTCTTCATCTACAATGAAGTCTGCCATATTCCGAGGAGCAGTTTGATGGAACTGGCAAGGTTGGACGAAAAGTTGAGGAGCATATTAAGCATAAAAGTTGAGGATGTCCTTGATGAAGATGACTATGAGCTCCTCCTCCTCCTTTATGTTGATGAAGGACATCCTCCTCGGAATATCCATATTCACAAGTCTTATAAAAGTAGTCATACCAACCCCGCCCGTGCTCTCAATATCCATATTCACAAGTCTTAAAAAATTTGAACATAACAAGTTTCTAAATTAAAAGAGCTGGGTTTGAGGCCATCAAGTCTAATTCTTTCTTGTAAACAGTAACAACCCTAAGACTTTACTTAATTAATCTCATCTTTATTTCAAATGTTATGTTCCAATTTTTTTTTTTTTTTTGGTTGAAATAGTTATGTTCGAATTTTTAATAGCTTCTTTATATCAAAATCTAGTACTTATTTGAAAAGCCCCACAAATAGTTAAAAACTAGGTTCAACTTCGACAATCATATTCAAACTTAAATGAAAATAACATGAGTTTGTGAAAAAAGAAATATATAATTCTTTGTGACCTCATTCGATCTGGTTTTTGACCATAGTCTAAAACAATGTTAACGGTTTTTGGGTTGATTAAATAATCTAGAAAATCCAAAATATTGAACAGGACCAGTCAATATTGCTAAGTATGAGTTCACTTTAGAAATTTTTTTTTTTTTTTTTTAAAGCTAATACAATTCGCATTGAGAAAGAGAAATATGACTCCAATTCACAAGTTATAACCTCCTTGTTGAGAGAATGGGGTGCCATAATTTGATATTGGTTTTGGATCATTTATCTTTTGTACTATCATGCATAATTTTACTAAGCCTTAAGTTATCAAAGTTGTTAACATTTCACTATCCAAAATCTTTTATAGGATAGGGTTTTTTTTGTTCTTTTTTTCTAGCACTAAAAAACTAAGTTCATGTTTTAATAGCAAAGTTGCTCAAATGGTACACACCCTGCATTCCCTATGTACTTAAGCCCTTAGGTCATGGATTCAAGCGGGTGTGGGAAGCAAGTAAAACCCCATGGAGGAGGGGACAATACCTGTCAAGTGGGCTAGGGCAGCAGCTCGCTTAGAGAGAGCTAGCGAGCTGGGCGGTGCCCGCAGCTCGCGAGGTCGAGCTGGGCTAGGGCAGCAGCTCGCAGAGCAAACTAGGCGGTGCTCGCATTGGACTGGCCTGCCAAGACCGTGAGGATGTGAGATCCAAGACCGTGAAGATGTGAGCTCCAAGACCGTGAGGTAGGGTCGTTATAGAGAGAGAGAGAGAGAGAGAGAGAGAGAGAGAGAGAGAGAATGTATTGGGATGAAAGAGGAAAAAGAAAAATTATTCATTAGTTTTTTTTTTTTTTTAAGAAGTGTATTAGTATCTTTTCATTCAAGTAAGTGATAATAAAATATGAGTGTAGTTATTTGGTGTTATTTCGGCTTATTTACTCTATAGAATATTAATCTAGACTAAAGTTGACTTGTGTAACATACTCTCCCAGCATCCAGGTAACCCCTTAAATTTTGTTGTTATTTGCAGAATAGTAAAATTATTAAAATATTCAAATTCGGATACGTAATTAAATTTTTGTAAAATTTTTGGATGGGTCCGGGGTAGGTTTATGATTTCGAAATTCCAAAATTTATTAAAATGAACGGACCCAGATAATTAGTAGAATACTAACGAAGTTTTCAAAATTGAAATTGGATTTTAATAAAATTTTTAGATAGATCCGAGAGGTTTCCGAATATGAAAAGCGTATTTTAGGAGCTTGGAATGACGAAATAATTTAAGTGGCATGAAAATCATGTATGGATGACAAATGGATGAAGATTAATTGAGATAGAGTGACAAGTGTAAAGTGTTGTTTTAATAATCAAATAATCAAGTTTTTATAATTGTAAATTAAATAAATGAAAATTAAAATGAAATGCAAGGGAGAATTTCATCCACATGTTTGGTCAAACCCACCTCTCTTATATAAATATATATATTTTCTCTCCATCTCTCGACGTCTTACACATTCTCTCGATCTCCTTCTTTCATTTTGCTTCTTCTACCCGAACACTCAAAGCTCTCTCTTCCTCCATTTTTGCTGATCTCACAAGCTCCCTCGCTCTCGCTCAAGCTTCTCTCGGTTCCCTCATCTCTCTCTCACGAGCTCATCTTCCTCGCGAGCTTATCTTCTTCACGGTAAACACCTTTCTCTCTCTCAGTTCTCTTCTCTTCTAGCTCGTGGTTTCTCTCTCTTTCTCACTCAACCTCTTGATTTTGAAGGAAGCTAGCACCATAGCAAGCTAGATTAAGCAAGAAAACAAGTGAGAAAAGCTAAAGTGACTCACGGCTAAGCTAGGGGGGGTTGGAGGCCGAGTGTGTACCATGGGGATGGATGACATTCTTGATGAAATAAGACCCATTTTGGAAGGTGGAAGTCATTTAGAAGTGTTTCCAATGTTTTCGGAAGGTAAGTGTTAGTTTTTGAAAAATTTAGTTAAGTTTTCGAAAAGATTTTCTTTGGTAAATGCATGATTGGGTCTTAGAAATTACCACCTCGTTAGTGCGGAGGTTGGTTTGTGGATGATTTGATGTTGGATTGATTTCGAAAACGAAAATGCATATATTCTAGTTTCAACAGCGAAGGGGTATTTTGGTCATTTAAAAATTATTTTGATAGATTGATGTAATTTTAGGAAAGTTTTGAATGCTAGGATAAGTTTGGAAATCAAAAACGAAATCGTTGAATACTAATTGGTCACTTCGCGATTTAACGTATTATAATTGTTCGGAAGTAATATTTAATGGTTGTAAGTGAAATTAATGATGAATTCTTGATATGTTCGAATGTTAATTGATGTGAAAACTTAAAAAGAATAATGATAAGGCTATGTATAGAATTCAGTCAAGTGAGGAAGTGTTAGTTCAAAATTTTCGTTTAAGTTCGTTCGCGTGGATTTAATCTCGAATTAAAATATACATAGCGTTTAAATAATTAAAATTACGAACGAATATTAAATGCGAGTAATTGAAACTAAAACGAATTAAAGTGGAGTGTTTCGAGATATTTGATTGATTAAGTATTTCGTTGATTGATGTGTAAATGTATGTACGTTCGAATTACGTTAGTCGTAGTGTAGTCTGAAATTAGATTGCGGAAATGTGTAGGTTATTCGGAAGCAAAGTGAGATGCCTCGTTGATTTGAATAAATAACGAGCTAGGAATCCAGGTGAGTGCCTTAACGAAAAGGTTTTGAATTGTTATTATTTCTATTCATATTGTATATGTATGTTCATATATATTCATGCTGTTATAGATTATAAATTGATTTTTATATGATAAACGAGTTTTTCGAACGAGAATCAAATTGCATGAATTACTAAAAGTTTTCATGAAATGTGAGTTTTAAAATGATTTATAGCATGTGGTATATATTTTGTGATTTCCGGTATTGGTAGAGTACCCAAAGGCAATGTAGGATTTCGCCTGGGAGACGATGTAGGATTCCGCTCCCCTCAAGGTACGTTTTAAGCTAGTTTACTATCTGAGACGATGTAGGATTCCACTCCATAGCGATGTAGGATTCCGCTACATAATACCGGATACGTATGACTTGAGACAATATAGGATTCCACTCCGCCATACAATATGGCCTCAGGCGATGTAGAATTCCGCTCCGCCATTCATTTATTTTCGAATACTATGTGAATTGAAAATGACAGTAGTTGGCTTGTTTTAAATAAAAGTTTTTTGAAAATATAAACTGTCATCATTGATTTGTTTTAGTAACAAAAAAAGTGAATGAAAGTGTGTGAGATATTGTGTTATGCACATTTCATCATTTGAAAAGCAGTTGATAGTAATTGTTGACATTTATAGCTGCTTTTCAAGTTATTACTTTAAATATCGGTTTACGATATATGTGTATATTACAAATGATTATTCATGCTATGAAATATTTATGGTTCTAGAATTATGTATTTAAATTCCATAGCATGATTTTATGCACGAAATGAGTTTATAAATACTTTTAGGAAGAAAAATTTGTGAATATCGGTTTGAATAGAAATAAATGACACTCACTGAGTGTATTTTGCTTACCTTAGTTTGTTGTTTTAAAATAAAAACCTCACAGGATCAGGTACAGGTGCAGACGCTCCAGTAGCCGGGACTTCGCATCCAGAGTAGATAGATTTCCGTCGGGTGCAACTGTGATTCTTTTAGCAATACATGTATGATGTTATGTTTTGTTAAATCATGTGAAATATTTTGTATGTAAATATACTCTTCTTTTGATTTATATATATATATATATATATATATTCAAGTATGAACTGTTTTGAGACATGAAATTGTTTTTAAAATTGATACATATTTGTGGATGAGTTGTGATTTGTGGAAAAATGGTCGGAGGCCTAGTAGTTGAGAAAATGAATGATTTTGAAGTGTACATATGTTTTAAATGTGATTTTACGGGGTGGTATAATCAGAAAAACAACCGTTGTACTGTCAAAATTTTTATAAAATTATGTTATAAGTATAAATTTTAAATTGAAAAAAGTTCTCATCCAAATTTTGATGGAAAATAAACTTTAAAAAGAGATTTTCAGAATATAATTTTAAAAAGGCTTAGCTTCACAGGAGCTTTTCAGCCGTAGGGAATTCTGACTGGAAGGCTACCGTGGGGTGTCGAGCGGGTAGCCTAGAGAATAGGAGTTGGGGCCCGTCAACTTGAGTCCAAGCTATGGTAGGAAAGATTTTGAGAAGCTTCCAATTAGGTTCCTGAAAAATAAACTTTATTAAAGAGTTCTAATATTAATACAATTATCTATAGATTACAGCTTCACACTTTTGATTAAAAGGTTGTGCACTCTCTTCTCCGAATTTGTGATTGAAATTTTAACTTTGTCTTGCTCACAAAAATAAAATAATATGGAAAGACTTTGTATTAGTAGTATTTGATCTCAGATAAATTAGAATAATAAAGGACACTAGCAAATTCAATCAATATCTTGAAAGAAATGAATTGAGTAGAGTTTGGTGTGAATTTGACCAAAAATTTTTCATTTGGAGACTCATCAAACATTGGGTTTGATTGATTCAAACATGGAATCTTTGTTACCAGCAATGAATTTTTTTTTATTTGTTTATGGAATAGGTGTAACCGACAGTGGGTTTTTTCATTTTTGTACTTTCATTTTATGGCTGATTATTGATACAAGTTGACTAAGTGTACGTTTGGTACAGCTTATCTACTGGCCAAAAGTACTTTTTTAATGTCAAAAGATCTACTTGATTTTTTTTGCATCGTTTAGTTGACATCCTAGTAGAGCTTTTGGGGAATTAAAAAAGCTGAAAAAGGTCTACTTGGAGAAGCTCAAATTTGAAGCTTCTCCAAGTAGACCTTTTTGAGCTTTTTTTAAAATATTAAAATATCTAATATATCCCTATTTTATTTTGTTAATTTCTTTAAACCCTTATAACCCTATTACACTTTCATTATAAATATAAACATATAGCCTCCACATTCATTTACTTTTTATTTCATCAAAACTTCTGAGAACTCTTCTCTAACCCGTAAGTTTTCTCTATTTTGTGTTTTTTTTTTTTTTCAATTGGTTTACTTTTTTTTACTTTTTTTTCAAAGATTTTGAGTTTTTTATATTTAATTTTAAAGATGGTATTATTTTTTATTGAGTTGTTTTAAATAGAATGATTTGAAAAGTCACATGATATTCCATTGATGAAATGTTAATGAAAATCTACTTAGATCAAATAAAATTGAAGATGTAAAACTTCACATATCTAAATAAATACTTCTCTTTTGAAAATAAAAATAGAGAAACAAAATAATTTTACATTTATTTTATTGAAAATCTATGTTTTGAAAATATATTTACATCAAATAATTATTAGTTATTTGATTGATTAATTTTTTATGGTTAAGGTTGAAGCAATTACATTTCTAGAATGAACATATTACTCCTCTCTCTTATACCCTTTTTGGTAAATTAATAATCTAAAAGTGCTTTAAAAATAATTTAACCAAACACTTTACAATTTAAAAGAGCTTTTTTAATTGACAACCAAACAACCAATAACTTTTTTCTAAAAGATCTATTTCCAAAAGATCTATTTCTAAAAGATCTACTTTTAATAGATCTATTTAGAGAAGCTGTACCAAACGAAGCCTAAGTCCCTAGTTTATGTAGGTAGATGTATTTGGGGATTTTTGAAATAGCTTTTGGAAATGGGTGGATTCTATTTTTTTCTTTTTCTTTTTTTCTTTTTTTTTTTCAGTTGAGAGAGAGTTTTGTCTTTAGAAATTTATGTCTGCTTGGTTTGAGGAACGTTACTGAATATATGAGATGATAAAATCAATTGAGTGTGACAAAAGAAAAAGAAATCAAGCGACAAAGAGAACTAGGAAAAAAAACATTTATAGTAGTTTTTTTTAAAGAAGAAGAACCTTTGGAAATAGTTGAGTCAGTCTAACATTTAATAACAAATGAGAAAAGATGAATTCTATTGTTTCTTTGCATAATGCTGCTACTTCAATAGGCCATCCTCCTGTATGGAAGCTTGTGAAATATTGAGATGTTGGGTGGCTGGCTGGTTAAGAAAGAAAAACTAGAGAAAGAAATACTAGAATATATGCAAATCTTAGGATGAATTAGTACATTAAACCCCATGAATAATTAAAAAGAGTAAAATTAAATATGTGCTAGGTTAAAAATAACAATTTGATTGGATTGGAGTTTGACTGGATATTTTAATACATAGCAATATTTGGACCTTTCAAAATCATATATACCGTAATATTTCGGACTATATTCTTCTCTTTAGGTTTTCTCTGGAAACTTAGGGTAGAAGTAGTCATTGGGTTACTAAAACGTGCGAGCCACTCTCGTAACTAAGAGTGTGTTTACTTCATGGATTAGGAAATGGGAATCAGGAATGGGATTGATTGATGGTGTTTACTTGCTTAAAATTCATTCCGTAATGGGAATGAAATGGTGGGCCCCACGTCAATTTGGGGTTGAGGAATGGGAATCTCATTCCCCCCAACCCACTTGGGAATCCCATTCCCATTCCCTTTGTCAAGCTAAAATGTCCCTTATACCATTTTTTAAAAAATGTGCTATAAGTTTATTCCCTTTATTTTATATTTATAAATATAAATATTTACATATGTTATAAGTTTTCATAAAAAAATGTGTTAGTGTAAAATGTTATATTTTATAAGAAATAATTTACAGTTAGTACTAAAATTTTGAGTTCAATTGAAGAATATTACAATAATATAGTTAAGAAAATTTAGGTAATATTTTATATATAATTAAAAAAAAAATGATTTGATATACCATATAAATATATAATATTTTCTTCAAAAAATAAAATAATAAATACACAAAATGCTTATAACGATATTGTCAAATTGTTAAGAATTTTTTTTTTTTTTTAGCTTATTATGATGAATTACAAGATAAAAAGATAACACTAACATTTTAAACAAAATTTTGTACATTGTAACTAATCCATAATTTTAATTAAGGGCATTTTTGTAACTTATAATCAATCCATTCCGATTCCAAAGTAAAGTAAACAGCTTAATGGGAATACTGCTGATTCCGATTCCGATTCCGATTGTTACAGTTGAAGTAAACAACTTATTTTGATTCCAATACTTCATTCTGATTCCAAGTCATTCCGATTCCAGATCATTCCGATTCCCATTCCGATTCCTCCAAGTGAAGTAAACGCACCATAAAAGTAGCTGAGCCTCCAACGATTCTAAAAGTGAAACTATATTGTCTTCAGGTATAGCTCTTTCATAGAAAATGATGAATAGGGAAATGTTTCATGCTTTAATTCAAAAAATATAGAAAATTTTTAAAGCAAATTAAAGGAATCCCTTAACACTTTCACAGAAACTCGAGGCCTAAAGGGTTGATAACTTGGGAGCATTATCTGTCCAAAGTCCTCAGAACCAAAATCAAATATCAAGATAAAATTATCAAAAGCTTCTTTAGTCCTAGAAGCAAGCCAATGGACAGCTCCATGAACAATAGTCGTGGCAAAGTCATTAATTGCATAATATTTAGCCATAGCTCCAATTCTTCTCCACGAATTCGGAACCAACAAGTAAACCTCAACTTTAGGAGATATGTAGGGAGACGCAACCATTCCTCCCAAAAATTGCAACTGATAGGAGAAACATAATCTATATCACTCAAGATTAGCCCAGGAATCCACACCGAGTCCAACTCGTTTCGGCCTTACTTCGAAAATCCCTTATAAAAGAGGCCTACCCTCGTATTTCATGATAGCCTCACATCATTCTCCCACACCAAGAGAAAATCTTCCTTCCAAGGGGCACCCAAAGGGCTTCGAACACGAGACCTCCAACTCTGATATCGACTGATGTAGAGAGATGCAATCATTCCTCCCAAAAGCTGCAACTAATAGAAGAGGCACAATCTAGCCTATATCACCTTAGACTAAGCCCAAGAGTCCACCCTAAACCCAACTCATTTAGGCCTTACTTCGAGAATCATTTATGAGAGAGGCTTACCTTCATGTTTCATGATGCCTTAACATCATTACTAATGTAAGAAGACGTAACCATTCCTCTCAAAAGTTGCAATTGATAGGAAATGTGCAATCTAACCATATATAACCCAGGACCAGGCCTAGGAATCCACCCACACCTAACTCATTTGAACCTTACTTCGATAATCTCTTACAAGAGAGGTCCACCCTTGTGTTTCATGATACCTTTGCATCAAGGTACTTCTTTAACATAATACCAATCTTTATAATCTTATAGTTATTAGTATGGTGGTCAAATCCAAACCCAATAGCAAAAAAATTTGTACAATCACCATAACTGCGAGCAAAGCAAGTATGCCTAAGTACCTTGAGTTTCCAAATGGAGGGATTCCACAAGTAAATGGTTAGACCAAAATCTTGATATGAATCGCACAAACAAAGTAGCCCATTAACAAAACCAACTAATCGGAAAGTCATCAATGTCACAACTGAATGGAATGACAAACCTTGAATGCTCAGCATAAATCTTGTGACTCTTGTCAATCAGACAAGAAAAATAGCTCAATCCAGCACCTACAGATGCCATTATATGATGCAAGATATACTTATCAATGTTTCTATAGAGATTCAAGTTACGTGAGCCATAACTCATCAAATCAAAGCCATTGATGTCTAGTTTCCATAGCCACTAACAGTTCATAAATCGGAGTTTTCTAGTCAAAATTATGATCAAATTAGTACCTAAAGGTCAGGTTGTGGCGATATCAAAACCAAGAGCATGCCTAGTTTAGGTTGCTTATTGTTTCTAACAATCGGAAGTAGTTAGACCAAGACCACGAGTCTCGCCAGAATAGGTGGCAGGTTTTTTCTAGCGACCGTAAGTAGCCATAGTGTACAGTGTTGGCAACTGAAAGGTGTTTTAATGCATTCGAAACTCCCTCTTTTGAGCATCCTAGCTGACTTCTTGAACTTCTACTTTTCCTATTTGGACTAATGAGCAAATTTAGAGAGAGTTTAAGTCACATATATGAAAGGAAATTACTTTTTATGTCAAAATTGGAAAGTATATTCCTTCTAAATGTAGAAACCTTACTTCTCAAGAATTTGTTCATCTATAAATACCCCAAGTTTCAATAGAAAAAAAGAAAATTCTTTGGAGAAGACATAAGTAGAGACTAGGCGTTTGAGTCTACTCTTTTTTTGACCTTTCTTCTTTTATTTTGTTTTATTTGATGTGTTATTTTAAAGTCATGCAAAGTTAAATTCTTTGTTAGTTAAAGCTGAATTGAAGCCCTAGACATGAATTCAATTCATTGATATTTTTAATGAAGCTTTAGTGTTTTTGCATGATGAAATCAATTTCTCTATTTTAATTGTATTATATTTGTTGTGTTTCTTTGATTGATCACCTTAGAAACATGTTTATATGATTATGTAAAAGAGTATAAACTGCATGCCTAATGGGTGAATTCTTTAATTGCAACAATCAGTTGCTTATGAACCAATTGAGTGATTTTGATTCATAAAAATCTAGGATGGACACCATATTCTAGGGTTATGTGACATTCAAATTCTTCTTGTTTTTAATGGATTTCAGTTATTAAACTTAAGTAGACATCATGCTAACTTATAATTTGGAATACATGTAACTTCACAAATGTCATGTAACTCACACACAATCTAAAAAAGAAATTAATACAGTATGTAGTATGCTGATTATCTTGTTATTAATGTCTTCATGCATTAATATAATTTGCTTTGTTAATTTATCGAATGAATTAAGGGACTGTTTAACAGTGGATAGGATATCTTAACTATGTACTTCTCCATTGATTTTTCTTAATTTAGTTTTCTGTTGTGTTTTTAGTTTTAAGACTTTCAACTTGATTTCAAAACCCCTTTTCCTAATTTAATTGCTCTTAGCTTAAGTTTTAAATAAATTTATAATTAAAAGTATTAAAACTCCTCGTGAGATTGATCCCTACTTTCTTATTATACTTCAAGAAAACGAATTGTGCACTTACAAGATTTAATAAATTTCTCCGTTAATTTTGCAACCAACACCGCTGCAATGCTTACTTGTCTCCTTTCGATTGGAGCTTCACCAGGAGGTCTCTTTCTCTTTATACTTGGCATATTTTTATCGCATGCTTTTGTCCCAGCTGGAGGTGGTTTTTCACGTGCAATCATGATGCACTTGAAACTCTCACCTGGTCCAAGTACCTGCCTTGTCTCCGCTGGCTTTTTCTTGTGCTGCCGTGTCTCTCCTGTAAGAGAAATACTATCCCCTGCCTGGTAACACACCCTGCAGGGATTGTCCAGAAATGTTTTCCCTAAAAGATGGTCCCCACTTTATCCTTACTGTTTTCCTTGGCCACTTAGCTTCCTACTTCGAGCGCATTTTTGGAAAATTACAGCCATTTTGGGCTCAGCAACCTTGTTGGACCGAATTGGAAATGGGTGGAGTCTGGAGCCTTTCATCAGGACTCCCTCTCAGGTTTCCCTCTTCCAAGTTCTTCTCAAGTTTCCCTCTTTCGATCATTCTTCTCAGGTTTCTCTCTTCCGATTGTTTGATGAGCTTTTTTCCAGGACATGGAAACAAAGAAGTTTCATCATGGACCTCTATGATCCTAGTAGCTCCCATTTCAATATTTTCTCCTCCTCATCATATTTCTTTCTCCCTTCGACAATTACTTAGTGGGTTCTTGTTGGTGATTTTCATCATTAACTATAAGGCTTGTGATTAAATAATCCCATTGCAAAGACACTATTTTTAAGTGTAGGATTATCAATCTCTAACTATTTGCATGCACCAAATATGGTACTAGGACTGGATTCACTAAAATACTTCAATAACACCAAACGCTTGGAATTATATTCTATGTCCTTTCTCCATTAATATCTTTTCATATTATATTAAGAGAATTCAAGATTAAGATTTCTTAATGAAATATGTGTAGTCTGCCATATATATGTAATTATGGTATAAAAATCTGACAAACATTTTTATTACAGCATTGTTCCTCTTTAATAAGCATTACAGCTTCCACTCTGTAATATCTATTCTTTGAAGACAAATATTTGGTTAACATCTCACATCTACATTTCTTTCGCAATGAGTGTCACTAGAATATAGACCCAAAATTCATTAATAATAGACAACAACAAAACCCAGAATATCAATTTTCGTGTAAGAATCAAGCTTAAAGCTTACAAAACCCCTTAAATAAATAGGCTATAAACCCAGAAAAAGTCACTGCACAACAGCAATGTATTGGAAGTAAAAGCTGAACAAACAGCTAAAAGCTAGAAATGCAAAAATGAACCACCAATGCACTAGAATTTCGACAACCCCCTATCAAATCCCAATTGATACAGAATTCATAATGAATTCCAACACCAATACTTGGTTTATGAGAGAACAATTACACAGAAAGAGAGATCGAAAGTTAACAGTAGATAATAGTGAAATTCAAACACACAATTTCAATAACAAATTATTACAATGAAATAAGAATTAAGACGTCAAAGTGATCATTTCAGAGCCACTTTTTTTGTAGGTGCATGAATACACTCCTCTTCCTCTTCCCTAAACGCACACCCCCTTCAACGACTAAATATTTACGTGGAGATAAACGGAATCCTTCGTTGTACAACACTAGACTCTCCGAAAAATTGACCACGTCTTTCGTATACTTACTGATTGCAAGATGTTTAAACTGCATACGCTCCAAGTCACAAGAAACCAGCTCTTCCCTGGTAGACTTATCCAACACTAACTCATTGTTATTGATGATCCCCAAGCACCTAAAACATCTTTCCTCCGGTACAATCGAATATCGTTTAGTCCATGATTCAACCATACCGTACTCACTCATCACCCACACATCCCAACGCTTAAATCGTTGAAACTTGTTGTACCAACCAAGAATCAAGGCAAGTGATCCCCTCAATGCACTTAAAGAAACATGAGGCGTAGCTTTCCCAGGTTGATCATATTTCGGAAGCAATATCTCTCCGAATTCCTCAAAACCAAAATCAAATGTCAGAATAAAATTACCAGAAGCTCGTTTAGTCCTAGAAGCAAACCAGTGGACAACTCCATGAACAACAGCCGTGGTAGATTTGTCAATTGCATAACATCCAGCCTTGGTTCCAATTCTTCTCCACGAATTCCGAGACAACGAGTAAACCTCAGCTTTAGGAGGTTCCTTCTCATTGTAATGGCAATAAAAGTTACCAAAATACATGATTCTTACAATCTTATAGTCATTGGTATGGTGATCAAATCCAAAACCAATAGCAAAAAAGTTGTTAAAATCACTGTAAGTGTGCATGAAACAAGTACGTCGAAGTACCTTGAGTCTCCAAATGGAGGGATTCCATAAATAGATGGTTCGACCAAAATCCTGATATGAATCGGACAAACAAAGTAACCCATTAACAGAACCAGCGAATTGGAAGTAAACAGTGTCACAGCTGAAGGGGATGTCGAAGCTTGAATGTTCAACATAAGTCTTGTCATGCAGACAGGAAAAACAGTTCAATCCAGAACGGCCTGTACTGGCTAACTTGTGGTGCAAGACATAGCCATCAATGTTTCTATGGAGATTGAGGTGTGTGGAGATGAAACCAGGGTGGCTGATTAAGTCACGCCATGCTTTGCAAACACATGTGAATCTAATAAGGTCCTTGACTGGTAATCGACCGAGGATGTTGTAAAGAATATCGATTGGAAGAGGAATTGATGACATTTTTGTTTTGAAGATGAAAACACAGAATTAGTAAATGAAAACAAGCGGAGAAGTTGGTGGTTGAAGTTGTTAGTTGTCTGCAGTCATGTAATAATCTGTGTAAGAATGGACTCGGTATATAAAGAAGTATCTGTTGAATCGTTCAGCGGATTTTGATATGGACCACCTTGACTGGAAAAAAATATAAGGTTGCGATCAAGATAAGAGAGCATCTCACTCAGCCAATGGCTGCTCTTCCAAAGATATTACTATAATCTTAATCATTTTGATTGCTTCTGCATCAACTGCCTCCAATAACCTTTTTTTTTTAAATTTCAACTCCAATATCTTCTTCAGGAATCTGTTCTGATCACTATTATAAAACTTGACAAGTAAGTCCAACTACTAGCCAAGAACTTGATCCGCAAGATTCCACCAACCTGAGAACCCCCAAATCGGGTTATACTCGCTAAGTACTTAGAGAACCCCTAAATCGGGGGTTCTACTCGCTAAGTACTTAGTCCAGCTCGATTACTCGATAACTACTCGATCAACTCGGTGAGTATTCAATCCAAGTCAACTTAGCGAGTATTGTGCTAAAATTACTTTTGAAATTGTATAAAACATGTTTTATAGTGTTTATAATTGTAAGAAAGCTCCACCACTCAACCAATGGCTTTTTCAAAGATACTATAATAATCCAAAGCATTTTCATTGCTTTCTGCATCAACTGCCTCCAATAATATATATATTTTTTAATTTCAACTCCAATATCTTCCTAAGGAATCTGTTCTCATATACTAAAGCGAGTTCCATGTCCGAACAGAAATTAGTTATTGTCAATTTAGCAATAGGGGAATTGGACTTTAATTGTTGATTCATTATCATTGTGTTTAATCAGAATTATTAGGAATCGAATTACATAAAGCCTACACAAAATCAAAATTGTGCTCTTTTACAATATGAATTTAATTCCTTCATTCATTTCATTAAAGGAGACCATGCAAAAACTTTATTGTTACTAGATAGTCATGAAAGGTAATTATTATCGTTTTTATAAAATAACTAAAATAAATGTACAACAACATAAAGGATAAAGGATAATATGTTTTTAGGTTATAAATAGAAGGTAAAAATTAGGACGGAGCACTCATAAACCGATGAATCAACCTAGGATAAAAACCGTTTGGCCACATCTGATTTCCCCATTTAATAGGATATTAAAAAAACAAAAAAACAAAAAAAAAAGGGCCCGACTAATTTTACAAAACTCATGTTGTTTGATCGAAATTGTCATCTAAGTTCATTAACCAAAATTTATCAACCGCAAATCAATCGTAAATCAAATACCTTAAAAGACACCTTATATTACTATATATAATTTCCTTTGAAATAGCAATATCCAATACTTTCATTTCAAATAGTAATACAAAGTGTAATTAGGAACTTTAATGACTTTTACATTTATTTAAAATGAACCCAGATTTCAGAATAATTTTCAAAATGCTTAATCTTTATCCGGACAGCCTAAATTAAATCCACGTTAAACCGGACCAATCCCTAATTTGGAATGAAAATTTTGGTTTGATCTGACTCTAATTGTGGCCTCGCCCTAGTTAAAACCACAAGCCCATTGCCCAGATCTGTCTAATCACACAATTAATAGGGTGTTAAGTTGAGATCCTGATGGTGATCAGATGGCATTCCACCAAAGATAAATTATAAATAAAAATCAGAGAGAAGGCATTTTACTACTGGTAATTCAAAACGTCAAAATAGATACAAAGGCATAAAGAGATAGCAAAGCTAACATGACTGCAGCAGCAGTTTCCTTTGCGTCTGATGTTAAAAAAAGGAGTTCCATAGCTCCACCCAACAACACCTTGGACCTATGGTTGATTGGCTTCTAAATTCAGTTTTACCAACCACCACCTCCTCCTCCAGACCATCCATTACTGGAGTTTCCCTTGGAATCACCACCCCACCCCGAATCTTTTTCACCACCACCACTTCCTTGCCCCCAGCCGCCACCACCATCTCCATCATTACCTCCACCACCCCAACCGCTGCTGCTGCCACCACCACCACCACCACTTCCACTCCCACCACTGCCCCAGCCACCTGGGAAAGAGTCTCTGCCACTTGAATTGTGAACTTTAGCACCTGGAAAACTGCCAAAACCATCATCTCCTCCTGATTGGTTACCTGAATCCCATTTGGGAGTATCATAACTAGAATCCTGCCTATCATTTCCTCGGCTGTTATACGAACCCCGACCACGCCCACGCCCACCATATGGCCGTGGTACCCCACTTGGATGCCCATCTCGACCCCCACCGTTTCTGTAATCACTTCGCCCTATATAACCAAGATAAGAGTAATTACTATTCATGAACTCAAAATATAAATAATGCAAAGTATCACATCATCAAATATAAGAAGTATGACTTTATCTTTTAATATAGAACCGTTCATTGAATATTAATTACATGTATGGTATGGCACAACTGCAACAGTAATCTGCTCATAGAAGTTGAAATTAGACACCATTCAGAAATATTGACATGCAATACAATGGATGCACTATTATGGTAAAATCTGTTAAAAGATGCACCTGTTCTAGAACCTGGTGTGGAAGATCGATCTCTCCAGCCACCACCGTCATTGCTTGAACTGCCCCAGCCACTACCCCCAGATGCTGCAGAGGAGCCCCCGGTTGCAGGGCTTCTCATTGGCACCATAGCAGCAACTGATCTAATTGATGGTGCTGACTCATGCTGAGGATCATCAATATGCCTCTGGAAATATGCCACAAGCCGATCAATGTCCTCAAACATTCTTTTCCTGAACTTAAATCCCTTGGGATACAGACCAATATACTCATGGTGAGGATTTGTACTTCGTATGTAAGTTAGAATGAATGTTCCTGGATGCTCATGAGAAATGCCAAAACAATAAACTATCCTTGTAGGATACTCTGCTTTCTCAATCCTTAGGAGCTCATCAACTTCTGCTTTATTACCTCTCCTGAACTTGCGGTAGCTAAGCATTGCCTTCAGGTGAGCCACTAAGGGATCAACATATCGATCCATCACCTTAATAGAAAATGGAAAATAGATGCAAAGAAGTCACTTTTCATTTCATTTGTGCCAAATCAGATAATATCAATGTGCATATCTGTTTATGCCCTCAAGCAGAAAACGATTATCACAACAGCCATCACAGATTGTTTTGCTTAAAAGCCAACAGTACAATCATATTCAAATCCTAAAAGGTCCCAAATAATGAGAACCTATACAGCCAGCTTCTACTGCTATCCTCCAAATTGTTTAACAGATTTAAGAATTCTGAGAAAAATATTTTGCCAATTTAGTACACCAATTTCAAGTAGATTCAAAAGATACTGCACTTCACACCTGTCAACAAGGTTTTGCTAGTTATATACCCTGAACCAATTAAAAGAGCAACTGTGCAAAAAAGGAGAGAAAAAAAGTATGACTGACCTCATCCAAATCCTCAAAAGTGTCCTCCCCAATTTTCAATGTCTTTCCAATTCGAAGTAGGCTTGTGATGTCCTTGTGTTCCTTTCCACCTTCAACTATGTCTTTGTGAGCATACACTCCATCATAAACTTTTAGAGTTAGAGTTAGATAAGAAGGTCCACGAGAGCTAGGACGAATGATGCTTTCACCAGGGTCCTTGTCAGCTAATAACTGTTGAACATAGTCAAGTAAATAAAAACCATATTAGATTTATCAAGTAACCCCAAATAAAACGAGACTACAAGAGTCATACTCAATAAAATAAAATAAAATAAACAGTTAATAAATGTTAGCACCCGTCTCAATGAAATATCATGTTATATTTAAAATCTAACAATTCAAGTGAAATTCATGTCCTAAGAGTTTTGAGTCTTCAATTTTAAAGAAAATAACAAAACATTTATTTACTTCTAGAACCTATATACACTTAATTGAAAAAATTAAATGGAAAACAAGATCTCAATGTCAGCAAGCGAGTCAATAACTTTTCTAGAAAATCTTTAAAAGTAGACATTACCAAATACAAAATCACAATATTCTCAAGTGTAATGCCTAAAAAGCTAAGAAAATTGAGTAGGTAGATCTCAATTTTCTAAAATCTATATACACTAAATCGAAAAATTAAGTGGAAAACAAGATCTCAATGTCCCCAAGTGAGTCAATAACTTTTCTCAAAAATCTTTTAACTCGGATGTAACCAAATACAAAATCATGTATATTCTCAGGTGTGCTTCCTAAAAAGCTATGAGAATTGAGTAGGGTAGAGCTTTTATTATAGACACAAAGTGCCCAAGTGTTCATGCAAAAGTCAAGAATCTATACTTGCATCCATGTATCTTACACTTGCACAGATGACCCAGAAAAAAAAAAACTTCAATGCTTAAAACACATATGTAACTCTTTCTCTCTTTCTTTTCGTTTTTCAGAAACAAAAAAGAGAGAACAATTATTAAGACAAAAATGAAAGAAAAGCATGTACAAAGACAGGGAGGGCAGGCCAACAGAACATATATGTAACAATTCACTGCTACAAAAATTGTCTCCAGAAACTTTCACAAAGTCACCAACTGGATATTGTTTTTCTTTCTATAGTCCAGTTTGTTAATGGTAAACAGAAACAAAAACAATATGAAGGTTTAGTATATAGGTCCTAACATTATAAATACACAAATGATTGAAGCACAAAAATTTCCTCATGTCTAAATTTACAGGACACCCCCCATCAGTGCCTACTGTCTAGATATCAGAGGCTAAAACCACCTTGAAAAGCAGATGCATTGGTTGTTCCCCACATAAACGCACTATTCCCATCTTCATAAGTGCCCATAACTTCTACCAATTTACAATTTTTCTTTTTCAAAAGAGTTCATCCTATGATAAAACAAATGTACACAGGCCAAAGAGTACACGGCAAAAATAAAAATGAAATAAAAAATAAAAAACTTGATTTCTTTTGGGGTTTCAAAATGAACTGCATTAGCAATGTCAAGACTTGTGATTCTATTCACATACCACAGAAACAGAATTTAAAATGCTGTTCATAACTAAATCAACAACACACCTCCATTGCTTCGTCAGCTGTTATATTCTGGAAGCGGGGATGAACAATCATTCGTGGCTTAAAATGTTTCTTTGCAAGCTCCTTCTCTTTGCGTGCTTTTTCTTGCTCACTCTGACGACTGCTCCGGTCTTCATGGTAGTAAGGATCAAGGTCACGAACATGCTGATACCGATTACCTTTCATCTCGCCCTCCCGACTAACCAGGAACACTTGATACCTGTTCTTCTGAATTGATTTTATCTTGCAGTTCAAAATATCACCTTCATGGAGTCTATCTGACAACTCAGATATATCCCTCCAATCATCTGAATAGTCTTCCTTCATAAGCATACCAGTCAACCCCGACTCAAGTGCACATATTGCTCTTTGACCTTGCACCCTGCGAACTGTGACTTGCAGAATCTTCCCTTCAGCAAGTGTATCTTCCGTTTCACCTGAAATCATATAGAATTCCTCATCTTGACTAGGTTCTTTGTACTGTTTACGCCAATCCTGAAAACCTTGTATCAATTCTCTTCTTATAATATATAGTGTCTCTCTCTTATTTTCACGTTTCTTTTCTTTTATGTGTCTATCAAGAAGATAGGTTTTCAATAAGTCAGGCCGATCCCTCAAATGTTCTACGGCCATCTCTGACGTCTCTTCATCATCATTTGTATCACCTTCAATATCCCTGTTATAAACCTCTTTAGCCAGTTCTAGTGCAAGACCATAAGATTCCGGATGTATTCTTGTATCATCCAACAAATCAATGTATTGGCTGCTGCTAGCTGCCAGCCCACTACGCCGAACACGCAAAAAGCCAACTGCATTTACAAACACTTTTTTACCAAGTCCATGAGTTGTCACAAAGTCCTTTCGGATGAAAATTGCTCCAGCTCTTACAAGGGATCTTTGCAAAGATGCTGCCTTTCTAGGCCCAAGACCAGATATGAACTGCAGAGGAGCAAATAACCATTCATGGCTTATAGCCAAATTGATGTCCAGGCCCACCTGATTTGTAGCATCTACCATGACCTGTTCAATCATTCCATACTTCTCATCAGGGGTGAGGAAACTCTCTAAAAGATTAAGTTTCCAAGACAAGATCTCCCTCCCCGGTCCACATAATGTAGCAACCATTGCTAATGGATTTTGCAGATAACGACCAAGAGCAACAGCCCGCTTAACAATGCCTGACAATAAGGTGAAAAGAGAGTTCAGTAGAATAGATCTTCAAACGCAAACAAAATTGAGAAGGGCAAACAAGCATTGACCTGATTGTCCAGGTAGTTGGTCAGATGAAATCCGAGAATTTTCATAAAGGCGAGGCAGAGATTCATCCCCATATACAATGCTTAACTCATCCATTTCATGTCCTACATCTCTAGGATTTTCCTCCACCATCTTAAAAATGATCTATAAAAAGCAAAGTGACCTAAATAAGCATCAATTAAAAATATAAAAGCACATTAAACATCCACTTTCCCACTCATAGTAATTAAGAAGGGAAATTACAGGTACTCTGTGCAAACAAGAAGTGATACAATATTACAATTAAATAGAATTTGAAAAAAGAATAAGTGTCCCAATGCAATTTGCTTTACACTACTGCCTACAACTTGACCCCATGTCACCATGAACCTCCTATGGGACTGCTGTCTGGTTTCTGCTACATCATATAGATGACAATAAGCTTAAGGCACTTGTTAAAAAATTATATAGCCCCAAACACCAACCTAAAAACAAAAACTCCGCCTTATGTGATCCTTTAACTTTGAATAAAAAGAATGAAAAGAACAACCATGCAATGCAAAAGATATTAGAAAGCCATTACCAACCTACAACAAATAATGATCTAAGATGGTGATACCTAACAATTACTATAGAGTTACTCGACACAAGCACAGATGAAGTGATCTACTAACAGAAGAACTGAACCCCATCAATACACAAAAATAAAGCATAGCATCTCACTTAACCCATTTTCAATTACAAACAATTTATCGAGGGCATATAGGGGGATTCAAGCTCCATGAACAGAAAAATTTAATCACAACAAAACCAATAAACTTAACAAAAGTCATCGACCACCAGAAGGGGCATAATACTTACCTCATATATATCATCCTTCAGCAAGGTACAAGACAAATTAACAGCTCCTAGAACAACAACATGCGGCTGATGGTCAGTCATAAATTTCAAAACACGTTGCTGGTCATTTTTCTTGCGCTGCTGATCATTAATGTTTTGGGACCTTAAAGTGAGGGACCCAGTGTAAAGCACATCTAGCACCTCCCCAGACGAATCCAGCATCACAAAAGTGGTCGCTGGTTTTCCAGGGCCCCAACAGCAAGCCATGACTCTTGGTGCAGCTTCATCATCAGATGTAGTATCATTATCCTTCCGTTGATATGGTCCAACAGAAACTTTATCCCACAAAGCCTTTCCATACTCCATAAGCAACCAGTTTTTAGCTCTACTAGTCATCAATGATCTTGCCTCTTTCTCCATCGAAGGCAGAAGAAAACCAAAAAGTGCATCCTGCAGAATCAACTTACGTTGCTCATTCCATAATTGGGCTGATTTGCTGACACCATCACTAAGATAATGCTCATTGCAATCACTTATCAACTTATTCAGAGAATCATCTGGCAATTTAAAAGTGACTTGCAGAAGCTTCTCCTCTTCAGCCTTCTGGATAAGGAGCCACTGTGCATCCTCAAATCTTCTCAATGGCTTCTCACGTAACCACTTCACCCCTGCAAACTGATGGAAAGAATCTATTGCTGAATTTCCATCAGGTGTTGGGCTTGTTGACACTACAGCATTATCCATAAAGATGCTACGCACATATTTCCTGACACATGGCTCACAGCTTATCTCAACTGCAGCCTGAAATAGTCAACATATATTGGAAGAAAATATTAATAAATGATTTGATAATAAGCATCACAAATGACACAGCAGAACCTTTTTACTCACAACACCACCAAAGCTTACCATATGCCTAGCTCCTTTAAGTACTGCTTGAGGAGTCTCAAACATTGCACATGTGAAGTTTAAAGCCATCTCCTCAGGAGTTTCCTTAGCATCCTCCAATTCATCACCCTGCAATCAAACAAAGAACAGTATGCCACCATTCCATACAAAAATGATGAGAAGCAAATGTTATGTATTTGTTCAACACAACAACAGCAACAACATGAAGTGAAAAAAAATTCACCATCTTTTCCAAAGACAACTGCAACCCCAGTTGCTCAGAGCTGTAACCAAACTTGCTGGCAACATCCCACAGACCAGCTTTACTGCAGATACTATATAGAGATCTTCTCTTCGGCCTCTTATATTGTCCTTCATCAACACCAACCTCACCTGGAGGAAAATGCAAGTTAAATTTTGAGTCAACATCATCGACCTCTCTTTCAGATTCTGCAGCCTTGAGTGACTTAAAAATTGAATCAAACAGTTGTTCATCTAATGCTCGTCTTTCAGCAGTTTTTTCATATATCAGTTGAGATTCTTCAAAACGCTTCTTATAGTATGATTCAAGAGCACTCTTCCGCTTCTGAAGTAGCAACCACTTTCTATCTAAATCTTGAATCGCCCAAAGTAACTAAACAGAAATAAAAAAGCAGTTACTCTCTCGGTTTATTTTTCTCCTTAATGAATGAACCTTTTTCTACAAGATCAAGTCACTAATTCCATCATTACAGTACATGCCCGTTTACCTTGTGCCATTTTAATGTAGGTGTTTTCTCAAATTCATCCTTGTTTTCATCATCTTCTTCGTGTTGCCCAGGATCCTTTAATAGGCTCAAGCACTCCTCCCTCCGATACATAGCAATATAGGGGATCTGAAACCAAGAACAAAATGACAGCATGGTTAAAATCCAAGGACAAAGATAAACCAAAGTATGTCATAGAATACTTACATCTAACTTCTGCACATGCAGTAGGTCCAAAAATCTTATGATGTCCTCCCTGTTAATAGACAGATCTTGCCCTTCTTTAGGTGACCCAGCACCTGTCTGGCCAAACAAAGGGATTGTACCACTAAGAAGCTGATTATGTATCCAACTGCTCTCTTCTACAATACTAAATTCATCTGTTGGAGGACTACCGGTGCTTTCCTCAGCTATCTACACAAACAAATATCAATAACAATGAAAAAAATATAACTCATGTTAATATTAAGACACGTGTACTGTAGTGAGTATGACAAGACACCTGCATTCTTTCTGGAACATCAGTCATACGAATCTGATCATCCTTCTCTGTCATATACTTTTCAGAGAGGATGATCGGTTCAAATTCATCTTCAAGTCTCCTTTCCCTCCATTCGCTAGAATCTAAGCCTTGCTTTCGAAGCTGCAGGAGTTCATCGACATCTCCGAATATTTCATGTGCCTCCTGCAAAGCAGACGATGAAACTCCCGGTGCCTGCCTAGATTTCTTTTTCCTGAACTTTTTCCGTCTATACAAGAAGTAATTATTAGAGAGACAATTCCAGGATAGAAACAACACACATATTCATGAAAACAATATACCTGACAGGAGCTCCATGCTCATCAACTTCTTCTTCATCTACAATGAAGTCTGCCATTTCATCTTCTTCACCAATGTCTCCATCCTCTTCTTCTTCTTCTACTGGTTCCTCCTCTTCTGCAATATCCTCAAGCGGAGCTGCTACAACGTCACAGGTTAGAATCAGCTGGCGTAAACTGTAAACAGAAGCATGTCATAGTAATCTAGCAATAGTTTAAAAATTCATACCATCATCATTATCAAATAATTTATGCTTAATATGCTCCTCAGCAGTTCGTCCAACCTTGCCAGTTCCATCAAACTCCTCCTCGGAATATCCATATTCATCAATATCCCTCTGAGCTTTTTTCAACCGCTTGAACTTTTTGCTCTCCTACAAAAAATTTTAGAGGAACTCTCATGATAAGAACAAAACTGAGAACTTCAATGAGCCACTGCCTAAATACAATATCAAGGAGGAAAGGGTCAAGAAAAAAATAACAACCTTCGGACGGTAATTGATATTATTGTCCCGCAGGAGCTCATAGTCATCTTCATCAAGGACATCCTCAGCTTCTCTATGAAGGTTTAAACAACAGTGGTTACATAGGAACTAACCCTTCGTCAGTTACAACGAAAATTGACATAAATAAAGCATGTGTGTGTGTAAGAGAGAATGAGTGTGTGAGAGAGAGAGATTCACGATTTAATGTCTTTTCACAGCCACATGCACATACAAATAGTAAGTAGGAAGAAAATGAGAAAAGCTATTAACTTGCTTAAAAATAGGATTAAGTTGATATTAGATCAATCTTGAACTAAAACCCTATCAATCAAATTTTGCGCTTCCTAGATATTATTACAATTTCCTCAACTACCATGATGAGCATTACATCAGAAACATTAAAAAATCATGGAAGGAAATGTTTTACTTTTTCTTTCTTTTCTTCTTCTTCTTTTGCCTCTCCTCCTCATCACTGTCAGCCCTTTCTTCTACCTCCTCCTCTTCTTCATCAACATCATCTACTATGAACCCATCCTTTTCATATTCATCCTGCCCTTCTTCTGAAAAAATAAAAATTAAATTACATACATTAACAACGAACCAAGATAGAACTCCCAAAGTGAACAAACTCACCAGCCAAATAACGATAACAATTAAAGCAAGAAAACATAATACACCATCACTAACAAAATAGCAAATTCCATTACCTTTCAACCAAATAATCCCATAACATATACTTAAACACACAACCAAATCAAAAAATTCCCCATATGATCAGTGGAACCTAATCATCTATTCAGTCACCAAAAAACCTAATAAACACAGAATAACACTCAAAACTTCCATTTTCATTATTTATTTATTTATTATATATATTAAAAATAAAAAATAAAAAAATAAAAAAAACTGCATCATCCACATCCCCACCTCTAAAAACCCTAAAAATATAAAAACAGAATCTTTCCTCCTCTAAAAAAACCCTAAAACTATAAACTATAAAATCAGAATCTTTCTTCATCTAAAAAAAGCCCAAATTTTCCAACCCCCTGCCTGAATTTCTCGCAACCAAACAGTCAATAACTTCCACTCATCAAAAAACAAGAATCCAAAAAGTTGCAAAATTGAGGGAATAAAAAGGGAAACCCTAGAGTTAGAAATACCGTCATCTTCCTCGTCCTCGTCCTCTTGTCGACCGTCAACAGCGTCCCCTTCTACAGGCTCGGCCTCCTCGTCGCCTCCCCCCTGCTCGTACTCATCTGCAACTCAGATTTTTTGTTATAAAAATCGCAGCAAACGATTTTATAATTAAAAAAAAAAAAAAAAAGGAAAACAAAACTAGGGTAATTGAAGGATGGAGAGGCCACCTTCTTCGTCAGAGACAACGTGCTTGCCCATCTGCAGAGACTAAGAGACCTAAAAAACGAATGTGGAGAGCAAAACCCTGTCCAATAAGTGAGAGAGATTTTGGAGTCGAAATCTGTTTTTGATAAAATATATGTATGCAACCTTGCTCTGGAGGGAGTCGGTTCTTCTTCTCCACTCGGGTCGGGTTATTTTGGCTGCATATTTGCAAAATTAAATAAAATTATTTTCAAAAACAAATTAAATATTTTTAAATAAAAAAAAAACTAGGGTTAATCTTACCTTCCCGTTGTAGTTTGACATAATCGTAAATTATTTCTCTATAGTTTTAAAGAATCATATTTTATCTCCTATCATTAATGAGATGATCGAAATGATCAAAGTGTCATTATAGTTTTATCTTTCTATATTAATGGTCAAATTTTAATTTTTACATCAACTTCAATGAGATTGTTTAGATATTCTTATACATTATAGGAGATATTTAGTCTATTGCATAGAGGAAAATTTTCATTTTAATCTTTGAGGTTTTGAAAAATATTAGGTTCTTAAAGTTCTTTTAAAAATAGTTTTTTTTTATTCCTAACTTCTCCAAGAATCTTCAAAAAAGTCTAAACCTATAAGTTTTAAAAATATTAGGTTTTAATTTTTTTTTATCCCTAATTAAACCTAGAAGTTTTAAATTATTGAAAAACCGTGAATGATTTAAATTCAAGTTTTTGTATTTTATTTTAAATTTAGAACCAGAAATTTGAGTTTCTCGATAAATTTATTCTCAATTTTATTTGGATCTTACAACTATAAGTTTTAGATCCTTACTATAGTTTTAGATTATAATTCACTTAGACTTTGCAACCAAAAGTTCCAAAACTGCAAATGAAAAAGATTAACAAAAATAAATCGATTCAAATTTGATATTGAAAGAACCCGTTTCGAACCCAAATATATAGATTTAAAAACATGTCTCCTCATTGAGGGTGAGTGGGAAGATATTTTATAATAACTTTCATTTATGATTTTAGTATACATAGATCGTGAAATTTAGGTTCATAATTACGTTAAAATTTTTTATTTTCTATATATGGATTTTAACATATTGGAGTATGTATCTTCATACTTATATATTTAATACAAATTACTTGATCGGGTTTATATATATAATCTAAAAATTGGTATAAGAGCCATAAGGCCCATAACATGTTGTTGCATGAATTGAATATATATTATGATTGCTTTTGGTTTGATACAGAATTCTTAGTAATAATGGGCATTTTATTAAAATTAGTGTATTAAAACAAATTGAAAACTAATGTGAGTAGATTTACGAAAATCCATCATTAGGATTACAAATCATATATCAATAATGAATTTAAGCCATAAATCATTTATTGTGTTTTTAATTACTCCTTGAAATTGAAGTTTGAGCACTTTGTTGGCATAAGACCCACTTAGTCGATTAGATGATATTTAACTATTCAACTACTTGGGTTATTCATGCTAATGTTATTGATGAAACCAGAGAATCGATTTTATTGAAATAGGCGAGATATACGAATGTCCATATATACCAATAGTAGAAGTTGAACCTATATATTTTAATGTTAGCTTATCATAAACTGAACCAGAATTTCATTTACAATAAATCAAATAGCATATAATTTAGAAGGGTGTATTCAACTTAGGAATTTATAGGAATTCAGAAGATTTTAAAAATCTGGGTGTATTCAATCTAGACTTTTTAGAATTCCATTAAAATCTGAGTGTATTCAATCTAGACTTTTTAGAATTCCATTAAAATCTGGATGTATTCAATCTAGACTTTTTAGAATTCCATTAAAATCTGGATGTATTCAATTAGACTTTTAAGAAATTCAAATAAGTCTAGATGTATTCAAAAAATCAATAACTTTATCGGAATTGGATTTTAAATGATTGTGATGGATTTTTAAACCTTAAGTATAAATAAGAAAACCCATATGAAATCTTGCTCTCACCCTAAAGATTTGCTTGATTTTTCATACATTTTTTTTTCCTTTGGCTCACACAATACTCTTTTGGTGGTGGCGAATTGAAAGTGTGTTTTGTATTTTTCTCTTCCATATTCAATTGTTGTATTTTCGATTTTGGCTTTCAAATCCACTTCACAAGTTTCCTGATTCAACCAATTTCATATATATTTTGGATTTCGATTTTCAATTATATATATTTTAATACTTATAGTTGATTCATTCAGTTTAATTGATTGTTATATGTTTTGTTTAAGAAAGATCATGAGATTGAAATTTATAATTTTATTTTTTGATTTTATGCTTTTTATGTCAAAATTAATTGTTATGTGTTTCATTTAAGGTCTTTAATAATTTATGATGGATGATTATCATATGTTTTGTTAACTATTGTTTTTAATTGAAAATAATAAATATGTAATTACCAAGTGACAGTTTAAAAAAAATGCAAGCAGGGAAATGCAGAGAAAAAAAATTTGAACAACTCGCATTGATCAAATATAAAAATGTTATGGTGGGAACGAATGTCTTAAAATTTTAAGAATACCATTGAAACATTTCATCAAACAGTTGGTAGGTAGCCATGCAAACATTTTGTTTTAGAATAGTAGATGCTTTATAAATTATTTAAACATTTACATGCAATTTATAAATTATTTTTAAAAAAAAAAAGAAACAGAAGATTAGATGCTTTTAGAGAAATCAATGAGAGGAAAAAGAAAATAAATTTCGTAGAGGAGCAAAACTGCAAAATGATTACCTTATAAAATTTATCACTCTGCAAATCTTAATCAAAGCCAAAAGGATGTAAAAAGCTAAACGGACGCTGTTTTTATCATTTTATTTTGTAATATATATATATTTTTTTAAAATGGATGAGGTCTTTAAAAAAGTGAGATATACGTCCCAATTATGCTTGTTGGAACCAGATTAGGTAATGACAATTATAGAGGATAGTTTTTTTAGGCTTTCATAATGTACATCATTTCATATTTATTATATTTGTCAATTTAGAACTATTTTTTTTTCAAAAAAAATTTGGAGATTGTTGAAACTAACAATTTTTTATATAAATAAAATAATTATATAAACAGTGAAAGTTTTATAACATACTACTCATCTAGTAATTTTTTGTTTAAAGATAAATCATTAACAATTCCATTTGAATATATCAAATTCTATTTAAATCTATGTAAAATATCTAACAAACTCTAAATAGAACTCTAACAAAGCTTGATGAAATCCATTAAATAATCCAATAAACTCTTTAAATAGAATTCTAACAAAATCTAATGAAATTTATGGAATCTATAAAATCCATCAAAATCTATTATTGAAAAACACTCCAACAAAATCTAGATTGAATACATCCCCCTTAGATTCATGCCATAGAAAAAACATATGTTTGAAAGGCCACAAACTCATACCTCATGTTATACAGTTAAAATCTATTGGCATTATGGTTAAATCATCACCTTTCCAGTGACGACATATGTCTGATAGCAGCGTGAGCTATTAGATATGGGAACTAGGTGGCGGTGGCGACTATAAGGGTTTTCTGATAGTAATTTTGTTCGAGATCCTTTATAATATATCATAAAATTAAGGTATGATTATAATTTACTCAGAGCTAGAAGTTCTAAAAATAATTATAGTAATAAATGTGATTTAGAAAAAATCAATTCTATCAAAATTTGTAGTTTTGAGTTACTAGCAAAATTAGACATGTAATTATGAAATACAGTCACATCATAACTTGAAGTTTTGGTTGTTTGGGAAGAACAGTAAGGTGTGAAAATCAAGTATATGATACATATTTTCTTATGTCTTAATTGATTATTAAATATTCATTACAATTCATTATCATTATATTTTGAAGAATTGTTTATTAATTTACTATAATCTATCTAAATAATTACGATATGTATATCTTTTGGTAAAAGATCTATTTATATTCTTTAAATAAATATATATATACATGCATATTTGATCACTAAATAAATGAAGTCGGATGATTGAAACAATTTATACTTCAAATTTGCTCTTGTAGTAGTAATGTTAATGATTATAGAGTGAAAAACCACTTAACTCACATAACTAAATTAATGAATCTCATTCCTTGAACCGAATGTTAAATTATCTAATAGTCGTGACGGTGATTATGGTTAATAAAGTCTCGGTAATCATAATAAATTTTAACCACCTGAAGTGGAATTCACACCAAAACAAAGTAAACAAAATGTTTATTATTGGTGGAATATGAAATTACAATAGTTGTATAACTGAAGTATACATAAATATTATATTAATCTTTTACCAATATATAAAAACTCCAGAAGAGTAAATTACATATTACAAAGTGAAAAGCAATAGTGTTGTCCAAGTAAAACTTTGTTACTTTAATAGATCTTAAATAAATCTATTTAGATATATATATTTATATTTGGAAAAGTATATTATATCATTTATACCGTCATATGTAAGAAGCATATTTTTATGATCGAGTGATCATAAGTACAGAATGATCAAAAATTGTGATGAATGAAAAAAAAAATTATCCAATAATACAATGTATTAAATTATTGAAAGTAATATAGATATTCATTACAGAATCTAAAGATTCTTACCTAGTAAATATCCTTGAAGGACAATATTTGATATCACAAATAAATCCATGAAGGACACTATATGTTTGGTCCCTGAAAGACACTATATGACATTTTAGCCAATAAAGAATAGTATGATAGTCTAATATATCATAAAGGATAGTAAGACAATATAAATAAGTCTCATTAAAACATTATGATAATGCAAATAAATATATAAAAGATAGCCAAATAAGGTCAACAAATTTCTGCATTGTTAGGGGGAGAACAAGAATAAAATTAAAAAACTTAACAATGTGAAATTACAATTGGCATGTATCATCTTTACATTACAATGATTATTTTATAAGTCTTGTGAACCTAAAGTTCAAAGGATCGTTCACTTGAAAATGATATATCTAAATGATTTTATACTCATCGTTAATTATTAACTCAAGTAATCATTGTTGAAGAACAATTTACGTAAATGATAACAAATAAATCATTCACTACATACATAAGTGTGAAAAGTAAATGTTATTGTAAAGACATTATTCCTTGAAATGAATAATGAAAGATCATGATCGTTTTAAATATTATGCTCAAGCTATATGTAGTCCTTATCATATAAATAACAACCCCTAGAAATTAATTGTTTTTGAAGAAATACAACTCTTTGAACAAGAAAACAAAGCTATATAATTTCCTCCTATGAAACTCACCGAAGGGATCTTAATTGCATATGGAAAAGTGTATATACTCAAACTATAAATATTATAGTTTGTCTTAAGAATATATGAAAGCTTACAGTAGCTCCTAAAGAAATATATATACTTAAAATTTAAAGAAAATTGAGATATCATATTTTGTTGCTCCGTATATTATAGAAAAATGATGAGGATATTGAATCATAGATTAATATTGACATAAAAATTGTTAATTAAAACAAAAGCAAAGCTATACTTATATAGTTTATTAAACTTGTCATGTGGACGCTTGAAGATATCATATATTTTGATCAAAATTATTATTTATATGAAAACTAAGACAACGAGATATAATCGTATTTTAGCTAAATGGTTTACAGCAAAAACCCAATATTGGCAATGTGAAAATATATTGTCTCATTATTAATTTCATATAATAAGAATAATCTTTGAAGGATTTTAAATGTCATAAGCATATAATTCAAAATTTTGTAACTTGTATTCAATAATGTTACAAAAATTTTTATATGGTTTAAAGCAATATGAACGAATGTGAAATAATCATCTTAGTGAATACTTCATAAAGGAATGATATATTAATAATCTTATATACTCATATATATTAATAAAAAAATCAAAATTTGAATTTGCAATTATAGTAGTAAATGTTGATAACATAAATTTAATTGGAACTCCTGAAGAGCTTTTAAGAACTGCTAAATATTTGAAAAGATAATTTAAAATAAAAGATTTAAGGAAAATAACATATTGTCTAGGCTTGAAGAGAGCACAAAGCAAAGGGCATATTGACCCATTAATTAGCTTATGTTGAAAAATTCAACATGAATAAGGATCATCTCTTAAGTACTCATATGGCTATTTGTTCTTTAAACTCAAAGAAAGATCCATTTCAATCCAAAGATAATGGTGAAACAAATAGTTGGTCGAGATGCATCGTATCTTAATACGATTGGTTCTTTGTTATACTTAGCACAATGTCATGCACCAAATATAACATAGTTTTTAAAAATGATCTCTACCACTCATCAACAAGATAGACAGTAAAGGTCCCACGGTATTTTTTAAAAATATGAATAATATCTTTTATTTTCAAATATTTTATCAATTGAGGGCCATTTCGTCATTCAACCATTCATTTTTTAAATTTTTTAAAGTTTTTATTTTTAAATATCAAGGGGCATTTTTGTCATTTTATCAAAATTTCTAATAAATTGTTAGACTTAACTAATTTTGACTAATAGAGTAGGGTTTAATATAGTAAAAGAGTAAATATATTTATGTTGGATTTTAAGCAAATCATAAGGGGGTGTTGTGCAATTCATTTTTTCAAAAATTAAACGTCTGGAAAACAAAATTTGTTTTCATCACCTTCCAAAAAATATATATATGTATGTATATGTACCCTTTAAATTATTATACCTCTTTATACCAAATTGTCTCTACGACCAACACTGATTGTTGCTGACCATCCACCGACAACCGCCAATGTCAGCTGTGTCACTGTTCTCCACCATTCAAACAATACACCTTCATGCAAATTGTTATAATTTTTTTATTTGGATTTGAGTTTTTTGTGTTTTTGTTGAGTGATTGTGTTGGGTGTTGCTTTTTATGCTTGATTGTATATCAAATGGTGTGTTTTAAGGTTAGAAATTGAGTTTAAAGAGAGAGAAAAGAAAAAGATTTAGATTTGAGTGGAGAAGAATAAAAAAGAGAAGGATGGAAAGAAAAAGATTTGAGATAGATGAAAAAAGAAGGAAGAAGAAGACGACTTCTTTTGATAAAACTTATTCAAATAGATCTTTTAAATATAGATATTTTACAAATAAAACTTTTAAGTAAAAGCAGTTGATTGTTTGATTGTCAAATAAAAGGAAAACTCTTTTAAGCAATAGAGTGTTTGGTTAAATTAATTATAAAAGCCTTTTTAAGGTAAAAGATTGCCCAAAAGAGCATTTAAAATATAGCAAAATAATGAAGTCCATATGCAATGTTTTTATTTCTAAATTCAAAAATCACAAGGATATTAATATTATATAATTTACATCACATTCTTATATTTGCATTAAAAATATCTTCAAAGTGAACAGGAAAAAAAAAAAAAAAACATATGAAATATTTTAAAAATTTATGGTTAAAAAAATCATCAGAAATTTTTGTTGTAAGAAATATGTATAGAAAAGTGAAATGTTTAGAATATCTTAAGGAAAAAGTTTATTAGTGATATTAACTTATACAGGTGGAGTAAAATTAATAAAATACAATAAAGTTATAGTAGATATTTTAATTTTTTTAAAAAAATAAAAAAGGTTTATTTGTAAAAGTCTAAAATTATTCAAAAATTTTACTAGAATGATAATCAAACAATACAAAATAAATTTGATAGAACTTTTAGACTAAAATAACTCTTTTATCAAGTAAATAAGTTGTACAAATATATACGAACTAACTTGGGCAAAGGAGGAGGGGAAGAAGAAAACGAAGAACAATTTTTGTTTTTCTATTGACTTCTGTCGAATTTCAAAAAGTCTATTTCTATTGACTTTTGCATGACATCCATTTGTACTTTCTTTTGCTTTTGTTTTATGCATGACCACCACGTGGCATTCATGTCCGCCAATTTTCATTCTCCGCACGTCAACCAACTCGATATTATTCATTTTTTTAAAAACAATTGGAGTACATTTAGCACGAGAATAGGGTGTATTTAAAGCTCACCTCTATAAAAAAATAATACTTATGGGCTTAAAACCTAATAGGTTTTTAATTTTTTAATGAGCTTATTTAAACTCATTTTCTCCTTCAATCCATAAGAATGACTATGTTTTCATCCCTTGAAAATGGTATGTACATCCCTTATATTTGTACGCCCAATAAAATATTTAAAATTTTATAATTTGTTTTTTAACCTCATTTAGTAACAAGATTATCCTTTTCTCTTAATTTTATTATTTATATTTATAAATACGTCCCCTTAGTCAACCACAAGCAAATTATAATATATGTTCAAGGAAATTATTTTATTATCACTTGTTAGGAAATTTTTATATATCTTACCATTTAATTTTTTTTAACACCTACATTGTACATGAAATGAAACATATACTAAGTAGATAATTTAATACAAATTTATTCAACCCATTAACTTTTTTGTTAATAAGAGACTTTTGTATAAAATAATATCTACTTTATTATTTTACTCTCTCAAACCCTAATTTTTCATTTATACCACAAAACTTATATGAATTATTACCATCTAATTTTTAATTAAATTAGCATTACATAAATGTTTAGAGACTTGCATGATTGATTAAAGTTAGAGTTTGATAATGAACCCTTTTAATTTGAGAATGCTAGACTTCCCAAATATTTTGCCTAAATTCATACCTAAACGATATGGTATGTGAGTTGTTAAGATCTTATTAATTATCACATCATTTCACGATTTACAAAATTTTGACAACTCACATGTCACATTATTTAAGCAAAGATTTGAGCAAAATTTTTAGGAAACCTGTAACACTTTTTTATGATTAATTATGAATATCGATTTATATCTATAGTTTTTGGATGATTTGAAACATACTCTTTTACTCGTTTACTGATATGAGAAGAAATTGAAAGAAATGAGTAACCTTTTTATGTGGTTCATGAGAAAATTTGACAAGAGAATAAAAAATACCAATGTGATGATTGAATATTTGATAATATTGTTGATGATTAAATTAGGATAATATAAATGATTGGTGACTTTTTAATTTTTTATGGAGAAAAGTTAGGGATTTGAATGAGTAACAAAGAGAAAAATTAGGAATTAAAAGAGTAAAAATGGTTTAAAATATAAATGATATTTTAATTAATAATTGGTGGGCATACTTATAAAATATTTACCCTTTTAGTAATTTTACTCAAGTGTAATATTGCGTACTTAAAAAAAAAATGCTGATTTGGAGTGTATATACAATTTTTTAATGGGCTGATTTAAACTCATTTTCTCCTTCAATCCATAAGAATGACGGTGTTTTCATCCCTTGAAAATGGCATGTACATCCCATTTATTTGTACACCCAATAAAATATTTAAAATTTTATGATTTGTTTTTTAACCTCATTTAGTAACAAGATTATCCTTTTCTCTTAATTTTATTATACATATTTATAAATACACCCCCTTAAATCAAGCACAAACAAATTATAATATATGTTAAAGGAAATTATTTTATTATCACTTGTTAGGAAATTTGTATATATCTTACCATTTAATTTTTTTAACACCTACATTGTACATGAAATGAAACATGTACTAAGTAGATAATTTAATACAAATTTATTCAACCCATTAACTTTTTTGTTAATAAGAGATTTGTGTTAAAATAATATCTACTTTATTATTTTACTCTCTCAAATCCTAATTTTTCATTTATATCATAAGACTTATATGAATTATTACCATCTAATTTTTAATTAAATTAGGATTACATAAATGTTTAGAGACTTGCATGATTGATTAAAGTTAGAGTTTGATAATGAACCCTTTTAATTTGAGAATGCTAGACTTCCCAAATATTTTCCCTAAATTCATACCTAAACGATATGGTATGTGAGTTGTTAAGATCTTATTAATTATCACATCATCTTATGATTTACAAAATCTTGACAACTCTTATGCCACATTATTTAGGCTGAGATTTGAGCAAAATATTTAGCAAGCCTATAACACTTTTTTTATGATAAATTATAAATATCGATTTATATCTATAGTTTTTGGATGATTTGAAACATACTCTTTTACTTGTTTACTGATATAAGAAGAAATTGAAAGAAATGAGTAACCTTTTTATTTGGTTCATGAGAAAATTTGATAAGAGAATGAAAAATACCGATGTGGTGATTGAATGTTTGATAATATTGTTGATGATTAAATTAGGATAATATAAATGATTGGTGACTTTTTAATTTATGATGGAGAAAAGTTAAGGATTTGAATGAGTAACAAAGAGAAAAATTAGGAATTAAAATAGTAAAAATGGTTTAAAATATAAATGATATGTTAATTAATAATTGGTGCGTGTACTTATAAAATATTTACCCTTTTAATAATTTTACTCAAATGTAATATTGTGTACTTAAAAAAAAAAAAAAAATGTTGATTTGGGGTGTACATACAATTTTTGAAGGATAGAAATATATATGGTTTGAAATAAAATTTTCAAACTATTGGGCCCTACCCCTAAATAATAAAAATTAGCCCAATAAAAATTCAATTAAGCCCAATTCATAATATTTCCAAACAAATAATTTTGGGTCTTAAACTTTTGGTTCTCTTGAATATTAATTAATATGAATAGCGATATTTTCACCTCTCAAAAATTACATGTACACCCCTTTTGTTTGTCTACTCCATAAAAAATTTAAAATTTCTTTAATTTGTTTTTAAACTTCACTCAATACGAAGATTACCATTTTTGGTTTAATTTATTATACTCTATTTGTATAAGTACACCTCATCTATACCTAATTTATTATTTATTTAATTTTATAATATCAATATTCATTCACATTAAGAAAACTTCATCTTTTCCTCTATATTTGGG
This sequence comes from Litchi chinensis, assembly GCA_019925255.1. NCBI lineage: Eukaryota > Viridiplantae > Streptophyta > Magnoliopsida > Sapindales > Sapindaceae > Litchi > Litchi chinensis. The sequence continues at coordinate 7,541,201 of CM034467.1, forward strand.
TGTCTCCTCCGTTTTAGATTGAAAGAGAAATTTTTATTTCCGTTTTATACCAAAACGTATCTATCACTGCGGATCAAAGATCAAACTCAATCAAACCACTAATTGTTCTAAGAGATTCACAATTATGTTCAACCATGATTTTTTGTAATATTGAATTTGTTTTTTATTTTTTTAATCAATTCAATACTTGAGTTATGTCATCTATGTATTCGATAAATTGTTTAAATGAAGTTTTTTATACTAAGAAGCCTACACTTATACAACAACTTCTCAACACTAAAAATTTTAATTGTGAAATACATAATCCACGTGTTGAATGATTTTTTTTTTTTTTTAATAATAAGAAGCTCACATTTATATATAACATACTTATCGGCACTAAAACAATAATTAATTTAAAACTTACCTTTTACAACTAATTTTATTTGAAATTTTTTTTTCTTAAAAGAATATGATGGTTGAGATTATTATTTAGAAAATAAGTTAAATGATGTTTTAATTAATAATTTGTGGGTTTTCATACAAAATATTGACTCTTTTAGTAATTTTACTCTGAGATAATATTGAATATTTAAAAAGACGCTAATTTGAGGTGTATACACAATTTTTTAAGGATAGAAATATCACTACTCAATTCATATTCTAAACAACGAATCCAACCCATTCTAGTGTTATTACATTAATGAACCTAGCACACTCCACAATGGTGTCAAAAACAACTAAAAACCTAATAATCAAGCAAAAAGAACATAAATTTGGGATCGCAAAATGGATACATAAATGTCTTTATCAAATAATCCCAAACTCATATTTTGCCTGTCCTCAAGCAAAATAATGTAAAGGCACTGCAGTTATGTTCTTGCAGTCCGACACGGCCAAGGACACATACTTGGAACGAACATGAAAACCTAGCAACCGACCATGACTCGGAGACGTCCCACTCAAAATATCCTTAAAAAACCCAGTGTACAACTCCAAAGGCTTCAAGTGACAAATTTGCATTCAAGCACATTTTTGAAACAGCCACATTGTAACTATTTATTTGATTGATAACGATACCACATACCTTCTGCTGCGTTATTTGTTGTGCTTCGTCGTCGCCGGCGCCCCTCGTGAAAGAATCCTTGCCATTTTGTTCTGTTTTTTGACCCGAAACTACCGTTTTACCCTTACCAACTTTCTCTGCCTGGGGTAAATTGTGAATTGCCTTGTCGAGAAAACATAGGCCTTTCGTCTCTCTTTTCTCAAATAAGTGTAATTAAAATTGGCTGGCAATTTCAAAAAGTGAAAATATATATATATATATATATATATATCCCTTTAAACAAACTCTTTGCATTTTATATATCTTTTTACCAAATTACGCCTACCACAAGTGCTAATTGCTGCTAACCTTCCGCCAACCACCGCCAATATTTGTTCCATCGCCGTTCTCCGCCATTCGAATGGTATGCCTTCGCACAAATCCTCACAATTTTTTATTTGCATATGAGTTTTTTGTATTTTTGTTGAGTGATTTGTATTGGGTTTTGCTTTTTGTGATTGATTGTGTATCAAATGGTGTTTAAAGGCTATAAATTAATTTTTCTTTTTTTTTTTTCGGTTTGACATGCGATTGAATCGGTTGTTCGTCTTCCTTGCCTAGAAACTATGACAGAGGAGGCTTCTGTCACGGATGACGGGCAATTTTTGAGTTTTATTGAGGGTTTTTTTTTTTTTTTTCTTTTTTCATGTTGTTTGCTGGGTGTTTTGCATCCATCTATGACAGAGGAGGTTATTGTTATAGACGAATTTTTTATTTTTTAGGGTTTTTATTTTTTTTTAAAATGTTTTTAACTGTATATTGCATCCAACCATGACAGAGAAGGCTACTGTCATGAATGAGACGCAAGTTTTGAGTTTTTTTTTTTTTTTTTAATGTTGATAACTGGGTATGGTGTGGACTGCATCCATCCGTGACAGAGGATCGATGTTGTTCTCTCGGATGGAATGTTTCATATTGGTTTTATATTGCATCAATGCATGCCAGAGCAGGTTATTGTCATAATGGATGCTATTTTTGGGTTTTTTGGTATGCTCTTTATGTTGTCTACTAGGTAAGTATTGCATCCATTTGTGATAGAGACCCCTCTTTCATATTGGTTTTATATTGCATCAATGCATGACAGAGCAGGTTATTGTCATAATGGATGCAATTTTTGGGTTTTTTTGTATGCTTTTTATGTTGCCTACTAGGCAAGTATTGCATCCATTTGTGATAGAGACCCCTCTTTCACGGATGGATGTAATTTTTGAATTTTTGTTTTTTTTTTATGATGTCTACTGGGTATGATATTTATTGCATACCTTTTTATTTTTCATTTTTTTGGTGTTTTTTTGTTTAGTTGTTTCCTCATATCTGTTGTTTTCTTTCATACTGATGGATGATGATTAAGAGCCATCTTTCGTTTGTATACATCATATATAGGAAGTACTCAGTACTTCTAGAATGCAGCTAAATTCACATTCTCACTTCTCGACCCTTGGTACGATCTCAATGTGTTGATGAAATATGACTTATATGAAAGATTCATTGCCGGCCTTTTAGGACATCTTATGCGTATCTCGCACGTGCAGTAGTTTGTGAGCGGGAAGATGGTGCTAGAAATACTGGCTAAGGAGCTCATCCATCCGGATACTTAGGAGGATGAGATGTAGTTTGAATTTGGAGGACATTAATCACGATTAAATATATTATGATTTCGGTTATCTTAACGTGTTTTTATTTATTATTTTTAAATGAGTCATGGAAGGATAATTGAGCAAAATAAGTGAGGTTTTCAAGGCAAATAACATGCATGGGTTAAAATTATTGCAAGGAATAATTATTTGGTCTGAAATAATTTCTTATTATTTAATTCATAAATCAGATTTCAGCCCAAGTTGTGATTACATGAAGCAATTCATGCAGTCCATGAAGGAATACCCAGCCCAAAGTGCAATTACATGAGAGGAAACAATTCTGCTAATTATTTCTTATTATTTAATTCACAAGTCAAATGTTTGATTGCTAATACTGCTTAGTGAAATGAACAAAACAGAGAACTATATTTTGTTTTCGAAACAGAGTATTTGTATTGAAACGAAAGATACAATTAGAAAAACCAAGAAATTTAGTTGTATCTTTGTTCCATAATACAGGTTGGTTCTGCAAATATTCATCAGCTTACCAGTCTACCGAAAATGTGCAGTTGCATCTACGTTAATTACAATAATTGATACTTGACTGCGATGATTGAACTAATTTTCACTTCAACATGTTAAAAAATTTATGTTATACTCATCTTTGATAAATGTAGGACAAAATGTCCTCAGTCTAATATCCCCAGCTCACCAATTTTATCACTTTTCTTTGGCAATAGATTCTGTGGAAACAACTTAAAACATATTGTGCCATATAGTTTTGATAACATTTCCATATAGTTAGTATCACTTAGTCAACTGTAATACAATTGCTTAAAGAAATTAATTGAAAATAAAACATTTACAAAATTGACAGACTCCTCGCCTTAAATTGTACAAGAACAATTCCAAAAAAATGAAAAAAGTGATGGTGTCTAGTAAGTTTTAATTTCTTAACTCCTCACTATGTAATAAGCTTGGACTTGGAATAATCCAGTTTGGAAAAATAGCTAGCTAATTCGAATGTGACTTGACTCTGGGTTGCAGGAAATTTATTTAATCATCACTTTATTTACATTCAAAGTCATTATGTTGCTATTACATTTCACTGTGACAATATAGAGAAGACTCAAAAATATCTGATTAAAAAAGTTATATTTATGCAAGCATATGCAATTCTTATCACGCCTTGCATGTGAATATAGTTGTGTGTTGGTTTCAATATTTAATACAAATTTGGTTGATAGTGAAATATTCTATTGCACTTATCAAGACATGAAAAACATTCTCTACCACGTATATTGAATTTTGATCAATGCAGGAAAAAAGATTTTCGCAAGAGTAATGGTCATGATTATCTCAAGTCCTGCAATGGCCATGGACTTGGATTATGCTGCAATATTGACAACATTAAAAATGAAAAGGAATAAAAATTAAAGTTGAAATTAAAATTAGAAACTTAAAATTTCTTAGGAGCTTTTACTCAAAATTTGATTTGAGTAGCCTTAATTTATTGAAGGCATGCATTCAAACTTAACTTAAATGAATGAAAATAAAAGTTGGATTTATTTTCTATCCAAAAAAGTGAAATGACAAATACCCTTTTAATTATTATTTAATGACAATATTAAATTAAAAAAATTTATCATTTCTAGAAGTCTCTCATTTTGTTCTTTGTTATTCCTTGTTCTTTTATTCTCTCATTCGTTTTTTTTTTTTTCAATTTTTATTGATAATCGATTCATCTGGGTTCATCGCAAATAACTAACCTCATATGGGTTCCAATGGAACCCAAATGATTTGGGTTCGATTGGAACCCAAATGATTTGGGTTCGTTTGGAACCCAGATGAACATCATCTGGGTTCGTCCTAGATGATGTTCATTTGGGTTCGAAAATCTAGATGAGTGTCTTACCTTCTTCTCTTGTCTCCATTGTCTTTGCTCTCTCTTCTACTAACCTCTTTTTCGTCTATTTACAAGAGTTGTCGAGGGTACTAGGGTTTTGACCAATCGTGTTTGAGGGTGGTGGTAAAAGTTTGGGGGTAGAGCTATTTGGTTGTTTAGGTAATGGTGGTGGTGATATAAAGGATGGCGTTATGGTGGTAAACTGGGTTGGTATGAGTTCTAGCTTGGGTGGAGTTTTGAGGAAGCTTGGAACCCAAATTTGGGTTTGATTGGTGGCTTGATGTTGAAGTTTTTTTATGATGTTGATATTGTGGATTGATATTACTGATGTTGACAATAATGGTGGGTTAAATGTTGTTGATGTTTTAATGATAATGTGGCTGATGATGGTGGATTAAGGATGATGGTGGTTGATAAATGTGATGATTTACTAGAGGTAGAAATCTAGATTAGACCGTGAAGACATCTAATTTAGAGATTGGATCTCCATCCAAAAAGTTTTTTTCTTTTTATTTGTTTAAGAAAACTTTTTTCTATTTTGTAAAATGATGTCCACAAATCACTTTCAAATTTTTATGAAAATTATTAATTTTTTATTTTTAAATTTTTACGACTTTCATTTTTAAATTATTCTGATCTTCACCCTCCATCTTAGGTGGATACTTTTTTAATTTTGTGTGTCTTAATAAAAGTGATATTATTAAAGTGGAGATTTTTCTGATTTAAAAATTATAATTACTTAATGAGATTACCATTTTGCCCTTCAAATTTAACCATAGTTGGATTTTTTTTAACTGTAGAGAGTGGTTCAATTATTAAAAAGAAAAAAAAAATGGTGTAAAATACTAATAGTTCACCGTTCAGGGAATTATTTATAATATGCTTTTTAGGAATTATCATTGTAGTAAGAGCTATTATCATTCCCCTCCCCCAATAATTAATAAATCATCATTTTTCTCTGACGATTAATGAACTAATATTAATTCAATCAAAAGAATGGGAAAATGATGTTTCTTGAATCAATAGGAAGAAAATGATGATTGATCGATATTCATCAGAAGAAAAATGATAATAACTCTTAGGGTGTGTTTACTTCATGGATTGAGGAATGAGAATCAGGAATGGGATTGATTGATGGTGTTTACTTGCTTAAAATTTATTTCGTAATGGGAATGAAAGTGTGGACTCCACATCAATTTGGGATTGAGGAATGAGAATCTCATTCCCCCCAACCTACTTGAGAATCTCATTCCCATTCCCTTTGTCAAGCTAAAATGTCCCTTATACCCTTCTTTAAAAAATGTGTCATAAGTTTATTCATTTTGTTTTATATTTATAAATATAAATATTTACATATGCTATAAGTTTTCATAAAAAAATGTGTTAGTGCAAAATGTCATATTTTATAAGAAATAATTTACAGTTAGCACTAAAATTTTGAGTTCAATTGAAGAATATTACAATAATACGGTTAAGAAAGTTTAGGTAATATTTTATATATAATTAAAAAAAATGATTTGATATACCATATAAATACATAATATCTTCTTCTAAAAATAAAATAATAAATACATAAAATGCTTACAATGATATTGTCAAATTGTTAAGAATTTTTTTTTTTTAGCTTATTATGACGAATTACAAGATAAAAAGATAATACTAACATTTTAAACAAAATTTTGTAGATTGTAATTAATCCATAATTTTAATTAAGGGTATTTTTGTAACTTATAATTAATTCATTCCGATTCCAAAGTAAAGTAAACAGCTTAATGAGAATACTGCTTATTCCGATTCTGATTGTTACAGTTGCAGTAAACAACTTATTTTGATTCCGATACTTCATTCCGATTCCAAGTCATTCCGATTCCAAATCATTCCGATTCCGATTCCGATTCTTCCAAATGAAGTAAACGCACCATAGTTGGATATTATTAAAATGGAGATTTTTCTGATTTAAAAATTATAATTACTTAATGAGATTACTATTTTGCCCTTCAAATTTAACCATAATTGGATTTTTTTTAACTGTAGAGAGTGGTTCAATTATTAAAAAGAAAAAAAAATGGTGTAAAATACTAATAGTTCACTGTTCAAGGGATTATTTATAATATGCTTTTTAGGAATTATCATTGTAGTAAGAGCTATTATCATTCCCCTCCCCCAATAATTAATAAATCATCATTTTTCTCTGACGATTAATGAACTAGTATTAATTCAATCAAAAGAATGGGAAAATGATGTTTCTTGAATCAATATGAAGAAAATGATGATTGATCGATATTCATCAGGAGAAAAATGATAATAACTCTTATTGTAATTCTCCTAATTGTAGCCTAATCAATTTGTAATTATTTTGTAATATTTTCTTTCCTGAAATTACTCTAAATAGTTGACTGTAATTACTCTAGATGATTTACTGTACCTACTATAGATAGTTGACTATGAGTTGTAATCTCTGTAAATAGATAATCTCTATCAATGGAACAAAACAAGCAATTATAGCAATTATCATAGTTATCTCTTGAACAATGATTACAATTATTAAACACTCATATTAAGTCTGGGCCAATACGGAAAACATATATAAACATGAACAAAATAACTCTAGAGAATTACATTATATGCGTGGCCACTAACTCTCGATTGAATAAATATTATCTCTTGACAATTGATGCAAAAACAACAATAATCTCCCTTATAATCAACAAATGTAGCCATTGTTGATCATTTATCTTATCTATTCACAAGAGTATCACCATTTCAGTTGTAGTCACAAAAAAGTCCAATTCCAATTCCCTCAAATATAATCAATTAATCTTAAAATAAACCATCAAATATATTTTTTCTTATTGGAGTAGCACAAGTGGTATATAAATTTTGTTTTAAATAAACTCAATGTATAATATATATGTGTATAAATCAAATATTATAATAGTAATAGAACAACAACAATAACAATTAACAAAATCAAGAATTATATAAGCAAAGCAGAGATAAGAGTAGTATGAAATATTGACTTTAAAACTGATGAAGAAGATTGAGGCTTGCAGTAGTTTGTAATGTCCTAAAGATAAATTTCCACCCTTCTCTGTGCTTGAAAATTTTTTTATGGTTGTCTCCTAATATTCAATAATCTATAGTATTGATTCATAGCCATAAAACCAACACTCAACATAGAACCAAAGTATTTGAGTTTTTAAGTGCACAAAATGGAGAAGAAAAGTAGAGAATTTGATAGATGAAAGTATGTTTTTCTAACAAATGATCACTCCAATTTGTAGATACGTTGATAAACTTTGAATATATTTCGTATCTTTTTGAAGAGGTATTGATAGTGAAGAGATGTAATCCGTAGGTAAAGAGATACAAATCTTATAAGTTTTTAAATTCTAAACTTCCAACATTTCCAACTCCAATCAAAACAAAAATCACCAATGCCTTAAATAATGTCAAAATAAAAAAATAATAATAAATAAATTTAATTGGATAAAATTACCTCTTTAAATTGTCGAAATCTTGCTCCTAAGTCGCAAAAATGGTTTATTCAAGAGAAAGGAATGAAAGGGTGTTGGATTGATTAGGGGTTTTTTTATCAATAAATTCTCATAACCAAGGTTATTTTGGTTTAAAAATTGTAACCGGTGCTATTGAAGCTTAGATTATTAGCGTGTCATTAATTAAACAAGGCTATGTAAGTGATATACATCCAAAAACCCTTAATTAAATCACTGAAATTCCATCCACATTCATTACATGTTGATGTTAATGGATATTTACAATGGCATGACACTAGAATCTATAAGTTGAAAGTTATTCAATTCAAGCAAGAGTTATACTAAAAACATATATTATAATAATAACAGTAGCAAGAGATTTGTGCAAAGCAGGGGTGCTGCAGTGTTACAGCAACTTCTCACCCAAGCCTAGACTTCAAAGTATTGGGTTCAAGCGTGCCTCCTCTCACTTAATATGTGGATAGTTTTTTCACGTGACGTAAATTGTCCTCTCCCACTTCTATGGGTAGAGATCCGAGTCGTGCTTCAAAGTCTTATCTCAGTTAATCTCGATAATATTCTGGTTTAGTGTCAGTAATAAAAAATAAATAATAATAATAATAAAAAGAAAACGAAAGCAAGAGTTTGCATCAAAATACGAAGCTTATAACTTACAAAAGATTTCAATTGTTAGTGTTCACATTTAAAAGTGGAGTGAGGCCACCACCCTCGAGATGCAAGAAAGCCCACATTATTTGTTTGATAAAGCTCAATGGACACCAAGCACTAAGCCCAATTACAACGACACCAGTATCATTGACGACATCTACAAGGCTATAAAATTATACATGAAGATCCCAAATTAATGTATTATTTTTCTAAATTTCAACATTACCTTTAAACAAAAATATTAAAATGGTTATAAATATACCCCATATATCATACTAATAGGACAATTAATTTTTCAAACGTGTTTATAATATCGTTCGGTGAAAATATTAACAATTTAATAATTAAAATTAAATTCTAACTGTTCAAATTAAAATATTAAAAGGTAGTTTTAAAATAGAAAGCCATTTAATTTTATCACAAATAAGTTAAAATATAACTCAAATTAAATAAAAATAATAATAAGCAGATTGTTCAAAGCATCCACGCGTGCTTTTCATTTGACTTTTATATTTAATATTAATTATCTTAAAATTTATTAATGTAATATATTTAACCAAAAGATAAAAGAATTGATATTTTGTGTAATATTTTGGGTGTGCTTACAGCCTAATAACATTTTAGAAGTTTTAATGAACGCTAGAAAATAAGGATGTTTAAATCTTGATCCAAAATAATTAACTTTTGAAATATAATTTTATGTTTGAGAAATGATTTTGTTATGTCATAAAAATTTAGACTAAAAAGTAAACAAACTTTTTTTTTTTAATGATTTTTATACTTTGAACTAAATTTCAAAATCGCGGTAAAGGATTATAGTATCATACATATTTTGTATAATATATTAATATTATAAAAGAACCAAAACTATTCTATTATTTTCATATCAAGCACTTCAAAATTTACCTTTAATCAAGATTTAATTAAATTTTCCGGAAACGAACTTTTAATGCACGACTATCTAATAAGGCATAATGTAAAGTCTGTTTCTTCACTTTTATAATACTTTAGATTCAAATCATTATATCGTAAGATATATTTTAAAATAAAAAATGCAACATATGCAATCGAAACATATATATTTACTAAACAACATAAAATATCTAAATAAAATTTAATTACTTTATAACTATACGAAAACTGTGTATTAGAACGATCGGCAATATAATATATATTTTAATATTGACACTTTACAGATCAAATAACAGTCAAAACCTATTAAGATGGATTATTCATAACGCAGTCCAGATGATTACTTTTATAATCAAGGAAAGCAAGTCTTATTAAGATTAGATTCACAACACACATCATAAAATCTTTAATCTTTTATGATCAAATTAAATACTTACTCACTTTTATTAAAAAATTGATGTGTATCAACCGTAGAATATTAGATTATACAAAGTGGAAAAATACAAAAAGTGAGAGAGGCGGCTAAAGAGTGGATCACGGGGTGGTGGGAGTGGGGCGGTGGGCGGCCCACCAATGCCCCGTGAAAGGCGCGTGGGGCTCATTACTCTCACTGCCTCCCTTCGTTTTCTCACAACCAAATATATCCTTTCAATCATGGCCGTACGATCCCCAACAGTTTTAATGGTTGGAATTTGCACATTTAATTTCTCAATATGACAAATTTGTCCTTGTGTGCGCGTGTGTGTGTGTGTGTTTTTTTATTTTTTTTAATTAAAAAAAAAAGAAAAAAAGTTGCGGCCTTTCTGGTGTGGTGCCACATTGCATGGTCACATTCTGGTCAAATGCTTATAAAATTTTTTTCTATTTATTTAGTTAGACAAATGGCAGATTTTCTAACAAGTTTTTAACTTTTTTGACTTTATAACATTATGGGCAATTCCTGAATTGTTTTTTCAAAGAGGTACAAAAAATGACTCGAATTCCTTTTCAAATTAAAGGACATTTTATTTGTTAAGAAGTTTAAACCCGTGGTTAAATTATCATGCACTTATTACATTATTTTCATTTAATGTTAGAACATTTTTCAAAGTTATTTAATTTGGAATTTTTTTTGTAAAAGTCATATTAAATTATGTCCATCAGTGTTAATAATTAAATTGATGATAAAAAAAAAAATTGACACATTTTTAATGTCAATGCTTTGTTTTTTTATTAGATACATCCAACAAATATATTATTATTTCTAATAAAAAGTTTTTAAGGTGTTAACAAAAACACATATGTAGATAAGTTGACGTTAATTTAGCTGTCAATCTATCATATCTACATCAATAAAATTGTAAATTCAAATTATATTCTCATTTAAATTTGAAACTTGTAATTATTTAAAATAAAGAACGTATCCATTTCGGACAAAAAAAAAAAAAATCATAGGACATACACCCAATATTATTGTTTTGTATTATGTACATTTGGAGAGACACAATAGATTTTGACAGGACTTTGGATATTTTGTCTTTACCTTTAATGTGTAATTCTGAATTTTTTAGAAAAAGTTGTGTTTAAGGTAACTCCTTTTCCAATTAAAAACCAAAATAATTATTAAAAAGTTGGAAGATAAAGTTTGCCTTTTAATATAAATTTTCTTTATAAATTAGTTAGCCCACAAACTAATTAATTCCATACCTTATATGTACCATGTACATATAAATGATGTTGAAAGATCTCTAAAGCACTTACTCAAATATCTATGTAGAAATTATTTTGTAAAAATTACATTGAATTGCATACCATTTTTTTATTCATTGATAAATAATACATATACATTAATAAAATTTAAAATGAATGACATAGAAATTTACAAATAAAAGTAATTATTTATCCTATTAGTAATTGTAGTATCAAGATTATTAATATCAAGAACAAGTCAAAAAGATCGTGGTTGTAACATAGTTTGGCTAACCTAGCCTCTCTATTAAATGGATATTTTAAGAGGTTGTTTGTTTTTTTTATTGAAGACTTAATAGTTGTAACAGAACAGCCTAGTTCGCTAGCCTCGGCTCGGCCTCCTCAGCTGCTCGGCCCATACTACCTCTCGAGGGCTGCCATGTGAGCAGGTACTATCCCTGGGGCCTATAGGGTTTTCATACGTCTCCCCAAGTGCTCACTCGACTCAAACTCAGCCCTTAAAGGGTAAGAGAAAGCACACCTGGTACCATCTAAGCTAGCCGAGACTGGTGGGTCGGGCTGTACCATTACATAACAAGGCGTAACTCAGATGATACCAGGTGTGCTTACTCTTACTCTTTAAGGGCTGAGTTCGAGTCGAGTGAGCACTTGGGGAGGCGTATGAAAACCTTGTGGGCCCCAAGGACAGTACCTGCTCACATGGCAGCCCCCGAGAGGCGGTGTGGGCCGAGCAGCTGGCGAGATCGGGCCGAGGCTAGCGGGCCGGGCTGTACCGTTATAATAGTGCTAAAGTACACCTATTAAATTGTTTCCATTTATTTTTTTAAGTGGTCAAACCACTTAAAACTACCAAAAAACAAATGAAAAAATGAAGTAAGAATTTTTAACTTTTCACTTAATTGCAAATCACTTAATGACATTTAAAACTTTTTATTCCAAATCTATCCTCCCTAAAATAATATAATTTCAAATTTATTCTCATTTTATATTATTCAAATTTTCTTTTCTTTTTTTTCCTTGATATTTACAAAAAAATATATATATTTGAAAAATAAAATCTAAATACATCTTATCCCAAATTATCTTGGAATTAAACTAATATATTTTAATTTACAATTTAAATATTCATTTTTTTAATTGTTTTCTTATATATATTAATATATATAAATATAGTTAATACTACTATATTTTTTAATCATATTTTAATTATAAATAAAATATTATTAATATCTACATAAAAATGTTTTATAATTTATTAAATTCTTTATTTTCAAATATTTATATTACATTAATTAAAATTACATAACAACAAATAAAAATATATATATAAATATCAATTTATTAGTTTTTAGACAATTTTAAATTTAAAAAACAAACAAATTTATAACATACTCAGAGGTAAAGGAAAAAAAAAAACCAAACATGTCATTCAGATTTCATATTTCAGTCATTATTCAGTCTTCAGTCTTCAGTAGCACTGTTTAGTCTTCAAACAAAAAAACAAACGACCCCTAAGTTTACATTCATCATCCTCAAATTAACATATAATAATAATAATAATATAATAAAACAAATATACGAGATATAAGACTCTCGACAATTAGATGTGTCTATCAGCAAATATTTAATTATCAATATTTTATAAGATTTAATGTAGTGACTAATTTATGGGCGTTTAGATGTTAATATGATCAAATGACTTATTTTAAAACTTATATCTGGATCAAACTTTCTTAGAGTATATCTGGATCAAACTTTCTTAGAGTATACTGTTTGAATTCGGTCCAACAGTAATTTCAAAAAGAAATAAAAGAATTGCAAGGCTTTAAGAATCAAAGCTTCAAACAGGATTTGATCGGACCTTCAGTAAATTTTAGAGTTCAATTTAGTTCAATCCTATTATTGTATATGCTCAAACTATTCTGAAATTTGTAAAAATTAAAAGACCTTGACTGAATTAAATTCAATACAATCGGATTGACACCTTTTGTATTTATCTTTATAGTTATATAATACAATTATGGTGTTGAATTAGTTTATGAGAACTTCTATATATGGACTTTGGCAGCTGGCATCGTTGGCCAACTGTCCTTATGCCTTTAGTGGCATGGGTTTGATATCCAAACAGTCCAAAAATAAAAGTCCTTCCACCATTATGTGTGGGTTATTCTCCCACCATTGTATGAGTCTTTTTTTTACCTCTGTGTGGATGGATCCCTTCCATTTAAGAGTAATTTCCAGGATCGTATCATAATGTTCCTATTCCAATTAATTATAGTTGTTCCTTGGGTCACTTTCAGTAAAAGAAAAAAAAAAAATCTATGTATGATTGACTCACCAGTCACCGAGTCAAAAAAGAAAGGGAGAAAAAAAATCATCGTAACAATTCAAAGATTAGAGCCTTATCCATTTAAAAAAGGAAAATTGCATCTACAACCTTAACCATTTGCATACAGCTTAATATTCAAGTTTAAAATTTATCACGAAAAAAGTAGTCTGTCATTAACAAAGAACTGTTAATATTTAATAGAGAAATGGTAAAATGGTCATTTAACCTAAGAAATAAATAAAAGGAAAAATTGTAGCTTCAAAAATAAAATAAAATAAAAGGGAAAAACTCTAATCCATCAATGGACCAAATCGGGTATTTTTCTTAATTTTTTAAAACTCCTTTATTTTTAATAACAGGTAATTTAGCTTTTAATAAATATTAAGTTTAAAGCATTAGATTTGTTGGCTTTCATTTAAATGAGATCTGAAAATATCAATAACTCAAGTTGACAAATCTAAATGAAGCTCTAAATTGATATCAATGATTTGAATATGCTTTCTTTTAGCCACAAATCTATTTCTTGACTTGAGCATTAGAATTGTCACGACAACAACAATACTTATTCCCTTTGTGATAGGCTTTTTTGTTTTTTTGTTTTGTTTTTTTAATTAATTTATTTTTAATGAATATAGTTTTTTAATTGATCATCATCGTCTACAGATAAAACCCAAGTTCAACACAAATAAGATCTTTTAAACTCAAATTATAATTTTAATATTTTCTATGATAACCTTTTCCATCATTGATAATTTAAACTTTTCACATAATATATCCAATCGATACTTAAATATAACAACTTTTCAAAAAAAAAAAGAACTTAAATATAACAACTATAAACCAACGACAATATATCTTAATACAATAAACCTCAAACCTTGGATATTAAACTATATGCTCATAATTTCGGTAGGTTCTAGTATTTTATCCCTTGGTTGGAAATAGCTATCCGAATCATGTTAATAAAGTATAATCCCAGTAAATTTCTATGGTTTGTCTCCCATTTTTGGGAATAGCTATCTGGGTAATATAAGCAGTGTATAATCCTTAACAATTTTAATGGTCAGAATTTGTACATTTAATTTCTCAATATGACAAATTTGTCTTTGTTGTTGTTGTTGGTTTTTCTTTTCTTTTTTTTTTAAAGGGTTGCTGTCTAGCTGGTGTGGCGGCACATTGCGTGGTCACATCCTGGTCCAATGCTTTGATTATTTTTATAAAACTTTTTTCAATTTATTTAGTTAGACATGGTAGATTTTCTTACAAGTTTTAAACTTTTTTGACTTTATATATTATGGGCAATTCTTGAATTGTTTGTTCAAAGAGGAACAAAAAGTGACTCAATTCCTTTTCTAATTAAATGACGTTTAATTTGTTTAGATGTTTAAATCCGTGGTTAAATTGTCATGTACTTATTAGATCAATGCTTTTATAATCAGGACATCCTAACTATAAAAAGTAATGATCAATCAATCAAATTTATTCATTGCATTATCTCTTCTAAAATAAATTTTATCTCAAATTTAATTCAAATGAAATTAATTTATTTGATCGGTTGATCGTTAATTTTTAAAGTTAAAATATCCTGATTATAAAAGTCCTCCTTATTACATTATTTTCACTTGATGTTAGAACATTTTTCAAAGTTATTTAATTTGGAATTATTTTGTCAATGTCATATTAAATCATATCTTTCAATGTTAATTTTATAATTAAATTGATGATTAAAAAATTGACACATTTTACTGTCAATACTTTGTTTTTTATTAGATACATTCAACAAAAATATTATTATTTGTAATAAAAATTCTTTGAGGAGTTAAAAAAAACATATATATATATATAGACAGGTTGACGTTAATTTAGCGGTCGATCTATCATCAATTAATTGTGAATTCAAATTATATTTTTGTTTTAAATTTTAAATTTTTATAATTATTTAAAATAAAAATGTATACATTGCAGATTTAAAAAAAAAAAAAAATCATACGACATGTTATGTGGACATCTGATATGATTGTTTTATATTGAGTATATTTGGATGGACACACTAGATTTTGATACCTTTAATGTGTAATTCTGAATTTTTGTAGAAAAAAGCTGTACATAAGGTAACTCCTTTTTCCAATTAAAAACCAAAATAATTAATAAAAAGTTGTAAGATAACGTTTGCCTTTTATGTATGACACAATTAACAACTTTCATTAGAAATTAGTTAGCCCACAAACTAATTAATTCCATACCTTATATGTACCATGTACATATAAATGATATTGAAAGATCATTAAAAAGGACTTACTCAAATATCTAATGTAGAAAGTATTTTGTAAACATTACATTATATTGCATTCCATTTTTCAATTCTTTGATAAATAAAACATATACATTAATAAAATTTATAATGAATGCTATAGAAATTTATGAATAAAAGTAATTATCTATCCCATCACTAATTATATTATCAAGATTATCAAAATCAAGAATAAATAAAAAGACCATGGTTGTAAGCATGGTTTGGTTAACCACGCCTCTCCATTAAATGGAGATCTTAAGTTTAAATTCATCATCCTTAAATTAACATATAATAATAACAATAATAATAATAATAATAATAATAGGTGGAAAAGATACAAGACTCTCAACAATTAGATGCGTCGATCAACTAATATTTTATTATCAATATTTTATAAGATTATGGTGTAATGAATAATTTGTGGGTGTTTAGAGATTAATATGATATAATGGCTTATTTTAAAACTTATATCTGGATCAAACTTTCTTAGAGTATGCTGTTTGGATTTGGTCCAACAGTAATTTCAAAAAGAAATAAAAGAACTGCAAGGCTTTCAAGAAACAAAGTTTTGAACTGGGTTTGACTTTAGAGTTCAAGTTAGTTCAATCCAATTATCGTATATGTTCAAAATAATTCTGAAATTTGAAAAAAATAAAATACCTTGACTGAGTCAAATCCATTGCAATCGGATTAACACCCCTAGACTATATAAAAACTATTTATCTATATAGTTATATAATACAATTACGCTGGTGAATTAGTTTCTAGGAACTCCCCTCTATGATTGACTCACAAGTCACAAGTCACCTAAGTCAAAAAAGAAAGGAAGAATTTCGTTTGATATCTATGTTTTTAGAAAACTACTCGTTTTTAAACATACATATGTTTACGACTCCCATGACCATTCTCTAGAGACTCACGCTTCAAGTTAGCTGGTACCATTAGTCAAGTGTTAGTCAAACGTTAGAGAGGAGTGGTAATCTCAACTTTTTACACTCCTATTACACGTATCGCATGAACAAAAAGGAAAATAAAATGGAAAAAAAAAAAAAAAAGATTTCCACCGTCTCATGGTCGGTGGAGATTTAACTCAAATAAAATAAAATCTGAAATTAAAAAAATCAATATTAAAATTCAAAATTATTAAAGAAAGATCTTCACCGTCCATCTTTGAAATGGATAGTAAGATATCAAAATCAATTTAATAATTTATTAAATTATTAAACAATTTTTTTTTTGGCACAAGGACAAAAATAACATATTTAAGTAATGACTTAACATTTATGTCCCTTTTGAGAAAATGTGACAATAGAGTCCCAAATGATATGTAAAAGTACCAAAATACCCTTCCAGCAAAAATGTATAATAATAGTTAGGTTTTGAAAAAAATCTGTTCCCCCCAAAATCAAACCTTGAAAAAAACATTTTGCCTCCCAAAATCAACAGCAGCCTCTGCCTCCCCCAAAATCAACATCCGTCGTCGTCTGTCCGTACCGTGCACAGAGCCATACAGCGCCGCGTCGTCGTCTGCCCTTTGCCATCGAGTTGCCTGTGTCAGTCTTGCATGCGCGGCACTGGACTAGTCACACCAAGGTGAGAAGTGTGAACAATGCCAGTTCTGTCTGGGTGTGACTAGTGGTGCATTGGGTTGATGAAAAAAAACCAGTAACGAAAACACTAGTCACACCGAGATGACGAGTGTGAGTAATACCAGTGCTATCTGGGTGTGACTAGTGGTGCCATGGATTGATGGAAAAAAACTAGTAGCGAAAACACTAGTCACACCAAGGTGAGGAGTGTGAGTAATACTAGTTCTGTCGCGGTGTGACTAGTGTTTTTGCAACTGATTTTTTTTTCATCAACCCAATGCACCACTAGTCACACCCAGACAGAACTGGTATTACTCATATTCCTCACCTTGGTGTGACTAGTGTTTTCGTTACTGGTTTTTTTTCATCAACCCAATGCACCACTAGTCACACCCAGACAGAACTGGTATTACTCACACTCGTCACCTTGATGTTCAAAAGTTAAGATACATTACCCGTAGTGCAGAAGAAGATTATGGATGGTGGATGGAAAGAATGGTCGCTGGTGGATGGAATTTGTCGCGCAGAAGAGAATGACGATAGATGACGGATGGTGGCTGTGAAGAAGAAAATGAAGCTGGATGAAGCTAGATGGTGGCTGTGAATACGAAAATAAAGCTGTGAAGACGAAAATGAAGCTGGATGGTGGCTGTGAAGATGAAAATGATGCTGGATGGTGGCTGTGAAGACGAAAATGGAGCTGGATGGTGGATGTGAAGACGAAAATGAAGCTAGATGAAGCTGGATGGTGGCTGTGAAGAAGAAAATGAAGCTGGATGGTACAGACGAGAATGAAGCTGGAATTCATAGTGCAAACGAGAATGAAGATCGATAGTAGATGGTGGCTATAAAGAAGACGAGAATGAAAGAGTAAGAGGAGTAGAAGAGAGAAAATATCAAATAACAAAGTCACCAGTTTCAATTTTTAAAAAGGGTATTTGTGTCCAAAAAAATAGGGCTTGAGACTCAATTGTTAACTTTATTGAAATGAGATAAAATTGTTAATCCAATAATTGAAAGTGCCACCTGCTAACATTTCTTTTTTTTTTTTTTTAAAAAAAAGTTCGAACTAGTCCAAATCATTTTACGACCTGATTAGTTGAAGCAAATTATCGTCGTCCAATGATCTAATTCAACAAATCAGATTGTCCTGATGAATTGGTTCATCTCTCTCCATCGTATAATGGAGCTCCATCATGCGATAAAGATAGAGGTTTAACCTCCATCTTCGATGATGGATAGCCGATGAAGGTTTGTCTAGATCTTTATCAGTATTGATGGAGATAAAGGTGGAGATCTAGGTTGAATGTCCATTATCCATTAATCCATTAATATTGATGGACAATTGAATCTCTAAATTTTTTTCTCTTAACAACTGTTTTTCCAATATTTTAATTTAAAAAACTATCCATCGTCTGTCTATGTTGATAGACAGTGGGTGTTAGAGATGGATTTTTAATTTGTAGCTCCTTCTCCTTTTTTTTTTTTTATTTTTTTTAATATTGTAATATTAATTTTAGTCTAATTTTGTTTCTAATTTAATTTTTTATCATTGAATCTCTGTTGTCCATCTCAACTTGATAGACGATGGATATTTATTTTTTTATTTTGTTAATTTTTAAAAAAGGCTAGAATAATAATTTGTTAAAATGGTAAAATCATAAATGTGAAGAGTTTCGACATATAAAAAGGCAAAACAGACTTTTCAGACTTTCTATTAATGATCAAAGTCAAAACACATCGGGTGAACTAATTTGAAGAGTTATTTTTTGAATATGGATTATGAGAGTCATAAACACATTCATGTTTAAAGACGAGAAGTTTCTCGAAAACTTAGGGACCAAGACTTTTAAGAAACAAAGAAACAAAGCTTTAAACCAGATTTTATCGGACTGTCAATAAATTTCATGGTTCAAGGTAGTTCAATCCTATTATTGGATATGTTCAAACTAGTTCTAAAATTTGAAAGAATTAAACTACCAATTGACTGAATCAAATTCAATCTAATCGGATTGACATTTGACACCTCTGAACAATATAAAAACTATTTATCTTGGTAGTTATATATCATAATTACGGTGTTGAATTAGTTTCTAATAACTTTTTCTTCTTTTTTTTCTGAAACTAGTTTCTAAGAACTTCTATGTATAATTGACCCACAAGTTACCAAGTCAAAAAAGAAAAGGAGAAAAAATCATTGTAACAATTCAAAGATTAGAGCATTTTCCATTTAAAAAAGGGAAAATTGCATCTAGAACCTTAACTATTTTCATATAGCCTAATATTCAAAGTTTAAAATTTACCACAGAAAACTTACTCTATCATTAGCAAAGAACTTTTAACATTAAATAGAGAAATGGTAAAATGATCATTTTACCTACGAAATAAATAAAAGGAAAAATTGCACAAACTTTACCTACATATATGTAACATTATACTCTTTGGCAATTAATTCATTAATTACACGAGCACCCTTGACTCTATTGATCATTAGTTGACTAATCCCAAAAATTAAGTGTTGTGAGGAAAGTACTAAATTGCCAACTTCTTTTTCTTAAAATAACAATTTAAAATTTAATTAAATATTGAAAAAAAAAAAAAAGCAAAAAAATAAAAATAAAAAAGAAGTCAACTGATGACAAAGCTTCTAGTGTTCTTTATAAATTAATTTTAATGATGGAATATTTCTAATCGAAACACAGTACCGAATATTTACACTAGAAACTCGTGTAAGCATATACGGTCCACAAGTAATACAGTGATAATTAAAATATTATTTCCACAAGAATTGTCCAAATTTAGTTGAGTACTAACTCATCAAGAGAACACTTTATTCAAACTATTGAAATTGAATTTTTAATTAAGAAAATAAAAATTAAGAAATTAAACTAACAATTAAATTTAGGAAAAATCAACAGTTGAAAAATATCTAGGCATACAATTGCATGTAAACAATCATTTGATTTATTTTCCTCTCTTAAAGATAGTTTTTATCTTGTATTTAATTGGATAATCCTAAAGTAGTAACTATCATCTCTCAATAGTTAAGCACTTACTCAAATTAATTAACCATATGAGGATATTTCTATACAGATTAACTAACTTGAGTTCATTAAGTTCAGATTATCCTCACATAATTACACAACCATATGAGGATATTTCTATCCCATATGAATTATGCTATTTTATTGGATTTCAATTTCATAATACTTCTCTTGATAGCATCAGATTCCTAAGTTCTAATCAATTAAAATCCCCACATTAATCAACTAGCATTAAATTTCAATAAAATAGAATACAAGAATAAAAATCAATTATGAAATATTACTGAATCCTTAAATAAATTAAAATCATCGTCAAGTTACATTATAGTCTAGACATAAGAATTTAGTTCATTATCATCAATATAACTAAAACAATTATCAACAACATATTTACATAACTAAAGATAAAGCACAAAGAAAATCTCATTAACAAAGAAAATCTCATTAAATAGGCATAATCCCCTCGTCTCCAAGATTAGATTTGTCCCTTCAACTTGACTCCTAATATGTTGTGACTCTCATGTCTCCAATTGTTAATGATGACTCGAAAGCTCTAAAGACTGCTGCCAAAAAATTGTGGTTGAGGGCAAAATCTTCACCCTATGTGCAACTCTCTCTTTTCTCCTCTCTACTACTCTCTCTTTCTCTCTTGAATTGTGTGTTGAGTGGTATGGAAAACACACCTATTTATAGGTGTGAATGGTTTGCTAAAAGCTGGCACAAAAAAGAAAATTTCCAAATCGACATTTATTGCACAATAGAACTGAAAATTTGCTAAAATCATTTGTTGTAGCTTTGTGTCGCGACTTATGATCCTGTGACAATATCATGCGTGTGGTTGCCACTTCTTGTCATAGCATGTGAACCAATGACACAAAGTTGTGATGGTCGCATGTTATAGTCGTATCTTGGGCTCTTGGGACTCAAACTCGCAACTGCATTGACCTTTAGTCACTAAATTGACCATAACTCCTTCTAGAGAACTCCAATTGATGAACTGTCTATCGTTATGAAAACTAGACATTCGGGCCTTTAATTTAACTAGTTATGGTTCATGTAACTTTAATTGTGCATGTTGTACAAGCTTAAATAAGTTGACTTATCTTTCAATTTAAAAACTCTGAAATTTCAACTCCGATTGTTTTCAAACTTCAACTTGTGAGACTTTTCACTCTTTTATCTTGAATTTACTTTGAAACACATCAATATACGTGTCATAACCTTCCATGATTGACTTGACTAAAATAATATAAAAAAATTAAATAACTAACATGATTTACTCAAATATTCATCACAAACATGAGGTAAATGAGTATAAAATAACGATATATTTTAATGTTATCATCAACTCCACCAACAGTGGAAAGGAATCCATCACGAAGGACCTTCATCTGTAGTTTGTTGAGGAGGGATCTCCTCTATAAACTAGAGAGCTCATATCCTTTTTTTTTTTTTTTTTTTTATTTGAAGGAGATTCGTTGCAATCTCCTCTAAGCGTAAGAGACCACAATTAGATCTCCGGCAAGTGGAGGAGATTATTTCGATCTCCTCCTTAATTGGAGGAGGTTTTCATCGATCTCCTCTAATCGTTGGAAGAGAGCAAAATCTCCTTTAGCGAATGGAGGAGATTAATGACCATCTCTTCTAGTCAATGAGGAGATCGATTGTCATTTCCTTCGACTGAAGGTTATTGTGATTGTAGTCTCATCTGATTGGAAAAGACACGCTGAATCTCCTCCAAATGGAGGAGATCCGAGATCATCCAATTAGTGAGGAACCTTCTCATTAATTGGAGGCAATGCTCCATCGACGATGAGCACCTTCCACCACTAGTAGTGCTTTTCAATTTTTGAATTTTTAATTTTAGAAAGTTTTGGATTAGTTTTACAATTTTTATATTTCTACATTTGAAATTATGAAAACATTTGGGGTAGTTTCAAATTTTCTTTTTATTTTAATTATTTGTTGATGTGTATTGACAATTTTACCCCTTGATTTGTAAGATAGGTGTTACTCAAACGGTTAGCCAACTAAGTCAAAGCTCAAAAGGATGTTTGTAAAAAAAAAAAAAAAAATCTCCAATCTAATCCATCAATGGACCAAATCGAGTCTTTTTCTTAACTTTTTAAAATTCCTTTATTTTTAAAAATAGTTAATTTAGTTTTTAATAAATATTAAATTTAGACCATTAGATTTGTTGGCTTTCATTTAAATGAGTTCCGAAAATATAAATAACTCAAGTTGACAAGTCAAAATGAAGAGCTAAATTGGTATCATTCATTTAAATGTGCTCTCTTTTAGCTACAAATCTATTTCTTGACTTGAGCATTGGAAAAGGAACGACTAACAACAATACCAATTCCCTTAATGATAGTCTTTTTCTACTGAATATAGGTATTTAATTGATCGTCATCATCCACAAATAAAACCCAAATTCAAGCATAAATAAAATCATTTAAATTTTAATGATACTGTTAATCTTCTTTATGATAATATTTTCCTTCATTGATAATTTAGACATTTCACATAATATATCCAATCAATACTCAAATATAACAACAATAATCCAACGACAAGATACCTTAATACAATAAACCTCAAACCTTTAGTATTAAACTGTATGCTCATCATTTCAATAGGTTCTAGTAGTTTGCCCCTCGTTATTGGAAATAACTATCTGAATCATGTTAATAGAGTGTAATTTCAATAAGTTCCTGCAGTTTGTCCACCATTTTTGGGAATAACTGTCTAGGTCATATTAGTAGTGTGTAATTTTAATACATTCTGACAGTTAATCTCTGAGTTCTAGGAGTATTTATTTAGGTCGTATTAGCAGAGTATAATTTTGATGGATTCCAACAGTTATTTGATCCACAAACTATCAGCTTTCAAAAGAACAAATCTAACAACTATTAAACAATGACAAAAAACACACAATGCCCTTTGACGAAAGACCTTTTTTTTTTTTTTTTTTTTTTTTTGGTTGCAAGTGGAAACACTTCATTTTGTTAATACGAAATCCTTACTCCATCAGTCAAAGTTAGTCAAACATAACTTATATAAGGATATTTTTCATCTTTTACTAAATTAATGTTTTTTTATTAAAAAATTCATCTTCATCGTCTAGATAGATGGTGGAGATCACATTAAAAAATAAAATTAAAATAAAATAAAACTTCTCAAAAATAAAATTTAAAATGATTTCCATTGTCTATAATGTTAATAGACGACGGACATCATTTAAAAAAAAAAAATTTGCAAAAGTATTATTTTAGGGATGGAGATCCAATTTGGAGATTGGATCTCTGCTTGCAATTAATCATCATATTCATCAGCCACCCAACAACATCAAATCATCATCCTTAATCCACCATCATCTACTTCTGTTGTCAACATCAACTCATTCATCACCATCATCAACCTACCATCATAACATCAACCCACCATTATTGTTATCAAACAATCAATGGTGCAACTTATATCATCATCAACCCTCATCATTTTTTATTTGGGTTCAATTGGAACTCAGACGAATATCATTTGGAAACCTACCACCATTATCAATAAAAAAAAAAGAAAAAAAAATTAAGGAATTGAAAATTTGAGAGAAAGAGAGAGATCGGAGACTGCATTGAGAGAAAGAGAGAGAGAGAGAGAGGCGGTTGAAGGAAGAAGGTAGAGTTATAGACGACGATCTATGAGAGAATGAAAGAGAGAGAAAAAATTATTTTTCATTTTTAATTTTTAAATTTATTTTTAATCTAAAAAAAATTATTTTTTCAAATTTACCTTTTTATTTTTTAAATTGTTTTTCATTTGAAATTTAGTTTTAAAATAAAATTTTTGGTCTTTACACATGAGGAAATTTGGTCAATCTCCTTTATTTTCAAAATGTAAAAGTATTTTTGTCATTGCACAACCTTTTCAGGTCAAATGTCAATTTTAACCGTGTTTGACCATTAACGTGAGGGTTTTGTGTTACAAAAATGAAAAAAGTGTTTTCACTTATAGAAAACCTTATCGTGGGCAGTATCATGTATTTACTTCCAAGATATATTAATACGATAAACCTTAATCCTTGCTCATAATTAGGGGTGAGTATTTTCGGATTCGAGTTGAGTTAGGTTGAAAATCTATCGACTTAATATGGGTTGTGTTGAAAAATTTTTAACTCAATCCAACCCAATAAATTTTTTAACTCAACCCAACTTAATAAATTCTTCAACCCAACCCAATTCAACACAATAATAATAAGATTGGTTTGGGTTGATCGGGTTTGATTTGATTCACTACAAAAACATAAAATGTTTAGTTGATAACTCTTATAATCTTAACACTTTGATTACAAATAAAACAAGTACAAATAAATATTCAATGATTCAAACTAAAAAATTCAATCCACCATAAAAGCTATTTTTGATCTTCATTACTAGCAAATGTTATTCTAGAAGAAAGAGAAAATCTTAGATTCAGAATTAGGAATGAGCGTTTGTTAGGTTGGATTAAAAATTTTTCAATTTAATCTGATCAAATTTACTTTTCAATCCAATAAAGCTTAACTTATCTCAATTTTTTTAAAATTTAACTCAATCCAACCCAATAAAAAGTGATCGGATTGAATTGAATTTGTTGAGTTAGGTTGGAGATACTCTCCCCTAATCATGATTGAGTTACCCCGATGCAAAATTCCCTACATAAACATTAGAAATTTAAACAACCATTAAAGACATTGATTTGATTCCATGATACGACACCGGCTAATTGTTAGTGCGCGGAAAATGCTCTCTCTCTCTCTCTCTCTCTCTCTCTCTCTGTACTCTCTCCTCGTCACTCACTCAAATCCAACCAACCCCACTCTTTTACAACACTTTTAAATCCATAAATTCAAAAAAAAAAAAAATAATAATAATAATAATAATAAAAAAAATCAGATAAACCACCACTATCTCCTAACTAAAAGCCCCTACTTGTCATTTACAGATAGTTACTCCACTCTCTCTCTCTCTCTCTCTATTCCTTCCTTCTCCTTCAAAGTTTCAAACCCTAAACAATATTTCCAAAATATTTTAAACGAATTTAAAAAAAATAAAAAAAACAACAACAAACCCATATAGTAGGTTCAATTTCCTTGTAGTTGAAAAAAAAGGGGAAAAAATGGGTGCACCAAACGAAGACTATGTGAACCCAGATCAGCACCAAACAAGCAACCAAGAAGAAGAAGCAGAAGAAGGACATTGAGACTCTTACATGCTGCATTTTCCATCTTCATGGGGAAGTCGGCCGAGGAGGAGCAGAATCTCGCTGCTGGAGGTGTCGGCAGCGACGCTGTAGAAAGTAATAATGTGGAGGAGGGGGGGTGGCGGCGGCGGCGGCGGCGGTGGTAGTGGTGTGTTAGTGAGTGGATGCAATTGGGTTTATAGGGTCGTTGGGTTCAAGTGCTTCTTGATGCTGTTGTTGTCTGTGGCTGTTTTTCTTTCTGCTTTGTTCTGGTTGCCACCTTTTCTTCAGTTCGCCGATCAGAAGGAGTTGGATCTTGATTCCAAGTTCAAAGGTCACGATTCTTCTCCACTTTTTTTGGTTTCTGGGTTTTTTGTTCCTTGATATGGGAGAGTGGATCTAGATTCTCTGTTTATATATATTTTTTTATTTTTTTTTTTGATGGGTTGATTTTTGATTTATAAAATGTAGGGAAATAGATGGATTTTATTTGTTGAATTGTTTTTTTTTTTTTTTTTTAATTTGTATTTTTAATTAGGAGTGATTTAATATTTATTTTTTGGGTAATTTTTTTGGGGGTTTTTGATTGGTCATTAAATGTAGTGAGATAGATGTGTTATGTTTGATGAATTGGGTATTTTTATTTTTACTTTGAGTGATTAAATATTTATTTTTGGTGGTAGTTGTTTATGTATATTTGGTTTCTGGGTTTCTTGTTTCTTGATATGAGTGTGGATCTATATTTTAAAAAAAAAAATTTGTTGGGTTGGTTTTTGTTTTATATAATTAGATGGATATTATTTGTTGAATTGTTTTTTTTTTTATTTTTTAATTTTTACTTATGAGTGACTTAATATATATATATTTTTAATTGTAGTGAGATAGATGGTTTATGTTTCATGAATTGGGTATTTTTATTTTTATTTTAAGTGATTTGATATTTATTTTTGGTGGGTCGTTGTTGTGTATATATATATTTTGTGTTTTTATTTTAATTTAAGACTGAGAAATGAAAATCGACTTTCTAGAATTGTAATAATTAATTTTCCTAGATTTTTGGGTAGATAATTACGGTAGTTGTCTTGCAAATATGTATGTTGAGTGACGTGGAGCAGATTTGGAGGAAGTTGAGTACACTTGTGTTAATCCAGTTTTGATGCTAGATACAGTTAATTTTAGTCAGAGAGTTGATTGATTGGGATATTTACAGTTTTTTATTTTTATTTTTGTTTTTTAATATAATCTAGTATCTTGAGAAGTTCAACGTTAGCTTTATTTTCCAAGTCTGGTTATGTATATTTGGAAGGGAAAGGTTCATTTTGTCAACATTGTCGTCACCTTATTTGGCTAAATTCCATGTATTGAGTTTCTAGTTTTGTCTGAGGGCTTTTCAGCATGATATAACGAAGTTTTTTGGCCGTTTGGCTCTACTAGTTTGTGTAGAATCACGTTGAACAATTGTCTAAATGGTTGTTTCTAGTTTACTCATTGTGTTTTTGAGAACGATACAAGGAAGTTTTTTGATGGTTCGGGTCTACTAGTTTGTGTAGAATCGCGTTGAACGAGTGTCTAAATGGTTGCTTCTAGTTTTCTCATTGTGTTTGAATCCCAGATTGCTTAGTATATATAAGTGAAGATGCATGTGTGCATATTAGTTTATTGTTCACTTCTTATAGGAATCCAAATGAAATGTGGAAGAAGTGAAACGGGACCTATTTAATTGGCACTGATGGTTGAGACTAGGGTTTTTGGGGGTCTGAGTTTAGCTTCATCTATTGAAGATAAAGGGTTGGAGATTATTATTGAAAAAGTTAATTGTTACATTTAGTTAGACTATTTATAAGAGCTGTTGTCATTTTCAAAATTCTTGCGATCTTTAATCATCTTAACTATCAATATGTTTCCAGCACCGGCTTCTGTATTTTTAGCCTTGTGAGTGGGATGGATGGATGTAAAAGAGTCACATTCAAGGTGAATGCTTCTGGTTGTACTCTGCTTGACATGGGAATAGGTCTTGCTTGTTAGGACTAGGCAGTCCAAATTCTGTCTGTTTCGAGCAAATGGAGAAGGTAGAGGACTGAAATGAGATTCAGGATTACTTATCATCTCCAAAGTATTGGATTACTTATCAGCCTCCAAATTGACATAATTTATGTTTCCAAAAAAATAAATTGTCATAATTTAGTTCTCTTTTCTATAAATCTTCTTCTAGATATTGAGTCTAGTTGTATGATGCACCATCTCAGTAGCCAGTATTCGTGATTTAGGTCATGGACATTTGTGTGCATTAGGAATGGCATTCCAGGAATTTAAATGTGATGATTTCTATGTGTTCTTTCTGAATCTTAGAACCTAGAATGATGTTAGCATATTTCTTAAAAGCTAGGCTATTCTTTTTCCCCCCTGTTCCTATCAGTAATTCAGCACTATAATTATTGAAAGTTGTCGATGGGATAATGATAATGAATTCTATGGCATCAAAAGACGCCACGGATGCTGACACGGGTTCGCTTGAAAGCTTTTTGTGTTTTGTTGTGGAACATGGGTGTAGTCTTCTGTGCCAGAGGTCAATATGTTTGTCAGTTTATGATATGGGCTTTGAGGAACGCGCAGCAGACCATTGGGTGCTTTGTGTGGAGCACTTACACAGTACTTTAGTTGAAGTGCCACAAGAAACTAAACAGTAATTTAGTTTTGCAATGACAGCATTAAGGCATTGGTGGGGTTGGGACAAATAAGAAATGTTTTGGCGTTTCTCATCACTCTATTTTGATATTATTTATTCAAGTGTTTTCACTTGTAAGGGGTTTCTTATGTGAATGATGTAGGGTTTTATATATTTACTTATGTTTATGATAATCATCATAATCACAGAGGTCAAATTCATGGCATAATTTCTAGGTGTGAAGTCTTTTGCTTATTTAATTCGATAAGCACGATTGATGATTCCTTGAACGAATTTGTTATATACTTCATAGCTGCATGGTTGATAATATCTGTTATTGCAGATCATGATGTCGTTGCAAGTTTTAATGTTAATAAGTCAGTTTCTTTCCTGGAAGACAATATCTTGCAGCTTGAGGATGACATTTTCCTTGAGATAGGCGTTCCAACCACCAAAGTATGCTCTTAGTTATCTTCTGATTACATATGTACTTTTAGTTTTTCCTTTTTTCTTTTTCTCTATGTTGACTTTCGTCTTTCAACTTTGAATCAGGTGGTTATGTTATCTCTAGACCCTTTAGCTGGATCAAACACAACAGTGGTGTTTGGGGTTGATCCTGATGCAAAAGATTCAAAAATATCTCTGTCTTCTCTGAGTTTGATAAGGGCATCATTTGAATCTCTGGCTACAAGGCAATTATCACTTCGCCTGACTACATCCCTGTTTGGCGACCCGTCCTCTTTTGAGGTATTAAAATTCCCTGGAGGGATTACTGTGATTCCTCAACAGAGTGCATTTCTTCTGCAGAAAGTGCAAATTCCTTTCAACTTTACTCTGAACTTTTCTATTACTTTAATACGAGAAAATTTCAATGAACTGACTAGCCAGTTGAAGTCAGGATTACATCTCACACCGTATGAGGTATGGCAATGTTGTCTATTATTTTCATTGGATCTATAATTTTCTTTTTGTTTCACTATTTGTGATGTTGCATTTATACGTATCTAATGAGGAAGAAACTTCTATCTTGAGTAGCTGTACATATTTTATTTCATAACTAGATATTGAGCTATGTTTTTCATTTGAGGGTGGGGTTTTCTCATATTGTAATAGACATTGCGCAAAAATTTGATTACTTTATTTTGGGGATTGCAGAATTTGTATATAAGATTGTCAAATTCAAAAGGTTCTACAGTGGATCCACCCACAATTGTGGAGTCCACTGTTCTTTTGGCAGTTGGGAATTCTCCCTCAATGCCAAGGTTGAAGCAACTGGCTCAGACCATCTCTGGTTCCCATTCGAAAAACCTTGGATTGAATAACACTGTGTTCGGTAGGGTTAAGCAAGTCCGTCTTTCATCCATCCTGCAACACTCCCTCCATGGTGGTGACAGCAATGTTCCCACAGGGTCACCTTCTTCTTCTCCTTTACCTCAACCCCACCACCATCACCACCACCACCACCATCATCACCATCAGCATCACCACAATGATCATGTAGCTCCTGCACCTGCACCTGCAACTCAGAAAGGTGCACCTACAACTCGGACTGGTGCCCCTGCACCTCAGCATGGCTCATCTGCCCCAAAGAAAAATTCTCCTGCACCTCAGGGAAGTTATGAGGCAAAGCCTCCTGGCTGTCACATGGGCAATAGAAGGAGGAACCCAGGCAAGGGTGGCAAGACATCTCATTTAGCCCCTGCTGTTGCTCCTAAAATTTCCCCTCATGTTTCTACCGCACCACCACATGCACACTTGGCATCTCCAACGCCCATGCCTGCACCCGTCTCCCATTCAAGACCTGCATCTGGTCCTTTACCAAATGTAGTTTTTGCTCATAGCCATCCCCCAACAACGAGTGGTTCAGATGGAGATCATTCGAACACGATGCCATCAGTTTCACCCTCTCCTTCATCATGTGAGTATCTGAAATATTCATAATGCGGTACTTTATATATATTGATTGTAGATTAAAAGAAAAAAAAAAAAACCAATTTTTTGCAAGTATTGTTTGAGGAGTCGTCCATGTTGTCATTTTTGCAATGATTGTTCGTGTTTGTTACACCATTTGCTCATTTCTTAGAGGTCTTGTTGATGCTGAAGTAAATACATCAGACTCCTATGATGATCTGTGCTTAGCATATGTTGTTTTCATTTCATCAATTGTAAACTTAGGTATTTCACAGTTGAATTTCTTTCAGGTGCCTGTCATCATCAAATATCATCAACATGTTCATTGTGAATATCAATCAGGTTATGATTCTGTTACTCTCTTTTTGCAGCTTCTGCAGGTCGTACAACTGTTCAGTTGGCATATTCACTCTTGTTAGCTGTTATATTACATTTAAAATGATGGAGAGTGGAAGGACCTATTTTCTAGTTAAATTACTTCTCCAGTATTAGAGGGAAGCAATTGTAATTTTCAAACTTAAATGAAAAGGATAAATTGGAGGAGCTTTGTAAGTGAGAGCTATGCAAAGGGCATGCCTCACAATCTGAGTGGATATATGTTTTGTGCGTGTAAATATTTGATTAAAAGTTCAGCTGGGAAATGCATGTTCAGGTCAAAGTCACAGAGGTGGCAGGCCCTTGCTTATATGCATTTTACGGCTATTTTGTGTATTTTGTTCTTTCAGAAATGTAAGGGGGTAAAAAAGTAACAATTGTATCACTTTGTTTTCATCTTTTTCGGTTCCTATATGCCAATCAGGTGGGAAAATTTTGATATCAAATTGCAGATCTTCCATTCTAATTCTGCTCTTTGATGTCTCTTGTTCTTGGCTTGCTTCAACAGAAAGAAGTGGATCTTGAGATAGAGAAAGTTTTGTTAGTATCTCACAAGTTATGTTCATTTCTACCTAGTAATTTTCAAGTGTGGACAGTCTAGACCACAGTTAATTTAGATGGCTTACACCTGGGGCTGTGCTACTTGTATGCATTGTTGTGGGGTCTGCATGGATGGACCAAAAATGGTTAGGACTGTCCTACTTGAAAGGAACTTTTATCTTTCTTCTTCTCTGTTCTTTACATATATTTTTCATTTTATACTTCCCTTCTAGATGAATTGTGGATATGGTTGTTGGGTGTTGGGTGAATGGGTTCCATTTGGATTTGATGTATTGATGTTTGTAGGCAGATGAATGCAATTATTATATTTAAATTTTTATGCATTTTTATTTGTCCCAACTACCAAATTTTGAGATAGTTGGTTGGTCCAGATTTGGTCCAAGCTTCTAATGTCATTTTATTTGTTTGGTCTTGAGTAGTGGATTCTTTTCTGTCTTCCAAGGTAAAAAGGGTCCTGCAACATTTCTGCTGTTTGCATGTTTTAAATGCCAATTACATTTTCATCAATGAGGCTGAAAATTAAACAAAGCTTCATTTAGAGATTGCATATTCCCTCTGGTGCTTTCTTAGCTGACCTTTTGGGGTTGTATAATTTCATCACCTGTTGTAGTTTCGTCATTTTACACGTTAATTATCCAACATCTTATCTCATCTCTCAGTTCGATGTGGATCGCATTTTGTGAGGTTTTAGTACTACATGGTGAATAATTGATTGTCTATAATCAATTTCAGACTTTGGACTAGTTCATCTCCAAAATTTTTATAACAAATTTACAAATCCAGAATCTAATAGATTGGAGTTGGAAAATTCGGATCCTTGTGTCAAGGGTAGGTTTTTGGAATCAAACCATTAAAAAAAAAAAAAAAATACCAGCCTTATAGCAAGTCCAACCCTAAAGATTAACATCATGTTAGGGGTGGGCGTTTGCAATCAATTCAAAATACTAGCTTATTAAATCCTTGTAGGATTCAATCCTATCCAAAAAATTAACCTTAGAGGACACTTGCAATCAATTCAAAAAGATTGTTTTTATTTTTATTTTTATTTATTTATTTTGGATGTTACAAATGTAAGTTACAACTGTCGGACTCTAGATACCCACTCTTATGGAACAGTTCGGAATGCAACACGTAATTAAACTTTACTTTCTATAGTAGTAGGGAGGGAGAGATCTCACATTGAGTGGGGAAAAACGGTTCTTTAATTAGAGAGATCATTATGTAATTTGCTCTCTTATAAAAGGGTCATACTTGAATTGTCTATCATTGGTGGACGACATTAGAACCTAAGATATGTTGTGAGAACAAACTGTGTCGATGTCTCTGACAAATGCGCCACAACATTTGCGACTAATCAATTCCAAAAGGTAATCTTTTATTGTAGGTGGGTTTGTAATTCTCGAGCATCTAATTCTTTCTTTTTTTATTTTTTTATTTTGAAATACTCGAGCATCTAATTCTAATTATGTGATAATCTTTTATTTATTTTTTTTTTATTACCAATCATGTGATAATCTTAGCGTCTCCAAACTTCATGGATCATTCATCTTTGTTCACTTGACATCAAATCCAATCCCTAAGTCTAGACTGAATGGCGTCCACTGTTGGCCCAGTTCTATGTGTTAGATCCAGAGTCCAAACACTGCTTGTTGATCTGCTTGCCTATAACATCTTATGGATTAGACATACCTTAAAAGAATAGCTTCTTAGACGTATAATAATCACAAAAAAAAAAAAAAAAAAATCTTCAATTGGGTTAGTTGCTTCTCATGTCCAATTATGTCTAGTGCCAATGTGTTGGAAATTTGTGGAAAGAAACATAATAACACTGTTAGGCTGTTGGTTGCATGTAAGAACCACTGCCCCACACACTAATCTCTCCATAAAGTATTTTAGAAAGCCTGAAATTATTAAGTTGGTGTCATTCTCACAGATGTGATGTGAAATTATACCTACGTCTTTTCTTACCCTCTTAGCTACATTGAATTGGAGTATCATGCCTTTATAACATATATGAAAATTTTCAAATGAGGACTTCCCCACTTCGGTGTATCGTAAATTTAATAAAGGCAAAACTTGTAAGTTACAGATTAAATGTAAATGATATATGACATGAATCTAATGGTTTATAACTAAAAACTTGAATTTATAATCCATAGGCATAGGAGGAGAAAAAGCCTTGTGCACAAATTCTTAGCATTGAATAGCAAATTTAATTGCCCATTTTCTAATTGGAATGAAAATAAAAAATGATAGAGTTTTATTGGAATTACGTTCCTTGAATGAGAGAGACAATTAAATCTCCTTCTTAATTTTGAGTGAAGACCACCTAATTGACTCTCAAAAGCTTTTGGGTGTGTTTGTTACATGGGATTTTTTCAATCCCATGCAGCCATTCTTTCCTATATTGGTGGGATAAATTTAGCCCAATTGGTTGATTAAATTTATTACACCAATGTGGGAAACTTTTTTATTTTTTATTTTTCTTTATTACATTAATTTTGTAAAAGATTAAATTTATTTTTAATATTATTTTATATACTTTATTGAAATATTTAAAAATAATATATTTCATAATAATAAAATAAATATTATTATAAAATTAATTTTAAAGAATTAGATTTTACTTTTTAAAAAAATATTAAAATTTTATTTCATAAAAATAATATACACAATTATTTTTTGTCTAATCCTATAATAGATCAAACAATGGATAGTACATTTTTAATCAAATCCTTTACAACACCAAAAATATCACAATATTTATTTATTCAATTCAATCCAATCCAATTAAATTTCATCACAATATTTATTTATCCAATTTAATCTTATCTAACCAAATCCAATCAAATCCCGCATGACAAAGGAGATTTTGTTTTCTAATAATTATTTTATTCACAAATCAGGAAACATATCCATATAAAATCAGGATTTTATATGTTTTGGAATTAAAATGCTTTCCACCGACCTTTTTTTTAATTGAATTATTTTATAAAATTATATGTTGATTTTGTGTTTCTATCAACATCAACTCCCAATTAAAAAGGACAACGGTTTGATCCAAGAACATCCAAAACATACATATCTACTTGACATTTATCTTGAAATACCCCATATAAAATCTATAAATTGATAGAAGTGTTTATTATTATTATTATTATTTTCTTCAAAAAATTGATAGAAGTGTTTTTTTTTTTTCCCGTCCTTCAAACCATTGATAGAAGCATTTTTTTTTTGGTTTTCAAGAAACAAAACAAAAACAAATGGCTGGAAGCAACAATAATGTTGAAGAGGAAGAGATCTCAAAGCTTGAAGAAGGAGTTGCCACCTGGAGTACTGATCAACATGGACACAAAAACAACACTGGTTGTTTTTTATCTGCAGCAACTGTTGCCATTACACGAAAGGTTAGTGACCTAAATTTGATCATATCAGCTCTTATATTTACTTACCTACTTTAATTTACATTAAAAGCACCAGTTGAGTGCAACTTTGTAAGTGCGTTTTTGTTGAAAACATCTATCAATCAAAAGCACTTTTCTCTATTGTATAAAAAAGTCACTTTTTGGGAAATTATATATGCCATAAGTGTCTTGATCATGATAAATATTCTAAACCCTAAAGGAGTTTTAATTATAAAAGAATACTATTGAATGTAGTGGTTTTGATTGTTTTTTCAATTACTCAAACACAGTCAAGAAAAAGCATATAAAAAAATAAAAAAATTATTTTTTTAAATAAATACACGATTATATAAATATTAAAAGTAAATTTTACCATATAACATCAATTTTAACGCTTCTTTAATGCACCAATGCATGCATTTTTATTTTTTAATCAAACACTATAAATAGTTCAAATTTTTTATTTTTATTTTTAATAAACATTGGATTAATTTCAGATAATTGCGGAGGTGATTGGGACCTTTTTTGTAATATTCGCGGGTTGTGGTTCGGTGGCAGTAAATAAAATCTATGGATCGGTGACGTTTCCAGGGATATGTGTGACATGGGGTTCGATTGTAATGGTTATGATTTATTCTGTTGGACATATTTCTGGGGCTCACCTCAATCCGGCAGTCACCATCACTCTTGCCATTTTCAGACGATTTCCATGGCTGGAGGTAGGTGAAATCCTCTTGTTCGAAGATAATCCATAATTACTTATTTTCTTAGTTTATATATATAGATAATCCATGATTACTTATTTTTCTTAGTTTTTTTTATACACATATGTATGTATGTATGTATGTACAACGGCTATAAAAAATTGTGTGAGGTTACATATTATATTTAAAAATTATCTTCCAATTCTTGATATAATCCGAAAAGGATTGAACTATCTTATTCAACTACTAATATTTTTTGTAAATTATCTACATCAACAATATACCTAGTCCTAGTTCAAGAAAATATTTATTTTGTTTTTGGGAAATTTGTTTCTAATTTTGTTAAGGAAGTCTAGACATATTTTAGGAAATCTGTTTTCAATTTTATTTGAGAGCCATAGTTTCCTGTTGTGACTTAGTATTTAGCTTTTTTTGTATTATAAAAAGTAGTAAATTATCATTACCGGAAAGTGAAACTAATGACTTGGCATGAAGACACATTGAAATGGAAATTTTAATGACCATAGTATTTAGTAAACGAAATATAATCACTTAAACTGACTTTGGCCTTGAAGAGTCTCCCACTAAACCGTGTTTTAAAAAATCAGGACACCATAAAAAACAATATTTAAAATAGAGTAATACTAGGCTTTCCAAATATTTTACTTAAATTCATACTCAAATGATGTGATATATGAGTTGTCGAGATTTTATTAATTAATATATCATTTTATGATTTACAAAATTTTGACAATTCATATGTTACATCATTTAAGCATGAATTTGAGTAAAATATTTGGAAAACCTAACATTACTCTGTAGGATAAAATGACATTAAATAATTGAAATGCATTCGCAAGCGAGGTGGTTTAATGGTTAATCATCTTCACCTATCACTTTAAGTAACAAGTTCAAATGCTAATAAGTCTCACTCTTGCGTTAATATTAATAAAAGTGTGGATAGACCTCTCCAAATGTCTGGGAGCAATCATCTGGACTGTGCTACTAAACTGTGTCATTAAAGTCACATTAAATCTTACCTTTTGTATTAATATTCACAAATGTGTGGGCAAACCTTTCCTAATACTACTAAAGTCTATTAAATTCCACTGTTTATGTTAATATTCACAAAGGTGTAAGTAGACTTCTCATAATCTCTGAGAGCAGTCATTTGAATTGTGCTATTAGAGTTTCATTTAGGTTGATTTCGGTAGTTCTCTAACCTTAAAAAGGGTGTTAGAAAAAAAAATGATTGAAATGTCATAATACAAATGTTCAGTTATTACTAATTTAATAAAAATCATATATAAATACTCTATTATGAATATTCAATCATTTTTAAATTAAAATAATTTTTTTATTAAATGATATATTTTTTTTCATTTTGTAGGTTCCATTGTATATAATAGGTCAGCTAATAGGATCAATCCTAGCCAGTTTGACATTAAGTTTGATGCTTGATGTAACTCCAACAGCTTATTTTGGAACTGTGCCTGTTGGATCCAATGGTCAGTCTTTGGTCGCAGAAATCATCATCTCCTTCCTCCTGATGTTTGTCGTCTCTGGTGTTGCCACTGATAATCGAGCGGTTTGCATTTTCTTCCAAGCATTTTTTTTTTTATTTAATGCTTTTTAATTTCTTTATTTATCTTAAAAAGTTATATTTCTTTGATTGTAAACATGTTTAATAGTAAAAATTATATCCTGGATATATACACTTACATCTTAAAACTTATAAGTTTTTAAAAAACCATATCTGTTTCATTAATTTTAAATACTATAAATAGACACAAAAAATAATTAATTTCAACAAAAAAAGAGAGAGTAAGGAGAAATAAATTTTAATATTTTGTTTTAATATTTACCAGATTTAGAATTTAAAGAATGGATATAAAATGATTATAAAAGTACTTTTATTTGTGTAACATCTTGATCATCAATTGATAGTAGTTTAGATAAAGTATATATATTTTTTAATTAAGAAAATAAATACAATAATTCCTAAGTTTTCTTTATATCTCTTTTAATTATTTATTTATTTATCAAATTTTAGTAAACATTAGAATGGTTTAAAAGTCGAAACAAATTTGTAATTAATAAATAAAAAATTACTTTGGCATTTTATTTAAAAGAAAATTTTCTAAATTTAAAGTCAATGTTGTCCAAAACACTTGAAATTTCTATTAAGGAAACACTAAATAGATATTCAATATTTTGTGTTTTCAAAAATTATTTTTTTGATGTATCTCAATATTTTTGAATGTTTCGAAAAATAGTTTTTAATAGTTGTTACAAAATATTATTTCATTGGATTTCCCAAAAAAAAAAAAAAATTATTGAACAAATTACAATTTAGTTACTCAGTTCAAATATATTCTCTAGCGGAGTCAATTTATAAATTTATTACAAAATACCACTTGCCATTACCCCAAATCTATTAGTTTTGACGGCAAATACTGTTTCAGTGTGAGAAAGAAGGAAATGCCCCTAACATATTGTTTTGACTGATTTGATCAAGTAAAAAATTAAATAAATCAAACTAAAAATATTTTTAAACCTATAATTTCTGGTTTTTAAAAAGTATTTTTAATTTGATTTATTTATTATTTATTGTTCTTTTTGTTATTTATTTTTTATTAAAAAACCAAATAATAAAAAAATTTAAAATAAAATCAAAAGACAAAAACACCCCTAGATGTGTTAAACTTGATTAATTGTTCACTAACCTAAACTAACGGTCGGTAGCTAAATTGTAATGAACCTATAAAATTTATTTCACATGACAATAGATTTAAACTGGGTAACTGATTTGTAATTTGTTCTATTTCTTTGAAAAATTGTTTTTCACAAAAAGTAATGCTAGGTTTTCTAAAAATTTTGCCCAACTTTCCAAACATTTGACTTAAATCTATATCTAAATGACATGATATGTGAGTTGTCAAGATTTTATAAATTATGAGGTAATGTGATAATTAATAAGATTTTCATAACTCGAATGTCATATTATATAGGCATTAATTTTGACAAAACTATTGGGAAACCTAACATTACTCTTTTACAAATTCTCCTAAATAAGCATCTTGAACTTGCAAATACAATGTCGTAATTAATGTTAATAAGAGTCACTGCTTTCATAATAAATTACTATATATATATATGTATTTTTTCAAGCACCATGTTTGAAAATAATTTATTTGATCACATTAATAATTTCTGATACGATTTTATTGCTTTAATAATGTTTCAACAGATTAAAGAATTTGGAGGGGTTGCTGTTGGAATGACCATCATGTTGAATGTCTTTGTTGCCGGGTAATTTTCTATTCCACAATATGATAAATTCTTTTCTCAGTTTGTTAGTTTTAAATGATATTATATCTTCAAAGTTCACACGAAATGAATTAGCGATATATCGAAACCTATTGAGATTAATCCCTACTTAAATGATATAAATATCTACTATGAAAAGTATGAGATATATGGCTAAACCTTATTTCTGACCTTTTGTGTGAAATACAGGCCAATATCAGGAGCATCCATGAACCCAGCAAGGAGCATTGGGCCAGCAATTGTGAAGAATGTTTACAAAGGGATGTGGGTGTACATAGTAGGTCCAATTGTTGGAGCAATTTTAGGTGGACTTGCTTATAATTTGATTCGATCAACTGACAAACCACTTGGTGATCTTCTAAAATCAAATTCATAGATCAATTCAATTCCCTTGCTAAGTACATATATTTGATCACGTTTTAATTTCATTCATTTTTGGGGCTTTGAGTAGTACTTTACATTGTCACACTTATGTCATGCTTGACATTATATAATATTCCATGGTTGATGATTTGATATCAATGCTGGCATAAATGCTACGGTGTCCCTATGCATACTCATGGTTAGAGGATTGGTTAGACAGTCCAGATCTACTCATATTGTTATAATAAAAAAGTGAATATCCCTACTTCAAAAAAAAAAAAAAAAAAAAGTGGAAATCCCACAAAAATTTACGTTGTATTCTACAAAGGATAAGATATAGGTATATAACATCACTCTTTTTATTTGTCATATTATTAATGTATATTAACTTTTCGTTGAATGATTGTATACTTTCTATACTTTTATGATGAGATTCAGGACACTTTTTGCTCATAAAAGTAGTGTGGTGAGACCGCTTCCATTTACTGAAACAGTTATCTGATTGTATTAGTAATATTTAATATAGTAGCTCATGACATATTCTAGATTGTATCGATATCAAGTAATGTTTGATTGTGGTAGTTCTTAACATATTCTAAATCGTATCAATATCAACTTCAAGAAAAGAAAAGAAAAAATCTACTTTTCAATAAGTTTATATTCTCCTAGAGTAAATTTCTTCTATTGAATTGTTATTTGATTATTTCTTCTATTGAATCGTTATTTGATTGCATGAACATTTCAGATTGGTGCCAATATCAACTTGGAAAAAAAAAAAATTCTTCAACAAGTTCATATTTTCCTATAACTATCCTTCTATTAAATAGTTATATGATTGTATACATATTCCATACCGTTATCAATATCAATTTCAGGAAAAAAAAAAAAAAAAAATCTTTTCAACAAGTTGATATTTTCCTAGAACAGATCAATATTTGATATATATCTTCCAAGAAATTTTATATGGAAGTGAATCACATAATAGGAGGAAAAAAAAATTCTGCAACCGGGATCGCTTTGAAATTGCCAAATTGCTACTGCGAAATTATGAACTGCAAACAAAACTTATATTGTATATTATAATCTTTTAACCAATGTCTATTTTGAAAAACACTTAAATATGTTTATGGTCTTTTGCTTATTGACACAATGATGGAAAATATCAAATTAAATTTTGGGTGATTTTAAGGTTCATTAATTTCCCAAAGTAAGGTAAATTGGCTCGTTCACTAGCTAAATATTTTGTGTATTTAGCAAATAACTAATTGTTTGTACCAATAAGAGGTTTAAAACAATGTTAAGTCATCTATTTTTGTTCCTTACGTTGGCTGTTTGTTAGTTTAGACATGGTTTTACATTGCCACACTTCATTAATTTTAGCGATTTTTCATGAACTTGGTTAAGAAAATTGAATTGTTTTTTATTTCAACCTGCGAGATTGGGCCACGCTTTGAAGCCAATTTTATTGGACTCAATGGTGCTGGCCTGTGAGATTGGGCTATACTTGAAGCAAATTTGTCTGGACTCAATTGAAAATTAGATAAAAAAGTCATGCGCTCAAGTCAGACTACCTAAGTAGCTGAGCTTTTGCATAAGTGATAAGAGTGCATAGCTCACCTGCGTGTATCGTAGTTCTGTATGCAGCAGTGCTCCTCCACTTATAATGTGAGTCTCCCCCACCTTTGTGTGGATTATTTTGTCACTCATATGTGAGTTGCTCTTTTATGTATGAGAACTGTTTTTTAGGCCGTGCTTCAGAGTAATATTCCATCTTATCCTGATTGACTTTTGGGCTTGTATCAACCATAAAAATTAAAAAAAGAAAAGTCAAATTGCTTTATGATTTTACAAGGATTATAATATTAAGATGATATTTGGATGCATTTCAAAAAAAGATTTTGAGTGGACTTTTCATGTATGGTGCACTTTTGAGACTCAATGTACATGCAACACAGCATGACAACTTATCATGGCTTTATTAGGTGCAAATGCTTGGAAGGATATATATTTTTAGGTATTGGGATAAGTTCAGGAGACAATCAGAACTCAGCTGGTAGGATCCTAGTGGCATGACTCAGATAAGCAACACCCATACTACTGGGGGCCATCCACACTTAGGTCGGAGACAACCCACATAAATGAGAGAAAATTTCACTTTTATTATTGAAGATGAGGAGTGTCAAATCATGATCTGAGACCATGACTGGCCTGTGTGCTCCATTGCACTATTGGCCAATGACAATACTTGGAACATTTCATGTGAGGTATTTTGAGTGGACTTATCATTGATATTGAGAATCATGTGCTTGGTTTTAACCTCAAGTGCAAGATTTTTCTTTAAAAGAGATAAAAGAGATTCAATTGTTTCAGTCAAGAGAATTGAAACAACATGGTGAGCCAAACTGAGAATAAAAGACAAATTAGTCACAATATCATTCGGTTCTTTTCCTTTCTCGTTTTCGTACTCGTTTTCGTTTGTCATTCATTCATTGTCTTCTTTATTTTTTTTTTTTTTAATATAAAACTTGCTTTATTATCAACTTGCCTATACTTTTTGGCATGTATATATTTAATTCCTATGAGTGATATTATTGACGTACTTTAAGTTGAATACAAATAAAATTTGTTCATCTCTCTCTTTAATTTGTAAACTTTATCAAAAACTTCCTTTGAAATTCATCACAATTCTCCTCAGATTTTTGTTATGTTATTAATGGTCTTCTCTACATATAAGTTTTTGATCAACTTTGAAACCATGAATCTATTTCCATTTAATGCATAAATAGAAAGAAAGTGTGATGTTTTTTGAAACTTAACAATATTAGAAGTTCTTTCAAAAGAAAAATATTCTTAGAAGTGTGCTTTCATATGAAGCTTAATATGTGGTACAGGTGTGCATTTTCAGATTTGGATTGTGTTGGGTTGAAATTTTTCAACCCAACTAAATTCGTTGAGTTGGATTCAATTCACCACAAAGGTATAAAAAATCTAATAAATAACTTTTATAGTCTTAATAATTTGATTGAGTATAAGTAAAAAATTCAATCCATCACAAAGGATGTTCTTGATCCTTATCTCTAGCAAGTGTTATTCTAGAAGGAAGAGAAAATCTTAGATTTAGAATTAGGGATATATGTCAGATTGTATACCAAACCCAACCCATCTCAACTTTTTAAAAATTTAAACCAATTCAATTTAATAAAAAATGGTCAAACTAGATTAGAGGTGCCCACCCCAAAATTATACGGTAGCCAATCATTGTTTATTCATCAAGCTAGGAAAATAAGTATGTTAGTGGAGCTAAAGGTTATTAATTTGATTTACCTTTTCGATGTATTTAAAGTCACTAAAATCATAACTTATGATATGATACTGTTAATGGCAATGAGAGAGATGTATAGGGCGATGGCCTCCTTTGCCCTTCTAAATATATTTATTATGGTGGGAGAGTAGAGATTAAATTCAGAGAAAATTACTCATACCTTGTGTTTAAGATAAGGATGAGACTTGAACCTTTAACCTTTTAAAATAAAAAGAAGTGTTTAACTACTTCTACTAAGGGGTGGTATATATATGTATATATATATATATATATATATTTCAAGATTACCAATTAATACGTTAGAGATTATTAGGATTTGCTAAGATCAAACACTACTTATATGGTCCGGATATTTACTCCCATAAAAGGAAAACGATTTGTTAGATGTCTATTAGGACATTAAATGCTACTTATGCGGCCAAGATATCGACTTTCATAAATGAGAGACAACTTCTCTCTTGATAAGTGAATGTAGACAACTTGACAATAGGTTTCCACCTAATTTGTTAGAGATTTATTGAGATCTGTTGAAATTAAACACTACTTGCATGCTAGGATATGTACTCC
Source organism: Litchi chinensis (assembly GCA_019925255.1). NCBI lineage: Eukaryota > Viridiplantae > Streptophyta > Magnoliopsida > Sapindales > Sapindaceae > Litchi > Litchi chinensis. The sequence continues at coordinate 7,584,209 of CM034467.1, forward strand.
TATAGAAGGGAGACAACTATTTCCATAATATGTGAAGATAGACAATTTGTTAACAATCTCGATCCATTTCCATGATAAATGAGATAAACAACCAATTAAAGATCTATAAAGACTTACTGAGTTCAAACACCACTTGCATAGTAGCGATATGCTACCCTCATAATAAATGGAGATAGACAAGTTATTAGAGCTCTATTGAGATCAAACACCACTTATAAAGCCTAAATATCTAGCCTCATGAAAGGGAGATAACTATTTCCATAATAAATGAAGAAAACTATCCATATAACTTATGATATACATTTGTTGGGAATTGCATTCTCAATCTCTTGAAAGATGAGGTGGTTTTCCTCAAAGCATTATAAATACTTTATCCTTTAATTTTGCCTCATCTTAAAAAAAAAAAAAAATTGATGTTATAATGATATTTGGTCACTACGATGGCCACTTATCCACGTGGGTTTTTGGTCTTGTCATCGAAGGGATGCAGCCAATGTTTAAAAACTCCACGAGTTTCGTCAAGTACTTATCGGGTTTTCACTGATTGACACTTCCCCGATCCGAGTAACTCTCAGATTGGAAGACTTACTTGGCGGAGGTGACAAGTCGGCCTAAATCGTCCTAACTCGACTTAACTCGTCCGGTTTGACTCTCTTGATCGGAAGACAAAATTGAAAAATCACCCTCTTCTTCTCTCGATCCACAAAACCCACCAACAAAAACTCACAATACATTCAAGAACTCATAAAAAAACTCACCTATTGTCGTTGATCGTAACGATGATGGAGAAGGGAGAACACAACAATAATAGAATCTCTGCTCAGTCATTACTTATTGGATTATCGCCATCTTCCTTTTTTCTCTCTGTTCAGTTACTAGAATCATCACTATCTTTTTTTTTTCTTTCTTGCTGTTGTTTATTGCCGTTCATCATCGTTTCCATATCTGCTACTCATCGTCATCTCTGCTCGTCGTTTAACACCTGCACGCTACACACACACGAAGATCAGAAGAAGAAGAAGAAGAAGAAGAAGAAGAAGAAAGAAGAAAGAAAGAAATCAAAGAATGGAGACAGAGAGAAGCGAAGAAGATGTGGGAGAAAATGAGGGTTGTTTGTTTGGGATGAGAAAATGTGGAATTTGAGAACCGATTGAGGGATTTTTGTTGGATTGATTTTCCAACACGTTAGTTTGAAAATACCCTTCAAATTTTTGACCTTTTGACAAAAATATCCTTAATTGTTAACCATTGTCTTTTACAATGTACTTATTTTCATTATTTTCAATTAATCATTTCTCTATGATATTTATAGTTTTTGTTATTATTATTATTTTTTTTATATTTTTATAATTTTATCCCTCACCAAGTACTTGCCGAGTTTTCGAGTACTCACTGTTCGTTGCCTCATCGGTCAAGTAGCGAGTCGCGAGTCGAGTTTTGGAACAATGGGTGCAGTAGATATTGACCATTTTTGAACCACATAATTAAGATAATGCATGACAAAGTGTAGAGTAAGGGTAGAGTAGAGTGTGGTAGAGACATGTCATTTTTGAATCACAAATAAATGAGGGAGATGACTTTTGCAGGAATTGAAATAAAGACCTATAAATATTTTGATTGCAACTTGCCTTAGTGGTATCGGGTTTACAACCAAAATACCTGTAGATTTTCAATTGAAAACCATGAAAAAACCATTTTATCTATTTATTTGTGACTCAAGAAGAATATGCTTTCATCATACTCTGCTTTACATCCATTTTCCACATTATCTCAGAGACTCATACTGATGGTTTAAGGAGGGCTAACCTCTATCATATCCTTTTGGGAATAAGGCTAAATCTTATGTGGATAAATGATCACTGTAGTGACTCAATGTCATTACAAATGTTAGCTTGAGACATGATTTCAGTGGCTAGATGATACATACGTAGAGGAGACTTTTTTCTAAATGACCCTATTAAGATAAGGATTTAACTACTATACACACACGATTTGTACATTTAGATGAGATGCATGTAAAAATAATAAAAAAATAGATGCATATAAATTAATATCTAAGAAAAGTTGACACTTGATAGGAAGGTGTTAGAAGACTCCGTTATCAGCCAACTGTCACACTCTCGTTCCCTCGTGAACACATCGCCTTAAGACTCCCAGTCGCTTCCCACGCCATCACCGCTCCAAATATCTTTCCCTTTCCTCGTCATACAATCTTCTCTCCTGTACTTTTTTAAGTTTTTGCACCCACAAAAATATCTTCAGATAGAAAGTGACACACACTGTACATACAACTCCTCTTTCTTGTCTTTCTCGGGAACCAAACAAAACCCAACTTGCACACCTCCATTTCCTGCTCCACTCACTCTTTTCTTTCCAAATAAATCCCACCGTTGCTTTGTGGATACGTGCACACTTTTGTTTCTACTGTTTCAAGTAAAGGGTACTTCATTTCTCTATTGATATGTTTTTTTTTCTTGAATCTGGGTCATCTTTGTTTTATGTAAGATTGGATTTTTACATTGAATTCTTTGAATTTGCAATCTTTGCTGATCTGGGTATGCAAGTTTTAGTCTTTTGAAGTTTGTTTTGTTAGAGTTTAGTCAATGTGTTGTTGTTAGTTCCAAGCTTGAAATCTTTGACTGATCCTTTAGTTGCTGAGAAGATAGAGTGAAAAGGAAGATAATTAGAATTTTGAATTGACAAATCCATCAAAGATATATATATAAAAAAAAAAGAGCAAGTGGTAGTATTTTAAGTGACAAAAGCTTATGTTTGTAGCTTTATGGAATCCAAATGTGAATCTGGGATGTTCTTATTGTTATATTTCTGTTATAAAGTCGTGTTATATTATAATAAATTATAATATTTTAACACTTGGGTTTTGTTAGGTTTTGGTAAACTTGATCTGGGTCTAGTTTGCTTTCGGGAGGAATGGTGAATTTGGGATTGCTTTCAGGAAGCAAGTCTGTGAAATCACTGAGTGTCAGCTTCAGAATACCATATTACACTCAATGGGGTCAGAGCCTACTTGTATGTGGCTCCGAGCCTATTCTTGGTTCATGGAATGTGAAGAAGGGCTTGTTGCTGAGGCCTTTTCATCAAGGTGATCAGCTCATATGGACTGGAAGCATCGCGGTACCAAGTGGATTTTCTTGTGAGTACTGTTATTATGTGGTGGATGATGAGAGACATGTACTTCGGTGGGAGATGGGAAAGAGGCGTAAACTGATATTGCCTGAGGGGATCAAAGATGGAGAATTAGCAGAGCTTCGTGATCTTTGGCAGGTGCAGCGCTTGTTTAATTTCTTACTGTGTTTTTATGCATCATGAGTTGTTTTGAAGGACTTATTTCTGCTTTTGCAGTTATGGATAGTATATAAACTACTATTCAGTTCATTGGCATGGTACATATTTCTTGGTTTTTTCTTTAGTTTAAATTATTTTGGTTTTCTAATTTGGAACCTTTGAACTTCTGACAACATTGTGCATGGCCTATTATTGGGAATCTTTGTTGTAATAGGTTCTTGTTGTTTCGTGCTTTCTGAGATTGCTGAATAGATAAAGAAAAATGTAAAGAAGATTTGAAATCTTAAAATATTGCTACTTTTAATTTGCAGATTCTTGTCTCTTTATTCTTTCTTTCTTTTCAGCAGTAATAGCTTTTGATGACTTAATGGAGGACATATATAGGCTTATACCATACTGTAGTAATATTCGACTTGTTAGTCCATCAACTTTCTATACTTTTGCTTTCATTAGTTTGTAAAGTACCCAGTGCCTAATCTGTCGTTAGTTTGAAGTTGATGACCCCTTTATTTTTTTTCAAATATTCCACTAATTACTGAGTTCATTTATTGACCATATGCTGTGCATTGCTGATTAAAGGAAGGGTAGGGATCTGTCTTGCAATCGGTATTGTGACTCTAGAATTTGGGATTTTATGAATGTTGTCTCCATTTCTTGTTTTAGTTCCTCTTAGTAACCAAAAGGAGTGTCATAGACAGGTCTGCTGTATTGCTGTTGAGTAATCTTGCAGTAATGGTTGCAGACATTATCCATTGAAGTCGTTAGATGCTGCTCTGACATTTATGGCATTAGTTGGTTGATGCCAGTTCAATTTGACTTTTAATTATTTTGAGTCTGTAGTTCTTTTTTAGTTCTTACACAGCTAATGGAAGGCCACAAAACAATTGCAAAACTATGTTGAGGTTTGATTTAGAATTGAATTATACTGTTGCTTTTGTAGTACTGGCTATAATTTCTCCTGTCTACGAAGGAAAGCTTCTCTCCTATGATTTCTAGTGGACATTGTTGGCTATAATCCTTGTGTTATTTTTTTACTGGCAAGCTTCAGTTTGTAATTCCATTTAGGTGATACGTATTTGGCTCATTGGATTGAACATTGACAATACTTCAGTGGAGCAGATGTTGATGGAAATTATTATGATTTTGGCTGTCTTCTCAATGAGAACTGTCTCTTCTTTTATGTTATTTTGTGTCCTTGGAAAAAATTAAGTTCTCAAGAGGTGCCATCCCATATCATGATCTTACAACTGGTGAATAGTTGCGTCATTAACTCATTATTACAATCAAACTTATAACATAATAGAACTTAAGCTCTAGAAATGGTCTTATGATGGTTAGTTGATTTCCTGGTAGCCAGAACAAATTGTTTTAACTTATGTGCCTCTTGATGCAATTAATTGCATTTAGAACTTTTTGTTTCAAATATTAAAAAAAAAAAAAAAAAAATAAAACGTTTGCTGTCAACAAATCCAGACTGGTGGTGATGCTCTCCCTTTCAGAAGTGCTTTCAGAAATGTCATCTTTCGCCAAAGTTGGAGCTTGAACATAGAAAGACCTGAGGGCCTCGTTCAGAATAAGTCAGATCAGGAAGGTAATTATGCTCAAACTTTAATTTCTGACACTTTCTTTAGTTTAAAGTTCTAGTTGGTAATTTATATCTTGCCTACTAACATGTTATTTTTGTCTTATCTTGTTTAATGTAAAGCAGATTCAATTCTTGTCCACTTCAAAGTTTGCTCTCTGAATGTAGATGCAGATACATCTGTAATTACTCTTCTGTTTAAATCAAGTTTAGCCTTTTTTTCCTTGATTATATCTATCTCATTGTATTCATGTAGTCTGATTGGCGCAGATATATGTAATTGGTAGCCTTCCAATATTGGGGCAGTGGAAGGTTCAAGATGGTCTCAGACTTAGTTATGCTGGTGAATCGATCTGGGAAGCTGACTGTGTAATAAAGAGGAGTGACTTCCCCATAAAATATCCTTTCAGAAGTCTTCCTCATTAATAATCTGAAGTTGCAATACATATTACAATTTACTAATTTAGGCTGCCTTTTTTGTATTATTGTGCTCTCTCTTTTTCTCCCTCCCGCCCTACCTCCTTAGCATTCATTCCACGTATAGGTACTGTAAACATAGCAAGACAGGGAACTTGTCGTTGGAAATCGGTTCCAACCGTGAATTGTCTGTTGACTCCTCTAATAATCAACCGAGATACATCTTCCTTTCAGATGGCATGTTGCGGGTAAACTACTGCTTTTCTTATTATTAACTTATTGCTGTTTGTGTTAATAATTTTTTTCGATCTGTTTGATTAGGAAATGCCTTGGCGTGGTGCTGGTGTAGCAATTCCCATGTTTTCTGTTAGGTCAGAAGCCGATCTTGGCGTTGGAGAGTTTCTTGATCTGAAATTACTTGTTGATTGGGCTGTAGAGTCTGGGTTTCATTTAGTGCAACTTTTACCAATCAATGATACATCTGTGCATGGCATGTGGTGGGATTCTTATCCCTACAGGTACCAAAAGAACATTGATGGTTAGAATCCATAAATCAAAATCTTTTTGCTATTCTTTGAAGACTAGGGAAAAATGACATGCATGCATGTTACTTTAAGGTTTGGACTGTCTTATTGAATCCATATTCTTATATCTTACCTGATTATCGGAAGTTGCCTAAATTCTTGCCTTGTGTCTTGAATTTCATTGCTTCATTTGTCTTACATTTGCTGGTCATATGCCAACACCACCTTATATATTCTTTCACTTCATGTTAATAAGGTACTGAAGTGCTCAAGAAGATTGAAATTTTGATGTCGTAATACAAATTAGTAGTGTTCTAACTTCTTCTTTGTTATACAGCTCACTTTCTGTATTTGCATTACATCCATTATACCTGAGAGTACAGGCGCTTTCGGAAAATATGCCAGAAGATATCAAGGTAGTCGTCATGGCCTGTTTGTCTTTTGTGTCCACATAACCAAAAATTACTTTCTTTAATTGATATGTATTAGTCTCAATTGTATCTGCACTCGCCCTCTGTGTTTTCATCTTGTGAATCTTGATGAACTTCTTATTTTATTTTATTAATTTTTTGCAGAAAGAAATTGAAAGAGCAAAAATACAACTGGATGGAAAGGTAGTCCCTTTTAAAATTTAATACGTTTGTGAATTACATGGAAAGCTATTTTCTTATCCATTTATCTGTACTGTCAATGGATGTTATGATCCAATAAGTGTGGAAAAAATGAAAGAGAAAAAAACATTAAAAGATCAAATTTTTATTGAAGTGAACCAGCTATTCAGGCCTTGACGTACCTTTATAAGGTATTACTTACTGCTAACAGGTTTTGGAAAAACATGAATGAGCAAACCACGCCACTCAAAAGTTCCCATTAAAATTTAAATCTATCTGTTATATTCCTATATCATGTCTCTGTCCGCATAATTTTTTTAATTGCGTATCGTTTAATCACTGCTTTTATCAATTGATTTAGCTCGTTTTAAGTTTACCTCTCTTTCTCCCCTGCTGCAGTGCGACATTTTTCGAGTGTTTGGCTGACCACTCTTCTTTTTCCCTAAATTAATCATATTCATGTCCAATATTCGTCTCGATTGTAAATCTTTTAAAGATTCAAGTCAAATGTTTGAGTATATGATGGTCTGTCATTGCTAGAATTATTTGTATCCATCCACTTATGATTGAAGTTCATTTTAATTTAGAATGTTTGGATGTGTACAGGATCTTGATTATGAAGCTACTCTGGCCACTAAACTTTCAATTGCCAAGAAGATGTTTAACCAGGAGAAGGATTTGATACTCAGCTCCAGTTCTTTTCAGAAATTTTTCTGTGAGAATGAGGTCTCGTAGTATTTGACTTCATGCTAAATATGACTAATTTTCTTTTTTGTGAATTTGAATTTCTATACCTTTCAGAAAGCCTATGATGTTCTGATATTTGTTTTAATTTGTAAAGGATTGGTTAAAACCCTATGCTGCTTTCTGTTTCTTACGTGACTTTTTTGAAACATCTGACCACAGCCAATGGGGTCGCTTTTCTCAATATTCTAGAGACAAGGTAATTAGCCATTTTATCTCATTTTGATTTAGATAAAAGAATAATGTCGGGCTTTTCAAAAGTTGAATGAAAAATTGGGTTCTTATTGAGAAGCTGCTGTGCCTTGATTTAAAGTATAAGTTTTTCTTTTCTTACAGCTTGAGAAACTTGTCTCAAAAGACAGTTGGCACCATGAAATTATTCGCTTCCACTATTATCTCCAGTTCCATCTGCATTCGCAGGTATAACTGATGGGTGGCCAATACCATATTTTGTGTTCTCTTTGGAGCAAAATGTTGTTCTTTTATTCTTGTTTTGTTTGGTAACATATTGCAATTATAGCTGTCAGAAGCAGCTGAATATGCAAGACAGAAAGGAGTGGTTTTGAAAGGGGACCTGCCTATTGGTGTTGACCGAAACAGTGTTGATACCTGGGTCTATCCTAATCTTTTTCGCATGAACACATCCACTGGAGCTCCTCCAGATTATTTTGATAAAAATGGCCAGAACTGGGGATTTCCTACTTATAATTGGGAGGAAATGTCAAAGGACAACTATGCTTGGTGGCGTGCTCGATTAACACAGGTTTGCTCCTCTTTAACTTATTTTCTATTTATTTATTTTATGAGTTTATATTGAGCCGTGCTTACCATTACAAGTATAGCATCATTTGACTGACTGTTTATTTGGTAGATCTTTATTTACTTTTGTTATTTTAAAATTCATTTTTTTTTTTTTTCTGCTTCCACTACAGATGGCCAAGTACTTCACCGCTTACAGGATTGATCATATTTTGGGTTTCTTTAGGATTTGGGAACTTCCAGAGCATGCTATGACAGGTCTACTTGGAAAATTTCGGCCATCAATCCCTCTAAGTCAGGTCTGTTTAAACTCTTCTAATTCTTAGAACAATATTCCTGTTTAACAAGGGCTAGACCTGTATAGCAGCTAAAAGAAAGTAATTTTATCTTGCTTTTGCCTACATGCAAAAATAATACTTATATTGCAGGAAGAACTCGAACGAGAGGGAATATGGGACTTTAATCACTTGACACGCCCATATATACGACAAGAGTTTTTACAGGTTCCTTTAAAATTTCCTTTTTGGCCATAATTTGGTTTTCTATGGTCTTATTAACTCGTTTATTTTTTAATTGTAAGAAACAAAGAGAGCTTGACTCATTATTTTAGTTTTGTCTTGTAAAATATTTTCGCTTTGTACTAGTTTGCTAGTTTAAATTATTGGTCTTTTATTTTTATTACCTGTTTCAGGAAAAATTTGGAGTTTCTTGGACTTTCATTGCTGCAAACTTCTTAAATGAGTTTCAGAAGGGCCATTATGAGGTGACGATCATAGTTCCTTACTTTGTCAGATGAAATCTGTTGACTTTTTCATGTTTTGATAACTCATTGTTGCTCTGAAGGAAGTTCTTTCTTAACCTTGATCTTTGGTTGGCCATCTAAATCTATGGATCCAATGGAGAAATGTCAAATTTAATGTGGTCCTTTATTTCTTAATACTGAGAGAACGAGGCTTATTTTAGTTATGTAGATTACTTGATGGAAACACATGTAGCTATATGAAAATTTTACCCTTGCCTTGAAAACATTTCGTTCATAGTCAGTGTTGTATGTGGTCCTCAATCAGAATAGTGAGTATAGTGTAACTTAAATTTGAAGGTCAACATCGGAAAAAACACAATGAAGTGTGAATTGTTTATGTCATCTTTTTCTCAATAGCATTTGCAACTTCAACAATGCCTCATGTATTAGTGTTTGACTTTACGAGTCCTTTTAGAGCTGCAATTTTTTCGTTATCACTTGCAACCAAATTATTTTTTAGATGACATTTTTCATCTCATCATTTGTAGTTATTTGGTCTTTCTGCTCCCAGTAAATTAATCCCCCAACTCCTTTTCTCTTTTACTTTTCTTTTTGCTTCCTTTTGAGGGAGGAGAAAATTATTCTGCCACCCATCAGTCACTATCACTTTTAAGGCATGTATTTTTCAATTATGAATTATTTTGTGCTGTAGCTTCAGTTTTCACTACACTATTTCTTCTGCTCATTTTGAAGATTATGCATTGAGTAAGATCTCAAAATTTGTGTGTTGGTGATGTACTGTTTATCTTTTGTTTCAATAGCTTAGGCTATGGTTTCTCTAAATAGCACTTAAGAACCAGAACTTCTGTATAGACAATACATCATAGATGGCTTGCTCTGTACTGTGAATTTTTGCCTTTCTCTTAAATGATGCTTTTTTCCTTGTTGATGCATAATTTTATATATTGGGGACATGAGTTGTGATTCCTTTCTGAAAACTATTCAAATATGCTTTGCTCTGCAAAAACAATTCCATATCCCTAATTAATTTCTTTATATCAATTCTTCAATGGTGTTGCAGTTCAAGGGGGACTGCAACACAGAGAAAAAAATTGCTGCCAAGTTGAAGTCATTTGCGGACAAGTCCATGTTGTTGGAAAGTGAAGACAAGATGCGCCGAGATCTCTTTGATCTTCTAAAGGTAGCAAATAACATAATAGTGGTTTGTAATATTTATATTTACACTAATAGTCTTCCAATTATCTAATGTGGAGTGTGTTGCTTTTTCTCAGGCTTTCAATGTTTTCCCACTATTTGTCCTGACGCTAGAATTTGATCTGTTCAATCATTCTTGCAGAATATTGTTCTTATCAGAGATCCAGAGGATGAAAGGAAATTCTATCCTCGTTTCAATATTGAAGACACTTCAAGTTTTAAGGATTTGGATGATCACAGGTATCTTTGCACATGTCAATTTGTGATAATCCGATTACTTCATATTATCTTGAAACAGAATTAAAATTTTGTGCTGCATCTCTTTTTACGAATTGTGATGATTTTCTATTTGTTGTGTGATATAAGATGCTTAAGTTTTATTCTATTTCTTTGAATCACTTACTCATATCTTTGGATGCAGCAAAAATGTTCTGAAAAGATTGTACTATGATTACTATTTCCATCGGCAAGAAGCTATGTGGCGGCAAAATGCTTTGAAGACACTGCCTGTTCTCCTGAACTCATCCAATATGATGGCCTGTGGGGAAGATCTGGGACTTATTCCGTCGTGTGTTCATCCTGTATGTTCTTACAACCAACTCAATCGCACCCATCAACCCCCCACCTACATACTCTCCTTTTTGGTTTTGTTTCATATTTTAACTATATATTTTTAGATGCCTCATGATAGATTACTTTCATGCAGGTTATGCAAGAATTGGGATTAATAGGATTACGCATTCAGCGTATGCCAAGTGAACCTGAATTGGAGTTTGGTATTCCTTCCCAATATGACTACATGACAGTAAGATCATCTACTATTTTGCTTTGTAAATTAACTGGCCATATCGTTTGGGATGTAAATGCATCCCTAGGGAGTTAAGTTGTTCCAAACCATACTCTAATTTTGTATTGGTGGTTTTCTTTAATTTGTCATCAAAAGAGCAATTTAATCATCACCACTAGCTGAAAAAACTAGGTGTAAAAGATTAATTAACAACTGAACAGAATAAAGTATTGCCACAGACAACAGTGAATTACAGTGTGCCACATGCTTCAGAATGAAAATGCACTCCATTGAAGTGTTGTGTAGGTGAATAATGGGATAATTTATTCCAAAGATTTTCGGGTTGTAATTTGTTGAGGACCTCATTAGACATCCAATAACAAGCCTTAACCACCTTGATTTGCGCCACACATTAGGTTAAAAACGAACCAACTAGCCCTCAGAATTGGGTAGCACTTTTGAATTAGATCACAAAATTGACCTAATCCTAACCTAAACAATTCTAACTTCTAAGCAAGAATACCTAGAATAGTCGAATAAAATTGAAAGGAGCTTTGCCTCACAAATTCCAAGATATTATAAATAGTAGCCAAAAGAATAATAATAGAATAGTAGAGACCTAAGTTTACTCCTGTTTATGGCTAAGTTAGCCTCCTAGTTTCTTTAGGAAACTCGATTCTTTTTTGGAACAAAACTCATAAAAAGAAATAATAATAAACTAAATAAAGAAAATAATATCTAGCATAAAACGTAACTAATATCAATCATAAAAGCAAAATCCAGAAAATCTGCATTGACCGCACTAGGCCCTTTTCTCGCGGCTTGCACTAGAGTTGCATCTAGCGGTGCAAGTTGCGTTTGTCTTAGGCAATGGGTTGCAACTCGCGATGCAACTCCCGTTCATCTCAAGTGAATGGTCCTGAGTTACAACGCGGGATACAACTCGAGACTTCTCGGCCGGATGCATTGTGGGATGCAACTCTTGACACAAATCGTGATCTGCCTAGCTTGGATTTCACCTGTTAGATCTTCTCCTAATGTTCTTGTCAAATTTTCATCTTTGTAGCTTGATTTTTCTCTTACAAAGGTGGGGAGCTTCTCAGTCATTGCCCTTATAATTCCTGTGTGATTGCATTGTCATTTTAATTTTTCCTTTGTTTCTAAACAATCACCAGTGAGTTAAATGCCATGAACATTGAGAAGTGGAAATATGAGTAAGACCTTTCGCATTAGTAGTTTTATTTATTTATTTATTTATTTTTATTTAAATTTTATATTTAAATAAAACATAGAGTGACAATGATGGGCTTAAAAGTTTCCATTTGGTTGTATGTTAATAGTTTCTCAACTTGAATTGGAGAGAATCTCATTTTGTTATGAGAACTCATTTTGGTGGCTGGCTTAATGTAATTCAGGTGTGTGCTCCATCCTGTCATGATTGCTCCACTCTGCGGGCTTGGTGGGAAGAAGATGAGGAAAGAAGACGTCGATTTTTCAAAAATGTGGTGGAATCTGATGTGTTGCCACCTACCGAATGTACTCCAGAAATCACATATTTCATCCTAAGGCAACACGTTGAAGCTCCATCAATGTGGGCAATCTTCCCGCTTCAGGTACTTAGACAAAATTCACAAAACTTAGTGGTTTGCCATCCAACCTGATACAAAACCCTTTTGGGAATTACATCATAATGTGCCGAGTTTGAATACACCATAGTTCTGCTCTAGCTGTATGCATAATAACAATTCGTTTTACTTGATAATCAGGATTTGTTAGCATTGAAGGAAGAGTACACAACACGCCCTGCTACAGAGGAGACGATCAATGACCCAACAAATCCAAAACACTACTGGAGATACCGTATGTTGAGTCTTTTTTCTGTGTTATAATTTATTTGAAAAGCAACAGGTATAAGTGGGTCTGTAGCTTTGCATTGTTTGAACTCTGATTTTGTACTTTCTATTCAGGTGTACATGTCACATTGGAGTCTATACTCAAAGATAAAGAATTAAAAACAACCATTAAAAATCTTGTTCATGGGAGTGGAAGAGCATATCCTCAAGCTGGTCAAGAAACAGCAGCAGCCATTACTCCTGAGAGGCAGCAGGTTGCCAATGGCCGGGAAAGGAACTCTACAGCTATACCACTAAATGGAGGTCAAAAAATTGAACAACTAGCAATCGTTTAAAAGTTTTGAAAGATGTCAGTTTTTTAAGATATAGATTTACAGTCATTTATATAATTATCATGATCACAATAATTTTTAAGCAGGCAAAGCTTATCAAACTTGAATCGACATACGACGTTACCGATTCAACCACCTGAATAAAATGTTGTAATGGATACATTTCTGTATAAAGTCATCCTTTTTACTTATCATGACATAACTATCACATATGCAATGATAAGCAGTCTTCAGGTGAACGTACTATTGAAAACATGAGGTTGGTGTGGCGTGTTTGTCTTATTGAAAACTTTTTCTTTTCGGCCTGATTTTCTTGGTAACATTGTTTTTGGAACTTCGCATGTAAAACTTGGATTAGAGAAGAAAGTTGGTGCGTTTGGTGCATTGTATATTTTTAACTCATATCATGTCATGTGATATAATCATATAAGACTATGTGATTTACTGTTTGTATCACATATACTATTTATATCATATGATGTGATGTGAGTGGAAGGTGTACTATACACATTTCACATGAAAACATTTCTTCTATGATCAAGGGTCTTTGTTTTTCTCAATGTGAGGCAGTTGATATTTTCTGTCACGCTTTCCTCAAGTTCTTCTCATTTAAGGTAGGTCTTGGATTTGCAATTGTTTGGACAGAAAATATGAGCCTTCATCAAATTTGTTTTTGCCTTTTGGTTTATGCTGTTCTTAAGAGAATTTTTTCTCTAAGTTTGTCTTTATTTTTTGAAAATTACACTTTGATTGTGTATTGAACTTTTGAGAGGAGAAAATTTCAAGTGCATGGGATGCATTTGCCGAGTTGTGCATATGGGACCTCCAAAAGATAGATACACCATTAATGTGTAAGCTTTTGATACATGTGGTGAGTTTCATTTCCTTTTTTTTTTTTTCTTTTTTGGAAAGTCAAATGCGGTGAGAATTAATTATATTATTTACATGTGATTATAATCTTCTAAGAAAAGATTTCATTTTTTTTTGAAATCATAATCTAATGTATTTCTAACTTTATGTACTAAACATGGTCACATGTGGTTGTTTTCAGTGGAAGTTATAAATACAACACAAATACAAATTAGTTTATAGCTAGTTAAAGTTGGGAAGGCTCTGAATCAATTAATTAGTCAATTAATTGAATTTGTTTGGGTTGACACATATACAATTACTAAGTATAACTTTCTACGTTAATTAAACAGATTTGGTTTCAAAGGAAACATTATAAAAAAAAAAAAATAGAATAAAATATATTGCTTATAGAGATGCATCAGATAGTAGGTAGGTACCACTTAATAAGGTAAATTATCTTCACACCACAAAATGGTTTTGAGGCACGAAATTAAATATAACTCTTAGTTTATGATAATCCCCTTTTCTAGTTCCTAAATCGAATAAGGAACAAGTCAAAAATTGCAAAACTTCTTAAAAATTGGAACAAATTCAGTACCCAATTATGAGAAAAAAGAAAATAGAAAACAATAAGGGGCATTTTGGTAAAAAAAATCTGAAGAATGAACCGCCGTGGAGACCGGAGAGCAGTTAAAAACGGTTAAATGGTAATGGGTCTCTAGAAAGGGCCCAACAAGTTTCGAACTGGTGGCGGCGTGCGATTGGGTGGTGATAAAAATAGCAAGCGAAAATTAGTTAGAGAAAAAGAAGGGACAGTGAAAGTGAGAAATTTTTAAAAAGGGGAGGCAAGTGAGAGGGAAAGAGAAGAAGGGTCCAAAGCTGGTGAGAGTTTGGTTGTGTGGAGGTCAAGTTGGTGTTGGTCTCCTCCCTCTTTTTCCCTTCAATTCCCTGAATGCCTTAATCAGTGTTCAGGGTAATCGATCGTTCGTTTCTTTTCTTTATCTTTTCGGATTCTGTTTCCGTTCAGAGAAATTCCATCAGAACGTTCCTTGCAACATCTGTTTCCACCCAACGTGAGATTAACTTTTGTGTGTTTGTTGACCATATGTGCATGCATTCATTTGATGTTGTTTTTTTGTAGTTGAATGATTACGGATTCATTTTTATTTTGCAGAAAATTTCGCCATTCATGAGCGGAGGAGCTATGGATTAATGTGTTGGTAATGTTGTGGTTTGATTTTCTATTTTTATGTTTAGTTTGTGATGGATTCAATAGAGTGGCTAAAGTTTGGTATTTGTATGTGTACATTGCAGGTCCAACATGTGCAAATTCTATTAAATGAAATGAATCCATAATTTTTTGCCACCTTAAATTGCAATATTGGGTTAGAAATCCTCTAATTGTTATTTTTTTTTCTGTATAATACATATTTTTTGTTATATTGCTTGTTACTTAAAAACAGGTCTAATCTTCAATGATGCTTCTTCAATCCGCTGTAAATTGTTGAATTAGTATAGTTTTTTTCATGTCCATAATTTCTAAAAATATATTTAACTTATAATCTGAGGTTTTTAAGAGTCATTGATTGCTGTCATTTTCTTTTAAAAGCCATTATTAAAATTGTATATTTATTTCATAGTATGCTATTTATTAGGATAGAATGGTTGAATCTGTGAAGGTCCCTAAATTCTTGCAATAAGAAAAGCTGAATCATTCTTCTTCCCGCTTTAATTAATTTGTTAATTGTGCTGTTGGCATGTTTAATTTTGGTTCTAATGGATACGTTACATAAGTACAAGTTTAGATACATGTTTAATTTCACGTTGAGTGTTGTATAGATATTACATTATTTATCATGTCATCCCATACAGAGTTACAAATTTCTTATCACATCATTTTGGCTACACATCGGGCAAACTTTCATGTTATTACTACTGTTATATTTGAAGCAAATTTGTTATTGAGTGATTTTCAGAATCTGAAACATGAAAGGTTTGGTTGTGTTGGAAGTGTAGATATGCGGATGTGATGGCTCATCTCCCAGGGAAGACTAATAACAATCGGGGAGTCCTCAGAGAATAAGTAGTTTACATGGAATGAACAGCTGCCATTCTTACTTGCATGAGACGTTTCAAAATGGCGGTAGTCATTGATCAAAATCATGGATTCAAGCCTTTTAGCAGAGCTCAGAGATGCAGACTTCAATCCTTTACTCACTTTGACTACAATGCTCTTCAACTCAGCCAAACTAATTTTGCTCACTCCCTGAAACAAGCATTTGAAGTCGATAACATTCACCGAAGCTACTCCACTCCTTGCCTTTCTCTGGCCAACGATGGGGAGGATGAACACGAGACTCGTCAGAGGATTGAAATTGTTGGTGGCAGAGGCACCCCTAGATTACGTGCACTTGTTGTGGAGGTCGACATAGCTTTGGCCTCTGGAGTTCAACCTATTCCGGTGTCAAGTGGGTTAGGTGGCGCTTACTTCTTGCCTGCGCGAAATGGAGACATCATTGCAGTTGCAAAACCTATTGATGAAGAGCCTCTAGCCTTCAATAATCCAAAAGGCTTTGGAGGACTAATGTTAGGCCAACCTGGCTTGAAACGTTCAGTTCGCGTTGGTGAGACTGGAATCCGTGAATTGGCAGCTTATCTTCTTGACCATGATGGGTTTGCTGGTGTTCCTCCAACGGCTTTAGTCAAAATAAGTGATGTTGCGTTTAATGTTAATGACTCAGCAGAAATGGCAGCTACAACATTCAAGATCGCATCCCTCCAGCGTTTTGTAGAGCACGAATGTGATGCAGGAGACTTGGGCCCCTCTGGCTTCTCGGTTGCTTCAATTCATAGGATTGCGATATTTGATGTAAGGTTGCTTAACCTTGATAGACATGCTGGAAATTTGCTAGTCATGAAACAAGACCGTAATGAAAATTATGCCGTTGAGGCAGCTGAGCTTGTGCCTATAGATCATGGACTTTGCCTGCCTGAGTGGCTCGATGATCCTTACTTTGAATGGCTGCATTGGCCTCAAGCCTCAGTACCATTTTCAGAGTCTGAACTTGAGTACATATGCAATCTTGATCCATTCAAAGACTCTGAGATTTTGCAAAATGAGCTTCCATCTTTAAGGGAGTCCTCTATCCGGGTCCTCGTGCTATGCACCATTTTCCTGAAAAGAGCTGCTGCTGCTGGCCTCTGTCTAGCTGATATAGGCGAAATGATGACAAGGGAGTTTACTGGTGAAGAAAATATGAGTGTGCTAGAAACACTTTGCGCGAAAGCTAAAGCAAGTGCGATGAATAATATATCTAATGACGATGATGATGTTGATGAGGACGAGGGTGGTGATACAAGCAAAGATAATGAAGACGAGTTTGAAATGTTCCAATTTGACAATGAAAGCGAAGATCATTCCAATGAGTTTATGGATCTTCCTAGGCTCTTACAAAACCTTCCTGACATGTCTAAACCTCCCAAGATTCCCAAGTTCTCAACTGTAAAGTCGATGCCTCATTTACATGATCCTGTATTGTCTCCATTGTACGAGGAATATGACAAGCCTGAAATTGATGAAACGTATGCAAACATTATAAAAGAGAGTGTTGGTGGCAGTGATGAGAACAACAAAGCAGTAGGGTGCTTCACAAAGAGCCTGAGTTTCTCAGCACAAAGCTGCAGCTATCATGATCAAAATGGGGACATTTCTTTGGGAGACATGAGTGAATGTGAGTGGGAATTGTTCTTGGAAACTTTTGAGAAGCTGTTGCCTCAAGTGTTTGAAGGCATTATAAGCATGGGGTTGAAGCCAAGGTTGGGAAGTTCTTGTGAGTTCTGAGAGGAAAGTGAGAAGGGAAATCAAAACAACCAAAACCAAGACAAACAAAATAAAAAAAATATATCATGAGAAATGGCAATATTTTGCTTGTAAAGTATGGAGAGACTGTAAATTATTGCCTCAAAAAAATGACCATATAGTTTAGATTGTAGATAAACTACTTTAGGACGCTACTTTAATGGAAAAGAGATTGGCATTAGGCCATCCTTTCCATTGTCTTCAATTGTCATCATTGTTTATGTTTTCATTTGCTTCTATTATTATTGTAAATTTATGTACAAATGGTTTTTTTCCCTTGAATGAACATGATTGTGTAATGACTTTATTTTTAAGTCCATGTCA
The DNA here is from genome assembly GCA_019925255.1 of Litchi chinensis. Classification (NCBI taxonomy): domain Eukaryota; kingdom Viridiplantae; phylum Streptophyta; class Magnoliopsida; order Sapindales; family Sapindaceae; genus Litchi; species Litchi chinensis. The sequence continues at coordinate 7,602,116 of CM034467.1, forward strand.
TTTTCTTTCAAAACCTTTGTTTCCCATTTGATTGCTTTTGATAATTGCACTAGAGACCTCTTGAGTCCTGACTAGCCAAACATCTCTCCCACTACTAGTATTTAGTGTTCCATATAGATGATAACAAAGAACCAGTAGCGGAGCCACTAAGCGTGCGTTTGGATGGCCGCACTTAGAGCCATATTGGATTGAACAGTCTAAGCACGGGACTGTTTATATTAGTCCCAACAATGGTTTTGTAACCCAATGATGGGTTACCCTTTTTTTTTTTTTTATATTATATTATACCTAAAATGACATTCACTGACAACCCTGAAAGCCAGGGAAGATGGAGTTTACATTTACAGAATACTAGCAAACAGTTTCAACTGATGAAAGAGCTGAGGTGGCCAGTTTGTGAGCTAAGTGATTGAATCTGGTAATCAACTCTCCTGCAACAACGGAACTCCACGCAGAAATAAGCTTTGGACACCACAAGAGGGCATGAGAAACTGATTCCTCATTTAATCTACACTCAGGACACAAAACATTTACCTCAATTTTCCTTCGATAAACGGAAAGGAAGAGCATCCAAGCAGGCCCTCCAAATGAAGATTTTTTTCCTTTAATTGGCGAGATTGGAACGCCCCACAAGGTTTTTCTCCAATGATGTTGAGATGAACTGGAAGATGAAGATGTGTCACTGCTGATGCAAAATAGAACTGGGACCGGAATGAGAGCAATGAACATGCAGAGGGAAAAAAAAAAGAAAAGAACTATCTTTTTCATTCATTTAGTGGTTTATATACACATATAAGACCTAATATTAGGTAGTGATCGGTAAAACATCATCATAACCAAACCATTACCAAATACAAGAGGGCCATACCCATAAAATATGGATTACCCAAGTTTTCAACTAAAAAGTTTGACAACCTTGCACAACAAAACAAAAGAGATAAAAAAAAAAAACAACTTTTACAATAAAAATTCTCCATACGCTCCTCCTTGAGATTTTTTTTTGACACACCAAGCTTTGCTTTCATGAGCTCAAACTTTCCCTCAACAAGTGCTTTGATCAAAATATCTGCAATCTATTCTTTAGAGGTGTAGTGAACAAGACTAACTTCCCCAGGCCTTTTAGCTTCTTTGATGGCATGAAACTTTACTCTGATGTGCTTTGTTTTTTATGCTAGACTGAATTCCTAGATATTGCAAAGACTGACTTGTTATCTACCCAAATAACAATAGCTTCATATTGTTTTTACCCAACATCTGACAACACTTTTCTAAGCCAAATGACTTGATTTGCTGTTGCTGCTACTGCAAATATATATATTCAGCTTCAACTGTTGATTGAGCAACAACTTCTTATTTCTTTGAGTTCCAAAAGAAAACACTACTTTCGAATGAAAAAATATAACCAGAAGTACTATTGGAATTATGAAAGCTTCCAGTCCAATCACTATCTGTATAACCATGCAGTTTCTCACTTTCTTTCTTGTCATACCAACTATCAAAATCAGTAGTCCTTTTTATGTATCTTAGGACTCATTTTATTGCACCAAAGTGAGTTTGGTTGGGATAATTCATAAATTTTGAAAGCAAACGTCTGCAAACATCAAACTAGGTTTGGTTACAGACAAATAGAACAAACTAGCAATCAAACTTCTATAAGTTGAAGCATCTACCTTACTTTCTTCATTATTTAAAATGAGTTTTTCATTAACAACCAATGAGGTAGCTATTAGTTTGCAATCTTCCATCTGAAATCTTTTCAAGATCTCCTTGGCATACTTTGTTTGTGAGATGAAAATACCTGCATCTGATTGATAGACTTCCATTCCAAAAAAAAATAGCTCATCTCACCCAAGTTCGACATTTCAAACTCACTCTTAACGTAGATCTTGAATTCTTTCAACTATTTTGTCTCTTCTAGTAATAAGAAGGTCATTAACATACAAGGAAACAATAAGCCGCACATCATCTCCACTTTCTTTCACATACAAGGTAGCCTCATTATCACTTTTCTTAAATCCTTGTTTTAGCAAATAATTATCAATTTTGCCCTATAAAGCTCTTGGAGCTTGCTTTAAGCCACAAATAGATTTGTTAAGCTTGTAAACCTTTTCTTCACAACTAACAAACACAAAACCTCCTGATTGTTCTACATACACATTATCATCAAGAAAGCTGACTTGAGATCCAAATGGTATGTTTTCCAACCTAATTTTGTTGCTAAGGCTATCAATAGCCTTATTGTATCATGTCTTGCCACAAGAGCAAAAGTATTTAAGTAATCAACAGCTTATTGTTGAGAGTACCTCTTAACTACAAACCTAGCTTTCAGTTTGTTTATAGAACCATTTGGATTCAGCTTGGTTCTATAAACCCATTTCACACCAATGACTTTCTCATCTTCAGGTCTGTTAACAAGTAGCCATGTTCCATTTTTCTCAATCATGTTGATCTTCTCCTTTATTGCAACTCTCTAGTCGTGCGACCTTCCATCTTCATCATAGCTTGCTGGTTCTAAGGTTACAATATTACAACTTGTATATATGTCATCCAAATGTCTATTGCCCTTAACAACTATCTCAGAATCATTGTTTGAATTAATTTTTGTCTCAGTAGATTGTTCTTGTTGGAAAACTACTCCATTTCTTTGATTCTTAGATGTTGCTTCTGTTAGAGTTATATGCCCTAAGAGCTTGTAATTTGTAAATGTTTAAATTAAATAATAAATAAAATATATTTATTTTTATATGCATTTATGAAATGTTTGCTTCATATAAATATCATGTAACATCCATGATTACTTATGTAATCTCAAACTAAGTATATAAATGTTATATACAAGAGGATTTAGTTTGAGATCAGTAATCTAAAGAGTCCGTAGAAAGCAAACAAAACTGGGTACTTTGCTTGTGGTAAATCTACAGCTGTGGTCCATTTTGTATTCGATGCAATAATCTTATCCAGGATTGTTCATGTGGCGACATGAAAATGGAGGCACCTTATATAATTGAGATTATATAGGACTGGACCACAATAAAATGAATTTCTTATTAATATCCGTTAAATAAAGAAATTCATATTTATCAAATAGATGATTATATATGGATTGATCTTAATTCTGAGTGTTTTATGGACTCCTATTTGTTGAGTCATGTCTTTTGATTTACATGGGTGAGACTGTTATAAATTTACGGTCAATAAGTTTCGTACTTTGGAGATGTGATTTAATAAATGGCTGGGAATATTTTACACAATACTGGAATCCACTCTTTCTTGCGAGAAGTAGATGAGTAGTTCCCATAAAGTATTGATTTGGGTCTTGAATAATAAGAGTGCTCGACTTTTTGTTTATGATTAAACAAAAAGATAAATTCATAAGTTGTTATGGACATATTGTTCATTAGAGAATCAATGGTACTTATTGGAATAAGATATAATTAGAGAAGTATAACGGACTTTAATGACCTAGCTCTAATTATGAACTATTTGTGGAGGATCAAACCATATGAAATGATTAAATCGATGGACACTGAAAATTCAGATTGTGTAAAACATCTACAATCTTGAGAGTGCAACTTTAGGTTTTTAGTGGAGTAACTCTAAAGTTAATAATAGTGAATTATTTAATTAAAGAGTTTAATTAATAATTTCGATATTATTGGAGCTCAAATTGTAGGTCCATTTGGTCCCCTTGCTAGCTCACAACCACATAAAGAAATAAATGAAAGAATATAATTGGATTGTCCAATTATTTATGTCACATGGACATGTTCACGAATTATTTAAATAATTTTATTATTTAAATATATGTAATTATTTAATTAAGTGTTAATTATTTAATTATTTGTAGAGATTATGGGTTCAATTTTTAATGGTGTCATTAAATTATTTATGATTTAGAATCATTTGATTTAATGTAAAATCTTTTAATTAATGGAAATAGTAATTTAATTGGAATTAGATTCTATATTAAATTGAATTAAAGAAGTTCTAATAGGAATTAGATTCCTTATTAAATTAAAAGTAAAGAATTCTAGACCAATAAAGATTTTGATTCTATATTGGATATGAACTATGTTTTCTAATTTAACTATGAAGTTGTATTCCTTGTTAAATTGGGAAAACTCTAACTTATCATTATAAAAGGGTGTTTTATGTTGGTAACAAGAGAGAGAGTTTTTGGCCTCTTGAACCAAAAACTTCTATCAAGAAAAAATACCAAATTACCCCATCTCACATAATAATCTTTTATAAAAGATTTCGTGATTTGATTATTTGAGATTGTGCCCACACACAGTTTCTTTTGTGAAGAGTCATAGTAAGGAAGATCGAGTGGTGAAGAATTTGCTAATCAAAATAGATCAATTCAATATTCATGCAAGATAAGATTCGATCTTATTAATTTAATTATTGAATTGTTATTATTAGCATCGATCGGGTATGTTTTTGTTTGGAAAAATTTTTAAAATCCACGTTTCCGCATTAAATCCAAAATCGATTTTTCCCTTCAGCTTCAGCTTTATTCTTTTCCTAATTCCATTTTATAGCTTCATCAAACTTAACATGTCTGTTAACTAAAACTTTCTCAATCTTTAAGTTGAAAATTCTGTAGCCATTTGAATTGTTGCTATAACCCAAAAAGATTCTAACCTTTACTTTTCATCTAGCTTGTCTCTTTTAACATTTGGAACTAAAGTACAAAACACAAAATCAAACACTTTGAGATGCTCCACCGAAGGCTTAACACCATACCAAGCCTCAAATGGTGTTTTTCCTTTCAAGGCTTGTGTTGGTAGTACGTTTAGAAAGTATACTAAGGTATTAACTGCCTCTGCCTAAAAGGTTTTTGATAGGGTTTTCTCAAACAATAAGCGTCTAGACATCTCCATCACTATTCCATTTTTCCTTTCACTCACTCCATTTTGTTGATGACTGTAAGGCACAGTAAGTTGGTGTTGTATGCCAACTGCATCACAAAACTTATTGAAGTCTCTAGATGTATATTCTATTCCATTGTCAGATTTTAGCTCCTTTATTTGACATCTTGACTTGTTTTCAATATAAGTTTTGAACTTCTTAAATGCATAAAATACTTCTGACTTTTGCTTCAAAAAGAAGATTCAACACATCCTTGTACAATCATCTATGAAAAGAAGAAAATATTTACTCTCATTTAGAAAAGGTGTATTCATTGGTCCACATAAATCAGTTTGGATTACTTGTAATTTTTCATAAGCTCTCCAACTTTGATTTAAAGGGAATGACAACTTGCTTTGCTTTCCATATTGACATACATCACACACTCTTTAATCATTATGAATAAATGACATATTTTGAGCTAATCCATGTGTAAGCATATGCTTTAAAGAAATATAATTGTAGTATCCAAACCTTTTGTGCCAAATGATTGAATCATCAACAACACTAGGATGATCATACAACATAGACTTTTTTAATTCAACTGAGTAACTTTTATCTCTCATACTAATTGTCATAATTTTACAGCTATAGAGGTCATTTATGGTGCATGACTTATTTTGAAAAAGCAAAGCATATATATATATATATATATATATTTTTCAAGTATTTGTCTAACACTTAACAAACTTTGATTTATCTCAGGAACAAATAAAATATTACGAATGAGTTTTGTACTTGAGAGAGTCTCAACTACAACAACTCATTTTCCCAGTACATCAATATAATCTCTATTGCCAATCTTTACTTTGGAGGTATAAGACTTGTCTAGCTCCTTGAAAAGTTCAACATTGTAAGTCATGTGGTTTGTGCAACCAATATCAATGAGCCAAACTTCTTTGTTGCTATTTGCTGCATAACAAGAAGCAACAAATAAATTTTCTTCTACTTGTTCCTGATTCTTAGCAACCTTTGCTTGTTATCCTTGCTGGTTAGCTTGTTTTTACACACTTTATCGACGTGATTAAGCGAATTGCATGCTTTGTATCTTACTTCGGGCATGTACCAATAAAAATTTTCTATATTACGGGTCTTTTTGGAATAAGGACAAGGTGGATACTTTCCTTTTTTAGCTTCACTTTTGTAGTTGACACACTCTTTCTTTTCTTTTTCTTTTTTCTCTTTAGATTGAATTCTTTCTGTATTGCTACTTGGTTGTTTTTCCTATAATTTTGCTTGAAAAAACCCTTATGAAATTTCTTTAAGTCTGAATGCTCTCTTTTGCTTAAAAGCTTGAAGAACATTGATCACTTTTGACAAGATTAGTTGAGAAATGTCTTTTGAGTTTTGTAAGGAGGACATTTTAGACTCAAACCTTTTCGATATACTAACAAGCACCTGCTCAACAATTTTCTTTTTAGTTAACTTTTCTCAATGCATCCTAATTTGATTTACAATCCTCATGAGTTTGTCTGTATACTTCTTGATAGTCTCACTCTTTTTCATCTTTAAGAACTTCAAATTCCCTCCTCAATTTAGCGTTTGCATCTACCTTGTTCTATTGTTGCCTTGAAACTCTTCTTTAAGCTTATCCCAAGCTTCTTTTGCTGTTTCAAAAGCCATGATTCTTGTAAAAATTACATTTGAAACTGCACTATGGATGACAGATAAAGCATTCTGTTTCTTGGCACATTTTTCACTGTGTTACTTAATTTGAGAAACTGTTAGATTTGCTCTTAATGGAGGTGATTCAGCTTCAGTTTCTACTATCCCCCACAAGTCGAATGCTCTGAAGGAAGCTTTCATTTTCATTGCCTAAATTTGATAGTTTTCACCTATAAATGTTGGAGGTTAAGGAGCTGAAAAACTTTTTAAAGCTATGATAGATTTTCAGGTGAACTACAAATATTAAAGAAGACAAGCCATGCTGGTTTACACTCAAACTCACAGCTTTTAAAAATCACTTTACTCTGATACTATGTCATAGTTGATGAAAAACAGAACGGGGAACTAAATGAGAGCAATGAAAATGTCAAGAAAAAAAAAGAAGAAGAAAAGAACTATCTTGTTCAATCATTTAATTGTTTATATACACATATAACACAAAATATTAGGTAGTGATTGGTGAAACATCATCATAACCAACTTATTATCAAATACAAGAGGGCTATACCCGTAAAACATGGATTACCAAAGTTTTCAATCAAAAAGTTTAACAATCTTGCACAACAAATCAAAAGAGACAAAAAAGAAAAAAGCTTTTATAGAAAAAAAAATCTCATAGTCTAACAAGTTGACATTTTATCATGATATGCAAGTCTATAAACACTCTTCATTGAGAAGAGCCCTTTACTATTAAAATGACAACACCAACGGTCCTCTAGCTTCCTTAAACTAAGAGGGAGAGAAGTAATCACTTCTTGATCCATTGGAAGTAAATTAGCATTAATCTTTTTTAATTAATTTAGCAATTCTCATCTCTTTGTTCACATTAGTGGTAGGTGAGACTACTTTAAAAGATATTGGACCGAGTAGCCATGGATCCTAGAAAACTTTTGTTTGTTCCCCATTTCCACTCAACTTGTGTAGTCTTTTTTTGAGGAGATCTCTCCCCTAAAGATACATCCAATATAAGAGTAACCTAGTCTCAAACTTGCATCTAAAAAATCATAGTGAGAAAAGTATTTAGCTTCTAAAATTTCAGCTACAGGGGAATGTAGGGTTGTAAGAATTCTCTAAGCCTATTTAGTAAGGAGAGCTTGATTAAAAGCCACTAAATCCCTAAAACCCGGACCATCTTTCACATTATGATAGCACATGGTATGCCATTTAATTTAGCATATTTTTCTCTTACTATTTTTGGTTCCCCACCAAAATCTTGCAGCCATATAACTAAGCTCCCTACACAAGCCTATTGGAAGCTGAAAAATGCTCATACTATATATGAGAAGAGCTTGTATGACTGCTTTAATAAGAACCTTCTTTTCCTAGAGAAATAAAGTTACTTTTCCACCCTTATAGTTTATTCTAGACTCATTCTTTGATGGAGCTAAAAGTTTTCTTTTTATTTTTGCCAACTAGAGTTGGAAGACCTAAGTACACATCATTGGTATTGTAATCTAATACAACAAGAAATTGCTAGATATCCCTTCTTAGAGAGGGACTAACATTGGGACTAAAGCCCTTTCACAGATTTATAAAATCACTTTTATTTTACTACAATTTTCAGTAAAAACTTTACAAAAAAGTACACTATCATCCACATAAAAACATATATGGCTAATGGTAAGACAATTTCTAGAACATCAAATGCCTAATCCTTGTTGGTTAATTTTTTTAACAAACTAGTTGATTAAAACCTTGCAAGTGCACGAATCGTTTGATTGAGTTTTTTTCAACTATAAACCACTTATTTCCATAAACCTCCATTGTTTTCTCTTGTTTTCTTATAACGAAGAAAGAGGAATAGACATTAGAGGAGTTATGTTATGGTTTGGTGGCAATGATAAACTTTTTGGATCTTGCTATTTTTTAGGAACATGTTTTTCGCTTGACGTCTCCTCACTACTTTCATCTACTATTGCTGTTATCCTTGAAGCGGTTGCAATAGGCTTGGAACTTGTTGATACAACAACTTTTGAACTTGTTGCACTAGAGGATTCTAGGGGAAGTTGTTCTTGCCATTAGGGATAAAAGTACAAGCTAAATCTCAAAATGGGATAATAGCACATTCTTTGTCGATGAATTAAGAGAATTAGAAATTTTCTTCTTTGAAGTCTAAGAAGAAGAAGGAGTAGGACACTTGTTGGCAGAAGAAGAGGTGGTGGTTTTAATTCCTGAGGAGAAAGAGGTGCCGTAGTGAACACAACAAGAACAGAGAAAAGGAAAAAATCGAAGAAAAATACAAGAAATATAGAGAGATAGAGAAAGAGTGTGAAGACTAGGTCTAGAAACAAAGCAATTACAGACTTTATATGAATTCTAAAAAATCTCAACCATTGAGTCACAAAAATAGGAATTTTAAAATTTGAAAAAGAAATCCCTTAATATTCTCCTAATCAAATTAAGAAACTTGCCAAAACCCAAAAAAAAAAAGGTGTGTAAAATGTTATAGTAGAATCGGCTAGCTCATAGACTTAGCAAAACAAATCGCCTTCATGTTTCAAAAAAAAAAATATAGACACCAATTTAGATTTCTGGTTAATAGAATACATTTTTCAAAACATGAAAAAAAAAAAATACAAAAAAGAGAAAGTACTAAAATTATTTCCAAAATAAAAAAGGTTTTGAAAATATAATGAATTGTTGACTTTTTGAAACAAAATCTCTTAATTTTTGAGCACAAGATGAATAAAGCGGATTGAAATATAACTTAGTGTACGTTTGGTACAACTTATCTACTAGCTAAAAGTATTTTTTTAATGTTAAAAGATCTACTTGATCTTTCGTATGTTGTTTGGTTAACATTCTAGTAGAGCTTTTGGGAAATTAAAAAAGCTGAAAAAGGTCTACTTTGAAAAGCTCAAATTTTGAGCTTCTCTAAGTACATCTTTTTGGTTTTTTTTTTTTTTTAAAGATTAAAATGTCTAATATACTCTTATTTTATTTTGTTAATTTCTTTATACCTTTATAAAATCTTATTACACTTTTTTATAAATATAAATACATAGTCTCCACTTTTATTCATTTTTTTTTTTTTTTTAAAAACTTCTGATAACTCTTCTCTAACCAGTTTTTTTTTATATTTTATATGTTTTTTTTTTTCAATTGGTTTTAACTGATATTGCAATTTTTTTTATCTTATTGTCATGAATATTATATGACATATTTGTAATATATATATATATATATATACACACATTGCAATTGATTTTGTTATTGATTTATTGAGATACATATATATATATACTACAATTTGCAATTGGTTTTGTTATCGTGATTCATTAACATATATATATTGTAGTTGGTTTTAATTGGTTTTGTTATTGTGGTTCATTGATATATATACACTGTAATTAGTTTTAATTGGATTTGTTATTGTGGTTTATTGATATATATGTATATATATATATATATATACATTGCAATTACAGTGCATATACACTGCAATTGTAGTGTGTGTATATATACGCACTGTAATTGCAATGTCTATAGATACACAACAATTGCAGTGTATATATATCAATGAAACACAATAACAAAACCTATTAAAATCAACTACAGTATATATATGTCAATGAATCACAATAACAAAACCAATTAAGATGGATGAGGAACGTGATCGAATTGCAATTCTTCTCATGCATTGAAATTAATTAGTTTATGTTATTTGTACTGATTTTCTGTTATTATTGCTAGACTTTGAATTTTTTATATTTAATTTCTAAGATGATATTGTCTTTTTATTGAGTTGTTTTAAAGAGAATGATTTGAAAAGTCATATGATATTCCATTGATGAAACGTTATTGAAAATCTACTTAGATCAAATAAAATTGAAGATGTAAAACCTTATTAACAAATCTAAATAAACACTTCTCTTTTGAAAATAAAAAATAGAGAAACAAAATAATTTTATATTTATTTTATTGAAAATTTGTGTTTTGAAAATATACTTACATAAAATAATTATTGGTTATTTGATTGATTGATTTTTATGGTTAAGGTTGAAGGAATTACATTTTTAGAATAAATATACTACTCTTCTCTCTCATACTCTTTTTGGTAAATTAATAATCTAAAAGTGATTAAAAATAATTTAACCAAACAGTCTATAATTTAAAAGAGTTTTTTTAATTGACAACCAAACAACCAATAACTTTTTTTTTTTTAAAAGATCTATTTCTAAAAGATCTACTTTTAAAAGATCTATTTGGAAAAGTTATACCAAACGAAGCCTTACTCTTTTCCAACTTTTCAAACAAAGATCAAGTCACTCCCAAACATTAGTGTGTGTGTGTTTCGCCCTTTCTTATTATTTCTTTTTTCAAGCCTCCATTTTTCATATATTTGAGCCTACTTTTAATTTTCTTTTGTGTCGCAATAGAAAGTACCCATAATTGGTAGCTTTCACATTATCACTAGGGTAGTGTTTTTCACATAATAGATTATCATCTCCATATTGATGATAGAAAGACCCAAATTACTAAAGGATGGCTACACAGAGTAGTGTAGGTAGCTTTTTCCAATCATGGAGTTTGTTCATAGCTAATCTCCACAAGAAAAACAAGATGTGGTTTATTAGTAAAAAATCAATCCAAGATATTCATCAAGAATCCAAAAAATTAAAAGTATAAAATCCCAATACTATGAAAATAATTAAACAATCAAAATTATAAAAGAAATAAATCTAGCATTTTTGAAATCTCTTGGACACTTTCCATCTTGAAAAATATCCTTTATTTAAAAGAAATAAAAAAATCGGCTATACACACAGAACAAACATTTGGAAAAAATTAAACCAAACAAAAAAAGAAAAAATTTATTCCAAAAAAAGATCAGAAATATTCCATAGAAATTTTCTATAAAATTTATTCTAAAATAACATCTTTTCCTTAAATACAAAATTCCTACATTTAAAGTGATTTGAGAAAAAAACATTTTCCAATATAAACACCCACAATTTTCTCACAAGAAAATATTCAAATCAAGCACAGCAAGTGGTCAAAAACACAAATAAGGAGACATATTAAATTTAGATTAAAAAAAAAGAGAAATAGATCAATAATGGTGTTGCAAACTAAAACAATCACCACCTATTGTAACATAAAACCACAACTCCGTTGCAGAACGACCCAGACTAGCACCTGTTGTAACATAATCCCAAACTCTGTTGCAACATAAACCTGGGAACACAAATACTTGTGTTTGCTAAAAGACTGTCATAAGATGCTGACTCTTTAGCATTTACACACTTCATTATAGATGTTTAAAGTTGAAGTTGAAATTCGTTTATAGTCACGAATGAGGTTGATAACCCAACCAATAGGAATACTTTTTTTTTCCAATCTAAATGTTTTTTTATTGCCTTAAACATTTGTTTTCTAATCTTGTGGGGTTGATGTGCTTATAATTTGCGGTAATGTAGACTTTTGACTAAGGTTATTTTATTTATTTATTTATTTTTTTGTTGACATAGTATAAAGTAATGTTAGATTAGGTATTACAAAATAGTTTTTCTATATTTCTTTTGCTTTTGCTTTTTTTTTTTAAAAAATTATTCAAAGGGTGTTTTCAATTTAGTCCTTAACCTATTTGGAAATATTGAGCTTAAAATATAAAACTAACTTTATTAAAAAATATATATCTTAAAAATTGCTTTTCATAGAAATCCTTTAACGGCAAAAACATAAAATGAATATTAATTAAATAAGTTTTTTTGTTATTCTTTTCCTTTTTCTCTCTTCAGTTTTAATTTTTTTTTTGAGTTTTTAAGATATGATTTTGTTGTCCATTTCATTTGTTATGGTAATGACGAAACTTACATTGAAATCTTTAAATTTGATTTAAAGGTAGACAGACAAGTAATATATTGATGTATTTTAAAACATTTAAAAAAAGGAAGAAGGTTAACAACATAAAATATGTAAAAAAAAAAAAAAGTGATTTTTCAAAGATTGATTTGGATCGAAAATTTTGATTAATTAAAAATGTGAAAAAGTCATTTTTTTTAAAAATTTTTTTATCTCAGGTTGGGAATATAAATGTTAAATGCTTCTATATTATAAAAGTTAGCGAAAAGCATTACTCATACCATCTAAATTATTATACACACTTTTTAGAAATTCACAATGCATACGTAATTTTAATTTTGTCAGTTTAATATTTAACTCTAAAAGTAGTTATGCTGTTAATTAATTAACACTACCAATCGCTATAAAACACACAACGTTAAATTTGAATTTATAGACATCCTATTTCAAGTTGTGGTATTATACGACCAACCATTGATTAAATGTCTTTAAACAATCCACCAACATGTTTCTTTATGTACATACAAAAGTTAAATGCTATTAGATGTGTAATAATATTATTTACAATTCATGTTGATAAACTTGTTGCTCAATTTCAAAGATATTGTAAAATATGATTCCCATGGTACATTCTTACCACACCAACCATCATCATTATCTATCAATTTTATTAAAAAAGGAAAATTTATAAAATACTTTTATTAGATGGATTTATTAATTAAACATGAGTTGTAGTATATCTGTTTCATAGAAGTTTTTCGCTACCAAATTTCACACAAACTGCCGTGTTTAGTGCAACAACTGGCAAAAAATGCCGTAAACTTGTGTCCCAAAAATGCTTATATATGAGACCTCATTCATTGAGCATGTTGTATTACTTCATAGAAAAACACATTATATTATTAGAGGAGCTAAAATGGGAGAGACTAAGCCTCCCAAAACAGTGGGAATGATCATTCACACACTTATTCATTCAAATGGAGTATAAAAAGTGTAGAAATGCGAAAGCCTTCCCATGCCACCCATTTCTATTGTTTTAGGGCGTTTTTCCCTTTTCTCTCCATTCTATCTTAAACACCATCTCTTATAGATCTATTACAACCATGGCTATAGGCGATCTTTGGAGCACAGCATGTACTGTGCCTGACCCATACAATAAACATCATTTGGTGCCAATTGATATTGTTTAAGTGGGTTTGGTTCACTGCACTTTTGTTATTGATTTATGCTCCAAATATAAATCTAATTGTTCAATATTTGCTCATCTTACAATTCACCCAAATTGGGTTTGTACTATAGATGATTTTTGCATTATTTGTCATTTCTTCATATGCCTTATCTTTTTTATTTTATATTTTTAAGATAAAAGTGGTTGACATGGATTTCTTTCATTCCATCTCATATATATTTATTTTTCGAATTTCGATTTCAATGAACCTATCAACAATGAAGATTTAATCTAGGCATTTACCAGATGCAGATCCATGGATCTCCATGGTAATAATCTCTATTGTCAGCCATATATCACTATCGGGCTGTGGCAATATGGTTTCAAACCAGACTGAATATCAATCTAGTTTGAAATTATATCGATGGATGACCTAAAAAAAATTTCATCTAGTAGAGATTTAGTTTGGATCTCAATTGTTGATGGAGAGTCCATTAACAATAGAGATTTGATCTAGACCTCCATCAAATGAAGATTCTTGAAGACTTGGTAAGCAAATCATGACAATCTAGAATTATATTAGATAACGATTTGATTCAAAACTAAATCATTAACAATCTAATCTTGCAGTGACCACATCTTCAACAATCTGGTCTTTCTTAGCCAAATAGATAATCTTAGCAAACCTAACGATTTGATCTTTGGCCGATAATAGAGATCAATTAATGGATCTCTATTTGGTAGAAATTCTTAATGCATATATAATTTAAATTTTGTCAATTCAATAACTCAACTCTAAGGTTGTGCTTGTTTGACAAAAATTGGTGGGAAGGGAAAGGATTACAAATCCTAACCCTACAAAACCTATGTTTGGCATAGCAAAAGGATGGGAAGGGAAGAGAAAAATCTCTTCCTTGGCTCACATCAAATCTTGGTCAAGTAGAATTTTTTGACCCATCAATTGGTTGGGTTTTTGAAATTGTGCCTAACTCATGGTTTTAGTTTTTCATTTTTTCTTGAAAATTTTTTCAATAATAAATAATATATAAATGATTTATTATAATAAAATAATTATTAGTTTATTAAACATATTGTTACAAACTAGTAATTTAATATCGATTGAAAGTAAATTTTATTTTTAATATAATTAATATTTCTAATTTTCTTTATTTTAATTGTTCTTTGTATTAATTATATTTATAATTAATTTATTATGAAAAATAAATTTAATTCAATATTAAATTAATTTAGTCAAATCTAATCCAACCTCAAATGTACCAAACATATTACTGTAATTATTAAGTCTCATCCAATCTAATCTCATTTAATCTTATCTCATTCCAGTATTCCATCCTACACACCAAAGGGACCTAAAAGAAGTAATTCTATCAAGTAAATAACACTACAAATTGCTACAAAACACATGAATCTCAAATTAATAGAGAATCCAATTTTAGTTGCGGTTTTAACGAACGACCATTGGGCGAGTGTCTCTAAACAATAAATTCACCATATGTTTTTTGAATGTATATACCTATCACTCAATTTCAAAAATATTTTAAATAGGATATTGACTTGCTTTGTTACCGTGCCAACCATTATCATAATTATTCGTTTTCATTAAAAAAGGCAATTTTATAAATATATTTATTATGCAAATATATTAACCATGCATGAGTTGCAGTATAGCTGTTTCATATAAGCTTTTTGTTGTCAAACTAAATCGAACCACGTCCGCTAAAACAACTGGCCAAAAAGATGATAAATTAATGTTCTTGAAAATGCCTTTATAAGGGACCTCATTTTTTGAATGTGTAGTACTACTTCATAGCAAAACATATTACATGATTAGATGAGTTGAAATGAGAGAGGTTAAGTCTCCAAAAATAGTGAGAATGGGCAGGAGTGAATGATCTTTCACCACTTCTTCATTTTGAATGGAGTATAAAGAGTGTGCAAGCATACAGAAGCCTTCCCATGCCACCCATTTTTATTGTTTTTGAGCATTTCTCCTTTTTCCCTTTATTCTACCTTTATCGCCATCTCTTATCATAGATTTATTATGACAATGGGTATATGAGATCTTCAATAGGCAACACACAGTGTGCCCAACCCATTTAATGCACATCATTTGGTGCCAAGTGACATTGCTTAAGTGGGTCTGGTTCATTGTGCTTGTTTAATTGAGGTTTTGTGATTTGAATAGAAATCTAATTATTCAATATTGGTTGTCTGCCTTTCGCCAAATTTGGTTTTGCAAGTATAGATCACTTTTGTACTATTTATCAATTATTTAGTTGTCTTATCTGTTTATTTCTATAATTTGTATGATAAAAGTAGTTGACATGTATTTCTTTCATCCTATCCCATATATATATATATTTTAACTTTGAGTTAAATGAACCTGTCAACTATTGAGATCCAGTTTTGACCTCTACCAAATGGAGATCAATGGAACCCTATAGTAACAATATTGGTTGTCTGCCTTTCGCCAAATTTGGTTTTGCAAGTATAGATCACTTTTGTACTATTTATCAATTATTCAGTTGTCTTATCTTTTTAATTCTATATTTTGTATGATAAAAGTAGTTGACATGTATTTCTTTCATCCTGCATCATATATTTTTACTTTTTTTTTCCTTTGAGTTAAATGAACCTGTCAACTATTTAGATCCAGTATTGACCTCTACCAAATGGAGATCCATGAAACCTACAGTAACAATATTCATCATCGGCCATAGATCAATATCAAATTATATATGGCAATGTGGTTTGAATCCAAATTAACCATTTATTTGGTTTTAAACTATATCGAAGGATGACGTAGAAAAAAACTTCATTTCGTGGATATGTAGGTTAAATCTTAATAGTTGATGGACGATCCATCAACCGTGAATATTAATCTAGATCTCTACCAAATACAGATAGTCGTTCCATTTTTAATGACTTGATAAAAAAATTGTGACGATCTAGTGTTGCGCCATCTAATGATATGATCTAGCACTAGATTTTCAATAATTTGATTCTCTCCATAACCACATCTTCGACAGTCTAGTCTTACTTAGCTAGATTGATAATCCTGGCAAAAACTATATTGTTGAGCAACGTAATCGTCACGCTGATTTGATCTTTGGCTAGCGATGGAGATCTATCCATGAATCTCTATCTAGTGGAGATCTAGATTAAATTACCACCCGATGGTCATAATTTATTTTTTAATTCATAATTGTTGTTTCTTTTTCAACTTAATTTTTTCCCCATTTTTGATGAAGTAAAAACATGTCTTAAATTTTATTATTTTTACATATAAATTTATATGTTTTAAATCATAAAATTGTGATGTGTCAATTTATTATTTGTCTGAAATTGTTTACTTTTTATTCTTTAAAATTTTGGGTGACACCTATTGAATTCTAAATTGTTGATAAATTAATGCATATGACAATTGAGAGTTAACTAGTGAAAGAAGCGAAATGTCATATTTTTATTTTCTGATTAATATGTATCGACGTAAGAATCCGATCGACCTAAGTTTTTTATTCAATACTACAAATAAAGCAAAACAGAAGCAAAAAACAGGAGAAAGAGAAGAGGAGAATAGTGAATACAAAGTGATTTTTACGTGGTTCGGCCCAAAGAGATACCTACGTCTACGAATGTATTCTCTGGTTGTTTTTACAGAGTCATAGTATCTTATTGTTTGTTGTTATTCATGTTGTTACAATGAATTTTCAACCCCTATTTATAGTGTGGGGTGTTATAATTTGAGTACAAATAAAATAGAAAATTTTTTTTACATTAATTATACTTCTAAAATCAGTATCCACCATATTAGGGATAGATTCCACCAACATAGGAGTTTGATTTTATTTCCAAATTTGGTATTTAACTCTTTCTCAATTTAGCCTGTTGTTTTTTTGGAAAATTTTACCGACATAGTGAAATTTTGTTAGGCTATATAGCGGGTCGGAACCTCGGCTAACATAGCGAAATTTTGTCTCGAGCTATGTAGGAGGTTGGAACTTTACCTACTATAACAAAATTTTGTCGAGCTATGTAGGGGGTCGGAACCTCACCTATCATAGTGAAATTTTGTAGAGCTATGTAGGGGGTCGAAATGTCGTTTGTCATAGCGAAATTTTATCGAGCTATGTAAGAGGTTGGAATCTCACCTATCATAGCGAAATTTTGTTGAGCTAGTCGGTTGGAACTTTTTAGCATAATGGTGAGCTAGTAGGTCAGGAACCTTTTAGTATAATGACGAACTAATAAGTCAGAATTTTTTAGCATAATGATAAGCTGTTTAGTAGGTTGGAACCTTAGTTAATAGCATAATATAGAGCCGTCTAGTAGGCCGGAACCTCGATTAACAGTATAACATTAGGCTGTTCAGTAGGGCGGAACCTCGGCTAACATATAAAGTGGAGTTGTCCAGTAGGTCGGAAGCTCAGCTAACAGTATAAAGTTGTGTAATAGGTCGGAACCTCAGCTTACAGCATAATGTGGAGCTATATCCAGTAGATCGGAACCTTAGCTAATATAGCAAGATTTAATAAAATTTTGTCAAGCTATGTCTAGTAGGTCGGAACTTAAGCTAACATAGCTTAACTTATAAAATTTTGTCAAAGAGAAAACTTGGTGGAGGGGTCGCTTTATATAGCATTTAATGAAGATATTAGTAAAATTATTCAGAGTAAAGCAATATGGAGAACTTGTAGCTTTTATTGATTTTTTAAGGTTGAATTACAAGTCAGAGGTCGGAACCTCGTTGCTACTGTGCTGATTGTGGTGGCTGTTGAAGTCATTGCTATTGAGGTCGCGACTTCGCTAGTCGCACCACATAGTCTCAAGCAACCTTTCTCTATTAGATTCTCAATGACGTCCTTTAACGCTCAACATTCTGAAGTGTTGTGCCCGATCTCATTATGATAGATACAAAACTTGTTTTTACTTTTGAGATTAACGGGAGTCCTCATAGGCTTGGGCTTTCTGAATTTCTCCATGTTTCTCTCCATTGCAAATATCCTGTCCGATGTATTTGACAGGATGTTATAGCTATCATGATGACCTTGACATTAAGGTCGTTCATTTTTGGGCTCATTCTTGGCATTCTTAGCAACTTAATGGTTTGAGTTGTTATTTCGACTATCATTTTCGTTCCCACAATTATTTCTTTTCTTTGGTTGGTTAGAATTGCTCGTTTCACCCTTCGGGTTAGATTGCTTGGGGTCGAAGGTCTCATCCCATCTGATCTCCTTGGCAGTTCA
The DNA here is from genome assembly GCA_019925255.1 of Litchi chinensis. Taxonomy (NCBI): domain Eukaryota; kingdom Viridiplantae; phylum Streptophyta; class Magnoliopsida; order Sapindales; family Sapindaceae; genus Litchi; species Litchi chinensis. Next base: position 7,620,935 of record CM034467.1, read on the forward strand.
TTCAAAGAATTTGCCCAGGTCCCCCACTGGAGATTTATAGATGCTCTCATATAGCTTCCCATCCTTGTGAAGCCCACCTGAGATCATATTTAAGATATTTTTATCTGAAGGGTTCTCCACATTAGTGACTTCATGTCTGAATCTGGTAATGTAATCTTTCAGCAATTCATCTTATTACTGGAAGATCGTGGCAAGGTGACAAGATGGCGCGAGCTGCTTTCTCAAAGCTTTGTACTAGTTGGTGAACTTTCATTTACATTCCTCCTAGTTATCTATGCTACGAGTTGAGAGACTCTTGAGCCAAGTCTGTGGAAAGTCTCCTAGGATGGTCGGGAAGACACGACACTTGACCAACGGATTGACTGTTTGGAGATCTATTTGGACATTAAACACATTCAGGTGATCATAAGGGTCGCTTTCACTATTGTACTAAAGAATGATGGAGACATTGAATTTCGAAGGGAGAGACTGTATCTCGATTTCCCTGATGAAAGAGGTTCTATTCTCATATTGATCACACTGGTTTGAGGTACCAGGACGTGCCTTAAGTTGTTGAACCCTCTGAAAGAGCTCTTTTATCCTTAGATCCTAAGGCCCGTGTGTCCTACCTTGTGCTCGCATCCTGGAGAGCGGCGGTCTGACATATATCTTTAACTAGCCGTCTCTCGTAAGTTTGCAGGTCGCGAAACTTCCTCCTCTTCATGAGCTCTGTGACCTTTAGCTTTCGAACGTGAGTTGGAGGAACAAGCTAAGTCGGTAGGTGGTGACACCTCTCTGAAGGGTCTTTGAGGTGTTGACACTTCCTCCCGTTGTTGCTGATAAACTTCTCTTAGAGCAACAGCTTCAGATTGAGGCACGTTTTGTGCTTGGACGTGTGCTAGTGCCTTGACTACATTTACACGTTATTGCATTGTATTTTCCAACGTCTCCTATTGCTGGTGCCACATCTGTAGTGTCTTGGTTATAGGGACCATCGATATTGGTTGGCGATGGGCTAGTGAAGGCATACCCACAGTAGCGCCGATTGTGAGGACATGAGACGCGCTTGCCATGGGTATGGTTGCATCCTTTATCGGCTAAACATCACACTGTTGCTGATCCATCTGCATTTCTAATTAATCAGTTGTTACGTCAGAACTTCTGGTGGTTCTTTCTCTTGTCATAGCAGTTGAAAACTCCAAATATTGCAGTCTGGGCCCTTTTTCTAGCGTCAAAATATTGACGTTGAAATCCAATCGACCTAAGCTTTTGACTCAATATTGCAAATAAAGTAAAACAGAAGCAAAAAAATAGGAGAAAGAGAAGAGGAAGAATAGTGACTACAAAGTGATTTTTACGTGGTTCGGCCCAAAAAGATGTCTACGTCCACGTCCACGACTGTGTTCTCTGGTTGTTTTTGCAAAGTCACACTTTGTATTCTTAAATATTGATCTTTCCTGATTGTCCATCTTTGACCACTTAAAATACAAAACCACCTGAACTTTAACAACAATACCCCGCCCATAATACTTTTCACTGTTCCCATATCTTACGGGGACTGAAAATTTTTAATGGCGGTTGAATCCGCTAGATTCTCAATGTTCAACTTTGTAAATTGATTGTTTCAAGCAAAATATGGAATAAGAGAGGTGGCATTCTAAGATATATGACAACCTAGTGTATACAAATAAAAGCATATCTCAATGCCAATTTAGTTATCTGCAAACAAAATTAAAGATGCTAAAGTGTATTTATTGACAAATTGACACATGAGATTAACTTTCGATATAGAGGTTGCATGCAGTTTGCCAATATTCAAACATCCCTATTTTCACCCCGTATATCTCACAATCTCTATTCTTTTTTCCAATTTAAGGGAAAGCTAAATGCCCCTAAAATGTCATTGAATCCATACCAACCTGCATACGGATTACAAATCTGTTATTTTCCTATTTTATGCCAATAAACTCTAGAGACATGTACACCCTAAACCTTAGAGCCAACTATTACTTTACATAATCTTGCAAACTAAGTTACTGGCCTAGTTCCTATGAACAAGTTCAATTCTCTTGGCTATCGATGAATCAATGACGCAGTAGTGTTTAGACATGATCAATGCCTGTGGTGACACAAATATAATTAACTGTTTATACAAATCTAACATATTTACATGTAGATCAAAGAAAATCTCCTATGCATATTCAACGCAAAACATTTGTCAATTTAGAAATTGGTTCGAAATATTGGAAAAAATTGACTCAAACTAAATGTTCCAATATTACGTATGACCCTAAAAACGCGTATCTATGTTCTAATTAAAAACCCAGAATACCATTAAAATTCATAATTGTTAACACTGTCTTTAGTAATACAGTCCACTTTCTTCATTTTAAATAAATTGTATATTTAACCAATCATTCAAAAATTTAATGAGACCAAAATAAAATCAAATGCATGTCCAAAAAAATTGAGTTTCAGCCTAGCTTAATTAGTACTGTCCAGATTTTTATTTCACTAAATTAGAGGAGAAAAAAATTTCTAAAGAATTCCTAATTAATTGCATACTTATCATGTGATAATGAAATTTTTCAGACTATAACCTAACATTCTAAGGAATATTCATACCAAAATTTATAAGTTTATACCTTGTTAATTTTCAGACAATAATCTAATATCCTAAGAAGCATTCATACCAAATTTTATAATTTTATACCTTGATAAAGCTAACAACATCGTTAAGGAGCATTCATACTAAATTTTGTAATTTAATACCTTAATAAAGCTAACAAGTTTACTATGAAGCAGAATTTCCAACTGCCTTTAATTGTTTAAAAATAATCCATAAAATTTTAATCTAATTCTAACCTTAAAATAACTTAAAACCTAAATAATATGATACAATAAGTCTATCATATCGTAAACTTCTAATATTAATTAAAAAAATTAAAAACAAAAAAAGAAAAAGGATAGAAAACCCATTTGATGTGCAAATACTTTCAAAATCAACATTGATCTTTGATGTTGTTATAGTTGAGAGTTGGCTATTGTGAATAGAGAAAGTAAACATGTATATGTGGCTTCAAACCCTAACTGTAGTGATTAGGAAATAAATGTTTTATTGCCAATTTGACTTGCACTTACAACCCAAATTTTTGGATTTACTTAATTCGAAAAGGAAGAAATCTCATAATCAATTGATTGATGGAAATTTAAGGGAAAAAAACATCCATTACACATTTTTTTTATGATCAAAACAACTTAATTTTTAATAACAATAGGTCTCCAATTTATAGAACAACGTCAACATATAAGAACAATTCAACATAAAAACTAATAGACAATGAGATAGATTTAAATCAAATCTAATCCTATTTTAGACCTTATACTATCTTTATTCAAATTTAAAACTAAAAACTAACAGCTATTATTGAAATAAAAGTATGATGGAAATGAAAATCCTAAATTTACTATAATAATTTTTTTTTAAAAAAATTAGTAAAACTACAATTGTAATACTTAAGAAACTTAAATATGATCTAATCCTATTTTAAACCTAATACTATCTTTATTCAAATTTAAAACTAAAAACTAACAGCTATTATTGAAATAAAAGTATGATGGAAATGAAAATCCTGAATTTACGACAATAATTTTTTAAAAAATTAGTAAAAACTACAATCGTAATACTTAAGATACTTACAAACCATAAAATCACAGGTAGGTTTTCCAAAAACCCAATTCATGGAATGTAATCTAAATGGCAGATCACTAATACAAACCCCATCATAAAAATTCCTACATCACAAAACCTAATTCCAATTCCCAAGCCCCTTTTTTAGAAAAAAAAAAAATTCCACAAACCCTAAATCCCAAAAATTACCATATTAGAAAGCAATAAAACCGTCTATGACAACATAATATTTTTTTTTTTAAAAAATCATCCCAACTGCATTAAAAAGAAAATCAAACCACCAAACATGATTAAAACTCACAAAAATTTTAATATCATATTTACAATAACAAAGCTAGTTTCCCCAAAACATGCACAGCCGTTGTAACTGCAACAACATGCATGCAGATAAACATCAAGCATCAGCAGCATTTAAAACACTGCCAATCTCAAAAGACACTAAAGCATCAACGCCAGCATATTGGAATTGATCTTCATTGAGGCACCTCTCGTCCCACGGACTCAACGTCACCCATCTCAGCTTCTCCATGTCCACACGCAAAACCTCCCTTGCCAAACCCTTCAAGTCGGTGTTCTTCAGCTCCTGCATCTCCAACTCCGCCGTCAGACCCCTCAAGTCCACTGCACGGTCCTCTCCACGCTCAGATTGTACTCCTCCTCCAGCTTGTCTGTTTCGTACGCCACCCCGACATCGACGAAGGTGTAGTCCTATCTACCAGAAAGTCCTCGAGAGAGTTGGGGACGTAGGGGGCATGGAGGATGTTATCATTCATATTAATTAAAATTAAATCATTACATATATATCATGTATGTCAGCTATCTTCCACTGTCTTCCAGCTGTCTTATAAATAATATTAAATCGTTTAGTCTATAAATAGGACTCATTTTGTACGTTATATTTTAGTAAAATACATAATATTATTTCCGAATTTTTCATGATATCAGAGCTAGGGTTTTGAAATTTTTTTTCTCTATGCACTGTATCGAGCAAACAAACCATCATTCAAACATCACCAAACATCACCCAACCACCATTCAAACACCCTTGCTCATCACCGTCACTCACCAAACATCACCGTTCAAACATAACCAAAAATTAACCAACTCACGATTGATTCGCTTCTGCATCTAGTTTTTTTTTTTTCCTGGTCTGTTCTGCATCTGAACTACAACTCATCTGGCTTTTTTGGTCTGCTCTCTCTTCTTGGTTTCTGGTCCGAACTGCTGCTACATCAACTCAGACCAGCATCGCACCTCTATTCGTCGACGCCATTCTGTCGCACTGCCACACCGTCGCGGTTCTATCTCCACCGTAGTTTAGCAGCATCATTACCATCGCCCCGTTGCTCTGTTACTGCCACTACATCAACAAAACGAACAAACGTCGTCTGTCTCCGCCGCTTGTTCTCCACTTTCGCGCACCATCATCTCTCCTTGACCGTCTCTGTCACCGTCACACAGCTTGATATTGTTCTTGTCTGGTGCTCACATATTTTTTGTTGTTGCGGCTACAGGATGTTAAACTGTGTTTTCTGCTGAGATTAGGGGTGTGGGGCGCGGAGGTGCGGGTGTGCTCTGTGGTGTTAATTGTTTATTGGGCTTGGTTCTCCACTTATTAGATTAATTATTGGGCTTGATTAAGTTTGATTTATATTTATTAGACTTTGTGGTGTTACTTGATTATTGGGCTTGGTTCTCCACTTATTCGATTTGATTATTGGGCTCGTTTATTTTATTGGTTTTATTTATGAAGAATTCATGGAAACTAGATGTGTTTCAACCTATCCATATTATTTTATATTGTCCGAATTATATTTTGCGGGCCCCAAGCAATGTCCAGTTTTCTTAAAGGTAGGAAATTATGACGATATGTTATTGAAGATTACAAAAAGCTTGCCAAACTTATGAAAAAACCTGATGAGTAATACAATGACTAACTTGATGATTGAGATAGTAAAAATCATCAAATTATCATTTGGATTTGTAACATCTAGATTCTGTTAATTAATCTTCGATTTGGTTGTTTTGATAATGTTCAGTCTCTCTAGAATTTCTTGGCTCATAGGTATGCTACCTCCGATCTCATTCATTAGTATCATTTGTTACGTAATCTTCAAAAATTGCAATAGGAACTTGGTCAGTCTATTGCTGATTTTTCATTCAAAGATGCAATTTCTCTTAGATCAATTAGTTCTTTTCGAGCCCACCTTGTTTGCTAATGATGATGCAGAGCAACTCAATATTTAAAAAGATCACCAGCACTTGATACAATTTCTCATGGCTTTCACTGATATTTTTGAGCCTATTCATGTCTCTTTACTTCATCGTTATCCTCTATCTATTCTTGAGCAGGCTATCTCTGAATTAATATTTGAAAAGACTTGTCTTGACACATTGTAGCCTCTCCATACTGGCACCGTCCTTGCTACTCATTCTAAGCCATTTGACACTAAGAAACCTCATTGTCTTTATTGCAAACTGCCAAAACATGGAGTTCTTCATTGTCCAACTCGACATTACAAACATTGTCATAAATATAAATCAAGACACTGCATTGATGATTGTCCTAAGAATTCTACTACTAGGGGTCTTCAACCAAATCCAAATATGTTTCTCTCAAGCATTTCAAGAATAATAAGCAATTTTCAACAGTTATAGCTAATGGCGCAAAGGGTATTGCTGGTTCTTCTTCCTTTTTTGTTTATGACCTTAAGTCTATGCTTCACCAAATTATTTTCAAATCTGGTAACTCTTCCATTTCTGCTTCCTCTGTGTCAACGGATAATACCTCTTGGTATTTTGATTTAGCTTGTTGTAATCATATGACCTCTGAATTTACAATTTTTTGGTCCATTCATCATCTTCTTCATTACTCGTCATTTCAACAGCAAATGGCTTATCCATGCTTGTTCAGCATATCGGTCATACCTCTACGGATAATTTATCTTTACAAAATACATATTTTATTCCTAAACTTACTTTATATCTTTTCTCTGTTGGTCAACTGTGTGAACTTCGTTTTGATATCTATTTTACTTCTTCTATTTGTCATGTACAGAATTCGCAAATGGGAAAGATTCATGGGATAGGTCGTAAAATTAGACGTCTATTTTACCTTATTCATCTCCAAATCCCCTTCAAGGATAGCCTCTTCTTATCAGTCTATAGCTATCCCTTCATCTTTACCATTGATTTTTTAACACTCTCGATTAGGTCATGTTTCATTTAATCGTTTATGTTCTTTATTATCGAGTAGATATTTAGGTTCTGTAACTGACGATCACATTAAATGTTTACCTTGTCAGTTGTTTAAACAACACGTTTTACCTTTTAATAATAGTGATTTTGTTTCTCAAGTATCTTTTGATTTAATTCATTAAGATATTTAGGAACCTTAACCAATAACTACCGTGGAAGAATTCAAATATTTTGTTATTTTTGTGAATGATTATTCTCATTGTACATAACTTTATCTTATGCATAATGAGTTTGAATTATTTAAGAGTTATTTTGCTTTTATTAAAATGATTTAGACTCAGTTCTCCAAATCTATCAAAATTTTACGCATTGATAATATCATGGAATATCGGAATACCACATTTCTTAATGTATTGAGTCAAATGGGTATCATATGTCATTGCTTATGTCTTGGTATATCCCAACAAAATAGTCGTGCTAAACACAAACACAAATACATTCTTGAAACTGTTTATACACTTTTCTTATTTGCCTCTTGTCCTAAAAAGTTTTAGAAAGAAGTTGCGTTAATAACAATATATACTATCAATCATGTTCCTACCTCCATCATTGATAATCAAATCCCTTATGAACGACTATATTACACTCCTCCAAACTACCAAAATCTAAAAGTTTTTGGATGTGCTTGCTTCGTTCTTCTTTCATCCTCACGAAAGGAATAAATTAGAGTCTCGAGCTCGTTTGTGCTATTTTCTTGGCTATGATATTGAATATAAAGGTTATCGTTGTTGGGATCCTATCTCCAATTGCTTGCACATCTCTAGTCATGTTGTCTTTTAGAAGCATAAGATATTTTCATCCATTCCAAATTTCACACATCACACACCTCTTATCATAAATTTTTATAGATAATACTATTCCTTTGTTCCCTAATGACAGTAATTCCACCATGTCTGAGACTCAAGCAAATGTATTTTATGCTGATCGACCCATTCTTGAGTAGTCTTACCCCCTGTTGATCTTGCACCAGAGTCCTCTTGTCCAACCTTACATGTTGCTCCTCTTCCTCGTCATTCTAATCGGGTGAGGGAACTATCTGTAACCCTTCGAGATTTTTATTGTCTGTCTACCATCCTTTCCTTGTATAAACTTCAATCTTATAAAGAAGTCAACACTAACCTTGTTTGGCAGCGATGACTGAAGAATTATAAGCTCTTGAGAAGACTCACACTTGGGACATAGTTGATCTTCCTCCTAATAAATCTATCATTGGGTGCAAATGGATATATAAGATCAAAACAAAATTAGATGAGTTTATTAAACGACATAAAGCCCATCTTGTGGTCAAAGGTTTTGCCCAAAAGTATAAAATTGATTATGAGGAGACATTTACATCAGTTACTAGACTTATATCTATCCGTAGTTTACTAGCAATCACTACAATCAAACGATAGAATCTATTTTAAATGGATATGAAAAATACTTTTTTTAATGGAGATCTTACTGAAGAAGTATATATGACACCACCACCAGGGTATCCATATTCTCTACATAAGGTTTCTCGTCTCCATCAGACATTATATGGTCTAAAGCAAACTCCTAAAGCTTGGTTTATCAAGTTCTCTTCCACTATTATGCAGTTTGGTTTTGTCTCTAGCTCTTATGATTCTGCATTATTTATTTGCAAGATCAGTCATGGTTTTGTTCTCTTTACGTGGATGATATGATAATTACAGAAGATGATATTGTTAGTACTTCTAACCTTAAAACTTATCTTCAGTAGCAATTTGAGATGAAGTATTTTGGCTCGCTCAGCTATTTTCTTGATTTTGAAGTCTTTTTTGTTTTTGATGGTTATTATTTCTCACAAGCAAAATACATTTCGAATCTTTTTACTTGTGCTAGTTTAATAGATAATAAAATCAATACTAGTCTTTTGAAAGCTAATATTAAATTGACACCTTTTGATGGCACAACAGTAAGTAATCCGACTCTTTATTGATAGTTTATTGGTAGTCTTGTTTATTTGGCTATAACTTGACCAGATATTACATATGTCATGCACATTGTCAATCAATTTATGTTTGCTCCTCATTCTACTTACTTTATTGCTGTTCTTTATCTTCTTCGATATCTCAAGGGCACGATATTTTATGGACCTCATTTGTTTGCTAACTCTCTTTTAGAGTTACATGCTTACTTAGATATTGGGCTGGTGATCCTACTAATCAACGATCTACCACTAATTTCTACTTCTTTCTTGGTGATTCTCTTATCTCATAGTGTAATAAGAAATAGACTACTATAACTCGATCCAATACTGAAGTTGAATATCGAGCCCTCACTGATACTACTCAGAAACTTGTTTGGTTGCATTGATTACTTTCAAATATAGGAATTTACCATATCACAACTATTCCTTTATATTGTGACAATCATAGAGTTATTTAAATTGCCACAATGATGCCTTTCATGAACGTACTAAACACATTGAAATTGATTATCATTTTATTCAGCAACATGTTCATCAAGGTGCTTTTAAACTTCATTCGGTCTCTTCTACTGATCAACCTGCTGATATGTTCATCAAAGCTCATCATCCGGGCCATTTTCATGAATTGTTTTCCAAAGTCAAGTTTACATCCATCTCGTCATCTTGAATTTGAAGGAGAATATTATCATTCATATTAATTAAAATTAAACCATTACATATATATATCATGTATGTTATCTATCTTCTATTGTCTTCCAGCTGTCTTGTATATAATATTCAATCCTTTAGTTACAAATATGACTCACTTTGTACATTATGTTTTAGTGAAATATATATTATTACTTTCTAATTTTTCTAAAGATTTGGAAGATGAGGCAGTAGTGGCCCACGCAGAGCTAGAGAGTGGCCACTAGGTTGTTGTACCTGTATCTCAAAGTTAGGTCACCACTCGGTATTGGGGCCAATGGCCAATTGGTGGAGACAGTGGTGGTGGATGCACTTGATTTCCTAGATCTTGGTGTTGACAATGGAGGGAATAGTAGTGACTGTGGTGACAATGTGGTTGTCGAAGAAGGTAACGTCGTATTATTTGTAGGCGTCGTATAGGAGGTCTTGGTAATATATGGAGATGCTCATTTTTTCTTCTTTTATCATAAAAAAAGTGGAAAGTTTTCAAGAAGAAGAAGTGAAGAGGTTTTTGTTGAGAGAAGAAGCAGAATTGTTTCATGCAAGTGAAAAATATTTAAAGAGTTTGACTACTTTACCTAACCAGTAATATTACTCATCAATTACAATCGTTGGATTTAAAATTTGGATGTAAGTATTTGAAAAGATGTGAATGTGATGAAGGGTGGTGATTGAATTGAGTGAGACGTGCAGACGAGTTGGTATATGTATATGTAGTTTAGGGTTTCTTGTTCGGCACGTTGCATTATTTGAAACTAATTGACTCACACTATTAGAAATAGTAATTCTAATTTACTCTTGACTTCTTAATTTGAAACCGAAAAATTTAACATTAAAGAAATTTAAATCATATTTTATAAGAACTCTGTTTTCTAATCTTGTCCTATATTATGATATTGATCAGTTTGTATTTTGTAATGTGTTGAAAAAAATTTCAAATGCTTTTGTTCGATGTTTCAGCTTGTAAATCTATCGGCATTTTTCACTTTAGTTACAATTCAATTAATATAGTGGAAAGACAGAAGCTATAGAGATTGTTTTGGTGGTTGGATGAATCTAACGGCCCAAAATGATAATCATACAAACATTAAAAACAATAAGAAAGGACATACATGCGGTCTGCAACACATGCATCTTTTCTCTCAAACACCTTCGTCTTTCTGCATTTATGTATCTCCATTTTGTGTGTTGATAATTATTCTAAAGTTGGTATGATAATTATTACCATAGACAAGGCCCAAATTTCTTGGCTGCATCCTAGAGGTTAGTTTTGTACAAATCTTTTCACGTTGACGTGGGATATGCACTACCCTTGTTTTATCCATGAACAGGCAAATATCATGACTATGGTAAAATTTTTTGTCTTTATATTATTTAATTTAATTGTTTCTGCTCTAAAGTGGATCAATTATGTATCTGCTACCTAGTTTGCTTGTTGTGCCTGTGTTGCATATGTCTAAAAGATTAAATTACTACGAAATGTTTGCTTTGCTCTAGTATGTTGCATACAAACGTCTTTTTCCCTTATGTTGTTGGTTCTGTGGTTTTCGTTGTGAAAAGTGGAACTGTTTCATGCAACTAAAAAAAAAAAAAAAAATTAAAATTTGGATGGAAATCTTAGAAAAGACGTAGATATGATGGAGAGTGGTGATTGAATTGAGTGACACGTGCGGAAGAGTTGGTATACATGTGTGTAGTTCAAGGGTTTCTTGTTGGGCAAGTTGCATTATTTTCTTTCCCGCCATTTTTTTTATCTATTTTTTCTCCATTTTTTTCTTCAATTACTGAAACTGATCTAGAAAACTATCGAAACCAAATAGAATGAGACATTAATGATGTAACCCGGAGAGTAACTCTCATACGTGAGAGATCGACATGCATGAAGGTAGGAAAATGACTCACATAAGGATCAGGGTTCGGCCTATAAAAGGTGTGAGAAGTTAGCCACATTAGTGACCATTGAATGTCAAATCGAAGATTTGAAAAAAAAAATGATCCATTCAAAAATATGAAAACTTATAATAATAAAATAAATAAGTTATTTGAAAAAAAAAAGGAAATTTCTTTGGTTGCTTGAACTCCACTGAAGATGGAGACAGAGTCTACTAATCAAAGAATCAAACGGAGAAGATTCTAAAATTTTAAGAACTAGGTATAATGGAAATATAGTCACAATTAAAAAAATATATTTTTTTTATTAGAAGATAAACGAAAAATTATTTAATGTTGTTTGGAAGCAAGATGGGCCCAACGAGATACAGATATGCCAGCTTAGCAAGAATGCGACATGTGACACATGATATAGATTTCAAGGGAAGGAAAAGTCAGATACGCTAAATTGTACAATTAGTATAATTAATCATTGAAGACATAAAACTTGCCTTCGCAACCAAAAAAGGTCTCAAACTTGACAAATCAGTTGAAAAAATTCAAAGGCAAAAGATATTGACCTTCAAAGGAACTATTCTAATAAATCATTAATAAATATCCAATATACGGTGAATATTTATCGACACGAAGGTAATCCAAACAACAAATGGTAAACACCAACATATGCATTATGATACCTGGAAAGTAGGTTTGTGTCTGTTTATAAAAGGCAATTTAACATTTCATTAGTTAGTTCTTAGAGAAAACACACACAAACTTATTAAAATAATTTAATATAAAATTTGACTTAAGCATTAGAGGGTCTAAAGACAATCTCCAGATCACTTCAATGAATGTTTATTTGTTCTATAGGCGAGAGTTGCAACAAATAATCATTCTTACCAAGTAAAGGGGTCATTCGAAGATACTTAGAACCTTTGCACGACAAGCTCAAGTTGCAACAAATGCAAAAATGGAAAAAAAAAAAAGGAATTATACTCTTAATTATATTAATACAAAAACATATAATAAAAATTAAATTTTATGAGAGATTGTGGAAAACTAGTTTTAAAAAAAAATTACAAAATGCAACTATAAGAAAATAAAAAAATTTCCTTTAAAAAAATAGAAAAATTAAAATTTTAAAAATTAAAAATTAAATAAATAAGTTTGACCTCTATTTGTCCATCATAGGATGGATAGTGGAGATCTATTATTAAAAAAATTAAAATTAAAAATTTCATTTGATGGAGATTTAAATTAGATCTCCATCACCTACCTACAATAGACCTAGGTTCATCCACGATGTGCAACGGACAATTAACCCATGTTGATAAGATTTGGAAAAGAAAAAGGATGAGCACAACAAATCTTTAACTTACCATTTTCAAGAGAAGGAAAATCAATTTAAAGTTTGTTGGAATTAAAAGATTTTTGCAAGTTTTTTAATTCACTTTTAAAGATGCAATAAAAATATAAAAATATTCAATCTAAGCTTTTAAAGATTTCATCAAAGTTTGATATATATATATATATATATATATAAAAAAAAGTCTGATATATTTGGTCCAAAATTTTAAAAATTTTATAAAAATTCAGATGTATTTAATTTCGACTGACAAGTTTGAATAAATTTAAGGGTTTTAACCAAAACTAACCTTTTTCTGATGACCTAATTGAAAAATAACCTTTATTGTGTAAATCATTTCAGATTGACTTTTTTTGAACAAGAATACCCTTGATTACTCTACCAATTACCACTAACTCACCCCTGTTGTTTGTCACGTTTACCAATCTTGTCACTCTCTCTACCAACCATTTTTCTCTCATTCTCTCTCTAGGACTCCTACCTTATTGTCACACCTCCACCCACCACCGACCAAACCCACCAAAATACATTGGAAACCCGACCCACCCATCAGTCTTCCTCTCTCACTGTCGATTCTCAACCATCGGAGATATGCCAGCCTTTCTCCACCACAATGCTGTTGACGGTGGTTCACCGGCAGGTGAGGTCTTCCTCTTCTCTTTTCTTCCTCCTTTTATTTTGTTCTTATACTGCAATATTTTGCTTTTATGGGGTTGTGTCGTGACTTTTTCTGTTTTGCTTTTCTGTGTTTGTGTTTCTTTGTTTTTGGCTTTCTGGGTTGTGTATTGTGTGTTTTCTATTTGCACGAACAATTTGGAGTTTTTGATTTCATTAGCGGTTCGGTTGGTCAAGGAATCAATAGTGACTGGAATTGAAATAGATTATGTTAACATTTCAGCGTTGCCTATGCTCAACACTGATCTTGTGGTCAATGGAACTTATCCACTTGCTGTGGGAGCCTTTTGGTAGAAGATTTGTGAAGCTGATTGCTAAGGAGTCAATAGTGGTAGTGTCAACGTTTGGAAACGGTCGACCCAGAGATTCTGGGGCCCAAACAACGAACGAGATAATTATTGGGTTTGGTCGAAGTTAATGTGTGTTTGAGGTTGGTATGGCTTAATGGCGATTGCAGGAATGTTGGTCGTGGTTGGTGGATGAGATTTATGAATCAGTAATAAAGAAGGGAGAGGGAAGAATGAAGTTTAACACAATGGGTTTCACGTGGTTTGGTGACTGCGCCTACGTCCACGGCCACTCTGAAGTAATCCCAGCAGAGTGACAATTCACTAGTCTGTCTTTCTCCCGTCCCCCTTGTACAGTAAAAAACTCTCCTATTTATAGACGGAGAGGAGAAATACAAAGAGAATAATAAAATAAAGAATAAAATACAGGTAATGACTATTTCAACTAATCCTGACACAACCATGTTGTCTTAAGTGTAAAATCATCATTTTTTTTTATATGCGTGTGTCTACATTTAATGCTCCTGGAGAAGTCCTCTCTTCATTAAATGCAGAGCCGTCGCATTAAATGCATCTTGGTAATGGTGTAGACAGTCTCTGGTGGGAAATCGTGAGAGTGGGTGACTTTGTTGACTTGCTACACACGATATCTCCTGAATAAGCTCTCTGGTCAGTCAGGTAATGCATGCTGGAGAGATGTCGATGTGGCCAGGAGAGGAGGTTAGGCGGTTTGAGGATTCCTGTGATCTCGCAACCTGGACGGCCTCGCGAGCTTGACGAGCTGACGATGCGGGCAGGAGGCATGCTTGGGAGGTCTGGAAGCTGTTGCGAGCTCGTGACCTGGACGGCCTCACGAGCTGGGCCTGCAACTGCTGGTTCCGATCTTGGGCCTTCTGGGCCCCCGCTCCTGTTCAAGTATATAGGGCTTATACTGGCCCATTTAGGCAAAAAAACGAGAAAATGGGCATAACATCAAGCCCCCCAGCTCTCTGTGCGTTCTGCGGACTGGGAGCTAATTCAAACACATGATTGGCGCCCATTTGCGAGCCTTCTGGCGTCGTTTTGACCTTTGTACTGTAACCGCTGACACGTGGCGTTCATACAGGCGTTGGAGCCACAAACGTACTTTGGGACCATACCCATTTAATGCGCACGTCTTGTAACTGACATGCATGACGACATATGACCGAGATTGGTGCTGGGCCATTGGATTCTTGACGGTTATGCTTTATGTTAGATCGGATGGCTGGGGATGGATGTCCTGGCTTATATAATTTAGAGGTCTTTTCTGATTCCCATTTTTTACTTTTCTGATGCGACACTAATACCCCCTTCTCACCATTTTTCTTCTCTGCTTCTTTTGCCCCTCTTTCACCACTTGACAACTTCTTCAGACTCCACTGCTTCAGGGATCAACTACTATTTTCAGCAAGTCGTTTACAACTCGAACAAGGTAATTTTTTCCTGACTTTGCTTTTTCATGCTTTTTGAGGATTTGCTTCTGGTTTATAGCATTAGTTTCTGTCCTCGTACCATGTCTGTGAGTCATTGTGTGCCTGCCTTGCCTTTAGAAATTTATTGTGCTTGTTGTTTGAGTACTTGTGTTCACTAGGGGCGACCTGGCTGTCAGCCTGAGTGTCCCATATCTTTGTTGATGAACTTGTGAAGTCCGTTTCTGGACTTTTCTTGCTAGGAATCGCACTTTGTGGATTGTATAGTGCTGGTTCATTTAGAATCTTTGTTATTTGTTGATGTTGCTTAGGATTTTTGATGAGAATGTCCCTGTACTGCCTGGTAGGGTACCTGTAGACATAGGGTTAGCAACATTTAGGGAGACATAGTACTTGACGGGCCCACGTTCCTGGGCCTCCGTTGCCTTTGGTGGCCAAGTGTGCGACCTGACGCATAGGACAATAGCTCCAGGAACTCTTTTCTGTGGCTTGCTAGGCTCAGCATGTTGTAAGCGTTCTGATGTCGTTCCTTCTGTGCTGTAGATGTCAGGTCGCTCACGTACTGGTCGAGGTAGGGCTTCTGCTTCTAGAAGACAGGCAGGGCGCCAGATTAGTGAAACTGAGGCTACGACCTCGCGAGCTAGCGGGTCTACCGGGGAGGTCGCAGGAAGGGATGAGGTCGCTGAGAGGGAAGACCGACATCCTTTCACTCATACGCCTTCGAGCATTACCCTCTGATGCTGGAGGCTTGGGCTCGAGACTTCAGCTTCCCTTTGGGGTGCCGAGCTAACGTCCCCAAGGCCAGTGATCGAGCTGCTTATCCTCCTGCGGGCTTTGTGGCGATCAGTCGTGAGCATATAGAGCTCAGATTTAGGTTCCCAGTCCCTGACTATCTTAAGAACCTTCTGAATGACCTGAAGCTCGCCCCATTCCAACTGACCCCGAACTCGTACGCCTACCTAACCACTTTAGCAATGGCGTTCATCAAGCACGGGCTCCGGCCCCCTACGCCTCGCATCCTCCGCAGCGTTTTCAGCTTCAAGGGGATCTCCGGAAAGGACGGGCTTTATTACGTCACGCCTCGTCAGTCTTCGCCATACAGGGGATATTTACCCCAAGACTGCACCAAGTCCAATGTGGGGGAATATAAGTCTCACTGGACCCTGGTCACGTGTACTTCACTTGGGGGTCTGCACAATAGAAGCTTCGTGCTGGAACCTGGTAGTTAGAGACCTATAGCTTACAGAAATAGTGATACAGCTACTAGAATAATAGTTTATTTTATTTATTTTTATTTTTATTTTTTTTTTGAGTTTGCTTTTGTTTTGCAGGCGTCACTGCCCCTAAGTACAAGCTTAGAGAGGACGAGCTCGCTATCCTGGACGCTTACGCGGCGGCCAAGAGACCAAACGACGATTTCTTCCCCACTAATAGTGAGCTGGTAGAATGGGGCCTCGCACCACCTGCCACAGGTCCTCTTTTGGACATAATCCAGCACTTGGGGATACGAGGAGAAAGGTCCGAGGTTCGCTCTGTCTTTGCTGCCCCTGAACAGTCTGAGTCAGATCCGCAGCCCCTGCTACAAAGGTCCTCGAGCACGAGCACGTCTACCAGCACATCTTCGGACAACATGCGAAGGCTCGCGATGTCTGTTCCCCCCCTCAGGTCGGTTCCACCTACCAGGGCGCCCGAGGTCGTCGAAGTGGATGACACTTCCTCAGACCGCTCACAAAGAGCGCCTTCTCAGCTTGCTACAACCACTTCTCCTCAGACCAGGTCAGCTGCGATTCCTCAAAAGCGGGCTGCCCCATCTGGAGGGCAAAGTCCTTCCTCAGCAAAGAGGGCTGAGGTCTCTGTTGAGGGGGGTTCACCTGTAGAGCAGGAGCCTGAGGCCCTCGTTAGGAAAAGAAAGGGGAAGGCCATAGCTGAGCCCCCAGCCCCAAAGCAGAAGGGTGTCATTGAGGTCCGTAGGCCCGGGGCAGTTGTTATTGGCAGGGAGCCGGGCACTGAGGCACCTGGGCGACCTGCGAGGCCTGCAGGGGAGTCGCAGGGAGACTTCGAGCTGCACCTTGACGTGGCGAAGGAGATGGAGTATTTCAACAGCTTTGTGGAGCTCGTGCCTGGAGTAATAGGGAAGCGCAACCCGAAGCTGCAGAAACCTGAGCTCTCAGGTCGGAACCTCGTGGGTTTTGCAGCTCGTCATGTTGCGCTGGTAAGGCTTAAACCCCTCTATACTTTGATCTTTCTCTATTCAAATTTTAACATCTCTTTACTCTTTCAGTTGGGTATGGCGACGGTGAAGCTGATGAAAGAGATAGATGATCAGCTCGGTGAGAAAGAGGCCTTTAGGGTGTCCGAGGTGCAGTTCGAGGAGGAGAGGAAAATAATGCAGGACGAAATCAACCTCCTCCAGAAGGAGCGCAAAAAGCTTGGGGCCAAGCTCCAAGATGCTGACGCGACCCTATCACAAGAGACTGCCCGCAGGGAGGCTGCTACCTCTGAAGTCAGCAAGGCCCATAGCGAGCTGAAGCAGGTAAAGGGCGAGCTAAGTGCTGCACAGAAAAAAGCAAAGGTTGCTGAGAGTAAAATAAAACAGCAACAGCAGGACTTAGCTTCAACCAAAGAGAAGCTCGCAGGGGTCGAGGAGAAGCTGGCTGGGGTAGAGGGGAAGCTGGCTCAGACTGAGGCGGGCATTGAGACCCAGCTAGCTCAGGAGCGGGACAGGGTCGGCGAAGAGATCGAGAGGGCTTTCTTGTTCAGCATGTGGGAGCACTACCCGGACTTGGACTACTCCTTCTTTGGGCCGATCGGTGTCGAAACAATCTAGGAGTTCATGGAGCATGCTGCCAGTGCTCAGGGTGCGCAACATGTTGATACTTCCCCTGTTCCTCCAATTGATCCATCTGTTGTCCCAATCCCTTCACCATAGCAAATCCTTGAGGGACCTTCAGCTTCCGAGGATCTTCCAGTGCCTGAGCCCTCAGTAGAAGCCTCTCATGATCTCTCAGCTCCTGAGCACATCCCTACGTCGGAGCCCCCAGTAGAAGCCCCTGTTGATCCTCCTGCTCCATCAGACGCGCTAGCTAGCGCTTAGAACACTTCAGCTTCATTTACTTATTTCATTCATTATCATTATTTATTGATTTATTTTTTTTTTATCCTGTTGAAATTTGAACAGGGAGCTTATAGCTCGAAATCACAGTATTGGATTCCTTGCAGATTTCAATATTTTGTCCAAGTATGGAATGTGTAGATATGCATGACTTGCTCATATGATGAATAATTAGCAGGTTTAAGTAATAGGCATATTATAATAAGTACGCTAAAATTTGCTAAGTAAATCACAATCGTGAAAATCATGTTAACTTACGAGCTCGCTAATTGCAGTCAGTTATAATAATAATAGTATGTTAGCTCGTAAGAGTTTGAATTCGCAGATAGCTCAATCGAGCAAAGTACCTGATCATGCAAGTAACATAGTTGGGCAACCCTTAAAGAGTAAGCACGAACTTACAGTCAACGGGGTGCTTAAAATTCTCTTAAGCTATGTATTGCACTGGCGTTGAGTGCATTCGAGAGTGGCATTTTCCCAAACTTTGAGATTTCAGCCTGTGGCAGTACTTGCAGTTCAAGGGCGAGCCCCCATCATGGGTGACTCTTTTCGCGAGGTCGCGAGACAGCTTTATATATTAGAGGCGTAGTCTTACCCCCTTCCGTGAGGTCGCAGGGCAATGTTTAGCGAGTTCACGGGCACCTTTATATTTGAGAGGCATGGCTTTTCCATTGTCTCGCGAGGTCTCAGGGCAATGTTTCGCGAGTTTGCGGCTGATTGGCTGATAAGCGGTCCCTTGGACTTATAAGAAGAGAGCTCGTGGGCCGCAAGATCGGTCTAGGATAGCCCAAATGAAACATGGCGACGAGCTGCTTGCGAGCAGGAAGGGTGTTGTGAGGAGTATCTACTACGATCGCACCCTTGTAAGACTCACAAGTAATTCGTAGGTCGCAGGAAATAGCGGTTGCGAGCTGGAAAATGAGCTTAACACTTGCTGACATAAACTTTCCCTTTGAAGATGACATAAGTAAGCTGAGCGTTGATTAATAAGGGACCCTCAGCTGAGGGTTATGGTCATTTCTTTGCCAGATAATCTGTATGTAGTTTCGGCAAGCACTTTATGCAAGTGTTTTGGTCACAAGTGATTCCTTGGATGTTTACATAGATATCTTCAAAGAAATGTATGTATGATAATAAAGTGCAGCTCATTTTCTTGAGAAAGAGATTTCATTAACTTTACTCTTTAATCATGTACATTTGCTGGTTCGGCCAGTATACTTTCTGCATCAAATATGATATATACGACAGAAAACAAGTGAAAGCATTTTTACAGACAATCGTCAAAAGAAATCATATACAAAGTTAAAGCAAGCTGACAGTTTTTTTTTTTTTTTTTTTTTTTTTTGTGTAATAGGGCCGTAGATGCTCAGCGTTCCAAGCTCGGGGTAACTTTGATCCATCCATGTTGGTTAAGTGATAGGCTCCATTCTTCAGACTCTGCTTGACGAGGTACGGTCCCTCCCAGTTAGGTTCGAGCGCTCCATCACTTGCCTTGCGAGCTCCGGGGAGGACTAATCTGAGAACGAGGTCCCCTGCTTTGTAGCTTCGAGCTCGCACCTTCTTGTTATAATACATGGCAACTCTCTGCTAGTACATTACTACCCTCATGCGAGCTGCTTCCTTTGCTTCCTCGGCTAAGTCTAAACTGGCAGCGAGCAGCTGGTCATTGTCCTTAGGTAGGAATGAGGCCCTTCGCTGGCTAGTGACTTTGAATTCTGTTGGGATCATGGCCTCTGTTCCGTAGACCATGAAAAATGGGGTTTCACCTGTTGAGCTACGAGCTGTGATTCTATATGCCCAAAGGACTTTCTGCAACTCGTCCACCCAAGCCTCCTTCCTTGCCTCTAACTTGGTCTTCAAAGTCTGCTTGATGATCTTGTTCACAGTCTCAACTTGACCATTGGCCTGAGGGTGGTCAACAGCTGAGAAGCTTTTCACGATTCCGAGCTCGTTGCAGAAGTCTATGAATTGCTCGCTGGTGAACTGAGTCCCATTGTCTGTCACAAGCTGCTGAGGGATTCCGAACCTGCAGATGATGTTGTCCCACACAAACTTCTCTATCTTCGTGGTGGAGATCTCTGCTAACTCCTTAACTTCAGCCCATTTGGTGAAGTAATCCACAGCAACTACAGCATGCTTACAACTTCCTCGAGCTGTGGGCAAGGGTCCGATCAGGTCCATTCCCTAGATTGCGAAAGGCCATGGACTCACCATCTGCTGGAGGTAGGCTGGTGGAGCTCGAGGGACTTTGGCAAACCTCTGACACTTATCACACTTCTTTACCAGATCTATGACGTCTTGCTTCATAGTCGGCCAGTAGAACCCCTGTCTAAGGGCTTTCTGAGCTAAGGATAAGGCTCCTGCATGGTTCCCACAGTGACCTGCATGAATATCATTAAGCACTATCTCACAGTCCTCATCATCTATACATCGCAGCAACGGGGTTGAGAATCCCTTCTTGTATAGCTTGTCATCATAAATGCAGTATCGGGCTGCTCTAGCTCGTAAACAGCGAGCTTCCAGCTTGTCCTCCGGCAGCTTCCCTTCCTGCAGGTAGCCTAATAACGAGTTCATCCAGGAGCTAGGCCGGACCTGCATGAACATCATTACCTTTTTGTCCTCAATGCTTGGAGTTGGCAGAAATTCCACAGGTATAGACTCCAGGAGATCAGCATCCTGGGAGGTCGCTAAGTGAGCCAGGGCATCTACATTAAAGTTCTGAGCCCTGGGGATCTGATTCACTTCAAACCCCTTGAAAGCCCCCAGTAACTCCTTAGCTTTTTGGAGGTACTCTGACATCTTCTGTCCCCTGGTCTGGTACTCTCCCTGACATGGCAAACGACAAGTTGAGAGTCACTGAAGATCTTTACCTGCTCAGCTCACACTTCCTTTGCCAGACGGAGTTCGGCAAGCAACGCCTCATATTCGGCCTCATTATTGGTCGCCCGAAATCCGAATATTAAGGCACTCAAGATCTTGTGGCCTTCTGGGCTGATCAGCATTACTCCAGCCCTTGAGCCGTGCTCGTTAGAGGATCCATCCACATAAAGTTCCCAAGTTTGACCACCTGCTAGCTCCTCATACTTTGGTACTGGCCCCGTAAACTCAACAATAAAATCTGCAAGTGCTTGGGCCTTGACTGCCGTCCTAGGCCTGTACTCTATGTCGAACTGAGCGAGCTCGACTGCCTACTTGAGGAGCCTGCCTGAAGTATCTGCTTTCTGGAGGACTTGCCTGAGAGGGTATTGCGTGAGGACCTCTATCTGATGAGCTTGGAAGTAAGGACGCAGCTTCCTTGAGGCGATCACCAGGCAGTATGCGAGCTTCTCCATTTGTGAATATCGGGTCTCCGCATCAACCAACCTTTTACTGATGTAGTATAAAAGCAGCTGCATCTTCTCTTTTCTCTCACCAAGGCTGCGCTCAGAGCCTGTTGAGATACACCTAAGTATAAGAATAGCTTCTCCCTATCCTTTGGCTTGGACAGAAGGGGAGCCTGGCCCATATATTCCTTCAGCTTCTGGAATGCCTCTTCACAATGCTCAGTCCATTCCAAGTTCTTGGCCTTCTTTATTGCTTCGAAGAAAGGCATGCACTTATCAGTAGCCTTCAAGATGAATCGGCTGAGAGCCGCGACCTGGCCGTTAAGGCTCTGCACATCCTTGATTTGGAGGGGGACCTCATCTCCACAAACGCCTTGATTTTCTTCGGATTAGCCTCTATTCCCCTGCTATTCACCATAAACTCAAGGAACTTACCAGATACTACCCCAAAGGCACACTTCAGGGGGTTTAATTTCATCCGATAATTCCTAAGGACTCTAAACGTCTCATTCAGGTCGCGGACATGATCTGCTGCTCTTTGGGACTTTACTAGCATGTAATCTACATACACCTCCATGGTCTTCCCAATCTGCTCCTGGAACATAGTGTTGACCAGTCGCTGGTAGGTCGCTCCTGCATTCTTCAGTCCGAAGGGCATCACCCTGTAACAGTACAGCTCCCTATCAGTGACAAAAGAGGTGTGTTCCTCGTCCTCCGGGTTTATGGGGATTTAGTTGTATCCTGAGTAGGCATCCATAAAACTCAAGAGTTGGTGCCCTGCTATCGCATCTACCAGCTAATCAATCCTAAGTAATGGAAAGCTATCTTTTGGGCAGGCCTTATTTAGGTCGGTGAAGTCAATGCACGTCCTCCACTTCCCGTTCTTCTTCTTCATGAGGACTAGATTTGTGACCCAAATAGGATAATGTGCCTCCCTGATGAACCTGTTAGCCAGTAGCTTCTCGACCTCCTCCTTCAGAGCTGCATAGCGTTCTGGGGTCATCGGCCTCCTCTTCTGGCGGACTGGCCTGTGCTGGGGATCTATATTCAGTCTATGGGATATAACACCAGGATCTATGCCCACCATGTCTTCGTGATTCTAGGCGAAGACATCAAGGTTCATCTTCAGAAATTCTGCGAGCTCAGTCTTTACTTCTAGAAGTAGGTCTCTTCCTACTTTCACACATCTCTCCGGGTCTACCTCGCTGACCTGCACGTCCTCTAGCTCTTCAATAGGTCCCGCGGCCCTATCTGCGTCCACCTCGCGAGGATCGAGGTCGGTGCTCATCCCTACTTCAGAGACTGCTTGAGGATGGCCACCTGAGACTACATTTACCTTCCTTCCTCGGACCCCCATCTTCACTGCGTCTTCATAACATCGCCTGGCCAGCTGTTGTTCCCCTCTGACACAGCCTACCCCATTGGGAGTTGGGAATTTAACTGTCAGTGTCCTGATGGAGGTGACCATATCCAGCTCGTTCATCGAAGGTCGCCCTAGGACCACGTTGTATGTCGATGGGCTGTTGATAATTAGGAAATCAGTAAGGGTCGTAGCTTGTCGGCCCGGCTCTCCAAGGGTGAGAGGTAGTCTGATCTGGCCCACCGGTATCACTGCATCTCCTGTGAAGCCATAGAGGGGTTCCGGTGAAGGCATCAACTGCTCAGCTCCTAACCCCATCTGATCATAGCAGTCCTTGTACATGACATTGACTGAGCTGCCAGTGTTGATCATTATTCTTCGTACTTCGACATTACTGATTTGGGCCCGAATTGCAATTACATCATTGTGGGGCCAGTGTACTCCTTTCGCGTCCTCTTCTGTGAACACAATGCTATCCAAGGACATCTTGGCCTTTTTGGTGGGTCCATCAACTCCTCCGTATTTTGCCAGCAGGGTATGGTTGGCCTCCCTGATGTACCTCCGATGCGACCTGTTTGAAGTACCTGCCACATGAGGCCCACCGTGAATAGAAAAAATCGTCCTTACAGCGGGCTCGCGCTCGGGTTCCGGAGCTCGCTGAGGCTGTTGCTGCTCGGGCTATTGGTCTTGGTCCCGAGGTTGTTGATATTGAGGTCGCCTACCCGCGGGCTGTACAACATACTCTCCTAGGCGGCCTCGCCTTAACAACTCTTCGATGGCATCTTTCAATTGCCAACAGTCTGATGTATTGTGCCAATTCTCGTTGTGGTAGGCACAGTACTTTCTCGGGTCCCGACATCGGTTGGGAATTCCTTTCGGAGGTGGTTTCCCAAAATTCTCTCTATTCCTTTCTGTGGCGAAGATTCTGTCCTGCCTGTCTGACAGCACACTATAGCTCCCGTATCGACCTTGATGTTGAGGTCGCTCCCTCCTTGGCTCAGGTCTAACTCGTTTCGCCATAACATGGGTAGATTGATGTCTCTGCTCCCCTGGTTTATCCCTGTCGTGGCTCTTCCTTTTCTCACGGTGGGAGCTGCTTGCTTCACCCCGGTGACTACTGGGCTTCTTGGCTCCAAAGGCTTCCTCCCATCTAATCTCCTTGGCAGCCCTTTCATAAAACTCCCCCAGATCCTTCACCGGGGATTTGTAGATGCTTTCATATAATTTTCCATCTTTCTGAGTCCTGTAGAAATAGTTGTAAAAATACTTTCATTAGAGGGTGTCTCCACATTACTCACCTCCTCTCTGAATCGAGTGATGTAATCTTTCAGGGACTCGTTATGCCTTTGGAAGATGGTGGCGAGGTGACAGGGCGGCGCGAGCTGCTTCCTCAAGGCCTTGTATTGATCGAGGAACTTCTTTTGGCATTCACTCCAGCTCCTGACGCTACGGGCTGGAAGGCCTTTGAACCAAGCTCGCGGAGCATCCCCTAGAGTAGCTGGGAACACCCGGCACTTCACCAATGGGTCATCCGTCTGGAGATCCATCTGTACATTGAAGGCGTCCAGATGGTCGTAGGGATCCGCCTTGCCGCTGTATGAAGGGATATTAGGGAGTTTAAACTTCGCTGGCAGGAGTACTGTCTTGATCTCCCAGGTGAATTGACAGGACCCTTCCCAGACCTTATCTAAGCTCTCGTCTGGAGGATCCTGCCGGGCACTTCAACGGATTCCTCGTAACCGACTCGTCGGATAGAAGACATCCGGGAAGCGAACCCTATCTTTCTTCAACCGGTTTACTCGTTTAGTCTTAAAATTTCCGTTTTCTTTTAATCTAGTTGGGAGTGATAAAATTTTTCTCGATTTTATTTCAAATATTTTTATAAAATTTTCGGCAGCATAACGACTGCATTTTTGATAAACCAAAATTTACCTGTCAAGAAATTTACACTTCGACTAAAACCTCAATTCCTCCCAACTTCTTTATTCCCAAACATGCACAAATCAACACCCAATTCTCTTTTCATAAGCACGAACTCATGTAGAATGTATCTAGATGCATCATATATATAAAATGCATGAATATTTACAAATATACAATTTCAAAATATGAATATTTGTTTCTCAATTACATATCCATCTCATACATAAAGGTTTACATTCATCACATATCATAGATCGCCCAACTATATATATATACAACAAAATGATGACGTCCTGTCGTCCGCGGTGGCATACAATGAAATATAAACAACTACAAAATAAACAAATAAGTTAGTGCAACGAAGATATAATATCACATACACTAACGTGACAATTTATCATTTGTTTTATGATTTCTTTCAAAACCCCCATGTATATCCTTTAAACATTCTAACCATCACGGGCGATTAAAACTAACGCCAACGTGAAGCTTACTGAGGTATCTCAACCACTACGTTACGGAATTTACTGCATCGTACGTAGGGCGCTAAATCTTATCACTGAGCAACTACAATGCGGAATTTTCTGCATCGCAATTGTAGTGCTAAAACTCTGGGCAACTACGAGCGGAATTTACTGCATCGCTTCGTAGCGCTAACTGTTAATTAACCAACTACGTGCGGAATTTTCTGCATCGCAGCGTAGCGCTTATATTTTCTAGGAAACTGAGCAACTACGGACGGAATTTTCTGCGTCGTCTCGTAGTGCTAATTTCTCTATACTCTGAGCGACTACGGACGAAATTTTCTGCGTCGTCACGTAGCGCTAACTCTCATACCCTCTTAAGGCATATACATGGGTTTTATAATCAATTTCTTCAAGTGCAAAAGCACAAAACTCACTAGTTTTACATCTTCTGAAAACTTTCTTAGTTCATTTTCTCTACATACAACTCATAATCATTTTCTAGAAACATATGGATTACATCGGAATCCATACGCTTAACTTTTAACTATACCATTATATATTATTTCCGATTTCCTTTATTACATAGCTACTATAGTCATTTAACATCATCAAGAAATTGCATGACCATTTAAAAAGCTATTAAGTGGCGAACCACTTATCTCGAGGCCACGCCAAGCGTCTGGACGAGGCTCCTGGATGCCGCTCACGTGCTCGTCACCTACACAACATGATCTCATCATCACTAGTGATAATTTGAAAAGTTGAGAATCTCAACTTCAAGGTTAATAATCTCAATTATGACCCATTTTCTCTATATAATCTCCTAACTTATTTTTAACTCAACCGAAACTCTCTAACTTCGATTTCTTTGTAAAAGTTTTACTTCTAGACCCCTAGGATCATCCCCATATGTTTCGTTTGGTCTCCAAAAGCTTAAAACAAAAAGTCAACTTTTTTAATTATACGGTTGACCACGAAAAACAGAATTGAAACCAGCCCTGGTTTCACCTCCGTTCCTTTTTCTAGCGTCTCCTTATCACATAACTAAGTCGTCCGTAAAATTTCGTCGAGAAACTCCATCGTTTGCTATGTCAAATCTAAGAAAAACGTCCGTTTTGGACACTTTCGGGCGCAATTAAGTGCCCGTTTTGCAAACTCTTGGTTTTAAGTTAGCGACGCTAGTTTTTCTTCCATAGCTAAGCTTCATTTAACTAATAATGATGAATCAAACTCAAACCATGCAATAAAAATTGCATTCGGATAGCCATTTCACTTCTCAAAGCTCTAACGGCACTATATTGGGCATAACTTGCACAATTTTTATCGGATTCGATCCGTTCCAAAACCTATGGTTTTCTATGGTTCCTAGGCATCATTTGAGGTGTAGAACATCCCCAAATAAGCCAAACATGGTCAGGTCTCTTATAGCTCAAGATTTGAGCTCGGGTTCTCACATTGTCAATTTTTCCTCTTTTTCAACTTCAACAATTTCTTAACTTATCTAACCTCTTTTATACTTGAAATTGGTTTCGAAACCATCTAATTTCCATGTCTAACTACTGCCCTTCAAGTGTCTAACACAAACATAAATCTAACTTGGTCATTAGAGTGCTCAAAATTCACTCAAAACTTTTCTCAATCACTTGGTGTTCCTAAAACTCTACTCTCGGTTTTCATTTTGAGGGAGGGTGTAACAGCCCATTTACATCAAGCTATGGCATCAATTACACCCAAAACTCATCCTTGATGATTCTATAACAATCTCCTAAGGTTCTAACAAGATTTACAAGCAATCTAATCACATAAACCAACAAAAATTCTGCAGTAACTTCTCAGCAGCACTGCTGAAATTTTCAGCAAGAAAAGATTAAGAAACTTGCTTCTCTTACTTGGTTCTTTGTTTGGGGAGTTGAGAGAGACTTACTAGGGACCCTAAGAGGTTGATTGAGGGGATGGAAGGCTGGTTGGGAGGTTGTTTCTTCCCTGACCGACCCGCTCACTGCACCCTGTCGCTACTCTGTTCCAGCTCGCGTCTGGTGCCGTTTCTGCTCTGTTTCTGCTCGTTTTCTGCTCGACCAGCAGCTGGTGTTCTTCTCCTTCATGTCTCCTCCCTCTTCTCTTCCTTTGCTGCCCAGTTTGCTGCAGTTCACGGCCTCTGAATCCTCCTCACGCGAGCTGCCCGAAATCGCGACCTGCACTGTCGCGCGAGCTACTGGTGCGCGGGAGTCTGCTTTGGTTGCTGCTGCTGTCTTCTTCTTCCTTGCCTCCAGCCTTTCCCTTCTGGTCTGCTTCTCTTCTCCCTTCTGGTCTTCTCTTTTGGTTCCCGGCAGCAGCCCCTGCTCTCTTTCTCTCGACTCCTCTCGGTTTCTCTCGAAGGAAGGCTGCTGGTGACTGAATGGGCTGAAATTTTCTGCTGAAAATTCAGCCCTAAGTCTTGTTATTTATATTGACCATCTTCTAATATTTGCATCTTGTCCCATTTCTTTTCTTTAATTCTCATTCAACTCATCATCTTCTTAGTGCTCTTTCACGATTACCCCTCATGGTCTCCCGTGTCTATTTCGCTTCTATTCGATTCAAATTCTCGTCTCGCAAGAATTTATTTTACAAACGCTAAGCTTATTTCATTTACCTTGACTCTCTCTTTTAATCGAATTTTAATTCGATTATCCTTTACTAAAATCTTGGATTTCCTAATTTGGATTTTCATTGGGACGTTACTAAACTTTTTAATATGACGAATTTCATCGTATTCTAAATGAATAAATTTCGGGGGCTATGAAATTAAATCAATTAAATGTAGAGAGTTATATATTATCTCTTTAACTTAATTTCTAATGTTGGGACTTTAGAAGTCGGAGCTAGGAGTTTACATGAATGGTACCCTACGATCCTCTTGCTCTTCCTTGTTCTGGCCTCCAGGTCGTGCCTCCAACTGCTGGACCCTCTGCAATAGTTCTTCTACCATCGGGTCCTAGGTTAAAGATTGCCGACTAGGGTTCCACTCACTCGTGCTCTCCTGCTCCCTCAAGTGACGGCCCTGCGATCTGCTCTCCTCACCGAGGGCTCCTACACGCCTGGCAGCCCCCCGCGGCTCGGGCTCATGACCTGCACGGGGCTCACGAGCTCGTTCCTGCCTTCGACTTCCTTCCACGTGTCGATCGCCCTCGGAGTTCACCTTTACCCTTATCTCATTGGGGCGAGGTGAGATTTTTCGCTCCTGGTTCTGTCTCCTGGCTCTCCTTGGGTGTAGGTTTGAGGAGCGAGCTGATCCTTCCATCAACGACCTGTCCCTGGCAGCTACTCCCTCTGGAGTTGGGATCTCTTCTGAAGGCTGATGGCGAGCTCTCCCTGGCGGTACGACCTCCACCTGTCTTTGCACTGTACGAGCTTGGACTTTTACCAACGCCCTGACTGTCGTCGTTAACTCCCTTACTGTATCTTCCAAAGCTCGTTGGCGCTACTGCCATTCTTGAGCGACCTCGTCTCTGGAAGGTGAGGCGCTTTGCTGGTCTTCTCGAACTTCAGGTTGCTTATCTGCCACTCCGACATTCCTCGTGGTCTTGATTCTGGCCATAGCAAACAAACGTGAGCAAATATAGAATAATGGATTGGCGAAAGATTACCAAGTCGCTGTTGGGCCCTTCTTCTAGCGCCAAAAGATGTCGACGTTCGGAAACGGTCGATCCAGAGATTCTGGGGCTCAGACAACGAACGAGATAATTATTGGGTTTGGTCGAAGTTAATGTGTGTTTGAGGTTTGTATTGCTTAATGGCGATTGTAGGAATGTTGGTCGTGGTTGGTGGATGAGATTTATGAATCAGTAATAAAGAAGGGAGAGGGAAGAATGAAGTTTAACACAATGGGTTTCACGTAGTTCGACGACTGCGCCTACGTCCACGACCACTCTGAAGTAATTCCAGCAGAGTGACAATTCACTAGTCTGTCTTTCTCCCGTCCCCCTTGTATAGTAAAAATCTCCTCTATTTATAGAGGGAGAGGAGAAATACAAAGAGAATAATAAAATATAAAGAATAAAATACAGGCAATGACTATTTCAACTAATCCTGACACAGCCATGTTGTCTTAAGTGTAAAATCATCATTCTTTCTTACATGCATGTGTCTGCATTTAATGCTTCTGGAGAAGTCATCTCTTCATTAAATGCAGAGCCGTCGCATTAAATGCATCTTGGTAATGGTGTAGACAGTCTCTGGTGGGAAATCGTGAGAGTGGGTGACTTTGTTGACTTGCTGCACACAATATCTCCTGAATAAGCTTTTTAGTCAGTCAAGTAATGCATGCTGGAGAGATGTCGACGTGGCCAAGAGAGGAGGTTAGGCGGTCTAGAGATTCCTGCGATCTCGCGACCTGGATGGCCTCGCGAGCTTGACGAGCTGACAATGCGGGCAGGAGGCATGCTCGGGAGGTCTGGAAGCTGTTGCGAGCTCGTGACCTGGACGGCCTCACGAGCTGAGCCTACAACTGCTGGTTCCGATCTTGGGCCTTCTGGGCCCCCGCTCCTGTTCAAGTATATAGGGCTTATACTGGCCCATTTAGGCAAAAAAACGAGAAAATGGGCATAACAGGTAGTAAGTGGAATTTGTGGTAAAACCCTAGAAAAATGAGAAGTGGAAAAGATGATGAAAAGGTGACAGCAAGTCTAATGTTTCCAAGTCTTCATGTGAATGATACAGAGAAATGAGGTCCAACGACACCTCCAAGGAACAAAATAGCCCTCTATGAGTAGTTAAGTATCCCTTCTTAGAGGTTGAGCTCTGGATTAGCCTCCTTGTTGCCACTTCCGCCCAACAACAATGGTAGCAGCTTGGTTCCTTCTTCTTCTAGCAATGTGAGTTTCAATTCTACATCAGCTTTTAATTTTTGTCTAATTGTTTGCTTGAATTTGCCTTGTTTAGATTAGTTTTTACTTATAATTAGATATCTATGCTTCAACTGACTGTTAGTGGGCAACCAAGTGATGTTTCTAGTTCCAACTGGTTCACAAATTTAGGTGTAATGTTTAGTGTACCCTTGATATTGTTATAAGTTGCGGTCCAATTCGTATAATTTGGTGCCTTTCTAGGCTTTTGAAAATTGGTTGTTTATCTTTTCTGCGAAATTGTTAGAATGTGTCAAATATCGATGATGAAAGGTTCCGAGGTTGATTTTGTTGAATTTTGTTGGTATTGTATGGAGTACAAATGAGTAAATGTTAATGAGATCATGATTGTAGGGTGGTGGCTATGAGAGGAGTGTGTTTATGCAATTCCGTAACTCCCTTGCACCTTCGCTTTTGGCTGAGAAGATTCATTATTTTTCGTCTGGTGGTATGAAGCTGAACACTATGATGGCAAATCAAGGATGAAAATCTATGAAGCCTGCGAATTCACATAGTGTTGCTTCAGAACCATTGTCACCAACTACTAAGTACAATTCGTTCAAGCCAAGTAATTTATCGAACTTTAAGAGTTTCTTGTTGAAGAAGCTTGGAGATGAGGATGATTTAAGAGATCTGAGCAACAATCAGCTCAACTATGAGCGAAAATTTAAGCTGAGGAAAGGGCCTGGTGATCTAAATTCTAGACTATATGTGAGGAGCCAAACTGAAGACAATGCAAAAATTTCTTGTCCAAGTTAGGACCCTGTGGACAGTTCTGCTTCTAGCTGGTCACTAAAAGTTAAGAGTTTCAAATCATTGAAAAAGAACATATTCGCCTATGAACGAAGAGACTAACAGCGGTTCAATGGATATTTTAAATGGTTTACGTGGTACCAAGGTGCAGTTAAATCGAGAATGTTTGGCTGTAAGGGATGAGATTTCCCTCAAGGATGGCATAGACAAGGAAAATGCCTTGAAGGTGAG
This sequence comes from Litchi chinensis, assembly GCA_019925255.1. NCBI lineage: Eukaryota > Viridiplantae > Streptophyta > Magnoliopsida > Sapindales > Sapindaceae > Litchi > Litchi chinensis. Next base: position 7,652,186 of record CM034467.1, read on the forward strand.
AACTGAATCGTGCTCACCGCTATCACTTGAAGAAGATAATGATGATGATACCGGTCCTAATGCGCTTGAAAATGGTAGTGAGTGTTGCGAAGACAAGAATGGCAGGCCTGTACAAGTGAGAGAGGTAGACAGACAGGACGACATCTCAAACACCTGCATGATGAACTCAGTATCGGTTTTGGGTTTATCTCCTGATGACATTGTAGGAGTGATAGGTGAGAAACAATTTTGGAAGGCAAGAAGAACTATCATCAAGTAAGTATATCCCCTCTAATTTGCTATCTCTACACATCTACTGCTGCTTATCTGCATCAAGATAGCATTTGGTTTCTATATTTGAGACAAGCATTGGGTATATCTTGTCATCAGCACAATCATGACACGTTTTTATGTACATTTCTTCATCAACACAATCATGACCATTCTTTCACATGTAGAATATTAGTCTCAACTAATTGAATTTGATTTTATTGCTTGTACAACAATTCTTTTCTTGACATGTACCTTTAAGCAATATTTTGGTTCATAGTTTTGGTACCTCTGTTTTTTAATGCCAAAATTGAGTCACAGCACATGCATATAATGCAAGAATTTGTATGTTTTGCTTAATTTGTTGCATTTGTCCATAGGTAGGGTATGGATACATCCATAATTAGGGTACTATATTTCTATGTAATATCTCATTTAGACATCATTTCTGTTATCACATCGAAGAAACTTTTCTTTAGCATAAATCAGCGTATTATATCAGTGACTTATCCTCAGTAGGAAGAGCTCCTACTCTATGCTTGATTTGTACTGAAAATAATCTAAGAAGGTTCAAATTTTGACCACTGAGAAGACAAATGGTTGATGTTGGAGTACTTTTTCGAATTATCTTAGTAATTTGAGCAAGCATATTGCATGATGCTTGTTCTACAAAGCCATACCTTCTATTATTTTTGTAAATGTACAAGCACTCATTAGTATTCAGTGTTTTGATTAAACTTTTATGCTGCTTCCCCTGAGTATAATTACTGTTACAGGTATATCTTTTTGCTTATTTGAAGTAAAATAGTGTGTTTTGACTGCTTTTGGATGCTTTAAAAACATGAAAAAAAAAGGTATTTGTCGGAATTTGCTTGTTTGGTGTGATCTTCAAGTCTCACTCATGACTTATATAACGGTTTGTTGAGTTGTAGTTTGGCAATTATAAGAAAGAAGAAGAATAATTGAGATGTGTGCTTTTGTATTATATATAATTCTTCTAACACTTGTAACCTCTCATGGCAGCTTGGTTATCGAGACTTTTTGCAGTCTCCGTTGCAAGTAAGATTATATGCCTTGCACTCTCTTCTGTTATGGCTAAGTTTTTGTTCAAAAGTCCATCATCTTTGCGGAAGTAATTAAATTTTAAAAGGGATATTTGTAGAAACATCCTTGGTGTATTTGTTTTAAAGAGAAACTTTCCACTTTTGATTTTAGGAAAAAAATCCCTTACTGTACACCAAAACCACCTTGCAGTTTCAAAATTTAGTTAAAATGCCCTAAATGTCAAAAACCACCCTATAAGGTGTTTTTCATCTAAATTCAAGACTAGAGAGTTGTTTCGACAAAAGGTTAAATCTCAAGGGGTTTTTTGCAATTCTTTCTTCAATCATCGGCTTTGAATTTTATTTTGTAATGATTTTCTTGCACTTGTGATAATTTCTAGTTCAATTTTTGTAATTACAAGTTGTGTTCCTCTTCTATTTCATTGCAGCCGCTTATGGATAATCTAGAGGCTCAAACATATGAGACATTTGAGAAAGACTGTGTTAAATACATCCAAGTATTATAATGTATACATGTTCTGGAAAAAATCCAATATATAGCACTGGATTCTATACTGATAGTTGGAAGTTTAATTCTTCTAAAGACATCTCATAAGTTTGTTTATTTTCTTCATTTTGATTAGTCATCAAATACTTGTATTTTGCTAGTGCCAAAGGGCAATCAGTAAAGCTTTGCTGGACCGGGTTCCTGATGAAGAAGCATCTTCATTAACCATCATAAGTTTTCCATGTCCTGCTTATGTTATCTATACTTTGAGCTGATAATCTAAACATTGCACTGTATGGGTCTTCTTATAATGAGGACATAAAATTGCAAGTTCATGATATTTATGTGTTTTCAATTGTGGCAAGGTACTGATGGTTGTAGGAGCACGACGTGGCCCTCTTGTTAGGGCATCATTGCAGGTTGATATGTGCATCTTTATAATGTGTTGTGAACTGTGTTGCTTGTTTGGAGACTGCATACTTAGCATGTGGGTGGGATGCAAAAATGAATGAACAACTAATGCAGATGTGTTGTTTCAAATTCTCTCATGTTGTTCTGCTCCTCTTTTTCAAATCTCTTTCTTTTACCCTCCTCTTATTTATGAGTAATGATTAATTCTTCTTACAACTTACAAGTATCTGAACTGTGTATATAAATTGTGAATTACAACTTTGTAGATACCATGCTATTCATAATGAAGTCTACAAATGGTTCAACATAAGCTTTGATAAGTTTGGACGTACATCAACTCCACAACAAACAGAAGCGTGCCAAGCAATTTTCTAATATTTTGTGAATGATGAAAAGGTCTTGTGGTTTTGATGTCTTGTAAAAAGAAAGTGACACATTATTATTATTATTATTATTATTATTCTTGTTCATGTAAATAGTGTACTCAGTACATTGTCACATTATTATTATTATTATTATTATTGTGCAAATATTATCTCAATATGTCATCAGGTTACGTTTTATTGTAAAAGATTTCATGTGTGTTGTTGCTTTAGTATTCCTACTATTTGAGTTGTGATTAGGCTAATGTGACATTCACAATATAATTCAGTTGGGAAATTAGACTAATGAATTAAACAATGAAAATATGAACATGAAACGGAAAATAAAAAGAAAAGAAAAGGAAAAGGAAAATGATGACCCCAATCTTTATTATCCAATTTGGGTGCTCCCAACCGAAAGGGTTTTGATATTTATTATCCAAGAATTATTGAAAGTACAAAAAAGAGTACTAAATTCCAAACCTAGATACACAATTCCCAACCTTCAGGTTAGGAATCCCAATCCAGAGGTTGGGAACATTTACAAACTTTAGGATGCGATTCTCAACTCTTGGGTTGGGATTCTCAACTTCCGAGTTGAGAATAGAATTGCCGCCATTCCCACCCAACCTTGTGGTTGGGATTTTTAACCAGAGGGTTGGGACTCCCAACCTAGAGGGTTGGTACTTCCAACCCAGAGGTTGGGAACCTTTCCAAACTCTAGGGTACGATTCCTAACCACTGGGTTGGGATTCTCAACTTCAGAGTTTTGAATGGAATTGCCAACATTCCCACCCAATCTCGTGGTTAGGATTCCCAACCCGAAGGTTGGGATTCCCAACCCAAAGGTTGGGAACCTTTCCAAACTTCAGGATACGATTCCCAACCTTTGGGTTGGGATTCCCAACTTCTGAGTTAGGAATGGAACTGTGGCCATTCTCACCCAACCTTGTGGTTGAGATTTTCAACTAGAGGGTTAGGAATCCCAACCCAGAGGTTAGGAACCTCTCCAAACTCCAGGGTACAATTCCCAACCACTAGGTTGGGATTCCTAACTTCCGAGTTGGGAATGGAATTGCCACCATTCCCACCCAACCTTGTGGTTGGGATTTCCAACCGAAGGGTTAGGGTTGGGAACCTTTCCAAACTCCAGTATACGATTCCCAACCACTGGGTTGGGATTCATGACTTTCGAGTTGGGAATGGAACTACCACCATTCCCACCCAACCTTGTGGTTGGGATTTCCAACAGAAGGGTTAGGATTGCCAACCCGAAGGTTGGGATTCCCAACCCAGAGGTTGGGAACCTTTTCAAACTCATGATACGACTCCCAACTCCTGGGTTAGGATTTCCAACTTCCGAGTTGAAAATGGAACTGCCACCATTCCCACCCAACCTTGTGGTTGGGAATCTCAATAAAAAGGTTGGGTAGGTTCTTAACCCCTAGATTAGGATTTCAAACCCAGAGGATAGGAATCCCAGCTTACCCAAAGTCATTAAAATCAACATCACCACCACCATTCTCTTCATCAAAAACATCATCACCATCATCAAACCCAAATTCTCTCACCATTCTTTCCTTCTATGATCAAAGTAATTCTGCTTTTTCTTCAAAGAAATGTATTAACAACCTACTAATTGGAATTATTTCTGATTTTTTATTTTTATAAAAATGGCTGCTGCCTAATGGAAACACGACAACACTATAACTAGGATCGCCTTCGTTGTTGCCCTCATTGCTGCCAGTTGCTGCTGCACTTGTTACCGTCATTCATTGCTGCTCTCATTGCCATCATTCTGTTTGCCAAGGGACGCTGCTGTTGTGTCGTTTCGGTTGTGTTCGATGCTACTCCTTATCCATGCTGGGTGCTTCACACTGTTGCTGCTGTTGTTGCTTATCCACGTTGTTGCCACTACATTTCACTTCAGCTGTGTTGCGTGTGCACTGTTGTTTCTGTCAAAGCCCATGCTGCTACGCTGCTGTTCCTTTCCACTCCTACAGCTGGTCTGGCTTCTTTCTGGTGGCGTGATTCTGCTGTGTTGGTTTGGTTGCTGTGATACACGCTACTGGGTTCTGCTTCTACCAACACCAGCCTCTCCATCAAATCAATCAGCCATGGCCACGGATAGGCCACCTCCATCTCCTTCCTCCCCCCCACTGCCTCTGTTCTATCCGAAACCTGGGTTTTCTTCTACATCGAAATCCCTATCCGGGTTCTCCTTCGTTTTTGAAATCGCCGCCACTTTCATTCGAGTTCTCCTCCCTGCTTCTCGATTTCATCGATTTGCTTGAACATGAAGCTCATACGAGTGGAGAACGAGGAGGGTTTCGCTTGGAAGTATGAGGTGATGGGTAGTGGTGGTGGTCGAGATGAAGACGAAGATATAAACATGGTGGACGAAGATGTAAATGACTCATTGTAGTAAGACGCAGTAGGTAGTGGTGGTGGTCGAGATGAAGACGAAGATATACGCATGGTGAACATCAACAGCTTCCTCTACACAAAATCGAAGATGGTGGTGGATTACAAGATTGATGTAGAGGAGTTCTGCAAGATCAGTTTGATGGATTGCCTTCCCAGAAAAGCCATTAGTGGCTGTGCTTGCAGAGGAGTTCTACAAGATTGATGCAGAGGAGTTCTACAAGACATGGAGGAGGAAGAAGTAGAGGAGCTAGACAACAAGAAGGACTACAAATTGCAATATGAGGCGGTGGGTAGTGGTGGTGCCAGAGAGGTTGTGACTGCAGAGCTTTTGGGCAGAGTTAGAAAAAGAGCTGCAGCTCGGTAGAGTTAGAAAAAGAGCTGTAGCTTTTGGATGTCTTCATTAAGGGCATTTTTATCCATTTATGGTCCCTTTTGTACGAACAAAATCAAAAGGGTTAGTTTTAGAGATGAGCTACTGAAATGGGTTATTTAATGTATTTTCTCTAAATTGCGCATGTCGCACAAGTAACCTTAATTCAAGTCCCAATCACTCTCTCAGCGGAGGTGCACTGAATCCACTCATGGTCTCCTAGCACAGCAACAACATAAATGCTGGTATTACAAAATAAGGAAAAGAAAAAACAGTAATAATAAAATAGTCCATCCTATCTATCCACGTAGACATTGTGAGCTCGTTTGACACATTGTATAAGTTTTTAACTATAAGTTTTCCATTGATTGTTCTAGATGGACTAGATCTACCCTTTCTTTTCAATAAAAAAGAATTAATTTAATTTATTATTATTAACTTTTAACTATATAATGAGCAAATACAGCCCATTTGGAATGTATTAGATAATTCAACTATGGTGTTTTAATAACACCGTTTGTATTAGATAAGTACAAATGTGCAGTACAAAAGTCTGCCTAATAATACATTAGTTTAATACATTTTAATTATCATTACAATAAAATACATGCAAATAAACATAGCCTGTATGCTTTTTTTTTTTTAAAAAAAAAAATAATCGGGACTAGTCAAGGGAATAATTGGGATCTACCAGAATAAGAATATTAGTAGTGTAGTCCGGAAAGCTGCTTCCAAATGGGAGGAATCAATCCACACGGAGATAGAAAAGAGATCTACGTGATGATGGATGGGCAACCCATGTAGAAAGTGGGAGAACATAGCCTATATGTTTGAAGTTTAATCACTACTATTTCAAATTAAACAAGCAAAACCAAGCCCTAATTAGAAGTACTATCTACTTCAAAAAAAAAAAACAAAAAAAAAACAATGTACTATCTTTATTTTATTTTTTTGCAATTCCTAAACTTGCAAATATTTGCAATTACTTTAGATATTACTACGGTTGGATTTGTTTGGAACCATTTTACACCAAGTTGGATGATGACCACAATTCGAAAGCCTCTAATATATTTTTAGGCCATGTTGACAACAATTCGAAGGCTATTAATTTATTTTTGTTATGTAATGGGCTGGTGGTATTTTAGCAAATATGATATGTGGAATTCACTGGATTGATATTGAGTTAACAAGATTTATTTAATTAAGAGTAAATTTTTATATTATTAATTAAAAAAAACTATAGCACTATAATAATTTTATTCATGTTAGTGAATAAGTATTGACATCATTTGATATATGACAGTGTTTTAATGTTTATGATTTTGACATCATTATAAGGCTATGGTTTAAGCAAACTAAGAAGCTGGTACTATAAGAGTTTTCATGTAATTTGTTGTAATAGGTCATTGATAGTTGTTGCAACAATTGCAACAATTCTAGGCGTTTAGCATTAAACACTAAAAATGGATGATATGTTACTCTAATTTAATTTCATGAATCAAATGAGTTTTTTTTATTTTTTATTTTTTATTTTTATTTTTCCCAAGTTTAATTCCATATTTATTTAGTAAGAAAAATAATCACTTTTATATATATATATATATAATTAATTGGAGCTTCCTTTCATAAAAAGATATTTTCTTTTTGGGTTAAATTTTTTGAAAATTACTTTTACAATCATCCTTTGTATTTATATGATATTTATATTTTGAAAATAAATCTTTTTGATTTATTCTTTGGCCAAATTAAAAATTTTATCTCTTCGATGAAAGTTGACAAATTATGACTAGATTTGGTCAAAGCTATAAAGACTATGAATAATATTTCTATTTTTTAGCAGATTTAGTTCGGGATTTTGTGGTATTGACTTTAGAGAAAATCTCTTTCATTTATTAGAGATATTAATTGACCAAAATTAGAATTATCTTTGGGATGAATTTGGTTATTTATTTTAGAAATATCTTTTTCTAAAATATGAAATTTTTAATTTAGATAAAGATATTATTTTAAGATAATCTTTTTAGAAAAATCTTTAAAAATATCTTTATTCTTTCTTTACATCTAACTCCTTAATTGCAGATTTGATTTGATAACTATCAATACTTTAAGTTGTTATAAAAATTTCATTTAATAGCAAAAATTTGGATATTGCTAAGGAAACGGGTTTTTTCAACTTTTATTTATATTTTTGATTATATATAATCACAAAGTAATAAAAAATATATTGATACCAAGGCCTAGGATTTTCGTGGAGACTTACCATTTAAAATTCTACTCCACGATACATTTGTGAGAAATCTATTCCATCAATAGAAATATAAAACTCTCTACAGACACGCATAAATATGAATTATAAAATTCAAATCTTCATCATGAGTATAAATGACACATGCATTGAATACTTAGCTTTGAGTTCATTTATATTATTTTACCACAATTTTTGTTATCTTACTATACACTCTAAAAATATGTTAATAACAACTCTTTAAACAAATATAAATAAGGAGATTTTTTTTTTAAAAGTTATTAGTATAAGACTTCATTGAAAACAACCACCACAGAGAGTAGCTACAGATATAACATTTCATCCAAACAGTGAACACTAAAATCCAAACAAATTTGGGATAATAATAGAGTAATCACAATTCACCAGATTAATTCTCCCATCTGAAGAATCTCGGATGGTCAGATATGGAATATCAAGCGATTCCCCAACAAGGAAAACGACTTGATAATGTTGAATCCAATCCATCCACATACAAACTAACTTACAAGATATAAAAACAACTATTACACAAATCTAATATGCAACTTAAACAAGGAAAAAAAAAAAAAACAAAGAGAAAATCAGTAACACCTAATTAGACGATACAAAATAATCTCCTTAATCCAAAAGACAGTCATTGAAAGGTAGCCTTTGGAAACCAAAACAAGGTGCCTCCGACTCAAAATCAAACTCAGTCTTTCTTGAAGACTCTCCCTAAAGAAAGTAAATACTCTCATTCTTTAGTAAGAGAAAGTCTTGATGATGGGGTTTTCTTGATTAGATTAGGGCCGGTTCCGATTAGATGAAAATTAATAGCTGTTTATCTACTTGTGGCTATGATGGTGTTGCTTCAGGAGGGGCGATCAGATGGTTTTAGCACTCAATCTTGGTCCCATGATTTATACGAGTGTTTCTTGGTCCCATGATTTATACGAGTGTTTCGAGTTTTGATGGAGATCAGATTTTTTGTAGGGATTGCTCCCTATCGAAAATAAGGAGGATTTTTTTTTTTTTTTTTGGTTATACTTGCAATTTTGGAGAGACGTGCATCACCACTGGATCAGCAAGTGAGTATATATCAACGTATTAAATTAGTATTTTTATTTATTATTATTTTTTTTAACTTGGGTCTTCGAGGATTGACTAGTAATTGTCACAAATAATGACAAAAACCTTTTATTCTTTTCAAAGCATCCAATAAAACTTCTTTCTTTTTATCAAAGTAACATTAACATCAAAGCTTAGTAGTAATTCACTTTCAATAAAGAGTTCTTTCTCATTCATCAAAAGAAACCTCAAATTACTTTAACAGTCCTCTACATCAAACTCTTTTTCTTTCGAAACAACAGAAAAGTAACGACAAAACTTAGTCACGAAGCTCAAATAAATGTAGGTAAAAATATCCTATGTTCTATTTCAAGTGTTACAAAGGAGATTTGTAATCGTCATATGCATGTAAAGTCACATGACTACATTGGAATTTACTATTAGTAGCATTTTATTTAAAACAAGAAAGTGACAAATTAATATATATAAATAGAAATAGATATATGTTATATTCAGAGTTATTACTGTCTCCATAACAAGAATATAAAACTTGTTTCCTGCTTGATATGATCCTTACGAAAACACTTAAAGACCACACAGAGAACAAATAAAACTAGCCTTTAACTTAGTTACATGAACCCCTATCTATTCACTGGAAAAAAGAAGCATATAATCACCATGAAATCGGTGTAATTATCAATGCATGTTGTGTAATAATTTAAAAAAAAAAAAAAAAATCATCAGTAGCAGCATTCCGTCAAAAAACAATATTATTAAAGCCTTCCTCAAAAGACACTCTTAAAATTGCTCCCATTCAAGTATTAATCAATAACCAAACATGCTTATTCTTTTTAAAAGATTGTGGCCTTGTCCGTTTCTATAATAGGCTAAATGCTCCTCAAATGTCATTGAATTCACACTAACAAATTTATGACCATGTTGTTTCATTGTTTGTCCTATTTTATGTTATTAGTAAGGCATCAAAGAAAGTAATTATAACCAACTATTAGTTTGTACACATAATTAACGACATAATTGATTCCTAAAATTTCTACTTACATCTTACCACTATAAGAGTTGCCTAATGAGTTACTGATGAGAACATTCTAAGGTCTGAGAGGGTAAAAAGGAAGAGCATACGACTTACATCGCTGGATGCAACCTACGGGTTTAATCCAGAGGATGCTCACTACTTACATCGCGAGTGGCAACCTAATGGATTACATTCCCACAACCAATCTCATAACAAATTTCAATCAAACTCAGAATCCACTGCCAATGCTACATGTAACCATCGTTCCTAATCTTTCTATATTCATCTAACTTGAACTAAACTATATAATCTACATCAAATTGATGAACAAAAACCAATTGACATATAAATGTACAAAATCCTACCACACAAATCGCTAAACCACAAATGGCATTATCATAATTGCCAGTCAAAAACATTAACAACTTGCAAGTCCGATTCAATATCTAAGTAGTCACGTCCAACAAAATATGACCACAAAAAACAAACCAACCCAAGTTGTCTAAATTCTAATAGCTAGAAGCATTCAGAGTCCTGCCAATCTCAAACGAAACAAAAGCATCAAGACAAGCATATTCAATTTGGGCTGCAGTGAGCCATTGACAGTCCCACCTACTCATGGTCACGGATCTTGGCTTCGAAATCTCCAACCCCAGAACCTCCCTTGCTAAACCCTTCAAGCCAGCGTTTCTCAGACTCACCATCTCCAAGGCCTCGGCGGCCACGTCCCTCAAGTCCACCCTCTTCGCCACCCTCAGGCCGTAGTCGTACTCCAGCTTCTCGGCGTCATTGTCGACACCGACACCGACGAACGTGTAGCTCTGGTTGAGGAGGAAGTTGATGAGGGAGCGCGGCATGACGGGCGCGTGGATGAGTTGGAAGATGAGGCAACGCCGCCCCACGCAGAGCTGGAGGATCGCGATGGGGTTGTCCTGGTTGTAGCGGTTGTTGGGTCGCCACTCGACGTCCAACCCGACGATCAGGTGGTGAAGACGACGGCGGTGGATGCGCTCGATCTCCGCGATCCATGACTCGACGGCGGATGGCGAGTGGGTTACCAGTGTCTGGATCTGATCGTCGTTGATGGTCACGTCGTAGATGTTGTGGGTCTGGTATGGGAGCTCGCGATCGTGTATCGTCATTGACATAGCCATGACTCAATGAACACTAGAAGTCGAGTCAATGGAGTCGTAGTGCAGTCTTTCGTTTGCTTGTAGAGGGACGTTTTTGTAGTCAATTCAAAAGCTGGTGTCCTTGGAAATTAATAATTTATTGGAAAATCATGAGACTCGGATATTCCGCGTGACCAATCATATCACATCATGGTTTTTCACCGACAGTTGGTTCAGCCACGTTACGTGTATAAAAATACGATATTAATTAATCGAATGTAAAATCATGGCTAGTTAAATGCAGTCATATAACGTAATATTAATGAATCAAATATACATTTGGTTAGCGGATTGTATTTTCATTAATAAGGTTTAAGTTCCTTCATTGTTATTAAAATAAATGTACTAAACAATTTTGATTTATTAGTGATGTTAATTAATGTAACATGCACTTAATGTCATGCAGTGTAATCAGTTAGTGTATTTGTATAACATTATGATTTTTCATGAATAGTTAGTTCAATCATGCGGTGTGATGTCAGTGAATCGAATATAAAATTTTGATTGGTTAGTTCAACCACCCAATATGATATTAGTGAATCGAATATAAAATCATGACTAGTTAATTCAGTCATAATATAATATTAATGTATCAAATATATATTTAACTAGCAGGTTGTATTTTCATTAATTGGATTTAAGTGTCACTATTGTTATTAAAATAAATGTACTAGACGATTTGATTTATTAATGACGTTAATGAACGTAATATATATTTGATGCCATGCATTGTAATCATGTATTTGTACAATATTTTTATATAATTGGTTAATTGAGCAACGTAATAGTAGTGGATTGAATATGTGGGTATTAGAGTTTGTAAGGAGTTGTATAGATAGTTTTCTTTGTAGGAAAGTTATCAACAGTTTGTTCCCGCCAGTACAATTGTTGGTGGGTCAGTTTCCCGCCATGCTTTGGTGGGGTCTTTGATTTGGGTCAGGTGTGAAACCTCAAAGGACAATAATCGAACCCGGCAACTGACCTCATAAAGTTTTAAATACCCGGGTGACACCCTATATTATTTCAACATTATCCAAATTTTGGAGGGCTCGATATAAATACGAGAGAATATCGAATATTATCCGATACATCTATATATATCCCGATATATTTGTAAATATATATTATAATTATAATTACATAGTTATAATTGCTGTAGTGTATATGCACTCTATTTAATCATAATTACTTATAAATATATTAATTTATTATTAAAAGCTATTCATTTAATGCATTATTAATTGTTTTAACTTAGTTTAAGGTTTTAATAAAAAAATTTAAACTTTAAAAGCAAATATCCATCATTTTTTAAATTTTTGGTCAAATATTTAACTAATATCGATATTATCTTGATAATATCCATAAATTTGATAGCTCAATATTGATATCAATACCAATATTTAAAACCTTGCTCATAAGTAAGCTCATCCATTGAGATTTGCCGAGAGCTTTTGTTCTTAAAACTCCCAATCACTATATTTTACTTTTTAATTTGAAATCTATAAATATTTGCTGAGACTAATCTTTATAAATATGATCTTATTTATAATTTTTATTCTCCTCACATCTTTTAAAATTTTGTTAGTAAAGTTAGGACTCGTCACTGTTACGAATATGGAAAGAAAGATGTGTTTAACCACTCGTGGTTAATCACTTAAGTATGGGTGAACATGCAATTTTTCTTTTTTGGAATGGATCGAAAAAAGTAAATGTAAAGATTGAATTAAAATATGTTTTAACTGAACATTATGGGTTGTTGCAGTAGCGCAACTCCACTTGCCCTACTTTTTGACAAGCAAGGGCAAGGTTCAAGTTCTAAGGGGTCACAAAAAAAAAAAAAAAGAAAAAAAAGAAGCAATTTTTCCACTTATATATGTGTCGACTTCTCTTGATTCTAGGATTAAGATCAGACAATACATCTATATTATTAATCAAATTAAAATAATTCTTGTTAAACCAAACTAGTTTCAAATGTGATTCTCAAAATACATTTGATTTTGATGGTTGCTATTGATTGTAGTAGAACAATGATGGGTATACTGTTTTTCTCTTCTTCGGGTGGTAAAATATGGCATATGGATAATACTACTAGCACTTTAAATTTCTTCAAAATTTTTGTATGTCATATAAGATCAAAATAAATAAAGATGATTATTTGTTTGATTCAATATTTAATATTGATATATTGTATTTGTTTGTCAATATCCGAACCCTCAATTATATTTCTCGATTGAATCAAAATAAAATAGATTGTGGCCTTGTCCGTTTCTATAATAGGCTAAATGCTCCTTAAATGTCATTGAATCCACACTAACAAATTTATGACTATTATGAGTATATCTCAGGCTGTGTAAATAGGCTAGTAAAAGTCTAATAGAAACCCAACAGGCTGAATCCAATGAAGTGATCCAATAGACTAAGACCTGGCTCACCAGTACCCGGTCCAAGCGAGCTCCTCAGCTCGCGGGGATCAGCTCGCATTGCCACTGTTACTCACAGGTCGCTAGCCAGTATTACTTAGCTTGCTCTATGCACAACTCGTTGTTCAAGGCAAAATTTAGCTCGAGGTCGTCCAAGACAGGCTCAAACTCGCATAATAAACAATTCGTTAAGAAAATCCCCCAAAAAGGCAATAACCTAAATCAACCATGATTCTACCACCAGAGTTGAAAATAAATTCAAATTCGAATGTTGATAAATTTAATCCCTGATTTAGCAGAACCGATTCCAGATTTTGTACTAATTGATTTTGGAATGTAATTAATGCACGATTCTTTCTTGTTTTATTTCTACTAAAATTGTCACGCCCCTCCATATAAATAGGGGCTAAAGATTCATTGTAACATATACAGACATAATAGCATATTGTGACTCTACCAAAATTATTAGAGATCACAGTTATGGACGTAGACATCATTCTGGCCGAACCACGTAAAAATATTGGTGCAGTTTGTGTTCTTCCTCTTTTTCTCTCTTGTTTTTTGCTTTATTTTTTATTAATTGCAAGTATTGGACTTTGAACTTCGGTTGACCAGAATCCTACGTCGATATTTTGGCGCTAGAGGAAGGGCTCAGATTACAATTTTCTTGACAACAATTCTCTTGAGTTTTTCGACAGTCATGGCAAGAGGGAGAACAACTAAGAGTTCTGACGCGGCGGCTGATGTACTAGAAAGTCAGATGAACCAACAATAACGTGATTTTCAGTTAGTGGAGGATGCCTCCATGCTCACAGCAAGCACATCCTTTGTCCCTGTAATAAGCTTGTTATGGGCATGCCCCCGCTAGCCCCTTGCCAGCCAACACCAATGGTGCCCACGACGGACAGATTTCAAGCGTGGCATCAAAGGTAGAAAGCGTTGGAGGATACGGTCAGGCAACTTGCGGATGCAGTAAATACATTAGTATAGGCCCAAGCACAAAACGTGCCCAGGTTCAAGGTTGTTGCTCCGAGACAAGCTTATTAATAGCATGAAGAAGGAGTGTCAGCACCAGAAAACCATTAAGAGAGGTACTGCAACCTACCGGTTCAGCTTGCTCCTCTAACTTGCGCTTTAGAGTTGGAGGTCGCCAAGCCCGTAAAGAGAGAGAAATTGGGCGTCCTGCAAGCTTGATAAGAAGGGTTAGTCAGGATGGAAGCCGTCGTGTGGAAGCTGGTCATGATTGAGTCCGAGTTGCATCTTGGTATGAGGAAGATGAGGTAGATGATCAATGACGTGCAGGGTCTTATCGGGCAAGTGACTCGTTCAGGGAAAGTCAAAGATATGCGCCAGACCGTTGCTCCCCAGATTGCGAGCATAGAAGGGGATAAAGACCTCAGGATCCATAGATAGAAAAGCTCTTTCAGAGGGTCCAACAGCTCGAAACGCGACCTGACGCCCCAGATCAGCGTGACCATTAGAGGGAGAGGACTCATTTTACTAGGGAGATCGAGACACAACCTCTCCCTCCCAGATTCAAGGTCTCCAGCATTCCTCAATACAATGGAGACAGTGATCCCTACGACCACCTAGATGCATTCAATGTCCAGATAGATCTTCAGACGGACAACCCATTGATTAAGTGTCACGTCTTCCCAGCCACCCTAGGGGATATTCCACGGACTTGGTTCAAAAATCTCACAACTCGTAGTATAGAAAGTTGAGAGGATTGCCAACAAAAATTTGTCAACCAGTACAGGGCTTTGAAGAGGCAGCTCACACCATCTTGTCATTTGGCCACTATTTTTCAGCGTCACAGTGAATCATTAAAAGATTATATAAGCAAGTTCAGACGCGAGGTCACCAATGTGGAGAACCCATCAAATGAAAGTGTTTTAATTGCAATTTCAGTCGAGCTTCGTAAAGATGAAAAATTGTACGAGAGTATTTACAAATCTCCAATAAGGGACTTGGGAGAGTTTTATGAGTGAGTTGCGAAAGAAATTAGGTAGGAGGAGACCTTCGGCCCTAAGAAGTCCAATTAGAAAGGTGAAGCGGGCAATTCTAACTAGCCAAAAAAGAGAAGCAATAGTAAGAACGAAGGTAAAGGTCGAAGCAGTGGCTTGAGCAATCAGATCGCCAAGAAGACCAAAATAGAGCCCAAAAATGAGCAACCTTAACGTCAGGGTCGCTGTGGCAGTTATAGCATCCTGTCAGATACACATGACAAGATTTTTGCAACTAAAATGAATATGGAGGATTTCGGAAAGCCTCATCCTTTGAGGGCCCTTGTTGAACAGAGAGATAAGAATAAGTTTTGTGGTTATCACAACAAGGTCGGACACAATAGTTCAGAATGCTGGGCATTAAAGGACGCCATTGAAATACTGAGTAAGAGAGGTCTCTTGAGAGATTATGTGGTGAGACCAACAGACCTGCGACCTCAATGACACCGACCTCAGCAGCAACAATAACCAGGGTAACAGTAGCCCCAGCGAGCTTTCGAGCAGGAACATGAACCTACGGTAAGAACAATTTTTACTATCCATGGTGGCCCCCATATCGTAGGTACATCAAACAGGTCATATGAACGGTATGTACATGAAGCGAACCATGCCTTGCTCACAAGTCACAGTGGACTAGAGGGACCTGCAAAGAAAGTAAGGACGACATCGGATGACATTGTATTCACCAAGGAAGATGCTAGAGGCGTATGCTGGCCTCACAATGATGCACTTATCATCCGAGCAAAGATCAGTAATGTGGAGGTGCGATAAATTATGATTGACATAGGAAGCTCGATCAATGTTATGTACAAGGGTTGCTTCGATCAGATGAGGTTAGGAGCAGAACAATTGAAACCTTCCCCAGAGCCTCTTTACGACTTTATTGGAGATGTCATCACGTCAGTAGGTCAAATCAAACTACCGCTTACACTTAGGGAATTAAGTCATCACGCCAGTGTGCTCGTGGATTTTTTGATTATAGACTGCCCCTCAACTTATAATATGATCTTGAGGAGACATGCGATGAATGATCTGGATGTAGTCATCTCTACCAGGACCCTCACAATTAAATTTCCAACCCCCAATGGGATAGGATGTGTTCAGGGAGAGTAGCACTTGGCCAGACACTGCTATGAAAATGTTGTCAAGATAGGGGTTAGATGGAAGAAGGTGAATGTGGTTTCACAAGCCGCGAGTTATGAGTGAGAAAGGGGTGAGTCACGACCTTGACCCATGAGAGTTGGATGCGGACAGAGCGACTGGGCCTATTGAAGAACTTGAAGATGTCCAAGTTAGTGAGATAGATGCAGAAAGATGCCTCAAACTAGAGCGATGTTTGACTACAGAAGCGAGAGCCCGACTCGTTGATTTTCTTAAGGCGAACCTGAACGTTTTTGCTTGGAACCATGAAGATATGGTGGGAATAGACCTCAGGGTCATGTTGCACAGATTAAACATTGATCCCCACCATAAACCAGTTCGCCAGAAGATGAGACCTATGATAAGGGAACGCTACTTCGCATTAAATGAAGAGGTAGATAAACTATTGGCAAATAAATTTATTCACGAAGCTTACTACCCAACTTGGGTCATCAATCCTGTACTGGTGAAGAAGAAGAATGAAAAGTGGAGAACTTGCATTGACTTCACATATTTAAACAAGGCATGCTCAAAGGATAGCTTTCCTTTACCTAAAATAGACCAATTCGTGGATGCAATAGCTGGTCATCAGCTCCTAAGATTTATGGATGCATACTCGGGCTACAATGCCCTTCGGACTAAAGAACGTCAGGGCGACCTATCAGCGCTTAGTCAATATGATGTTCGAGGAGCAAATTGGGAAGACCATAGAAGTGTACATGGATGATATGCTTGTGAAATCCAAATAGGTGGATGACCATGTGCGTGACTTGGAGGAAATGTTCCAGATTTTGAGAAACTACTAGATGAAATTGAACTCGCATAAGTGCGCATTTGAGGTAGTCTCTAGGAAATTCCTTGGCTTCATGGTGAACAACAGAGGGATCGAAGCCAATCTCGAGAAGATTAGAGCGTTGATTGATATGAGGTCCCTTACTCGGGTCAAGGACGTATAAAGCTTCAATGGCGAGGTCGTAGCTTTTAGCAGGTTTATTTCGAAGGCAATAGACAAATGCATCACTTTCTTTGACATGTTGAAGAAGGCAAAGAACTTCGAATGGACTGTACAGTGCGAGGTGGCGTTCCAGCAATTGAAGGAATACATAAGCCGAACTCAACTCCTTTCCAAGCCTAAAGAAGAAGAGAAGTTCATTTTATACTTGAGGGTATCTCAACATGCTTTGAGTCCTGCTTTGGTGAGAGAAGAAAAGAAGACGCAACTTTCTATATATTATATAAGTAAGAGGCTGTTTAACGCTAAAACCAGGTACTCGCAGATGGAAAAGCTTGCCTACAGCTTGGTAGTTGCATTAAGGAAGCTGCGTCCCTATTTCCAAGCCCACAAAATTAAAGTCCTCGCCCAATATCTGCTTAAGTAGGCTCTCCAGAAATTAGACACCTCAAGTCGGTTACTCAAATGAGCAGTAGAGCTGGCACAATTTGATATCTAATTTAAGCCAATGTCGGCAATTAAGGCCCAAGCTTTAACCGATTTCATCGCAGAATTTACAAGGCTCACAGATGAAGAGGCCGAATCCTCTGAAGGTCCGACCTGGGAGTTATATGTTGATGGGTCGTTTAGTGAGTAAAAGACTAGAGTTGTAGTTCTGTTAATTAATCACGAAGGCCACAAGATCCTCTATGCGTTAAGGTTCAACTTCTAAGCCACCAATAATGAAGCTGAATATGAGGTGTTGCTCGCAAGTCTGTACCTGGCTAAAGAAATGCGAGTTAAGCAGCTAAAGATCTTCAACGACTCTTAGCTCGTGATCTGCCATATACGAGAAGAGTATCAAACTAGGGGATCTACAATGGTTGTGTACCTCCAGAAAGTCCAAGAGTTGCTAAGCACTTTCTAGAAGTATGAGATGAGACAAATCCAGCGAGCTCAGAACTCATATGCAGACACACTAGCTCGTCTGGCAACCACCCAAGATGCAGATTTTCTAAGGGTAATCTTAGTGGAGTTCTTGCCAATTCCAAGCATAGAAGAGAAAGACTCAATGATGGTCATAGTTGTACAATCTAACTCATGGATGAGTTCAATCTTAAACTACTTACAAGATAGGAAGCTACCGAGTGACAGATTAGAAGCACGTCGTCTGCGAGCCAGAGCAGCTCGATACTGCATCTATGATGACATATTATACAAGAAAGGTTTCTCAACTCCGCTTCTGAGATGCATTGATAACCAAGACTGCGAGACCGTACTGAAACAAATACATGAGGGTCATTGTGGAAATCATGTTAGGAGGCTATCTCTAGCTTAAAAAACACTCCGACAGGGATTCTACTAGCCCACTATGAAACAAGACACCATTAACCTAGTCAAAAAGTGTGACAAGTGCCAAAGGTGCGTCCAGGTTCCACGAGCTCCACCAGCCTATCTCCAACAAATGGTGAGTCCGTAGCCTTTTGCGATTTGAGGAATGGACTTAATTGGGCCTTTACCAACAGCTCGCGGAAGATGAAAATATGCAGTGGTCACTGTGGACTATTTCACCAAATGGGCAAAAGCTAAAGAGTTGGCGGAGATCTCCACTACAAAGATAGAAAAATTTGTGTGGAGTAACATTATTTGCAGGTTTGGGGTCCCTTAGCAGATTGTGACAGATAACGGGATCCAATTCAGCAGCGACCAGTATATCAAGTTCTGTAACGACCTGAAGATTGTCAAAAGCTTCTCAACAGTAGACCATCCACAAGCCAATGGTCAGGTTGAAGCTGTGAATAAAATCATAAAGCAGACCTTGAAGACAAAGCTGAAGCAAAGAAAGGAGTATGAGTGGACGAGCTACAAAAGGTACTATGGGCCTACAGAGCCATAGCTCGCAGTACTACAGACGAAACTCCTTTTTCAATGGTGTATGGACCCAAGGCCATGATCCTAGCAGAGTTAGAAGTGACATCGCAACGTAAAGCAACCTTCAACCCAAAAGACAACAACTGACTACTTGCTACAAATCTCGACCCGCTTGAAGAGGCAAGAGAAGCAACACGCTTGAAAGTAGCCATTTATCAACAAAGGATCGCGATGTACAACAATAGAAAAGCCCGAGTTCGATGTTTCAATGTGGGCGATCTCGTACTACGTCTTATTCTGACTGGAGCTCACAAGGCCAGCGATGAGTCCTTAGGTCCAAAATGGGAAGGTCCTTATGTCATCAAAGAAAACTTGGGAAATTGAGCCTACCGTCTAGCAAATATGAATGGAGCTGAAGTTCCTCGAGTCTGGAACGCTGAGCATCTTCACTCATACTTTTGATAACTCTTTTGAGTACATATGCTTAATTTGTAATTAAACTTTTTCAAAGTTAATAAAAGCTCCAGATTCCTCATGTTATTTAGTGATTGCTCTTTATATGTTATTCTCTAAATTTTATGAGTTACTAAGCTAGCAGGTTCCGTTATATTAGCTCGTTATCACGCCCACAGCTCGTAAAACATATCGCTATGACAGGCGAGGTTATGACCCCCTACATAGCTTGCAAAAATATCGCTATGGCAGTCGATGTTACAACCCCCTGTATAGCTCGTAAATTATCGCTATGGCAGACGAGGTTACGACTCCCTGCATAGCTCGTAAAAGATATCGCTATTACAGGCGAGATTATGACCCCCTACATAGCTCGCAAAACATATCGCTATGGCAGACGAGGTTACAACCCTCTACATAGCTCGCAAAATATATCGTTATGGGAGGCAAGGTTACGACCCATTGCATAACTCACAAAATTATCGCTATGGCAAGCAAGGTTACTGTAAACTCCTAGCTCCGACTTCTAAAGTCCCAACGTTAGAAATAAAGTTAGAGAGATAATATATAACTCTCTACATTTAGTTGATTAAATTTCATAGCTTCCGAAATCTATTTCATTTAGAGTACGACAAAACTCGTCGTATTAAAAAGTTTAGTAACGTCCCAATGAAAATCTAAGTCAAGAAATCCAAGATGTTAGTAAATGATAATCGAATTAAAATTCGATTAAAAAGAGAGAGTCAAGTGATCAAGAGAAAAACTTGACATCCCATAAGATGTTTATGAGATATATAAACCAATCAATTAAAAGTAAAAACTATCAAAGAAAATAAAATTAGATAAGAGGAAAGTTAGATTTCCACAAATAAGAAATATATATATATGTATATATATATATATATAATTGACAAGTAGACAAGTTCTAAAGTTAGAACTTCATTACATAAATAAATATAAGTAATAAAGTGTTACTAAGTGATTGAATAAGTTTAAGTGATAGCCCAACAAATTAAATAGAAGCAAAACCTTCAAAACCATAAAGGATGAAGGGTGTAGTAGCAATTAAGTAAAACAAGAGAAGGATTTTTGTGAATAGAAAAAGATGAATGCAAGAAATGCAATTCTTGAAAGGTGGAGTCTATAAATACAAGACTTAGCTGATAATTTTCAGCAAATACAACCCATTCAGTCGTGAAACACACAGAAACCGTGAGAGCAGAACAGGGCAGCAGTTGTTGGCGTGAGGAGCTTCCAGAAACGGGCAGAACCAAGGGAGATTAAGAGCAGAAGTGAAAGGCCATAAGAAGAGAAGAAGAAGGCATGAAGAGAAGAGGAAGATCAGCTGCTGGTCGTGCTCAAGAGGAAGCAACCAGCAGCAGCAGCAAGAGCAGAACCGAACCAGAAAAGTGAAGACAGCTCTGCAGGGGTCTGGACGCCAGACCAGAAAAGTGGGAGAAGAAACAATCATCCAGCCCATTCAAGCCTTGAATCCTCTTCTCTAAGACCTCTCCCAAGTCTCTCATAACTCTATAAACTAAGAACCAAGTAAGAATCACTTCATCTCTTCTAGTTCTTGCTGAAAGTTTGAAGTAGGTAGCTGCTGAAATTTTCTGCAGAAAATTGTTTTGTGTTGTGTTGGTGTTCTACACTTCAATCAAGTGTGGAACCCCAACTAGATGATGATGAACTTTAAATAACATGTTGTTGGGTGTAAGTGGTAGCCTAGGGTTTTATTTATGGCTGCCACATATTTGATTTAAGTGAAAACAAAATCAACTCTCACACACACACCAATTAGTTGATTAAAGTTTTGAGTGAATTGTTAGTGTTCAAATGAACAAGTAATGTTTATGTGTGTGTTGTGACTATATTAGACAGTAAATAAGCTCTGAAATTAGAGGTTATGAACCCAAGTTTGAGCATAAAAATGATTAGAAAAGCATAGGAGAGCATATAGGAATGATAGAAGCTCAATAGAATTGGTTTTAACAATTTTATCAATCCCGAGCTGAATTTTTAGCTAGGGGAGACCTGACCATATTTGGCTTATTTGGGGGTGTTCTACACCTCAAATGATGCCTAGGAACCATAGAAAACCATAGTTTTTGGAACGGATCGAATCCGATAAAAATTGTGCAAGTTATGCACGAAATAGCGCCGTTAGAGCTCTGAGAAGTGAAACGGCTATCCTAATGCAATTTTTATTGCATGGTTTGAGTTTGGTTCATCATTATAAGTTAAATGAAGCTTAGTTATGGAATAAAATCTAGCGTCGCTAACCCAAAACCAAGAGGTTGCAAAACGGGCACTTAATTGTGCCCGAAAGTGTCCAAAACGGACGTTTTCCTTAGATTTGACATAGCAAACGATGAAGTTTCTCGACGAAATTTTCCGGGCGACTTAGTTATGTGATAAGGAGACGCTAGAAAAAGGAACGGAGGTGAAACCATGGCTGGTTTCAATTCTGTTTTTCGTGGTCAACCGTATAATTAAAAGTTGACTTTTTGTTTTAAGCTTTTGGAGACCAAATGAAACATATGGGGATGATCCTAGGGGTCTAGAAGTAAAACTTTTACAAAGAAATCGAAGTTAGAGAGTTTCGGTTGAGTTAAAAACAAGTTAGGAGATTATATAGAGGAAATGGGTCTTAATTGAGATTATTAACCTTGAAGTTGAGATTCTCAACTTTTCAAATTATCACTAGTAATGATGAGATCATGTTGTGTAGGTGACGAGCACGTGAGCGGCGTCCAGGAGCCTCGTCGAGACGCTTGACGCGGCCTCGAGGTAAGTGGTTCGCCACTTATTAGCTTTTTAAATGGTCATGCAATTTCTTGATGATGTTAAATGACTATAGTAGCTATATAATAAAGGAAATCGGAAATAATATATAATGATATAGTTAAAAGTTAAGCGTATGGATTCCGATGTAATCCATATGTTTCTAGAAAATGATTATGAGTTGTATGTAGAGAAAATGAACTAAGAAAGTTTTCAGAAGATGTAAAACTAGTGAGTTTTGTGCTTTTGCACTTGAAGAAATTGATTATAAAACCCATGTATATGCCTTAAGAGGTTATGAGAGTTAGCGCTACGTGACGACGCAGAAAATTCCGTCCGTAGTCGCTCAGAGTATAGAGAAATTAGCACTACGAGACGACGCAGAAAATTCCGTCCGTAGTTGCTCAGCTTCCTAGAAAATATAAGCGCTACGTTGCGATGCAGAAAATTCCGCACGTAGTTGGTTAATTAACAGTTAGCGCTACGAAGCGATGCAGTAAATTCCGCTCGTAGTTGCCCAGAGTTTTAGCACTACAATTGCGATGCAGAAAATTCCGCATTGTAGTTGCTCAGTGATAAGATTTAGCGCCCTACGTACGATGCAGTAAATTCCGTAACGTAGTGGTTGAGATACCTCAGTAAGCTTCACGTTGGCGTTAGTTTTAATCGCCCGTGATGGTTAGAATGTTTAAAGGATATACATGGGGGTTTTGAAAGAAATCACAAAACAAATGATAAATTGTCATGTTAGTGTATGATATTATATCTTTGTTGTACTAACTTGTTTATTTATTTTGTAGCTATTTATATTTCATTGTGTGCTACCGCGGATGACAGGATGTCATCATTTTGTAGGGTATATATAGGTGGGCGATTTATGACATATGATGTAAAACTTTATGTATGAGATGGATATGTAATTGAGCAACATATATTCAGATTTTGAAATTGTATATTTGTAAATATTCATGCATTTCATATATATGATGCATCTAGATATATTCTACTTGAGTTTGTAAGTTTGTACTTATAAATTGAGAATTGAGTGTTGATGTGGCATGTTTGTGGAAATATTATGATGATTATTGCAAGTTTGAGAATAAAGAAGTTGGGAGGAATTGAGATTTTAGTCGAAGTGTTATTTTCTTGACAGGTAAATTTTGGTTTATCAAAAATGCAGTCGTTATGCTGCCGAAAAATTTTATCAAAATATTTGAAATAGAATCGAGAAAAATTTTATCACTCCCAACTAGTTTAAAAGGAAAACTAAATTTTTGAGTTTAAACGAGTAAACCGGTTGAAGAAAGTTAGGGTTCGCTTCTTGGATTTCTTCGACCCGACAAGTCGGTCTCGATAAGTCCGTTGAAGTGCCCGGCAGGATCCTCCAGACAAGAGCATAGATAAGGTCTGGGAAGGGTCCTGTCAGTTACGACCCCCTGCATAGCTCGCAAAAGTATTACTATGACATGCGAGGTTACGACCCCCTCCATAACTCGTCAATATTTTAATATGGTAGTCGAGATTGTGATCCACTATCTAGCTCGTGATAACTTTATTATGTTCTACTGACTTAGATCTTTTGGTTAATTGACAATATAAAGTGACAATTTACAAGTTACAGCTCATCAAAATTAATGACTTTATGATTTCAAGCCAGGTTTCATTACCATCTGTTTAAATGATTTACTTAGATGAAGATGATGCAACAAAAGTATGAAACAGCAAATGAAGTAAGTCAAACGAATTCAACATATTCTTAACAACGAAGAAATTTTATTAAGTTTGAAAAAACAAATTCCTTACAAAAGACCCCGCCAAGCGAGGCGAACATAAGACAATCAAAAGAAAATTCAGATGACAAGAACAGAAAGTTCAGCATAGCGAGCTACTCGGTGCCTTAGTCATGGGGAGTTGATCTTGAAGGAGACTCATCACTTGAAAGCTTTGTGACCTGAGCTGGCTCGTCTTAAGAGGTCGCACCCAGTATCTCCATAGCCAAAAAAAGTGCGTCTGAAACAACTGAAGACGAGGCGACTTCTACCTTGAATCTTTCCACCTCCAAGAGTCTCACATCACCAAAGAGCGAGAAATCTAGCTCGGGATACGTCTCTCACAGGGTGAAAAGGAAATTGCTACATGTATCTGGTTCGGCCTCCTCTCTAGATTTAGCGATTTGCATCTTCGTCTCTTCCTTGACTCTGGCAACTTCATCTGTTAGAACAGCAAGCTCCATATGAGTAGCACTTGCATGATGTTCAGTAGCTATGGCTCGCTGCAATGTGGTCTCAGTTTGCTGTTTAGCAGCCTCAGCTCTTTTCTTAGCAGCCTCAACTCGATGCAAGACCTTTTCAAGTTCTCCTCTTGTCTTGCTCAATTCCTTTTCGCTATGGAGGAGCTTGGCATTGAGATGTGACCTTGTAATTTTATGACCACTTTCCTCATGAGTTAGAGCCTTCTCAGCTTTCCTCCTAGTCATTTCAACGTCCAACAGCTTTGCCTCAAAAGCTTGCTAACATCTTATGGCTTTCTCGGCCTCTGCAGTCAAGAACTTGAGCTCCTCCTTCCCCTTCTCCAGCTCATCCTTTAGTTTCCTTTTTCGGTCTTCAGAAGCTCTAATTTCTTGCCTCTGCTTTATTGCCCCCAACGCGACTTGAAATGCCGCGAGTTAGTATTTAACGAAACAAGGATGTGAGAGAGATAAAAGGGAAGTCAGTTAACAGCATCCCATGGCGACCTAGGTAGTCAGCTAGGTCCTCACCACAAAGGGCGTTATTTTTCAAGGTCCTGGGGTGGGTCAGTATGATCTCAAACCAGTGGTTGAGGAATGACTTCAAGTATTTTCCTCCGGGTCCGCTTTTAGGTCGAGCCTTGGCTAGTGGTATTGTCCTTCTCCCTGTGACCTCAGCGACCTTGGGCTACTTACCTTTGTCTGCATGATGTCGCTTGACTGAAGAATGACCGGACGCTGATTTTCTTTTTCCTCTCATGCTTGAACCAGTTTGAGTGTCGCGAAAAGGGGTTTCAGATCAAATTTCACCCACCTTTGGTTGCGAGGTGGGGGCTGAGGCCTGTGGAGGATCTACAACTGATGCCGAAGTGGGCACCTCGTTAGAAGCAACAACTAGAGGGGTTACAGGCTTGACAGGGCATTTTGGAGGAGTCTGTCACAAGGGAAGTTTCACCATCTTTGGGACTTGTTAAGGAGCGAGAGCTGGATTTGTTTGCGGTATAGGAGCAGAAGCCGAATCTGCTTGTGGGGTAGGAGCAACTTCTTCTCCAACAGCTTTAAATACGGAAGTGAGCTCAAGTTCGCCTTTGCTTCTTATATCCTTTCTGTTATCTATTAGCTCATTGTCAAAAGGAGGAGTTAACTTATAAGTCCTGAAGAGGTCGTTGTCAGAGGCGTTGCTAAGTGTTGCCTCGTTTGAATCTGCAAGCGCTTTAAGATTCTCTTCTTCCTTGTTACTGAGAACAAGCTTATCTCCTTTCAAGTCTGCAAAACGAAGAATGTCAGCTCGCTAAAAAAAAAAAAAAAAAAGAGTCGTTAGCTCGCAAATGTTTTCCTTTCTATCTACCTAGACTTAGAACAAAAGTGAAGTTGTTAAGTTGCTCGAGGGAAGGGCAAGAGATGTAAAACCAACTCGATTTGTAGTCTCATACGTTGGACTTGCCCTTTGCATTACCATGAGGCAAGAGACTCTTATAGTCTGACTGACGAGCTGCGAGATAGTAGATTCCATCTCGCATTCCATCTTTTACGCCACCAACACCTTTGAAGCTATAAAGGTGACTCATGATTTTTGAAGTTGGAGAAGGAAGGCCATTTCTGAGGAAGACTAAGGTCAAGAATGTAAGCTGTGAGTACGAGTTCGGGGTCAGCTGGAAGGGGAAAAGCTTAAACCTATTTAGAAATTTGATGAGGTAAGTAGGAACTGGAAATCTGAGTCCGTGCTTAAGATGACGGGTGTTGATAGCAATATATCCTTTGGGAGGATAACATGCGTGGTCGTTAGGAGCAAGAGACATCACGCGACATCCCTTGGGAAGGTGATACTGCAAAACAATTCCCCCCCCATCTCGTTGTATGATATCTTGGAAGCGTGATATATAAACACCTTGCGTGCTCGCCGCTCCTCAGTGGCCTGACAAGCCATCTTAAGGTCTGCTCGAGCTGTAAACCCCTCAGCTACCTTACCGCTCTGAGAAGGCGCTCCCCTAACAGTGTGTTCTTCAGTAGAAATGAGCTCTTTCGAGCTGGACGAGTCATCGTCTCCTACTCTATGTGATTGGCGTGCGCGACCTAAAGATATCTACACATGAAAAAGTGCAATTAGGTCTTTATTACTAGACCATGCTTAAATATCCTAAGTCTCCTACCGAAGTACTACCTAGTCTATAGATCGCAAACGCCACACAGATAGCTAATGTAATGGGGGCTCGACCTATAAGAAAATGACTTACATGTATCTCATTCTACAGTTTGCATGCATAAAAGTCACAAATAGTAATCAAGTCGTAAATAGACAAGCAACAAGATCAAATCAACAGTCGTATTCAATAACAAGACATTCAACAGCAGAAACATGAAACATTTAAACTTATTTTAAACCTAGGAAATGCAATGCAAACGCAATGTATTACAAGCGACGAAAACAAACCAAAAATAAAAAAACCAAAGTTAGAGATGAAAACTTACTGTTAATCCTTGCCAAAAGATGAAGAATCTGATGATCGAGAATGTAGAATCTGAGAAGAGCCGGCGTAAGGAAACAGAATGAAGTGAAAAAGAAGAAAGAGTAACTTGGCAGCTGGAATCCAAAATGATAGAGTAAAAAGAAGATGAAAGGTCTCCACCTATATATAAGGGTGGCAGAGTCCATGCTCTAGCCGTTCGATCTAGGAGCTGTGTAAGTGCCTCAAATCCAACGATGCAGCACGAGTTGCGGTTCTTATAATCATAGCCATTAGTTGAGAAAGGTGCGCATTAAATATGCGTGGCACGAGACGTGCCAATTGAGCTATCACCTGAATCATCGCCACATGTCAAAAGTGATGGGATGGAATTTGAAAAGGTGCGGGACGACAGCACGAGACGTGTCAGCTTTTACCAGCGGGCTCGAGCTTCCAGTTCACAGAACGCACTGAGAACTGGGGGGCTGATGTTATAAGTATATCTAATACACATTACAAGGTTTATAAACCATCCAACATATTTTAAGACTACAAAACACAAACATATACTTTTGTATCACAAAATAAAATCTTAGACCCAAAATTTACAAAACATTCTTTAAGGCTTTAAAACCACTTATCTTATTTTCGAAAGCCATAAAATATATTCACTTTATTAAATGATAAAACTTACTTTGGAAATCATAAAACCAAAGCTCACTTTGTTAATTTATAAATATAATCGAAAAATCAAAACATGATTTACTTTAATAAATTTATAAAATTCACTTTAAAAGTTCAATACAATTTATAAAATTTTCAATTGATCAAATGAAATTTGAAATTATCAACAACAAAATTTCTAATTTTATAACCAAATAGGTATATTTTAAATCATAAAATAAAATCTTAAGTTCATAATTCCCAAATTATACTTTATGTTTTCAAACTCAACTAATTCCATTCATAAACTATAAAAGGAAATTTTTGCCTTATTAAGTCATGAAACTAACTTTGAAAATTCAACACAAATTATGAGATTTCTAAATCTTCAAAGATATATTTTAAAATGCATACTTTCTAGCTTGTAAATCATAGGAAATACCTAAATCAATAGGTAAAAGCTTTAAATTCATAGTTCTCAAAGTGTGCTTCAAGATTTTTCAAAACTAATTTCCTTATTCCAAAAACTATAAGATACAACTTGTTTCACTAGTTTATGAAATATTCTTTGAAAACTCAATTCAATCATAGATTGTGCCAATCATCAACTTACTTTAAAATCATCCAAAGACATAGTTTCTAATTCTTACATAACTTAATGTATACTTTCATAGTTTCCTAAAACATAATCTTAAATCAAAAACCATAAAAACTTTGTATAGATTGTGAAACACATTATGGAAATCCAACACACCATATAAGGCTCACAATCACTAAACACATTCTAAAATTTCCAATAAACATAGTCTTTAATTTATAATTCATAAAGTACACTTGTAAGATGTAAAACATAATTTAAAATTCATCAATCATAAAATATATTTCAAGGTTTCAAAACCAAAATCCTATTTCATAAATCACAATTTCATATTTTAAAATTTGCAAGACAAAAGCTAAGATTATAGGTCCTAAATATGTTTAAAAGTTTCCAAACCATATTCTAAAATCATGTATGTATAAACAAAACTCCATCCTTCTAGATCCATAAACATACTTTGAATCCTTACACCATACTTCAAAGTATTTAAAAATCTATACTTTATAACCATACTTCAAAGTATTTAAAAAATCTATACTTTATAAACTAAAATTCATATCACATAATTTTGTAAAACATAATCCAAAGTTCTAGGTTCTAATACACACTTTTAAAATTCTCAAAACATATTCTAAATTCCATAACTCATAAGACACCTATACTAACAAAATCAATCTTCCTCAATTCAAAATCTCAAAACATACTTCAAATCTTTTAAACATAATCAAAATTTATAACTCACAAAGCATGATTCGATCACCAAAACTAACAAAAGTGAACACAAAACATAAATACTTTCATAAATCAAGTTTAAAAAAATATCTACTCACTAGGTTTAGGTTTCTCCCAAGTCAAATGGAATCCTCTTGCCTTGCCTCCTTCTTGAAATCCTTTTCACCTAAAATAACATCAAGACCTACTTAGAATCTACAAGAACTAATCTAAGAAAATTAATCCTAGATTGAAACTAATCTCTTACCAAAATTCTCTCCAAACCTCTTTGATTCTCTTCTCCTCCTCTTGATTTTCCTTTCCTTCTTACTTCTCCTTCTCACTTGATTTTTCCTTCTTCCTTTAAGGGGTGTTCAGCCAGCAATAACAAATAATGGTGGGTGGCTTTTTAATTTACAAGAATTACACCTATATATACATATATATATATATATATATATATATATATTACCAAGTATGGAACAAAATCAATCCACTTGGTCCCCTTTTTCTCCACATATGTTGCCATAAAAATCTAACCAAATACCCCTTTGAAATTTCCATCTTACCTTTACCATAACATTTCATTTTCATTTATATCCTTTCTAGAAAAATCTTATTCTTTGCATTTCCAATTTTACCCTTGTCATATCACTTTATTTACAATTTTGCGCTTTCTAGATAATTCTTTTATTTCCTCCAATTACCCTTCAAAAATTTCATAATCTCATCCATGTCCTTTCTAGAATTCTTTCTCCTTTTTCCACCAA
The DNA here is from genome assembly GCA_019925255.1 of Litchi chinensis. Classification (NCBI taxonomy): domain Eukaryota; kingdom Viridiplantae; phylum Streptophyta; class Magnoliopsida; order Sapindales; family Sapindaceae; genus Litchi; species Litchi chinensis. The sequence goes on from CM034467.1 coordinate 7,682,093, forward strand.
TTGCCCTCCAATAATTTTATAATTCCATTTATAACCTCTCTAGATATTTCCATTCTCTTTTTACACTTTGACGTTAGATGGGTGTATTTAGAAGACAAGTGAGGTGTGTTTAAAAAGAAATTAGGTCATACTAAATTTTAAATTGGGCTTACTTAAATTTATTTTCTTTGGACCCTTTTCATTTAAGCTTCTAATTGCACTCGTTAAATTTTTTTATCTAAACCTCACCTAAGCTTCCTTAAAAGCTATATTTATATTTATATTGTTTATTAGATCGATTCGGATTCGGGTGTTACATATTGAGTCAAATGAGTATCATATGCCATCGCTCATGTCCCGTTAAATCCTAACAAAATAGTTGTGCTAAACAGAAACATAGATACATTCTTGAAACTATTTATGCACTTTTCCTATCTGTCTCTTGTCTTGAAAAATTTTGGGAAGAAGCTACATTAATAGCAATATATACCATCAATCATGTTCCTACCTCCATCATTGATAATCCAATTCCTTATGAACGATTATATTACACTCCTCCAAACTACCAAAATCTAAAAGTTTTTGAATGTGCTTGTTTCGTTCTCCTTCACCCTCACAAAAGGAATAAATTAGAGTCTCGGACTCGTTTGTGCTATTTTCTTAGCTATGACATTGAATGTAAAGCTTACATCTATCTTGTCATCTTGAGTTTGAGATGAGATGTATTATCATTCATATTAATTAAAATTAAACCATTACATATATATCATGTATGCCAGCTATCTTTTATTGTCTTCCAGCTATCTTGTATATAATATTCAATCCTTTAGTCTACAAATAGGACTCACTTTGTATATTACATTTTAGTGAAATACATATTATTATTTCCTAATTTTTCTAAGGATTTAGAAAATGAGGTAGTAGTGGCCCACGCAAAGCTGAAAAGTGGCCATTAGGTTGTTGTACCTGCACCTTGAAGTTCGATCGCCACTCGACATCGAGGCTAATGACCAGGTGGTGGGGACGGTAGTGGTGGATACACTTGATTTTCCAAATCTAGATGTTGATGATTGAGGGAGTGGTGGTGACTGTGGTGACAATGTGGTTGTCGAAGAAGGTGATGTCGTATTCTTTGTAGGCGTTGTATGTGAGGTCTTGGTAGTATATGGACATGCTCATTTTTTCTTCTTTTGTCGTAAAAAAAGTGAAATGTTTCTAAGAAGAAGAAGCGGAGAGGTTTTTGTTGAGAGAAGAAGCAGAATTGTTTCATGTAAGTGAAAGATATTTAAAAGAGTTTGACTACTTTACCTAACTAGTAATATTACTCATCAATTACAATTGTTGGATTTAAAATTCGGATGTAAGTATTTGCAAAGATATAAATGTGATGAAGGGTGGTGATTGAATTGAGTGAGACGTGCAGACGAGTTGGTATACGTATGTGTAGTTTTTGGTTTCTTGTTAGGCACATTGCATTATTTGAAACTAATTGACTCACACTATTAGAAATGGTAATTCTAATTTACTCATGACTCCTTAAATTGAAACTGAAAAACTTAACATTAAGGAAATTTAAATCATATTTGCATAAGAACTCTATTTCCTAATCATGTCCTATATTATGATCTTGATTAGTTTGTATTTTGTAATGTATTGAAAAAAATTTCAAATGCTTTTGTCCGATGTTTCAGCTTGTAAATCTATCGGCATTTTTCACTTTAGTTACAATTCAATTAATATAGTGGAAAGACAAAAGCTATAGAGATTGTTTTGGTGATTGGATGAATCCAACGGCCCAAAATGATAGTCATACAAACATTAAAAACAATTAGAAAGGACATGCATGTGGTCTGCAACACATGCATCTTTTCTCTCAAACACCCTTGTCTCTCTGCCTTTATGTATCTCCATTTTGTGTGTTGATAATTATTCTAAAGTTGGTATGATAATTATTAGCATAGACAAGACCTAAATTTCTTGGCTACATCTTAGAGGTTAGTTTTGTACAAATCTTTTCAGGTTGACGCAGGATATGCACTGACCTTGCTTTATCCATGAACATGCAGATATCATGACTATGGTAAACTTTTTTGTCTTTTTATTATTTAATTTAATTGTTTCTGCTCTAAAGTGGATCAATTAGGTGTCTGCTACCTAGTTTGCTAGTTGTGCCTGTGTTGCGTATGTCCAAAAGGTCAAATTACTACAAAATGTTTGCTTTGCTTTGGTATGTTGCATACAAACGTCTTTTTCCTTTATGTAATTGGTTTTGCGATTTTTGTTGTGAGAAGTGGAACTGTTTCATGCAATTGGAAAAAAAAAAAATCCCTAAAAATTGGATGGAAATCTTAGAAAAGACGTGATGTGATGGAGAGTGGTGATTGAATTGAGTGACACGTGCGGAAGAGTTGGTGTACGTGTGTGTAGTTTAGGGGTTTGTTGTTGGGCAAGTTGCATTATTTTCTTTCTCGCCATTTCTTTTACCTATTTTTCTCTATTTTTTTCTTCAGTTACTAGAACTGACCTACAAAACTATCAAAACCAAATGAGGTGAGACATTAATGATGCAGCCTGAAGAGCAACTCTCATACGTAAAGGATCGGCATGCACAAAAGTAGGAAAACGACTCATACAGGATAAGGGTTCGGCCTATACGAAAGTGTGAGAAGTTAGCCACATTAGTGACCATTGAATGTCAAACCCAAGATCTGAAAAAAAAAAAAGATCCATTCAAAAATATTAAAACTTATAATAATAAAATAAATAAGTTATTTGAAAAAAAAATGGAAATTTCTTTGGTTGCTTGAACCCCATTGAAGATGGAGACGAAGTCTACTAATGAAAGAATCAAACGAATGAGATTCTAAAATTTTAAGAACTAGATATAATGGAAATATAGTCACAATTAAAAAATATATTTTTTTTATTAGAAGATAAAAGAAAAATTATTTAATGTTGCCTGGATGCAAGATAGGCCCAACGAGATGCGGATATGCCAGCTTAGCCAGAATGTGACATGTGGCACATGATATAGACTTTAAGGGAAGGAAAAGTCAGATATGCTAAATTGTACAATCAATATCATTAATCATTGAAGGCATAAAACTTGCTTTTGCAACCAAAGAAGGTTTCAAACTTGATGAATCAGTTGAAAAAATTCAAAGGCAAAAGATATTGACCTTCAAAGGAACTATTCCAATAAATCATTAATAAATATCTAACATGCAGTGAACATCTATCAACATAAAGGTAATCCAAGCGACAAATGACAAACACCAACATATGCATTATGATACCTAGAAAGTAGGTTTGTGTCTGTTTATAAAAGACAATTTAACATTTCATTAGCTAGTCCTTAGAGAAACCGCACACACTTATTAAAATAATTAAATATAAAATATGACTTAAGCATCAGAGGGTCTAAATACAATCTCCAAATCAACTTAACAAATATTTATTTGTTCTGTAGGCGAGAGTTGCAACAAATAATCATTCTTACCAAGTAAAGGGGTCATTCGAAGATACTCAGAATATTTGCATGACAAGCTCAAGTTGCAACAAATGCAAAAATGGAAAAAAAAAAATATATATACTCTTAATTATATTAATACAAAAATATATAATAAAAATTAAATTTTATGAGAGAAAAAAAAAAAAAAAAAAAAAAATTACAAAATGCAACTATAAGAAAATGAAAAATTTTCCTTCAAAAAATTGAAAAATCAAAATTTAAAAATTAAAAATAAAATAAATAAGTTTGATCTCTATTTGTCCATCATAGGATGGATATTAGAGATCCATTATTTAAAAAAAAAAAAAAACCATTTTAAAAATTTCATATGATGGAGATTCAAATTAGATCTCCATCACCTACCTGCAATAGACCTAGGTTCATCAACGACACGCAACGGACAATTAACCCACGTTGATTAGATTTGGAAAAGAAAAAGGATGAGCACAGCAAATCTTTAACTTACCATTTTCAAGAGAAGGAAAATCAATTTAAAGTTTGTTGGAATTAAAAGATTTTTACAAGTTTTTTAATTCACTTTTAAAGATGCAATAAAAATATAAAAATATTCAATCTAAGCTTTTAAAGATTTCATCAAAGTTTGATATATATATATATATTAAATCCAAAGTCTGACATATTCGGTCCAAAGTTTTTAAAATTTCATGAAAATTCAGATATATTTAATTCTGACTGACAAGTTCAAATAAATATAAATACATTGATTTAATTTTTGATCTTACATACCAAATAAGCCCAATATGCGAGCCATGACATCGATTTGTCTGACCCACAGGCCACAGTCCACCTAAATGTATCACTGTTCTGTTTCCTTCTCCTTGGGTCTTTGGAAGATGACTCATGACTAGTGATTGATGCAGTCGCCTTCCATGCGCATGTCGCACAAGTAACCTTAATTCAAGTCCCAATCACTCTCTCAGCGGAGGTGCACTGAATCCACTTATGGTCTCCTAGAACAGCAACAACATAAATGCTGGTATTACAAAATAAGGAAAAGAAAAAACAATAATAATAAAATTAAATATAGTCCATCCTATCTATCCACGTAGACATTGTGAGCTCGTTTGACACATTGTATAAGTTTTTAACTGTGAGTTTTCCATTGAGTGTTCCAGATGGATCAGATTTACCGTTTCTTTTCAATAAGAAATAATTAATTTGATTTATTATTATTAACTTTTAAGTATATAATGAGCAAATACAGCCCATTTGGAATGTATTAGAAAACACAACTATGGTGTTTTAATAATACCGTTTGTATTAGATAAGCACAAATGTGCAATACACAAGTCTGCCTAATAATACATTAGTTTAATACATTTTAATTATCATTACAATAAAATACATGCAAATAAACATAGCTTGTATATATATTTTTTAATAACCGGGACTAGTTCAGGGAATAATCGGGATCTATTGGAATAGGAATATTAATAGTGCTGTCCGAAAAGCTACTCCCAAATGAGAGTTTCACCCACATGAAGGTGAGAGAGAAATCCACATGATGATGGATAGACAACCCACGTAGAAAGTGGGAGGACATAGCCTATATGTTTAAAGTTTAAACACTACTATTTCAAATTAAACAAGCAAAACCAAGCCTCAATTAGATGGACTATCTACTTCAAAATGGACTATCTACTTCAAAAAAAAAAAAAAAGATGTACTATCTTTATTTTATTTTTTTGCAATACCTAAACTTGCAAATATTTTCAATTACTTCAGATATTACTACGGTTCGATTTGTTTGGAACCATTTTACACCAGGTTGGAGCATGACCACAATTCGAAAGCCTCTAATATATTTTTAGGCCATGTTGACAACAATTCGAAGGCTATTAATTTATTTTTGTTATGTAATGGGTTGGTGGTATTTTAGCAAATATGATATGTGGAATTCATTGGATTGATATTGAGTTCACATGATTTATTTAATTAAGAGTAAATTTTTATATTATTAATTAAAAAAAAAACTGTACCACTATAATAATTTTATTCTTATTAGTGAATAGGTGCTGACATCATTTGACATATGACAGTGTTTTAGTGTTTATGATTTTGACATCATTATAAGGCTATGGTTTGAAAAACTCAGAAGCTGGTACTATAAGAGTTTTCATGTAATTTGTTGTAACTTGTAACAGGTCACTGATAGTCGTTACAACAACTGACTCAGTATTACAACAATTCTGGGTGTTTAACAATGAACACTAAAAATGAATGATATTTGGCTGTGATTTAATTTCACGAATCAAATGTGTTTTTCTGATTTTTCCCAAGTTTAATTTCCATATTTATTTAGTAAGAAAAAGAATCACTTTTAATATATATATATATATATATATATTTCATTAATTGGAGTTTCCTTTCATAAAAAGATATTTTCTTTTTGGGGTAATTTTTTTGAAAATTACTTTTAGAATCATCCTTTGTATTTATATGATATTTATATTTTGAAAATAAATCTTTTTGATTTATTCTTTGGCCAAATTAAAAATTTTATCTCTTCGATGAATGTTGAAATTAAAAATTTTATCTCTTCGATGAATGTTGACATAATTACAACTAAATTTGGTTAAAGCTAAAAAAACTATGAATAATATTTCTATTTTTTAGCAGATTTAGTTCATGGTTGTGTGGTATTGACTTGAGAGAAAATCTCTTTCATTTATTAGAGATATTTATTGACCCAAATTAGAATTATCTCTTGGATGAATCTAGTTATTTATTTTAGAAATATCTTTTTCTAAAATATGAAATTTTTAATTTAGATAAAGATATTATTTTAAGATAATCTTTTTAGAAAAATCTTTAAAAATATCTTTATTCTTTCTTTACATCTAACTCCTTAATTGCAGACTTGATTTGATACCTATCAATAATTTAAATTGTTATAACAATTCAATAAATTTCACTTAATAGCAAAAATTTGGATATTGCTAAGAAAACAGGTTTTTTCAACTTTTATTTATGCTTTTTATTATATATAATCACAAAGTAATAAAAAATATATTGATACCAAAGCTTAGAATTTCCGTTGAGACTTGCCATTTAAAATTCTACTCAACAATACAATTGTGAGAAATCTATTCTATTAATACAAATATAAAACTCTCTACATATACTCATAAATATGAATTATAAAATTCAAATCTTCATCGTGAATATACATGAAACATGCATTGAATACTTAGCTTTGAGTTCATTTATACTATTTTACCACAATTTTTGTTATCTTACTATACACTCTAAAAATATGTTAATAACAACTCTTTAAACAAATATAAATAAGAATTTTTTTTTTTTTTTTTGTTATTAGTATTAGACTTCATTGAAAACAGCAAACACAGAGGATGACCATAGATATAGTATCTCATCCAAACAATGAACACTAAAACCCAAACAAATTTGGGATTATAATTGAGTAATCACAGTTCACCAGATTAATCCTCCTATCTAAAGAATCTCGGATGGTCAGATGTGGAATATCAAACGGCTTGATAACATTGAATCCAATCCATCAACATGCAAACTAACCCACAAGATATAAAAAACAATTATAACACAAATCTAAAATACAACTTAAACAAAGAAAAGAAAAACAAAGAGAAAATCAGTAGCATCCAACCAAACAATACAAAATAAACTCCTTAATCCAAAAGACAACCACTGAAAGAGAGCCTTTGGAAATCAGAACAAGGCGCTTTCGACTCAAAATCAAACTCAATCCTTGTTGAAGACTCTCCCTAGAGAAAATAAATACTCTCATTCTTTAGTGAGAGAAAGTCTTAGTAAGGGGGTTTTCTCTATTAGATCAAGACCGGTTTCGATTAGACGAAAATTAGTAGCCGTTTGTCTCCTTGTGGCTATGATGGTGTTGCTTTTTGGGGCCAATCAAATGGTTTTGGTACTCAATTTTGGTCCCATGTTCTGTACGTGTGTTTCAAGTCTTGATGGAAATTAGATTGCTTGTAGGGATGGTTCCTCGTCGAATTTTTTTTTTTTTTTTTTTTTGTACTACTTGCAATTTTGGAGAGAGGGTCATCACCACTTAATCAGCAAGTGAGTATATATCAAAGTATTAAATTATTATTTTTATTTATTATTATTATTTAACTTGGGTGTTCAAGGATTGACTTGTAATTGTGACAAATAACGACAAAACCTCTTATTCTTTTCAAAGCATCGAATAAAACTTCTTTCTTTTTATCAAAGTAACATTAATATCAAAGCTTACTCACTCATTCACTTTCAATAAAGAGTTCTTTTCATTCATCAAAAGAAAACTCAAATTACTTTAACAGTCCTCTACATCAAACTCTTTTTCTTTCGAAACAACAGAAAAGTAACGACAAAACTAAGTCACGAAGCTCAAATAAATGTAGGTAAAAATATCCCCTGTTCTATTTCAAGTTTTACTGTTGTACACAACGGAAATTAAAACAAATACACGACTACTAATACTAGCTATTAAATATAAATAACAGATACTAATAAAGCAGAAATAAATAAATGCAAAGTGAACAAAGAAAGAACACACCAGAATTTACGTGGTTTGGTATAAAAACCTACGTCCACGGATGCTATTGAAACTTCCACTACCTCCAAAGAAAGATATTACAAAATCTGGGCAAGATCCCAAAACCCAGAAACAAATGAGAGAAAACAAGAATAATACAAATATATTGATTTTTTTAATTCTTGTTTTTCGATGTTAAAGTAATTAGCTAAAGAGCCTATTTATATCCCACTAAAACTTCCACCACATTATATTCATCGGATATGGGATGCTAATTAAGCCAAAATCAACAGTTACAAAGGAGATTTGTAATCGTCATATGCATGTAAAGTCACATGACTACATTAGAATTTACTATTAGTAGCATTTTATTTAATACAAGAAAGTGACAAATTAATATATATAAATAGAAATAGATATATGTTATATTCAGAGTCATTACAGTCTTCATAACAAGAATATAAAACTTGTTTCCTGCTTGATATATGATCCATACGAAAACACTTAAAGACCACACAGGGAACAAATAAAACTAGCCTTTAACTTAGTTACATGAACCCCTATCTATTCAACGGAAAAAAGAAGCATATAATCATCATGAAATCGGTGTAATTATCAATGCATGTTGTGTAATAATTATATATATATATAAAAAATCATCACTAGCAGCATACCTGATACCTCGATGGTTACTAGAGTTGTCAAAAAACAATATTGTTAAAGCCTTCCTCAAAAGACACTCTTAAAATTGCTCCCATTCAAGTATTAATCAATAACCAAACATGCTTATTCTTTTTAAAAGATTGTGGCCTTGTCCGTTTCTATAATAGGCTAAATGCTCCTCAAATGTCATTGAATCCACACTAAAAAATTTATGACCATGTTGTTTCATTGTTTGTCCTATTTAATGTTATTAGTAAGGCATCAAAGAAAGTAATTATAACCAACTATTAGTTTGTACACATAATTAACGACATAATTGATTCCTAAAATTTCTACTTACATCTTACCACTACAAGAGTTGCCTAATGAGTTACTGATGAGAACATTCTAAGGTCTGAGAGGGTAAAAAGGAAGAGCATACGACTTACATCTCTGGATGCAACCAGTGATGCAACCTACGGGTTTGATCCAGAGGATGCTCACTACTTACATCGCGAGTGGCAACCTAATGGGTTACATTCCCACAACCAATCTCATAACAAATTCCAATCAAACTCAGAATCCACTGCCATTGTCACATGTAACCATCGTTCCTAATCTTTCTATATTCATCTAACTTGAACTGAACTATGTAATCTACATCAAATTGATGAGCAAAAACCAATTGACATATAAATGTACAAAATCCTACCACACAAATCGCTAAACCACAAATACCATTCTCATAATTGCCAGTCAAAAACATTAACAACTTGCAAGTCCGATTCAACATCTAAATAGTCACGTGCAACGTAATATGATTACATGAAAACAAACCAACCCAAGTTGTCTAAATTCTAATAGGTAGAAGCATTCAGAGTCCTGCCAATCTCAAACGAAATAAAAGCATCAAGACAAGCATATTCAATTTGGGGTGCAGTGAGCCATTGACGGTCCCACCTACTCCTGCTCACGAATTTCGACTTCGAAATCTCAAACCCCAGAACCTCCCTTGCTAAACCCTTCAAGCCAGCGTTTCTCAGACTCACCATCTCCAAGGCCTCGGCGGCCACGTCCCTCAAGTCCACCCTCTTCGCCACCCTCAGGCCGTAGTCGTACTCCAGCTTCTCGGCGTCATTGTCGACACCGACACCGACGAACGTGTAGCTCTGGTTGAGGAGGAAGTTGACGAGAGAGCGCGGTATGGCGGGAGCGTGGATGAGTTGGAAGATGAGGCAACGCCGCCCCACGCAGAGCTGGAGGATCGCGATGGGGTTGTCCTGGTTGTAGCGGTTGTTGGGTCGCCACTCGACGTCCAACCCGACGACCAGGTGGTGAAGACGACGGCTGTGGATGCGCTCGATCTCCGCGATCCATGATTCGACGACGGATGGCGAGTGGGTTACCAGTGTCAGGATCTGGTCGTCGTTGATGGTCACGTCGTAGAGGTTGTGGGTCTGGTATGGGAGCTGGTGATCGAATATCGTGATTGACATAGCGATGACTCGATGAAGACGAGAAGTCGAGTCAAAGGAGTCGCAGTGCAGTCTTTCGTTTGCTTGTAGAGGGACGTTTTTGTAGTCATTTCAAAAGTTGGTGTCTTTGGAAATTAATAATTTATTAGAAAATCATGGACTCAGATATTTCGCATGACCAATCATATCACATAATTTATTAGTGATGTTAATTAATTTTTATATACACTTAATGTCATGCAGTGTAATCAGTTAATGTATTTATATAACATTATGGTTTTCATGAATAGTTGGTGTTCGATCACACGATGTGATATCAGTGGATCGAATATAAAATTTTGATTGGTTAGCTTTACCACACAGTATGATATTAGTGAATCGATTATAAAACAATGACTAGTTAATTTAGTCACATAACATAATATTAATGAATCAATTATATTTGACTAGCAGATTGTATTTTCATTAATTGGATTTAAGTTCCATCATTGTTATTAAAATAAATGTACTAGACGATTTGATTTATTAATGACGTTAATGAATGTAATACATACTTGATGCCATGCAATGTAATCAAGTAATGTATTTGTACTGGTTAATTGAGCAACGTAATATTAGTGGATTGAATATGCGGGTGTCAGAGCTGTTTGTATGGAGTTGCATAGAGAGGTTTCTTTGTAGGCAAGTTATCTACAGTTTGTTCCCGCCAGTACAATTGTTGGTGGGTCACTTTCCCGCCATGCTTTGGTGGGGTCTTTGATTTGGGTCAGGTGTGAAACCTCAAAGGACAATAATCGAACCCGGCAACTGACCTCATAAAGTTTTAAATACCCGGGTGACACCCTATATTATTCGAAATTTTGAGAGCCCTTTATGGGTACGAGAGAATATCAAATATTATCCGATATATTTATATATATCTCGAAATTTCCCTGGGTTTATCCCAGATGCAGTTCCTGTATCAAAAAAAAAAAATACTCATAAATATGTATTATAATCATAATTACATGTTATAATTGCTATAGTGTATATGCATTCTATTTAATCATAATTACTTATGAATATATTAATTTATTACAAAAAGCTATTCATTTGATGTATTATTAATTGTTTTAACTTAGTTTAAGGTTTTAATAAAAAAATTTAAACTTTAAAAGCAAATATCCATCATTTTTTAAATTTTTGATCAAATATTTAACTAATATCGATATTATCCTGATAATATCCATAAATTCGATAGCTTAATACTATTATCAATATTGATATTTAAAACCTTGCTCATAAGTAAACTCATCCATTGAGATTTGCTGCAAGCTTTTGTTCTTAAAACTCCCAATCACTATATTTTATTTTTTAAATTTGAAATCTATAAATATTTGCTGAGATTAATTATTATAAATATGATCTCATTGATAATTTTTATTCTCCTCACATCTTTAAAAATTGTGTTAGTAAAGTTAGGACTCGTCACTATTACGAATATGGAAAGATAGATGTGTTTAACCACTCGTGGTTAATCACTTAAGTATGGGTGAATGTGCAATTTTTCTTCTTTGGAATGGATCGAAAAGAATAAATATAAAGATTGAATTAAAATATGTTTTAACTTAACTTTATGGGTTGTTGCAGTAATGCAACTCCACTTGCCCCACTTCTTGGCAAGTGAGGGTAAGGTTTAAGTTCAAAGGGTCACAAAGATAAAAAAAAAAAAAAAGACAATTTTTTCACTTATTTGTGAGTCGACTTCTCCTGATTCTAGGATTAAGATAGGACCATACATCTATATTATTCATCAAATTAAAATAATTATTGTTAAACCAAACTAGTTTCAAACGTGATTCTCAAAATATATTTGATTTTGATGGCTGCTATTGATTGTAGTAGAACAATTATGGGTATACTGTTTTTTTCTTCTTTGGGTGGTGAAATATGGCACATTGGGTAATACTACTAGCAATTTAAATTTCTTCAAAATTTTTGTACGTTATATAAGATCAAAATAAATAAAGATGATTATTTGTTTGATTCAATATTTAATATTGATATATTGTATTTGTTTGTCAATATCCGAACCTAGATATTTCAATTATATTTCCCGATTGAAAAAAGGAGGGCTTACTTTTAAATAACTTAGCTACAGACAAATTTAGTGGGTTTGATAGTTCTTAAAGATTACTCAATATAATCTAAATTTTGTTAAATATTCTATTTAAAATATCTCCAAACCTTCAACATTTGTTCTTCAAAAGCATTTTCTATTCACTTACCCCCAAGGAAAAAACAAATCGTATCTCATTGGCTTTTAATAAAAATTAGGTTTGGAATTCACCTTTATGCCTCATTTGCTTTGCTGCATGAGATTCGATGGAATAGCATTGGATGAAAGTCAATTAATATTGTAACGTGTTTAGTCATTAGAGTAGTTGGGATTTGATCGGAACAAATTCATTTAAAAATATATTAAATTAATTTTTTTAAATAAAAATATTTTCTAATTGATATTAAAATTATTAACTTCATAAAAATATTTTTAATAAACTTAGTTATAATTATTGTATTATTATAAATATTTAATATATTATTTAATAAATAAAAAATTCAGTTTTTCCCAACACAAAATTTCCAAACTACTAAAGTTGGTGGGTTTTGAAGGACAAGTTTGGTATTATTTTTGAGAAGTTAAAATTGGATTATTTAATAATTTGAGTATAAAATTGTTTGTTAAAACTTTCAAAAGTAATTATTTAATAATTTGAGTAGATTTAACATCAATTTTAAGAAGTCGATGGGGGATTATTTTTATAAACTAATTATGAAATAATCAACTATGAAATTCACAACAATTAATATAAAATTTAATGAACATATGCATACTAATTTTCGGGTTTTATAAGAGTTTTGATAGTAAAATTACCCAAACACTAGCTTCATTAACTTTACAAGAAATTAATGAGTATCTCCAATACAATTATTTATTTAAGTTGAATTTTTTACCATATAGGATGAATAGATAAGAAGGGAAAAAAAAAAAAAATCTTTCCAAGCAATTATTTAACCAAAATATAGAGCTGATGTGGCAATTTTTTTTTTTTTTAAAGAATATGCATATAAAATTTTCAATTGAGAAACTCTCCTAGAAATACTGATTAGGATTTTTCAAAATTTTTAACCAATTAAAAGTACAAAGATTATCTCTCTCATTTTAATTGTAAAATATAATAGAAAGAAAGTGAGACACATATTTAGTAATAATTTGTCAAAATTGGATACATATTTTACTATTAACAATTGCATGTGTGTTTGAGATTACTTTTAATTATAAATAAATAAAAGGTTAATAACACACTTACTTTTAATAATAATGTATTTTAAATTTAATTTTTTTAGTTTGTAAAATTATAATTAAAATAAAAACATTACTGACTTTTCATTATAAAATAAATTATTATTTCATAAGTAAAAGCAATAGTAGTGATTATTTTAAAAACTATAATAATATCAAACTATCTAGAAATCCTAGATTATTAGGATTCCAAGATGGGTCCCAAAAAAAAAAAAAAAAATTCCATTCCCTTCGTCCGCCAATCATAGATTTGACAGGATTAATGATGCGTTTACTTTAAAAAAAAAAAAAAAGTGTGAATTGATTTGTAAAAGCATATAGATGTGAATATATCCTATTCCTCAAATGTACCATAAACTTTTTTAAAAGATAAAGGTCAAATAAGGTGATAGCCGTCATAATTCCTACACAAAATGTCACATGTAGTAGAAAAATAATATGAGTGAACGATTGTTTAATCATGTCACACCTATATTGAACTACAATAATGACAGATAACAAGGTAAAACCACAACTTTAAAACTCAGAACTCACCAACGAGGCAATAGCATTATTTCAAAAAAAAAAAAAAAAGGCAATAGCATGGAAATGGTAGACAATTTTTCCAGCAAAAATAATGAAAAATGAACCCAGAAACAACACTAGAGTCCAAAAAGCAGAAATGTTACCCAACAGCTCCAGATAAAAATGAAGAAAACTTAGACAAATAATGAATACTTCAGTTTCAACTTGACATGGTGGGTTAATGTGATTAACTTTTCTATGAGTACCAATGAAAATATTATAATTCATGTACAGAGATTAGAGTCAAATAAGAAAGGAAAATTTTTTGCTTTCAATATAGAAGTATTCAAGTACCTAATCAAGTGGTACTTTTGTTTGGTTACACCAAGATGCAGAGGAAACAGAGTTATAAAAATTGTCTAGAGAAAATAAAATCAAAACAAATGTCAAACATTGAGCTAATTAATTCAAGCAAATCTGTAGGTGGACAGACGTTATCAACTGATATCATTCAGAATAAGATCTTTATTTTGAGCGTAAGGTTTGGATTCAATATTTTGTCATCTCCAGTGAATTCTTGAACATTTAAACGCATAGTAACTCTTAAAGCTATGAGTTCATTAAAAACAGTACATAATAGTTTATACAATAAGGAGTGGCTACCATTGAAGACCAAAAGTAGGGATGACAACAAGTTAGATCAGGGCTAGATCCGCTATCAATATAAATAACTATCACATAACATAGTTCCATTCACCAAAATAATAATTAATAGATAACAAAGTTCAATAATAAAATAATAACATAAGTACTGTGAATTATAACACAATAGTAATATTATTATCACATAGTAATATCACAGCACTTTACTATCACATAGTTCCATATCATATACTCAAAAGTGTTTGATCCAAACCTAAATCGATATAAAATCGAGGCAAAAACTTTTGAGCCAAACCCCATCCAAAATCTTGTTTCAATGCCTCAAACCCACTCCAAACGGATCGAAACCTATTGATTTGGATCGGCTGGAGATTTTTGCGATCTCTAAGGTCCAGGAGAAACAAAAAGCCAATATAGAACCAATGAATCCATAACAAAATGGAGCAAAACCAAAATGGTGGTGGTGGTGATGCTCTCAAAGAGCAAGCAGACTCCTTCAAAGTCCTCCCAATTTCAAAGGAAACAAAGGCATCAACACAAGCATATTGAACCTGATCACTGCTAAGCAGAGGCGGACCCACTGTTGGGCCAGGGGGGACACGTGCCCCCCCTGAAATTTTTTGAAAATTAATTAAGTTTACTGGTTTAAATATATAAAATCTAATGCGATAAAATTTCATTGGCGCATGATGGCTTGGATGGCAGTAATCGGCCTTTTACCGTAGACGCCACCAAGGTTCAATCCTTGGCCTTGTCAAAGAGATTTGGCATTTATCTTTTTTCTTGGTAATATAATATATTTTATATAAATAGAATATTAAATGGAATCACAAGATTTGAAAGGCTTTGATGGTTGTGGTTGCTTTCCTTCCTAAATGCAGCCAAAGTTCAACTCCCCATTGTGTCTTTTGTCTTTTTTTTTTTCACTCCCCTTTGTCTCATTTTTTTTTATTCACTCACAAATGTTGTTTGTTTGTTTTTTTTTGAAATGTTTTTTTATTCACTTATCAAATTGCTTTGTCTCATAATTTTTTTTTTCTTTTTTTTTTTAGTATGAATCTTGTTTTTCTTTCTTTCATCCACCATGGTTCAATCAATTTTTCTATAAAATTTGTTATCTTTCCTCAATTTTTTTCCTATTATGGTTTAATTTGTTCCCCTATCAAAACATGTTTTTTTTTTTTTTTTTTTCCATTATTACAAATTGATCTTTAAATTTAAAATATTTTAACTTCATAAATTATCAACTAACAATCCGTATGCTTTTGATTTTATATTTGTATTAAGAATGTTATTTTAAGAACTTTTATTTATAATCTTCTAAAGAGTAAAATTATATATCTTTTATTGATTATGTATTTTTGCTATTTTTATTTCATATAACGTCGTTCTAATAATTGAAAGAAATATTATAAATAACATTTCATATAATTTAGTTCTTTTTATGTTATAATTATTATATAAAAGTGCCCCCCTAACGCATATTTCTGGGTCCGCCACTGCTGCTAAGCCTGTGATTGTCCCAAGGACTCACCTGAATCTCCTTTAGCTTTTCAACTTTCGTCCCCAAGACTTTCTCACTCAAACCCTTCAAACCAACTTGTTTCAACTCCTTCATATCCATTCCAAGCGCTTGAACATGATCAGCAGCCAAAGTTCTCAAATCAACTGCGTTGCCAACACTCAGATTGTAATCATTTTTAAGCCTCTCCACGTCCTCGTCCACCTTGAGACCCAAAACGAGTAGTTCTCGTTCAGCAGAAAGTCCTCAAGAGCCTGAGGGATGTCTGGGGCCTGAATGATTTGAAAGATGAGGCATTTGCGTCCTCTACACAGCTGGAGGCTGGCCACTGGGTGCTCGTTCTTGTAGTTGAAGTTTGGGTGGTGCTCCGTGTCTGGTCCCGCGATGAGATGGCGGAGTTTTGAGTGGTGGATGAGCTCGATCTCCGAGATCCAGGATTCGACCATGGAAGGAGAGTTGGTCACTAGAGTTCTGATGCGGGCACCGAAGTAGGTCACGTCGTAGATGTTGTGGGTGGTGCAATTTAACTTGTGGTCATATATGGTGACAGTCATTTTGAAGAAGAGGAAGAAATCAGATTGTTTTGGAAAATCACAATTGCAGAGGACAATTATAGAGCAAAAGTTGAAACATTTCTATCATCTCAAAAAGAAAAAAGAGAATACCGTGTGGGTGGGGGCGGTAGTGTGAAGCTTAGATACTAAATTGGCAACATTGTAAATTTGTAACTAATAATAAGTATCTTCAATTGAGATAAAATATATTTAAAGATGCGAACTTCTCTTAATTCAAGTGGTGTACACTGTATATATTTAGTAACTTATATTAACTTTATAAGAGTAAATATTTGGGCAATGTTAGTAGGGTTATTAGGATCGTTTCCTAATATTTTCCCCTAAACCTTTTAAATCAAGTGATCAAGACTTAAGTTTTTTACTTTCTTATGCATATAAAAATAATTCACTTAATTCACACCTCTCTTACGAGAAGTTAAGATTTGAAAAAAAAAAAGTTGCAAGAGAATTCCAACTCTTTTTTGATACATTTAGTAGATTTTTGACTCATTTATGTCAAATTTAAAGAAGAAAACATATTGTTTTAGAAAATCACAATTGTGAAGGACAATTATAGAGCAAAAGTTGAAACATTTTGTATCATCTCAAAAAATAAAAAATAAAAAGAGAATATTTGTGGCTAGGGGTGGTGCTGTGAAGCTTCGATACTAATGTTTTTACTTTCTTGTTTTGTTTTGTTTTGTTTTTTTTTTAATGCATCAACACTGCAGAAATAAAAATTGGTAATATTGTAAATTTATAACTAATAATAAATATCATCAATTGAGATAAAACATATTTAAGGAAGTGATGTTATCTTAATTCAAGTGTGTACATGGTGTACATTTAGCAACTTAGAGTATCTTCAATGTAATTATTTATTAGAGATAAATTTCTTACCATATAGGATAGGTAGATAATGGAGCAAAAAAAACTTTCTCCAATGTAATTATCTAACTCAAATATGGAGCTAATATTGTAAAAATAAATAATATAATTATCTAACTCAACTATGAAAGTGATGCGGTAAATTTTTTTTTAGAGAATATTAAGATGAGTTTCTCAATTGAGAAACTATTCTATAAATGCTAACTAAAATTTTTCACTCTTCCAACCAACTAAAAATATAGAGAATATTTCTTACTCTCTCTCCTCTTAATTATGAAGTATAAAATAAAAAGAATGTGACACATATTTTATTGTGATTGGTAAAAAAAAGAATGCATATTTTGTTTAGATAATTGCATTGAAGATGAAAATATGCATTTCTATTATTATTATTATTATTTTTGCCAAAGTGGATCTATATAAAAAAAAAAAAAATTATTGATGTGTTGCTAATAGAAACCAATGTTATAGAACTTGTTACTCACTCGACCAGCAACCCAACGAGTAGCTAGTATTCAGTTACTCGGTGAATACTCGGTTTGTCCGTTGGTTAAAGTACGGTTAAACATGATAAAATCTGTAAAAAAAATTAAAAAAAAAAATTCCAACAATAGAAATTAAATATAGAAGAAACATTCATTTACATTCAAGAATAGAAAAATAAAAGAGAAATTAAAATTAAAGAGTAAAAAACTAAAATTTAACATAGAAAGATAAAAATAGATTCAAGTTCAACACAATCAACCCTTAAACCTTTGTGGCAAGAAAATTTTTTTAATATGGATGTTGCAAGAAAAATTTTGGGTGGAACGTCAAACCTTTGTAGAGAGTGAGCAACTAGCATATATTGTTTAGAGGCTGATAAGAAATAATTGATGAAGCATCCAATTACAGAGAAAAAGTGGTCAACTTTTGACAATTGAGAATAAAGAGTGTTTGTAAATGTTGATTATTGTATCTTTTTACTTTTCACTTTCTATAAGCATGTAATATAAAGGATGACAATATTGTAACTTTAGTTATAATGAATGCAAAATAATTTTGTAATTAAAGATAAAATAATGACTTCAACTATAATTTTTAAGTTTCATATTTGTCCTAAAATACAAGATATAAGTAGTTTTCTTTGAATTTAATTCTCTCTTACCCATCATAAAAAAATAAGAAAATAAATAAAAGGACTTTAATTGTAAATTTTGATCATGAGAAATGTCATAAGAGAGGTTTGGAACTATATATACTCCTCCATATAGTTCAAAATTACATGTAATTAATTTAAAACAAAAATTAAATTGAAGAAGAAAAATAATTATTGTTGCAAGCAATTGCTATAATATGTTTGGAACAATAAAAAGCTAATGCATTTGGTTACGTGTTTTACAATGATATTTTTGAAAAATATTTTCAAAAATAAAATAAAACATGTTTTGAAATTGAATTTTTCAAAAACTGTAATGCACTTAATAACATTTTTTAAAATACATTTCGAAAAAGAAAAATGATAAAAGTTATTTAGTACCATTTTTAAAAATAGGTAAAAACTAAAAGTGTATTTAGATGAAAACTGTTTTTAAAAATAGTTGAAGGTAACAAGCGTTACCATTTACTTGAATATATATAACTTTCCTAATAACATAAATTGATTAAAGTAATGGTAACGAAATTTAATTATTAATAAAGTACTACATATCATTTTTTTTTTTTTTTTTGGTTAAGAAGTCATAAGACATTTTTTTTTTCAAAGAAAGGTCATGACGTCCTAAAAAACATATCCTTCATAAATATTTCCTAAGGTGGATTACACATAAATATTATATTTTAGTGTTATTGTAAAAGTAATAAAATAATAAGATAAAAAATACAGTTTATTTCATGTAATTAATTAACATAATTATAAAACTTCATATAAAATACGTAAGTTATTGATGCTGAAAGTATGATGTAGTGTACAATATTGGAAAACAATTCATTGCATATCTTGGACATAACTATTCCATAATGCTATCGCATCCCTTATAACATTCATTTGTGCAATGTGTCCAGGAGAAAGATTGACATCAACCGACACCCTTCCTTCATTTTCTCCTTCTATTATTATGTCTTCTAATTGAAACTCTTCAAATATCCCGTCAGAATGAGATGCTTGTGGAATATAAATATACAATACACAATATGCATTTCGAATCAGTCGTTGCTTAATTATTTGATAATTTGAAAATCTAGCTTTCCAAACACTAAAACATTATTCAATCACATTACATTATAATGAATGCCTATAGTTAAACAATTCAGTGGACCCCCTTGGTGCTCGATGAGGTGCACGATAGTCACCTAAATGATATCTCTCAACTTTGTAAAGAGCTAAAAATCCTGACATATTTGTATATCCAGTATCAACAACATAACAAAATCCTCCTAGCAAATGTATGAGTGAATTTATTTTTAATTACCATAAATCGAAAAAATGGTTGTAAAGTGCATGTTAGTTATACATTTATTTAGAAAAGGAAAATTATTTTCTTCTCTCATTAATCTAAAAAGACTCTTTAATCATTTATTGTTCCTTCTCGATCTGTGTACACAAATGTAAACATCATATTAAAGAAGCAAGCACATATGACATTTTGAGTCACTTGAATCTTTCTACCATGAAATGATATTTGTTTTTTAGCTGTAACCAATGCAGCAACATGAGTGCCTTTGATAGCTTCAATACATGTCTGTGTCAAAGAAATATTTAATTAAAAAAAATTAATTAGATTTGTGATTTATAAACCTTATATGTTCATATATTGGTTACTCACCTCAAAATATGGATAGTATTTTGAGTTCTCTCTAATCTCAGGTGGTGTCACTCCTTAAGTCCATGGACGAATAATTTGAGGTGCCAATCCACATATTGTCTTTAAACCATGCTTGCATTGCCTATAAACGGTTTCTGTACTATGTTGAAAACGTTCTGCGATAATACGTGAGGTGACAGTATATGCCACTATAAATAAAAACATCGCCACTGCTTCTTATACACATATGTGTCTATCATTTTTTATTAATCGACGATTTTCTAAAGTCGAACACAAATAAATAAACACTTTTTTATCCATCCACAATGAATTGTAATTCCAACTGGGATGTCCATTCAGTACTTCTTGCAAATATTCATACCCTCATAATCTAGAGTTATGGCATGGAGTTCTTTCTATATATGTGTTCCAATATTCATATATGTTTAGTAGGTGAAACATGTGCCCCACAAGCTCTTCAGCTGAATCATTTGAATCATTATCAGAATTTGCAGCTATTTGCTAGTACCTACATAATTATAATATATTAAAATATAATGGAAGTAGAATGACTATTAAAATATAAAAAACATGAAGAATATTTTCATGTTTGAAAAAATATATAAAAGAAAAGGAAGTTCAAGACTAATTAACTATAAAAACATCATGACCAATAAATATAAAAACGTCAACACCATCGAATAAACATAACAACATACATGTTCATGAGAATTTCATATAAAAACACTATTTTACAACATAGCATAACAATGCAAAGTGCCTTCAAATAGCACAACATAATCAGCAAATAAAACATAACATGTTACTACAGGTGAGATATCCAAATCCTTCTCCTCTCATCAGCCATACTTATAAAATTTTCCTTCAGTTAATATCCATTACTTTTTGAACAAAATTCATGTATGTGTCATCATCAACCCCGATTTCCTCAACAATTTGTAAACATTTTATTTTTGAAAAATTCTTATTCGCTGTACTTGTTGACTTTAGTGACTGGACTTTTGAAGTTGAAATTTTTCACTCATAATTGAAGCATAGATTTCCAAGTAGTTTTCCGTTTTCTCCCAACGTTTCTTACCATGATGATCAAAAGATTGACTTCCAAATTGTCGAACTCATTTGCCTTTGCTACCCTCACTTGGAAGGTCTGATTCACCAACATCCTCAATAGTATTAACCTGCACTCCACTATTAATGAAAGTTTCCTCCAACTCACGTTCTTCATCTAAGCTGGAAGGAATTTGGGTTGATGAAAAATGCATTTGACCAGTAGCAGTGGCGGTGTTAAATATCTCTCCAAGAATGTCATAATGTTCTAGTCCTTTCCTTTGATATGGCTTTGCATTGGGAACTTTCTACACTACCAAAAAAAAAAAAAAAAAAAAAAAAAGAATAATCTAAATTAACATTTGCAAGGAACATGTCAAATTAACATCTTAAACAAATAAAAAGAAATGCTTACCTTAAGGTACTCATTCCAAATATCATCAGCTGCAATTATAGTGTTTGAAATTGGGTCCGATCCAAATGTTCTCGTCATGTTTGATGGGACCATGGAGATTCAATTGGGTATTTGATTGGTGATGTTGGTGAGGCCATAGAGATTCATTTGGGTGTTCGATTGGTGATGTTGGCGATATTAGTGATGTTGCACGTTCAAACCCAGTTGGTCATCTAGGTTCGATTCGTACCAAATGTTGGTAATGCTGGTAATGTTGGTTAGGCCCTAGAGATTCATAGACTCCATCAAGTGGAGATCCGATTTGGATCTCCACCTGATGGAGTCCAAATTTTATTTATTTAAGTTTTTTTTTTAAAATTAAATAAATTAAATGATTTTAAACATTAATTTTTGTCATTAATTATTTTAAAACTAAGAAAATTAAGGGCATTTTAATAAAGACTTAAATAATTTAAAAAATAAAATAAAGGCATTTTCATAATTAATTATTAATCCTAAGGGTAAGAGGCATTTTTGTCAAATTATATTGTAATATTTAATTTTAAATAGGGGTAAAATGGTCTTTACCTTGTTCTAACTAACAATAAAGGTATGAGTGTATTTTCATGCTATTTATTAGGTTTGACTGTCAATTGACTAACAAAAAAGATTGATTTGATATATTTTTAAAAATTTAATGAAATATTTGATGTATTTTTAAAATATAGTTAAAAATTTGATACTTGTTTTTAAATATAAAGAAAGAGATTTACCCTTTGTTTAATTACTTTGAATTTTAAAAAGCAGTGAATGCAAATGGCTGACTTGTCACATAGGTTAGTTGACACCCCATAGCGACCAATTTACCCTTACTTAGTAACTTACTAACGTTAAGTCAAACTGTCAATGCGTAACAGCAAGGGAGGTGTTTGTGAATTTTGTAAAAGGTTGATTTTGAGTGTTAACTTGCAAACCTCAGGTACGTTGATTGTCATTTGCCCTATTTTTTTTAATATTTTTATTTTTTTACATTTTAAGTTCATTTATTTGATCCATTTAATTATATCCTAATGGATTTAATTATTCATCCAACATTTGATTAAAACCCAATGGGTCCAAACATAATAATATTATTAAACTTTATTTTATATTATATTTAGTAATGTAAAATACAGTTAAATAATAATAAATATTAGATTAAAAAACAAAAGTAGAATTAATAGAAGGTTATATAAGATAGTAGATCATTTTATAATAAGAGTCTTAAAGTCATATTTTAGTGTCTCGTGTGGACTGTCAAGAGAGATTATTTTATAGAGATTTTAGCCGATTATGGGGAGTCTTATAGGTGTGTTTGGTTGGTCCAATTCAAGTATCATATTAAATGTTATGTATTTATATGATTAGTTACACGCACACACTCATCTCTTATTGAGTCAAGAAAAGTTAAAGTCCATACATTAATTAATAATGTATTAGATATAGATAAATAGATTTTGATCTAACGTTGAGACATGTTATCTTATGACTAATTTTATACAGATCTCTAATCATATGAATGGATTAGAAAGCTTATTGATGAATTGCATATGAGTTGTCTTCATGTTTAAACAAGTTGAAAAACAAGTCTTTTTTTTTTTTTTTTTTTTCTATTCAGATCATTTTAGGTTATGCGGTTGCTATGTCCTACTGTGTTTAAAACAAGTTTTTACTGTGTTTAAATATTGCATATAACATAAGGCGTGGTCAACCCAAACTCGACAATATTCCAATATTTCCAGAAAAATATAGCAGGCGATCCATTAGACCCTGCAGCTTTGGAAGGCGCCATCTAAAACACCATAGTTTTCACTCCCTTAGCCAAGATAAATTTCCATAATCATCATTATTAATATTATTTCCTTTCTTCGTGGAATTATTATTATTATTATATTATTTTCTCACTTTAATGTAGCATATTTATATTCTATTTCTTCATCCTTGTAAATTCTCGAGGTGAGCCATAATTTGAGTGAAGTGAAAATGGTAGGATCCATCACAACTAATACCTCAACTTATTGTGTCCGTATAACCAAAGTGATATTTCAAGTTTAAATAGCATCTAATAAGAGATACTATCGAAATTATCCTTAGTATATTAAAAAACATTCACCAGTCACCACTTATTTTCTCTCACTTTTCTTCTACTCTATCTCTAACTGCCAGTTACCATTTTTCACAACTCAATCTTCTTAATAAATGTAGTTTTTCATTGAAAGGAAACGTCATTTGTGATTAGATTTAGCTTTGGTGTTTTTTTTTTTTAATTCTTTTTTATGGTGCAATATATATATATATATATATATATATATATGGTTTGACGTAGTTATTAAACCTCATTTTGCCCTTTCTCTGATTTTGATATGCACAATGGTACAAAAGGTTTTTTTATTTTTATTTTATTTTTTAAAATTACAATAGGTTTTTTGGAATATCCTTAAACTATAAAAGATATTTTATGTATTAAATCAAACAAAAACGGGCTTTTATTGATTTCTTAAATTAGTGGTGGATTTTGGCTATTACACTAAAATACAGTTGGGAAACTAGAATTATCCCTAAAGTAACAATAACATAAATGGATAATTCTAATATTTCTCTGTTGTTTGAGATAATCGTTAATTACCCTTCTATAATTTGGATAAATCCTATTTTGCCCCTTTTTTCAATTTTGTTATTGGAAAGTGAATTCTGACAGTCATAGTATGCTAAAAGATTAAATTGCCCCTCAATTATAAAATTATCCCTAATAATATTAAAAGCTATTAAAATATGATAAAATAATAAAATAACTAAATTATTAACAATTTCTTTTAATTTTCATGGACAGTGGAGATTGATTTCAAATAATTTTTAAAAAAATTAAAGAAAAAAATAAAGACCTGAGTTAAACCCAGATCTTCAAACTAGATCATTATTTTCAAACCATTACCAAAGCAAATGAAAATTCATAAATCATCACCAAAATCTCATCCATACAAAAATCAAACCAAAAAATCATCATCAAATTAAAAACTCAACAATACAAACATCAAACTTGGAAATGGAAAAAAAAAAAAAATTCCTTCTTCATCCAATTCCTTAACATTGTTAACACAAACCTCACCCCTCCCATATTGCCCCTCTGCTTCTTCTTTTACACTTCAACCCTCCTCACCTTTCCAAGTGTTGAAGATTGACAATGATAGGAACCTAGCCTCCACATTCTCTTCCTCGCATCATAAGCACCAACACTATTGGATACTCGAATATCATTGGAGACTGTCGATCAGTCCTAATTGACATCGAAGAGGATGGAGCTGGCAGAGACATGAGAGATGGAGGTACTAGTTGATGGCCTAGTTGACGATGTAAGTGGACTAGTATGATAGATCGATGGCGATGTTGATCTTACGGTAGGTAAGAGAAGTGAAAGTAAGGTGGTGATGAGGGTGGTGGAAGAGGTGGATAAAGAGGTGGTGGATCTTGATGGTGGGGAGAAAACAGAAAGAAAAGAGAAGAAGAGATTGGCGAAGAGAAGCTGAAGAAGAAGAAGAGACCAGAGAAAAGGAGAGAGAGAGAGAAAGAGGAGAGAGAGAAAGAGAAGTGTTTTTGTAAAGCTTTTTTTTAGTTATGTCAACTGTTCATTATATTGATGAATAATGTATATAATTTAAAAAGAAATACTTTTTTGTTTAATTAGTTTTTGAAATATTTTTAAATTATTTTAAAAAAATATAATCTTACATATGTCACTCATCTGTTTATTCAAAAAAAAATTTTAACTTATTTTACAATGAATTGATGATTTTCCTATTCCTAGTTAATTGATAAGTATTGACTTTGAAACTTTAAGTTGACGATAAAAATGTTTTTTTTTTTAACTATTTTTATAAATAATAGGAGCTTTTTTTAATCTATTTTTACAAATTATAAGGGTTTTTAATAATTTTTTTTTTTAAATATGAAGATTTTTCAACTATTATATCAAACGACGGGGCCAAAGTAGATTTATCCCTACTATAAAATAGATTTCTAAAACTTACATCAGCCCAGTCCGTTAAACAATTAATGAAGAGATTTGAATGAGCTTCGCAAAGGGTACGAGACACAGCCACAAGCACAACAACATCATCCTATTGCTACCCATATGCGTTAACCTTTTAAGGCTTTTGCAATTGTTTGTAATTTGTGCACGTACTTGATGATTTTTCAGTTTGAATCTGGTTGATTGAAATGGCATGTATGTGTGTTGCCTATATTAGTTAGTGTTTTTAATTGACTGCTACTGCTGTGTTTTCTTCTTTTAACTGCTTGATAGTATCTATTGCACAATTCCATTTTTGAGTTGTCTTGTAGATTTCTTTGACATTGAGAAACACTTTTTAGGAGCCAACTATATGGATATTGGTAGTCCTTGATTATGTTCTATTAGAAGCTTGATAATGTGAATATGTATTGCACATTCCATTATGCATGTACTTGATGATTAGATTAGAGAGATGCAATGTGCAAATTATAATGAGTGAAAATGGTGTCAATGCTGCATATGTGAGATTGAAGTGATAGTAGCATAAATCAAATTTCTCTTCATGTTTATTGTACAGAGGAAATGAACGTTCCAGCTACTAGTTGTTCCCAGCCCCTTGTGGTTCACCAAAACCCTGACAATTTTGTTATCCATAACCAAAACCTCCCAATGAAAACCAAAGTCTCCATAAGAACCAACAATAAAAGATCTAGCGTAGACCCTGTAGTCTCATGGACCTCTTCTATATCTCGCTATTGCCGCAACGGGCAGTTACTTGAAGCCGCTTCGGAGTTTACTCGCATGAGACTTGCTGCGGTCAATCCCAATCACATCACGTTTGTAACAGTTATTTTGGGTTGCATTGATTGTAAAAGTTGGTCCTTTGGTGCTTTGATACATGCGCTTGCTTGTAAACTTGGGTTGGACAAAGATAATGTGATAGTGGGCACAGCGCTGGTTGAAATGTATGCGAAAATGGGTTGTGTGGATTTGGCTAGATTGGTTTTCGATAAGATGAGAGTGAAGAATTTGATTTCGTGGAATACAATGGTTGATGGGTATATGAGGAATGGGAAGGATAAGTCTGCGGTTAGATTGTTCGATGAAATGCCCGAAAGAGATGCGATATCTTGGACAGCGATGATTAATGGGTTTGTTAAGAAAGGTCGTTTTGAGGAAGCCTTGGACTGGTTTCGGGAAATGCAGGTATCTGGGGTGGAGCCAGATTATGTGGCCATCATTGCTGTTCTTGCAGCATGTGCCAATGTTGGGACAATAGGTTTGGGTTTATGGATACATCGGTTTGTATTAAAACAAGACTATAGAGACAATGTCAAGGTGAATAATGCATTGATTGATGTGTATTCTAGATGTGGTTGTGTTGAATTGGCTCATCAAGTTTTCCAGAGGATGAAGAAGCGAACGTTGGTGTCTTGGAACTCGATCATTGTGGGGTTTGCTATCAATGGGTTTGCAGAGGAAACGTTGGAGTATTTCAATTTGATGCAAAATGAAGGGTTCGAGCCTGATGGAATCAGTTTTACAGGAGCACTGACAGCCTGCAGCCATGCCGGGTTAGTTGAGGATGGACTTAGTTATTTTGATGTTATGAAGAGGGTTTATAGAATTTCTCCTCGGATTGAGCATTATGGATGCATAGTGGATCTTTATAGCCGTGCTGGGAGATTGGAGGAAGCCTTGAATGTTGTAGAAAATATGTCTGTGAAGCCGAATGAAGTTGTTTTGGGTTCATTGCTGGCTGCGTGTAGGACAAATGGGAATGTTAGCTTAGCTGAAAGGTTGATGAAGTATGTTGTTGATGTGGACCCTGATGGTGACTCTAATTATGTCCTTCTAGCGAATATGTATGCAGCTGTTGGAAGGTGGGATGGTGCTGGCAAGATCAGGAGGAAAATGAAGGGGCTTGGGATACAGAAGAAGCCGGGAATCAGTTCCATTGAGATTGGTAGTAACACTCATGAATTTGTGGCTGGTGATAAGTCCCATGTTGATACAGAAAATATCTATGCAATGCTAGAGCTTCTCTCTTCTGATTTAAGATTGTGTGGTGAATACTAGCTAGCTTAACTAATAGGGTCTTCAAAGATCAATGAGCAGCAACAAGAAAGCATTGGAAGAAGATCCTTCAGTGTTTGATCATGATGGAGTTTATGATGAAATGAAGGAGAAAACCGTTCACCGTAAACTGCAGATTCATGAAGACAGACAGGTATGTTGATATCGATTTGCCGATTTGAAGTAGATGTAGGTGTCACCAATTTGCTGTATAAATAATTAGTAGAAACTTGTTACCAGGCCCATGTTGTATTTTTAACTACGATTTTGTAATTCTTGATAAAGTAGGTAGTATTTGGTACGTCTACTTGTCAGATGGGCTTCTTGTTTTGATAATAATTACTTATTTCTTCTCATTCAACTTTCATAAATCTTTCTTTTTTCTTGTTTCATTTGTGTTTGAGTGATCAAAAGCATTATAGCTAATATATACAGGTGACAGCTGATCTTAACTAATCAGCATGGTGGTTTTTACTGCAGCCAAAATATATTCACAATTTGATTCAAAAAGCAGAGGAGCGACAGCGGGAACATGATGTAATATATGAAAGGAAACCTCCTAAAGAGAGAAACAAAGAAGAGCACCTTAGGACAAATTTGTTACAAGTGCTTACAAGAAGAAACTTGAAGAGCGGGAAAAATGGGAGGCACAACAACGCCTGCGTGATCTTCGTGATGAGAAAGAGGGTGTCTGTGTAACACTTTCATGCTTTTTTATGATCTTTCTTTATCTAATTGATTAACTGCCTAGTCTATTCAGTATTTGCCCTTTATTAACTTATTTTTTCTCAATTTTGGTGCTGTCTTGGATACTCTTGATGCCCAAGTACTACATTAGTATAAGTATCTTTGTTACAGCAACTACACAGTTTATTTGAATATTTTCTTCCTTCTGCTGACATAAAATCGTAACCACAAGCATATGCAGGACAGTGTAGTTGTCACCAATTATTTAAGCCATGCCACGGTTTCCATGGCGATGTATAATGGAATTTTAATTTCAAAAATTGAAATGCTATGGAATTAATTAAGTATGCATACAGAGAAATGTCATCCTCTATTGATAATATATGCTTGTGGTTATGATGTATTGATTTTAAAATGTTATGATTTATGCATACAGAAAAAATGATTCTTGTTCCAACTCACTAAGCTAACATAATTGCATTTTAAAACCTAAATCTTGAATTATCAGTAACTTGGCATTTTCAATTAGTAAATGTATCCTAACATTAAAGTGACAAGAGGGTCTTGCTCTATGACGGGAAATATTTCATCTAAGTATTCTTTTGCAAGAACATTAGGGAGATAATTATTCAAGGTGAGATTTTATTATAAAGAAAAACGAATACAATTCAAAGATACACAAACAATCCGATCGTAATCGATACATTGGAGTTCCGATATATTTAGATTAGAAATAGCTGTTGTAAATGGCCCTGATGAGGAAAGTCCTATCATTGGATTGTTTGACGGTGAGAGGCCAAATTGGATAGACAAGAAAATCTTAGATATGATTAAGAATCTCACTTGACACAACATAAACCTTGAATAAATGACTTCTGTCTTTTTACCGATCCAAGAGAAAGAAGAAGCAGTTTGGCATTAAACATGTGTAATATGAAAAATGAGAGAAACAGGAAACTGGTCGTCCACGAAGTATAATATCTACAAATAATGACCTTTTATTCCTAATTTTAAAAAATAAAAATTAGAAGTAAAAGGTGATTATTTGTAGATATTTTACTTTGTGGACGGCCAGTTTAGGAAAAAAAAAAAAAAAGAAGTGGTGTACAAGAAAAATTGGCAAAAAAGATAGTAAAGTGGCAATCTAATTTATCTAGAATTTATATGATCAGTGTATTTTAACTTTTACATTGTTATAACTACCAATCAAATTCATTAATTGTATTATCTTTTTGAAAAAAAAATTTCTTTATCATATTTAATTCAGATACAATAAATAAATTTAATTGATAATTTTAATAATTTAAAAGTTAGAACGTAATAACTATATAAGCTCTACTAGTTTAGCAAAACCTATATTTAAGCTGCTTAGACCCACTATTAGTTGAAATGGTCTATTAACGTGCTCATGTAAAATTACCTTTTCTTTTTATCAAAAAATTACCTTAATTACTCTTTAGTAATTAGTTAAATAAATAAATTATTTTAGCTTATTTTTATTTAAATAATAATATTTTTTATTTTATACATGGCTCATTAGTAGCAGTGTTGAGCAATCATGGGTTCAAGTTCCATTGTTGTCATAAAAATACAAATGTTGGTAGTTTTCTTCGAATTTAATCTTCTAAAAAAATATTTACTTTAAAATAAGCTTATTACTTTTTTAAAAAAATTTTTGCTAAACAATTTTTACAAAATCAAGAAATGTTGGTTTTCAGACCTCATCCAAAAATAAAGAGATCTGAAAAATAATAAAAAAAAAAATTACAAAACTTTCGGATTTCCAAATGGAGGATATCTAGAAACCTAGACCTTCTAAAATGATGGAAACAGACACATGTTGGACGATGGCATTTTGAGGCAGTTAAGTAAGTAAATCCTTAGTATGAATTAGATAATGATGCTTCAATTAAGGTTGTTGGATTTACTTTTGCATTGTTTTTGTTCTACATCAACCATGCATGAATTATAGAAAGATGCTGATGATTGCAGATATCAATTGGAAGTTGAAGATGATGGTGATTGATTTTTTTTTTTTTCCTGGGTTATGACCCGATAAGGAGATGAATATTTTTTTTAAGATTTATTATTATTATTAAAACATTTTCTTGTGTCGACGTTGAAATTTAGTCGATGAGAATTCAATGGCCAATACCTGCAATTAATGTGAGAAAACACAAAAATCAAGAAAAATATAGCAAAGAACTGAGAACAAAAAAGAAAACACTGGGTTTTTAACATGGTTCAACGAATGCGCCTACGTTTACGACTGTCTCTCTAAAATTTTGCAGAGTGACAGTATGTTATTCAATATGTGTCGTCTGTTACAATGATTTTAACTCCTATTTATAGGGGAAGAGATGATGTAAATCTGATAATAATAAAATAGGAAGAGAATCATGAATTAATTACACTTCCTAAACAGTTAGAATACAATCAGGAAACTGCTTCAAATATCTCAGGATAACATCGATTGAATTCGAATTTGAATTAACTTCCATATCTGGTGAGAGAATCACAATTAGATTGGGTAACTGCCTGTTCTGGAAGATACTGCATTAACTGCCCTTTGAACGAGTTGTTTACTATCTATTGCCTTAAGCGACCTCGAGCTGGACCTCGTTGAGTAGCGAGCTTTGTCTAGAGCGAACTTCATAGTGAACTGCAATCAAGTGAAATGAGTTGACTGATGCGAACTGAAAAGCTCGTTGGGGCGAGCTGAGCTATAGATAGGAAACTGCGTCTTCTCTTCTTCTCTCATTCTTTGGGCTTGGAAAGAAGTGGAGCTCACCTCATATATTCCTTCAGTTGTTGAAAAGCTACCTCGCATTGTTCGGTTCACTCGAAGTTCTTTGCCTTCTTCAAAACATCAAAGAATGAGATGCATTTATCTATTGCCTTCGAGATGAACCTGTTGAGTGCTGCGACCTGGCTATTAAGGCTTTGCATATCTTTAACCCGAGTAGGAGATCTTATCTCAATCAATGCTCTAATCTTCTCTGGGTTGGCCCCGATGCCCTTACTATTCACCATGAAGCCAATGAATTTTCCAGAGGCTACCTCGAACGCGTACTTGTGCAGGTTCAGTTTCATCTTATAGCTATTCAGAATCTGAAACATCTCCTCCAGGTTGCGTATATGATCACCCATCGGTTTGGATTTTACCAACATGTCATCGATATAGACCTCCATGGTCTTCCCAATCTGTTCTTCAAACATCATGTTCACCAAACGCTGATAGGTTGCTTCCGTATTCTTTAGCTCGAAGGGTATCACCTTGTAGCAGTATAGACTGCGATCTGTTACGAACGAGGTGTGCTATTCCTCCTCGGGATTCATTGGAATTTGATTATAGCCTAGGTACGCATCCATGAAGCTTAGGAGTTGGTGGCCAGCTATTGCATCCACAAGCTGGTCTATTCTCGGCAAGGGGAAGCTATCTTTTGGGGACACCTTATTTAAATCTGTGAAGTCGATGCAAGTTCCCCACTTCCCATTTTACTTTTTCACCAGTATAGGATTGGTGACCCAAGTCGGGTAGTAAGCTTCTCGGATAAACGTGTTTACGAGCAGCTTGTCTACCTCTTCCTTTAGCGTAAAGTAGCGTTCTCCCGTCATTGGTCTCTTCTTCTAGCAAACTGGCCAGTGGTGGGGGTCAATATTCAATTTGTGCGACATGATCTTAGGGTCTATTCCCACCATATCTTTATGATTCCAAGCAAATACATCTAAGTTTGCCTTGAGAAAGTCAGCGCGAGCTGGGCTTTTACTTTTGGAGTGAGACCTCTTCCTAGCTTCAAACACCTTTCAGGATCTACCTCGCTGGCCTGAACATCTTCCAGCTCCTCAACTGGCCCAGTAGCTCGGTCTGCATCTACCTCCCAAAGGTCAAGATCATGACTTACCCCCTTTTCATTCATAGCCTGTGGCTCGCCCCCTGAAACCACGTTCACCTTTTTCTCTCTGACGCCCATCTTCACAGCATCTTCATAACAACGGCTTACTAAGTGCTGCTCTCCCTGAACACTTCCAACGCCATTGTGAGTTGAAAACTTGACTGTGAGGGTCTTGATTGAGGTGACCACATCCAGGTCGTTCATTGCGGGTCTTTCTAGGACCACATTATAGGTTAATGGGCAATCAATGATTAAAAAATCCGCTAGCACAGTAACTTGACGACCTACTTCTCCGAGTGTAAGTGGCAGCTTAATCTGGTCCACTGGCACAATGATAACTCCAGTGAAGCCATAAAGTGGCTTTGGGGAAGGCTTCAATTGCTTTGCTCCTAGCCCTATCTGGTCGAAACAGCTCATGTACATAACATTGACTGAGCTCCCAGTGTTAATCATGATTTGTCGGACCTCTATGTTGCTGATTTTGGCTCGGATGACAAGTGCATCATTGTGGGGTCAGACCACGCCTCTAGCATCTTCTTGGATGAACACAATGTTATCCGAGGTCGTCTTCGCTTTCTTTGCAGGTCCTTCAACCCACTGACCTACAATGTATGATTTGCTTTATGAAGATACCTCTCGTGTGACTTGTTTGAAGTTCCTACGATATGAGGGCCATCATGAATAGTAAATATAGTCCTTACCGCAGACTCATGTTTTGGCTCGGGAGCTCGTTGGGGCTGCTATTGTACTGGCTATTGCTGCTACTAAAGTCGTTTTCATGGAGGTCGTGAGTCCGTCGGTCTTACCATATAATCCCTCAAGCGACCCCTCTTAATTAGCTTTTCAATGGCGTCCTTCAATGCCCAACAATCAAAAGTATTGTGCCCGACCTCGTTATGATAAACACAAAACTTGTTTTTATCTCTGTGCTCCACAGGGGCTCTCAAAGGATCGGGCTTTTCGAAGTCTTCCCTGTTTCTTTCCTTTGTAAAAATCCTATTCGGTGAATCCGACAGGACGTTGTAATCGCCATAGCGTCCTTGACGCTGAGGTCGCTTATTCATAGGCTCTCTTCTAGCCCTCTTAGTAATCTGGTTACTTGAGCCGTTGCCTCGACTCTCACCTTCATTCTCTACCATTACTAATTTTTTTCGATTGGTTGGAATTGCCCGCTTTATTTTTCTGATTGGACTTCTTCGAGCTGAAGGTCTCTTCCTATCCGATCTCCTTCATAGCTCGCTCATAGAATTCTCCCAGGTCCTTTACCGGAGACTTCTAAATGCTTTCATATAATTTTCCATCCTTGTGTAGTCCGGTTGAGATTGCAATCAAAATACTTTCGTCAGATGGGTTCTCAACACTGGCGACCTCGCGCCTGAACCTAGTGATATAATCTTTCAATGATTCACCCTGACGCTGGAAGATAGTGGCCAGATGGAAGGATGGTACGAGTTGCCTCCTCAAAGCCTTGTATTGGCTAACGAACTTCTGCTGGCAATCTTCCCAACTTCCTATGTTGCGAGTTGGGAGATTCTTAAACCAAGTTCGCGGAATGTCACCTAAAGTAGTTGGGAAAATGTGGTACTTCACTAATGGGTTGTTCGTCTGGAGATCCATCTGGACGTAGAATGCGTCAAAATGGTCATAGGGGTCGCTATCCCCATTGTATTGTGGGATACTTGGGACCTTGAATCTGTGAGGGAGAGACTACATCTCAATCTCTTGGTAAATGGAGTTATTTCTTCATAAAGCTCTCGCTGGTCCGGGGCACCAAGTCGTGCTTTAAGCTATTGGACACTCTGAAGAAGTTCCTTTACTTATGGGTCTCGGGGCCTATGTCTCCTTCTATGATCACGACCTGGAGAGTGGCGCTCTAGTTCATATCTCTGGCTTTCTCTGAATGAACCGCCAGCCTAGTGCGACCTTACTTGTTGCTGATTATCCACCTCGTCTTTCTCACGTTGAGATGCAGCTCGAACTCTATCATGGCCAGCTTCCATATGTCGGCTCCCATCCTGACTCACCCTTATCACCAAGCTTGCAAGACGAGCACCTTTCCTTTTCTTGCAAACTTGGCGACCTCCAGCCCTAGAATGCAAATTGAAAGAGTGAGCTAAACCAGTAGGCCACTGCACCTCTCTCACTGGTCTTTCTGGCACCTACACTTCATGCTATGGGTATGCTTGCCTTGGAGCAACAATCTTAATCCTGGGTGTATTCTGTGCTTGAGCCTGTACCGGCGTATTAACTACATCTACAAGTTGTCGAATCGTAAGCTCTAGCGTTTCTTGTTTTTGGTGCCACGCTTACAGCCCTTAGGCTGGGGCGACTGGAACGGGTTGGCGATGGGGTAAGGGTGCCATGTCTGCTGCAGCGCCTACTGCTTGGCCATACGACGTGCCTGCTGCATGCATGAGTGCATCTTCCATAGGTTGCATGTTTTGTTGTGGCTGACTTGTCTGACTCTCTGCTTGGTCAGCCTCCCCTATATAACTGGTGGTTCTTGTTCTTGTCATGTCCGTCAGAAACCAAAAATTTGCAGCAAGACAGATTACAGTCTGGGCCCTTTTTCTAGCATAAAATGTCGACGTTGATTTTTGGTCGACGAGAGTTCACTGCCCAATACTTGCAATCAATGAAAAGCAACACCAAAAGCACAAGAAAAGTAAGAAGGCAGAGAACAAAAACAGCATACAAAGAGGATTTTTACATGGTTCAGCAAGTATGCCTACGTCTATGACTGTTCCTCTCAATAATTCTGCAGAGTAACAATATAATATTATTTCTTATGAGTTACAATGAGTTTTAGCCTCTATTTATAGAGAAAGAGGCGTTACACTTTAGGTTACAATTAAATAGGAAATGAATTATGAATTAATTACACTTCCTAATCGGTTAGCGCCGAATCAAGAAACTGTTCCGTGAAATCTAAGATCATGTTGACTGAGTTCAAATTTGAATTTATTTCCAACTCTGATAGAAGAATCACGATCAATTTGGGCTACTGCATTTTCATGAAGATTTCCTTGTTGAATTGGTCACTATGCAAGCTGCAAACTGTGTTGGACGATCTCAAGTTAGACCTTGTTCTAAGCGATGAGCTGTGTAATGCTGGCAGCGACCTGTAAACAAGGATTGTGATGCGAGTTTGCTGGTGCGAGCTATAGAACTCGCATGGGCTGGACATTGATAAACCGGGCCTTATCTACTGGACCACTTTACTAGGTTGACTTTTTGGCTTTTATCAGGTTTTTACCAGTCCATTTGTTGAATTTGAAAAATACCCATAACACGGATGTCATTATTGGAATTCAAATTAAAAAAAAAATCATGAAGATTATGTTCTTACACAATCTCACTATGTAGAAAATATGTTAAAAATGTTTGGTCACTTTGACTGCAAACCTGTTGCTACTCTATATGATATGAGTATTAAATTAAGGAAACATACTGGTGATGCTATTTCACAACTTGAATATTCACAAATCATCGGGAGTCTCATGTATTTAATGAATTCAACTAGGCCAAATATAACTTATTCTATAAGTAGGATTAGTAGATATATAAGTAATCTTGAAAAGGAACATTGGAATGCACTTGTAAAAGTATTAAAATATTTGAAGTATACTCAATCTTATGGTTTGTATTACACAAAATATCCACCAGTGTTAGAAGGATATAGTCATGCAAATTGGATTTCAGATAGTGTAGAAATAAAGTCCACTAATGAATATGTGTTTACTCTAGAATGAGCAGCGATCTCATAGAAATCCTCTAAACAAACATGCATAGTAAGATCTATGATGGAATTTGAGTTTATAACACTTGATAAGGCTACTAAAGAAGCAGAATGGTTACGTAATTTCTTAAAGGATGTTCCACCATGGCCTAAGCTTGTGATAGCTATTTGCACACATTGTGATAATATAGCTGCACAAATGAGAGCTAAAAACAATATCTACAATGGTAACTCAAGACATATTAGGCATAATACAATTAAACAATTGCTCTCTAATGGAATTATTTTTATTGATTATGTAAAATCAAAAGAAAATTTAGCGGATTTGTTGACGAAAGGTCTACCAAGAGAGAAAATAAAGTATACGTCAAAAGGAATGGGTCTCAAGCCAATTGAACAATGAATAAAACTGGATGGAAACCTAACTTAGCTAACTGGAGATCTCATGGTCTCAGTTCAATAGGAAAACTGGTTTGGTTTAATTCAAGATCGAACACACATTGACTTATTCCAATTTAAAGGTGTGTTGTCTGTATAAGTGAATAAGGTATGGTAATCCATTTAATGACATTAATCTCCTGTTAATTAGAGGAATATGGTAGAATATTCTAAATTAATGTCACCTATATAGAAGTAATGTGGGTCGCATTTTTGAGAACATGGCTGAATTTACTAAAGCTCTTATGAATCCGAGATTTGTTTAGGACCAAAATGAACACCACTATATGAATTTGAAGTATGTAAGATTTGAGTTGTGTGCGATACGTTGTCTAGTTCTTCTATAGTAGTGAATAGTTTAAGATTTTTATATCCACTAGGTCACTCAGGAGTTCCAATGTATTTACACTAAAGGAAGTTCAAGTCCAAAAGACACTTACCTTGTGCAATTCATATCTTATTTTCTCAATTAGATTTGCATTTAAATATAATCAACCTTTGACTCAAATGTGGGATATTGTTGTAAAAATTTATATTGTCTAAGTAAAAGGTTAATTTAATTTAAAATTTGAATTTGAACTAAATAGGTGTCTTTTAGTGTAAAGTTGTGTCTATTCATGGGTGTCTGTTTTGTAAAGTTATGTCTATTCATAGACACCTATTCAACATTCATAAATAGCAAATCATTTGTGTCATTTGTAATTTTTTTTTTTTTTTATGCATTCATTACAAAACTGAGAAACACATCAAAATTCTGTAGAATTCAGAATATCTAGTGCTTAGTTTCTGAATTTAACAGAGGATCCTGGGAGGCAGTTAGTCAAAGTTCTAAAAGTACCAGAGTAGAGAATAATTATTGTCTTAAGGTTATTGCAATTTTGCAAGACTATGTTATTTTGTATTTTAATTTTATCATCCTGGTACATTTTTTTTTCTTGTGTTTTAATTATTATTATTTTGTTTTGTTTTATTTGCAATTGTTTCATTATAGTATAAACAATTTCTATAATAAAATTATTCTGCTATAGCGTTTACTTTCCTTTTATATTTTTCATTGTTCTGATTGTTGATTTACTAACAGTTTCTCTCATCAGTGACCATTTTTCACAACCTATTTTGGTCAATAAATATCACGTTTTAGTTCAAATTAAACTTCATTTGTGATTAAATATATTATTTACTCTTTTTATTTTTTTGGGAATGCTATTGATTTGGTTGTGTATTTTCAATTAATCTTATTTAGGAATTTTAAGATTGTTTAAATTTTATAAATAAAAAAATAGAAAACAAGAAAAACAATAAGAAAAAAAACTAAAATTTAAAAGAGAACTCAAAACCATGAAAAAAAAAAAAAAGATAATTATCGAGAGTTTAAAAAACTTTCTTGATTTGAAGCACAAGGCTTCAATCAAGAGTTATTGTGTACCTCTCGATAATTAGTTGAATAATTATGGGAATTTGGCAAAACAACCCTTTTTTGGCACCTTATTTATATAATCACTCTCTCACTCAAACAAATTGCAAAACTACCCTAAGTTACCCAAAATGCCTCTAATAAATTAAAACCAACTCATTAATACAAATAATTATTTATTTACCAACAATTAATTAAACCATAACAAGAAAAGTTGAAGAAATTTTGATGTTCATAAATGTTAGTGTTTATAATTAAGTTTTTAGGGAATTAGATGATTATTTAAAAAAAAAAAAAAAAAGAGCTAAAAAATTGATCTTTGGGTCAGATCTGACTCGATTTTGGGTTGACCTGATATCGTGTCAGAATCTGACCCGAAGTTGTAATTTTGAACCCATCGAGTCAAAATTATAACATCGGGTAAGATTCTAACCCAATATTGGGTCAATTTGATATCGGGTAAGCTTCTGACCAGATATTAGGTCAACCCGATATCGAGTCAGCTTTTCACCTGAAGGGTTATATTAACCCAAATCGGGTCAATAAAACTTGTTGCCTTGATTCGGCTCAGAGTTTGACCCAATATCCATTTTTCAACTTTCATTAATTTCTTTCAAAAAAAAAATCTACTTCCCTAAAAACTTAATTATAAACACTAACATTTATTAACACCCAAATTTTTTCATGTTTTCTTCTGCGCAAAATTAAAATTTAAGGATAAATTAATTGTTGTTGGAATAAAATTATGAGGGATGATGGATTAATGTGAGTTGGATTCTAACCTAAAGCTTGCTTTTTAACTCAAATAGGGCCAGCAAGCACTATTGACCCGATTCGGGTCAATATAACCCTTCTGCAGTTATATTTGGCTCGATTGGGGTCAATATTATAACAAGAATAATATTAAAACTTCATATCATGATAAAATCTTCATGTAGTTGTCATATATAATATACTTATATGCAACAAACTAACTAAACCTAACTGTGATATCCTTGAAGCTTAAAAATGAAACAACTATCACAAGAAACTTCCATCTATCTAGTCATTACTTTCTCAGCTTCAAGATTTTTTCTTCCTTTGGTACTTGCATTGGCT
Source organism: Litchi chinensis (assembly GCA_019925255.1). Lineage (NCBI taxonomy): Eukaryota > Viridiplantae > Streptophyta > Magnoliopsida > Sapindales > Sapindaceae > Litchi > Litchi chinensis. Next base: position 7,721,355 of record CM034467.1, read on the forward strand.
GATTTGTTAGTCTTCTCTTCTCATCATCAACAATGACGACAATAAATCCATCTTCAACATCGCTATCATCTTTGCCATCTTACAACATTTGAGGACCTTTTTATAGCTCTCAAACAGCTAGGGCATGAGTTGGATGGTGAAATGACAAAACAGCCCTTGTTGGAGCTCTTTTGCACGCTGTTAAATGGGCTGGCAATGATTCGTGCTGCTTTGTCCGCTAGTTCAGCAAGAGGTGCGCTGATGTGCAGGCTTGGCAGCAGCAAAATAGGTTGGAGCGCACTAGATGAGAGGTTTACTGGTGCGATTGCGCACTGCTGTGTGTGCCTGAAGGTTGACAAATTCTTAAGAGCGCTGGTTCTCGGGCTAAGTGATGAGGGAGCCTGCTGATAAGCTCACAAAGAAAGAAAAATGTTTCAAGTAGGAATCAATGTCAAAAACAAAAGCAAATTGGTATATAACCGGACCAGCTTCCCCCTTCACTTCAGGAATCCCTCCACTGGCTATGAGCAGTTCCCTGTAAAGAGGAAGCAAAACGAATTCAATTGACTCACATATCAAGCACTGTGGGAGAAAACTCATTGGAGAATGAGCAAAGAGATAAGAGTTGAACAATTTTTAAAGAAATCCTCACAATCAGACATGCCAACTTCAGTTATTGTACAACAACACACTAATCACAACATCAACATCATATACACATGAAATGGAGCATAAACATTCCTTGACGACTATACATGCAGTGTGTCCCAATAAATGGCATCTCTGTTAATTCACTCCCATGTATCCTATTAGAACCAATATCAACAGGATCAATTGCAACACCAAAAAAACCAAGACTACAAAACTTTTGAAAACAAAATCTCCCCTTAAGAGACCAATAAACAAAATCAATAAAACCAACATACAATTAAAGTCAGCAGCACGATCAATCACACAATGAACAACAATCATAAAACCACTTGGAACACCTTTAATGCTCTAAACATAGCATAAAACTTTATTGCCTAAATCAACACTTAGTTAAAAAAGACAACTATTTACCAAAATAACGAGTCACTGCCAGCAATACACAAACTCTACTCAAACAGAGTAACAAGCAAACGCAGATAAAGATATCAAATTTTTCACCATCAGCAAAAGCTCAATTACAGAGAAAAATATCAATTTTTTTACAACAATAAAACAACCCCAACTTGAACCCAGATAAAGAAATGGAACCCAATGAAAAGAATTCAAAACAACACCAACCCACCTCTCAAAATCAACCAAAAACTCATACATTGATAAAAAATTTAAATCTTTCACAACTATAAAGCAGTTCTCATTTTACACACAACTTCAATACATAATTTCGAGAACCCAAAAAGAGAAAACGATGTAGAATCCAAAACAACACCTACCCATCTCTCAAAATCAACCAAAATATCAATTAAAGACAAAACGATCAAATTTTTTACAACAATAAAGCAACCTCAACTCTCATTTTACACATAATTTCGAGAACCCAAATAGAGAAAACGAAACCCAATGAAAAGAAGCAGAGAGTTGAGAAGAAAAGAGACCTCTTTGAGGAGGATAGCTTTGGGGTAGAAGAGTTTAGAGTTGTTAAACTTGAAAAGAAAGTTGCCATTGTCTTCTTTGTTGTTCTTGTTTTTCTTCTTTTTTGCTTGGACAATGAATGATTGGTTTCTGGGGAAGTTCAAGAACGTGTGTTGATTGTTGGGGAACATGGAGCGGAATCTGGACTCTAATCATCGTTTTCACGGTTCGAATACGGAGGAGTTGACGCCGCCGATGAAGAAGACGATGACGCCGCTATTCGAAATCGTGTGGTGTTGATCGGGGTTGGTGTGGCGACTGAGAGTGTTATGAATGGAAAGGGGGTTGAAATGGTTTGAAGGATATTTTAGTACATTAGGGGTAGTTTTGCAATTTACTTGCTCTAGAGGGTACTTTTGTCATTGTGGTGTGTATTTAGGGCATTTTTGCTAAATTCCCAATAATGATTTTTATTTCATTTATTTTATCAATGTTTCAGATTTCAAGGTTCTTTTTTTCTAGTTTTTGTTTTCATCTTGTTTTCAAGTTTTAATTTACAAAATGTTCTCTTACAATTTGAGTTTTGTTGTAATTTTATTCCTGTAAATTTATTCTTTTTTTTTCTTTTATATATATTTTTTGTTATCAGATATGGTATCTTTAGAGTATAAAATTTTCAGAACTGATATCTTTAGAGAAAAGCAATTTGTTAGATATGGTTCTTTCTCTTACTTGTTATTTAAAATTTTTCTATATCTCTCTACTGGTAGGGGAAAAGGGTTTTATTGGTACAAACATACCTTTTTAAGGAACCGTTTTGTCTGAAAATCACTTTAGTTACCAATAAAATTCAAAATTTTAATATAGTGCTAGAAGCACCAAACAAGGATATATAAATGCTATATATCCCAAGAGAGTCCAAATCGAGTTGAATGACTTTGAAAAATTGCACAACGAAACTAATAGGAAATTCAAAGGAACATATGTATAAGAAAATTCATTAAAATCATATAACTAATTTGAATTCTCAATAGTACCTGCTTTTGACTAAGGGTCTGTTTGAGATAGCTTTTACTTTTGACTTTTACCAGTAGAAGAAGAAAAGCAGAAGCCTGAGCTTTTCAGATGTTGTTTGGATTATATATTTCAGAAGATCTTTTTGATTTAGAAGAGCTTTTGAGATTGTTTGGTTGAAATATTGTTGAAATCTCTTCTAAGTATGATATGACTTTTATACTCTTCTAAAAGAGTTTTTAAATGTGTTTGGATGAAATATTTCCAATTATCACTTACATAATATATATATATATATATATATGTTATTTTTAAACAATTTACTATAAAGACATATGTGTAACTTATTTTTCAATTATATTTACCTAAACTTTGGTATTTAAAATACGTAAAATAATAAAAATTAAATTAAAATGACACATACATTTATGCATAATAAGATAAAAAATTATATCAATAATTTTACAAAAAATTATAATGATAGAGATAAAAAAAATATATATATATCTAAGCATTAATTTTCTTGTAATCAGAAAAGTAAACAAATATATATATATATATATATGGAGGTGGGGATATGAAGGGAAAATTCTATTTGTTGTTTACTAAAATAAGGGTAAAATGAGAATTATAAAAATTTCATTAAAAGAATTTTGGCTTCCCTTGTTTTCATTGAAAGCTCTTTTTGGGGAAACTTCAATTTGTGGCTTCACTTGGAAGCTCTTCCCATACTCAAAAGTCATTTTAGGAAAACCATCCAAACACTTCCTAAAGCCACTTTTAAGCTCAAGAAGAGCTTCCAAGGCCTCCAAAAGCTATGCCAAACAGGGCCTAAAGAGAGGATGACTAACGAAAATTTGCAACCACTGGCCCTCTAGAGTCAAAACTGAGCTAAAGGACTTTGAAAAACCATACAATGAAAGTAACCAATACTGATGGATGTAGTAGGACATTCAAAGGATCATTTAAGAAAATTAATTATATATATATATATATATATATGACAGGATCGGGGGGACAAATCCTTCGGTATTGATTACTTTTATAGTTTTATCGTATGGTTTTTCAAAGTCTTTTAGCTTAGTTTTGACTCTAGAGGGCCAATGGTTGCAAATTTTCACCAGTCATCCACTCTTTAGTTAAAAGAAGAGGCTATTAGGAATTCAAGTTAGTCATGTGATTTTAATGAATTTTCTTATATATATGTTCCTTTGAATTTCCTATTACTTTCATTGTGCAGTTTTTCAAAGTCATTGAACTCGGTCTGGTTGGTGTGTGTGCGTGTGTATATATATATATATATAAAGTTTGGGCATAATTACAAAAAATTATTGTAAGTTTTAAAAGTGTAACATAAAATACCCCCGCCGTTAGTCAGACCAAAATACCATTTAATTTTAAAGGTCAAAGTCAACCCAATAAAACAATCTTATTATTTGTAATTATAAAAGTGGTATATTTTTTATTTTGAATTTAAATAATAAATATAATTTATTAATTGTAATTTTTTTTTAACAAAAAAAGGTTCGCCATCTCCAATCAGTCTCTATCTGCAAGGTGAACACTCCACCCCACTAATGGAGACCCATTTGGTGTCCATTGCATGATGGAGGCCACTTGGTATCCATTGCAATGGAGACTTGATCTAGTCTCTAATGATGGAGATCAGATCTCTGGTCTTTGTTGCATGGAGACTAACTTGGTCTTCAGTGTCGGAGACTAATTTTCAACTATGGAGATTGGTTAGAGATGACAACCTCTTTTTTATTTTTTTAATATATATTTATTATTTAAAAATAATAATATTTTTAATTAGTTGACTTTGACCTTTAAAATTAATGGGCATTTTGGGCATTTTATGTCTTTGACTTTGACCATCTAACATGTAATGGTGGATGAGTAACGGCAAGATGTATTTGTGTCTTACTTTTGTAACCTTAAGGTAATTTTTTGTAATTATGACCAAACTTCCTCCATATTGGTGCCATGTTATCTAACCTCAAGGGTATTTATGTAATTTTTCCCATATATATATATATATATATAAAGGGAGAAAACTCCACATAAATATTGTTTCTTTTAAGGAATTTATTTATTTTATTAGTATTATTATTTTTTAAATCGAAACAACTCTAGATATTTAATTATGAAATAAGAAACAAATATTTTTAGAAGTCATATGTATTTTAACATAATTTAAAAAGAAAAAAAAAAAAGTGAAAAGAAGCCGCGGATAGAATGTTTTTAGCAGTAAAAGAATTCTGTATATATTATTTATTGTTTGTTTGGTAGGACTCTCTCTAACATAAAAGCTCTACTAACCTCTATTTAATTTTTTTCTAAAGATGTTTGCTTAACCTTTTGAGATTATCTCTTTTAATTCTAGTAGATGTTAGTAGGGATTTGACCTCTACTAGGCAAAGGTTCATAGGGAGGAGATTTTCCAAATAGAAATCTTTTAAAAAATGTATTCGATTTAAATTTTTTAAATTATTATGACTGATATAAAATATATCCTTATTAAAGTAAAATCCTTAATATTTTCTCTTGAGAAATTTAATATTTTAATAGATATTTTGACATGATTCAACGGAATATTTTATTACTTTGAATTTTTTTAATTACTCATTAAACAACCATAAATTATTATTATTATTTTTTTCAAAAACTCCTTTATCAATGGGCAGCTGGTGTCATTGATCAAAGTGCTAGCTGGCTCCTGCCTCAGTGGCAGGGTTCGACACCTTTAAAAAAAAAAAAATTCCTACAACAAGTAGATCTTTTTGAAAATCCCAATCAAATCGGCTCTTAGTCATTTTTGAGTCAAACATCTCTTTTTAGATCAAGTTATCTTGTATTCTTCAGTTTTTTTGCCTAATAACTTTGCTCAAATCAAATGTTGTACGGCAAGTATTTTTTGAACTTACATGCACATATGACATAACTAGCCTCAGGTAGTTCCACACTTGCACTTTGAATATATATATATATATATACATATGATTATTAATATCATTTTAATAATTTATTCCATTAATTGATCTTTCAGGTGTAAATTTTAGGGTACTTAGGGGTGTTTGTGGCGGTAATCCAGAGCCTGCTGGTTCAACATACGCACCCTGTCCTCCAGCTTCTGGTGGATGATCAATACGCACCATCAATCAAGTTTGTTGATCGAGAATTTTATTTACTACGTCTTATAGTAAAAATGAATTTAAGAGTGATGAATTCTAGCTTGCTCATAATTAATCGATGTTTCCGACATTTGATAAGCTTAATTTCTTGCTCAGATTGACCAATACTGATGGATGTAGTAGGACATTAAAGGGACCATTTAAGAAGATTAATTAAATTTATAGTATATATATGTATATATATTTACTTATTTCTTTTCTTCTAAATGCGCATTGATATAATAAATTCAATGTCTCAATTATCAATAATTAAATTTAGTTATTTTCACCCAATTGTCACTTATGCTTTGTTAATGACATATGTACAATGTATTTATTTAATTAGTTTCAGTGCGTACTGATATGCATATATACAAGAAAATTCATTTAAATCACATGACTAACTTGAATTCCCAATGGCATCTTCTTTTGACTAAAGAGAGGATGACTCACGAAAATTTGCAACCATTGGCCCTTTAGAGTCAAATCTAAGCTGAAAGACTTTGAAAAAACATATTGTAAAAGTAACCAATACTGATGGATGTAGTAAGACATTGTAGGACATTCAAGGGATCATTTAAGAAAATTAATTAAATTTCCAACACACTCATATATATATATATATATATATATAATACACACACATATATACATATACACACAGACACACGCACACACAAACATATATATATATATATATATACAAATTAAAAAACTTTTAAATATCCAACAGAAGCACATGTCTCTTGTAGGCTTTGGGTCTATTTGGTATGTGATGGGTCTTTTTCATGACTCTCAACAATAAATTTATAAGATCATACACCCGTTACAATATAACAAATACAGGGTCGTCCTACATAGAAGTCGCGCGTTACTTCTATCAAATTTTTATGTGATTAAAATGCAGTAAAAGTAAATAAAAGGATTGAAGTTGATTGATTGAAAGCTAAAAGAAAGAAATAGGGGACACTAGCGATAATCACTAACAGAAGAAACTTTGATGATGGATGCATTAGATCACCAATGCTATATATGTTTGTTTTGATCAGTTAAAACCCAGCAATTTAGTTCATTAACCTTATCTTAATTGGCGGGCACTTTTGATTTGGCCACGCCAACAAGCCGCATCTAATCAATGCACTTATATTGGTCATTCCATGCAGTTTTTAGCAAACCAATTAGAAGCTCGGCTAATATTATTTAACAGTGAATTCTATGTATTCGGTTACGTGCTTGAACTCTAGATTCTCAATCAAATACAGTTGTATTGGTCAGTCTACTTATTCTATTGAAAAACTTGTTATTATAAGCATACTAACTCAATTATCAAAGGTCATGCACAATCAAGTCAATTATCCATTCATTCAACCTAATTATCAATGATCATGCATATTCAAGTAAAATTATCCATTCATTCATAGGCTTAATCAATAATATTAAGACTTCTCGTAACACTACCAATTATCCACTCAATCCGCTATCAGTTAAACAAATAATTGTTCTATCATAATGGTAAATATCAATAAACTCAAGAATAAATAGTAAACTGGATTGCATCAAAATATAATCAAAACATTCATAAGATTGATTCCCTAACAATGATTTAGTTACACACCAGGGAATGGCCTTTGTTGTTTGTACCATACAAACACATTTGGCTGCCCGGTTGGCAGCCAAATAGTGTTTATTTTACAGATTAAAAATAATAATTTTATAATAAATAATATTAAAATAATATTTTGATAATAAAATAATATATAAATATAATCTTGTAATATGAAATATAGTATTATAATAATATTATAAGTATTTTGGTTATTATTAATATTTTATTATTAAATTAAAATATATTATATTATAATTAAAATAATATATAAATATAGTAATTTATTATAAAATATTATATTATAATAACTACTACTTTTTATTATTAAAAATTAACTTTAACGTCGAAGTTGTTAGATTAACAACTTCAACATTCTTATTAACAAGTTTAGTAACGTCAACTTATTCAAATAAACTTTGAAGTTGTTTATGAATAAGTTTGACGTTAAGATAACGTTTGAAGTTGTTTAAACTTAACAAAAATGGAAGTATGACGTCAGCAAATGTTAAAGTTGTTCCATGAACAACTTTAACGTTATGTTAACAAGTTGTGTGATGTCATCTTGTTCATATCAACGTCGAAGTTGTTCATTCAATAAGTTTGACGTTAGAACAACGTTCAAAGTTGTTCAAACTTAACAAAAATGGACATCTGACATTAGCAAACATCAAAACTGTTGAAATAACAACTCCAACGTTATTTTAACAAGTTATGTGACGTTATCTTGTTGAGATCAACGTCAAAGTTGTTCAATTAATAAGTTTGATATTAAGACAACGTTCGAAGTTGTTCAAACTTAACAAAAATGGACGTATGACGTCGGCAAACGTTAAAGTTGTTCCAACAACAACTCCAACATTAGGTTAATTAGTTATGTGACATCATCTCGTTGAGATCAACATCGAAGTTGCTCAGTGAACAAGTTTAACGTTAGAACAACGTCTGAAGTTATTCAAACTTAACAAAAATTGATGTATGATATCAGCAAAAGTCAAAGTTGTTTCAATAACAACTCCAATATTACGTTAATAGGTTATGTGACGTCATCTTGTTGAGATCAACGTCGAAGTTGTTCAGCGAACAAGTTTGAAGTTAAGACAACATCCGAAGTTGTTTAAACTTAACAAAAATGAACGTATGACATCAGCAAACGTCAAAGTTGTTCCAATAACAACTCTAACGTTATGTTAATAAGTTATGTGACGTCATCTTATTAAGATCAACGTCGAAGTTGTTCAATAAATAAGTTTGACGTTAGGGCAACGTCCAAAGTTATTCAAATTTAACAAAAATGAACATATAACGTCAGCAAACGTTAAAGTTGTTCTATCAACAACTCTAACGTTCATCCTTTAAAAAACGCATAGGCATGATAAAAAAGTCTCTTGTCACGCCGGCGCGTAACAGAATGCTCTTCCATCACGCCTAAACATGACACATGCCTTTGGCATGATGTGAGGCTCTTCTATCACAGCAAACCGTGATAGAGGGCTCTCCTGTCACAACTAGAGCAGTAAATGACTATTTACCTTTTTTTTTTTTTTTGAGATACCGTTATTTTTAATTAAAATGAAAAAAGTAAAAATAAATTTAAGTAAAAAAATTTTGTATATTAAAAAAAATGAAAACCACATCCTTTCTCTCTCTACCAAGATCATCTCTCTCTCTCTCTCTTGTTCTTCTTGTTCTTCTTCTTTTTTTAATTTTTTCAAGAATTTTTTTTTTACTTCTTTTTTTTCAATTTAGATTAAGGGTATTTTACAGTTTTCATCATGTTTGATTATAGTTAAATGATCAAAGGGACTAAATTGATAAATTTCTAAAACGTTAAAGATAACAAATATTCAAAACGTATAAGTTTAATATTTTGTTCAATGTTTCAGACTAAAATGAAAATTTTCCTTAATTTTTTTTATATTTAATAATTTTAGTTTGACATATCAAATCAATAAATTTTAAAATATTAAATTTTCATAAATTCTAAAGCAAAAACCTTCCACCGGTCATGGGTGTGTGACCGCGCTCACATCATGATATAGTTACGTACTTATTCCAATATAGGTGCGCAACTACATCACCGTTTTAGCATGATTGCACTCCTATACCAATGCAAGCCTTTCATTGATCATGAGTGTGTGGCTGCACTCACATCATAGTGCGACCACGCACCAACACCAGTATTGGTGTGGGGTCGTACCATTGTTTCAAAGTGGCTGCACATTTATACTAGTGCAAACTTTTTATTGATCTCAGTGTTGGTGTGTGACCGCACCACTGTTTTAGTGTGGCCGCACATCTATATCAGTGTAAACTTTTCATTGATCCCAGTGTTGGTGCACGACCACACCACTGTTTTAGCATGACCACGCGCCCATACCAGTGTAAGCTTTATATTAATTATGGTTGCGCAACTGCACTCAATTCTTAGTGCGATCGCATACTTACTTCAATGTTAGTGCGCTGTCGCACCACTGTTTCAGTGTAGTAGTACACTCATACCAGTGTAAGCTTTTCATTTATTTCAGTATAGGTGCGCGACCGCACTATAGTTTTAGTGTGGCCACACACCCATACCAATATAAGTTTTTCATTTATCCCATTGTTGGTGCGTAGCTGTACCACTATTTTAGCATAGTTGTACACCCATACCAGTTTAAACTTTTCATTTATTCCAGTATAGGTGTGTGGCTGCACTACTATTTTAGCGTGGCCACGCACCCACACTAATATAAGCTTTTCATTGATTTTAGTGTTAGTGCATGGCCGCACCATTGTTTTAGCGTGACCACGCACCCATACCAATGTAAACTTTATATTAATCATGGCTAAGCGACTACACTCAAATCTTGATGCGATCACGTACTTACTTCAGTGTTAGTGCATGGTTGCACCACTATTTTAGTGTGGCTGCACACTCATACTAGTATAAGCTTTTTATTTATTCCAGCATAGGTGTGCGACTGCCCTACTGTTTTAGCGTAGCCATGCACCCATACCAATATAAGCTTTTCATTGATCTCATTGTTGGTGCGCGGCCGCATCACTGTTTTAGCATGGCCGTGCACCTATACTAGTGCATCTAATCATGCTTACCTCATATCATATGCAAGCGTGATAGGACAACCTCTGGTTCTGCCCAAGCATGATGGGACAACCTTTCGTCACACTTAAAAGTGATGAAAAGCTCTCCTATCACAATTGCCTTAGGCGTGACAGGAGTTCTTCAATGTTGGTGCACAGTTGCATCATCGTTTTAATGCGAGCACACGCTCATAATAGTGCAAACCTTGCATTGATCATGGAAGCGCAATCGTGCTCCAATAATGGTGTGGTCGCGCAACCACTATTTTAGTGTGTTCACACATTCATACTAGTGTAATCCAATTTAATTTTTGATTTTCAATTTTAAAATATAATCAAATATAATAACTGAAATTGAATTTTTTCTTAAAAAATAATTAAATTAGATTAAAATATTATTTAATTATATTTTTGAAGAAAATAAGTTTATTAAATTTATATCTTAAAAATTCATAAAAATATTTACACCTAATTTTAATATAATTTCAAGGATTGTTTTTATTAGGATTTAATTTGATATTTATAGCTTTATCCTTATGATGTTTAATAAATATATAAAACTATTAGTTCGCAGAACACTATAAAAAGGATTGAGTTCTTCCTTTTGAATTAGATCTCACTTCTCTAACCATGTTTGTGAGATTATGACACTATATTCTTATATTTAGTTTTTAAGCAGACTTCAACTATATTTAAAATTAAAACATAAAATTTGAGTAGACTTCAATGGGTTCTATGAAATTTTATATATTTCATTTCAATTTATAATTTACCAACTTATTGTGTAACAAATGGGGTGTGACACGTAGACAAACATTGTTATTGGTCCCTTTTTTCTTATGATTTTCTTTGTAAATGTCGTTATGGAGCAAATGTAGTTATAGGACGTCATACGTAAACAAATACCATCATTGGATGTGACACGTAGGCAAACGTCATTATATATACAATTTAACATTATTTTAACATCTAGTATCCCAATATAAGATTTTTAATTAAGTATATTTCAATGAATTTTAGAGCTTTCGTACATTAGTATTTGATAATTTGTTTTATCATCACATATAAATAAATTTATTACTTATAAAAAAAATTAATATGTAACATAATCTAAATTTTTCATATAATTTTAATTAACATGTAACTCCATTTAAATCAAGTCAAACGTTTTTTAATCTACAATTTTAACTTTTAATAAAATTTAAAGCTTATTTTGATAACATCATATTATCTTTGAAGTTCTAGAATATTATTATTTCATAACTTTAAAAATTTTTAACTTAAAAGAATATATAAAATATGCAATAAAAGTTTTACTTGCCAACTGGAATTTTATCAACACCATTACTTATATAATTTTAATGACAATATGAATTTCAACCCATAAAAAATTAATATAAAAGAAAATAATACTTTCCCATTTTTATGCTAATAAATTCAAGCACAAGATTGTAACTTTTCGATTAAAATAATTATTATCACCCCCTCACACCAAAAACCCATTCTTATAGTCCTTCAAACAACTAGAAATAAACACAAGGTCTACATTAAACATTCTTAAACCAAATGAAATAGCATGTACTTCTACAATTGTTGTGTTAATATTTAATTTAAAACATCCTTAACTAGGTGACTTCCAATTGATAAGAGTTGAAACACTTGAAACCTTCCAGGCTAGATTAGAATTATAAAAACCTACAAGAAAATAATAGGATTAGCTACAACATTGAGAAATATTCAGATATATATATATATATATAGATAGAGATAGTGATTATTCATGGATTCTTACAAATTAAAGCAGAATAAAATGACATATAAATTATTATAATGAAAAGTGCAATGACTTTAACTACATATTCAGTATCAACCACATCAAAGCAGTGAAAAGCCTCATAAAAAAAAGCGATATCGGTGCAAACCAACAAGGATCGCTTCTCTTGCAATGTCACTATACTTAGCATGATAATAACTAATGACTAAACTTCTTCCGCGTATCACCTCCTTTACAAACTTGACCATCAAAATATTATCATCTCCCAATACTCTTTGTGGGTAAGTTTTTGCCTAGTTTATTAGGTAAGGACCTTAAAACCTAAAAAAAAAAAAAAAGGAATAAAGTTGTAGTTGAACTGTGTTCAATTGAATATTTTATAATTATGCAACATGAGCTTGATGAATTTCATTCATATATCACCATTGTCCAGCATGCATACTTTTAAAGAACAACATCAAATATCAATATATACAAGCAAAACAAAACGTGGAGCAGTAGCCAGTAAATGAAAAAAGGTGCAAACAACTTAAAACATATATAAATATTTAATTCACCTCCCCCAGAGAAGTCATCAGGGTTTCAAACAATGATCCTCACAGCATTCACATCTGCAGGCAAATTGGTATTTTGCCTAAAAACAATCTCCACCATCCCATATTCATTTTCACATGATCTAATTAGCCTTTTGCATATTTTGGAGATCACTACCAAACAAGCATATGAACAAAAGGTCAATTGTCAATTACTCCAATTTTTATCAAAATATAATGTTAACTTAACATCAATGTCATGTTTGATTACGATAACATTGAAAAAGCATGCAATGATAGAGACAAACAGAATCTAATAACAAAATAAATAAAATAGATGCTTGAGATTTTATTTACCAAGAAGATAAATATAGGTGAAATGGGCCATAATCAAGTATATCATATTAATATAAACACAACATACTATTTACGATTGAGGCAAAGTAGAGTGCATTTTCACAAATAATACACAAATACAAATCAGCACGTCATCCTGGAAGACCATGTAACAGAGAAGCCAAACTTACAAACCATTCAAAGATGTATACAAGCATTATCTTGTGATTTATTATGTGGAGAAGATGCGGTAAGAGGCATAACCATCTAATATCATCATCAGACATTAGCTTGCCACTTCTCCAATGTTCATCACGCCTCAAGCACTTAAACCATTAAGAATTTGAAATAAAAGATCAAGTCCATGTACCACTTTGATTTAGTATTTCTCAATATAACCACAAACAGAGAAACAATAGAACATAACTCATTTACAGATAGCATTACATAATCTTAACATACAAAACATAATAGAACAAATTTTATGTGTTGAAAAAAAATTATGATGTGCATCCTAACATGAACACAACATCCTTAAGAGACAATTCTTTCGACGTTAGACAAGAAACACAACTGAGTTAACTGTGTTGTATACATGCACAACTGAATTATAACCATATATTTTGGCAAAGCCACTACATTAGTTAGTTTCCACTTAGATTCTTTAAAAACAAATCAACATGGAGATGCACAAGCTATTGATTCACTACTTTTAAATCATAATTTCAATATTCTTTCAATCAAAAGCACAATTCAACTCTACTAGTATCAAAATTTACAAACAACAATTTTCACACAAATTAAGATTCCATAACATCATCCTTAAATATGTCAACTTTCAATATTACTACTATAACACAAAAATCATATGAAAATATCTTTTTAACAAAAGTATTAAAAGAAAATCAATCTAACGATACTTATACAAACCCTAACCTACCAGAAATCTCAAAATTCTATTTCAATCCGATATTTAATTTCCACAAAACCATCTAAAATTTCAATCTTTTCAATTTTCTCAACTCTCAATCAATAACATCAACAACAACCATGACCATCAAAATCCAACATTAACTAATCTCCAAATCATTGCAAAACCTAAACACAAACCAAAATCAAACCCAGATAAAAAAACCACAAACTAGGTATTAATGAAGTTAGATAGTTGCCGCAACTATATAAATGAAGTAAGCCAGATCATCTAGCTGTTGAATGATAAAAATTGCATCCAACGTAGATTCATCTAGGTTTGACCCAGATGAGAAAATCAACCCAACATGAAATCAAACCAAAAACCAACAAAAATCATCATAAAATCGACCCAGATAAGAACCGTGTTATGAAATCTGGGTTCGATTTGAACCCAAATTTCAAAACCCAGTTCAATCGAACTGGGACAATGGGTTCAATTTGAACTCTGTTTCTGGGTTCAAATCGAACCCAGTTTTCTGGTTTTAATTCAAATGCAAAAACTGAGTTCGATTTTGAACCCAATTTTCTGGGTTTTATTCGAACATCAAACCTAGAAATTTATATTTGAATATATGAAGAAGAAAAGAAGAATAAGAAAAAAAGAAGAAGAAGAGAAAAAGATGATGAAAAAGAGAAGAAAATGATGAAACCACCATGGATGGCAACCATGGACAATGATCAACATCACACACCCACCCACAGCCACCCATCAAATGTATCCACCACACCTAATAATCACCTACCCACTAGAACCACCCACCACCACCACTACTACTATTAACATCAAACACCCACCATAGTCACCCGTCAAATACATTCGGATGGCCACCAACATTATCATAGAAACCATCGACCCACTACCAAAATCCACCATCATATTCAATAGAAGAAGAAGAAGAAGAAAAAAATGTTACCAATCTTTTTGAGCGTTGGGTCCTTAACGAAGGTCTTGTATTGGGCTTGCTTTGTCATGTGATAGCTCGACATCGCTATCGTTGTCGTCGTCGACGCAGATCAAATCATAAAACTTGTCTCTCTAGTCAATTTTGGCCTTCTTGTCGTTCAGATCGACTTTGATAGTGTTAGATCTACTAATTTTTTTCCATTTTCTAGTGAGAAAGGAGAAGATAACTGAATGAGTTTTTTTGTTTAATTCACTTTTTCTCTCTTCTACACTCACTCAGTCGGTAGCCTATTCCCATCCTTTTTTTTTTTTAATTATTTTTTTCTGACCTTCCTAACCGTTGGATGCAATTTTTTGTCATCCAACGGCTGGATGACCTCCATTTACTTTGTCTGTATGATACGAATAGGTTTTCATGTTTGTATCATAGCCAGGTCCTACACATCGATTGAAAACAAACGACAATGAAATTTGGAAGGAAATAACTCGCTTCCAATGTTCCTCGAAATCGTCTTTCTTGCTTGTGTTTTGCTGCTGCCTCAATTACTTGATAAGAACCTAGAGAATGGATGATGAAAAGTGTGGTGTTTCTTCTTCAAAGAACGATGGCTTGAGAGAGAATGAGAATGGTGGATGCTAGTAGAAGCTAAAGGCCTTTGAAGGCTGCCAAAAAGTTGCTCTCACATTCTGTTTATCTAGTATATATTGCAAATTCGACTGCTCGTTCAACGTCCGAATTACTCTCAAATTCTATGTAAAAATTGACTCTAGGCATTGGCGCGATGGTGTGGTGCGAGGCTGACCGTCACTGTTCAACAACGCGACTGGAGAAAAACGACAATGTCAATAGTGGATCGCTAGGTTGAAGGTGGCGGTGGACCATGGCAACTAGAGTTAAACTTGTCTCGTCATTGTTAAGTGCGATGCTTAACATGGTTATCTTATGATAGTGAGATAAACTTTCAAAACTCATCATAATCATGCATAAATTCATTCTTTTGCTCCTAAACACTTTGCAACACAAATTAATCTAAACCACTCCACAAAACTCATTAAAAACAATAAATTGTTCAAGAAACGGGCCGAAGGAATCTTGATTATTGGCCTAAAATGGTTCAGAAATGTGTTCATTAGTATATCTTTTCAATTAGAGATTTTACTAGTATATTTTTTTAAAGTTGAGCTCAATGTTCAAAAACTTGGCCAAATAGGCCAATTGCTTGGTGGTTACAAATCTACGACATCAAAACGGCAAAGTTTTGGTCTGCTCAAAACTTTTTAATTAACCCAAAACGACGCCGGTTTGGTGTGCAGAGGTCAAAAGGGCAAAAGGGAGTTGTGAGTTGTCATTCTTCTTCTTCTTCTTCCAAATCCTTGCTTCCTCAGTTTCTCTCAACTTTCTTCTTCTCTTGCTCACCGGTCTGCCTCCATCCGTTACCACCGTTGTCACCATGAGCAATGGGATCCTCACCTTCATCAATTCACTTTTCAGTTTTTCTTCTTTGAAACAAACCCCTTGTCCCTTCTTCTCAATTCTTCTTCCTCCCCCCTGCTCAATTATTTTTCTTCTATCCTACTCACTGATTTGCTCTCATGCTGTAGCCATCACTGTCGCCGCTACTAGTATTTTTTTTTAATTTTTTAATAATAATAATTATTATTGTTATCATTATTATTTTACACTAAAGGTTACTGTCGCTTTCAGGGAACCTTTTCACTAAATAGAGCTTCTTGTAAGAAGTTTAATATTATTTGGTTGTTTATTTTTAAATTGATTGATGGTTTGAGAAATAAAATAGGGTTTTAATATTTAAAAGTGACATCTTAAATTTTATTTGATAAAATAAAGGTATTTAAGATAATTTATATCTTTTAAAAAAATTAAAATGTACTTATTGAAGAATTCTAAAATTTGAGCTTCTTCCTATACACATAAAATAGCTGTTTTAATATTAAAAAATGTTATTCTCAAGCTGATACCAAACAATCGAAACAAACTTTAGTCTGTTGAAAAATCATGCCACACGCACACTCTTTGAGTAGGTTAGCAATTGCGCGTATCAATATGATGTAAGCACTGCGAACGAGTTTTAATCAATTTTAGCTTCATTTAAATTTGCTATAGATTTCACAATATAATAATATTAAATAGCTGTACAGCAAGTTAGGGCACTAAAATTTCCAATCACAGAGTTTCAAAAAAACAAAACAAAAATTCAATCACAGGCGCTTTCGAGTCAACTTTGAGCCAGAGGAGTTGGTAAAAAACAGACAATGAATTAATTAAACGACAAAGATACAGTAAGACTTTGAATTCAAGGAAACTTCAAGGAAATTACTTAAGTTACTTCGCTTTTATGAGCTCTATATATAGATATTATGCGTTCCAAGAGTCCATGAACCAAAAAGAAAAAGGAAAATGGCTTCCAAGAATTGCTTGATTGCTTGGGTGATTCCCATTGTTTTTGTGCTTCTTCTAGTGTCTCAAGTGGCTGCAAGAGAACTCGTTCCCCTATTTGGTCAGAGAAGTACGTTGCTTTACCTTGCAGGCTTCTTTGTTTCTGATTATTATTATTTTGTATTTTGATAATTTTTGTTTTCATACATCGATTGCAATGTTCTTCTAAAATGATTTATGTAAGTTCATTTTACATTGATATAAATTGAAATCTCTCTCTCTCTCTCGTGCACACACATATATAGAGAGAGAGTTCTTCTTTGGTATAGTTAGGGTATCGGCACACTTAACAACAAAAAAGAGTGATTACATTCTAAATTTACTGATTGTAATTTATTATATTTTATTATAACTAAACATGTATTATTACAATAATTAAATATGATTTTGATTTTTGATTGTTATAAATGTAATATAATAATTGATTAAAAACTCAACTAAGTTGATCGATTTCTCATCCAGAAATTGGTACTCTACTGGTAGCAAATCTGAGAACCCCAAGATTGGGGGTCCAACTTAAGTTAGACAACAACTCGATCAAGTTGGACGAGTACTTGGCCCAACTTGGTCAGTGCCCCTTCCCCTCCCCTCCCTTTTTTATTTCAAATTTTGCTTTGCTAAAATATCATCGTTTTGGTGTAAAAAAATTAAAATAAACCAAAACACCATTGTTTTGGTGTGCGAAACCATGCCGTTTTGGTGTCAGATACAAAATCGATTGAGCAAACTCTACCCATTTCATTCTTCACTTTTGCTCGGTTTCAAAGTTGTATTCTTTGCCTTGTGGACTTGCTACTGTTTGTCACTTTGTCATCTCCGTCGCCATTTGAGATCAACGTAAAGCCTTTTTTTTTTTTTTGCTTTTAACATTCTTTTTTCACATATATTTGTTTAGGGATGATGATCGATTGATTATATAAGCTATAGTTGTCTAAGAATTCTGGAGTTGAGCATGTCTTAAAAAGCTAATTAAACTGATAATTTCTTTTTTCACATTGGGATTGGAGTTTGTTACTCATGTCTAGATATACTGTTTTGTTACATTGATGGGAACATGAAGTTAGGTTACATTGATGTTATTACTTAACATGAGATATGTTTGACGGTGTTCTCTGGTTATATGATTGTATTTTGATCATGTAGAAAAATTTTAAGTTCTTATTTTTTTAACCAGTCTGACCATTGATCAGTGATTTGACCATTGACTAACAACCAAATCGAGTACTCACCGAGTGCTTGCTACTTGTTACCTCATCGGTTGACTTTCGAAACTATAGATTTAATTCATTTAGTTGTAATCAGATATAATAAGAAAGACATTTGATTTTAATTACTCATTTTCAATCATCACCAGAATGAGTGATGAGACTTGAGTGAATGAGTGGAAAAAAATAAAAAAAAATAAAAAAAAAAATTTACAAAAATGTTAAGACTCTCTCTCTCTCTCTTTAAATCCCTTTCTCCCTAAATATTTTAAGTAAAATTTTCTTGTGTGTGTATGCCAAAGTAAGTAAATTAATATATATATACATATAGTAATTTTACTATCAGTATCTCCATTTGAAATTAGGACGAACCAATCAAACTCATTTATTGGATTCTCTCTCCTAAAACAAATTTTCTCTCATATTTAATTTAAATATAATAAATGAATTTGATTGGTTCGTCCTAACTTTTTAAAGTTAAAAAATACTGATGATAAAATTTATATATATATATATATAACCACCCATTTTCATTTAATTGTTAGCATCACTTTAATAATTTATTCCATTGACTGATCTTTCAGGTGTACATTTTAGGGGGCTTGGGTATGTTGGTGGCAGTGGTACACACCGTGGTGGTTCAGGAAAACCCCCTTGTGTTCCAAGTCATTGTTGATTGAGAATTTTATTTACTACGTCTTATCGTAAAAATATATGTAAGAGTGATAAATTCTATCTTCCTCATTAATCGATGTTTCTAAGGTTTGCTAAGTTTAATTTCTTGCTCAGATTGTACGTTCTTATTGAACATTTACAGTGTTAATTATGTAGTTAATTAATGAATTTACACATAATGAACTTGAGTAATGAATAAACAAATAGCATTTACATATTTTGATTTTTTTTAAGTCAAGTCTTAATTATTAGAACAAAAGGCTAAAATTAAGATATAATTTTGTTTGTCTTTCTAACTTAACGGTAAATTTAAGATATAATTTTGTTTGTTTTTCTAACTTAACACTAAATTTAAGATATAAATGTCTAAAAAAAGGCAAAGAAAATTCGCCTTTATTTTAAATAAAAATTGTTGAAATAAAGCAACTTCTTAGATTAATTTAGTATTATTACATTATTATCAAAATGTCCCGGATCAAGATTTCTCAATCTTAAACAAACCCTACGTCATGCACCTAACCCAAAGGTTGGAAGAGTGAAATGGTGATAAAAATCCAACAACTAGTAGAGATTACATTGCAACTCGCACATTCAATAGCCTAAAAATTTGTAATAACCTATGGAACTAAGATATAATGATATTCTTTTACAACATATTTCAAATCGCTGCACACTCTGATCAGTTTAGTGTTTGAGAATCATAATAAACCATAGTGATTTTCAAACTCAATAAATAAGCTGGTTTTTCACATAAATAGAATACAGAAACCATAACACTTAAATATTATACATGGAGATGGCAATAAGCATAATTTTCAATTTTAAAGACTTTCACATCACAAACAATCAAGGCTGTTGGCAGTGGCGGACCCAGAAAATTTATTCAGAGGGGGCACATGAATAAAATAATAAAATATCAAAAATTAAGAACATACTAAATATATGATATTTTTATGTAAAATAATGTTTGATAACATCATATAGTTTAAATAAAATAAAACGTACATTATGACAATACATTATAAAACTATAAAGTAAATAATATTTGTTGACGTTCGGAAACGGTCAACTAGAGATTCTGGGGCCCAGACGGCGAACAAGGTAATTAAGGAATAGTTATAGTGTTAGGTATGTGATAAATGAGGTTTAGATGAAGTTTTAAGGTTGGTGAAGTTTAATTAAGGCGAGGGAATGTTGGTCATGACGGTTGAGTAAATGCAATCAGATGAATAATGAAGATAGGAGGAAGAAGGATGCAACATACAAGGATTTTTACGTGGTTCGGCGACTGCGCCTACATCCACGGCTACTCTCAGGTCAAAATCCGGCAGAGTGACAGTTCTCTAATATTTTTCAGCTTGTTGTACAGTAAAGCCCCCCCCCCCCCCCCCCCCCCCCCCCTGTTTATATATGGAGGGGAGGGATACGAAGAAAGCAATAAAATATACAAAAATAAGGTACAGCTGATAGTTATTTCAACTAATCCTGACATAGCCATGCTGTCTTAAATGTGAGACTATCATTCATTCTTGCATGCACACGTCTGCATTTAATGCTTCTGGAGAAGTCCCCTCTTCATTAAATGCAGAGCCGGCGCATTGAGTGTGTCTTGGTAATGGTGTAGACAGTCTCTGACGGGAAATCATGGGAGTAGGTGACCTTGCTGACTTGTTATGCACGATATCTCTTGAGTAAGCCCTCTGGTCAGCCAGGTGATGCACACCGGAGGGGGGCCGACGTGACCAGGAGGAGAGGTTAGGCGGTCTGGAAGTTCCCACGAGCTCGCGACCTGGGCGAGCTCGCGAGCTCCACGAGCTGAAGGCTCGGCAGGAGATACGCGCAGGAGATCTGGGAACTATTGCTGGCTTGCGACCTGAACGGCCTTACGAGCTGAGTTCGCAACCGTTGATTCCAATCTTGGGCCTCTTGGGCCCTTGCTTCTGTTCAAGTTAATAAGGCCTGTACTGGCCCATGTAGGCCGAACGAAAAAATGGGTATAACAATATTTAAAAAAAAAAAAATAATAATTTATTGATTCTAAACAAAATAAAACTATAAAGTAAACAATATTTTATATATATAAAATTGAATTATGACAATACATTATACATGGATAATTTTAATGTAATAATTTATAGTTTAAGATTTTAGGGTTTATTGATGTGATGTATATTAAATTCAAATTATTAAAAAATAAATTAATTAAAAAATAATTAATTTAGGAAACTAACCTGGTAAGTCATAAGATATCAAAATGAAAATAAAGAGAAGTCAAATAAAGATGAAGAGAAAAAGAAAAAGAAAATTGTTCACTAAACTTGTAAATTGTCAATGAATTTTGTATAACATATAAAAAGTAGAAGTAAATAGAATTTATATAGAAGAGAACTAAAAAATAAAATTAAAAAACGAAATTATTAATTAATTAGAAGTAGAAAAATTAGGTCTAATAGAAGTAATAAAGAAAAAAGGAAGTTAATTCTATTAAAAAGAGGAAAAATAAATAATTGAATAAAAAGTTATAAACAGTTAAAAAAAATGAAATAAGGAACGGAATTTGAACAATATGTGGGGTATGACAGAAAAAATTTGTAACATGTAAATCAGTTTTTAAATAAAATAGTAAAAGATAAATAATAATAATAATAATTAAAAAAAAAATCAATTGAAATTGACAGCTATGACATTCATTGCACAGCCCCTATGGATTACGCGTCCTGTAGACTGCAACAGTTAACTTCTGTTTATTTTTTTTTTTACATTGTAAAGTAAATTAAATAATTTTTATTTTAAATTTCGGGGGAGGTGGGGGGGGGGGGGGGGGGGGGGCACGTGTCCCCCCTAGCCCAGGCGTGAGTCCGCCCCTGTCTGTTGGATCCCTGAGTCTATCCATGTATGATCAAATTCATTGTAAAAAATATGTCAAGAGTTATAATAGGATTTAAGTGAATCGAATGAAAGATTAGATATAAGAAAATTAGTACTGAAGAATGAAGAATGAAGAATTCAATAAGAAATTGACTACAATATGAAGTACATGAGTAAATGAACTACATGGAAGAAGTAATATGAGCATGTTTGCTATATAGTGCTAAGGTACATTACACTAGATTGCATATATATTCATATAAGACAGATCGAATGTGTTTTATTTATGTGTTTAAATGTATTATTTTTAGATCGTCTAAACTTGAGTACTATTTATTAGTTATGTGATGTTTAGTTCATTAGAATATGAGAAATTCAAGGTAGAGTGGAACACTTGTATCACCTTAGAAAATCTGAAATTCAGGTTTGATGGAATTAGATAGTAAATGTTATAGTCATTTGAAAGAGAAAAAACAGAGGATATTATGGTGATATTTATTTTATTTTTGACAAAAGGAATGTTAAATTTTCACATTTTAAGAAACTAGTTGAGTTTCCTACTTGAACGAAAATTACTAGTTATTTTTATTATAGGAGTGTTTGTTTATGGAAAATTTATCTCTAAGTGAATTAGGAAGGTTTCTAAAATGTGTAGAATTCCTTTTTTTTTTTTTTTTTTTGAATAATCATTTTGTACAGTAGGTGGTGTAGCTCGGACTAAACTTAATGCACAAAAGAAAGCAAAAATTGCTTAATTCGGTCATGATAAAGAAGTCGGGCATGGAGAGGTTTGATGCTACTAGGAAATTTTCGATGTGTTACGACTTTGATTTATGAATTAAATGATGATAATTATTCAGCCAGATCCAGGCCATGTCATTATCCATTAATTGATTTGTCCTAGGGAGGTTGGTTAAACTAAAAGTGTTGTCATTTGATTGGTTTAGATGACATATTAATTGACATGTGGAGGTATAAGATGCTACATTACATATGATTATTATGTGGATTTATTTATGAGGTGAATTTTTTTTTTTTTTTTTTTAGAATTATGAGATGATACTCACATGATATTATATGATTAACTGTGCATGAAAAATTAAATACAGGGGATATTATTATTTTACTTATGGAATGAAAAAATAATATCAAACAACCTTTGATTTTGAATTTATAGCCAAAAAAAAAAAAAAAAAAAACAAACCTCCAATCATTAGTGTCAAGGGGTTAAAGAGGTGTTTTCATCTGAAAATTGATGAAACCATTAAGAATCAAGGGTAAATGGGCAATTGCATATTTATGGGAAAGATTGGGTACAACTGGCACGTGAAATATCTTTAAACACATCAGCACCATCAATCACACAACCTCTTTTCATCATCACCATCCATCTCACCTACCTAACACTTCATCTCAATTGTCTATCTAACTGATCCATTCAATTTCATCACTATCACATACATTCCTCTAAGGCTATGTTTGGTATATAAGAATAGATGATGGGATTGGATTAAAAAATTTTTATCATGTGAAAACCCATGTTTGGAGACAGCTGGTTGAATTCAAAACCCAATTCCATCTTTATTTGAATCCTATTGTCAAGGGAATTAGTAATCTCAAGTTCCACCGTGGGATTCAACAAAATGGGATTTCATTATTTGCATTGCTATAAATCACTTCTAAGTAGCATTTTTCACTCTACCATGATAAGATTTTAGAATGAAACTTCATTAAACTTTCCTTACAGTTAGTATATATTTTCCAATACTTGAGAAAACTTTAAATTGGCATCAACCCAAAATTTACCCTAATTATGCTGTAAAAAAAAAAAGAATTATTTGCCCAAAGAAAAAAGAAAATAATTGAGATAATATTGTACTTTTTTCTTCAAAAATTACGCATTGAACAATTAATTCATCTCTTGATTAATTGTGCTCTATCTAGCTAGTAATTATATATATGTATGTATGTATATTAAAAGTTGATATACTTTACAAAAATTGTGGCCTTCTCATTTCATAAATTTGTATCTAACACTATGAATCTTTGTCATATGACAAGTTGATATACTTTACAAAAATTGTGGTCTTGTCATTTCATGAATTTGTATCTAACACTACGAATCTTTGTCATATTTCTGTCATTCCATGGTAGTGGCAGACTAAGATATTGAAATGGAGAGGCGGGAAGGGGGGAAGGTGGTGATTGTGGTTTGGGAGCAGGATTTTTTTTAAATATATATATTTATACACAAAAACTTAATTATAAGGGACAAATCTTATTTCCCCCTATAGTTTGATGTAATAGTCCAAAATAACCATCTAACTTTAGAAAATCACTAAGGATCTTCTTGAAGTTTATGAAAATAGTCAAAACCACACCTATTGCTTATAAAATAGTAAAAAAAAAAAAAAAGAACTCATTTCTGTCAACTTGGATGTTAAAAATCAATATTTGACTGTTAACGAGGAAGGGCAAAAGCATTAATTCATCATACAATAAGTTTTAAAAAATTGAACAAACAAATGAGTGTTATGTGTACATTGCATCTGACATCCAACAAATTATATATATTTCAAATAATTTATAATTAAAATAATTAAAAATTTTAAAATAAAGCATATTAATAATTTTTTTAAAAAAATTAAGCTCACCATCCATCATTATGATAGACGGTGGACATAATTCAAAAAAACAAAAAATTAAAAAATAAAATTCTTCCTAATGAAGAACACACACTCTCTCTCTTTTTCATCACACCTCTAGTCTCATGTTCTTCTTCTTCTCTTTTCTTTCCCTTTCTCATCTTTTCCTTGTGTTTTCTTTATCTCCCCTTTGAAGCTTGGTGAGAGACTTGACTCAAATCGAAGTGGGGTTTCAGTGATGGAGACCTAGACTGGGTCTTTATTTTTGGATACCCATTTCAATTTGGGTCTCAAGTCTGGTGTTCATCATCAATGGTAGTTCTCTCTTTTCTCCATCTCTCTCTTTGACTTCTTTCTCTTTCTTCTTTCTTGGTCTTGAATGACCTAGTTTAACTTAGGTTCATTCAAGAACGACCTGGGTTAATGATTTTTAAACGAACCCAAGTCGCTTAGGTTTGTTTGAAGATTGTCTAGATTTGGGTTTCAAAATTCAAATATGCTCTCTAGGTTTTTAAATTGGGTTTTGAAACCTAAAAATGATCTTCATTTTCATCTGGTTGAAGATGAAGAATGTCAACCAGATAAATATAATTTTTTTTTTTCATTTTTTAACTTCATTTTTAAAAAAATAATATTGATGTTTGTTCATGTTGATGATGGTGATAAATGTGTGTTTATTGTTGATGATATTGATGATGGTGATGAATGAGGTAATGCTGATGACGGTAATGAATAGGGTGTTAGAAGATGAGAAGTATGGACCTGAAGATGATCAAGAAGGATAGCGGGTTCGGGTGGTTGTTCGGGTTGGGTGCTTGAGAAGAGAGGGAGGTGGAATTCAATCTTCAGATTGAATCTCAATTGTCAATCGTTTCTTATATTAGATCTCCATCCCAAAAAGAATTTTTTTTTAAGTTTTTGTTTTCAATTTTTTATTTTTTTTATTTTAATTATTTTTTAAAACGATGTTCACTGTCTATTATGTTTGGTAGACAATGGAAATCTCATAATAAGTTTAAAAAAATTATTAATATTTTTAATTATATTTTAAACTTATTCTTATTAAATTATATTTTTTTAATTTTTTTAATTGAGGGGCAATCTTATCTATCTGTGCATTGCCACTGTCACGACACATTTTTTAATAACAGAGTTAACAAAAAGAGGAAAATGGGATTATGCCAAACTACAGAATGGTCTTTATCGATTTGATCAAACAACAGGAGCATCCCTAGTATTATCTTTAATTATACTTGACATAATATATATTTTGTATTTATGAATTTTATCTACTAAAGAGTTTTATGTTATACAAAATTAACTAATGTGTAATAAAAAATACGGCATCAATCAATTCTTATATTCACTAATCTCCTATTTGATTACTCATGCACTAATCTCATATTCAATTATTCATTCACTACACTAATCCTGTTTGATTTTCTAGCCAAAACTGTTTGTATTTATATAAGTAGAAAATTAATTACTAAACTAAGACATGCTTCAAAAAATTAAGGAAATCATGCATTATATATTTTTTTAATTAAGAAAATGATGATTTAGCTCTCAAACTTGTATAGTATAAAATACTCAATCTATAGTAAAGTACACATTCAAGCTAAAATAATATAAATAACAAAAATATACAAGAGAATAATAGGAATTAACGATGAAGACACTAATAATATATATTATTAATTTATTAATTTGGGAAATAGGAGGATTTAAACTTGGCACTTTAGCTTTACTGAGAGCGGTAACCAATCACACTATGTTTATAGCCAAATTAAAAGTAAGTGTTGCAAAAATATTAATAAGTAGAAAAGATTTAAAAAAAAAACACATCATAAATGTTAAGAAAAAATGAAGAAAAACAGATAATATCAAATATATTTATGAAACTAAATATATAATTTCCGAAAACTTAAAATTATTTTACAAAGTTTCAAGTGAGGCATCATAAATTCAGTTTCAATAGTCTCTACACAGAAATACCACTGAAATTATCCTTGATAATAAATATGTACACATCCACCACTCATTTTTCCTCACTCATCTCTTTCTTTTTTCTGACTTTTTTTCTTCTTGTTTGTCTCACTAGTGACCATTTTTCACAACCTATTTTGGTCAATAAATGTCATTTATTAGTTGAAATAAAACTTCCTTCGTGATTAAATCTAATGTTTGCCCTTTTTTTTTTTTTTTGGAACTCCATGGATTTGGTTTGTGTATTTTCAATTAATCTTATTTTTGAATTGTAAGATTGTTTAAATTTTATAAGTAAAAAATCGAAAACAAGAAAAACAACAAGAATGAAACTAAAGTTTAAAAGAGAACTCGAAACTATGAAAAAAATAATTAAAAAAAAAATAATTATCGATCGTTAAAAAACTTTCCCAATAGAAGCACAAGGCTTCAATCAAGAGTTATTGTGTACCTCCCGATAATTAATTGAATAATTATTTTTATTTCATATATTTTATCAATGTTTCAGATTTCAAGGGTTTTTTTTTTTTTTTTGTCCTCCCTAGTTTTTGCTTTCATCTTATTTTCAAGTTTTAATTTACAAAATGTTCTCCTACAATTTGAGTTTTGTTGTAATTTTATTCCTGTAAATTTATTCTTTTTTGTTCTTCTCGTTTCTTTTTTTCTTTTCATTTTGTTATCAGGTATTATGTCTTTGGAGAATATGAAATTTTCAGATCTGATATCTTTATAGCAAATCAACTTGTTAGATATGGTTCTTTCTCTTACTTGTTATTTAAAATTTTTCTATATCTCTCTACCAGGGGAAAAGGGGTTTGTTGCTGCAAATTAACATGCTTTTTTAAGCAATAGTTTTGTCTGAAAATCATTTTAGATACTAATAAAATTCAACTTTTAAAATAGTGCTGGAGGCACCGAACAGGATGTATAAATGCTATATATCCCAAGAGAGTCCAAATCGAGTTGAATGACTTTGAAAAATTGCACAACGAAACTATAGGAAATTCAAAGGAACATATGTATAGGAAAATTCATTAAAATCACATAACTAACTTGAATTCCCAATAGTATCTTCCTTGGACTAAAGAGAGGATGACTGACAAAAATTTGCAATCACAGGCCCTCTAGAGTCAAAACTGAGCTAAAGGATTTTGAAAAACCATACAATGAAAGTAACCAATACTATTTGATGTAGTAGGACATTCAAGGGATCATTTAAGAAATTAACTAAATTTATAATATTTATAATTTCTATAATCTTTGCGTCCTAACTTTTAAATTATTAAAACTACAAATTAAATTCATCTATTGTATTTGAATTGAATAGAAAAAATAAATTTTTTAAAAGAGAATGTAATTGATAAATTTGATTGGTGGTTTTAATAATTTAAAAAACAGAACTCCCTAATCATAAAAGTTCTGATATACATATACATATGCATATATATATATATATATATATATATATATGTATATATATTTCTTGGGATTGGCTATGGTACAAACAAAATTTGTTTGTACCATGCAAACACACTTTGGCTGCCAACTGGCAGCCAAAAAGTGTTAATTAAACCTGTAGCAACCGGTTTCAACTGGTTGCTGCATATTTAAAATATTAAATTTATAATAAATAATATTTAAAATAATAATTTATTAATTAAATAATATATTAATATAATATTTTATAATAAAATATTATATAATAATAATAATATAAGTATTTTAAGTTATTATTAATATTTTATTATATTATAATAAATATAAATATAAATATAATAATATTTTATAAAATATTATATTACATTATTATTTGTTAGATTACCGTGATAAGAAAGCTTGTTGTCACGTTAAGGCGTGACAGACGCAAAACCGTGATAAAAAATTATCCTATCACGGCTACACTATTTCATGACGTTAGAGTTGTTCGGGGAACAACTCCAACGTCCATTTAAACAAGTACGTAAGGCGTGACAGACGTAAAACCGTGACAACAAATTATCCTATCACGGTTACACTATTTCATGACGTCAGAGTTGTTCATACAACAAGTTTGACGTTTAGCACAACGTCTGAAGTTATTCAACTCGAACAAAATGATAGATGACATCAACATAACGTCAGAGTTGTTCAGGGAACAACTCGAACGTCCATTTAAACAAGTACGCAAGGCGTGACAGATGTAAAACCATGACAAGAAATCATCCTATCACGGTTACACTATTTCATGACGTCAGAGTTGTTCGGGGAACAAGTTTGACGTTTAGACAACGTTTGAAGTTGTTCAACTTGAACAAAATGATGGATGCCATCAACATAACGTCAGAGTTGTTCGGGGAACAACTCCAACGTCCATTTAAACAAGTACGTAAGGCGTGACAGACGTAAAACCGTGACAAGAAACTATCCTATCACGGTTATACTATTTCATGACGTCAGAGTTGTTCGGGGAACAAGTTTGACGTTTAGCACAACGTCTGAAGTTATTCAACTTGAACAAAATGATGGATGACATCAACATAACGTCAGAGTTGTTCGCTGAACAACTCCAACGTCCATTTAAACAAGTACGTAACGTCAACTTGTTCTCACCAACGTTAAAGTTGTTTACTGAGCAAGTTTGACGTTTAGACAACGTCTGAAGTTGTTCAACTTGAACAAAATGATGGATGACATCAACATAACGTCAGAGTTGTTCCCTGAACAACTCCAACGTCCATTTAAACAAGTACGTAACGTCAACTTGTTCCCACAACGTCAAAGTTGTTCCCTTAACAAGTTTGACGTTTAGCACAACGTCTGAAGTTGTTCAAGTTGAACAAAATGGTGTATGACATCAGCAAGACGTCAGACTTGTTCCAGGAACAACTCTAACGTCCATTTAAATAAGTACGAAACGTCAACTTGTTCACACCAACGTTAAAGTTGTTTACTGAGCAAGTTTGACGTTTAGACAACGTCTGAAGTTGTTCAACTTGAACAAAATGATGGATGACATCAACATCACGTCAGAGTTGTTCCCTGAACAACTCCAACGTCCATTTAAACAAGTACGTAACGTCAACTTGTTCCCACCAACGTGAAAGCTGTTCCCTTAACAAGTTTGACGTTTAGACAACGTCTGAAGTTGTTCAACTTGAACAAAATGATGGATGACATCAACATAACGTCAGAATTGTTCCTTGAACAACTCCAACGTCCATTTAAACAAGTACGTAATGTCAACTTGTTCACACAACGTCAAAGTTGTTCCCTTAACAAGTTTGATGTTTAGCACAACGTCTGAAGTTGTTCAAGTTGAACAAAATGGTGTATGACATCAGCAAGACGTCAGACTTGTTCCAGGAACAACTTTAACGTCCATTTAAACAAGTACGTAACGTCAACTTGTTCCCATCAACATTAAAGTTGTTTACTGAGCAAGTTTGACGTTTAGACAACGTCTGAAGTTGTTCAACTTGAACAAAATAATGGATGACATCAACATCACGTCAGAGTTGTTCTCTGAACAACTCCAACGTCCATTTAAACAAGTACGTAACGTTAACTTGTTCCCACCAACGTGAAAGCTGTTCCCTTAACAAGTTTGATGTTTAGACAACGTCTGAAGTTGTTCAACTTGAACAAAATGATGGATGACATCAACATAACGTTAGAGTTGTTCCCTTAACAACTCCAACGTCCATTTAAACAAGTACGTAACGTCAACTTGTTCCCACAACGTCAAAGTTGTTCCCTTAACAAGTTTGACATTTAGCACAACGTCTGAAGTTGTTCAAGTTGAACAAAATGGTGTATGACATCAGCAAGACGTCAGACTTGTTCCAGGAACAACTCTAACGTCCATTGAAACAAGTACGAAACGTCAACTTGTTCCCACGAACGTTAAAGTTGTTTCCTGAACAAGTTTGATGTTTACCACAACGTTTGAAGTTGTTCAACTGGAATAAAATGATGGATGACATCAACATGAGGTCAGAGTTGTTGGGGGAACAACTTCAACGTCCATTTAAACAAGTACGTAACGTCAACTTGTTCCCACTAACGTCAAAGTTGTTCAATGAACAAATTTAATATTTAGTTAAATATCTGAGGTTGTTTAAATTCAACAAAAACGCATTGGCGTGATAGAGGAGCTTCTTGTCATGCTCAAGCATGAAGCTTGCCATGGGCATGATGCCAAATTCTTTTATCACTGCCAACCGTGACGTAAGACTCTCCTATCACGGATAGACTATTAAATGATGACATCAGCATACATCTTTTAAAAAATGCATAGGCATGATAGAAGAGCCTCTTGTCACGGTCAAGCGTGATAGAAGGCTCTTCCATCACGCCTAAGCTTGACTCATTCATTTGCCATGATGTAAGGCTCTTCTATCACGGCAAACCATGACAGAGAGCTCTTTTGTCACGGTTAAGTGTTGGTGCGCGGCCACACCACTACTTCACCGTGGCCGCGCACCAACACCAGTGTAGGTGCGCGACCGCACCACTACTTTAGCGTGGCCGCACACTTACACTAATGCTATCCAATTTAATTTTTAATTTTAAAATATAGAAAAATTGCATAGGCATGATAGAAGAGCCTCTTATCACGGCCAAGCATGACAGAAGGCATCACGCCTAAGCTTGACTCATTCCTTTGTCATGATGTGAGGCTCTTCTATCACGGCAAACCATGACAGAGAGCTCTTCCGTCACGGTTAAGTGTTGGTGCGCGACCGCACCATTGGTTCAGCGTGGCCGCGCACCAACACCAGTGTAGGTGCGCAACCGCACCACTACTTTAGCGTGGCCGCACACTTATACTAATGTTATCAAATTTAATTTTTAATTTTAAAATATAGAAAAATATAATAACTTAAATGGAATTATTTTATAAAAAATAACTTAAAATGGATTAAAATATTATTTAAATATATATATTTTTATAAAATAATTTTGCTAAATTTATTTCTTAAAAATATATAAAAGTATTTTTTATATAAAAAGTTACCCTTACAATTTAATTTTTGAACATAGCGTATGATGAAACTAAAATATAGTAATTTTATTTTTTGTTAAATTAAAATCCTTACTTGTTATTGAATTGTAAATTCATTCAGAATTATTTTTGAATGAGAATTTAAAATGCAATTTATTTATAATTTATTTTAAAAAAAATAAAAATTGTTATAGTAAAATTTTTAAAATATGATGACAGAGGAATCGTGATGGGAGACTATCCTAATATGCTTGGCTCTTGTCATGTATAGGCATGATGAGATAGCCTCTCATCATGCCTAAGTGTAATGAGAGTCTTCCGTCACACTTGCCTTAGGTGTGATGGGAGGCTCTCCCGTCCCATCACGGCCAAGGCTTGCACCACTCATAGGTATGTGGTTGTATCACTGTTTTAGTATGGTCATGCATCTATACCACTGTAATCAAATTATATTTTTAAATTTTTATTTTAAAATATTGTAAAATATCATAACTGAAATTAGAAATTGTCCTATCACGCTTGTGTGTGATGAGACGCTTTCCTATCACGTCTTAAGCATGATAGGAGGCTTTCCCATCACGCCAAATGGAAGGCTCTCTCACGGTCTTCCAATCACTTATAGGTGTGATGATAGGGCCTTCTATCACAACTTGAGTGAAAATAAAGTCTTTTATAACAAATTTAAAAATTAAATCATTATCGTAAACACCCAACCTAAAATAATTTGAAAACTTTAATTTGGGAGTAATAATCTGAAATTCATATTCAATATGATTTGAAAAATTTTTAAAATAAAAGTAAAAAACTCTGTCATATATTTAATTGTAAAACTATTTTAAAAAGAAAAACACAAATTTAATATTCTTTTAACACTTAATATCCAAATATAAGAGTTTTTAATTAAGTATACTTCAATAAAATTTTATAACTTTCACATATTAGTATGTGATAATTTATTTTATCATCACGTACAAATAAATTTATCACTTATAAAAACACAAATTAATATGTAACGTAATCTAAATTTTTATATAATTTTTAATTAACATGTAACTTCGTAAAAATCAAGTTAAACATTTTTTAATGTATAATTTTAACTTTTAATAAAATTTAAAGTTTATTTTGATAACATCATGTTCTCTTTGAAGTTCTAAAATATTGTTATTTCATAACTTCAAAAAATTTTAACTTAAAAGAATATGTCAAATATGCAATAAAAGTTTTACTTGCCAACTGGAATTTTACCAACACCATTACTTATATCAATTTTAATGACTATATGAATTTCAACCCATAAAAATTTAATATAAAAGAAAATAATACTTTCTCATTTTTATGCTAATAAATTCAAGCACAAGATTGTAACTTTTTGATTAAAATAATTATTATCACCCCCTCACACCAAAAACCCATTCTCATAGTTCTTTACACAACTAGGAATAAATATTGGGTCTACATGAAACATTCTTAAACCAAATGAAATAACATGTACTTCTACAATTATTGTGTTAATATTTAATTTAAAACATCCTTAACTAGATGACTTCAAGTTGATAAGAGTTGAAACATTTGGAACCTTCCAGGCTAGATTAGAATTATAAAAACCTACAAGAAATTAATAGGATTAGCTACAACATTAAGAAATATTCAGATATATACAAATAAAGATAGTGATTATTCATAGATTCTTACAAATTAAAATAGAATAAAATGACAGATAAATTATTATAATAAAAAGTGCAATGATTTTAACTACAAATTTAGCATCAACCATATCAAAGCAGTGAAAAGCCTTATAAAAAGAAGCGGTATCGGTCCAAACCAACAAGGATCCCTTCTCTTGGAATGTCACTATACTTAACATGATAATAACTAATGGCTAAATTTCTCATGTCTGTCATCTCCTTTGCAAACTTGACCATCAAAACATTATCATCTCCCAATACTCTTTATGGGTGAGTTTTTGTCTAGTTTATTACATAAGGACCTTAAAAACCCAACCAAATAAATGGAATAAGGTTGCAGTTGAACTGTGTTCAATTGAATATTTTATAATTATGCAACATGAGCTTGATGAATTTCATTCATATATCAATAATGAGCTTGATGAATTGTCCAGCATGCACATTTTTAAAGAACAAAATCAAATATCAATATATACAGGCAAAACAAAATGTGGAGCAGTAGCCAGTAAATGAAAAAAAGGTGCAAACAACTTAAAATGCATATAGATATTTAATTTAATCCAAATTTTACGTTCCCCAAAGAAGTCATCAAGGTTTCAAACAATAATCCTCACAACATTCACATCTGCAGGCATGTTGGTATTTTGCCTCAAAACAATCTCCACCATCCCATATTCATTTTCACATGATCTAATGAGCCTTTTGCATATTTTGGAGAGCATTTCCAAACAAGTATTTGAACAAAAGGTCAATTCTCAATTACTTTAATTTTTATCAAAATATAATGTTAACTTAACATCAATGTCATGTTTGATTACGATAACATTGAAAAATCATGCATTGATAGAGGCAAACATAATCTAATAATGAGATAAATAAAACAGATGCTTGAGATTTTATTTACCAAAAAGATAAATATAGGTGAAGTAACCCATAATCAAGTATATCATATTAACATAAACACAACATACTATTTACGATTTAGGCAAAGTAGAGTGCATTTTCAAGCATCACAAATAATACACAAATACAAATCAGCACTTCATCCAGGAAGACCATGTAACAGAGAAGCCAAACTTACAAACCATTCAAAGATGTATACAAGCATTATCTTGTGATTTATTATGTGGAGAAGATGTGGTAAGAGGTACAACCATCTAATATCATCATCAAACATTGGCTTGCCACTGCTTCACTGTTCAGCACGACTCAAGCACTTAAATCACAAAGAATTTGAAATAAAAGATCAAGTCCATGTACCACTTTGATTTAGTATTTCTCAATATAACCACAAATAGAGAAACAATAGAACATAACTCCTTTATAGACAGCATTATGTAATCTAAACATACAAAACATAATAGAACGAACTTCATGTGTTGAAAAAAAATATGATGTGCATCCTAACATGGACACAACATCCTTAAGAGATAATTCTTTCAACGTTAGACAAGAAACACAACTGAGTTAACTGTGTCGTATATGTGCATAACTGAATTATAACCATATATTTTGGCAAAGCCACTACATCGCTCAGTTTCCATTCAGATTCTTTAAAAACAAATCAACATGGAGATGCACAAGCTATTGATTCACTACTTGTAAATCATTATTTCAATATTTTTTCAATCAAAAGCACAATTCGACTCTAACAATATCAAAATTTACAAACAGCAATTTGCACACAAATTCAGTTTCCATAGCATCATCCTTAAATATGTGAACTTTCAATATTACTAATATATCACAAAAATCACATGAAAATAACTTTTTAACAAAACTATTAAAAGAAAATCAATCTAAATATATAATTTTGTTTTGTTAACAAAATACACAACCAAGTTTTAGCAATTTCTTAAAAATTTAATATACTATAATTAACAATAACCACAATTAAGCCAAAATCATCGTAAACCAACATTAAATCAACAAAGTTATAAATCCATCAAGCCAAAAATTAAGAAAAATCAATATTTTATGAAGACAAATCTTGAAACCCAATTATAGCTATAAAATTCTCAATTTAAATTTATAAAAATATTATAATAACTAATTAAAATACCAAAATATATAACTTGAAACTAGTAAGTTTCATGTCACAATTTCCCATTTAAACATTTCATCAAACACCTTATATCCACCATAATTTATTAAACCCAAACTATCATACTAATACAACAATAATTGACACCAATATTAAATAATCAAGAATACAGCACCAATCTTTATATGTCTCACAAAACAATTGACAGAATAAACACATTGCACCACACAACGAGCGTCGTCATTTTGGTAAGTAAAGAAACAACCAATAATCTAAAAAACATGGAGACAAATAAAATCACCTTTGCTCTAGAGCCAATGCTCAAGCAACCATCTAAAAGCTTCTTCATTTGCTCTCTCTCTCTCTCCTGTCATAAATACATATACCACTTACTGCAAAAACACAACAAGAATACAATACAATTCAAAACAAACATTTATTCATCAATTTCTCTTCTTCCAAAAATATCACACAAACAAAAAAATTGACCCTCAAAATCTACTTATAGAAAACTAAAAAATCTTTTAGTCCCAGGTTCTTCTCTTCCAACAACTTAGATCCCATTAAAAAAAAAAAAACCAAAAAAATGAAAAGCAAAGAACTCAACTGATCCTATATCAAAAAAATTGAACTCCCTTTCTTTTCCAACACCAAAAATATTGAATTCAAAGTACAACAATAAACTATTAAAAATTATGAGTGGCTGCACTAAGTGTATTATATCTTTATATATTATTATAAATTCCAAGTTGCCCAATAAATGCATAGTGCTAACAATTAGTTTAGCCAAAGTATTTGACAAAATTTAAAGACCAAAACTTAATTAAGACAGTTAGAATGAAAATTAAATGATATATATTTCTCTAATATGTAGTTAACAAGAAAATTGAAATTTTCCTGATAATACAAAACACACTTGAAACAAGTGTCCCCAAATGATATAATTTATAATCAGTTTGATTGAAATAAGTGGTGGTTTTCTTTAGTAAATGGCTAAACCAAGCTCTAGCTTCATACTTTTACCATGGAGATTACAATATCAGCCATGAAAAAGTCTGAAAATTTAATAGCCTATTACACAGCAAAGATCGATTGCAATTTGCATTGAATAAAAAATGATGATGAGCTTCAATTTGCTAGTGTCAAAGAACTTCAAAAGAAAATCATTTAATAAGAAACTAGCACTTAACCAAATGGCCAAAGCTTTTTAAAATGCAGCTACATTTGTCTGAGGTAATTTTTTTAATCAAGAATAAAAGACAGAATGTAATTTCTTATTTTTACTTAAAAGAATGTATCTACCTGAAAAAAAAAAAAAAAAAAAAGCTGGAAGAGTGAGGCTATAGCAAAACTAAGAACAATTTAATAATAAGTAATGAGATGAGAAATAGAAGATCTCAAAAGGGAATATCAGGACACCAATGAGAGCCATATACGGGAGTAGCTGTATTCAACATATGAAAACTTCAGAACAATTGATCAAGATACTTGTGAAGGCAGAGATGTGTAAACTGTGTTGATTAAAAAATAAGTGAGCAACTTTAATTAAATAAAAAATAGGTGAGCAACTACTACATAACACATTCATTACCACTTATGATTAAAAGTTCAGATATTACGCGTGTTGAAAGCAAACTATTGTTGAAAGTAGGCAATTAAAATTTGAAGACAGCAAAGGTAGGAGAAAATCAAGAAACAGGGCAAATATTACACTGGTTGTGATACCACCAATAATACTTCTCCTTGAGAATAAAGATAAAAGCATGTTGTCATGCTAGTTAGGACAACAATAGTCATCCAAGTGCTACATTAAGGAAACATACTAAAATTTTAAGTCATAGATAACACTGGATTTTGTATCCAAAAAACAAAAAAAAAAAAGAAAGAAAGAAAACACTGGATTGAAGAATAACAATAAATGTACAACACAAAATGCAGCATCAGACTTGGTATTGTCAGGATACAAGGCAAATATTTAAGTAAGGCCATTCAAAAACAACGAAAAAGAGGAAAAAAAATAATCCAAATTGAAAAAAAAAATCCAAATTGCACCAAATGTAACCATAATACCTTCCATATTTCATTGTGAGTAAGATGATTTTGATCTAGATTAAATATTTTTGGATAATTAACATTGCTCTAAGAAAAGACCCATAAGTTCACTCTCCAGAGCTAAACCTTGGTAATCAACAAATTTCATGGGACATGATATCCCACCTAGGTGGTTCTAAAGATTAAACTTCAAACTTCTTAGTTGAAAAGTAAAATCCTTACCTCTTCACTCACCCCTAATAGTTAAACAATAAAGTTTAACTTAACAATAAACATCTATATTCCCCATAAAACCTGAATTCACAGAAAAAGAAAAGGGGAAAAAAAAAACCACAACCATTTTACCAGTCACCATAAAAGTGAAACCATATCAATAAAGTCAGCATCTACACAAAGGTATTGGTAAACACCAGGCACATTTGACTTTTTCTTTAATGCAAGCATGAGAAAGTTAGCACATTCAACTCTTTTATAACTACAATTCCATCCAACACTAGCAAATTTGAGAGGCACAAACAATTTCAACAATACCTAGAAAAAATTGTTCCATAAAGCAAATCAAACATATAAAGAAGAATATAAAAAAAGAAATATACCCAACTCTAACTTAGGATAAAACAGAACCTAGCATACTGCAGAGACTAGTGAAAATAAAATCAAGCTCCTATTAAATTAAATAAAATCAAGCTCATCACACAAAATCCAAACACAAGACAACAAACAACCATGTCCAAGAACAATAACAACACAATGGCATTTCAAGAACAATAACAATATATTCAAGCTCCCATTAAATTAAATAAAATAAAGCACCTGATCCGGCAGTAGATTTGAACTGAAGAATGGATGACGGTAGCAGATCTGAATCGAAAAACAGCAGCAGATCTAGATGGAGGAAAAGACAAAATGAAAAGAAAAGGGCAAGAAGAACTCACACGATAGATCTGGACAGAAAAAGAATGCATGCAGTAAGGAGAACAAGAAGAAGAACAAGACAGGGAAAAGAAGCGGCAAACCTGATTCGATAGTTTGGAGGAAGAAGATGAAGAGCTTGAACGGCGACGAAGAAAGTCAGGGTGGCGATGTGGTGGTCTGGTTGTTCGGCGAAGAAGATGAAAAGAAAAGAAAGAGTAGATTGAAATTAAGATTTTCAAAAGCAAGAAAAGAAAGCTTTAATAGATCATTTCTAATTTAAGATCTCATTTTTTTATATTAAAATTGAAACCTGATGTCTTTTTAAAGCATCAAAAATTAAATATATCATTTTTTTCATAAATCGATTTCTTCAAACTTTTTTAAATATCGGTTTTTAAAAAGCAATATCTTCAAATTTTTTCAATATGGGTATTTTAAAAACCGATATCTTGCCAGTGATTTATTTTAGCAATTTTGTAGTAGTGGACAGTGGGTTCAATTTGAACCTTGTTTCTTGGTTCAAATCGAATCCATTTTTCTGGTTTTGATTCGAACGCAGAAACTAGGTTCGATTTTGAACCCAGTTTTTTGGGTTCGATTCGAACATCAAACCTACAAATCTGGGTTTGAATATATGAAGAAGAAAATAAGAAAAATAAGAGAAGAACAAAAAGAAGAAGAAGAGAAAAAGATGAAGAAGAAAAGAAGAAAATGATGAAACCACCATGGATGCAACCATGGACAGCGATCGACATCACACACCCATCCATCAAACGCATCCACCACACCTAGCAACCACCCACCCACCATAACCACCCACCACCACCACTACCACTATTAACATCAAACACCCACCATAATCACCCATTAACTACATTCAGACAGCCACCTACATCAACCCAAAAACCACCGATCCACCACCAAAATCCATAATCATATTCAATAGAAGAAGAAGAAGAAAATGTTACCAATCTTTTTAAGCATCGGATCCTTGACGGAGGTCTTGTACTGGGCTCGCTTTGTCATGTGATAGCTCGAAATCGCCATTGTCGTCGCTGTCGACACAGATCAGATCACAAAACTTGTCTCTCTAGTCAATTTTGGCCTCTTTGTCGTTCAGATAAGCTTTGACAGTGTTAGATCTAGTGATTTTTTGCATTTTCTGGTAAGAGAGAAGACAACTGAATGGGTTTTTTTTTTTTAATTCACTTTTCTCTCTTCTGCACTCACTTAACCGGTTGCCCATTCCCATTCTTTTTTTTATTATTATTATTTTTCTAACCTTCCTAACTGTTGGATGCAATTTTTTATCATCCAATGGCTGGATGAACTCCATTTACTTTGTATGTATGATACGAATAGGTTTTTTGTCTGTATGATAGCCAGTTCCATATTTCTTTTCTCCTCACTACACAATTGTTATAATAAATTCAATATCTCAATTATCAGTTGTTTGATTTAATTACTTTTACTTGTTTTGACTTAGTCAACTATCACTTATGCTTAACTAATGGCCTACACACAATGAACCGACTTAATTAACTTCAATACGTACTAAGATACACATACATATATATATATATATATTTCATTTCTCCTAAATGTGCACTAATATAATAAATTTAATATCTCAATTATTAACCCTTAAATTTAATTATTTTCATTTGATTTGACTTAGTCAACTACCACTTATATTTAATTAATGACACATATATAATGTAATGACTTAATTAATTTCGATGCGTACTTATATATATATATATACACACACTAAACACTAAACATGCCGAGTTCAATGACTTTACAAAATTGCACAATCAAAGTAATAGGAAATTCAAAGGAACATACATATAAGAAAATTCATTAAAATCACATGACTAACTTGAATTCCTAATAGCCTCTTCTCTTCACTAAAGAGAGGATGATTGACGAAAATTTGTACCACTGACCCTCTAAGCTAAAAGACTTTGAAAACCCCTACAATAAAAGTAACCAATACTGATGGATATAGTAGGACATTCAAGGGACCATTTAAGGAAATTAATTAAATTTACAATATACATACATGCATATATATATATATATATATATAAACAAAATTAAAAAACCTTTAAAATATCCAACACGAGCATGTGTCTCCACTAGGCTTTTGGTTTATTTGGTATGTGATGGGTCTTTTTTGTGACTATCAACAATAAATTTAAAAGACCATACATCCGTTACAGTATAGTAGATACAGGATCGTCCCATAGAGAAGTTGCATATTACTTTTATCAAATTTTTATGTGATTAAAATGCAATAGAAGTGAATAAAAGGATTGAAGCTGATAAATTGAAAGCTAAAACAAAGTTGTAGCAAGAGACACTAGTCGAAATTACTAATAGAAGAAACTTTGACGATGGAAGCATTAGATCACCAATGCTATGTTTGTTTTTGATAAGTTAAAACCCAACAATTTAATTCATTCACCTAATCCTAATTGGAGGGCACTTTCGATTCGGTCACACGAACGAACCCAATCTAATCAGCACACTTATATTGGTCATTCCATGTAGTTTTCAGAAAACCAATCATAAACTCGACTAATATTATTTAATAATGACTTCTATCGATTTGGTCACGAACTCTAGATTACCAATCAAACACACTTGTATTGGTTAATCCATGTATTCAATTGAAAAACCTATTAAATAAACATACTAACTCAATTATCAATGGTCATGCAGAATCTAGTCAATCATTCCTTCATTCAACCCAATTATTAATGATCTTGCATAATTAACTCAAATTATTTGTTCATTCATTGGCACAATCAATAAAATTAAGATGTCCTTAATATTGCCAATCATCCACACAATCGACTATCAAAGTTAAACAAATAATTGTTCTATGCATTGTTTCAAAACTCGACATCACGAATCGACACCCTATTGATTTTAGAACTCTCAGGTCAAGGGTTTTGCTCGAACTAGGCCACTACTTAGCTGAGGTGGCCAATTCAACCCAACTCGTCACAAATCACTTGGTCCTTTTTTTTATTTTTTTTTTCCAAGTCTATAACACCAATCAATGCACCAGTACTGAACAACCTTGCAATGGGCACACCGTGTGATGGCTAGAAAGAAATGGACAATGCACTGGTGATATTACAGGACAGAGACGGTGGCATAGCCGAGAGAGGCGTTGACCTGGACTTTAGCAGCTTCTTTAGAGGCCAAAAGCAACAACCATTTGATCTCCTCCTTCCTTGCAATAGCCTTCCCCCATTTTTGGTGGATAGTCAAGGTGATAATTCGAAAAGCAAAATAGATGGCAAGAGGCGTGGATAAATGAGGTCAGGTTTTTTAGAGAGCTTTTAAGAATAAGACAAGTTTTGAAGAAAAATATCATTTCTACATACTATTTTATATAAAATTCTTTTTGACCTTTCAAACAAACTTATTACATACTATAACCAAATTGCCCATTTTACCCTTAAGTCAAACACCCTCTTCAACTAATGATAAAATGACGAAAATGCCCTTACTCAATCATTGATAAAATAACGAAAATGCCCCCCTCCTTCTTCTTCTTCTTCTACTCCATTCTCCTCGTCCACTGCTTGCATAAGTGTTTTCATCACACTTTTTCCATTCTCTGAAAGTTTCTCATCCTATTTTGTGCACCCATTGAA
Organism: Litchi chinensis; assembly: GCA_019925255.1. Taxonomy (NCBI): domain Eukaryota; kingdom Viridiplantae; phylum Streptophyta; class Magnoliopsida; order Sapindales; family Sapindaceae; genus Litchi; species Litchi chinensis. Next base: position 7,763,478 of record CM034467.1, read on the forward strand.
GGCTCTTTGCACACATTGAAGCTTCTTTCTCTCCAACAAGCCACACACTCAAATTTTTCTCTTCAAGCTTAAAGGTATGTGTTTGTTAATGATTCGTTTTGAAATTTGTTGTTTACATTGCTTTGGTAAATGCTTTATGACTGAGTTTTGGTAGTGATTTTATGTAATATAAGATCCGATTTGCAAGAAAAGAAAGAAATCGCAAAGTGACTGAGATTTTGCGATGACCGGTTTTTGTGATAGGTTAAAACCCGGAACCGGGTTTTGTGGGGCATTACAACTCCAAACCATGTTTTGCCGGGCTAAATCCAAAAACTGGGTTTGTTTGGTATTTAAAACCAGGTTTCGAGTTTTAATGACTCATAAAACCCGGTTTCGCACAGCCATTTTTTTTTTTTTTGGTCGAAGTTTGATATTAATTTAGGTCATTTGATGTTAGATTTGATTTTATTTATTAGATTTGATTGGTTTGTGATTGAAGATGGAGTTTTTTATTTGTTTAGGAAAAAAATCCAGGTTCTGTTATCTATAAAACACGTAACCGGGTTTTATTAATCAATAAAACCCGGTTTCGTGTTATATGGAGCATTAAAACTCGATTGAATGTTATATTATTTATTAAAACCCGATTTTATTTAATTTGAGAATATTTTTTAAAATTTGAAATGTTTATGTTTATTAAGTGATATATATATTTTGTGCATTATGAGTGTATGGATAAGAATAAATTATTTTTGCTTCAATTTAACAGGAATGAGTGAGGTGACGATAATAATAAAATGCAATGGAGAGTGGAATGGAAATAACTATGTTGGAGGTGAGACGTTCATGATAGGAGCTCCCAAAGATGTCAATTTATCTCGATTGATGGACTTTATTTACATAGTGACTGGTATTGATAGAAGAATATGGGACATCCGTTTGTATTATTTACTCCGAGCTAGAGGAATGCCTGCAGTTAAGATACCTATCACGACCGATCTTAGTGTCCGTGGTGTGATTTCAGACAAAAAAGTTGATTACAGAGAGATTTATGTTGACAAAAATGTGAGAGATTCTGAAGTTATAAGGCCTACTATCCCTTCATATACAACCACCTCAATTCCAAGAAATGTGGGGATGGATGTGGATAAATTTGTAAGTCCGACTATGCATGACGGTCAAAATTGTTTAGCTTCATGTGGTGGTAGTAATCAAGTTTCAGCTTCTGTCCTCGCATTTACATCCACAGCAAGTCCAACGTGCAATATTGATTATGGTAGTAATGATCATTATGATGAAGATCAGGGCATAGATTTTGATGATAATGATGATGATGATGATGATGAATATCAGAAAATGGAGATGATGATGAGGAAATTAGAGATGATGACATTGAAACAGGAGCTATTGATGACAATGGAGAGAGCACGGAGTATCCAGAAATAAGATTTTGGGGTTCACAATTTGACGCTAACCCCTCACAGCCATATTGGATTGTTCCGGGTGTAGATCAGTACGAAATTGAGAGTACTTCAACAGCCATGTCGACTTTCATCCGACGTGATACATTATATAAAGGTGCATTTTTCAATAGTAAATATGAACTGAATGTGGCTGTTGGAAGATGTGTTCTTAATTCCAAGTATCAACATAAGGTTAGACATTCCTGCACGGTTCGATATGAGGTTGGTTGTAAGGATTTGACATGTAGTTTTGAGGTTCGTGCAAGATGCCGAAAGGGTGGTACGATGTGGTATGTGTACAAGTATGTGTCAGAACACACATATTGTCAAGACGCCTTCGAGTCACATAGGAGGACTGTGAAGACTATTGTCATAGCAACACTATATCAAAAAAAGATAGGGCTTGATAGTATTACACCTCAGCTTTTAATGGCAGAAATGTTGGAGCAATATGGCGTGCAGATTATGTACAACAAAGCTTGGAGGGTTTTGCAATATGCAAAGAAATTAGCATATGGGAAGGCGGATGAGTCATTCCAACAGCTTCCTTCATATTTGCACATGTTAAAAGAAACAAACCCCGATACAATGACAACAATTATGACTGATAGAAACAATTGATTTTTATATTCATTTTTTGCACTTGGAGCCTCTATTCAAGATTTTCGATCTTACATCAGATCGGTTATTGCTGTTGATGCCACTCATTTGAAAGGTGAATATAAAAGGATGATTTTTGTTGCTGCATGCAAAGATGGAGAAGAGATGATTTATCTGATCGCTTTCAGATTTGGTGATGGAGAGTCGGACAATTCATGGACGTGGTTCTTAAGTAGATTGCGAGAGAGTATTGGTGGGACACATAATTTGCCATCGGATTTGATTATCGTATCTAACCATCATAAAAGCATTGGCAATGCGATGAAAACCGTTTTCCTTGAAATCTCACACGTGTTCTGTTTCTTCCACTTGAAACAAAACTTAAAGCAAAACTATAGAAAGCAACCAGATGTGATGAAAATGTTTTACCTTGCAGCATATTGTTATACAAGGGATGATTGTGATAAATATTTGGAACAAATTTGAATGGTATGTCCGAATATGCATGAAAAATTGGTTAATGCTAGGGTGACAAAATGGTCACGTGCATATTCGCCAAAAAAAAGATATGGTATGATGACCACTAATATTGCAGAGTCCCTCAACAAATGTATGATGAAAGCACGTTGGTTTCAAATAACAACAACATATGAATTTTTGAGACATATGTTGCAGAAATGGTACAACGATAGACGTTGTTATGCTAAGAAACTCAGATCTTCGGTTACCAAAACTGTGGAGGATCATGTGAACTCAATGGCTAATGAATCGACGAGTGCCATGGTAACTGCCATCCAACAATCGATCCAGTTCGGAGTCGAACATGAACTAAGTTATGGGTTCGTTCAACCATTGCGCAGACATGCAGTTGTCGACATTGGGACCTAGATCAGTTACTATGTCATCATGCAATTGCTGTTGCAAGGTATAATTATTCTATTTTGCTAATTTTAGTTTTATAATGTCATATAATAACATTCTACCTTTGTCATATATATTAGGTTTAATGGTGTTCACTATTATACACTATGTGATGATTATTATAGCAAAGAATCCCTCAAAGGTTCATATGCACGTCCGATCAATCCTGTCCCTAGCCCACAAGATTGACATGTTCCTACAGAAGTTAAAAGTATGATTGTACTACCACCTGAAGGAAAAAGACAAGCAGGTAGACCGAAAGAGACACGGATTCCTTCAGCTGGGGAAAGTCGTCGTAAGAAAAAATGTGAAAAATGTGGTGAAATGGGGTACAAACGTCTTCATTGCCCTAACCCCCCTATATCCGCCTTTAAAGAGACTAGCTCAGGGACTGTTGGAGGTTTTGGGACCAGTGCAGAAGCTGTTGGAAGAGGCGTTGAAAACCCGGTTTCAGCTACTGAAGCAGGTGTTGGCAGCAGTATTGAAGCTGTTGGATGCGCTCCGATCAATGAAGAAGCTGCAACAGAGGCTTTGATTGCTGGACGTCCCAAAACCGCTCGAAAATGCCGCCTTTGCGAAGCTACTGGACACACATGACGCCGATGTGATCTACAGTACCCAATTCCACCGTCGGGTGACAATGACAACGATGGTAATCAACAATAAATAAACTATTTGCAAACTTGATATTAGATTTTGTACATTGTTAACATTTTGTGGTTGTGGCAATGTTATTGGTTGGTTGTGTGAAGAGATGAGGATGATTCACAATTTTAGTAGCTGGACAGGTTTTGCACTGACATTTAAAATCGGGTTATATAAGGCTATAAAACCCGAATTCGTGATTTAGATCATTAACTTCAATTATTAAACAACCGGGTTATGTAAGCCATTTAAACATGGACCCGGGTTATATATATCCACATAACCCGAATTATACGCAATTAAATAAAAAAAGTTGTAACTTGAGAGACCGGGTTTTATGGATCCATTAAACACGGGCCCGTGTTATAATAATACATAAAACCCGGATTTTTTTATAAATAAAAACAGAGCCTTATAAACACGAAATCGTATTTAATGAGGCCGTATAACCTGTTTTCTTGCAGAAATCGGATTATATGGATCAATTAAAAACGGGGCCACCTTTCATTTGGTAATAGTACCCGGTTATATTTTAGTAAACTGGATTACATGGGCCGTTAAAACCCGGGATCGGGTTTTGTTGCTGCACATAACCCGGGTTTCAAATTTCATTTTTAATTTCTGTTCATCAATGTCTTCTAAAGACTTTAAAATTTCTTTAATTTAATAAATTTAATGTAATTGACTATATTACATATCAATTGTCCCATATTATTACATTTTAAAGTATGACAATGGGCCTTAAGATGAGAGTAGAAGAGACAATCACTAACAAGCTAGATTGAACAATGTAAGTTGTCCAAAATGTGGTACCAAAGTCATTTGTAATTTAAATTAAAACAATTTGAATTAGTTTTTGATGAAGAGAACTACAAAAGCATCATGAAATCAAGGTAAAATACCATAAAAATTTTATAACCCGGTTTTTATGATCCAATAAAACACGAAACCGGGTTTTTTTTCGATTTTTGTAAACCGGTTATATTCGAATAAATCGGATTAAATGGGCCATTAAAACATGCGGCCGGGTTTTGTTCATATACATAACCCGGTTTTCTAATTTCATTTTTATTTTCTGCTTAGTTTTTTTGTTTTAATGTTTCCGAATTACTTTATCTTTAATTTAATGAATTTAATGTAATTGATCATATTACATATCAAATGTCCTATATTATTACATTTCAAAGTATGACAATTGAGAGTAGAGGATGCAATCACTAACAAGTTAGATTGAACAATGAAAGTTGTCCAAAATATGGTACCAAAGTCATTTGTAATTTAAATTAAAACGATTTGAATTAGTTTTGGATAAAGAGAACTACAAAAGGTTTATGAAATTAAGGTAAAATACCATAAACATGTTAGGTACGGGTTTTATGAGTCATTTAAACATGGAACCAGGTTTTATCGCAGTTTGTAAACCGGTTATATATGAATAAACCAGATTACATGTCCCATTAGAACACGGGGCCGGGTTTTGTTACCATATATAACTTGGTTGGTTATTGTGTACTACTGTTTCCCATTAACTACAGAATCGAGTTTTATGTGGCCTTTAAACAAGGTTTCATGATGTTTGGTATATTATAACGCAGGCCCGTGATTTATTATCCCATATAACCCGGTTTTTTTTCGTGTGGTATTGTTTCCCATTGACTACAAAACCGGGTTTTATGGGGTCTGTAAACACGGGTCGTGATGTATGGTATATTATAACCCGGTTCATTGATTTTGCAAAATCCACATCCTATAGCCAATTATAACGCGGGTCCGTTATTTGTTATCCAATATAACCCGGTTTTTTTCCTGTTATAAATCGTTTTTCTGAATTTTTCCCTTTATTTTACAATTGCCATTTTTTACAAATTTCAGCAGCATAACGACTGTTTTTTTGAAAATCCAACCCTGCAAAATGTTCGTAGAAAACCTTTACACTTCATAACCAATCAATTTTCTCAACTTCTGGGCCTCAGGCCCTATTTTCTTTCCATAATCAACCGCAAATATGCAACTACCCCTCAAATCTATAAATGTAACTAAATGCATTGCATTTCAATCAACTATTACATTACCTTCTTTGTCTAATGTCCACAAACCACAATCATCTATTTTGTATTCTGGTGTAGAAAACATATAAACATCGTACTCCATATCTCTCCTTATTCTACGAGTGTCTTCTAAACTATGGTGAGACTTCCATTCGTGCTCCTGAGACTTCAAAAGATCGTGGATAAACATCGCGCAATAGGCTCCACAACTATTCCTATATTAATAGGAAAAGACGTTAGATGATTAAATAAAAAATTTATGTAATGAAGTTAGGGTTTTAAACAAATGTGACATTTACCCATCAGCTTGTTGAGGCACATTTGCCATATTGACACGCTCCACGTCCCATATTTTCTCCACGGGTGGTGTAGATGCTTCGCTTTGCTCATAAAATCTAATCGACCGCAAGATAATCGGTATAAAAAATGCAAGCGGTTGAAGGATCTACTTCCACTGGTTGAAGTCTATTGATTTCATGGAATCATACACCAATATCTTCTTCTCTATTAGGCACACCTTACAAAGGACCCAATGTATCTGCGACAAAGAACAGGGGACCGGCACCTACAATTTAGAAACGTTATTAGTATAGCATAGCTGTGAATGTTCAATTAAAAAAAAAAAAAAAAACCTAATATCAGAAACTTACATTTTTAGTAGATTTCCAAGGCATTTTTGCGTCTCCCATGCCAGTAGCACAGTTTTTCCAAGAATCTGCCACAACAGCCGTAGACGGATCAAACTTAATGTTCTTTGTGATGTATGTAGCATCGAAAACACGCACTAAATCCGACTGCAACAACAATAAAATTATACATGTTATATTGTAAATAGGCTTCAACCAAGATGCAAACAATGAATATAAAACAGAACGGTAAATACTTACAAAAAAGTTTGTCCCGTGGACTGCTTATCTACAATCATTAACCTCGTCCCACCACCCGTGAATCTTCTCTTTCTTCCGCAAGCAACTCAAATAGCGATCAATATGAATCCCCATCAACCACTCTTTAACATCCTCAATGGTGCGAAACATATTCGGGGTGCATGGTACCGGATAATCATCAATAATGCGCCTAAACGAAAAAAAAATAATTATAAAGTATTTTGTTAAAATAATAAACTGGATTACAAAATATAATAATGTTTTTTATTCATACCGAAGGTTTAAAGAAGAAGTTCTGTACATCGTGTATACATCGGGTACAGTCTCCGCTCCTACTTCCACCATAGGCTCCGCCACTTTCTTTGACTCTTTCTTTTTCTTTTTCGACTGTAGAGAATCAGTGTATGGCGTCTTGCAAGATACCAATGGCTTAATCTTTCGCTTGCCCCGTTCATGAATAGTCTTTCCCTGAAATTTAAAGAAATTCACAATTTTAACTCATACTTTTAAATCAATGCGTAAAACTAGGACATCAAATAAATACAACTTTTACCTCAACATCACCAATATCAATATCCCCCTTCGATTCCTGGATGTGGATGGGCGAATCCTGCTCTTGCTCAACAATGTGATGATCCTTTCCTACTACCTCTGAGTCATGGATATGGATGAGTAGGTCCTGCTCTTGTTCATCAATGTCATGATCACCCTCAGACTTATGATGTGCTAACTCATGCATGTGTTCGTGGTGGCCCTGTTCCTCGTTCTGTTGGAAACTGTGATGATCACTCCCTATTCTATCATCATGGAAGTGCAAGTCATCATCCTGAACCCGGATAGAGCTTTCAGCAACATCATCATCCACATGCCTACTAATTTTTAGCTGGTCTTCAACCCTTTTCAGCCTCTTATCCATATTACGCAGCAATCTTTCTTATGTCTGCTGCATCCCAATAATATTCTCCAATAGCTTCATTATCTTGCCAACATTCGTCTGAGGCTCCTGCAAATAATTGAATCAATATACATATATATATATATCATATAAATTACATTTAAAATATGATCAATTAAAATAATAAATTACGTACACCTAAATTTAAAATATAATTAAATTAATAATCTCATCTTTTTACCTGAGGGTGAGACGATCTAAGAGACGATCGTACATCGTGCGCACTTTTTGTCCTCGGCTCTCTCTCTTCATCCTCTTCTTCCTCACCTGCTGCTTGCTCATCATCAGCAGCAGCAACACCATCATCACATGAAATATCATCATCATCATCCTTATTATTATCATCATCCTCAGCCCCCCCCCCACCACCGTGTTTCCACACTTTCTCTCCAACCGAATGTCGGGGGTTCAAGGACTTCCAATAATCCGCCTCTCTCTCATCGTCGATGGGCACAAGAATCCTTCTCGCTGCAATACACTACAATACATATATACATAGTTAATATATTGCACCCATAGATAGCAAACGAATGGAAACAAATTTAGGTTAAGATAGGGTAGACACTAACAAGGTGAAGCTCACTCCTCCATCTTACTGAATTCCTTCTGATCCTCTTATTACAATGCCAATTCCTAAACCTTGGCAAATCAGGATCACCTGCTATTCTGTTCCCTACCTTGTCATCTAAATATGAGAACATTTCAACAAGCCACCACTATAATACATATTAAACAAAAAATAAATATATCATTAAAATATAAATAAATAAATAAATTAATAAATATATATATAGACAAAGAACAATTTTCAATAATAATAAAGAACATATACTAAGGGTTATACCTGGAATGCCCAAACAAACCCATAGGCATTGACCGTCCGTCCATTTACAAGTCGTTCCTCAGTAATCACCTGTCGGAGGTGGTCGAGAAGTATACTATACGACATTGTACCCTAGGGGAACGCATTCCATGCATTTTTGTCCTCTAACATCACCCATAATGCCTTATCCACCCCTTGGCGCTCATCTAGGCCGTAAAATAGTTGAAAAGCTATAACTAAATTAGCTAACTTGAAGGTGTCCTCGACATTTAAATTCGCTCGTGACTTGAGCATTAGGACAATAGCTTTCACTGGCGGTGGAATTCCTTTGAAAAGTCGCCATAGAAGACTATTCTTGTCATTTTGTCGTGCCTTAATGGTTTTTACATCAATATGCCCGAATGACAACCCTGTTACCAACAAGAACTCCTGCTTTCCAAACCTATATGGTTGCCTTCCAATTTCAAACCACATCTCATCGGGCCTAGCACGAGGAATTTCCAACTCTCTAGCAAGAATAGTTACAATCAAGGGGCAAACCAACAACTGATTGTGAGCTATCTCTACTTAATATCTGAATGGGGTCTTACCTAAAAACTGCTTAAGAAGTTCTCTTTTTTCAAGAGCTGCTTTTACACCAGCAATTTCTTTGAAACTATAATGTGTACTTAACGTCATCTCCGGGGGAATAACTTGTGTATTCCACTTATAATTGGCCTGCATTTGTACACAACCAACAAAAATAATTAGAATTAGTTAATTTAATTGATAGTTTACTTTAATAAGACTTAATTACTAAATATCTTCATTCATTTATTAAACTAATTTTAATTAACAAATAAAATTAACATATTACAATTATATTAAATCAAATTTAAAATTTATTTGATTAATTTCATCTTATTTTTTTATTTTTACTTTATATTTCATTTATTTGATTTTATTTGAATTTATTATTTTAATCACATTGATTTAATATTCTTATTTTAATTAATTACATTTAAATTTTCTAACTTAATTAAAATTTATAATTTAATTCCCTTATTTTCCAAGAAAATAATAATAATAATAAATTCAAAAAAATTAAGCCAAAAACCGGGTTTTATGTGCCCATAAAACATGGTTCTCAGTTTTCCGCGTTTTAAGGGCACATTAAACCCGGGTTTTTGTGTAACTAAAATACGGTAATTGCTAAAATCGTGTTTTAAGGATACATTAAACTCGGTTTTTGGGAAAAACCTTTTTTTATCAGACATGCAATAAAACACGGTCAATCCGAAAATCGTGTTTTAGGCTGGATTTAAACCCGGTTTTTACAAAAATTCCGTCTTTTATGCGTGCAATATAACACGGTCCAACCAAGAACTGGGTTTCAAGCCTGCCTAAAATGCAATCTCTATCATTTTCGTGTTATTCACGGGCACAAACACGGTTTTTTCCACGGTTTTTTCCAGAAACCGTGTTTTGTGTATCAACCAAACATGGTTTCGGTGTTAAACCAGCTTTATTTGAGCATCGCTAGAACATGGACGATTCTGAAAACCATGGTTTAATCAGCCTCAAGACACGATTTTGGAAAATATGAGTTTTATGGGGGAACATTAAAGACGACGTTCAACTCAAACCGTGGTTTATGGATACACAAAACACGGTTTGGGGAAAAACCCGTGTTTTCAGCATCCACAAAACACGGTTATTTATCTAGTCGTGTTTTAACGAAGAAACCGTGTTTTGTGGCCTTACAAAACACGGATTTTACGTTCTGGAAGCAAAATACCCGGTTCCCACACTTCGTCTTCCTCGACAACATACATCACTAAAAACACTCATTCACATCCCAATCCATCCAAATACAGGCAAAACCAACCATACTAAACTACTCCAACATAAAAAACACAAAAAATTGATTTCAACGAAAGATTAAAATGGGTATGAACGTTGCGTACCTTCGGCAATGGAGGTGGCGAGCAAGCTCGTCGGCGGTTTGAGGACGTCAGCGAAGGTCGGCAATGGTGCGATAAGGTCGGAGATGACCGGTCGGGGGCGACTGCTCTCAGATCGGAAACCGGGTCGTGAAGGTGTGATGAAAACGATCGAGATTTGAAACGGTGGAGATTTGATTTGGGTGACTGATTGTGTGTTGTGGGCTCCATATATATGAGGGCATTTTGGTAATTTCAGTTATGAGGCTTTAATGGTATATGGGTCAAATTGCACTTAAGGGTAAAATGGGTAACTTGGGTATTCAAGGAAATTAGTTTGTTTGGGAGGTTAGAAAGGAAATTTTTAAATTTGAGGGTTATAAACGAATTTTTACCTTTTAGAATGCCCATTTTTGGTATTTTTCACGGTTTTTTAGGGTGATGATGGTGATGATGATTTGTGTAAGAGGGTGAGAAGGGAGACTAAAAGAGAGAAGGCTAAGAAAATGAAAATTTGATGAGGGTTTTTATGGGGGTGTGTGTGTGTGTGTGTGTGTATTATGACAAATTACACAAACTCACCTGAGATTTGATGAAATTACACCAATATCTAAGTTTTGACCATAATGACATAAACTTCCCTTGAGATTCCGAAACTCAACAGAAATGCCCAGTGCTTTTGAAGAGTTATTGTTAAATCCTAACGGTCAATTATCAAAATTGTCAAACGACTAAAATTCCCCAATCTTAAAAATTTACATATTATATTTTAAATTTAAATTCATTTATATATTATTGTTTTAGTTATGTGATTGTGTTAAAGTTGCTATTGAGATTGCATGAGATAATTTTAATAATGTTTTGCGATTGTATGATTGTATTCTAATTCTACATAATATTTTTTTTTTTTTTATTTTTATTTTTTAGGTTTGATCAAGTTTGACTATTGATCAAAGGTCAAACAATTAACTAACTGTCAAATTGAGTACTTGTTGAATGCTTGTTGAATAATTGAGAACTCATTGCCTTACTATGAATAGCGAGTTTTGAAACTTTGGTTCTATAATAATAATAAACTCAAGAATAAACTTTAAACTGAATTGCATCAAAATATAATCAAATTAAACTTTCATAAGATTGGTTCCCTAACAATGATTTAGTTACACATCAATGTTCAAAAATAAATGACAATGAAATTTGGAAGGAAATAATTGTAAATGGCCTAGAATTGCTTCCAATGTTCCTCGAAATCGTCTTTCTCATTCATGTCTTGCTGCCGCCTCAGTTACTTGACGAGAACCAAGAGAATCGATGATGAAAAGTGTAGCGTTTCTTCTTCAAAGAATGGTGGCTTGGGAGAGAATGAGAATGGTGGAGGTTAGCAGAGGCCAAAGGCTCTGAAAGCTGCCAAAAAGCTACTCTCACATTCTGTTTATCAATTATATATAGGGTGCAAACCCTACTGCTCGTTCAACATCCGAATTGCTCTCAAATTCTGCGAAAAAACTGACTTTAGGCACTGGCACGATATGTGGTGTGAGGCTGAGCACCACTGTTCAGCAACGCAACAGGCAAAAAATAACAATGTCAATGGTGGATTACGGGGCTGAAGGTGGTGGTGGACCATGGCAGCTAGCGTTAGACATGTCTCTTGATGGTTAAGCGCGATGCTCAACATGTCCATCTTATGATAGTGAGATAAGCTTTCAAAACACATCAAAACTCGTCAGAATCATGACTGAATTCATCACTTTTGCTTCTAAACACTTTGCAACACAAAATAATCTGAAACTCTACACAAAATTGTTAAATACAAAATTGCTCAAGAAATGGGCAAAATCAATCTTACTTTCTTGCTCAGATTGTACGTCCTTATCGAACATTGACAAAGTTAATTCTGTATTCAATTAATGAATTTACACATAATGAACTTGAGTAATGAATAAACGAATAGCTTTTAAGTATTTTGATTTTTTTTTTCTTAAAGTCAAGTCTTATTAGAACAAAAAAGTAAAATTAAGATATAATTTTGTTTATTTTTCTTTTTGATACAAATTTTGTTTGTTTTTCTAACTTAAAACTAAATTTAAGATATAAATGTCTAAAAAAAAAAAGAAAATTAACTTTTATTTTAAATAAAAAGTGCCAAAATTAAATGATTATTATCAAAATTGTTATGAATATATGGTCTTAATACCACTTCCTTTTTGATAATATTTCTTACCTTATTTATTGTTATTTCATTATGGAAATGATTCTCCAATTTGCCTATAAATAGGCCTATATTGTAACTATTGAAAGACATATCAATTGAATTATTTTCTCTCTTTTTTTCTTTCTTTCTTTATTACTTGTTCTCTTTTATTGGATTATTATTTTATATTCATTACTTTTAGGCCATGATTTATAATACGTTATCAGCACGAATCTGGTACGTGAGATTTCATTCATATGATCTACTCTGTATTAGTATATGTGTTTCGTATAAATGTCATTTCATATTAACGGATGTTATGTTAGATCCAAAATAAATTTTTCTTCAAGTTTAATTTATTTTTGTCTTTTGCTATTTTGGTTTATATGTTTATTTAAACATATGCCATATGGATTTTGTTTTGAAAGCATATGTTAAGAGCTTCAAATCTATATACTATTTGTATGATTTGATTGATTATATAAAGAGAAAAGATTGAATCGAAAAATTTGCTTTATTTGTTTGATTGATGCAAAAATAGAGGACAAAATTATATGAAGTTTGTCTTTGTTTTGAAAATAGAGAGAAAAAAAATATTATTTTTTTCCTTATTTATGTACTATACCGAAAATATATAAAGTGTATATATATATAAATATATTTGCTCTTTGTGAGATATCAATGTTCTTACTATTTATTTAAATGATTTTATGAACATTGCTATATGAGAATCGCTATTTTTTTGGATCTTCTGCATTCAAAAGTAAGTGCAAAGATATTAAACTTATGTTTTAATACTTTATTTCATATGATATTCCTTCTAATTTTCTTATCTGCAACCTGAAGTTTGTAAGCGAAAATTAAAACTAAAAGTTTTAGTTTTCAAGTAGAACCAGAAGTTTTATAATATCAATTTAATTAGAACCAGAAGTTCTAAATTTTCAATTTCATTAGAACTCAAAGTTCTATATTGTAAATTTATTTAGAACCAGAAGTTATACACTTTCAATTTAATTAGAATTATAAATTTTGATATATTCATCTATTAGAACCAAAAGTTCTATAGTGCTAATTTATCTGAAACTAGAAATTCTAGTTAAATTCTAATTAAATTTTGTTAGCTTTCACGCTTAATGCGGACAATTGTATATGTCAAATAAATTATAGTTGCCTGAAGCAACATAACTGTCTCTTGCCTATTTTATAGAAAAGTGTGTCTTAGACCATGGATCTAAACACAAAGGCAACAAAATATACAAGTTTGTGTTTTGTGTATAAATCCAATGTTATGCATATACATATACGCAAAAAAAAAAAAAAAAAAAAAAAAAATTGCAATGTGACTCTTTCAAGTTATGAAAAATTAAATAAAGATTGAACAGATTTGATTTTGTGATGTTATGTTCTTGCTTTTTGCATATAACATAATGGTTCCATCAAATTCATTTTAATTGATTGGATTCTCGATGAACGATTTGAATCTGAATTTTTGTATTTTAAATCTGAACCAGAAGTTTCAAATTCTCAATAAATTTATTCTCAGTTTTATTTGGATTTTAAAACCTGAAGTTTCAGATCCTTACTTCAATTCTAGATTATAATTTATTTAGATTTTGGAACCAGAAGTTTCAAAATTACAAATGAAAAAATTGAGAAAAACTAAATCAATTCGAATTTGATACGAGATAAAAAAACTCATCTCGAACCAAGCATATAAAATTGAAAACATGTCTCCTCATTAAGGGTGAGTAGAGACTTGAAGATCTTTTATACTAACTTTTGTTCATGATTTCAGGATATATAGATCGTGAAATTTAAATTTGTAAATACATTAAAGTATTCTATTTTTTATTTATGATTTTCAACACATAGAGGTATGTATTTTCATATTTATGTATTTAATACGGATTACTTGATCAGATATATATATATATATATAACAATCTCATACCTTATGTTACATAGTTAAATCTATTTGTATTATGGTTAAATTATTACATTTCCAGTGATAACATAGGTCTGATAGTGGCATGAGCTGTTAGATGTGGAAATTAGGTAGCAATGACTATTAGAGTTTTCTGATGATAATTTTGTTTGAGATCTTTCAAAATATATCATAATATTAACGTATAATTGTAATTTATTTAGAACCTGAAGTTCTAATAATAATTACAATGATTGATGCGATTTGGAAAAGAATTTTATTCTCAATTTTATCAAAACCTGAAGTTTTGAGTTAATATCATATTGAACATGCAATTATGATATACAATCACATCATAACTTGAAGCTTTGGTTTTTGAGAAGAAAATGTACAATATTTTTATTCTTCTTATATTAAATTATATAATTATTGTTGTTTCTCATAAAAATTTTGGTTAGCGAAGGTCGTGTTATTTTTGTTCCTTAAAGCAAGATATGGAATAAGGTATATGACATATATTTTCTTATACTTTATTTGATTATTAAATATTTATTACAATTCGTTGTAATAGTATTTTTTGAGAAATTGTTTATTAATTCACTGTGATTACAATTTATATATCTTGGAATCTATACTTATCATCAAATAAATGAAGTCAGATGATTGAAATAATTTGTACTTCAAAATTGCTTCTGAAGTAGCAATGTTGATGATTATGGGTGAAAAATCATTTATCTCGCATGACTAAATTAATTAATAGCATTCCCTAAAGTGAATGTTAAATCATCTAATAGTCATAGCGATGATTATGGTCAATAAAGTCTCGATGATCATAACAAATTTTAACCACCTGAAGTGGAATTCATACCAAAGTAAAGTAAGCAAAATGTTTACTTTTACTGGAATTGAAATTATAATAATTGTGTACCTAAAGTATATATAATTATTTACCGATATACAAAGGCTCCAGAAAAGCAAATTTGCATATTACAAAGTGAAAAATAATAATTTTATATATGTGAAACTTTGTTACTTTAATAGATCTTGAAGGAATCTATTTAGATATACATTAATAAAAGTATATTGCATTTGTATTATTCATACTGTCATATGCCAGAAGCATATTTTACGATGACTATCATCTGATCATAAGTATAATATGATCAAAAATTGTGATGAATCAAAAGTTTTTTTTTTCATCCAATAATACAAAGAAAATGACATCAAATTATTGGAAGTAATATGGATATCCGTTATAAAATCAGAAGATTCTTACCTAGTAAATGTCCTTGAAGGACAATAATTCATATTACAATTTGGCCATTGAATGACACTATGTGTTTGATCTCTTAAGGACACTATGTGACATTTGAGTCATTGAAAAATAATATGATAGTCTAATATATCCCTGAAAGATAGTAAGACAGTATAATTAAGTCCCAGAAGGACATTATGATGATAGAATTAAGTCCTAGAAGGACATTACAATGATGCAAATAAATTCATGAAGAATAACAATATAATGCCAATGAATAAATTTTCTCGTCGTTAGGGGGAGAATAAGGATAAAATTAACGACGTGAAATTATAATTGGCATGCATAATTCATTATAACGATTATTGTATAAGTCATATGAACCTGAAGTTCAAATGATCGCTTACTTGAAAATTATATAAACGAATGATTTTGTATTAATTGCTAATACATTAACCCGAGTGATTATTCCTGAAGAACAATTTATATGAATGACAACAAATAAATCATTCGAAGTATGAAAAGTAAATTTGGTTGTAACGTTATTATTCCCTGAAGTGAATAATGAAAGATCATGATCATTTTAAAGGTTACGCTCGAGCTATATATAATTCTCATCATAAAAATACAACTCCTAAAGAGTTAAATGTTTTTGAAGAGATAGAACTCTTTAAATCTCCCCCTATGAAACTCAAAAGGGATCTTAATTATATATGGAAAAGTGCATGTACTCAAACTATAAATATTATAGTTTGCACTAAGAATGTATGAAAGTTTACAGTAGCCCCTGAAGAGGCATGTGTACTGAAAACTTAAAGAAAATTAAGATCTTATATTTTATTGCTCTGCTTATTACAAAAAAATAATGAGGATATTGAATAACATATTGTAAATAAATGTCGACATGGAAATTATTGATCAAAACAAAAGCTGAGCTATACTTATATAGTTGTATTACACTTATCATGTGGATGCTTGAAGACGTCATATGTTTTGATCAAAATAATTACTCATATGAAAATTGAGACAATGAGATATAATCGTATCTCAAAGGTTTACTGCAGAAACCCAATATAGATAATGTAAAAATAAATTGTCTCATAGTTAATTTCATATGATGAGAATTAACAGCCATTGCAGAGGCTAGTACCCTAGAAGCAGTACAATCTCCCGAAGAGATACAAAATATTGGAAATACAAAAATTTCTTTAGAAAACTGTGGAGTCATGATTGTAAATGATGATCATGAACTACATAGTATCAACGAGCGTTGAAAAAGGGCATGATTGACCTAAGTGGAATGAAGCAATTCAAACAAAATTGACTTCATTAGCCAAATATGATGTATATGGATCAATAGTCCAGACGCCTGAAGACGTCAAACTCATTAAATATAAATGGGTATTTACAAATGTAATAAGATGAAATGTATTCACCTGTGATGGATATGATTACATTTCGATGGTTTGATAGTTTCCAAAAGATTTTAAATGTGTCGTATGAATGTGGTAATGGCATGTTTATATGGGTCATTAGATACCAACATATACATAAAATCCCTGAAGGATTTAAAATGTCTGAAGCATATAATTCAAATTCTCGTAACTTGTATTGAATAAAGTTACAATAGTTTTTATATGGCTGAAAGCAATCCAGATGAATGTCATATAATCATCTTAGTCAATACCTTACAAAAGAAGGATATATTAATGATCTATATGTCCTTGTGTATTCATAAAGAAATAAAAATCTGGATTTGCAACTGTAGCAATATATGTCGATGATATGAATTAAATTGGAACTCCTAAAGAGCTCCTAAGAACTATTGAATATTTGAAAAGAGAATTTGAGATGTAAGATTTTGAAAAAACAAGATATTGTCTCAGCTTGAAGATCAAGCACAAATTAGAGGGAATACTAATCCATCAGCTCGAAGACACTGGAGTGGAGTCAAACATATTTTTCAATATCTTTGAAGAACTACAAGAGTAACAGTTATATACCTTTTAGGGGGAGTATATTAATTCAATATGGACATACGTGCACTGCACTCTTTTTTCCTTCGATCATGTTTTGTCCCACTGGGTTTTCCTAACAAGGTTTTTAACGAGGCAATCCCTTTAAGCACGTCCAAATACTATTGAATTCATAAGATTATTGAATTTCTGATCTAGCAGATCATGAAATATCTTTTATTTTTATCAAAGGAATATGTCATTTTTGGAGTTTTGTATTATGCACTCTTTTTCCCTTTTGACCAGTTTTTATCCCATTGAATTTTACTGGCAAGATTTTTAATGAGGTAGTATTTGATATATCCAAAAATATCGAAGAATATTATTAAGTGGTGTACGCCCAAGGGGAGTGTTATGAATATATGGTCTTAACACCACTTCCTTTTTGATAATATTTCTTACCTTATTTATTGTTATTTCATTATGGAAATGATTCTCCAATTTGCCTATAAATAAGCCTATATTGTAACCATTGAAAGACATATCAATTGAATTATTTTCTCTCTTTCTCTATTTCTTTCTTCATTACTTGTTCTCTTTTATTTGATTGTTATTCTATATTCATTGCTTTTAGGCCATGATTTATAACAAAAATATCCCAAATCAAGAATTCTCAATCTTAAACAACCCTACATCGTGCATCTAACCCAAAGGTTGGAAGAGTGAAGTTGGCATAGATTACATTATAATGCTCGTGCACATGTATCAAATTACGTTTGGAAGTACCTTACCCTTATGACGTAATAAAGGTTTAGAGATGTCATAACATTTCTTACAATGATCGTGCACATATGTCAAAGTATGTTTAAAGGTGTTGTAAGGTTTCTTACAATGTAACAAACATTTAGAGATTCCATAAGGTTTCTTACGATGCCCCTACACATGCGTCAAATAACGTTTAGAGGTGAAATAAGGTATTTTACAATGCTCATGCACATGCATCAAATTACGTTTTGAGGTGCCACAAGGTTCCATATGATGTAATAAACATTTAGAGATTTCGTAAGGTTCCTTACTATGCTTGTGCACATGCCTCTAATTACGTTTAGAGTCATTGTAAGGTTTCTTGCGATGCTTGTATACATGCATCAAATTACATATAGAGGTGTCATAAGGTTCCTTACGATGTAATAAACATGAATAGATTTCATAAGGTTGCTTAAAATGCTCGTGCACGTGTGTCAAATTATGTTTAGAGGTGTCATAAGGTTTCTTACTATGCTTGTGTACATGCATCAAATTACGATTAGAGGTATCGTAAGGTTCCTTATGATGTAATAAACTTTTAGAAATTCCATAAGGTCTCTTATGATGCTCATCCACATGCATCATATAATGTTTCGAGGTGCCATAAGGTTTCTTACCATGCTTGTGCAAATGCATCAAAGTACGTTTAGATGTGTCAATGTAATAAACATTTAGAGATGTCGTAAGATTTCTTACGATGCTCATACACATACGTCAAACTACGTTTAGAGGTTTCATAAGGTTTCTTATGATGCTCGTGCACGTATGTCAAACTACATTTAAATGTGTCGTTAGGTTTCTTATGATGCTTGTGCATATGTGCCAAATTACATTTGGAAGGGCCATAAGGTTCCTTATGATGTAATAAACATTTAGAGATTCTGTAAGGTTTCTTACATGCTCATGCACATGCATTAAATTACATTTAAAAGTGTCATAAGGTATCATACGATGCTCGTGCACATGCATCAAATTATATTTAGAAGTGCCGTAAGGTTCCTTACAATGTAATTAGCATTGAGAGATAACGTAAGGTTTCTTACAATTCTCATGCACATGCATCAAACTACGTTTAAAGATATCGTAAGGTTTCTACATGTGTTAATTTACCTTTAGAGGTGCTGTAAGGTTCGATATAATGTAATAAACGTTTAGAGATTCCGTAAGGATTTTTACAATGTTTGTGCACATACGTCAAATTACGTTTAAAGGTGCTGTACAGATTTTTTTTTTTTTTTCTGAAGTAAGGTATCTTTTACAACAATTGGTTTAGATTACATTGCAACTCGCACATTCAATAACCTAAAAATTTGTAATAACCTATCGAACTAAGATATAATGATATTGTTTTACAACATATTTCAAGTCCGCTGCACTCTGATCAATTTTGTATTTGAGAATCATAATAAACCATAGTGAGTTTCAAACTCAATATACAAGCTGGTTTTTCACATAAATAAAATACAGAAACCATAACACTTAAATATTATACATAGAGATGGCATTATGCATAATTTTCAATTTCAAAGACTTTCACGTACATCACAAACAATCAAAGCTGTTGGTTCCCTGAGTCTATGTATTATCAAATTCCACTGTACAAAGTATGCCAAGAGTTATAATAGGATTTAAGTGAATCGAATGAAAGATTAGATAAAGCAAAATCATGAGTATTGAAGAATGAAGATCGAAGAATTCATTAAGATATTGACTACAATATGAGGTATATGAGCAGAGGCGGACCCAGTATTGGGCCAGGCGGGGCACGTGCCCCCCCTGAAGTTCTATAAATATTTATTAGGTTTTATGCTGACAATGCTTTCACAAAATGTAGAAACGCCTTGATGGTTGCACGCGTGTGTACTTTTATCCAGTTCCCATGTTCGAATCCCAATTAATACATTCATGTTTTTACTTTTTTTCATAACATTTCTTTTGCACTCTTTTATAACATTTGCTTTTCAATCCCTTCCTTTTTATACATATTTACTTTTCAACTTCTTTTTTGTACATTTACTTTTTACATTTTATACAAATTTACTGTTCAACCCTCCTTTACACATTTACATTTTTATATATTTCACTACATATTACTTATTAATCGGGTAAACCTTCAAACTTAATATATTTTGAGTTTATAAAAGTTTATATCCTATCATTAACTATGAAAAAAAATCCTAAAATCTTAATATACATTCATCAATTAATTCTAAAATTTTAAACTTCAAGTTATTACATTAAAATTGTCCATTTATTATCATGATTTAACCTTTTTTTTATATATACTTTTTACTTTCTACTTTTACATTATTTAGAATCAATAAAAATTAGAAGTTCAAACAAATTTAGAACATAATTTATAATTCATTGTAAAACTTATTGTTGTTCATTATAGATACATATTTTTTTTCATAAAATTAGACTAAAATTGTTTTTCAATAAGTACATATGGTTTGTGTCTTATTTAAATTAATAATTTTTTGAGTAAATAATAAATAAAATTACGTAGTTTATGTTATTTTTTATTTTTATTTATTTTAATGATTTCGTTATGATTTATATTTACTTTGCTTTAATATTATATATATTATTTTATTTAAACTATATTATATTATTGAACTTTATTGTACCAAAAAAATATATATATATTTAGTACGAATATCAACATTTATATTACTTTGTTCACGTGCCCCCCCTAAATAATTTTTTTGGGTCCGCCACTGTATATGAGTAAATGATAACTACATGGAAGAAGTAATATCAGCACGGTTGCTATATAGTGCTAAGGTACATTACACTAGATTGCATATATATTCATATAAGACAGATCGAATGTGTTTGATTTATGTGTTTAAATATATTATTTTTAGGTCGTCTAAACTTGAATACTATTTATTAGTTATGTGATGTTTAGTTCATTAGAACATGAGAAATTCAAGGTAGAGTGAAACACTTGTGTTACCTTAGAAACTCCGAAATTTAGGTTTGATGGAATTAGATAGTAAATGGTATACTCATTTAAAAGAGAAAAACAAGAAGATATTATGGTGACATTTATTATTATTTTTGACTAAAGGAATGTTAAATTTTCACATTTTTAGAAACTAGTTTAGTTTCCTACTTGAACTAAAATTAATAGTTATTTTTATTATAGGAGTGTTTGATTATGGAAAATTTATCTCTAAGTGAATTCGGAAGGATTCTAAAATGTGTAGAATTCTAAAAGAAGGAAAATTTTTTTTATACATTAGGTGGTGTGGCTAGGACTAAAATTAATCCACAAAAGAAAGCAAAAAATTGCTTAATTCGGTTATGAGAAGGAAGTTGATCATGAGAAAGTAGCTGGGCATGAAGAGGTTTGATGCTACTAGGAATTTTTTGATGTGTTACGACTTTGATTTATGAATTAAATGATGATAATTATTCAGCCATATCAAGGCATCTCGTTTTCCATTAATTGATTTGTCCTAAGGAGGTTGGTTAAAATAAAAATGTTATCATTTGATTGGTTTAGATGACATATTAATTGACATGTGCAGGTATAAGATGCTAGATTGCATATGATTATTATGTGGATTTATTTATGAGATGATTTTTTTTTTTTTTTAGAATTTATGAGATGATATTCACATGATATTATATGATTAACAATGCATGAAAAATTAAATGAAGTATTTATACTACTAGGAATGCCATAGGCATGATTTTGCATAAATACAGGGGATATTATTATTTTGCTCATGAATGAAAAATAATATCAAACAACCTTTGATTTTGAATTTATAGCCCAAAAAATAAAAAAAAATCCAATTGTTAGTGTCAAAGGGTTAAAGGGTAGTTTTCATCCAAAAATTGATAGAACCGTTAAAAGTCAAGTGTAAATGGCAATTGCATATTTATAGGAAGGATTGGGTACAACTGGCATATGAATATATTTTTAAACACATCAGCACCATCAATCACACAGCCTCTTTTCATCATCACCGTCATCTCACGTACCTAACACTTCATCTCAACCATCCATCTCACCAACCTAAATTTCATCGCTGTCACACATTCCCCTAAGGTTATGTTTGGTATACAAGAATTGATGATGGCATTAGATTAAAAATTTTTCATC
This sequence comes from Litchi chinensis, assembly GCA_019925255.1. Taxonomy (NCBI): domain Eukaryota; kingdom Viridiplantae; phylum Streptophyta; class Magnoliopsida; order Sapindales; family Sapindaceae; genus Litchi; species Litchi chinensis. The sequence continues at coordinate 7,785,979 of CM034467.1, forward strand.
TTGTGAAAATCCATGTTTGGAGAGACCTGGTTGGGATTCAAAACCCAATCCCATCTTCATTCGAATCCTATTGTCGTGGGAATTAACATTCCTAAGTTCCATCGTGGGAATATTCAACCGGGATGGGATTTCATTATTTGCATTGCTATAAATCACTTCTATGCAGCATTTTTTACTCTACATGATGCAGTATTAGAATGAAACTTCATTAAAACTCCCCTTACAGTTAGCATATATTTCCAGTACTTGAGAAGAATTTAAATTGACATCAAAATTTACACTAATTATGCTGTAAAAAAAGAATTATTTGCCCAAAAAACAATTGAGATAATATTGTACTTTTTTTCTTCAAAAAATAGTCATTGAACAATTAATTCATCTCTTAATTAATTGTGCTCTACCTAGCTACTAATTATATACACATACATAGATATATGTAGGGAGAATTACCTCTAACCTACCTGAAACTTTAATATTCACAGATGTACACAATTTTTTGATTTATTTGCAATGCGCTTCCCTAGACTAACAACTCATTGACTTTAATTGTTAATAAATATGTTTAATTGTGTAAAAGATATTGAAAGGTGAAATGATCCCTGAATAAATTTACTTTTTATTTTTCTTTTAAAATATATTTTAAGAACTTTACATAAATAAAAATAAATTTAATAAAATCTTTATCGTCCATATGAAGATTAATTTGAGAAAAAAATTAAAAACCAAAACTAAAAAAGGTATTAAAAAATCTAAAAATAAAAGATAAAAATTCATCTTCAAAAAAAAAAAAAATTGAAAAAGAAAAAAAAAAAGATGGGTTCAACAAAATAAAATAAAAAAAATCAAAATTAAATAAAAATTAAAGTTGATATTAAAACAAAAAAGAGAGATCTGTGTCCCAAATCTTCAAACTATGATTCAACCTAGATCTTTCATTCCTTTTTTTTTTTTAAATATTTTGTTTTGATTCAACTTTAATTTTTTCTGTAATTTTATTTTTTTTAAATTTGTTCAACTCATTTATATATATATATATATATATATATATTTCTTTTTCAATTTTTTTTTTTGAAGACGAAGATGAACCTTCATCTTTTATTATAGATTTTTTTTATTTTTTTGTTTTGTTTTATTTTTTTAAATTTTTTTTCTTAAATTAATCTCCACCATCCATTTAGTAGAGATCTCATTAAATTTATTTTTAATTTATTTAAATTTTTAAATTTTATTTTAAAAGAAAAATAAAAAGTGAATTTATTCAGAGGTAGTTTCATTTTTCAATATTTTTTACACTATCAAACATATCCACTAATAGTTAGAGTCAGTTAACCATTTGTTTAGGAAAGGATACTACAAATAAGCCAAAAAGTTATATGCCCCTGTGAATATTAAAGTTTTAGGGAGGATTGAGGCAACTCTCTCTCTCTCTCTCTCTCTATATATATATATATATATATACATATTAAAAGTTGATATACTTTACAAAGATTGTGGACTTCTCATTTCATGAATTTGTGTATAACAAGATGTATCTTTGTCATATTTATGTCATTCTATGGTAGTGATGGGCTCAAAAATTGATATGAGGGGGGCCACTTTAAAAAATCAATATTTAAGCATAATTATAATTGATATTATATATTAGAAATTAATATGAGGTTGGCCAGTTTAAAAATATATATCTAAGCATAATTATAATTGATATTATAAATATTTTTTATTTATGAATTTTATCCCCTAAAGAGTCTTATGTTATACAAAATTAACTAATGTATAATAAAAAATATGGCGTCAATCAATTCTTATATTCACTAATCTCTTATTTAATTACTCTTTCATTAACCTCATATTCAATTTTTTTTTTTAATAAAATTATTGGTCAAAGCCAACTTATTATTAAAAACAAGAAAAAAATACTATAAAAAGAAAAAGAAAAAGGTGAAAATTCAAAACAAAAAAAGAACCAATCAATGAAGGAAGAAACCGACCAAAGGAAGAGATAGATAATAGAAGATTCCACTGAAACCAAATCTTTGCAGATCAATCCTTATAGTAGACCTTATTAATTGAAAAAAAAAAAAAAAAAAAACCTTACCTAAAAAACCCAATGGAAAAAACCCGGCAAAGGAAAAATAGTATCCACCTTTTAAAGTCAAAATTAAGAAAACCGATATCGACATTTGCCAAAAAGATCATCAGAAAGAAAATAACCAAAAATGCTAAAAGTTGTCCATCACCAGCAGGAACAAACAAAAGAAGGGGAGCACATTCATCGTAGAATTTCTCTTGTGATAAATATGTGTTACCATGAAATCCATGCCTTGCAAATGATGAAGACACTTCTTCCAAACTATTCGCCAATGTCAAAGAACTTTAGAAGAGTAAGCAAGAAAAAGAGAAACCACATGAGTATAATCACTTTCCAACCAAAGTTTTTTCTAATAATACTTTCAAGCACACTAAATGACATAAATAGTTGTTGCTAACTCCACCTTAAAAGCATAATCTATTCCTAACGTAATAGCAAAGACACTCTTGAAGAACCCACAGGAGGTTCGAATAATTTTTACACAACTAGCTAAACAAGGAGACCCAAAAGTTAAATCATCAGTATTAACCTTGATTCAATCCGGGAAAAAGGAAAACCAAACTACATCTATAATACAAGGACCTTTAAGAGGATAGGCAAAAACATGAAGCTTATGCGAAGCTAATAAATCATCCACTGAATTTCGCATAATCACATAACTAAGAAAATTTGCCTCTTGAATGAAATGCTAGATAAAAAAAAAGAGTCACATGAAAGGAATGACACTTGTCCTTAAAAGTAGCAGAATTTTGAGTAATCCAAATAACCCTAAAACTGCAATGATACTAGCCTTCTAAAGATGTTAAAGTTGAGAATAAAAGGTAGTAGACATAACAGCTTGCCACAAATTTCTAATGGTCCCAAATAAAGAAATCACATAACCAAAAGTAAAAGATGAGAAATGCCAGAGACTTACTTCAAAAGGGTATTTGAGAAATAGATACTACAAACTCTCCTCCACAGCCTAGCACAAACTACAACATGAAGGCAAAATAAATCCAGAGCGCTACAAAGACGAAATAGTAGGCAATCTATCATGCATAATTAGCCAAACTAGTATAGATCTTGAAGTAGGAATGTAAATGGTCCAAATATATTTTACCCAATGAAGTTGAGGATGCAACAGAGATAAGGAATTATAAGAAGCAGCAATAGTTACTTTCTCATTGAGATAACAAATTATATTTGATTATTCATTCACTAAATTGATCCTATTTGATTATCTAGTCATAATTATTTATATTTATATAAGTAGAAAATTAATTACTAAACTAAGACATGTAGCAAAATCTTAAGGAAATCATACATTATATATTTTTTAATTAAGAAAATGATGATTTTGTTCTCAAAGTTGTATACTATAAAATAACTCAATCTATAGTAATAGTACATATTCAAGCTCAAATAATATGAATAACAAAAATATACAAAAGAATAAGGGTAATTAACAATAAAGATACTAATTATATATATTATTAATTTATTAATTTTGGGAATAGAACGATATAAACTTGGGACTTTAGTTTAGCTTAGAGCAGTGGCCAATCAAGCTATGTTTGTAACCATAATTAAAAGTAAGTGTTGCAAAATTATAAATAAGTAGAAAAGATTTAAAAATAATAATAAAAGTTGAGAAAAAAAGAAGAAAAACAGATAATATTAAAAATATTTAAGAAACTAAGTATATAATATTTGACAACTTAACATTATTTAAAAAGTTTCAGGTAAGCCATAATAAATTGAGTTCCAATGGTCTCTAAAAAGAAATACCACCTAAATCATCCTTTATATAAATATATACATCCACGACTTATTTTTCCTCACTTATCTCTTTTTTTTTTTTTCTCTCTCATTTTTTCTTTCTGTTTGTCTCACTGGTGACCATTTTTCACTGACAGGACCCGACCTGGATTCCTTCTAATAAACCCGGTGGTCTTGCCGGGCACCTCACGAGATCTTTCTGAAGTCTAATTAATATGACTCAAAAGGATGTAATGGAGCGAACCCGTAATTTTAAATAACTTTACTAAACATATTAATCATGAATTTTAAAATTTCGCATCCGATTTCAAGCAATTTCTCAAAACAAAATCAGCAGTATCTCAGAAATTTAAGTATCTAAAACATGCATGCATCATATTTAAAATAGAAGGTTCTACAAAATCTTATTCAAAATCAAACATATGCGCAACAACATGATAATATCTAAATCATAATGTTTACAAAAAAATTATACAGCATCGTCAATCGTTTGACCCACCTAGTTTGAACATGATGAATTGGTACCCTGATTCCTTACTCCTGCACCTGGGAGGTTTTTGGTAACATAAAACAAAAACATTATAAGCTATAAAGTTTAGTGAGTGCGTAGGAGTTTCTATTTAAGTAAATCTTTCTAAAATGACCTCCCGAAAAACGTTTTTGAAAACATTTTTCTTTAAAACAATTTATTTCTAAAATCTTGGGTTTAATGAAATTTACTTTAAAGTTTCAAAAGCTTTTTCTAAAATATTTCTAAAACACTTTCTTTCTAAAAATCGCTTTTGATGGTATGCTTCTCTTTCTAAAATTGTACTAATGGGGAACCCAAGAGAAGCTATAACCACATAAGTGGGTAAACCAGCTCCGCTCAATGTGAGGGGTCACGTGGTGTAAAGTTAGCGTCGCACACCGTGACAAAGCTACAAAGACATCCTGTTATTACATGGCGGAACTACTATTGCATATCGCATAGTGAGATAATACCCTACAAGTATAGATGGCGACTTGATAGACATGACAGACTCGATCCCCCCGATGTTAGTAGGACTAGTCCACCCAACACTTGTCATACATTGTGGGGTATACCGACCGGGTCTAAAGCTAGAAGGTCTATTTATCTATAAGCTTGGGTTGTCCATTAGTCTTTGAAAACTTTTTCTCTTTTTATAATTTAAATCAAATTTCTCTTTCATGCTATAAACAAAATAAGTGCTAAAATATTGCATACCATATTATGAATAAACTATTTATTTTCATGCTAGAATATAAAAATATTTATAAGCTAAAAGGAATACTAGAAGCTAAAATTGATTTTTAAAGTAAACTAAAAATCATTTAATAAAATGTTTGTACACTCATTGCTTGCTGCCCAATCCACTTGCATGCACTGCTTTAGCGACCTCTTTAGCTCGCCTCCTCACCCATACTCAATCACAAATTGAAATCCTCATTCAGCTCGCAGAACACTTCAATCCCAAGTTATTTCTATTATCTCTATAACTTATATTATCACCCTACTTAACTCGCAAAGCCTTAGTTCAGCTTGAACTAATGCCATAAAGAGCAACGAATATTGCCCAGCTTGCTCTTTACGAGCAATCGACCAGCGCTGACTAGGGCTATTGGCCTCATCTAGCTTGTACCTCACGAGCTCCTGCCCAGCCCCACGTATACTTACTTTTAACACTCATTTTTCCAGATTTTACATTCTTACAATCATTAACACAACTCCACCTCATTTCACATACATTCATTCAAAATGTTTCATCAGATTCTACCCATCAACCCAGGTCGCAACCTTAACAGGTTATGTGACGGGTACTCAATTATCCTAAACCACAAACAACTTTTCAAAATAGCTTATTTTTCAGCAACTTCACTTATTAGATTTCCTCTTCAGTCTTTTTCCTTGATTTCCCAATCGCCTACAGCTTCAGGTCACTAAATTTGTTTACGAAAATCTCATTAGAATGTAAAGCCATTGATAACTCTTGACAGATTTCTTACTAGAACGAAACTATAAAATCTTGATCTTACCGCCTTACTCTTATCAGATCTGGTTTGCTAACACTTCTAGACATGTTCTTCAGTTTCTCACAGCTTGATTATCCTTCAAAAATGGTAAAAATTTTGCTTGGAGCAGCTAAAAATCTGTCTTCCTTCTCTCTGCCGACAACTTCCCCCTCTCTCTCTCTTCTAGATTTTTCTCCTCTTCTACCGACACACTTACCACTCACATTTATATATAGGCATGGGTCAAGCTCGCTTTTTACCCTTAAACTTTCTCAAATTTACAATTTTACCAAATTCTAGAGAATTCTTCACTTTTCCTCAATGCCCTTGTCTTTTCTCGTTATTTACAATTTTACCATTCTTATAAAAATATTTTTATTTTCACCAATTGTCTCTCAACTCTTATAATTTAAATTTACTACTAATCCTTCTAGAAATTCTATAAAAATTAAAATTTCATCTTAGAACACTTTATAATCCTTTTTATTATTTTATAACGAAGGTATGTTAATACATTACTTCATTTCATACGTATGTACAGTATAAACTCGGGAGAGGGTATTACATTCACAACCTATTTTGGTCAATAAATATCACTTCTTAGTTCAAATTAAACTTCATTTGTGATTAAATCTAATATTTGCTGTTTTTTTTTTTTTTTTGGTGGAACTCTATGGATTAGGATTGTGTATATTCAATTCATCTTATTTTTGAATTTTAAAATTGTTTAAATTTTATAAATTAAAAAGATAGAAAACAAGAAAAACAACAAGAAAAAAACTAAAATTTAAAAGAGAGCTCAAAACTATGAAGAAAAAAATTCAAAGAAAAAAAAAGATAATTATTGAGAGTCAAAAAAACTTTTTCAATTGAAGCACAAGGCTTCAATCAAGAGTTATTGTGTACCTCTGGACAATTAGTTGAATAATTATTTTTTATTTCGTTTATTTTATTAATGTTTCAGATTTCAAGGTTCTTTTTTCTAGTTTTTGTTTTCCTCTTATTTTCAAGTTTTAATTTACAAAATGTTCTCTTACAATTTGAGTTCGTAATTTTATTCCTGTAAAAAAATATATATTTCTTCTAGTTTCTTTTTCTTTTTGTTATTAGATATGGTGTCTTTAGATAACATAAAATTTTCAGAACTGATATCTTTAGAGAAAATCAACTTGTTAGATATGATTCTCTCTCTTACTTGGTTTTTAAAATTTTTCTATGTCTCTCTACTGCTAGGGGAAAGGGGATTTATTGGTACAAACATACTTTTTTAAGGGATAGTTTTGTCCGAAAATCATTTTAGTTACTAATAAAAATCAAATTTTTAATATAGTGCTAGAGGCACCAAACAAGGATATATAAATGCTATATATCCCAAGAGCTCCAAACCGAGTTGAATGACTTTGAAAAATTGCACAACGAAACTAATAGGAAATTCAAAGGAACATATGTATAAGAAAATTCATTAAAATCATATAACTAACTTGAATTCACAATATTACCTTCTTTCGACGAAAGAGAGGATGATTGACAAAAATTTGCGACCACCGGCTCTCTAGAGTCAAAATTGAGCTAAAGGACTTTGAAAAACCATACAATGAAAGTAACCAATACTGATGGACGTAGCAGGACATTCAAGGGATCACATAAGAAAATTATATGTGTATATATATATACACATATACATAATATATATATATATATATATCTCTGTGTGTGGGGCAGGGTTGGAGGACACATCCTTCAGCATCAGTTACTTTTATTGTAACACCCCAAATTCTAGCAACAAGAAATTAGGATGCTACGAGCAATCTAAATCATAAAATCTCTAAAAATTTATTCTCATTGTAAAAGTAATCAGCAAAATATATCCAAATATTGTCTCCAAAAGAAAATCTCTAACAATTAAAATTTAACAAATCACAATTTGTTTCTAATCTCCAACCTTACAATATTCAAAATGAAATAAATCAAAGTCTCTAAACTAAACATCAAATAATATCAAAGCTTCCGTGATCAACAATCCTAAGCTCTTAACAGTCATCATCCATAGATGTTAACTACTCTGCAAAAATGATGGAGACGAGGGGTGAGCCGTCAACTCGGTAAGTAAATTCATGCATAACATTGGTATTATTGCATTTACCTTTATGAGTCGAAATATGAAACATAAATATGTATAATCGAATTCTAAAATCAAAAATTGAAAACCATATATACATATATATATATATATATCAACATTTTTCATGTTTGCAATCAATGCCATTTAGGATAACAAAATAACAAAATCAAATACAATATAATACATACATTTATTCAATATAAATAAAAAGTTAGCTCATATCATATAGTGTCACAAGTACCCCGTGTGACGCGGCCAAAATATATCACAATTAACCGTGTGATGCGGTCGAAATAACAAAATATGTCACAATTCCCCGTGTGACGCAGCCAAAATAACAAAATATGTGCGCACAGAAGTCCAGCTGGACCAATATCAGAACTGTAACTATAGACAATGAGCTAACAAATTTTTTATAATCTAATCATACATTTTCAAATCATAACGGTATCATATTCAATAATAGTAAATAAATTTAAAGAAAATAATTTTCAAATACAATCTGTAATTTAAACATGGTTTTTGCGTTACACTAATTCTTGGTTTTAAAGTAAAATACTTTTCAAAGTTTTGATAGTAAAATAATTTGAAAACTTGGCAAAACATTTTACTAGTAGATAAACAAATTGAAAATCATTAATACAAAACATGTTAAGCATAACGTAATTTCACAATATTCCAAAATTCATATAACAACATACATTCGTCATGGATGAATTTACTTACCTCGAATACCCAAAATCACAAAATTTAAGCTCAACGATCGCAATAACCTATACAGTTTCAGAGTACACAATATCATAATCTCTTCTCCAAAATAACCTTAATTGGATTGAAACAACCTTAGATAAATAAATCATAAATCCTATCTTTCTTACTTCAATTTTCAGCACTAACACTGCCTACTGCAGTATTTTTAATTAAATCCCTAGACCTCCAATCAACACCAAATTTGAAAGGAATAAACTAGACACATAAACAACATCCAGTTAAAATTTCAAATCAAACGGAGGTCTCTAGCATGGGTAAAAATCCATTTCAATCGGTCTTTCAGAAACTGTCCAGGAAAAATTAATTCCGACCCCAGTCTACTTCAAGAATTTTTATAAGTTCTACAGGGATCCAAAGATTACGAAATTTCATATAATAACAGAACACATATGAACCTATCTGCATATTAAATTTCGTAATTTTCTGGCCAGTGTAACTTATCAAAACAAATTCATCAAATCAACCAATTATCAGCTTTAAAAAAAAACCTTTCAGCTGCCTTGATTTTGAAAATCAATAATCTAACATAGGTTAATGAAACTTTTTATCACAAAACAACTCTAAATGCCTCTCCTAACATCATTCATATATAATCCTTAATCAATATCACTAATCTTTCAAAAGAATTACAATATCAACATACAATATTTCTAGCAAAATGTATTCTATACTCTAAATAAATTTCCTATATAATCATACTAAAGGAAGAAAGAAAACTTACCCAAATCTTAAATCAAAATAACCCTTCTGAATCTCCTTCACCTACTGTTGAATAAAAAAAAAAAAGAGAGTTTATCAATATATTTTTTTTCTTTTCTTTTCCTTTTTGTCTACAAACCTTTTGTATTCTATTTATAAGAGAAACCTAGGGTTTTTTTTTTTTTTTTTGCTAGCAATTGGGCTTTATAATTGGGCTTCACTTCTTAATAAACCCCTTTTATTTTGTAGCAATTGGACTTTTCTCTTTAATAAACCCCTTTTATTTATTTTTTTATTTTGTCAAAGAAAATACAATGTTACATTTATTGTATGGTTTTTTAAAGTCTTTCAGCTCAATTTTGACTCTAGAGGGCCAGTGATTGCAAATTTTCGTTAGTCATCCTCTCTTTAATAAAAAAAAGAGGCTATTGGAAATTCAAGTTAGTCATGTGATTTTAATGAATTTTCTCATATATATGTTCTTTTGTTGAATAATTATTTTTATTTCTATCACGTGTTAACTTCAAATCTTAAATATTATAATTAGACAATTTCTTATCAATTTAAGCTTTTGTGTTTAATAGTAATTAATATGACATCAGAGTTTGAAGGTCTCTAGTTTAAACCCTAACCTCTCCCCCCCCCCCCCCCCCCCCCCCCCCAAATCTCAATTTTTTCGTTATACATATTACATGGTAGATGGTGTTTAGCATGTATCCATTATCTATTATTTGTCCACATTACATGTAAGAGGAGTGTGTCATGTGTCAACCTCAAGTCTTTAATACTATAGTTGAGTTATTTTCTATCAATTTAAGTTTTTGGGTTTGATGGTAACTAACAATTTCATTCATTTTATCAATGTCTCAGATTTCAAGGTTTTTTTTCTTAGTTTTTGTTGCCATCTTATTTTCAAGTTTTAATTCACAAAATGTTCTCTTACAAATTGAGTTTTGTTGTAATTTTATTCCTATAAATTTATTCTTTTTTTTCTTGTTTCCTTTTTTTTTTTTTTATGTGTTTGTTATCAAATATTGTGTCTTTAGAGAATATGAAATTTTCAGAACCGATATCTTTAAAGAAAATCAACTTGTTAGATATGGTTCTTTCTCTTACTTGGTTTTTAAAATTTTTCTATATCTCTCTACTGGTAGGAAAAAGGGATTTGTTGGTACAAAAATACTTTTTAAGGATAGTTTTGTCCAAAAACCATTAGAAACTAACAAAATTCAAATTTTTATTATTGTACTAGAGACACCAAACAAGGATATATAAATGCTATATATCTCGATGGCTCCAAACCGAGTTGAATGACTTTGAAAAATTGCACAACGAAACTAATAGGAAATTCAAAGGAACATATGTATAAGAAAATTCATTAAAATCATATAACTAACTTGAATTCCTAATAGTACCTTCTATTGATTACTTTTATTGTATGGGTTTTCAAAGTCTTTTAGATTAGTTTTGACTCTAGAGGGCCAGTGGTTGCAAATTTTCGTCAATCATCCTCTGTTTAGTTAAAAGAAGAGACTATTAGGAATTCAAGTTAGTCATGTGATTTTAATGAATTTTCTCATATTTATGTTCCTTTGAATTTCCTATTACTTTTATTGTGCAGTTTTTCAAAGTCATTGAACTCGGTCTGGTTGGTATATATATAAGAGGTTTGGGCATGATTACAAAAAATTATCGTAAGTTTTCGAAAGCGTAATACAAAATACCCACTACTCTTAGTAAACCATCATTAAGTGTCAATCAAAGATATATTAAAAGACCAAAATACCATTTAATTTTAAAGGTCAAAGTCAATCCAATAAAAAATCTTATTATTTTTAATTATAAAAATAACATATTTTTTATTTTGAATTTAAACAATAACTATAATTTATTAATTGTAATTTTATTTTTCTTTAGAAAAAAAATTGCCATCTCAAATCAATCTCCACCTATGGGGTGAAGACTCTACCCCACTAGTGGAGACCCATCTGGTTTCCATTGTGTGGTGGAGATCACCCAATATCTATTGCGATGGAGACCTAATCTAGCCTCTAACGATCGAGACCAAATCTCTGGTCTTTGTTACATAGAGGCCAAGTCTCTATGGCAATGAAAACCAACTAGGTCTCCATTGTGAGAGACCAATCTTCAACTCTGGAGATCAATTAGAGATGACAACCTCTTTTTTCTCATTTTTAATTAAAAATATATATTATTGTTTAAAAGTAATAATATTTTTAATTAGTTTACTTTGACCTTTAAAATTAACGGGCATTTTGGGCATTTACATCTTTGACTTTGACCAAGTAACACTTAATGGTGGATGATTAACAGTAGGATGTATTTGTGTCTTACTTTTGAAACCTCAAGGTAATTTGTTGTAAATATGACCAAACTTCCCCCATATTGGTGCAATTTTGTCTAAGGGAGTTTGTATAATTTGTCCCATATATACATTCATATATACATATATATATATATATTAATATATGTAGGGGTACCCTTAGGTACATTTGTGTATGCATACACTTGATAAAAAAAAAAAACGTGATTATATTCTAAAATATATTAGGAAATTTAGCAAAATTACCCCAATTACATACTAAAACTACATAAATACCCTTTGGACCAATTAAATTGCAAAAATACCCTTAAATGACTAAAATGCCCTTAAGGACATCAAACCATTTCATTCCTCCTTCACAGCAAATTCACTTGCCCATTCTTCCTTCACGACAGTCCACTCTTTACCTTTCAAACCAACCCGATTCTCCTTCTTTAGACCAGTCCGACGCCATCCCAAGGTGCATTGAAGCTCAACGAAGCTCCACCCAAGTCAAGCAACCTCCACCCGCGACGGAAGAACGTTTCCAATCGCCGACCGAGGTAAACCTCTCAAACCGACCCGATCCACCTCCTTCAGACCAGTTCGACGCCATCCCAAGGTGCACCGAAGCTCAACCAAGCTCCACCCAAGTCAAGCAACCTCCACCCGCGACGCAAGAACGGTTTCCAATCGCCGACCGAGGTAAACCAACCTCTACCCGAACTTGCCCAAGCTCAACCAACGTCCACCAAAGTCATAATTCAACCGCCGCCAAACAATCACCACAACCACCCATCCAAGCTCAACGACAACCAACCATACAATGTCAAGTCGACCAAGCACGCCCACCAACCGTTCGATGAAAGGTCCGACCCAATAACAAGGCAAATCCTACCGATTAGAAGGTATATTTCACCCAAACTCACCCATTTTCATTTGGACTTTAAGTATTTTAGCTTTTTCTTGAATGATTTGTGGTGTGTTTGGATTGTTAGTGTGGGGTTTTTTAGGTTTTGATAGTTTGTTTTTTGGGCTAGTTTTGATTGTTTGTGTTGGGTTTTAATGATTTCTATGGATATAATGTGTTGGTGGGTTTTAATAGTTTGATTTTTGAGATGGATTTTGATTGTTTGTGTGATATAAAACATTAGTGGATTTTGATTATTTGTTTTATAGGTGGGTTTGATTGTTTGTGATATTTTTTGATTGTTTATATGACATAAATCATTGGTGGATTTTATTTTGATGGTTTGTTTTATAGATGAGTTTTAATTGTTTGTGTTGGGTTTTAATGGTTTCTATGGATATAATGTGTTGGTGGGTTTTGATTGTTTGATTTTTGAGATGGATTTTGGTTGTGTGTGTGACATAAAACCTTGGTGGATTTTGATTGTTTGTGCTATTTTTTGATTGTTTATGCGACATAAATCATTGGTGGATTTTGATTGTTTGTTTTATAGATGAATTTTGATTGTTTGTGTTGGGTTTTAATGGTTTCTATGGATATAATGTGTTGGTGGGTTTTGATTGTTTGATTTTTGAGATGGATTTTGATTGTTTGTGTTGGTTTTTGATTGTTTGTATGACATAAATCATTGGTGGATTTGCAAGTTTGTTTTATAAGTGAGTTGAGATTGTTTGTGTTGGTTTTTTATTGTTTGTGTGGATATCAAGTATTGGTGGGCTTTCATTGTTTGTTTAGGGTGAATTTTGATTGTTTGTTTTTTTGGGTGGATTTTGATTGTAAGTTATCACTTTAAACTTAATATACTTCTATGATAGGTCTTTGTGGTATTTTTGGTGTCTAGTTTCAACATTCCAATTAAGACAATATTCATCATTGTCTCCAATAGAAGTCTTATTATAGTTTTCCTTTTGTGTTGTTTGTTTTATTTATTTGGATAAGTCTCTCAACTCTTATGACACCATTCTTTAGTCTGTATAAATTGATTACTTTATTGTCTTACTATGACACCAACCTTTTTTTGCTTTAATTGATGAGACTATAATATCACTTAATTGAATGTAAATTAGTAAGAGGAAAAATTGAACCACATTTGCATTTATGATTGTTTGTAAGGATAAATGATAATTGGTGTATGTTGCTTGCTTAGTATATGGATAAATGACAATTGGTTTGATTGAGACCAATTTCAAATCTAGTCACACATAATGTTTGGTTTCATTTCATTTTTATTTTCAGCTTTGGTATTTGAAAACCAATTTATATATTTTAGGTTTAGATTCTAGTTCACGAAGATTTCGAAATAATTGTTTTTGTAGGTGTAAATGGCTGAAACAAAGTTTGATAAATTGCTGAAAATAAAGAAAACAATTTAAGAATCAAGGCGAGTTAGCGACTACAGTAATTGGGAGAGTATACAATTGATAAAATCTTGCCTTACTACTGATTAACTCGAACATTTTAAGAGTACTTGTTTTAGTCATTTTCTCGATGTTAATGAAATGGTGTTTTCTGGGCATTTTTGTCATCACATTCTTTTGAGGGAGTGTCATATCCAACATGAAAACCAGTTAACGAATACTATGTGGTTTCATGTTGGAAATGACTTGATAAGATATAGCTCAGTGGAGTTTTGTTTGGTGACTGGACTTCAGTTTGGAGATTACTCTAACTTTGAAATGGAAGAATCGTAATTGAATAATCAGAGGCTATGACAAAAGTACTTTAGTATGAATAAAGTATAAGTTATAATGGTGATTGATTGGTTTAAAATGAGGCTTTGGGTTAATAAAAATATCAACGACATGGATATGGTGAAGTTAGCTTTAGTGTTTTTTTTTGGAAATGACTTTATATGGAACTGATAAGCGTAATGCCATTTAGTACTAGGCTTTACAATTGGTGGATGACTTAGATGCTCTCAATAAGTTCCCTTGGGGTTCATACATACACCATAGGTTGTATAAGTATCTATCTAGTTATTTGAATGATGTGTTTGGTTCTTATGCAGAAGGAAAAGGCAAAGCAAGTAAAGTAAATTTATATGGTTTTATGACAATATTTCAGGTTAATATAGCATGTTACAATTTTTTAAATATACTAAATTCTTGAACCTTATTACTTTTCTATATATTAATATTTGTTATTTGTTTCCTTCTTGAGGTGTGGGCAATTGAAGCAATACCAATGTGGTTAATGCTTAGACATGCAACAAAGGTCAACAATTCTGCCCCTCGAATCCTTAATTGGATATGTACAGAGATCCCTAATTATGATTCTTTATAGAAAAATTTATTTGATAAAATGGATGTAAGTAATAACTAATTTATGCCATTTAATATTGACAATTGTCAAATTCCTAAGACTTACACATGTAAATGGTTCCTTTTTATTTGATATAGCTCACTACCTACAAAGTGCTAAACCCCTTTGATGATGAAGCAAAGAAGCCGTATTGGGAGAGTTTGAATTCTTGGATTGTTTTAAATGATGTCAAGTTTGGGAGTCCTAGTAGATATTTTGATGATAATGGCAGTTTTGATGATGATGTTCAGGATGAATACATAAATGATGACGACATGTATAATGGTAATAATGATGATGATGTAGGTAGAGATAATGTCTATAGAGATGATGATACTCGTTTCGAGGGGGGTTATGAGATGTCAAACGAAGGTGGTTCTTGTATGAAGACAAAAAAAGAATCTAGACAAAAGAACCAAAAGTATTCAAGTTAAAGATTGGATAATCTTGAAGCTCAACTAAAAGCTCTCAGTGCACGACAAGATGAACATTTCAAGAAAATAGAGGATAATCTTGAAGTTTAACTTAAAGCTCTCAGTGCATGATAAGATGAATATTTTAAGAAAGTAGAGGATGAAATACGTAAGGAGTTTAAACAACTACGGAGCTTATTTGCAAGTCTGTGGTGTCTGATACTTGCAATATTCCTAATAAGGTAAAATATGTACTGGTTTATACTTTTTTTAATTTTGATATTTATTATTTTACACATGCATATATTAACTACTTTTATTTGAATGCAGACATGTGAACAAACTCCCTTACATACAAATGATAAATCTGATAGTGTGATTGCTGATGATGTGATGGTATTAAATTCGAGTGACAACAACATCCATGATTTGGTTACATCAATAGTACATGATGTATCATTTCCCTCTATGCCCATTGGTTCACCAGATGTCATCCAACTATTAAGACCACTCAAGCTTATTATCAAGTTGAACTGAGACCGCAAACAATCGATGTTCGTGATGAGCCCGTATGTTGATCCCACGATAAAAAACCCGAAAAAACCCAAAATGCTAGAATTTAGACTTCAAAGCCAAGTAGATCAAGATTCTTTATGTTTACTTAACAAATGGATATCTGACACTCGTAACAGGAGTTATGAATATGCACACTCACTTTACTTGTTATCAACAGTATTCGTATATATATATATATATAATGGTATTTAAATTTGTGCTACTACAGTTTGGACACGGGATTACTTATGGTTGATGCTGCATGGTTTAAAAAAATATTGTCTCCAACTGAGTGGTTGGAGGGTGATGTAAGTGATTAAATATACTTGTTTATAACTTATACTTCTCATTTGAAAATTATTGATGTATTGCCTATTGTACGCAACATGCAGCATATGGAGATATATTGTCGTCTCATGCGTCGTCGTGCGTTTCATTACCCTAACATATATAGTCGTGATAAAGTTTTATTGGACTATAGTTTCATGGTAATAACTACTATTAATCATGAGCCAATTTATTTCGTTAACTTATTATATGATCAATATACTTGACAATTATGCAGATGAAAATTCAAGGGAGGTGGTCGGTGTTGAGTAAGAGTAAGAAATAGTTTAAGCATGATATGTATGATTGGAATAGTGCTATTTTAGATTATGTACATGGAAAGACTCCAACTCATGTATGGCAAGGTTGGAGTAAAGTCACTAGTATGAACAACTAATTCAAAGTTTCATATTTGATTACATTTTTTCTGTTGCTTTTTGCATGTTTTGCTAATAGGTTGTATTCATGTTGATTTCCAACTACCGTTTCCTATAAATATTAACAATGTACATTGGGTTGTCACTGGAGTTGACTTGGCGAAGAGTGTAATTAACATATACAATTCAAAACTGAATGTCATGATCGTCGACCATCTGGTTACTTGGGCAACATGTCTTCGAAAGATGTTGCCTTCGTTGTTGGTTCAGACATTACCAAATACTTACTTTGATGCTACTCCATTTCAAATACAATGATTGGAGGGAAATGTTCTAGAACAAGATGAAGGATATAAATAAATCTATTTCTCAACTTTTTTACAATAACAACTATCGATGACTTAATGAATATCAATTGTGACATTTTATTTTTATCATGTGTCATTACATAGGTCCGACTGTAGGATTTTCACACTTAAATACTTGAAATGTCTATGGGTTGGACAACTATTTGAATTTGAAGTAAAAGACAGCTCACGGCTCAAAGAACAAATCACCGCGGAAATTTTTCAAAATTGTAAATTTGTACCTATAAAACCTGCATGTAAAAAAGATACTATTAATGTTAATAAACAAAAAAATAATGATTTATCAAACATACACTAAACTGATGACGACATGTGCTATGTGGTTACAATACCAATGTGGTGCAGTTTTGCTTGGTTGATAAATTTTATTTTAATATATGGAAAAGTGATTATTTAGAATGTTTTAAGCAGGTGTGTTGTGTTGATTGAAAATGTTGTATGTATAAGCAAAACCATGTCAAAAAAATTTTAAGCTCGCAGGTCCAAGTGCTTGAAATGTAATAATATATTGTGTGGAATGTTTACAAGCTGTAGATTCCTATATAGAAACATTCAATATTACAAAAGGCAATGTAGGTCTTTCTTATTCAATTGCATGTCAACATTTAAATACAGTTAGAAAGAAATGCAAAAATCGCTTATAAATATACAAACAACATCAGTTGACATAAAACAATCCAAGCTGAATCATTTTGTAACATTGTTATTGTCACTTGACTGTCCCATACTCTCGATGTAGCTTGGTACTCTTACAGACTTCGGATAGGTGCAAGTTTGACTATTATGACCCTGACGTTTGTAATTAGTGCAACTCCTTCTATGAACTTCTTCCCCAACTGATAGAATGCGATTCTTTTTTAGTCTTTCTGGATGACGTCGACCAACTGGAGAGAGAATAACTTTAGCCGCAACCTTTTCTGGAACCAACCAGTCGGATGGTTGTTTGGGTGGGTTTGTTTCCCTACTATATGTTGCAACAAGAGACCTAGAAGAGTAGTAAGGCGAACAATAGTCTGAATATAAAATTCCTCTAAGCCTAATGCAAGCTAAAGCATGCGCACAGAGGCGGACCCAGTATTGGGCCAGCCGGGGCACGTGCCCCCCCTGAAGTTCTATAAATATTTATTAGGTTTTATGCTGACAATGCTTTCACAAAATGTAGAAACGCCTTGATGGTTGCACGCGTGTGTACTTTTATCCAGTTCCCATGTTCGAATCCCAATTAATACATTCATGTTTTTACTTTTTTTCATAACATTTCTTTTGCACTCTTTTATAACATTTGCTTTTCAATCCCTTCCTTTTTATACATATTTACTTTTCAACTTCTTTTTTGTACATTTACTTTTTACATTTTATACAAATTTACTGTTCAACCCTCCTTTACACATTTACATTTTTATATATTTCACTACATATTACTTATTAATTGGGTAAACCTTCAAACTTAATATATTTTGAGTTTATAAAAGTTTATATCCTATCATTAACTATGAAAAAAAATCCTAAAATCTTAATATACATTCATCAATTAATTCTAAAATTTTAAACTTCAAGTTATTACATTAAAATTGTCCATTTATTATCATGATTTAACCTTTTTTTTATATATACTTTTTACTTTCTACTTTTACATTATTTAGAATCAATAAAAATTAGAAGTTCAAACAAATTTAAAACATAATTTATAATTCATTGTAAAACTTATTGTTGTTCATTATAGATACATATTTTTTTTCATAAAATTAGACTAAAATTGTTTTTCAATAAGTACATATGGTTTGTGTCTTATTTAAATTAATAATTTTTTGAGTAAATAATAAATAAAATTACGTAGTTTATGTTATTTTTTATTTTTATTTATTTTAATGATTTCGTTATGATTTATATTTACTTTGCTTTAATATTATATATATTATTTTATTTAAACTATATTATATTATTGAACTTTATTGTACCAAAAAATATATATATATTTAGTACGAATATCAACATTTATATTACTTTGTTCACGTGCCCCCCCTAAATAATTTTTTTGGGTCCGCCACTGCATGCGCACATGGATATTGGAGTTGGTTGAATTCTTGACAACTGTAAGTCTTTGTTGTTAAATCAACATGTCCATCCAAATCTCTATCTCTAACAAAAAATGTGTAAAAATTAATTGGTTGAACTGTGTAAGTCTAAGCTAATTCATTATTGAGAGCAATTGCTACATCTACCGCAGTTGTCAACTGAGTTGTCACTTTAAGTGCTTCAGCGCAACGATCATGAAACCAACGCTGGAGAACCCTCTAATGTATTCAACAACTCCAATGATTGGTAACTCTCGACAATCACTTATTGCATTATTCATCGACTCTGCAATATTTGTTGACATTATCTTGTACATTTTTCTTGGACAATGAGCACATGACCAACAATCAATACCTACAGCAGTGATGAATGTAGCGGTTTCAGGATTCAAGTTTGTTGATTGTTCCATTGCACGTGTAAATTGATTCACCCGATACACCTTAACTGTCTTCCAATAAACATCTTTTAATGTCTTACTTTTTCCACATTTTGCAACCATATTCCGTTCTAAATGCACTGCATAGGCTGCATGGAAGGAATTTGGGAACACTTTTTCCACACCGTTGTTGATGCTAGATTTTTTGTCAGAAACTATAACCAAATCCTCAATTTCTCCAATAGCATGGCATAACCTTGTGAGAAACCACTTCCATGCATCATTAGTTTTAGAATCACCCACACCAAAGGCTAAAGGGAAAATTTGATGATTACCATCCATACACACAACCACAAATAAAACTTCATTATGAGGACCTTTTAAAAATGTGTCATCAAAAGTAATGACTGGCCTAATGGAAGACAACATCTCATCTATACAAGCTTTCAAGCAAAAGAATATGTACATGAACCTGTCGTTAGAATCGGTCTGAGGGTTAGTAATACTTCCAAGATTGGCTTGCTTTATCATGTATAAGTATGAAGACAAAATCATGTATGATTCAGTAGGAGTTCCTCGAGCCTCCTATAATACAATATGTCTGGCTCGATATCCTTTGTCGTAGTTACATGAGATGCCAAACTCATTTTGTATGTCTCTTCTAATTTCCTTAGGCCTGTATATATGGTGGTCTTTAAATTTTTTCTTGATGTGTTCCCCTATTATACGAGCACTTGCTTGCCTTTGTTGTGGAAATCGATGTTCCATGGAGCATGTGTGTTCATTATCAAATCTCCTAATATGAAAATAATCTAAATTTCTATCTCTAACTGCACATAAGAGTCAATCGCAATCTACAGCGATGCACCGAACTTGATATCTTGTTGTGTTCGATTTCATGACTCTTGTTTGGAATTGGTTTGTTAAGGCATATCTACCTAGCTCTAATTGCAATTGTTCTTTGTTGTCAAACAATTCACCGACTTGAATATGCATAGGTTGATGTCTAGGAGCAACTTACATTAGAATTAACTTGGTATAATGCACATGGTGGTGGAACAAGCCTTTGAACATGCTCAAATTGCTGGTCATATCGATTCGAAATTCCACCCGATGTTGTTTTACCATAATTACTGGGATAGGTATGTTGTTCTTGTTTACCACAATCCGTTGTATGGTGATCAATCAAAACCTCAGGTACATGCTTCATTCTCAAGCTACCCTCAAATCCATAATAAAGAGCGGAATAAGTATTATCATTGCCACATGATCTAAATCCTTCCATAATGTCATCCAAATAGATACCTGAGTTTGGTTGATATGTTGGACTAGTATTGGACGTTTTAATGTCATTCACATTCGTTGTTTCCAAACTGGGATCAAAGTCAAATTCAAATATATGATTTGGTTTACAAGACGTTTCCAGTTGACAAGTATTCTTCACATATGTTGAATCTCGCTCAATCTCTTTTACAGTTATATATACTAGAGGGTCAATATTCTCACAACTAAGCAATAATTCAACATCATTATCATCAATGATCTCAATTGGCATGTTTGGACAACTGCTTTGAGCAACAGTAGTTAATATAACTTGGTAATGATTTTTATCAATACTTGTGACACGGTATGTGTCAACGTTGAAATTCAGTCGACGAGTATTCAATGCCCAATACCTGCAATCAATGTGAGAAAACACAGAAATCGAGAGAAAACAATAAAGAACCAAGAACCAAGAACCAAACAATAAGACAAAGGATTTTTAATGTGGTTCAGCGAGTGCGCTTACGTCCATGGCTGTCTCTCTTAAATTCTGCAGAGTGACAATATGATATTCAATGTGTTCTGTTACAATGATTTTAACCCCTATTTATAGAGGAATAGTTGTTACAGATTAGAAAGCATTAAAATAAGAAAAGAATTTCATCACAAATACACTTCCTAATCAGTTGGAGTAAAATCAGATAACTGCCCTAAAAAATCCGAGATAACGTTGACTGAGTTTGAATTTGAATTAACTTCTATATCTTGAGAGAGAATCACTATTTGATTAGGTAACTGCCCGTTCTGGAAGATATTGCATTAATTGCCCTCTGAACAAACTGTTTACTCATTGTATATAACTTCCTCGAGCTGGACCTCGCTGAGAAGCGATCTATGCTCATGGTGAATGGTGGAACGAGCTACAATCTTGTTGTGAGACGAGCTCGTTGCTACGAGTTGAGAAGATTGTTGGGCGAGCTGTGGAGCTCACTGGACTTGGAGTTTAAATATGAGCCTTGTCTGATGGGCCTTGATTGGGTTAACTTTATTGAGCCTTCTATTGGGCCTAAGTTGGGCTTTTACCAGCCCATTTAATGAGTCCGGAAAATACACATAATATCAGCCCCCCAGCTCTCAGTTCGTTCTACGAAGTGGGAGCTCGAGCTCACTAGTAAAAGCTAACTTCCTTGGTAAGCCAGCTTGAATTATCATTTTCCTGCCCTTCCAAATTCTGTCTTTTTAGCTTTAACACGTGGCGGTCATGCAAGAGGTAATTGAAACGATGCTGGCACGTCCTTTACACGCGCATTTC
Organism: Litchi chinensis; assembly: GCA_019925255.1. NCBI lineage: Eukaryota > Viridiplantae > Streptophyta > Magnoliopsida > Sapindales > Sapindaceae > Litchi > Litchi chinensis. Next base: position 7,808,095 of record CM034467.1, read on the forward strand.
ATGCACACGTCTTTCAACTGACGGTTGCATGATTATAAGACCGTACCTCGCGCTGCACCGTTGGATTGATGACGGTTACATATTAGATAAATCTGATGGCTGGGGTTCGAGCTCGTTTGTCTATATAAACTGGTGGAACCCTTTCATTTTTTCTTTTTCATCTGTCATTTTCTCTCGAAGCAACCAAGCAACTAAGTTCAGAAAACTCACTGATTTTTTGCGAAATCATCACTTCCAGTCACCGTCCTTACATTCTCATAAGAGATTCACGATAAGCTTCTGATTTCTTACTTCAAACTTTCAATTTTTTGGTTTATATGGCTGATTTTACATCATGTTGTGCTTGCATTTTGCTATTGTTGTGCCTAAACGGTTTGAATGCGTTGTATTGTTGCTGTTGAATCTTTGCCATTATTATGTCTGAGATGGCCTGAATATATCATGTTCTTGGTGTAGAACTTTTATTGTTATGGGTTTCTTATTGAACACGACTTATCAAATTCTATTGATTTGATCTTGTGGCATATTTGTCTGCAACCTGATCAATGTTTGTGGCCTATTATGCATGCTGATTGTAGAATTAGGCACCTGTAAACCATTAGCTCGTAAGTCATTTCTCCATAAGTCGAGCCCCCTATTATATAAATGATCTGAAAAATATGAGACTTAGAAAGATTTTTAGTATCTTGATAATCTGTTCGCTGTGACCTGAACATGCTTCCTATATACAGATGTCTTCAAGTGGAACTCGTAAGGTTAGTGGAACCACTCAAAGAGAAGGATCAGCTGAAGCTTGAGTAGCTTCTGAAGCAAAACGTCGAGCCATAGAAAAGCAGCGAGCTGAAGAGGAGAGGGAAGCTCGCAAAACGTTTGCTCATTACCCATCCTCTATAGAAGTTTTCGAACTGGAGGCGATCGCTCTTCACTTCCATATCCCCAGAGGTTATCGCGCGATGTTACTCATTCCAAAAAAACATGCAGTCTATCCTCTACGGGGGTATATTGCTGTTAGCACTTAGCACCTGAAACATTGGCTAAGATTCCTAGTTCCTTCTTATTTGATCAGATTCTTGAACGCTGTCAAGCTCGATCCGTTCCAGTTAACACCAAACTCATACACGCAGCTGATTTTGTTGGCTCTGGCCTTCCTCAAGAACGGCCTTCGTCCTCCAACTCCAAAAATAATCCAAAATTTCTACAGTATCAAGGCCTTGAGCACAAAGAAATGAGAGAAACCAGATGGCATCTACTAGCTAGCAGCTCGCTCGTCAAAATATAAAAAACTCTTGCCCCAACGAGAAGCAAAGGGCAAATCCAACGTTGGAAAATATAAGACGAGCTGGTTTTTCGTATCATACCCTCTCTTGCACGTCTTAAAAACTTCAGTTTTGTCCTGGAACCAAGTATGCCGATGAGAACTTTAGCGAGCTTAAAATAATAATTTTAACTTTTGCTTATTTATTTATTTTTTATTTATTTGCAGATCTGAAAATGGACAAGTCTCCTCTCAACAACGTGGAGAAAAGGGCTCTTGAGGTGCTCGCGAAATCGGATGAAGCGAGCATAAACAGCAAGTTTGATAATGCTATTCTTCAAACTCATGGCTTCGCTCCTTTAGATGATTCTCCACTAATTGATGTCAAGAATGACATATCAAGCATTGGGTAGCATGAGCTTCCTTCCTTCTTCAAAGTTCTTGTCCCTACCTCGCAAGTAAAAACTTCTCCAATTCCTGCACAGGCAGAAACGGCTCCAGCTCGCACTCCCTCCTCGCGAGCAGAGACAGCAACAGCTCCTGCTCTAGTTCGGGCAAAAACAGCTCCAGCCCATGTAACCCCTCTTGTACAAGTACATTCATCCTCCTCCTCACATCACACAACTATTTCAGAGGCTCCATTGCCTGCTTCAGCAAACTTAGCGCATACTTTAATAGCTCCAACATCTGCTGAAGCAACATCAGCTCCAGCTCGCACCCCAATAGTGGGTGTATCTCAAAAAGCTGTTTCTTCATCTTCTGCTCATTCTACTAGGCGAGCTTCAGCTAAAAGAAAGAAATTGGCTCTTCTGGAGTTCTCTCTCCGAGAATCTTGCCAAGACTCCATCCTTTGCAGCATCTTCAACGAAGAGACCAGCTGAAACCTCAGCCTCTCCAACCGCTCCTTCAAAGCGTTCCAAATGACCTGCTAAAGCAAACACTTCCTCAGTCGCTGCCTAAAGCGAGGTACCGCCTCCAAAAACAATAGTAGATCTTCAGCTGGTTCCAGCTTCCAGTTTGTAGCCTGGAAAAGGGGATGCTCCTCCTAAGGTTTCTCCCCAAGCAACCCGAGCTGGTACCAGTAAGAGAATAACTAAACGTACCTTTCTTACACGACGTAATGTTTATCAGACTAACAAGCCTGATGTCCCGGAGGCTGAGAATACTCCTTCGCCAACAAGACCAGACGTCGAGGTTGGACTTGAAAGAAGATATTTAACTTCCTTCCTCGACAATTGGACATCAATTATGTATACTCATGGAAGGGTCTTAGAGAATAGGTCCCTTAGGGGCACGGACCTAGATGAGTTTGCAGCTCGTCATTCTATACTGGTAAGTCATTTTTCTTTATCTTCTAACCTCTTTACTTTATCGCATATTAACTTGTAGAATTTTCAGAGTCCCCTTGCTACAATAAAGCGAAGGAGGGAGACAAAGGCCACTGATGAACGAATAATGAAGCTTGAAAACGAGCTGGAGGCTGCTAATGAGGAGATAGCACACTTGGCTGAGAAAACCACAGAGGACCATGAGGCACAGTTAGCTGCAGCGAATAATGCTAGACAGACCGCTGAAGAAGCTCTGCTAAGAATGGGAAATGAACATGACACATTCAGGAATGAGCTACACAAAGTGAGGGAAGAGCTGAGGCAGTTTGAGTAGCGGGTCGAGCTGGTCGAAAAACAAGTCGAGTGGACACAGGCCGCAGCACAGCGGACCGAAGAGGCTGAGCAACGAGCTGCAATTGCAGAAGGACGAATCGAGGTGCTTGGTCAACAAGTTAATGCCGCAGTGCAACGGGCTGAGACTGCAGAGAAACGGGCTGAAGAAGTAAAAGTTGTAACCAAACGGGCTGAATAAGCTGAGCACCGAGCTGAGCTGCTTAGGCAGCAAGTGGGGGAGGTAATTCAGCGAGCTGAGGCTGCAGAGCAGCAAATAGAAGCTATAAAGGAAAAAGCCTAGGTCATAAATTGCCATGCAAATGATGCTTTTGAAGAACTGATGGTCTTCAAAGAAAAATCTGCTCAGGAGCTAGAGATGCAGGTTGCTGAAGCAAAGGATGCAATTGAGGAAAAAACAGGCCTCAACTTTCTCTATACATTGTGGATGTCTCATCCGGAGATGGATTTTTCTATCTTTGGGGATGTGGGACTTGAAGCTGTAGAAAAGTTCAAAGCAAGGGCTGTCTCATCCTTAGTCGATGCAGTCCCTTCAGCAACGGAGGTGCCTGGTGCGACCTCTCAAACTGAACCCACTGGCGACCTCAAGCCTTCTGGCGTGTCTCCTTCTTATGAAGACCCCCTCTCTGGCCCAGATCCTCCAACTCAGAGCTAACAATTTATCTTTTGTACTTGTTTTCTCTCAATCTTAATTTGTAAAGAACTTTTAGACTTAATAAAATTTCTTTCATTATTTCTTCTGTATTAAATGTGCTTGAGTTATTGCATCTGTGGTCACATATTTTATGATCTTCATTTTATGTCTTCATGGGAGCTAATTATTAACGAGCTCAAAATCTGATATAATAATTCAATCAGTTAATAAAATCTTGAAATTGATCATAACCTTTTCTACCATATTGAAATGTTGACGAGCTATGCATGGGTACATAACCACACCTGTTTAGGCCTCTTTTTATTTTAGTGAGCTATGCAGGGGCACTTAGCCACAACTGCTTTTCAGGCTCTTTTAGTTTAAGTGAGCTATGCAGGGGTCGTCACCTCGCCTGCTTTTTAGGCTCTTTTAGTTTAAGTGAGTTATGCAGCGGCACTTAGTCACCTGCTTTTTAGGCCTTTTTCATTTAGCGAGCTATGTAGGGAGTCGTCACCTCGACTGCTTTTTAGGCTCTTTTCATTTTTGCGAGCTATGCAGGAGGTCGTCACATCGCCTGCTTTTTAGACTCTTTTAGTTTAAGTGAGCTATGTAGGGGCACTTAACCACTTGGTTTTTAGGGTCTTTTCATTTAGCGAGTTATGTAGGGGGTCGTCATCTCGCCTGCTTTTTAAGCTCTTTTAGTTTAAGTGAGCAGCGAGCTAATCAGCACGGAGCTTGTTAACTTGGTGAAATAATGCACATCATGAGGGAAAATGGAGCTTTCATTTTCTATAATGTTGAATTATGGGTAACAAATAAAGTTACTGCTAGTATGGTCGCAGATGCTCGACATTCCAAGCTCGAGGGACCTCAACTCTATTCATGTTAGTCAAATGATAAGCTCTATTTCCCAAGTTTGCCTTGATGATATAGGGTCCTTCCCAATTTGGGCCTAAGGACCCATCACTAGGTTTGCGAGCTCCAGGCAGAATGAGACGTAGTACTAGGTCTCCCATATTGAATCTACGAATCCGAGCATTCTTGTTATAGTATCTTGCTATTCTTTGTTGATAGATAGCTACTCTTAACCTGGTTGTTTCCCTGACTTCTTCAAGCAAGTCTAAGTTTGTAGCAGCTGATCATTGTCATTTAGATTGAAGGTCGCTCTTCGTTGCGAGGTGACTTCAAACTCAGCTGGGATAATGGCCTCAGACCCATATACCATTGAGAACGGAGTCTCGCCTGTGGAACTGCGAGCTGTGGTTCTGTAAGCCTATAATACCTTCTGAAGCTCGTCTACCCATGCTCCTTTCTTTGCTTCTAGTTTCATCTTCAGGGTCTGCTTGATAATCTTGTTCATAGCTTCAACTTGGCCATTGGCTTGTGGATGGTCCACTGCTGAGAAGCTTTTAACGATCTTTAGGTCGTTGCAGAACTAAGAAACTAGTCGCTGCTAAACTGAGTCCCATTATCTATCACGATCTGCTGTGGGACCCCAAACCTGCAAATGATATTACTCCATACGAACTTCTCAATCTTTGTTATGGAGATTTCTGCCAACTCCTTTGCTTCTGCCCACTTAGTGAAATAGTCAACTACGACCACGACATGCTTGCATCTTCCGCGAGCCATTGGCAGAGGCCCGATCAAATCCATTCCCCATATTGCAAAGGGCCATGGGCTTACCATTTGCTTAAGATAAGCTGGCGGAGCTTGCGGAACTTGGGCAAACCTCTGACACTTATCGCACCTTTTTACTAAGTTGATAGCGTTCTGCCTCATAGTAGACCAATAAAAACCATGACGAAGTGCCTTTTGAGCTAAGGAAAGCCCCCCAGCATGATTTCCACAATGGCCTTCGTGTATCTGCCTCATCACTGTTTCACATTCTGGGCCATCAATGCATCTTAAAAGTGGAGCTGAGAACCCCTTCTTGTACAGCACGTCATCATAGATGCAATATCTGGCTGCTCTAACTCGTAGACGCCGTGCCTCCAACTTACCACTTGGGAGCTTCTCGTCTTGCAGATCGTTCAAAATCGGACTCATCCAAGAATTAGGCTGTACAGTTATGGTCATCATCACATTTTCTCTTCCGTACTTGGAGCTAGTAGGAACTCCACTAGGATCACCCCTAAAAAGTCTGCATCTCGTGTGGTCGCGAGGCGAGCTAATGCATCTGCATGCGAGTTCTGAGTTCGTGGGATCTACTTCACCTCGTACTTCTGAAACGCACCTAGCAGCTCATGAACTTTTTGGAAGTAAAGGGCCATCTTTGGTCCCTTGGTCTGATACTCCCCCAAGATGTGGCAAACCACGAGTTACGAATCACTGAAGACCCTTAGTTGTTTAGCTCGCATTTCTTTAGCTAAACGTAGACCTGGGAGCAATGTCTCGTATTCAGCTTCATTGTTTGTAGCCTAGAAACCAAACCTTAACGCACAAAGGATCTTGTGGCCTTCAGGACTAATCAAAAGAATGTCAACTCCAACCCTCTGCTCGTTGGATGATCCACCAACATAAAGCTCCCAAGTCGGACCTTCAGAAGATTCAGCTTCATCATCTACAGGTCTTGTAAACTCTGCAATGAAGTCTGCCAGAGCTTGAGCTTTAATAGTTGTCCTCGGCTTAAAGTGTATATCGAACTGTGCGAGCTCCACTGCCGTTTTAACAAATAACCTAAAGTGTCCGCTTTCTGTAAAACTTGCTTCAGCGGATACTTGGTGAGGACTTCGATTGTATGAGCTTAAAAGTAAGGTCGCAGCTTCCTTGATGCAATTACCAGGCAATAAGCGAGCTTCTCCATCTGCGTGTACCTGGTTTCAGCATCTTGCAGCCTTTTACTTACATAATATACTGGAAGCTGCGTCTTTTCTTCTTCTCTCACTAATGCAGCGCTCAAAGCTTGTTGGGACACTCCCAAGTACAGAATTAATCTTTCTCCTTCTTTGGGCTTAGAAAGGAGCGGAGCTCTCCCCATATATTCTTTTAACTGTTAGAAGTGTACTTCACATTGCTCGGTCCACTCGAAGCTTTTTACCTTCTTCAAATGTCAAAGAATGGGATGCATTTATCAGTGGCTTTTGAAATGAACCTGCTTAGTGCCGCGACTTGGCCATTAAGGCTTTGCACATCCTTTACCCTAGTAGGCGATCTCATATCAATCAGTGCTTTGATCTTCTCAAGATTGGCTTCAATATCTCTACTGTTGACCATGAAGCCCAGAAACTTCCCAGAAGCTACTCCAAATGCACACTTGTGCGGATTTAATTTCATCTAATAGCTCCTCAGAATCTGAAACATCTCCCCTAGGTCGCGTACATGGTCACCTACCTGCTTGGACTTTACTAACATATTGTCGACATAGACCTCCATGGTCTTTCCGATATGCTCTTCAAACATCATGTTCACCAAGCGTTGGTAGGTCGCTCTAGCAATCTTCAATCTGAATGGCATCACCTTGTAGCAATATAGGCCGCGATCAGTCATAAATGAGGTGTGCTCTTCGTCCTTGGGATTCATTGGGATCTGATTGTAGCCCGAGTATACATCCATAAAAGTCAGGAGCTCGTGGCCAGCAGTAGCATCCACGAGCTGGTCTATCCTCGGCAAGGGGAAACTATCTTTGGGGCACGCCTTATTCAGATCAGTGAAGTCTATGCAAGTCCTCCACTTCCCATTCTTCTTCTTCACCAGAACTGGGTTGGCGACCCAGGTCAGGTAGTAAGCTACTCGAATGAACTTTTTTGCCAGCAGCTTATCTACATCTTCCTTCAGCGCAAGATAGTGCTCCCCCGTCATTGCTCTTCTCTTCTGGCGAATTGGCTTGTAGTGAGGATCGATATTCAACTGGTGTGACATCACCCTGGGATCTATCCCCACCATGTCTTCGTGATTCCATGCAAACATATCCAAGTTGGCCTTCAGGAAGTCAGCGAGCTGGGTTCTTAGTTCTGGAGCTGATCATCTTCCCAGCTTCATGCACCTTTCTGAATCTGCCTCGCTGACTTATACATCTTCCAACTCTTCAACTGGCCTAGTAGCTCGGTCTGCATCTACCTCGCGCGGGTTCAGGTCATGACTGACTCCCTTCTCAGTCATAGTTTGTGGCTCGCCCCCCGAAACCATGTTCACCTTTTTTCCTCTTACGCCCATCTTAACGTCTTCATAGTAGCGTCGGGCTAAATGCTGCTCTCCCCGAACACATTCAATGCCATTAGGAGTTAGGAATTTAACTGTCAAAGTTCTGGTTGAAGTTACTACATCCAACTCATTTATTGCAGGTCTTCCCAGGATCACATTGTACGCTGATGGGCAATCAATTATCAAAAAATCTATCAACACTGTAGACTGACGACCTGCTTCCCCCAGAGTAAGCGGCAGCTTGATCTAGCACATTAGTACAACAGCATCTCCAGTGAAACCGTATAGAGGCTTTGGGGATGGTCTCAGCTGCTCTGCTCTGAGCCCCATTTGCTCAAAACAACTCTTGTACATCACATTCACCGAGCTCCCAGTATCAATCATGATGCGCCGTACTTCCATGTTGCTGATCTTGGCTCGAATAACCAGCACATCATTTTGAGGCCAGATCACACCTCTAGTATCTTCATCAGTGAATACAATCTCGTCCGAGGTCGTCTTCGCCCTTTTTGCAGGTCCCTCTAACCCGCTGACCTGGAAAGTATGATTCGCCTCTCAGACGTATTTCTCATGTGATCTGTTAGAAGCACCTGCGATATGGGGGCCACCATGAATCATAAAAATTGTTCTTACCACAGGCTCATGCTCTGACTCGGGAGCTCGTTGGGGTTGTTGTTGTGCTGGCTGCTGATGAGGTCGTTCTTGATGAGGTTGCGAGTCAGCAGGTCTTGCCACATATTCTCTCAAACGACCTCTCCTGATCAATTTCTCAATGGCGTCCTTCAACGCCTAACAATCTGAAGTATTGTGCCCGACCTCGTTATAATAGGCACAAAACTTACTCCGATCTTTATGCTAAATCGGAGCCCTTAAAGGAATGGGTCTTCTAAAATCTTCTCTATTCCTCTCTGCTGCGAAAATCCTATCCGATGAAACCGTCAGGACACTGTACACTTCCTGACCATCCAGACATCGAGGTCACTCGTACCTTGGCTCTCTCCTCGCCTTCTTAGCGATCTGATGGCTTGAGCCACTATTTCTTCCTTCTTCGTTCCTGCCATTGTTTCTCCTCTTTGGCTGGCTGGAATTGCCCACTTCATTCTTCTGATTTTGCTTCTTCAGGCCGAAGGTCTCTTCCCACCTAATCTCCTTCGCAGCTCGCTCGTAGAACTCTCTCAGATCCTTCACTGGGGACTTGTAAATGCTTTCATACAATTTCCCATCCTTACGCAACCTAGTTGAGATCGCTGTCAGTATACTCTCGTCTGACTGACTTTCAACATTCGTGACCTCGCGTCTAAACCTGGTGATATATTCCTTCAACGATTCACCCTGACGCTGGAAGATAGTAGCTAGGTGGCAGGATGGAGCGAGCTGTCTTCTCAAGGCCCTATACTGGCCAACGAATTTTTGTTGACATTCTTCCCAACTTCCTATGCTACGAGCCGGGAGATTCTTGAACCTTATTCTTGGAATGTCCCTCAAAGTGATAGGGAATACACGGCACTTCACTATAGGGTTATCTGTCTGCAAGTCAATCAGAACATTAAACACATCAAGATGATCATAAGCGTCTGTATTCTCATTGTACTGCTGGATGCTAGGAACTTTAAATCTCGGGGGAAGAGACTGCGTCTCAATTTTCCTTATAAATAGGGTTCTTTCCTCGTAGTGCCCACGCTACTCCGGGGCCCCAAGTCTCGTTCCTAGCTGTTGGACCCTTTGGAGGAGCTTTTCTACCTGCGGATCTCGGAGCTCGTATCTCCTCCTGTGGTCGTGACTTGGGGAAGGATGTTCTAGGTCATACCTCTCGTGCTCTTCAAGCCAACCCCCAGGTTGATGGGACCCCGCATGTCGCCCATTCACCTCATCAACATTCCGAGCTACAGCTCTGACTCCATCGTGCACAACCTCTACTCGTTGGTGTCCATCTTGGCTCGGCCTTACTACCAGGCTAACTGGGCGTGCGACTTCCCTTTCCTTGCGGATGGGGTGGCCTCCAGCTCTAGAGTGCACGTTAGAGGAACGAGCTGAACCTGCAGGTCACGGAACTTCCCTTGCTGGCCTTTCGGGCACCTGTATCGCTTCATGCTGCTGGGGCACGTGCCTTGGTGCTTGAACCTCAACCCTAGGTACGTTCTGTACCTGAGCCTGCACCAACATATTGACGACCTCTATGAGCTGTCTGACCGTATTCTCCAGCATCTCTTGCCTCTGATACCACACCTGTTGCCCATCCACTGTTGGGGCGATTGGAACTGGTTGACGTGGAGGCAAGGGAGGTATGTTTGCTGCAGCACCAGCTACCTGACCATACAACGTTCCTGATACATGCATGGGTGGGCCTTCCACCTGCTGTGTATCATGTTGATGGTGACTGGCTAGCTCTCTGCCTGGTCAGCCTATGAGCCCACATATTTGGTTTGTCTGGTTCTTGCCATGTTGTCAAAATTGAGATGTAAAAGATTGCAGTTTGGGCCCCTCCTTCTAGCGCCAAAATGTCGACGTTGAAATTCAGTCAACAAGTATTCAATGCCCAATACCTGCAATCAATATGAGAAAACACATAAATCGAGAGAAAACAATAAAGAACCAAGAACCAAACAATAAGACAAATGATTTTTAACGTGGTTCAACGAGTACGCCTACGTCCACGACTCTCTCTTAAATTCTGCAGAGTGACAGTATGATATTCAATGTGTTCTATTACAATGATTTTAACCCCTATTTATAGAGGAAGAGTTGTTACAGATTAGGAAGCATTAAAATAGGAAAAGAATTTCATCACAAATAGACTTTCTAATTAGTTGGAGTAAAATCAGGTAATTGCCCCAAAAAATCCGAGATAACGTTGACTGAGTTTGAATTTGAATTAACTTCTATATCTGAAGAGAGAATCACTATTTGGTTAGGTAACTGCCTGTTCTGGAAGATATTGCATTAATTGCCCTCTGAATGAACTGTTTACTCATTGTATATAGCTTCCTCGAGCTGGACCTCGTTGAGAAGCGAGCTATGCTTATGGTGAATGGTGGAACGAGCTACAATCTTGTTATGAGACGAGCTCATTGTTACGAGCTGAGAAGATTGCTGGGCGAGCTGTGGAGCTCGCTGGACTTGGAGTTTAAATATGGTTCTTGTCCGATGGGCCTTGATTGGGTTGATTTTACTGGGCCTTCTATTTGGCTTAAGTTGGGCTTTTACCAGTCCATTTAATGAGTCCGGAAAATACACATAACAGTATGTTTTATCCAATAGTTGCTCAAAAGTTGCATTCCGTGGAAATCTAAAAGCCCTTGCTCTCTAACCTTCATATTAGTAAACCCCACGATCGCTCTTCCATTGGTCATCCTAATTAAAAACCAATTGTACAATAGACATCTTTAATCCTGAAAATTTAATCACACAGAATCGTTACTATTAAATGACTTGAATAGTAATTTGATAGCAATCCTTAAAAAAAAAAAAATAAAATAAAATTGACTCGATTAGATAATTCTGACTTAATGGATCAGAATTATCTCTTCGAGTCAGCAGGCGACCCGATTTCAAGTTGACCTGAATTCGGGTTGCCTGCTTACCCGAACAATACTTTTTTTTTTTTTTACAAACATTATCAAATAAATCATAATTAAATATAAGTACTAACCTTTATCAATACCTAAATTTCTTCTACTTTTCTTCACATTATCTTCCACTCAAATCTAAAGTTAGAAAAAAAAGGGCGATTGTTGTTGAAGAGAAATTGTGATGGAGGATGAATTAATGGATTAATGGTATTTATTTGATTGTGTGTTTTATTTATTTTATTGTTGTTTAATTAGAGATAGGTGAAGAATTAATTTTTTATATTAATGAGTTGGTTTTAATTTATTAAGGGCATTTTGGGTAACTTAGGATAATTTTATGATTTTAAAGGGTATTGTAATAAATTAGGGGTAATTTTGTAATTTTATTGCTTTAACGGGTAATTATGTAATATTGGTATGTTTTTAGGGCAATTTTGCTAAATTACTAATATATTATTGTGATTTGTTAAATATGATTACAACTAAATATATTTAATTATAATCAGTAAATGGAATCACAATCAATAAATCACTAAATATAATCACATTTACTAATTATAACAATACATATTTAGTTGTAATCACATATAATAAATTATAATAACACATTTTATAATGCAATCATACGTTTTTTTTTTTTTTAGTTACTTAGTTTATGTATATCTAAGTGCACGCTATGTGTCTCATATATATATATATATATATATATGTGTGTGTGTGTGTGTGTGTATTAAGGAGGAAACTCCACATAATAATTCTTTCTTTTAAGGAATTGGTTTATTTTATTAGTATTATTATTTTTAAATCAAAACAACTCTAAATATTTAATTATGAAATAAGAAACAAATATTTTTAGGAGTCTAATGTATTTTGAAATAATTTTATTATTTTTTTTTAAAAAAAAAAGTGAAAAGACGCCGCTGATGGAATGCTTTTAGCAGTAAAAGAATTCTGTATAGATTATTTATTGCTTGTCTGGTAGGAGCATAGGACTTTCTCCAGCACAAAATCTCCACTAACCCCCATTTAATTTTTTCTAAAGATGTTTGCTTAAGTTTTTGAGATTATCTCTTTTAAATCTAGCAGATGTTAGCAGAGATTTAACCTCTACTAGGCAAAGGTTCATGGGGAGGAGATTTTCCAAATAGAAATCTTTCAAAAGATGTATTTTAAAATTTCTAAATTATTATGACTGATATGAATATATCCTTATTAAAACAAAATTCTTAATATAAAATCCTTAATATTTTCTTTTGAGAAATTTAATATTTTAATAGATCTTTTGATGTGATTCAACCAAATATCTTATTGCTTTGAAAGTGGGTTTTTTTTTTTTTTTTTTTTTAAAAAAAAAAAATTACTAATCAAGCAACCATAAATTCTTTTCCAAAAACTCTATTGTTAATAGTCCTACAACACGTAGATCTTTTTCAAAAGCCCAATCAAATCGGCTCTTAGTCATTTTTTATCAAACACCTCTTTTTGGATAAAGTTATCTCGTATTTTTCACTTTTTTGCCTAATAACTTTGCCCAAACCAAATGCTATACGGCAAGTATTTTTCTGAACTTTCATGCACATATGACATAACTAGCGTCAAGTAGTTCCACGCTTTCACTTTTGAATTCTATATAAGTATATATTAGTAATTCTACTATTAATATTTCATAACTTAAAAAAGTTATGGTAAACTAATCAAATTCATCCATTGTATTCTCTCTCTTAAAATAAATTATCTCTCCTATTTAATTCAAATATCATTAATGAATTTAATTGATTCGTCATAATTTTTTAAAGTTAGAAGATACTGATGGTAGAATTATTCATACATATATGACTTTTATAAATAGATGTCCTAAATTTAAAAAGTAAAGACCAATAAATCAAATTCGTTAATTGCATTCTCTCTCTTAAAATAAATTTTCCCTCCTATTTAATTGAAATGGAATGAGTGAATTTGATTGATTGTTTCTTAGTTTTTAAAGTTAGGACGTTTTAATTATAAAACCCCCATATATTTATGACTTTTATAATCAGGTATACCTAATTTTAAAAATGTAATGGATAAATTTTATTATATTCTCTTTACCCAATCAAATTCATTCATTATATTCTCTTTACTAAAACAAATTCTCTCTCCTATTTAATTCAAATGTAATGGATAAATTTTAATGATTGGTCCTCACTTTTTTAAAATTAGGTATACTTGATTATTAAAGTATTATATATATCTATATATATATATATATATATATATAGTAATTTTATATATCAATGCTTTCTAACTATAAAAAGTTAAGACGAATCAATTAAATTCATCCATTGCATTTGAATTAAATATGAGAGAGAATTTGTTTTAGGAGAGAAAATGCAATGAATGAATTTGATTGATTGGTCTTAATTTTATAAAGTTAGGAGACATTGATAATAAAATTTTTATATATATAGGGTTTTTATAATCAGATATACCTGATTTTAAAAAATAAGGATCAATCAATCAAATTTATTCATTACATTCTCTCCCTAAAAAAAATTCTTTCTTCTATTTAATTCAAATGTAATTAATGAATTTAATTGGTTGGTTCTTACTTTTTAAAATTAGATATACCTGATTATATAAGCATTATAGATATAGTGTTTCTACCATCAGTGCCTTTTAACTTTAAAATGTTAGGACGAACCAATTAAATTTGCCCATTGCAACGGATGAATTCAAATGCAATGGATGAATTTGATTGGTTTATCCTAACAAAAAGTTAGGAGGTATTAATGGTAGAAACACTATATATATATTTATTTATTGTTGACAACTTCATATATTTCTTACTGCCACAAACACCCGTAAGCGCCCTAAAATGCACACCTGAAAGATCAATCATTGGAATAAAAAGTGTTGAAATAAAATAGCTTCTTAAATTAATTTAGCATTATTATATTATTACCAAAATGTAAGAACTTTTAATATTAAACAAACCCTACGTCACGCCCCTAACCCAAAGGTTAGAATAGTGAAATGGTGATAAAAAAAACTAACAATTGGTAGAGATTGCATTAATGCAACTTTCACATTCAATAGCCTAAAAATTTGCAATAACCTGTGGAACTGAGACATAATGATATTCTTTTACAACATATTTCAAATCTGCTGCACACTCTGAGCAATTTAGTTTTTGAGAGTTGTAATAAACCATAGTGAGTTTCAAACTCAATGAATAAGCTAGTTTTTCACATAAATAAAATACAGAAACCCTAACACTCAAATATTATACATTGAGATGGCACTATGCATAATTTTCAATTTCAAAGACTTTCACATCACAAACAATCAAAACTGTTGGTTTCCTGAGTCTATACATTATCAAATTCCGTTGTATAAAATATGTCAAGAGTCTTAATAGTATTTAAGTGAATCGAATTGAATGAGAGATTAGATATAAGACAATTGATATTGAAGAATGAAGATTGAAGAATTCATTAAGATATTGACTACAATATGAAGTATATGCGTATATGAACTACATGGAAGAAGTGTAATGAGCGTGGTTGCTATATAGTGCTAAGTTATTTTAAATAGCATTGCATATACATTCATAGAAGAAAAATCAAATGTGTTTAATTTATGAGTTTAAATGTATTATTTTTAGATCATCTAAACTTGAGTACTATTCGTGGAGTGAAATGCTTGTGTTACCTTAGAAAATCTTAAATTTAGGTTTGATGGAATTAGATAGTAAATGTTATAGTCATTTGAAAGAGAAACGATAGGATTATTTAGGTGACATTTATTTCTATTTTTGACAAAAGGAAGGTTAAGGTTTCACATTATTAAGAAATTAGTTTTGTAATACCCTCTCCCGAGGATATTACTGTACATATGTACGGAAAAATGTTTTATGCTACTATATATTTTATTTATGAAATAATAAAAGGATTTTAAAGTATTTGAAGGTGGAATCTAATTTTTTATAGAGTTTCCGGAAGGATCGGGAGTAAATTTATATTATAAAAGTTGAGGAAAAATTGGTGTAAATAAAAGATTTGTATAAAAAGTGGCAAACTTGTAAATAGAGGAAAAGGACAAGGATATGGTGGAAAATAAAAGAATTCTCTAGAGACTGGTAAAATCATAAATTTAGAGAAGTTTGAGGGTAAAGGGCAAGCTTGACCACGCCTATAAATAGGTATGGGTGTGGTGAGAGTTTATCATGAAAAAGAGAAAGAACAAGAGAGTTGAAGAAAAATCTAGAGAGAGAGAGAGAGAAAAGCTGTCGGCAGAGAAGAAAAGAGTTAGATTTGCAGCTGTATCAAGCTGATCTGCTGTCATTTTTGAAGGAATCAAGTTGTTGGAAGGTGAAGAATAGATTTAGAAACCAAATCTGATAAGATCTAAGTGATAAGAATAAGTTTTTATGATTTTCTACCGGTGAGAAAGTTGTGAGAACAGCTTTCAGTCTGCAAATGTTTAATAAGATTTCTGTATGTGGATCTAGTGCTTTGAAGCAAGACGCGAGCAGAAAAGCAAGACAAGAGGCTAAGGAAGAATTTGGTAAGTGAAGTAGTTGAGATATAAGGCTGATTTGTGGTAGTATGTTTTGGTTTAAGATGATTTATAGTTTCTGTCACGGAATGTAAGGAGGTCATGACCTGAGGATTGGTGAAGTACTGATGGTATGTTGCTAAGTATGTGCATGTGAGATTAATTGAGGTCGGAGTGTGTTAATAATTGTGTTAGTGTAAAATCTGGGTGAGAAATGTTAGAAGTATATGTGTGTAGGGCGAGAGCTTGCAAGTTGCGAGCTGAATGATGCCTTCAATCCATGTTCAGTTGGTCAAGATGGTTGATGGAGGAGCGAGCTGAGCTACGCTGGTTGCTCCCCATCTAACCTATTGGACTAGACTAGAGTACAAGCTCGCAAAGAACGAGCTAGGATAATGCTTGGCCAAGTTGGCCTAAGGCTAGCTCACAAGGGCAAGTTGATAAGTGTTGAAGACTGAATTGAGCTGGAATGAGGTAGCAGCTCACTGGAAGGGGTGAGCTGAGCGAGCTCGCTGAGATAGATAATGCCCATAACTCGGGCTGAGCTGAGTGAGGTAGGAGCTCGCTGAAGGCACAAGTTGGGATGAGCTGGGGGTGTAAGCTCGCAACTCGAGCTGAACTGATAGTATTGCAGTCCGTATCAGTATAGAAGAAATTATAAATTATAGAAATGCTAGGGGTAACTTGAGATGGAAGTGTTCTACAAGTTGAATGAAGATTTTTAAATTTTGTTGGTGTTAGGTGAGAAGGCGAGCTGAAGAGGTCGCTGAAGCAGTGCGTGCAAGTGAAATTGAGGAGCAAACTGTGAGTGTGCAAATATTTTATTAAATAAATTTCAGCTTATTATGCAAATTTATAGCTTCTTGTTATATGTTTTAGTTTCCAAATACTTTTATATTCTAGTTTGAAAATAAATAACTTATTTATAGCATGATATGCAATTATTATAGTAGTTTGCATGTTTATAACAATAAAAGAGAAATTGATTTGAATTATAGAAAGAGCAAAAAGGATTTTCAAAAAACTAGTGGACGGTCCAAGTTATAGATAGACAGACCTTTTAGCCTTAGACCCAACCAGTATATCCCGCAGTATATGACAAGTGTTGGGAAGACTAGTCCTATTAACATCGAAGGGATCAAGTCTGTCGTGTCACCCTCTACAATTGTGAGGTATTATTTCACTATATAGTGTGCGATGGTAGTTTCGCCACCTAGTAGCGAGATCTCTTTGTAGCATTGTCACGGTGTGCGATATTAGCATTTACGCTACGTGATCCCTCATACTGAGCAGAACCGGTGCACCCGCCCATGTGGTTATAGCTTTCCTTGGGTTCCCCATTAGTACGCTTTTAGAAATAGAAAGCATACTATTCTAGTTTTTACAAAGAAAATGTTTTAAAAATATTTTAGAAAAAGGTTTTTGAAACTTAAAACAAATTTTATACAACACAAAAGTTTTAGTAATAAATTGTTTTCAAAGAAAAATGCTTTCAAAAATGTTTTCGGGAGGTATTTTATGAAACTTAGTTTAAATAAGAACTCATACACTCACTAGGCTTTATAGTTTACAATCTTTTTGGTTTTTATGTTATAAAACCTCCTAGGTACAGGAGTGAAAGATCAGGGTACTAGTTCTCTACGTTCGAACTAGGTAGGTCAGACTTCTGATAATGATGAAATGCTATTTTGTAAACATTATGATTTGAACTTCAATCATGTACTGTTTATTCTTTTGGATTTTTAATAAATGATGTAGAACTTTTATTTAGATGATAATGATGACTGCATGTTTTTTATAATTGAATATTTGAGATATTGATGATTTATGTTTTTAAGGAAATTGCCTTAAAAAAAAAAAATGAATGTGAGATTTTAGACTGGATGATTTTCAGTCACGGGTTCGCTCCACGACACCCTTTTAGGTTTTGTTAGATAGACTTTGGAAGGGTCTCGTAGAGTACCCGGTAGGATCGTTGGGTTCATTAGAGGGAATCTGAGTTGGGTCCTATCAAGTTTAGCTTCCTACTTGAACTAAAATTTCCAGTTATTTTTATTATAGAAGTATTTGATTATAGTTTGTGAAGGGAGACTTGTCTATCACGGTGGATTGTGATGGAAAACTCTTTCTTCGTGGATGCTTTTACAATAATGGGATGCTCTTTCATCACCCAAGACATCTCCCGTCATGGGGTCCCTAATAGGAGAGTTATTGTAAGTATTTACTCATAGGGTTATTTTTGGTATGACAGACTATTAGGTGCAAATTATTTATTTGAAGGGTTGAAAAAAAATGTTCTATTGTAAGGGGTTAAAAGCAATTTTTCGTTTTGGAATAGGTCAGTTTTTGAAATTTCCATTTATATATTTAAGTCAAATTAAATATCTTTTTTTTTAAATACTTTTTTTATCTTTATTATTTTAAAATTTTTAAGTTTCTTATATATAGAAATAAGATGCCAGGTCAGTTTGTAATAAGCTAAGAAAGGCATCCCAACAGTCAAGTAAAAAGAAAATGCTTTCTTCCAAAGAAGTGTTTTCCAAAAGGATGAAATGAATCTTTCCTTTTAAGAAAAGTGTCAAATTAATTCCTCCCATCGGTCAACTAATTGTCAAACCTAACGAAAAATGTGAGAAAACTAATTTAACCATGGACATCGTTAAAGCACATAAAATGACCATTATATCCTTGAATAATGTTAAATATTACAATAATATATAACCCTGACCGTAATGAAAACAGTAACCACCGCTCGAGAAGTTGGTCGAATGGTGTTCGAGGTGTATGTTAATAGTGAGTGAACTAGGTGCCGGTTAACAGTGGGTTAACAGGGTCGGGCTGACTAAGTGAGTTAACAAACAGATGTAGATTGTCAAATGGATTAGACAACTGCAATTGGGTGACCGTCGAACGGTCACGATAGTTGTTAAGGGTTGGTGGTCTATGTGGGTGAATGCATGTATGTTGTTAAACGAGGTGGGGTGTAGCTCGTTGAAACGAGTTGACAGTTTACCAATGGGATATGGATTATTAAATAGGTTGGACAACTGCAAGTCGGTGACCGTCTGACAGTCACGATGGTGGTCCAAGATCGGTGGTCCATCGTGGGTGAACTCGTGTAGGTTGTTAAACAAGGTGGGGTATGGGTCGTTGAAGCAGGTTAACAGTCTACGAATGTGACACGGGTTGTTAAATAGTTTGGACGGCTGTAAGTGGGTGACTGTCGGATGGTCACGATGGTGGTCGAGGGTTGGTGGTCGGTCGTGGGTGAACAGAGGTGGCTTGTTGAACGGCGTGGGGTGTGGGTTGAATGGTGGTGAGAGGGGTGGGGTGTATGGGTTTGTTGAATGGGTTTACATTATGTTCTTCAATTTCTTTTTTGATTTTTTGATTTTTTCCTCATTTTTTTAAATGATTTTTTTTCCTTATTTTACCTCCACTTTACACATGTCACCATCCTCCAACATGATTGAAAATACCAAATTTACCCCCATTTACTATGCTATTACTTAAGTTTGATCGTTAATTAAATGATAGGAGGGACCAATTTGACACTTTTCTAAAACGTTAATGTTCATTTTGTCATTTTAAAAAACATAGTTAAAAAATTGACTCTTTGATTTCCCCTCCCTCCTCCAAAAAAAAAAAAAAAACATGATAGAATAAGCAAAAAAGGAACACCTATTTAGGCAATTAGATTGTCAAGAAAACCTATTAGATAGGCCACATTGTTAGGTTCGCGCGGCTACACTTCTGTAGACATTTGGCTAATGCATGTATTATAGAGATCTTTTATTCCTTTTTCACCCTCACCTAACCTTTATTATATATATACACACAAAAAAGTAGAAGATAATAATGTTGAAAAATATGACCAATAACTCACAAGTGGTCTTTAGCTACTGATGCCATTAGTCAAGCACCAGCAGCCCTCGTGCCTCTTATTATGTGTGACATAGGTAGCCCCATCCATCAATCCAAAATTATTTATATAATAATAATATAATTCTTCTTCCATCATTATATGTGAGTCT
Organism: Litchi chinensis; assembly: GCA_019925255.1. Lineage (NCBI taxonomy): Eukaryota > Viridiplantae > Streptophyta > Magnoliopsida > Sapindales > Sapindaceae > Litchi > Litchi chinensis. The sequence continues at coordinate 7,827,945 of CM034467.1, forward strand.
TTCCTCCATCTTCGAGCAGATGGATCTCTCCCATTTGGAAGTAATATCTTAGGTTGTACTATAGTATTTCTATCCTAGTTAATCTCGATTATTTCCTAGGTCCGTTTCAGTTCTTAAAGAAAAAAAAAAAATCACAAGTGGATTGGTGCCTGCCTGTACCATTATTTGTGGGCTACCCTTCCACCCCGTGTGGGTCTCTTCCCCACTTCCATATAAGTGGATCCCTCCCATTTGAGAGCAGTATCTCAGGCTACGCCATAGTATTTCCATCCTGGTTGTCTCGGTTGTCTCCTAGGTCAATCACAGTTCTGTATATATATATAAACTCATAAGTGGATTGGTGTTTGCCCGTTTCTTTCCAAGGTATTGCCAAGTTCCAAGTACTCCTTTAAAAAAATGGATAATTACATTTTAACCCATAAATATATGAGCAAATTTTTAATATATCCTTCTAGTTAGAGGATAGTTTTTCCACTTAACGTGGGTCACTCTCTCCTGTCTATTAAGGAGTAAAGAGAAATAAGTGTTGAGATTCAAACCACACTATAGAGTCCATATCAAGGTGGCTTCAGTAGTTATAAATGTATTAGTAAATTATAAAATAATAATAATAATAAAAATAAAAAAAAATAAACAAAAATTAGAAGTTATATATGTAGATAAATAAATGATTAAATACAAAATTAAGAGAGTTTTTTTTTTTTTTTTTTAACAAGAAAAAGAATTCAAGAAGGTCACCTCACTTTTAAACTCACTTTAGGTGCCATTTAAAATGAAGTTTCAAAAACCATGATAAATATATATATATATATATATATATATATATATAGAGTTTAAAAAGCATAACAACAGAAAAAAAAGGGATATTACGAAAAGCACCCTAAAAATTAAACTATTCGGAAACGGATCACCCTAGTTTTTTTATTAGGTGAATCATCCTGTACCGTTACCTTTTCATCTAAAATGTTAACATTTTCCATCCAAAATCATGAAATGACCAAAGTACCCTTACCAAGATTCTATAAAATTTCTATTATATCCTTTAAACTTATATAATGACTAAAATGTCCTTCAAATTTATTGACTATTAATTAATAATAATATTAAATAAAAATGACGAAAATTTTAAAAACAGAAAATTAATAATTTTCTCAAAAAAAAAAAGATTTTCATAGTGGAGATGATTTAAAGAATATATAAAAAATTATTAAATTTAAAAATATTTACTTTTTAGGGTCGAAGATTGGATCTCCATTTCTAATTAATCTTTAACATCAACTAGTTTCCAAAAAAAAAAAAAAAAAAATCCGTCTCCAAGCAATCTTCAACATCACTAAACCTAGATCTTCATCTTCAAATAACCCAACTTCATCAATGAATAATCCATCTTTAAACAACCAGACCCTTAATCAATAAATTATACCAGCAACAATCAATTCCTATCAAAACCACACACAAAACCATACAAAAAAAAAAAAAAACCCACACAAAGATACCACAATATATCAACGCAGATTAAAACAAAAAAAAAAAAAAAAAAAAATCCCCAACACAAGTTTATGAGTTTTTGGCACCATGGAAACCTAGATATCTTTGGGTTAGGTTTCCAATGCCATGGACAAAGAAAAAGATCTGATCTCTTTCAACCCAAAGATCTTCAACCTAGAGATCTGGTCTTCTTCCTCGAACACGAAGCCTACTTGGGTGTTAAGAAGAAGAAGAAGACAGAAGATGACAGGCCCTGACTCCTATTCTCAAAGCGACCCACTCGGCACCCTACAGTAGTCTTCCAGTCGGGATTCTCTATGGCTGAAAAGCTTCCGTGAAGCTAAGCATTTTGAAAATTCCTTTCCATGTCCCTTTTTAATATTATTTTTTAGCGGAAATGAATGCGAACTTTTTATATTCAAAAATTACATTTATAAATAAAATTTTATAAAAATTTTGACAACACAGCGATTGTTTTTTTTAAAAAAAAATATGTCCCTGTAAAATCACATTTAAAAGACTTGTACACTTCAAAATCAATCATTTTTCAACTACTAGGCCTCAGGCCATTTTTCCACAAATCATAAACAATCTCAAGCATACACTAGCTCCAAATAATTTCAACTCTGAAATATTAAATGCATGAACATAGGTATATATACAATTTCAAAAGCGATATTCAATTTCACATATGAAATAATTCTTATGCTTCAAAATATAACTTCACACATGAATAAATAAAAGTCACAGCTACGCCCGACGGAAAATATGTCTACTCCTACTGTGAAGTCCCTACTATCTGGACGTCTGCACCTGTACCTAATCCTAAGAGATTTTTATTTAAAAACAATGAACTGAGGGTGAGCAAAATAGGCTCAGTAAGTGTCAGGTATTCTTCTTTAAAACATCTTGGTAATTTCATTTCATAACTAAAGTCATGTTGTAGAATTTAAATAAATATTTCGAGAACCATACATAATATAAAACATGAATAATTATTTACAACAACATATGCATTATAAACTATATTTGAAATAATAAATGGAAAAACAATCTTTATAATATCAATATTTACTTTCAAATGTTTTTCAAATAATGAAATGTAAGTAACACAATATCTCACACATTGTCATTCACTTTTCTTATTATTAAAACATATCAGTAATGATGATTTATATTTTTGAAAAACTTTTACATAAAACAGGTCAATCACTGTCATTTTCAAAATATATGGTATTCTAAAATAAAGGTATGGTCGAGCTAAATCCTACATCATCTCAAGCCATACTGTATGATGAAGCGGAATCCTATATCGTCTCAAGTCATACGTGTTTGGTATTACGTAGCGGAATCCTACATCGCTATGGAGCAGAATCCTACATTGTCTCAGGTAGTAAGCTAGTTCATAATATACCCTGTGAGGAGCAGAATCCTACATCATCTCTCAAGCGGAATCACACATCACTTAAGGGTATTCTACCAATACTGGAAATAACGGAAGACAAATCATATGCTATAAAATATTTCAAATGTTTGTTTTTCATTTCAAAACTCACATTGCATGTAAACTTTAAAGATTCATGCAATTTGGTTCTCGTACGAAAGATTAGTTTATCTTATAAAAATCAATTTACAATCCATAACAGCATGAATATATATTAACATACAAATCTAACATGAATAGAAATAATAACAATTTAAAACATTTTTGTTAGGACACTCACCTAGATTCCTAACTCGCTATTTAATTCTAACCAACGGAATATTCCTTTTAGCCTCCGAATAATCTACACATTTTCGTAATCTATTTTCAGACTATGTCATGACTAACGTAATTCGCACATAAATAAATTTACGCATCAACCAACGAAATACTTAACCAATCAAATATCTCGAAACACTCAACTTTAATTTATTTTAGCTTCAATTACTCGCATTTAACATTCATTCACAATTCTAATTATTTAAATGTTATAAATATTTCAATTCGAGATTAAATTCACACGAATGAACTTAAACGAAAATTTCGAACTAACACTTCCTCACTTGACTAAATTCCATACATAACCTTATCATCATTCTTTTTATGTTTTCACATCAATTTACATCCAAATACATCATGACTTCAACACTAATTTCACTTACAACCATTAAATATCACTTCCAAACAATTACGATACGTTAAATCGCGAAGTAATCAATTAGTATTCAACGATTTCGTTTTTTATTTCCGAGTTTATCCTAACATTAAAAAATTCCCTAAAATTACATCAACCAATCAAAATAATTTTTAAATGACCAAAAGACCCCTAGGATCGAATATGTATACATAACCAAAAATCATCATTTCAAAGCATTCAACCCATTCAAAACACACCAAACTCATGCAAAACACACCCAAAACCTATCAAAATCATTAAAAATCCAATCAAACCACAAATTTCCTTCCATGGTCGAGACTAGAATATATGCATTTTCGTTTTCAAAATCAATTCAACACCAAAATCATCCACAAACCAACCTCCGCACTAACAAGATGGTAATTCCTAAAGCTCATCATGCATTCACGAAATCCTTTCTGGAAAGCTTATCAAAATTTTTTGAAAACTAAAACTTACCTTCTGAAATCGCTTGAAACACTCCCTAAATGGCTTCCACCTTCCTAAAAGTGTCTTATTTCCTCAAGAACACTATCATCTACCCTTGCCTGAGGTTCGGCCGTCACTCCCCCTTGCTTGGTCGTGAGTTACCTTGACTTACTTCATTTGATTTCTTCCTTGAGCTAGCTTGTGTTGATGCTAGCTTCTTGGATCCTTGATAGTTTCCTTCTAAACCAAGAGATTGAGTGAGAAATGGAGTGGAACCGGTGAGCTAGAGGGAGAAGAGAACCGAGAGAGGTACTTGAGAAGAGTGTACTTACCATGAGCAAGAGGAGAAGATGAGAGTGTAGAGCTCAAGAGAGGGACGAGAGAACTGAGAGAAGCGTGAGTGAGAGTGAGAGAGCTTGTGAGATCGACAAAAATGGAGGAAGAAGAGAAGAGAAAGTTCGATGAGACGAGAGAGATCGAGAGAATGCAATCGTGAAATGGAAGAAGAAAGAAAAATGAATTGGATGAGAGAGATGTGTGTGTTTGACCAAAAATGAGTGGTGGAGGAATTTCTCTTGCATTTTGTTTATTTATTTTATATTTATAATATTTTGATTATTTGCTCATTAAATCCATATCTTACACTTGTCACTCCATCTCATTTAATCTTCATCCACTTGTCATTCATTTCACTCACATATTTTACAAATATCATCCATGCATGATTTCCATGCCATTTGAATTGTTTTGTTATTCCAAGCTCCTAAAATACATTTCTCGTATTCGGAATTCTCTCGAGTCCATTTGAAAATTTTATTAAAGTCCAATTTCAAATTCGAAAATTTCGTTAGTATTCTATTAATTATCCAGATCCATTCATTTTAATAAATTTTAGGATTTCAAAATCATAAACCTACCCTGGATCCATCTAGAAATTTTTACAAAAATTTAATTACTTATTCGAATTTGAATATTTTAATAGCTTTACTATTCCGTAACTAGGGGTAAGGTTTAATGGGTTACCTGGATCTTGGGAGAGCATGTTATAGAAGAAGAATGAGAAGAAGAAAAGAAAAAGCAAATTTTTCTTTTTAATTTTTAATTTTAATATTTGTTTTAAGTGTTGTGTGTTGGGTGTGTTAAACAATTTTTTTTTTTCATTTTAATAATTTTTTTTTAATTTTAAAATTTGTTTCCATCTTCACCATTCATTCTTGTGATGAACGATGGAGAAGACATTGTTTTTTTTTTTAAAAAAAAAAATTAATTAATTAATTAATTAAGATTATTTTAATAAAAATAATATTTTTATTTTTATTTAATTTTTATTTTTTTAAATTAATCTTCACTATCCATCTTAAGATGGGCAGTAAAAACATGATGGATTAAATTTTTATTTAATTTTATTACAATAAATAAATTACTAATTCAATTACCATTATATCCTTCAAATTTAATATTAACTGGTTTTTTTAACTGATAAGGGACAGTTCACTTAGTAAATAAAAAATGGGGTCCGTTGACGAATAGTTTACTTTTCATTAGGGTTTTTCATAATATTCCAGAAAACATAAAAGTGGAAGCTAAATTAACTATATATCACCTTTCAAGAAAGAAAAAAATTATATATCAAAAAAAAAAAAAGGACAAGTTAATGAACAGATAATTAGATTGCACGGGAAAATAAAAATTTCCAAACGCGGGTCCTCTATAGTAGACTTTGACCGAGAGGACTTGGAAAATAAACAATGAATTAATTAAATGATAGCGATGAAATGAAAGCAGGAGGAAATTAATTAAATTCACTCGGCTTCTATACATATCAGCTGTGCGGGTGGGGCTGTGCTCCATCCTTTTGTGTGTGTGTGTGTGTGTATATATATATATATATATATATATATATATGTCTAAACCACGAAAGGAAAAATGACTTCCAAGAATTGCTTGATTACTCGGTTGATTTTCCTGATTGTTGTGCTTCTTCATGCCTCTCAAGCGTCAGCAATTGCAAAAACATTTCCGCAAAAGTTTTGTACTAAGACTATCAACACCACCTTTCATGAATTTTTTTTTTTTTTTTTTTGGGCAAAATGCACAAAACCCTCATAAGGTAAGGCTTTAAAGACTCATAATCAAAGTTTGACTTTTATAACACAATGCCCCCAAGTCATTAGTGTCTGTTAGTCAATATTTGGTTGACCAAGGGTAATTTTATCATTTATGAACCTATTTTATTTAAGAAAAATTAAAAAAGAAAAAAAATATTTTTTCTTTTAAATTCTGCACCAAACTCTCTCTCTCTCTCCTCTTTCCTTCTCCCACCAGACTCTCTCTCTGATCTCTCTCTTTCTCTTGTCGATCCAGGCTTTGAAATCAGACTTAAAGTTAAAGATCCGAGTTTCAAACTACTTTGATGAGTCAAAAATAAAAAATAAAAAAAAACCAAAAAATAAAAATAGAAAAATTGATTCAATATCCCTACAACAAACCCAAAAAAAAAAGTAGAATTTAAAAAAAAAAAAAAATTGGAACCCAAATGATGAACTTCTGGGTTCCTAGATGAACATCATCTAGGTTCCTAAGCGATGTTCATCATCTGGGTCCGTCCCAGACATGATGAACATCATCTGGGAACCCAGATGATGCATCATTATTAAATAAGAAAATTACAAAATAAATTATAAAAAAAAAAAAAACACAATTGGGTTCCCAAACTAAACAAAAGAAACCCAGAATCATCATCATCATCATCATCAACTCCATCTCAGAATCACCATCATCAATTCCAAAACTCTACTTGAAAACCAAACTCAAACTCATCTTAGAATCATCATCATCATCATCAATAATAACAACAAATCTATTCATCATCAACAACAACAAAAAATCAAACTCAAACATAAACATAAGAATCATCATCAAAAAAATCATCAACAAACCTATTCACGAACCCAGACATCTCTGGGTTTGAATCGAATCCAGATTTCATAAATCTGGATTCGATTCGAACCCAGAGATGTTTGGGCTCTCGGTTTGAAGAACCCAGATGCTGGGTTCGATTCGAACCCAGCATCTGGGTTCGTCTAACCGTCCTCTGAGTTCGAATTGAACCCAGATTTGGGTTAGATTGGGTTCGTCGAACCTAGATGTCTCTGGGTTCATTTCGAACCCAAATATCTCTGGTTCATGGAACTCAGATGAACTTTGGGTTCCACGAACCCAAATGAACGAGAAAAGAAGAAGAAAAATAAGAAGAAGAAGAAAACAAGAAGAAGAAGAGAAGAAGAAGGTCGTGAATAGAGGAGAGAAATAGAGATGAAAGAGAGAGAGTGGGTCGGTGTGATGTTTGGTGGAAAGGATGGTGGTCGGCGTGCGAGGGGATGGTTGTGGAGGTCCGGTCTCTGGTGGAGAATGGTGGTCGACGTGCGAAGGGGCGATGGTGATCTGGTCTCTGGTGGAGGTTGGTGGAGAGAGAGAAAGAGAGTGAGATATTTTAATAATTTTGTTGATTTATTATTTTATTTTAATAATATTTTAAATTATTTTAAATTATTTCAAACAATAAGAGCATTTTGGTCCTTATAAGTCAAAAACCAGTCAACTGTTTGATTTAACCATATTTGACTGTTTACTTGGGGACATTATGTTATAAAAGTCAAACTTTGACTATAAGTCTTTAAAGCTTTACCTTAGGGGGGTTTTGTGCATTTTGCCCTTTTTTTCCCTTTTTCTTTTCGTTTCAATTTTGTTTCTAATACATGGCTAATCGTATTGCTTTTAATGCCTAGCTGATTAACATTTTGCAAATTCCTGAAACAATAAAAAGAAATGATTTCTTTTTTCCACCTATGAAAATGAAAAATTATATTTTAAGGTCTGACAATATTTTCAAAACCATTAATTTTTTCCCTTGGAAAAAAGTCATAACAAATTATTAAATTTTAGGTTCTTTTTACTACACAAAATTTATATAGTTAATTAGGAGCCAATAACATTGTTGAAACATATATGAGCCCACTATGCTCTGTTGCACTTCTTGGAATTAAAGTAGCTTTTATCAATAGCACTAGCCCCTTGGGCATGGCTTGCCTTGAGAAAATACTTCTTTAGTTTCTCTGCATTCCTCAAGTGTTTTATCATTATTCCATTTAACTAGCAAGGTTATAAATCCTTGGTCACGACACTCTCTTGACCTAATAAGGTTCTTCCTAATTTTGATCCAAAGTCCATCATCCTTTTTCATTCATGTTCAAGGTCACTCTCCTTAACATTGAGTCTTCTTCTTTGAAGCCTTTATGCTTCAAGCTCTTGTGTAGTACCTAGCAAATTTCCTTTGATAGGCTGCTACTCGAATGCAGGCCCACTTCTTTTCTCTTCTAGTATGTCTAAGGTAGCCCTTAGCTTATCCTTGTTCTCCTTTTTCTCAAAATATTGCAAGCGAAGGGTTGGAAAAATTAATTATATTGGTTCAACTGTTTCTACTTTGAATGTCAAGGCATAAAGGATTTCCCCTATTAAAGTCTTCTTTGTGGTATGCCCATAGGACACTCAGGAGTTCGTCGATCCAAGCCCTTTTTTCTTCCTCCCTTGTTTAGCTTCTTTTTTATGATCCCTTTAATGATTTTATTCATCACCTTAATCTATCCATTTGCCTAAGGAAGATTTACCGATAAGTATATGTGATTGCCATCTTCCGAATTTCATACTATAGAGAAAACTTTGTATAGACGATGTATATATATACTAAAATGCCATCGATTAAAAATCAATAAAGTTATGAATTTTTTGAAATCGCACAATCAGATTTAATAGAATTTCCGAATTGATCAGAAACGAATTTGAATCCGAAAAGTGACATGATGATTTACCTAAGATATAAGATGAAATTTATGATCAAGGGCATCCAAGAAAGAGTATGGATTAAGTGGATTAATTTAATTGCATAGTTGGTGAATATTTGAAAAATTAGTTGATATACATGAAATTTTGATAATAAAAGAGGGCAAAATGGTCTAGATAAAAGAGTGGCACGCAATGTAATTATGTAACAAACTTTAAAGACAATTTTTCATAAGTAGTTGAAGGCTATATATATAAGTGGAAGTTGCTGGAAAATTTCAGAGGAGATGGAGTGTAGTTCATGGCCAGAACATGGGAGATACAAACTAGAAACCAACAACTATTCCATGCAATCTTTTCATCATTTTTAAAGTGTGATTAAGCTATTAAAAGGTCAAGAACAAGTTTAGAAAGATCATCAAGCAAAATCAAGCCAAAAACTTGAGGTAAAATTGACTTTTGGGTGTAATTTTAAGTGTAAAAGTTGTCAAAATAGTTTTCAGGACAGCAAGGGAGTTTAATCAAATTTCTAAGGTTTAATTCAAGGTTTTGAGCCATAAAACAAGTAGAGAAGCAAGCTAAGACATCAAGGAACAATTGGTAAGTGGTTTGGTTAAAAATTAATGTGATTTGAATGAGTTTTGATGGTGATAAGTGAAGATATATGCTGCTGAAAATTTAACTTAGAAATTGTGATTGAAGTTTGTGTGAGAAGTTTGATGATATCTTAAAATATATGTTGCTATGCATATTGGTTATGTTGGTGTGAGATGTTGTAGATAAATATGATTGAATTGGTGTAAAACATAGGCTGTTATAAATAAGTTAAAACATAAGAGTTGATTGAAGATAAATTGCTTGATAAATTGCTTCAATGTTTGGCCAACTTAGTGATTTTTGGTTCCAACTTATTTTAAATTCAATTCGATGATGTTATGTGCTGGAAATTATGTTAGAATGATGATTAAAAGGTTAAAAATATGAAATGAGATCATGGAAAAAAGATGAATGTTATTCGACCAAACATGTTGTCTTGATTTTCCATGATATAGTATAAGCTGATTTTGAGTAATTTAGAGGTAGTTATAATGTTAAAAATTATGTGAGAATGAGATGGAAGAATTTAGACTTTAATGTGATGCATTTTGATTAAGAAATAATGCAAAAAGAATGGTTGAAATTGCTTGAGTAATAAAGTTGATTTTGAGACAACTTGTGTGTCAAATGCAATGCCAAAATAAGATGGATGAATTTGAAACTAGACTGCTTGATAATTTGGCCAAGTGATGGGAGGTGATGTTTGACAAGTTGTATGATATATTTGATGAGTTAAATAAAATACAAGTGTAAAAGAAATACATTTAAATGGAATGATTAATAAGTGGCGATGCTAGAAATGAGTTTATACAGTAATGACATTGATGGAATGAAATGTGAAATTAAATGGGTAATATGTTTGTAAAGAACATAAGTTGAAGTTGAATGTTAAAATTCTAAAATTAGAATGCATATTATAGGTAAAAACAGAACGGATGAATCGAAGGCGAACTAAGGAAGCGTGACTTAGAAAACGAATGAGCCAAGTGAGTGCTAGAAACCTTTTGTAAAATGTTATAAATGTTTTAGTTTGAATCGAAATACTTTACATGTGGTTATTGTGTTATTAAATCGATTTATATTAAATAATAATGTGTTTAGATATTGCAAGTTATAATTAATCGATTTCATTAGTTTATGAAATATTTCGATTTAGAAAAATTTCAATACGAAAGTTCATTAGTTTTATACTTTTGAGATTAGAAAATCGAATTTAGAATTTTTATAAAGATAATTGCTTTCAAAAGCTAGTGGCCTACCCATCAGATACAGACTACAGATCTTTGGATCTTAGATTTCAAATTAAGATTTAAACCCGACTAGTATACCCCTTCGTGTATGGTAAGTTGTTAGGAGGACATATTCTACTAATTTTGGGGCGACAAAGTCTATCAGAGTCAAGTCTGTCGTGTCGCGCTTTACACGTATGGGATATCATCTCTCTCCATGTTTACGATGTAACATTCCGCTACGTGGCTAGGGGATATCTTAGATAGATTGGTCACGATGTGCGAGGCTAGATAGTTGTTACATATTGTGACTTCGACCGTTAGATTTATCACATGAGCGATGATAGTCTAGTCGCCATGTGATTAGATTTATGAGAAATTCCATTGGTTTAGATTATAGAAAGAAAATGATTTTCAGAAATGAAAGTTTTAGAAAGAAAGTTTTCAAAAAGCTTTCGAAAAGAATTTACAAAGATTTTAGAAAGATTTTAAAAAAATTTCGAAGTTATTATATTTGAGATTTATTGAGTTTATGTCTAAAAGAAAAGTTTTCAAAAGTTTATGATTTTTGAAAGGAAATTATTTTAGAAAATAAACTTTTAATAAAGAAAACATTTTTCTCGGGAGGTAGATTTTAGAAGAAACTTTTTAGATGGAAACCTTATGCACTCACTGAGCTTTTGGCTCATTATTTTCCTTTATGTTTTTTCCAAAAATCTCCCCATGTGCAAGTACAGGTACTTAGGGCATACAGTCTCCTATATTACATTAGATTGATGGGCTGGACCAAACTGAAGACTCTATGATTCCCTATTCTACATTTTTTGAAATGATTTGAATTCAAAACTTTGTATAATGATTTTGATTGTAAAGTATTATATACGTTTAATTGGTTATTTTAATTTGAACATATTCGTGTGAAATGGCATTATTAAATTAGATTAATTATGACTTGAGTTTGTGAATTTGAAATGGCCTGAGGCTTGAAAGTGGCAAAAGCTTTGAATTTTAGAAGTGTTTATTTTCTATGAATGATTTTGCAAGGTGGCATAGTCGGAAATAAAGCCGTTATGCTACCGAAATTTCTATAAAATCGTTTTGTAAGAGATTTAATAAAATGCGAAAAATTTCCCATCATTCCCACAGTATAAAAATTTATAAAGGAATTTTAACAAAAAAATTAATGGCTTATCTTCACGGGAACTTTTCAACTGGATTCAGATGTCGACTGGAGGGTTACCTGAGGTTACTGATGAGCTTCCCATGTACAGTAGTAGCTATAAAGTTTAGGACTCGTCAGTATCAATGCTCTATTCCATAGCTTTATCAAAAGCTATTGAAGTGGTTGTTGTCGAATTAAGTACCATTGTCCGCATTGTTGGTTCACTAATGGAAATAGCCTTTGAACAACTTGTCTTGGTGGTTTTAGGTTTGCAACCAAAATATATACAGATCTTTAGGGAACGTTATCTTACCTATTTATTTGTGTTTCAAGGAGGACATCCTTTCACCAAATTCTATTTGGCTTTTTGCTCTGTAATGTCTAAGACATGTGGTTCAACGAGGGTTAGCCTCCACCATATCTCTCTGGAGGCTAGGTCAAAACCCTCCATAAACTAATTACTACCATGATGACCAAAGGTCACCACAATGATTCAAAACCATTAATTATTGGTGTATCATTATTTGATTTTTTTTTTTTTATTAAACTATATATCGTATACCGTCATTTGATCTAAATTATGAAATGGTTAGTGCACTATATTATTGTGCTTCAAACTATCTGAGATATTACACATCAAAATTATCAAATTAATTTACAAGAATATTACACATATTTTATTTTTTTTCACTTATAATTTGATTGTGCTGAATTGTAATTATAAAAATATAAATATATTATTCATATTTTAAGTTTTAATTACTATTAAGTTTTGAACCAATTTCAATACCATTCAGTCTTTACACGATTCCTTAATGCACAACTTCTCTAATATGTAGAGTCTTTGACTAGTTTTTAAAGAAATTAATAAGACTATTGGTTGGTAAGAATGTGGCAATACATTTAATTAATAATGCAGAAGTCATTTTATCAACATAGTCTTATTAGCATTATTTTAATGCCACAAGATAAGATAAGAATTTAAAATTTAAATGATGATGGATGTTTATCCTTTTACATATATAATAATTTATTTGTTCTGACAAATATTAACAACTTCTTAGAGTCTCTTCAATGTAATAATTTATTTTGATAGAAATTTTTTATCACATAAGATAGAGATAATGAGGTTTTTTTTTTTTTTTTTTTTTATTATTTTTTTTTTAAAGAAAAACTCACAAATGCAATTATTTAAGCTGAATGTAGAGTTGATGTAGTAAATTTTATTTTATTTTTTTTTCAGAAATGGAAGTAGGCTTTTTTTAAATTGAGAAACTTTTGTAGAAATTCTAGTCAGCATTCTTTTTCCCACTAAAATAAATTAGAGTCATTTCTCATTCTTTTCCATCAAAATAAATTTTATATGAAATCATAAAAAGTAAGCCATATATTTTATACTAATTGATCATAAACTGGATATATATTTTCTTTAGATAATTTTATTGGATATAAGAATAAATGAATTTTATATATATTTTTTTTTTGGTCTAAAGTGGATTCATATTATAAAAATTACTGATGAGTTAGTAATGAAAAGTCAAAAATGCAAAATAGTAGCATATTGGTGATGATAACGATACTCAGAAAAGGACGATAATGATGACAAATACCAGCAGTAATTCACCATGAATTATATAAAAAAAACCTATCCTTACCGAAAATTTGATTCTATCCATTACTGTAATTTTTTATTATTTTATTTGATTTGCTGCGAAATGGCTATTCGTCTGTGCAAGCCTCCTCATCAACATACATGGAGTATCTTGACCTCCTATATATGAAGGCCAAATGACTCAAGTTTATTTCAAAGCTGTGTCCGATTTGTTCGACAATATCATTTTGATCAGAAATATAAACGATGAGTAGTCTAGTGGGTCAGTTGGAGACTGATGTAGAGATCAAGGCTCCGGCTGATAAGTTTCATGATATGTTCAGTTGCAGGCCACACCACATATCAAATGTTAGTCCTGAAAAAATTCAGGGTTGTGATTTGCATGAAGGTGAATGGGGAAAACCGGGCTCTATTATTTGCTGGAATTATATGCATGGTAAGCCCTCTATTATTATTATTATTATTATTATTAATGCAAGTATGAAAGATTTATCATTAATCCATCTCAATTTCATAAGTTAACCCACAATATATTAATCATAATTATTCATTATCATTATATTCCTAGCTTATTCATGACACGGATCATATTGGTAATTGTTAATAATTTTATGTTTTAAGATCTTAAAAATTCACTATTAAATGCTAGTGAAATGATGTTTTCCAATAATATGCCTCCCACATATATATATATTATGAAAAATGTTAAATCATGAAATAGAAATGAATTTTTTTAATCAAAATTTTAAGTTAATATAACCTAATCTTATTTAAAGTATCTTTAATTTTTCTCTAACCTTTTTTTTTTGGAAAAAAAAAAAAGGAAGAAAGGAAAGGGCGATGAAAAAAGTTCTGTGACTATTTTTAATTATTTACAACAACAGTGATAAGAATTTGAGCATTTATGTTTGTAACATTTAGATCGTGGATCATTAATGAAGGGTTTCAATTATCCAATTATTTATAGTTAAAATCGGTTTACAAATCTTTTCATTGAGGACTTCACTTGAAATCATATATGTCTAGGGAATGGTATGACATAAGCATTTGTATTATTGTAAAAAATAATAATAATGAAATCGTGAGATCCACATCAAAATAGCTTGTAGCAAAGGAACATAATTGTATCGATAAATCATCTTCTTCCAAATCTAAGAACATAGCAAGCTATGTATAATAAATTATTCTTGATACTTGATAACATTTTCTAAAAGATAGTCTTGCCGAAGCAAGTGAAAGAAGCCCTATTAAAAAATATACAATAAATCAGGAAAATAAATTAAAAGAGATTTTTTTTTTTAAAGGAAAAAAATTAAATTTTGTGCGACATCATTCGCGTATTGTAAAATTCAATTCTGGAACTGTTTCATAGATGGTGTTGCTGAAGTTGCAAAAGAAGTGATTGAAGCCATAGATGATGAAAAATACTCAACTACTTTTAGAGTGATTGAAGGACATTTGCTGGAGAAGTACAAGAACTTCCATATCACGGTTCAAGCCACTCCGAAGGATGGAGGCAGTTTGGTTCATTGGACTTTAAAATATGAGAAGATCAGTGAAGATATCCCAGAAGCCAAGGGAATTCTTCAGCTGGCGATCGATGTCACCAAAGATCTCGATGCTCATCTTACCGAGCAAGCATAGACCCGGATCGACTTATCGATATTATGTATGTTTCTGTGTGCATGTGTTTTGATATATAAATTGTGCTGCTGGATCTCCACATAAGTATTGTACAATAAAGGGTTGGGACTCGTGGTTTGTGTGTGTTTATATGTACCAGTCCTAACGTAACTAATGGCTCACAGCCTTAATAAGTGTTTCCTATTGTATAAATACCTCGAGGTTATGTAGTTTCTATATATGCTATTACAGGAATATTATTAAGGAGTTAATATCTATTGGATTTTAATCCAAATATTATTTAATCCAGACAAACTACTCGTTGATGTCAAAAATAGATCAACACCTAGATTAATATAAAAAATCGGATTAGAGTGAAATTGAGGGAGTTAAATGAAATCTGGTAACGACAGTGATATGATAAGCAAAAAGAAAATAAAATTGTTGCAGGTATATTTGATACCGCATAAATGGGCTGGTAAAAGTCCAAAGAACTGATCCAATGGATTGACTCAAGAGATGAATGTCCAGTTCTTCAACATCTAGCTCGCAGAAACGAGCTCTCAAATTGCTATTTTAGTTCTTAGGTCGCTGGTCAACCATAGTCAAGACTACCTTATGCTCAACTCTAAGTTGTCCAGAGCAAGGTTCAGCTCGCAGGTTCAGCTCGCAGCTCGAAATGCTCGTTAAAGTAATTTTTTCCAGAAAGATAATAGCCTAAATTGAGGAAGAGTCAAATACCAAAATTGGAAATAAAATCAAACTTTTATGTTGGTGGACATCGATTTTGGAAATGTAATTAATGTGGAATTCTTTTATATTTTATTTGTATTCAAATTGTAACACCCCACACTATAAATATGGATCAAAAATTCATTATAATAACATAAAAAAAAAAATCAAGTAATAAGATACTATGACTCTGCCAAAATAATCAAAAAAATAGTTATGGATATAGGTATTTTTTTGGTCGAACCACGTAAAAATCTTTTGCATACATTGTTCTTCCTCTTCTATTTCTATTGTTTTTTGCTTCTATTTTGCTTAATTTACAGTATTTGATTAAGAACTTGGGTCGACCGGATTCAGACATTGATAAAAATAAATGTAAAAAAACACAATAAAGTAATCTAGATATATGAAAGAGGAGATAGATATGAATAGATGAAGGGGCAAGTAGGTTTTTAACGTAGCTTGGCCTGAAAGACATTGACAAAAATAAATGTAAAAAATCACAATAAAGTAATCTACATTCATGATTATATTATTGCTGGCCCTGTACATATTTTAATAAACGATTCGTAAAAAAGCTAGATTGTCATTTATGGCCAGGTTTGTGTACGATAAACTGATTGGTCCTTTTGTGAGAAGATTAAGCTTCATGTTTTAATTCAATTTGCATAAAATTTTAATAAACCTATTTTCCCTCTCCCCTTTAAGTTTATTACACGTCATGACATTAACCCTTATTATATTTTTCAGATGATTTTCATAATATCATCGACCATGATTTTAATTGCATGGATGACAATTCGAAGGTCGGCCTTGTTTTCGAGCACGACAGCCCTGGTTAGAGCCATTGCAGTTTTGTCTTCAGGGTTGGGAATGTGGTTGGGGAACATCTCATCTGGGTTGAGGTGTAGATAGCCAAAGTTGTCCGCACCTAGCTTGTCTAATACATCCCATGTGAAGAAACCTCCTGATGCATTTCCATGATTCACAATTACCTGCAATTTATATGTTATTTGTAAATAAACAAATATTTTGTAATGAGTGTGCCACCTAAAAATACTTGGGTATAGTAATCGATAACATATATGACAGTCTAATATAAATCAGTAACCTCGCTAAACCAACAAGGTAACGTGACCTTTATTTTTCGATATTATAGGAAAGTATAAGTCAAAATAAGAAGAAAGAACTTAAAGGTCAAATTTTCTAAAATTTAATGGGGTACAGGCCAATTTCGAGTTGCCGGAGTCCTCCTGCATCTAGAAATGTAATTTAGCATAATAACACAATCAAAATTTACAATAAGGTAAAACAAATCTTCCAAGTATGTTGTTAGTCGATTTTTATTAGGACTTCATGGTTTGAAGATATTTGTGTCAATTTCGTTCAGTCTAAAAATAATTATTTACAATTTTAGTATATCAAACACAATAAAATATATATATAGATATCTCTTTAATGAAAACTTTAAATAAATTATAAATTTATAATATAAAAGTCAAATTGGCAATGGAGTTGTAGAAGATTTTTTATCTTTTATTTTTAAATATAGTAGATATGTTATAATATGAGTGTTATACATGGTTAAAGGTCAAGTTGATTAAAAGAAATGGTAAAAACTACTTATACAAAAATTGTAAATGTGTTTAGTGGGACTCGAACTTTCATCACACAAAAATGACCAAGAGATAATCATCTATACTAAGAGGTACTATAGATATCTTATTATCATAGCATTTACCCCATTTATGGGAGATCAAAATGGTTTTATCTCCCTTTCAAAAAAAAAAAAAAGGGGAATTTATCTTGCAATTACTAAATATACATGTGTAATTTCTTGCGGGATAGGCCAAGTGGTATAAGCCCTGCATGCTTTTGGATCCCAAGCCCAAATAAAAAGCCCACATGTAGTTTAGATGAATTGAAACTAGGCATTGCCTTATTGAAAATTTTGGCCCAGACTTGGGATTTAGCCATGCCACGGTTTCCAGGGCAATGTATAATGGAATTTTAAGGAGTTGTAACGTTTAAGTTCTAAAATTGAAATGCTATGGAATTAAGTATGCATAAGATTTAGACTTTTGCTTTAAATTTCATCTAACAATACAGAAAAATGTGAACCTCTATTGATAATATATGTTAGCTTAGTGCCCTGTTTCTGGATCCATTATGGGATGATTCATCGTGGATGGAAGTATGCTTCAGGAAGCAATTCCTACTATCTATTACGATCCTACTAATAGATTTAATTCATCTAAGCAATGAAGAAAAAAGAATCCATAAACCATAGAGTATGTGGTGATTAATTTGCTATATGTCCGATGAAAAATATTGTGGGATTTCGTCTTTCAGAAACATTGTAGATTCAGATGGACCACATGTGCAGTGCCTACAAAACAACCAATTCAGGACGTTGGAAAATATGATATGCCTCATTCTTACAATTTTACTAGTGTAACTGTGAGTGATTTACTAGTTACCAATTTGATATTATTTGTTGAAGCAAATAAAACACATTATGCTCCAAAGTGGCTTGCTTGGATGGCAAAGGCTTACTATGTGCTTTTCACACGATGAAAGCAGTGTATGGTTCGTGCACCCATGGCTTTCAAGTTCGCCAATTTTTCTCTCAGGCCCTTTAAACTGGCTGATTTTCCCTCCAGCTGGGGGGTAGTCTTCCCACTCATTGTGGGTAGATTTTTTGGTTACTCTGAAATGGCAAAAACCTTAAGTGGTCCAGATAAATAAGGTCTATATCGTACAAAAAAAGAAAAAGAAACTTTATGAAACATAGAGTTATAGAGAAGAAGACAAAACTTCCATCAACGTGACATTTGAAATTGAGAATTAAATGTAAGATGTAAGAATAGAAACATTGTAGTTTCAATCAAAACGAAAGCAAAGGGAAATTTGTAATTCAATTGTGACTAAATTATTCGAGTCGAAGCTTTTAAAAACGAATGATTACACTTTCACTGGCAACTTTAAATTTGTCAAAAACAATAAGACAACGACTGCCTTAAAACAAAGTGCCCCTACCAATTAGCGACCCAAAAAATTGACCTGTTCATTCATTTATTCATTGCATCTAATATCAGTATGTACATTATTAGATTTTCTCCATACAAACCATATTTTTCTTTTGACCTTTTTTTTTTTTTTTAAATACCTCAATAGAAAAATTTTAAGTTTTAGAAAAATTCTATAGACGCTTCATCTCAAGTCAAAATATGTTTCTTACTTGTACACATTTAAAGTATATGTCATGACTCAAACACAATTCACATTTCACACGGTGATTGAGAAGCATTTCTTGCATGACTTTGAGCATGCGTAACATGAATGAGAGGGCTTTTCACACTAACCTTTTAACGAGTCTAATTCAAGTCAAAATATGTTTCTTACTTGTATACATTTAAAGTAGATTGGGTAAAGATTTGGCAATACTAAGAATTACTAGGACATCTTGTATAATTATACTATCGTTTAGAAAGAGATGTTATAGAGAAAAATTGTTGATCTTCTTATTGTAGATAAAAAATGATCTTTTGGTAATGTAAATCAATTGGTTGTTTAATTTTGAAAAAACTTTTATATGGTGAATTTTTATAAAAATGAGTAAAGAACTTATAAAATTATGGTTGAATAAGGGTGTGTTGTTGCAGTTTTTCGAGTATGGCTTTTATGAGTAAATCTTTTAAAGTACAGTTTTTATAAAATAGAGTTTCTTGCAAGAGTTTGATATTGTTTGGTTGTGTAATTTTCAAGGTTTCAGAACTTGCTACTCGCTATTTGACCAACAAGATAGCGAGTAGCGAGTTATTGTTTACTTAGAGAGTATTTGATAAGTACTCGATTTGACCATCGATCAACAATTAAATTCTGATTGATAGTTAAATTTGATCAAATTTGTTAAAAAATATATTTAAAAAATTTTCCATCACTACATAAGATTTAACACAATGAAATATAAGCTCCTAATGCCTACAAATTTGTGTCATAAATAAATTTATATGAAAAAAAAAATGTTAAAAGAAAAAAAAATCTAAATTAAAATGACAAAAAATTCATTAAAATGGCGACGGTGATGGGTACAGTGGCGACAACACAGCATACCAGGTTGCAGGAGAGAAGCACTAAGAAGAAGATTGACAAAAAAAGTTTCAAAGAATTGAAGAAGTGAAACTGATGAAGAGGGTTGTTGTCATAATGCTTTTTTATATTTATGTCTTCTGCACACTAAAACGACGTCGTTTTGGTGTGCCCAAAATGGAAATGTTTTTGGTTAATTTAAAAAACTACATCATTTTGGGCACACCAAAATGATGTCATTTTGATGTCGTCGATTTTATTTTATTTATTTTTATGAAAAGCCATGAGCGAATTGGTTGAGTTAGCTCGAGTACTATGCCAACTCGGCCTACTAGAACGAGTTGGCCAAATACTTGCCTAACTCGAGAAGAACCCTGAATTTGGGGGTTTATTGTCGATCCGAAAGTACTCGCCGAGAATTTTGTCGAAACACTAGTATTTTTAACATGATAGATGATTTGAAAGATCACATAAATTGTGTTTAAAAAATGAAAAATAGTTTTATATTTATAAGGGAATAAGGGATATCCTAAAATTTAATAAATACAATTAAGGTATTTTAGGTTATGTCTTAAAAAAATAAAAATTAGAAAAGAAAAAGGCTCGAAAGGAGCTTACTGAAAAAGCTCACTAGGAGAAAATTATTTCTTTTAATATTAAAAAAGCTCTTTTCAAGTTTAGGCTAACAATAAAAAAATAATAATAATAGTAATAATAAAAATAAAGAGCTTCTAGTATTAAAACAGCTGTAGAAAAGCTATATGAAACACACTCTAAGTTTATTAAAGGTTTTTTTTTGAAAAGAATGCAGTGTAATTAATAAAACGTTAATAAAATGTTGTGAAATATATTTGATATTTTAATATCTAAAAGAAAAATGTAAAAATAAACTACTTAAAAAGTCCAAAATGTAAGCTTTTTCAGTACACATAAAATGACTTTTATAATAATTCAAAAGTTGTATTGAAAGTGGCATTCAACTAGATAAGCTCTATAAAATGAACACTAACTTCTAGTATTTATGTGGTATGCCGATTGAAATTGAACTGCTTCAATCAAATTGGATTGAACTAGATCGAATTAAATTAGTTTGTGATATATTTATCAAGTAAAAAAAATGTATATTTAAAATATATAAATTATTAATTTAAGTTTTGGAGCTTATGTTAACAAGGCAGTTGTACAGATACGAGTCATTATCACTCAGAATATTTTATTACAATCCAAACATGAGTAACTTGGTTTTAAAATATATTACAATTCATAACCCTTCCTGTCTAATGAAAAGGATGAAACCTTGATTTTAACAATGTGGTAAAAGAATTTGGGCGTCATCTTCTCATCTACATAGACGCCGAGTAAGGATGTCAACTTTTGAAAAATTTAAAATACAGAATCTTGAACTTGAGAGTGCCAAAAAGAAAAATAGTAAGCTTGAAAGAAGATGGTTCTCCAACAGTAGGGGGCTATGGGCCTATGATCTTGAATCTAGAAACGGGGCGAAAGGCTGGATCATTAAAAAACAATTATAAAATTAACAATTAATTAGGTGAATTTAAATTTATTATAATTACCATATAATCTCACGTCAACTATTAGAAAATTGTTGGAACCTATTGAAATTAAATATTATATATAAGGTTCAAAAATTTACTTTTATAATATCGTAAAATATCTACTCTCATTTTTATATATACTAGTAAATACTAATATTCAAAAACTCGGTCGAGTAGGCCAAATTTTTTGCAAGTACTTGCCGATCTAAAAACCCTCAAATCAAGGGTCTTACTCAGGGCAAGCGTTCATGCTTTTTTTTTAAAAAAAAATAAAAATCTACAACACTAAATCGATATTGTTTTGGTGCGTTTAAAAAAAAAAAAAGCCATTTTTTAAACTAACCCAAAATAGTGCAAAAGGCAAAAATATATAAAGTCAACCCTTTTCATCAGTTTCACTTCTTTAGTTTTTCTTATTCCTTTTGTCAATGCTTCTCTCCTTCTCGTCGGTCTGCCGTGTCTTCGCCATGATACCATTGTCGTCACCGCTTTAGTGGTTTTTTTTTTAATTTAATTTTTTTTTTTTTTTACTTTTAACACTCTTTTTTTAAAATAAATTTGTTTAGAACACAAATTTCTAGGCACTAGGAGCTTATATTTTGTTTTGTTAGTTCTCAAGTAATAATGAAAAATTTTTAAGTTTTTTTTTTTCTTTTACAAATTTGACCAAGTTTGATCATAAAATAATGTTTGACCATTGACTGACGATTAAACTGAGTATTCACTAGAGAACTCGTTGTTCGCTACTTGCTACCTTAGTGGTCAAGTAGTGAGTTTTGGAACCTTGGTAAATACATTTAATGAGATTTAAACTCCTTATATCTAATTTGAAAAAGTAATTATATTAACCACTTAAGCCATCGGTGAATGTGCAACATGTACAAATTCAGTGACGGGGCTATACGAGCTCCCACAAGGGCATTGGTGAATCCATAAATTCTTACAATAAGGGACACTAATACAAAATAATAACAATAATAATGAAAATTTAAAAACATTGCTAATATAATATTTTATAAAAATAAAAATTTGATGACATGATGAAATTCAGATAAAATAAAACAAATAATGTACATAATCTATATGAATAAAATAGTCTAACATTCAAGAAGTTCTAACCAATGCATTAAGAAAATAAAAACAATGTAAATTATATATTGTTACAATTTTCTAGACGAGACTTCTTATTTGAAATCATTATCTCCTTATCAATTTTATTGAAAATATATGTCTTCCATCCAATTAACAAAGTAAAACTAAAACTATTAAATATGCACACAAAAAAAAAAAAAAAAAGAGAGAGAGAGATTTTAGAGTTTTCTGATTAAATAAATTAAAATTTGATATTTTAGAATTTATTGATTAGATTATGTCAAAATAAATTTTTTAATATAAAAAATCAAAAAGATAAGAACTAATTTAAAATAAAATAAAGCTATATTTACTGATTTAGAATATAAGAATGGGTGCCAAGATTTTAAAGACATAAAGAAATTGTTAGTATTGGTTGTACGGAAGAAGATGAATGTTAAAAGGAAAATTTAATATTGATTGTTAGAAGACAGCAAAATTGAAACCAAAATAAACTTGGCAAAGTCAAGAACCCGTAAAGAAGATTTAAAATGAAATTATATATAAAGGAAAGTCAGAAATTTTAATTTTTTTCTTTTTGGGATTTGAGGGGAGGCAAGTGGGTCTGCCAATGCGGGCCGCAGCACCCAAGCCCAGCCTAGAGAGTTATTATTATTATTATTATTTTATAGTTTATTTATTTTTTTTAATATATAAAATTAAAATTCAATTAATTCATACAATTAATTATTATCATTATTATAATTAAAGTCACATAGATTTGGTCTAAAAACATAAAATACTTCCTCTTATTATTTGATGGTATTGAAATAATTTCATATCATTCCTATCCTAAATAAGGAAAAATTTAATTTCCCATTATTAACATATTATACAATATTGTTTATACACTTGAACAAATTTTTGCTCTAAATTTTGCTCTTCATTTTGAATACTCATCTTAGTATTTAAACTTTTCAAGTTTGAGTGCATAAATTAATAAAGATATTATAGATTTTTTTTTAAAAAAAATTGTGTTATTTATACTTGCTATTTTGTTAGCTTATTAAGACTAAATTTGTGCTTATGTGAAAATATGTCATTAGATTTGAGACTGATATTCTTACATATACAGTCATCTTGTTTGATGGAACAACAAGTCAAAAATGAGACACATATTTTGACATGTGCTCCTTGTGATTGACATGAAAAATGAGTGAATTTATCCTTAATTTCTTATTGTGTAAGTTTCATTAAAGTTTCTTTAAAACTTCAAGCTATACCCTTAATGATTAATGGTAGCAATATAATAATATGAACAAGGAATAATATAAAGTTTGCACACCACCTCTTAATATGAATGATTGAGCATCTCCCTTGATCTTAAAAGGTTTAGAATTCAAATCCCACCTATGTCGAAGGTGTGGATAATTTTCTATGAATTTAATCTCTCCCTTCCGTCATCATCAAAAAAGGATTAAAAAAATTAATAAAAATGAAAGACTAAGCTTGCAACAAGATGAGATGTAACTTTTTTATGAACCCTTTGTTTAAAAGGAGAATCATTAGAAAAATTTAGTGTAGTTCAATATTATAAATAGTTTTCGAGATTGAAAAAACAATGAGTTCATCTTTTGTTATAAGACTAAACGATATTATATGTAGTTTTTCAATGATTTGAATCACTTGATGCTTCAATTTAAGTAATTATATTGCATTAATTGAAATATTTATTTTTATTTTGGCTCCCTAAAGCCAAAATTTTGGCTCCGTACCTATACAAAATTTACTAGAACGCAATTATGTACATAAAAATAAAAGTTACTTTTTTACAATTTATACAAGCATTTTTGCCCCTTTTTTAGCCTTTTGTTTTATTACAAAACCATATAAATTCTAAATCATTACATTCAAAATTTCTCTTTTCAAGTATATTGTTTTCAAGTACTATTAATTTCTCAATGAGATTATTTTTCTTTAGATTTCAACAGGGTTTGTACTTTATTTTTGTATTCGTTAGTTGAGAATGATCTCCTATTAGAACTCAAATTAATACATTAATGTTGTCGAAATTCATGCTTAAATGATAGAATGAATTATGGTTAATAATTTTTAAGGTTCACATGACATATAAATATTTTTTTAATAGACTTTTCAATTTTTTTATTTTAGTCTTTTACAAAATTTGTTGATCATTTAACGTAATTCAATTAAGAATAATGGTAAACATTCTAAATTTTTGTCCAACTTTTTCATTCAATCTTATGTAGGAGTTAATAGATCATAAAATATTTGGGTTTGAGATGACAAGACACTTGATGTAAGAATAACATATCAACTCTAATGTAAAGTTAGATGAAAATATTATATAAGAATATTGGATGTCTATCATTATCCTTTAATTGAAAAGTTTATCTACTCAGTTTAAAAACAAACTAATCTAACTAATTGTCAATTAAAAAAAAAAAAAATTCTAATTTAAATGGGGTTCATACACTAGTAACGGTATGGTACAAAACTTCTTCGTTGTGTTATAAAAGCAACGAGAGTAATGCTAGATCTATCAACCATGTCCAATTGGTATCCTACCATATGATGTATCAATTACTAAATGGTTACACATCAATGATTATTTGTCCCACTTCTCATATGCATCAATTCATTAATTGTCATAAAATTGGTTAGGACTTGAGATACAAATACATACAATGTCCAACATTACTCACAAGTAATTTATTAGTTGGATAAACTCCACCAAACAAGACTTATAGCAGAATCTGGAGAAACGATAACCACACGTGCAAGTGAGAAAAACTTGGGACCCAGCTGAAGGGTCCACTGCAAAACTAGTTAAAGAAACAACTCAAATCGATGATGATAACTGAGAAAAGCATGTGCAAGTGCAACAACACATACAGAGAAAGTTACTTGCTACAATATTTTATTTCCTAAATTAAAAATTAAATTTCCTTTCTTGTTTGGCTTTTGAGTTTTTTTTTATTCCAACATATGAATCATTTTAGTTTCCAGGGCCAAATCAATAATAAAAAACCGAAATCACTAAAGGACAACAGAATCTAACCCTTACGTTCTTCTTCTCTCTGTTCATCACCTTCTTTATCTTCGAAGTTGTTTAAAAGTTGATGATTCTTCTTCTTCATCTTCTTCACTTGGTTTGACACGCCATGTTGACGATGATGATTGAATGATCCAAATTTGGGTGTGATGTGATCTGGTGGGCAGCTTGTGACTTAGTGTCAAAAGTGAAAGAGGAGTAGCCATTTGAGAGTTGTGAGATTTCTCGGATTTTGTCAAGAGCAGTTGGGCAGGTGTTTCTTCTCCTCTTGGACTCTGGAGTTGTTTCTTGTTCTTGGTGTTCTTCTCTGTTGAGTCTTTTAGAGGGTGCTGTTTGTGGGGTTTTGGTGGATTCTGAGTGTGAAATTGAGGCCTGATCTGTGTCGTTGCTGCTGCTGTTGTTTTTATCTGCCATTTTTTTTTGGAGAGAGTTTGTGTCTGTGTCTGTGTCTGTGTGTGTCTGTGATGAGAGTTGTAGGAAAGTGAGAATTTCATTAATTGGGCAACTGTCTAAATGGTGCTTGTGAACTCACCATACAAGTACTAATAATAATATAATTTATTTATTTAAATAATAAAAAATGTTGTCTACTCGGGAGTTGAGACTTGGCTTTTATTAATTGTTGTGAATCATCTTCTACCAACTTTTCTTTCTACTTGTGTACAAGAAAGAATGAATCGGTTACATGTGGCTAAAATCGAAGTCAATTTTTTTTGTTGAATAATTACAAGCTAATCGGAAATGTAACAACATCTATGGCTAGGAATGTCAAATGGGCTCTAAATTTCTGAGGATTGGGCTGGTGAAGGTCACTGTTATAAAACTAGATAAGTAGATTCGACTACTTGTCAAGTATTTGATCGACAGGGTTCCATTGACTGGAAAACCTAAAATAAGAGGTTCTACTTATCGGAGATGAGTAGCCATTGAGTTGGGCTGAGTTGCATGCTCAGAGTTTGGAGCCACTTATTTTTTTAAAAATGTAACACACCAAAATGATGTCGTTTTGTGTCCCCAAAACGACACCATTTTTTGATAAATTAATTTTTTTTTTAATTTAAAAACCAAAATAGCGTTGTTTTGGGGAATCCAAAACGATATCGTTTAGGTCTTCACTATAAAAATAAAATCGAACTTAGCAATCCTAATCAAATTCAATTAGATCAAGGCCTTTCATCTCTCTCCCACTCACTACCGTTGCTCTCCCACTCTTTGTTGTTGTCGTTTCATCTCTCTTCCGCACCACACACTTCTACCGCTTCTTCTGCACTTTGTTGGTGCTGAATTTGTAAGTTCTTGGTTGGTAACATCTCTTTCAATTGTCTTTGGCAAAATTGATCGTTCAACTAGATGGCCAGTGCCACCACCCCCTTCTTCATTGTCGTTAGCAATATCTCGCTTTCATAGCTTCGTTGATTCATTGTTCTTTCTTAGATTTTATAGATTGTTTGTCATTTTTGTTGGATTGTAAAATGATTATTAAATTCTTTTGTTGGATTGTTTGTATATAAAGTTGAAGTGGTTGGTACAGGTTTGGTTGACCAAGTATGTCAACATCCCAAGTATTCATTAAGTAGCTGAGTACTCATTACTTGTTGATCGTCAACTGATTGGTGAGTAGTGAGTTCTGAAACATTGAGGAAGCCACTTGACCCTATCTTCATGTCCTTAAGTAATTTTAATTAGTTTGTTTTTTCACTTTTATCTTAATTTAAGTTAAAACGATATTTTTAAAAAAATCAAATTTTCCTACATAAATATGTTGTAAATCAATTGGATGCCACCTTTTAGTATTCTATAATCTTCACACTAAAAATCATTATCACTCAAATAATGGTCATCATAATAGTTACTTAATATTTTCTATAACCTCCACATTAAAGATCATTATCACTCAAATAATGATCATCATAATAATGTCTTAATGTTATGTATAATTTGTATCTTTTTTATTTCCTACATTTATGATTCTTAACCTATAAATAGAGAGCACATAAGTTTGTATGATTTTATCCTTGTATAAGAAATGAAACAATAAAATAGTAACTCTCTCTAAAATTCTTCTTGTGTTTTATCTTTAGTTTTTGTTCTTATTTTGCAATATCTGAATATTACATTTGTTTTATAACACGTTATCAATACGAAACTCTACTAATTTTGCTTATTCTAGAATAGAAATTCAAGGTAAGTATTCTAACTTTCCTTTACACTTCTATGCATGTTTTGTTCATAGTTTATCAATCATTATTTTTCTCTTATCATATTGTGTATATTATAAATGATAATAATATATGGTTGATTTGTTTTTATATTATTTTTATTTCATAATCACACCATCAAATATATGAAGTTAATGTGATTATCATTTAGATTTTTTTGTCTCATTAACTTATATTTTTTAAATTTTTTAGTTTCTTTGTTCATATGCAACATGTTTTATTTCTTTTTACCTTTGTCTTTAAATATTTACAGTTATTTTCTTTTCATTGTTAATATGAGTTAAAGTTATCTTTTATCTAATTATTACTTTTGTGATAGTATTCTCCATGGCAAATCTTACAAAACTTGAGTTTGTGGCACTTGATATCATTGGAAAGAATTATTTATCATGGATACTAGATGCTGAAATCTACCTTGATGCTATGAGTCTTGGAGACACCATTAAAGATATAAATGATGCATCTAGCCAAAACCGTGCTAAAGCTGTGATATTTCTTAGACATCATCTTCATGAGATTAAAATCTGAATATCTCACAGTAAATGATTCCCTTATCCTTTGGCAAAGTTTGAAAGAAAGATATGATCATTAGAAAATTGCAATTCTTCCAAAAGCGTGATTGGATGCACTTATGATTACAAGACTTTAAATAAGTGAGTATAATTCTGCAATATTTAAAATCAGTTCTCAATTGAAATTATGTGGAGAAAAGATCACTGAAGAAGATATGCTAGAAAGAACATTCTCCATTTTTCATGCCTCCAATATGCTCTTACAGTAGCAATATCGAGAAAGGGGTTTTAAAAAATATTTAGAATTGATTTTGTGTCTTCTTATGACTGAACAAAATAATGAGCTTTTGATGAAAAACCATGAGTTACACCCTATTGGTACAAGTCCATTCCCTGAAGTGAATGCGACAATGTATAATAGTCGAGGACGTGAAAGAGGACGTGGCCGAGGTCAAAATAATTTTTAACATTATGGTGGTTATTATAATAATTCTTCAAATTTTAAGAAAATCACACTTAGTAGAGAAAAACATGAAATGAAAAAACGTTACAAGATAAGATCATCGAAAAATACTAAAAAATATATGTTATAGGTATGGAATGAAAGGACATTGGTCACGTACTTGTCGTACAACTAAACATTTGGTAGAACTCTATCAAGCCTCCCTAAAGGAGAAAGAAAAAAACATTGAAGCAAACTTTGCATTTCAAGATGATTTTAGTGATGATCATCTTAACTCTTTGGGGACAACACACTTGGATGTTGTAGACTTTCTTAATAGAAATATTGATGAATTTGCTAATAGCAAAATCAACTTTCCAACTAATGATAAGAATGTTCATTTCTAAAATGTTATCTTTATAATGCATTAGAGTTAGTGTGTTTTACTAGTGTTAGTGTGCTTATTTTAGTATTGATGTGTTTCTTTTTGTAATATGCTTTCTTTCTTTTTTTAAACTTATTATGTATTTCTTTTGTTTAAATGAAAAAACATGAATATTTCTCATCTTTTTGTTGGTCTCAATATTAATTGTGGATATATATACTTAGCGGATAGTGCCACAACAAATACCATATTGAAAAATAAGAAATATTTTTCAAATTTAAAAATAATGGAAGCCACTGTTACCACAATATCAAGTAATGTAAAACTTATTGAAGGCTCCGGAAGAGTAAATATTTTATTGCCTAAAGGAACGAAACTCACTATTGATGATGCCTTATTATCTATAAATCAAAAAAGAAATTTGTTGAGTTTCAAAGATATCCGATGAAATGGATACCATGTTAAGACTATGAATGAAAATAATATAGAATATCTCTATATTACATTAGTCATCTTTGGTGAAAAATGTGTATTAAAAAGGCTACCTGCCATTTCTTTTGGATTGTATTATACAAGCATTAGTATAATTGAAGTACATGCTATAATGAACCAGAAGTTCAATAAAGAAAATTTTATTGTTTGGCATGATCGGTTAGGCTATCCCGGATAAAAAATGATGTGAAAAATTATTGAAAATTCATATGGACATCCATTAAAAGACTAGAAGATTCTTTTACCTAATGAATTCTCATGTGCTGCTTGTTCTCAAGGAAAGTTGATTATTAGACCTTCGCCATCTAAAGTTGGGAAGGAATCACTTGCATTTTTAGAGCATATCCAAGGGAATATATGTGGACCTATTCATCTACTATGTGGACCATTTAATACTTTATGGTATTAATAGATGCATCTACTAGATGGTCTCATATTTGTTTATTATTCACCCGTAATGTGACATTTGCAAGATTATTTGCTCAAATAATAAGGTTACGAGCACAATTTTCAGATTATGCAATCAAGACAATTCATTTTGATAATGCAGGTGAATTTACATCTCAAGCTTTTTATGATTACTGTATATTAGTTGGAATAACTGTTAACATCCAACTGCTCATGTACATACACAAAATGGTTTAGCAGAATCTTTTATTAATTGCCTCAAATTAATTGCTAGATCATTAATCATAAGAACAAAACTCCCGATTTCTATTTAGGGACATACAATTTTGCATGCAACAGCACTTATACGCATAAGGTTAACATCATATCATAAATTCTCCTAATTTCAATTAATTTTTGGGCAGGAACCAAATATTTCCCATCGTAGTATATGTTCTAATTGTACTACTACAACGCACTAAGATGACTTTTCAAAGGAGGTTAGACATATATGTGGGATATGAATCTCTCTCAATTATTAAATATTTTGAACCAATGATAGGTGATGTTTTCACAGCGTGATTTACTGACAGTCATTTTGATGAAACAAATTTTCCAGCATTAGAGGGAGATAAAAAATAGCTGGAAAAGGAGATTATATGAAATGCATAATCATTATCTCATTTTGATCTTTACACAAATCAATGTGAACTAGAAGTTCAAAAGATAGTTCATCTTTAAAATATTGTAAATCGATTACTAGATGCATTTACTAACCTAAGGAAAGTCACTAAATTGCATATACAGGTTGAAAATGCTTCAGTAAGAGTTGATGTCCTTGAAGGACAACCTGTAACTAATCAATCTAAGACACGTTTGAAACGTGGAAGACCAATCAGTTTCAAAATTGAAAAAATCCTAAAAAAAATGGAGCAAACGATTAATATGGCACAATGAAGGAGGCCAGTACTTTTAAAGAGACTCGAGACATAATCAATAACAAAGCCCCAAAAGAGACTCAGGTACTTGAAAATAGTGAAAATGATAAGATCTCAATAAATTATGTCTTTAATGGAAAGAGATGGAACCGAAAGGAAACTGTTATTGATAATATATTTGTATATACAGTAGCTCTTGATATTATAAATGAGGATCTTAAATCGAAATTCGTTGATAAGTGTCGATGTAGAACTGATTGGCCAAAATAGAAAGACACTATTCAGGTAGAATTAAATTCACTTGAAAGACGTCGTCTTTGGATCTATTGTCCAAACACCTAAATGTGTGAAACCTGTAGGCTATAGATGGGTATTTATGTAAAAACATAATGAGAGAAATGAAGTTGTAAGGTATAAAACACGACTTGTATCACAAGGTTTCTCTTAAAGACCTGGTATTGATTATGAGAAGACTTATTCTCTAGTGGTGGATGCAATCATATTTAGATTTCTAATTAGCCTGGTAATTACAAAAGGACTTCATATGCATTTAATGGATGTTGTGACAACTTATCTATATGAATCACTTGATAATGACATTTATATGAAAGTCTCTAAAGGACTAAAAATGCATGATACATGTAATTCGAAACCTCAGGAAATATATTCGATTAAATTACAAAGATCTTTGTATGGATTAAAACAATCTGGACGTATGTGGTATAATCGTCTCAGTGAATATCTTTTGAATGAAGGGTATATTAACAATATAATTTGCTCATGTGTGTTTATTAAGAAATCAAAGTCTGGGTTTGCTATTATCGCAGTTTATGTTGATGATTTGAATATCATCGGGACTCATAAAAAGCTTATACAGATGATAACATTTTTGAAAAATAAGTTTGAAATGAAGGATTTAGGCCAAACAAAATTTTGTATCGGCTTGTAGATCGAGCATCTATCTAAAGGGATTTTTCTTCATCAGTCAACTTTTATTAAAAAGGTATTAAAGTGCTTTAACATGGATAAGTCTCATCCAATAAGCTCTTCCATGGTTGTTCGATCCCTTGATGTGAAAAAAGATCATTTTCGTCCTCGAAAGGATAATGAAGAAATTCTTGGTTCAAAAGTAACATATCTTAGTACTATTGGTACATTAATGTATTTTACTAATTGCCCAAGATTTGATATAACATTTTTTGTTAATTTACTAGTAAGATATAGTTCTTCATCAACTTAAAAACATTGGAATGGTGTTAAACAAGTATTTCATTATCTTCGAGGAACAACATAAATGAGTTTGTTTTATTTAAAGAACTTAAAGGCAGAATTGGTTGGATATACAGATGCTGGATATTTATCAGATCTATATAAAGCACGATCTCAAACAGATTATTTGTTTACATATCGTGGTACTGCTATATCTTGACATTTTATAAAGCAAACTCTAACTGCCACATCTTCTAATCATGCTGAAATATTAGCATTATATGAGGCAAGTCAAGAATGCATATGGTTGAGATCTTTGATTCAACATATCCATAAAGCATGTGATATTTCATTTGCTAAATAAAATCCAACAATTTTATATGAAGATAATGCAATTTGTATCGCCAAAATCAAAGGAGGTTACATAAAAGGAGACAGAACAAACACATTTTATCAAAGTTCTTTTTCACACATGAGCTTTGAAATAAAAAAGAGATAGATGTTCATCAAATTCGATCTTCTGACAACATAGCGGATTTGTTCACAAAGGCACTTCCTACAACAATTTGAGAAATTGGTGAATAAGATTGACATGTGTCAATTCAGAGAATTTTGTTAAAATTCACCAAAAGAAGATATCAGCATGAAGAGGAGGTTATTGTGTATAACGATTATGTACCTTTTTTTCCTTTATTAGAATTTTTTTCCCATGGGTTTTTTTTTTTTTTAATTTTTTGATAAGATTTTTAATGAGATATATTATTTATACGGTGGACATCCAAAGGAGGAGTGTTGTAAATCAATTGGATATCACTCTTTAGTTGTAACACCTCAGATTTTCTCTATTTAAGAGAAATAAAAATGTATCGGATGAATAGTATTTTTTGGATGAATAGTATTTTCTAATGGAATAGTATTCATGTGAATAGTAAATTTTTCAGAAAGCGGACCGTGAAGTTGAAAAGCTCCAAAATAAGCAATGGGATTTAAGGAAACTAAAACGGATAAAAAATGAGTTCGTTTGAGGCAAAACAGAACAGTTTTCAGATCTGTTCGGAAATCCAGAAAGATTTTCGAAAATTTTGAAAATCTAGAGAATTGCCAGAATGAGTGTTAAAATGCTCATGAAGTATTTTAGAAACTCAAACGACACTTTTGAAGAAGATTCGGATTGAAATGGAACCAATCCAGAAATTATTGAAAACAATCTATTGAAATTACGGAAAGCCAAAAAGGGGCATGGAATGACTTTTAAGAGTTACCGAGGTTACTAGGAGTATGTACACTGTCTGAATATAGGCCCTAGTGAATCTTGAAAGGATTTCGAAAAAGTCCCAGAAGAGCTGATTCTGGGCGTCTCGGAAAAGTAAAATCGAAAGAGACAAGAAAGGATAAATACGTGAGGCAAGCAACCATGGAAATGTGACATGTGGCATAAGGGAATTGTAAATTGAGTATGAATTGAAAAGATTGTGTAGTAGATTTTGGGATTTAAATTGTAACTTTTAGGTGATTGAATTTAAAAAAAAAAAAATCAAGAATGGGATGTTAAAAATTTCATGATTATATTTAATTGTAAAGGACATATACAAGGACATTTTGTAGCGCTCCAATCTAACTAGACCTAAGAAATTAATTGAAATTCAATTTGTTGTTATTAATTTGATCTGATTTCAGTTTTAAAAGTACAGAAGTTTGTGGATAAATATCCTATTGGAGGATATTTTAAAAAGAAATTTAAAAAATTGGGTTAAAAAGAAAAGGTCATAGGGATTAAAATGAAAATTTACATGTGTTAAAAAAAAAATCAACGGGTGTGTTGATTTTTTTGAAATATAATAATAATAATATTAAATGATGGGATCCATTGAAATAAATAAATAAATATATATATATATATATATTAGTTATTGGTGGTGGGTCATAATCAATTAAATATATATATGTGTGTGTGTGTGTGTGTGTGTGTGTGTTAGTGGACGATGTAAGAAAAGAAAAATAATAAAATAAAAGAAAAAAAATGAAGGTGACATGAGGCGGTGGAGAGAAGATGAGGTCATGGTGTGCATATATATATATATATATATATATATAGTTTCTTAGAAGCAAAAGAAAACAAAACATAGGCCATTCGGCCAGCAGAAGGAGAAAAGAAAAAGAAAGAAAAGAGAAGGAAAAAGAAGAAGGAGATGAAGAAGAAAAGAAAAGCAAAATATTTTGAATGCCCAATTATTCACATAAGTCATTTTATTTTCATAGGATTTTGATCCCAAAAAATATATATATTAATTTATTTTTCTATGAGTTATAAATTAAGTTTTGTATGATTTTAGGATGGATCTAGGATGATAAGAAAATTAAAGGAGAACTAGTTTTAGATCCAAAAATAAGAAAAGGAGTTATATGAGTGGATAAGCTATAGAAAGGGTCCAAAATGTTGGTGTACACTTATCTTAAAAACTTATTTTTATTAATAGAGGTTTTTGTTTAATTTAATATATGAGTTTATTATGTTTTAATTAAATAGATTCTATAAAAATATGCGAATTATATTATGAACGATTTTTATAGTGTTTGATATTTAAATTTTGAAAGGTTTGTGAAAAATTGTGTATTGTTCGAATAAAGAATATGAGATTATTATGATATCATTTTGATAAATGAAAATAGAAGTTTGTTTGAAGATGATTTTAATGACTTTCGAATAAAAACAGAAAAGAAAGGGAAACAAACAGAAGGTAACGGACTACCTTGACTGAATATATATCGGAAAAAGAGCACAATGATTTTGATGAGATTGATGACTAATTTTTAAATGAGAAATGATGTGTTGTGATGCTTACAATGATATTTCGAATAAATAAAAAAAAAATACTTTTTTTATTGAAAAAGTGTTCAGAGTTTTTCGAATGAGAATTTTTGTTGAGAAAGGAAAGTTGTGAAAATATGAAATTTTTGATAATAAATGAAATCATAAGGGCTCGAGTAAACCTGAACATTGGTAAGTGGGGATTGGTAGTTGGCATGCCAATAGGGTAATATTAGCAGTACTGCACCGATTTGTTTATACGTATTGATACTAGATTCATAGACCTTGCGAGACACCGAGTGTCTGGTCCTAGAATTTATGTAATATGTTAAATGAGATCCGGCGGGTAGTCACCAAGTGTCTGATACCGGAGAAACCTATTTTCCAGTTCATGGTATCGTGTCAGAGTTTACAAAGGGCGTAAAAAAATATTAAGTAAAATCGTAGAGATATGCTTGAAAAATGAGTTTTATGTATTTTATATATGTAATTGCTAATAACGTGTTTCCATTGTGATTTATTATAAAAAAAAAAAACAATTCAAAGAAATCAAGTTAAATATGCTTGGAAACGTTTTTTTATGTGCTTTTATTAATGAAGTGATTTTTTTATGGATTATTATAGTATTTCGAGAATGCGTGAAAAGGGTGTGTTACCCTATGATATTTTTGCAAAATGAAGAAGTTAAATTATTTATTTTATATGTGCAATTACTGATAAATTGACTTATTTGTGAATTTTGATTAAAGTTTAAGATTTGGAGAATTTTGTTTGACAATACAATAATTTTTTTTAACGGAATGGTATTTAATTTTTGTTTCGTTTCCTTACGAATATGTGAAAATGGTGAAATCTGGTTTTGTAGGGTCAGATTTGGAAAATGACTTTTAGGCCGTTCATATATATGCGTTTACTAGTAAATTGATCTCTTTATGATTTATTATGAATATTTGATAATTGTGAAATCTTGCTTTAAAATCATGTAAATTTGAAATGGATGAAATTTAAATTTAGTGTACACCTACTAAGTAGAAATACTTAGCGTGTTGGATTTTCCACGCGTAGGTTAAAATTTTGGGCGCTGCAGATAAGGGTTGACAAGAAGACATTTGCTGCGTTTTTTGCGAGTCACATTCCCTTCATAGTTGGTAGTTTTACGTTTAGTATTGTATAGTGGTGTTAAAATATATGAAAATGCATGTACATGTATATGGATTTACCAGATTTTATAAATAAGGATGTATAAATTGTAGAAAAAGTTTTTGGGTTTATAAAGTAATTCTGTAAAGAAACTCTTATTTATTGTTTAATTAATGTTTAATTTCGATTAGGATGATTTTTATTAAAGTTTGTGTTTATAAATGCTTGTGTGGTGAAGTGGTTTTGGAGTCGGACGGAGGATGAGAAAATAAATGTATTTTAGAAGTGTTTGCTTTTGAAATTTGTAGGTTTTTATAATTTTGGATTTTTCAGAAAAATAACGGAAACTCTGCCGGATTTTTGAAAAAAAAAAAATTATAGTGCATATATGTAAAATAATAGTGAATAAACTGATTAAGGTAGCATCCTTCGACTTGGGTTCTCATCCGAATAGGAATTGGGTAGAGGGTGTTACAGTTTTAGTGGTATCAGAGTTATGGTTTAGGCGTTCCTAGACTTAATAGTTTTTTAAAAAGAATTGTTGCATTTGATTGTACATGGATTGC
The DNA here is from genome assembly GCA_019925255.1 of Litchi chinensis. Taxonomy (NCBI): domain Eukaryota; kingdom Viridiplantae; phylum Streptophyta; class Magnoliopsida; order Sapindales; family Sapindaceae; genus Litchi; species Litchi chinensis. The sequence goes on from CM034467.1 coordinate 7,864,709, forward strand.
ATATAGTAAATAAAACAAGAGGATGTGACTCTAAAGTGTAGATATCTTCTCTATCTTGAATAAGGAAAAGAATGGAACCTTTTGACGCCCTAAGGGCCGGGGGTGAAAAAAATGGATTGGTTATGATTCGTAAAGAAGAAATATGATTCTTTACGATTGATCTCGTATATTAGGTTGCAATTTTTTAAATGTGCAGGAGTTAATCTAGTAGAAAGTGAAGATTTTTGAATTTCTATGATGTCATAAGTTATAATTTAGATGATATTAAGAATTATTATTTGTCTCCTATAGTAGATTGGGACTGGGTAGTTTTCTTTAAAGATTATTGTTGAGACATGGGAATTAAGAACTATCATTGTGAGTATGTATCACCTGAAATCTTGGGGTGATATTGTGAGTTGTATTTAATACTAAATAGTTATGGCCTTAAGTTTGGATGGTTGAAATTACAGAATAGATGGGAAAGATTGCGGAAGAAGATAGGAAGATATCCAAATAGTTAGGAATTTTCCCAGATATGTTTAAGTGATAGAATCGTATGTTGTGATTAAAATGTAGTGGATGTTGTGCTAATTTATTTGATTTCCGTTTAGTGCAAAGTGTGGAGTTTGGAGATATTGATATATGGAAGCATAAATGTGATCGAATCTATGTGTGATTATGAGGTAAACTGTGGATTCAATCAAGGTTAGACCCTAGAAGCAATTCTGAAGAATGTTAATCAAATTTAGTAGTTAAAAGTATTTTGATGGAATTTTATTGGCATTGATAATGAGATCAAAATAGGTTCTCATTAGTAATTAAGTTGGTACATCGATGTTTAATTAAGATTATCCGTTGCCCTAGGATTCTGGTAATTTAGTTTGATAAATTGGAATTTTCAAAGGATTACCTTTCGTGGGTTAGCCTATTAGATCACATGCCCAGGTTCGAGTATTCATTGTAACCCAGTAGAAGGTCGTCGCTTCAGAAGTAGTTACCGATGTGATCACCGCCATGGTAGCAATTCTGTTCACACTGAGGATGAAGGCATAGTAAGGGAGCTTCTTTTGAACTTCTATACAAGTTAAGGAAAGAAAAAATCTAGCTTGTTGCCACGATCATGATTAGACATCGATAAGACATAAAAAAATTTATTATGGAATCTTCAAATGATGAGGCTGAGTCTAGGCTGACATCAGTTTCGAATAACTATTTTGAAAATGAGATAGATTAGTCTGTATCTTTCACTATGTTGCCAATCCGATGAAGAAAAAAAGGAGAACCCTATCTGTAATAAAAGACGTATATCCTTGCGTGATGTTGCTGTTAATGGGCTTCAAACGATTCATAAGAACGTGGTAGCATGGAGATTTGATCTTACTAATGTGATACCAGAGATATCATTGCTTTCTAAAAGAAAAGGTGAATAAAGCTTCGAAAGCTAAAGAAAAGCTTTGAGGAAACTATCAAGACTACTTTGGTTACGGTAGTGCCTTTTAAATTCAAAGAGAAATCTAGAAGTGAGCAAGAAATCCTTGTGGAATCCCGTGTCTAGAACTTTCGATCTATAAGAGGGGAGACCTTCATTAAAAGATTTGATGGACCGCATAAATTTAATTGGTGAAGCTCTTAAAAAGGAACGACAGTTTAGTGAAGTCTAAGTTTGTAGTCTATTTTCCTTGAAGAGAATTCTAGGAATAAGAAGATATCTGATCAAGCTATTGGAATAATGATGAGGTCAGGGTTTATAGTTGATGATACAGAAGATGTTATGAATAATGTTGCAAATCGAAAGATTTCGTAGGAACGTGAGAGTGAGATACCTTGCTAATATCCTCTGCCTAGTTTAATGTTTGGATCATTTAAATTTCGCGGACGAAATTTCTTAAGGACGGGAGAGTTGTAACGCCCCGAATTTTCTCTATTTAAAAGAAATGAAAATGTATCAGGATGAATAGTGATTTTCGGATGAATAGTATTTTCGAACGGAATAATATCCACATGAATAGTGAATTTTTTTAGAAAGCGGACTGCAAAGTCGAAAAACTCTAAAATAAGTAATGGAGTCTAAGGAAACTGAAATGGATAAAAATGAGTTTGTTTGAGACAAAACAGAATGATTTTCGGATTCGATCGGAAATCCGAAAATTTTTTGGAAAAATTCAAAAATGTAGAAAAGTGTCAAAATGAGTGCTAAAATGCTCATGAAGTATTTTAGAAACTCAAACGACACTTCTGAAAGAGATTTGGATTGAAATGGAACCAATCCAGAAATCACTGGAGGCGATCTAGTGAAATTACGGAAAATCAAAAAGGGGCATAGAATGACTTTTAAGAGTCACCGATGTTACTTGAAGTATGTATGCAGTTCGAATATAGACCTCGATGAATTTTAAAAGGATTTCGAAAAAGTCCCAAAAAAGTTGAATCTGGGCGTCTTGGAAAAGTTAAATAAAAAGAGACAAGAAAGGATAGACACTGGGGCAAGCAACAATGAAAATGTGACATGTGGCATAAAGGAATTGTAAATTGAGTATGAATTAAAAAGATTGTGTGGTAGATTTTGGGATTTAAATTGTGACTTTTAGGTGATTGAATTGGAAAAAAAAAATCAAGAATGGAATGTTAAAAATGGCATGATTATATTTAATTGTAAAGGACACGTACAAGGACATTTTGTAGCGCCCCAATCTAACTAGACCTAAGAGATTAATTGAAATTCAATTTGTTGTTATTAATTTGATCTAATTTCAGTTTTAGAAGTACAGAAGTTTGTGGATAAATATCCTATTGGAGGATATTTAAAAAAAATTAAAAAAATTGGGTAAAAAGAAAAAAAGGTCATAGGGGTTAAAATAAAAATTTACATGTGTTGAAAAAAAAATCAACGGGTGTGTTGATTTTTTTGAAATAAAATAATAATAATATTAAATGGTGGGACCCATTGAAATAAATAAATAAATATATTTATTAGTTATTGGTGGTGGACCATAATCAATTAAATAAATAAATATATATATATGTGTGTGTGTGTGTGTGTTAGTGGATGATGTTGAGAAAGAAAAGAAAAATAATAAAACAAAAGAAAAAAAAATGAAGGTGACATGAGGCGGTGGAGAGAAGATGAGGTCGTGGTGTGCATATATATATATATATATATATATATATATATATATAGTTTCTTAGAAGCAAAAGAAAACAAAACAGAGGTCATTCGGCTAGCAGAAAGAGAAAAGAAAAAGAAAAAAAAAGAGAAGGAAAAAGAAGTCGAGAAGAAGGAGGTGAAGAAAAAAAGAAAAGCAGAATATTTTGGATGCCTGATTATTCAGATAAGTCATTTTATTTTCATAGGATTTTGATCCCAAAAATATATATATTAATTTATTTTTCTATGAGTTATAAATTAAGTTTTGTGTGATTTTAGGGTAGATCTAAGATGATAAGAAAATCAAATGTGAACTCGTTTTAGATCCAGAAATAAGCAAATGAGTTATATGAATGAATAAACTATAAAAAGGGCCCAAAATGTTTGTGTACACTTATCTTAAAAACTTATTTTTATTAGTAGAGATTTTGGTTTAATTTAATATATGAGTTTATTACGTTTTAATTAAATAGATTCTATGAAAGTATGCGAATTATGTTATGAACGATTTTTATAGTATTTGATATTTAAATTTTGAAAGGTTTGTGAAAAATTATGTATTGTTCGAATAAATAATATGAGGTTATTATGATATCATTTTGATAAATTGAAATAAAAGTTTGTTTAAAGATGATTTTAATGATTTTCGAATGAAAACGGAAAAGAAACGAAAACAAATGGAAGGTAACGGACTCCCTTGACTGAATATATATCGGAAGAATGGCACAATGATTTTGATGAGATTGATAACTAATTTTTAAATGAGAAATGATGTGTTGTGATGCTTATAACGATACTTTGAATAAATAAAAATATATATATATTTTTATTGAAAAAATGTTCAAAGTTTTTCCGAATTAGAATTTTTGTTGAGAAAGGAAAGTTGTGAAAATATGAAATTTTTGATAATAAATGAAATCATAAGGGCCCGAGTAAGCCTGAACATTGGTAGGTGGGGATTGGTAGTTGGCACGCCAATAGGGTGATATTAGCAGTACTGCACCGATTCGTTTATATGTATTGATATTAGATTTATGGACCTTGCGAGGCATCGAGTGTCCGGTCCCAGAATTTATGTAATATGTGAAATGAGATCCTGCGGGTAGTCACCGAGTGTCTGATGCCGGAGAAACCCATTTTTCAATCCATGGTATCGTGTCAGAGTTTACAAAGGACGCTAAAAAATATTAAGTAAAATCATAGAGATATGCTTGAAAAATGAGTTTTATGTATTTTACATGTGTAATTATTAATAACATGTTTCCATTGTAATTTATTATTAAAAAATAAATAAATTCAAAGAAATCGAATTAATATGCTTGAAAACGTCTTTTATGTGTTTTAGATGAGCTTTTATTAATAAAGTGATTTCCTTATGGATTATTATAGTATTTCGAGAATGCGTGAAAAGAGTGTGTTACCCTATGGTGTTTTTGCGAAATGAGGAAGTTAAATTATTTGTTTTATATGTGCAATTACTGATAAATTAACTTATTTGTGAATTTTAATAAAAGTTTGAGATTTTGGGAATTTTGTTTGACAATACAATAATTTTTTTTAACGGAATTGTATTTAATTTTTGTTTCGTTTCCTTATAAATATGTGAAAATGGTGAAATCTGGTTTTGTAGGGTCAGATTTGGAAAATGACTTTTAGGTCGTTCATATATATGCGTTTACTAGTAAATTGATCTCTTTATGATTTATTATGAATATTTGATAACTGTGAAATTTTGCTTTAAAATCGTGTATATTTGAAATTGATGAAATTTAAATTTAGTGTACACCCACTAAGTAGAAATACTTAGCGCATTGGATTTTCCACGCATAGGTTGAAATTTTGGGCGCTGCAGATAAGGGTTGACAAGAAGACATCTGCTGCGTTTTTCGCGAGTCACATTCCCTTCATAGTTGGTAGTTCTATGTTTAGTATTGTATAATGATGTTAAAATATATGAAAATACATGTACAGGTATATGGATTTACCAGATTTTATAAATGAGGATGTATAAGTTATAGAAAAAGTTTTTGAGTTTATAAAGTAATTCTGTAAAGAAGCTCTTATTTATTGTTTAATTAAAGTTTAATTTCGATTAGAATGATTTTTATTCAAGTTTGTGTTTATAAATGCTTGTGTGGTAAAGTGATTTTGGAGTCGAATGGAGGATTCGAAATGGAAGTTGAGAAAATAAATGTATTTTAGAAGTGTTTGCTTTTGAAATTTATAGATTTGTATAATTTTGGGTTTTTCAGAAAGATAGCGGAAACTCTGCCGGATTTTTGAAAAATAAAAAAAAATTATAGTGCATATATATAAAATAATAGTGAATAAACCGATTAAGGTAGCATCTTTCGACTCGGATTCCCATCCGAATGGGAATCAGACAGAGGGTGTTACATTAGTATTCTATGACCTCTATATTAAAGATCATTATCACTCAAATAATGGTCATTATAATAGTTACTTAATATTTTCTATAACTTCCACTTTAAAGATCATTATCACTCAAATAATGATCATCATAATAGTATCTTAATGTTATATATAACTTGTGTATTTTCTATTTCTTACATTTATAATTCTTAACCTATAAATAGAGAGCATAAAAGTTTGATGATTTTATCCTTGTATAAGAAATGAAACAATAAAATAGCAACTCTCTTCAAAATTCTTCTTGTGTTTTATATTTAGTTTTTGTTCTTATTTTGCAATATCTGAATATTGTATTTGTTTTATACCAATATGTGTATTAATGAAAAAGTATTTTATTAATAAATATACATTAGCTTCCTAAATTAATCTTGTATTACTAGATTATTACTAATGTATCCCTGACAAAACAAATCTCAATTCTAATCAAAATCTTTAAAAAAAAAAAAGAAAAGATATTGATCAAGCCTTAACGCAAACCCTAATCTAACTGTAGAAAACCAAACTCTAAGATTGGCGGCAGCGGCTGTTGGCCACCAATTAGAATTAAAGAGGCAAATACTTGCGTTTGACAAAGGAGGATGTCGTGGCCTCCTCCTATTTGAATAAGAGAAGGCCTTCCAGCCTCTCCCAATCCTAATGATAGAGGTAAGTGGTCTCCATCATGGAGATCTTCGACCTTTGTCACAAGTGTAAGAGGAGGCCAACGACCTCCTCTTGCAACAACACATTGACGAAGAAGGCCAATTCTTTATTTCTTTTTTAGTTAAGATATTAAAATATTATTTTAATCATATAAAATAAAATAATTAAATTATAAAATACTATAAATAAAAATTAACATTATTTTAAAGTAATGATGAAAATTTATTAGAAAGAAATGAAAATATGAAAATTAATATTTAATAAGAAGGATATAATGGTAATAGTACAATCACTTAATATTAAGTTTAGGAACCTGAAAATGAAAAGCAAACATAAAATCAATATGTTAAATGTATTGTCTTATTAGAAACTTACTTACGGAGGCTCTTACAAGACTTAAGACGAAAAAAGGAAAAAAAAAAAAAAAGCCACCTTAATTTAATTGATATGTGATCAATGAGAAAAATTAAAATTATGTTCTATACTTGTTTTGTTTTGTTTTTTTTTTGAAGAGATTAATGTTATTTACTTATTAGTTGAATTTATATGACATATTATGAATTATAATACAATTTAAGATTTGAGTTTATTATAAATGATATTATGTATCAGTCATAGCTAGAAAAGTTAATGGAATTTAGATTACCTAAGAGACCTTGATATAGATACATATGCCCTTGCTACTTCACCAAAGTGTATCAAAATTACATTTGTACCCTTATATTATTGTACGTACTTGCTCTTCATGTTTAACTTAGAGTTATCTTGTTACTCATAGTAATCTATAGTTATACTATTATTCATTTTATTTAAGGTTTTACAATAATCAGTGCAATCTTGAATTTAAAATTTTACATAAACTTAATTTTGCTTAAGAGAATTAAAAATAATTTTCTTATAAAAAATTGTTTTATTTAAAGTATTTTCTATCAAATTATTTTTAAACAATGTAATGAAGATGAAGGCATGAAGATGGTTAGGTCTAAAATGTTGTTATTAGAGTTGTCAACAAGGTTCCAAATCTCTGTCCCCATTTGAGAGGAGATTTTGGGGATTTTTGAGGATTGGAGATCGGGATGGAAATACATTACCAAATCCAAATGGGGATGGAGATAAATGAATGAAGCCACTCTTATCCCCATTTCACCAATTTATAACTTCATCATATATAATAGTTTTATATTGTTCTAATTTTTGTCATATGTTATGACTTATGTTAGAGGATTATAATTGTAATACAAAATTGTAGATTTCATATGTTGAAATATTGTGGATTTTTTATATGCTAAAATTGTGAAGCCTGGAATTTTTTCTATTTAGGAGAAATAAAATTTCTTTTCGATGAATAGTAATTCCAGATGAATAGTATTTTCAAGTGAATAGTGATTTTCGGATCCGTAAAACCCAGAATTTTCTCTTCAAAGGAGAAATAAAATTTTTTTCGATGAATAGTATTTTCGTGTAAATAGTGTCTGCGTGAATAGTGATTTTCAGAAAGCAGACCATTTGAATCAAAAGCTCCAAAATTAATACTAGTGTTAAACGAAACTAAAGCAAATCAAAGATAAGTCCATCTGAAGAAATTTTAAGTGATTCGAAGTTTATAGGATGAAAGTACTCTATTTGATTTTAGTACCATATACACTTTCGATGGAGAAATAAAATGATCTAAGTATCCGAATATACAATTAAATTTTAGTAAAATTTCCGCATAGAACCGGAGATGATTTTATTTGCAAGACAATAAAATAGTTTAAATCGATTGGATCTGGATAGATAATCGAATTTCAATAAAATTCTCGAATGCGGAATTGGGTTCTAATGATATTTTCAGATGGACCCGAAACGATTCCCAATACGAGAATGACATTTTAGGAAATCGAAAAGCTTGAAAATATTGCATAGTAGGACACGTGTCAAGAAATGAGAGAATGAGAGTTACATGAGAGACAAGTGTCACATTTGATGAATAATGTGGAGATAAGTGTTGTGGTGGATAAGCAAGTGGATGATAAGTGGAGAGGCCATATGAAGCACATATATATGAAATGAAATGTTGAAATAAATGAATGAAATAAGAAGAACATCGGCACATGTAGTTTCGGTCAACAAGGGGTGTTCTTTTGCTGAGCAGAGAGCTATCGGTTTTGGAGAGGTAAAAGGAAAGCTATTTTACCATGAGTTACCAAGGGAAAAATTTGTTGTTCTAATGACTTGGAAGCTATTTATTTTAGTAATCTCAACACAAGAGATCAATACCCACTCGGTCAAGCAAAACAAACAAGAAGGAGAAGCAATTTGGCTAGTGAAGGAGGACAGGTCTGCCGAGAGGAAGGTGTCATGATAGCTTGTATTTTGTGAAGTTTTGAAGCTGTTTTTGAAGGATTTTCACACATGCAAGAAGCAAAGCACAAGAAGCATAAGGTCAAGCATTCAAGAGAGAAGTGATTTCGGTTTTGAGAGAAGAAATGGAGGAGCTTGACCGAGAGGTGAAAGAGTTGAAAACAGTGGTTGTTTTGGTGGTTCGAGAAGCTATTTTTGAAAATTTTTCACATATGCATAAGGTCCACACCAACCTAGAATGGAAATCCATCCATTTGGAATCAATTTGAAGAGGTAAGATTTTAGTTTTCATGAATTAGTTTATGTAATCCTTTGATTTATGGACTTGGTTGATTTTGTGATGAAATAATGTTTGGGTTTGTGGCGTTCTAATTTTAAGATGATGTAAATGGAATTGCATGTAGTTTTGGTATGAAAATTGAAAAGAAAATTTGGTGTTGGAAGCACGTTATGTCAGGGCCAAAAGGTGGTAGATGGTTTAAATGAATTTTGAGTGTGTTGTTATGAATTTTGGTGTGATATTAGTGTGTAAAATTTTGATTAAAAATTGTTTTGCATGTTTTGAAAGACGTTAGGGGCTGTTTTGACAATGAAAAATAGCTTGGAAATTCAAAGGAATGCATTAGAATATAATGGTGATTTTGCGATAAATATTTGTGTAAATACGAAAATGTGATGAATAGTAAATTAAACTTGCAATTACACCCCTAACCATATGTGTGAATGTTATTACGATGAAAAAAAAATTTGCTGTTGGAAGCAATTATGTCACGGCCAAAAGGTGGTAGATAGTTTAAATGAATTTTGAGTGTGTTGTTATGAATTTTGGTGTGATATTAGTGTGTAAAATTTTGGTGAAAAATTGTTTTGCATGTTTTGAAAGACGTTAGGGGTTGTTTTGACAATGAAAAATAGCTTGAAAATTCAAAGGAATGCATTAGAATATAATGGTGATTTTGCGATAAAAATTTGTGTAATTACGAAAATGTGATGAATAGTAAATTGAACTTGCAATTACACCCCTAACCATATGTGTGAATGTGATTACGATGGAAAGGTTGCAGATGAGTTTAGCTACAACATTGCTTAAAAATAGAATACTCAAATATGTAGGTAACATGGAGACGAAGCTACTCGAAATCGAAAATTATTGCGAGCTAGAAAATCACGAACATTCCGTGAGCTAGAAAACTGTGAGTGTATATTTATTTTACGAACGTCAAATACATTATTAGCTTATTATTTTTAAAGCACAATTATTTCAAAACAAATTTTTATTAAGCATGATGAATTATGAAATACTTTTATGTATTAGTTTAAAAGAAAGTATTTTAAGCATGAAATTATAGAAATGTTGAATTATATTGTTTTAATGAGATTTAAAGAAATATGTCTCAATATTTTCATGTTTATAGATCGAAAGAATACAAGTTTGAAGTGCATATATATATATATATATATATATATAAAGTTTTAAACGACTAATGGCTTACCCAATCTTATAGACTATTTATAAATTCAAACCTGACGGAATACCCTATACGTGTATGGCTAGTGTTGGAAGGGCATGTTACTAACATTTGTATGTAAGGGTTGAGTCAGTTGTGTCACCCTCTATACGTATGGGTATTATTTTGCTCTATGTATGCGATGATAAAATTCCGCTGCGTGGTAGTTGAGATGTCTTTGTAATTTTGTCATGGTGAGCGCCGCTAGCGATTTCACCACGTGACCTCACATTAAGTGGTGCTAATCTAGTCGCCATGTGATTGTAGCTTCTCAGGTTTTCGTTAGTATGTTTTAGAAAGGAAAGCAAATTTATTATATGTGAAATTTAGAAAAGTAGTATTGTAACCAATTTTCGAAAGATTATGAAATATAATAGAATTTCATAATGTTATTCATAGTATGAATCTTTATAGTTGTTTATCAAACTTACTAAGTATATGGTTTCAGAAACAAAAATGTTTAGGAAATCAAGATTCTTTTAAAATGGTTTTTGGGAGGATATTTTTAGAAAACATGTTTATATAAAATTGGATAATACTCACTGAGTTCCGTTAGCTTTCGTTTTTCTTGTTTTTATTATGAAAAACCTCCCTAGATGCAGGTATTGGCGTCCAGAGCGAGTAAATTTATGATGCAAGGATAGGTAAGCTCTTCTGATGACATAATAGTGAAATCAATGTATATATTTTTTATGCTTCATAAACATGCATAAAGTGAATATTTGTTTTTGACCTTATGTAAATATTGAGATTTTTGTACAATGAGATATTTTGAAATTTAACATGATTTCGAATTTAATTATTTCATTTCATAATTGAGTTATTTATTTCATGATTGAGTTTGATTGTGAAGAGGGCCTGAGGTCCCTATTGAAAGTGGAGAAATGAATGAATGATTTTAAAAGTGTTTATATGTTAATTTACAAGTGTTTTGAAATGGTTGGAAAGTTCAGAAGACAACCATTGTACTGTTGAAATTTTTCCACCCTGATATTTAGATTATTACGAAATGAAGTTTTATATCAGGTTCGTTCTACGAAATCCTTTTAAGTTAGTCACCAATAGAAGATTGCAAGGATTTCCATTAGGGTGCTGGGAGAGTTCTACTCGGGTCTCAATAGGGGAAATTAGGGTCGGGTCCCTTCAAAAATTTAATAGAATTATGCTGTGAATTATGTTTTTAATTATATATTTTTTAAATTTTGGGGCAAATGGGGTGAAATGGAGGTAAGAAAAATGGGGAAAAAAGAGGAAATTGGGGAACAAGGATGCAAGAACAGATGCATGACACACCACGCCCCCACTTCCCCTTCCCACCCCGACCCCTCTCCTTCGCGCAGCCTACCTCTATTTGCCCACATTGACATCTCTACTAGTTATGGAAGATTTTCATGTCTAATTTATTATTTTCATACTAAACAATTTTTCTTTAAATATTTTGAAACAATCATGACTTATGCATTTTTTTCTCTCTTCATTTTTTTTAAAGCATTAAAAGTTTATCAGGAATCCAGATCTATTGAAATCCATTACTACGTGCATAATAAGAGGGATGTATATATCTCTCTCTTCAATTTCATTAAACCAATATAACTTCAAGACAAATTCCATAATTTTATGATATATTTTCTTGATGAGCTTTAAAAGCAAAAAATAAACCATGTATTGTATATCAAAAACATTACAAAAACAAACAATTCACCTATGAAAAAATCTTTTTCGAAACCTTTGTGATTGTTCAACTGGTCAGAATTTAATCACTAATAAATAGAATTGAAATCTCAATTCATAGATAAGAGTCTTTTGCCTTCAAACCATTTTCTCTGTTTTGGTCTTTGTGTTCGTACATTATTAATCATAGTTATAGACCCCATTATTTAGTCACCCTTTAATACCTCTGTTTATAGAGTTTTTGACATCACTCTTAAACACCAATCATGCTTAAATATACGTGATTGGATAATTGCTAGTGTAGTTATCATATAACTACAAAAATGATTATTTATTTTTTATCCAAACTCTTATTTGGATTGAGTCATGGGTTTGAATAATTTTGGGTGGACCCGACTCATAGCCCATTAAAGCCAACATCCCCTACATACACAAGATGAGTCAAATAGAACTCATAGGGAAAATATTAGTAAGGCCTTCATAATAAGGTGTTAAGGCATTCATACAAACATATACATAATGTAACTTATGAACAAACAGTATATATAATATAACGAGCTTGCCATATATTATAATGAGGCTTGCCTTTCAAATCTCAATTATACTACCTCACCAAAGATCAAAACTTGTTCATTATCATTATTTATTCAAGTATATTTAATCTCTCAAAATAATATATCCGATCCTCTAATATTTTATATAATTACATTGTTATTCAAAATCACAATTTGTCGTGATGTAAATACATTGATAAATTAAAATTCATCAAATCTTCTTATTTCACTTTCGTCCCTCAGTCAACAGAAATTATTAACACCATGAATATGTCCCATAAGCTCAATTATCATAGACATAAAAGACATAATAATGATACAAAAATCACTCCATTGCTTTGAGATAAAGGAAATAGTTGTTGGAAAATTGGGACATTAATGTCCAACTTTATGAATCATTTTGATTAAAGTTTGATGTCAGTTTTGGAAGATCAAAGTAATTTGTGTTCTTATCTGCAAGAACATCGAATTGGTATATTTGTTAGGTCAAAAATAGTGCTTGGGTGAATGAGAAATTGAAACTTAAAGTGCATGCAAATAAGGTCTTTTGATCTTTAAAATTTGAATATTAGTTAGTAATTTTTGTAGGATTAATTACTAAATAAATTTTGTCTTTGTAACTGCAGATATAATTATTTCATGAATAATTGTAATTATTAAAATGAATAATTTTAAATTGAATTTGTAGAATTAATTTTGAATTTTGTAACTGTAGATATGATTAATTCTGAATTGAATTTACAAAATTAATTTTTGAATTTTGTAACTATAGATATATTTAATTATGAATTAAATTTCTAGAATTAACTCTTAGATTATGTAACACCCTCCTTTTTTATTCCTATTTAAATGAAAATCGAGTCGAAGGATGCTACATTTCTCCACCTATTTAATTATTATTCATATATATATTATTTTTTTTCGAAAATCTGACAAAGTTTTATTTTTTTTTTTGAAAATCTCAAAATTTTAAAATCCTGCAATTTCAAAATCAACACTTATAAAATATATCCGTTTTTTCAACTACCCTTTCGGACCCTTCGTCCGACTCAAAATCACTTCATCACACAAACTTTTATGAAATCACGCATTTATTGAAAATCACAATAAAAAAAGTAAACACAAAGTAAAAATAGAGTGATAATTATTTTACCAACCATTTTATAATACCAAAAACTTTTCTACACTTTTTATATATTATCATTTACAAAATCTCATGTCTACCAATACGTGTACATATATATACATTTGTCTTAATGCACTTTAACACAAATATATATACTAAAAGAATAACTACAAAAAATGGAGAGATGTGACCAACAGAACGCGCGGAAGATGTCTCTTCGTCAGTCTCTATCTATAGCGCCAAAATCGCTACCTATGCGTGGTAAATCCAATGCGCTAAGTATTTCTACTTAGTGGGTGTACATATGATTTAAATTCACCATTTCATTAAATTACCATATTGTAAAACAAAATTCCATAATTCCCAAACTCTTATAAAAAATTTACAAAGAAATCAATGTACAAATAAATACACATATAATATATATATATATATATATATATAAAGGTCATTTTTCAAGCATAACAATACAATTTCACCTAATATTTTTCAGTACCATTTGTAAACTTTGACACAATACCTTGGACTGGAAAACAGGTTTCCCCCGGCATCGGACACTCAATGCCTACCTGCCAGATCATATTTCACATAACACATAAATTCTGGGACCGGACACTCGGTGCCTCTCAAGGTCCAGAAATCTCATATCAATGTATATAGGTAAATCGGCGCAGTATTACTATAATCACCCTATTGGTATGCCAATAACTAATCCTCACCTATCGATGTCTAGGTTTACTAAGACCCTTATAAATTTTATTTATTACCAACAATTTCATATTTTTAACAACTTCTATTTCTAAATAAAAATTTAGTTTGGAAAGCGACTAACAAAATTTCAGTCACAAATTTTCCCATGTATTCAAGGTATCAATACAAGCATCACAAACACCATATTACACTCAATAAACTCATCAAATTTTTATAAAAAACATCATGCCCTTCACCTAGCATGGTTTCAGTCAATGTACTAAAATGATCAAATTCCTTCCAAATCCTTTCTATTTCCATTCAAAAATCATAGAAGTCACAATTCAACATCATTTAACATCAATTCATCAAGGTAATTCCACAAACCCTTTACTTTACACATTTGGTCAACATCTTTCCATCACAAAATTCTCGAAATTTTCGTTATTCAAATCCACACCCTAATTCATCATATCATCCATGCATAGTTGTGAAATCAATTTAACTAAAAATGAGAAAATATCACATACTAAAAAAATCAACACCTTACTAATAAAAGTGAAAATTTCAAGCAAGTGTACACCAATCTTTTGGGCAATATTTCTAGCTTTTCCACCCCACCAATTGAAGCCTATGACTTCTCCTTATCCTTCTCTTGGCTTCCTTGAGCCAATCCCACACCTAGGATTTTAAAGAATGCATTTATCATCATCAAAATCAAATCCATCAATACAAATGCAAAAGTGACTACACCTACATGTTCATGAGTGCTTCTACATCATTTCTAATCTTAACCCATCACAAAATCAAAAACCCACATCAACTTACCTTACTGTAGTCCTTTTCTTTGAAAATCCACTTGTAAATCTAAATGGGGTTTGGTGAATTTAATGTTTTGGATGGGTAGAGGATGTATAGAAAAAGGTTTAGGAGTGATTTGTTAGCTTGGAATTGAAGAAAAATAAAAGAAATGGAGGAGGGAAGTGGACGACAAATATGGAGGAAGAAGGAAGAAATGGGTTTTCTTTCATGCAACTTGTCTTTATATAATCTTATCTTCTCTTTACAATTCTACCCCTCAACTAACTCATTTATTACCTCCATGTCCTTGGTTGCAAATGCTAGCTTCTAATTGGTTGAATTTCTAACTAATCCTCCCACTAACTTAACTAATCACTTTTTAGTCCAATTTCAATTAATTCCCATCACTTTTTGACTTTTGATTTGTCAATCTTCTATTAGTCCAAGAATTAATCACATATAATGCATTTTAATTTCATTACTCTCACATCCAATCACATTCTTCCATCACTTCCCTTTCCCTCATTGAATTTCTAATTTAATTCTTACTTATAGAATACCTCCAAAAACATTAAATCCCTTAAATTAAAAATACATCTCACCCTAAATGCATAAAATTTCTAATTTAATCTTACTTTTATATTCTAATTTCAATCAAAAATATTAATCATGTTGAAATATATATATATATATATATATATAAAATTCAGGGCCTTATAGATTAATATTTTGTAACTGCAAGATCAACAGAATTAAAAAACCATTATTTCTTATTTTCAAAGTGTCCACATGAAACATATAAATTGGCATCATTTCTGGTTGTTTTTAGGCAACTAAATCCATTTTATCTTTTGGTTTTACTTTCTCTCAAATATTGTTCTTAGTCATAAGTTTCCAGAGTGATAGAGATTTGAGCTCAATTTGGTTCGTCAAAATTTGTGTTGTCGTATTTTGGGAGATAAACACTAAGCAACACAAATGATGGATAACAAATTTGTCTTAAGGACAGCTTGTTACACATGGGCCTCAATATTTTTATTTTATATATCTATTGTTAGAAATTCATTGTAATCTAGAGAGTCATTTTAAACTTTATATTATTACTTGTTCATATTGTTATATTACTAACAATAGTCATTGAGAACATAACTTGAAGTTTTAAAGAAACTTCAATAAAACTTGCACAATAAGGAATTAATGATAAATTCATCTTGTTACACATGGGCCTCAATATTTTTATTTTATATTTCTATTGCTGCAAATTCGTTGTAATCTAAAGAGTCATTTAAACTTATATTATTACCTGTTCATATTGTTATATTATATACTAACAATAGTCATTGAGGACATAACTTGAAGATTTAAAGGAACTTCAATAAAACTTGCACAGTAAGGAATTAATGATAAATTCATCTTGTTACACATGAGCCTCAATATTTTTATTTTATATTTCTATTGCTACAAATTCATTATAATAAAGAGTCATTTTAAACATTATATTATTACCTGTTCACATTGTTATATTACTAACAATGGTCATTGATGACATAATTTGAAGTTTTAAAGAAACTTCAATTAAACTTGTACAATAAGGAATCAAGGATAAATTCACTCATTTTTCATATCAGTCATAACAAGCACATGTCAAAATATATGTGTCTCATCTTGGCTTGTTGTTTCGGCAAACAAGGCAACTGTACATATAAGAATACAAGTCTTAAACCTAATAACATACTTTCATATGTGAAACGAATATCTGTTAGTATTACATAAACAAGAATGTGTATTGATTCATAAAACAGAAATAGTTTAGTGTAACAATTATAATATCACAATCTATGCAAGTTTAAAGATATAGCATGTAATATAAATACATCTCGTCATAGCTTTTGTAAGCGGATCCGTCACTAACTTATGCATAGATATATACTTAATTGTTACATTCTTTTTCATCACTATGTCTCTAATGACATTATACTTAGTAATGGTGTTAGTCCCTATAGATCATTATGAATTAATTGGAGAGGTGAACAGACTATTATTGGATAATTTGAAAGGCAAAGCATGATGTTTGAAAAGCTGACAAGTATGACAAAAATCAAGAATCTTATTTGTTGCAAATTTCTCATTACACTTGTAACATTAATTTCAATACTTAATAAGATGGATGACCCAAACGTTGATGCTATATTTTATTTTAAAATTAAATTATAACCATATAAAACTTGCTCATACCTGACTCAAACGTACTAGAATTTTTATTATTTTTGGAAAATTGAACTTGACATTTATTAGAACTGGTTAACTGATTAGTTTTGATTGAATTGAACTTGGATAATTCTACAAAGTCAAATGACATCCGTCTGACAAAATAAATCTTTTAAGTCTCTCTTCAAAGATTACTCTTTAGGTGGTCTTGTCCTTCACAACACAGACATAAGAAAAAATATTTAACAGCTAGACTATTGTCTGCTTGTTGTAAATCAATTGGATGCCACCCTTTAGTGTTCTATAACCTCCACATTAAAGATCATTATCACTTAAATAATGATCATCATAATAATGCCTTAATGTTTTCCATAACCTCCACATTAAAGATCATTATTACTCAAATAATGATCATCATAATAGTGTCTTAATGTTATGTATAACTTATGACTTTTCTTTTTCCTACATTTATGATTCTTAGTCTATAAATAGAGGGTATATAAGTTTGTATGATTTATCCATATATAAGAAATGAAAGAATAAAATGGTTACTCTCTCTTCAAAATTCTTCTTGTGTTTTAATTTTAGTTTTTGTTCTTATTCTACAATATCTTAATATTATATTTGTTTTATAAATGTTATCAGCACAAATCTAGTATGAAAAATTTCATTCATATGATCTACTTTCTACTATTTGATTCACATAATCTTGCTAGTACATGTGTTTCGTATAAAGATTATGTTATACTAACAGATATTATGTTAGATCCAAAATAAAATTTTCTTCAAGTTTAATTGATTTTATCTTTTTACTATTTTGGTTTATATGATATTTAAATATATGCAATATGGATCTTGTTTTGCAGGCATATGTTAAGAGTTTCAAATCCATATACTATTTGCATGATTTGCTTAATCGTATAAAAAAAACATATTTAATAAAAAAAATTGTTTTATTGGTTTGATTGATGCAAAGAGAGAGAAAAAATATATACATGAAGTTTGTCTTTGTTCTATGTATGGAGAGAAAAAAAAAATTCTTTTTCTTGTTTATATACTATGCGAAAAATATATAAAGTATATATATTTTAGTTCTCTATGAGATATCGATATTCTTGGTGTTTGTTTAAATAGATTTATGAACATTATTATATGGGAATTGCTATTTTTGGATATTCTGCATTCAAAAGTAAGTTTAGTATCATTAAACTTATTTTTTTTTATATTTTATTTAATATAATATTCCTTCTAGATTTCTAATCTGTAACCTGAAGTTTGAAAGTAAAAATTAAAACTAAAAGTTTTAGCTTTCAAATAGAACCAGAAGTTTTATAATCTTAATTTAATTAGAACCATAAGTTCTAAATTTTCAATTGTATTAAAACCTGAAGTTTTGTATTGAAAATTTGTTTAGAATTAGAAATTCTACACTTTCAGTTTAATTAGAATTATAAATTCTGATATATTTATCTATTAGAACCAGAAGTTCTATAGTGCTAATTCATTTAAAACTAGAAATTCTAATTAAATTTTAATTAAATTTTGTTGGCCTTCATACTCAATGCTGACAATTGAATATGTCAAACAAATTATAGTTGCCTGAAGCAACATAATTGTCCCTTGCCTATTTTATAGAAAGAAAGTGTCTTAGACCATGGATCTAAGCACAAAAGGCAACAAAATATACAAGTTTGTGTTTTATGTATGCAACCAATATTATGCATATACATATACAAAGAAAGTAATGTGGCTCTTTCGGGTTATGAAATATTAAGTAAAGATCGAATGAATTTGATCTTATAATGTTATGCTCTTGTTTTTTGCATATGACATAATTGTTCCGTCAAATTCGATTTAATTGATTGGATTCTCAATGAATGATTTGAATATAAATTTTTATATTTCAAATCTAAACTAGAGGTTCCAGATTCTCAATAAATTTATTCTCAATTTTATTTGGATCTTAAAACTTAAAGTTTCAAATCCTTCAATTATATATTAGAATTTATTTAGATTTTGGAATCAGAAGTTTCAAAATTACAAATGAAAAAAAAAAAGAGAAAAACTAAATCAATTCAAATTTGATATGAAAAAAACCCATCTCAAACCAAACATATAGATTTGAAAACATGTCTCCTCATTAAGGTTGAGTGAGACCTGAAAATCTTTATACTAATTTCTGTTCATGATTTCAAGATATATAGATCGTGAAATTTAAATTCGTAAATACATTAAAGTATTCTATTTTCTGTTTATGAATTTCAATACACCGAGGTATGTATTTTCATATTTATGTATTTAATACGGATTACTTGATCGGATATTTAATGATCTCATGCCTCATGTCACATAGTTAAATCTATTTGTATTATGGTTAAATTGTTACCTTTCAGTGATGACATGGGTTTGATAGTGACATGAGCTATTAAATGTGGAAATCAGGTAGCAATGACTATTAGAGTTTCCTGATAGTGATTTTATTTGAGATCTTATAAAATATATCATAAAATTAAGGTATGATTGTAATTTACTTAGAACTTGAAGTTCTAAAACTAATTATAGTGATTGATGTGAGTTGGAAAAAAATTTTGATGTGATTTGAAAAAGAATTTTATTCTCAATTTTATCAAAACCTGAAGTTTTGAGTTACTATCATATTATAATTATAATATACAATCACATCATAACTTGAAGCTTTAGGTTTTTGAGAAGAAAAAAGCAAGATACGAAATAAGGTACATGACATATATTTTCTTATACCTTCTTTGATTATTAAATATTTGTTATAATTAGTTGTAATAGTATTTTGAGAAATTATTCATTAATTCACTGTGATTACAATTTATATATCTTGGTAAATGAATAAATTTATATTTTTAAAGACATATGTATGTATATTTGATTACCAAATAAATGAAGTAAGATGATTGAAATAATTTGTACTTCAAATTTGCTCTTGAAGTAGCAATGTTAATGATTATGGGGTGAAAAATTATTTATTTCACATGGCTAAATTAATTAATATCATTCCTTGAAGTGAATGTTAAATCATCTAATAGTCATGATAATTATTATGATCAATAAAGTTTCAATGATCATAATAAATTTTAACCACCTGAAGTGGAATTCATACTAAAGCAAAGTAAACAAAATGTTTACAATTAGTGGAATATGAAATTAAAATAATTATGTACCTAAAGTATACCAAATATTATATTAATCTTTTACCAATATATAAAGGCTCCAAAAGAGCAAATTTGCATATTACAAATTAAAAAAAAAAAAAAAACATTGTTATTTTAATGTTATATATGCGAAACTTTGTTACTTTAATAGATTCTAAAAGAATCTATTTAAATATACATTAATGAAATTATATCGCATTTATATTATTCATACTGTTATATGCCAAAAGCATATTTTACAATGACTATCATCTTATCATAAATATAATATGATCAAAAATTTTAATGAATCAAAAGTTTGTTTTTAATCCAATAATAAAAAGAAAATGATGCATCAAATTATTGGAAGTAATATGAATATCTATTATGGAATTTGAAGATTCTTACATAGTAAATGTCCTTGAAGGACAATAATTGATATTACAATTTGATCCCTGAAGGACATTATGTGTTTGGTCCCTTAAGGACAATATGTGACATTTGAGTCATTGAAAAATAATATGATAGTCTAATATATCCTTAAAGGACAGTAAAATAGTATCATTAAGTCACGTAAGGACATTATGATGATATAAATAAGTCCTAGAAGGACATTATGATGATGTAAATAAATTCATGAAGAATAATAAAATAATGTCAATGAATAAATTTTTTTGTCGTTGGGGGGAGAATAAGGATAAAATTAGGAAAACTTAACGAGATAAAACATTTTTACCTATGTGCCTTATGGATGTGATAACGACATATTTATATAGGTCATTATATAACAATATATACATGAAAATCCCTGAAGGATTTAAAATGCCTGAAGCATATAATTCAAATTCTCGTAACTTGTATTCAATAAAGTTACAATAGTTTTTATATGACTGAAAGCAATACAGATAAATGTCATATAATTGTCTTAATGAATATCTTACAAAAGGAAGATATATTAATGATCTATATGTCCTTTTGTATTCATAAAAAAATCAAAACCTGGATTTACAATTGTAGCAATATATGTGGATGATATGAATTAAATTAGAACTCTTGAAGAGCTCTTAAGAACTGTTAAATATTTGAAAGGAGAACTAAGATATAAAAACAAAATATTATCTCAGCTTAAATATCAAGCACAAACAAGAGGGAATGCTAGTTCATCAACTTGAAAACACTAGAATGAAGTCAAACATATTTTTCAATATCTTTGTTGAGCTACAAGAGTAACAATTATATACATTTCAGGGGGAGTATCTTATATCAATATGGACATATGTGCACTACACTTTTTTTTTCTTTGATCAAGTTTTGTCTCACTGAGTTTTCCTGACAAGGTTTTTAATAAGACAATATTTGGTATGTCGAAATTGGTGAAGAAGATTGACATGCATCGGTTCAAAGAATTTTGTTAAAATTCACTAAAAGAAGACATATTAGCATGAGGAGGAGGTTACTGTGTACAAGAATTATGTACTTTTTTTTCCTTTATCAAGATTTTTTTCCCATAAGATTTTTTTTCTTGATAAGGTTTCTAATGAGACATATTCTTTATACAGTGGACATTCAAAGAGGGAGTGTTATAAATCAATTGGATGCCACCCTTTAATATTCTATAACCTCCACATTAAAGATCATTATCACTCAAATAAGAATTATCATAATAGTATCTTAATGTTATATATAACTTATAACTTTTTTATTTTCTACATTTATGATTCTTAGCTTATAAATAGAGGGTATGTAAGTTTGTAGGATTTATCCATATATAAGAAATGAAAGAATAAAATGGTTACTCTCTCTTCAAAATTCTTCTTGTGTTTTAATTTTAGTTTTTGTTCTTATTCTATAATATCTTAATATTGCATTTGTTTTATAACATTGCTATAATTTTTGAAATACTTAAAGTTATTTTGTAATGGATGGAACATATAAAATTTTATTTAATAGAACCATAGAAACTAGTGTTCTCAAATTTGTACTACCAATGTGAGTAATACTAAGCTGACTATCATCATTGATAACAAGTTTCTTTTTACAAGTTTGTTCTTACCATGATAACCCATTTTTGCCATTAGCTTGTTCAGATCATTGGTTACATGATTCGTTGCCCCACTATCAGCTGACCAATTTGGATCTCGTATCACTTTTGGTATTCGTCAATAAAAAGTGATCCTTTAAACATGCATTGCATTTGCATATCATAGTTAGGTGCATTGGCCGACCATATTCTGCCAGGTAAAAATTGTTTCAAGTTTTTGCCACACTTTGTGAGATGTGCTTAGACTAAGAACTTTGGCTAGGATTGATTCAGTCTTAGAACTCAATAACCACCCTAGAAGGAGCTGATCATGAACTATCTAATTATCATTAGTCAGCTTTGGTTGAGGAAGTGTATTAATTGTTGTGATGGGTAAAGTTTCAGGTTGGTTCTTAGAAGATATCCATCTAATTTATATCCTTTAATTACTGGAAGTACTATTGATGTCCAAAGCAAATGATTTTTGTGATCCAGCTTGATCATAGATGAGTGATTCAATTTTCCATCGAAGGAGAAAATGAGTCAGCAGCTAGCTGGTATAATAGGAAAATTAAGTGATGTGGTAGGAAAGGAAATGGGAGCAGTTGTGGTGATAACAACATTAGTGGGTATTGTGGAAGTAACAATGGTGGTGTTGATTGTATCAGTCATAATAGATGTGGAAATTGAAGTGGATGAAGTTGACATGATGAAGGAAATTGAATGTTATGGATGGTAGTCTCTTGAGTACTTTAATACCAACTTAAAATAAATCTAAAACTCCATAAATAGAGATAAAGACCAGCTTAATTGGTTCTATGTTATGGTTCTTGTATGTTTAATCAATTAGTAACAAAAGAAAATAGAAAGGAAGAGAAGAATATAATAGAAAAGGAAGAATTAAGAGAGAAATAATAAGAAAATAGTAGAGAGAAAGCATTCAGAGAGAAAGAATATAGAGAAAAGATATTTGAGAATTTTTTATTTGTTTATCATAATGATACAATTTTTTATAAGAAGAAAATATAATCTCTAACTAGATAAAACAGGAAAATACAATATACAAATATAACTAATTAAAAAAAAAAAAAGAAAAACTAATGGTGTTTTGTTGAGTTTGGCTTAATTAGCATCCCACATCTGATGAATGTTTTTTTAGTTTAATTAGCATCCTACATCTGAAGAAAATAATGTGGTGGAAGCTTTAGTGGGATATAAATAAGCTCTTTAGCTAATTACTTTTGTATTGAAAAACAAGAATTAAAAAGATCCATATATTTGTATTATTCTTGTTTTCTCCCCATTTGTTTCTGGGTTTTGGGATCTTGCCCAGATTTTGTAATATTTTCTTTGGAGGTAGTGGAAGTTTTCAGCAGCGCCCGTGGACGTAGGTTTTTATACCGAACCACGTAAATTTCTGGTGTGTTCTTTATTTGTTCGCTTTGCATTTATTTATTTTTCTGCTTTATTAGTATCAGTTATTTATATTTAATAGCTAGCATTAGTAGTTATGTATTTGTTTAATTTTCGCTGCGCACAACAAGTGGTATCAGAGCTCTAGGTTTCGATTGTTTTGGGGAAATAATCTAGAGCGTCAGCTGACTATTAAATATTTGTTTATAGAGCTTGAGTGTTATTTTGGAATAGTTACAATTTAGGAAAGCTCTGTCAAAAAGACTATATTTGTCTAAGGAGATTGGATTTTAAGTGGGACCGTTTGTGATCCCTCCAGTCTTTCTTGGGAGCTGACCTTTTGAGTACTATTCATTTTATTACCAAGCTATTAGCATAAAATTTTTGGTGTAAAGCAAAAATGACAGCATCTTTCTCTTCGTATGCAAAAATTGAAGAGGAGAAATTTGATGGTCGAAATAATTTTGGCCTATGGCAAAGCGAAGTTATGGACGTCTTGTATCAACAAGATTTGGATAATGTTCTGGAAGAAACAAAACCAGAGGATATTAAGGAAAGAGATTGGGAGAAGCAAAATGCAAAGGCGTGTGGTTTAATTCGCTCATGTCTCTATAGAGAGCAGAAGTATCCGTTCATGAAGGAAACCTCTGCTAGTAAATTGTGGAAGGCACTAGAAAATAAATATATGAAGAAAAGCAATGAGAATCGACTATATTTGTTGAAGAGACTTTATCGTCTTCAGTTAAAACAAGGTTTGAATATTGTGATCATATTGATAATTTCAACCGTTTGTTAGCCGATTTGTTGAATTTGGATGAAACCTTCAAAGATGAGCAAAAGGCCATACTGTTGATAGGATCTCTTCCTGATGAGTTAGATCATTTGTGCATTACACTTATTCATGGGAAAGAAAAATTGTCCTTTGAAGAAGTGAGTACAACTTTGCTTAATTATGAAATTCGTAAGAAAGATCGGAAAGAGAATAGGGATGAAGCAGCAGAAGCGCTTACAGTTAGGGGAAGAAGTAAGAATCAAAAATAAGAAAGAAAGGGCAGATCACAGTCAAGGAAAAGACCTGATAAAGATGAATATGTTTTTTGTCATGAGAAAGGGCATTGGAAGAAAGATTGTCCAAAGTTAAAGAAGAAAGATAAGGGCAAGGGCAGTGTTACTTCTGATGCAAATGTAGCCGAACATAATAACGATGATTTTGCGTTGGCCACTCAACAATTCGTATCTGGAAGATATGAGTGGATTTTAGATACGGGTTGTACTTATCATATATGTCCACATAAGGAATGGTTCTTTAACTTCGAAGTGCTAGATAATGGAGTTGTTTTCATGGTAATGATAACTCGTGCAAAACTATGAGGATAGGTTCAATTCGGTTAAAGAATCAAGATGGATCAACCAGAGTTTTGACAGAAGTTCGGTATGTACCAGAGTTAAAGAAGAATCTCATCTCATTGGGAGCTTTAGAATCTAAAGGCTACAGGGTAATTATTCGAGATGGTGTTCTGAATGTTGTGTCTGGTGCATTGGTAATAATGAAAGGCACAAGGAAGAACAACTTGTACTACTACAACAGTGGTACAGTTACTGGATCAGCAGCAGCAGTTTCAAAGAAGAATGTTGATTCAGATTTGATCAGGCTATGGCATATGCGCTTGGGACATGCGGGTGAGAAAGCCTTAAGCAGTTTGGTGAATCAAGGCTTGTTGAAAGGAGTAACTACCTATAAATTAGACTTTTGTAAACATTGTGTTCTGGGAAAGCAGACGAGAGTAAAATTTGCAACTGCAATTCATGATACTAAAAGTATTTTGGATTATGTTCACTCTGATGTGTGGGGACCTACTAAGACAGCCTCTTTGGGTGGTAAACACTATTTTGTTACATTTGTTGATGATTTTTCCAGAAGAGTTTGGGTATACACGATGAAGAAAAAGGATGATGTAATTAGGATTTTCCTTAATTGGAAAAAGATGATTGAGACTCAAACTGGGAGAAAGATTAAGTACCTCAGAACAGATAATGGAGGTGAATATTGTAGTAAATCTTTTAGAGAAGTCTGTCAAGATGCAGGTATTGTACGTCATTTTACAGTTAGACACACACCACAACAGAATGGGGTGGCAGAACGCATGAACCGAACGTTGCTGGAGAAAGTTCGGTGTATGTTGTCCAATGCTGGGTTGGGCAAGGAATTTTGGGCTGAGGCAGTGACTTATGCATGTCATCTCATTAATCGTTTACCATCAACAGCGATTGGTGGTAGAATTCCGTTAGAGGTATGGTCTGGAAAACCTGTTACTGATTATGATTCTTTACATGTCTTTGGTTGTTCTGCTTATTATCATGTAAAAGAATCGAAGTTGGATCCGAGAGCCAAGAAAACTATTTTCGTGGGGATTTCATCAGGGGTGAAAGGATATAGGCTTTTGTATCCAAATTCGAAGAAGATAATATTCAGTAGGGATGTTACTTTTGATGAATCTCCTATGTTAAGGAACAAAACAGAGGAGAATGCTAAGGGTATTCCGCAACAGGTGGAGTCTACTGGGAAATAGGTGGAGTTTGAATCAACAATCAATCCAGTTAAAATTGTTGATGCAGATGGTGACACTCCTATGACAGATGATGTTTTTGAAGAAGAAGTAGAAGAAGAGGTTCCTACCCAAGAACCTTCACAGCAACAAGAAACAATTGCAATAAATAGGCCAAGACGTGAGATTCGCAGACCTGCTCGTTTTACTGATATGGTGGCCTATGCACTTCCAATTGTAGATGATGATGTCCCTTCCACTTATAGAGAAGCAGTCAAATGTTCTGAAGCTGATAAGTGGAAGAAAGCTATGGATGAAGAAATTCAATCTCTTCGAAAGAATGAAACTTGGGAGCTAGCTAAATTACCGAAGAATAAGAAGACAATTGGGTGTAAATGGGTGTTTACTAAAAAAGAGGGATTTCCTGACAAAGAAGATATCCGCTACAAGGCAAGGTTGGTGGCGAAAGGCTACGCTCAGAAGGAAGGAGTTGACTATAATGAGGTATTTTCTCCAGTTGTGAAACACTCTTCCATTAGAATTCTATTGGCCTTGGTAGCTCAGTTAGATTTGGAACTAGTTCAAATGGATGTAAAAACTCCATTTTTACATGGTAATCTAGAAGAGGAAATCTATATAACTCAGCCAGATGGATTCAAGGTTGTTGTTAAAGAAAATTGGGCTTGCAAATTGAAGAAATCGTTTTATGGTTTGAAACAGTCTCCTAGACAATGGTACAAGAAATTTGATCAATTTATGGTGGGACAAGAGTACACCAGAAGCAAATTTGATAATTGTGTATATTTTCGAAGGCTACAAGATGGTTCTTTCATTTACTTGCTCTTATATGTTGATGATATGCTGATCGCTTCTAAGAACCAAGTGGAGATTAAGAAGCTGAAAACTCAGTTGAATTCAGAGTTTGAAATGAAGGATTTGGGTGAAGCTAAGAAGATTCTTGGTATGGAGATTAGTAGAGATAGAGGAAAAGGTAAAGTTTGTTTGACTCAGAAGCAATATCTGATGAAGGTATTACAGCGTTTTGGTATATCTGAACAGTCAAAACCTGTAAGTACGCCACTTGCTCCTCATTTCAAGTTAAGTGCATCATTATCTCCAAGTACTGATGAAGAACGAGAGTACATGTCTCGTGTTCCGTATTCCAATGTAGTTGGTAGCCTGATGTATGCTATGGTGTGTACAAGACCTGACATTTCACAAGCAGTTGGAGTTGTGAGCAGGTATATGCATGATCCTGGTAAAGGACATTGGCAAGCTGTGAAATGGATTCTATGGTATTTGTTAAAAACCGTAGATTTTGGTTTGGTATTTCAGAAGGAAAATTCACTTGGTCAGTTTGTAATCGGATATGTTGATTCAGATTATGCTGGTGATTTAGATAAACGACGGTCAACTACTGGATATGTATTCACTCTAGCAAGAGCTCCAGTAAGTTGGAAGTCTACTTTACAGTCAACAGTTGCTTTGTCTACGACAGAAGCAGAGTATATGGCAATGACAGAGGCTGTGAAGGAAGCAATTTGGTTACAAGGATTACTTGTAGAGTTGGGAATGAGACAGAAGAATATTACTATTCACTCGGATAGTCAAAGTGCCATTCATTTAGCAAAGAACCCAGTATTCCATGTTCGCACCAAGCATATTGATGTTCGATATCACTTTGTGCAGGAAATTCTGAGTGAAGGGACGATTCTCTTACAGAAAATTGGGACTGCTAATAATCCTGCAGATATGATGACCAAAGTGGTGACGGTAATCAAGTTCAACCATTGTTTGGACTTGATCAATATTTTGAAAGTCTAAAAGACATGTTTGAAGGCATTGCTGAAAGCTAATACGCCAAGGTGGAGATTTGTTGAGTTTGGCTTAATTAGCATCCCACATCTGATGAATGTTTTTTTAGTTTAATTAGCATCCCACATCTGAAGAAAATAATGTGGTGGAAGCTTTAGTGGGATATAAATAGGCTCTTTAGCTAATTACTTTTGTATTGAAAAACAAGAATTAAAAAGATCCATATATTTATATTATTCTTGTTTTCTCCCCATTTGTTTCTGGGTTTTGGGATCTTGCCCAGATTTTGTAATATTTTCTTTGGAGGTAGTGGAAGTTTTCAGCAGCGCCCGTGGACGTAGGTTTTTATACCGAACCACGTAAATTTCTGGTGTGTTCTTTATTTGTTCGCTTTGCATTTATTTATTTTTCTGCTTTATTAGTATCAGTTATTTATATTTAATAGCTAGCATTAGTAGTTGTGTATTTGTTTAATTTCCGCTGCGCACAACATGTTTGGATGCAATTTTGAAAATGGTTTTTTATTTTCAAAAACAAAAAATGAGAGAAAGTTGTTTGGTATCATGTTTTTAAGAATGAAAAATACTTTTTTAAATTAAAATAATAACTAAAAGTGAAAAAAATATTTTTTAAAATGTTTTTCACTATTTTCAAAACATGTTTTCAAAATAATTCATTATTTTTTCCTCCGAACAACTATTTTAATCATTTTCAAAAATAATACCAAACATATTTGCATCTTTTTCTTTTTTTGAAAATAACCTTTAACAAATCATATCAAACACATTATATTTTCAAAAACATTACTTTTAAAAATAGTTTTTAAAAACATTATTTTAAAAATGATTTAAAATGCCTATTAATATTCAAATCTTCCTAATTAATGTTGAAGTTCTAACATTCACCCTTCCTTTTGAAGGCAGCTTGTCCTCACGCTGCTTTAGCCATAATCATCAATGGATAATTGGAAATCAGATGTGTTCATGTTTTTGGTTAGGTACAATATGTAAACCTCAATCTAAATTATTGTGTGTTAGTATTAGTAGTTAAGTTATGAATTTAAGTTCCTAGTATGAGTAGTTAAGTCATGATTTTATATATGAATTTTATGTGAATAAGTTTAAAAAGATGTTAAAATTTAGTAGAGAAATTTTCGAAGTTTATTGAACTTGATTAGAGATAAAAGCCAAAAGAAGGGGCATAGTTGTCATTTTTCTATTGGAGACTTTAGGGATTAATATAAATCTGAATAAGATAGAGATGTCCTAAAATAATAAAAAATTAGTTAAATTCTACTGATAAGATTCAAATGAAAGTCGTCAGAATCCGAAAATTTGGAGTGCCACATGGCGTAAAGTGATTGGTTAGAAAATGTAATGATTGTGGAGACGACAGATGGACAAATTAGGGATCTAGATGAGTCAAGTTTATCCAACTTGAGGTCAAAGTGGAATTTAGTGAAGTCCAAGGGTGGAAATGAGATTGTCAAGGGACACGATGATCATTTTTTTATTTATTAAAAGCTTGTTTATACGAAAAAGGGGTGTGTTGCCGGGTAACACACGAAACTAATGCCATCACCTAGAAAAAAAAAAAAAGAGGTGACCGTGAACAATCAAGGAAGAAGAAACAAGAGTTCTAACCATTTTTAAGGCTTCAAATCAAGAACTTAAGCTCTGCAAATCTAGGAGATCAAGCTTAGAGCAAGAAATAAGTTAAAGGAGATGAGTTTTTAAGCTTTTCATAAGTTATTCAAATGGGAGATTTTGTGAGTTATGAATGTGTTATTTATTATTTGATGTTATATTGATATAGGTTTTTGTTTGTGCTTTGATTTGAGTTATATGGAACCCAAAAGAAGCTTGACAAATGTGTTGTTATGTAGGTTTGAAGAGCTAGGTTTTTGTAGTAAAACTCTAAAGATGAATGAATGATGATTGATATGAATTATGTTGTAGTTTAAGTATTTGATGCATTGTCTCAATGAATTATTAATTTGGTAGCTCAAAATTTGATGAGACAAACTTGATATGTGTGTGGGTGTGTGGTGAACACCAAAGCAAGGGTGTGTGTAACCCTTGTATTTTGATGAGAATGAGCATGGATTTAATGGCTATTAAGTGGTTGTTGTAATGTATTCAAGAAACCATCACTTAGATGACTTAAAATGTGAAAGAAGTAAGAATTGGGGTGTTGTGTATGTCTCACGGGAATAAGAGGATTATGTGATGTCATTGTGTTTTGATGTGTTTGAGCTTGAATTGGTACTTATTTGATGTACAATAAACATTAGAAAATGCTAGAGTTACAAAAGAACAAGATTAGAAAAAATTAGCATTATTATGGTTAGTTGAACGACAATCAAAGTTACTAAATAAAGTCACCTATTTCATGCATTCTTAAGCTATAAGCCAAGGAACTCAAGAGATAAAGTTAGATAATCAAAATGTGTAAAAATGCTCATAAAAAGTATTGAAAATAAGAGTATTTCATAGGTTTCACCCTACTATAGTCGGAATTTTTCAAAACTATTTTATGGGTGACTTAAATGAGAGATAGAGAGATGATTCAAGCGGAAACGGAAGCGAAAAAGCCCACAGAACGGGCTGTGAATAGTATTTGATCAAAGAAGATCTGAAAATTTTGACTTTTCATTCCGGGCCTCCGAAAATTATACGGACTGTATGAGGATATATTAGGGGTATATAAGTAAAACTTTTGCAAAAAAATCGGAATTTTAGAGTTTCGGTTAAGTAGAATACCGCAAATCAAGTTTAAGTGTAAAAAAAGGCTCAATAAGGGATCTGAGTTAAGAGTTTTATTTTTGAGCTTTATATAATTAAATGTGGAGTAATTTTAAGTAAAAGTATGTTATGTAGGTGTCAAGGAGGCCAGTGGAGCAAGACAAGAAGATTAAAGCCTTTTGAGCAAGTTTTATATTCAAATGGTGAAAGCGAAAAGTATCACATGGCGTTTTGTGAGTAGAAAACTAGTTAGTTAAAGTGTTATTTTATTTCAAATTTATTTCTTGTTTATATATGAATGAATGCATATTATTTAATGTTCCTATGAATTTATTTATTATATAATTAAGTTGTTTATTGAAGTTATACTGAGATTCTAACATATGAGTTTTAAGTTGAGTATATATTTATACCAAGAACATTCTAGAAGTAAAGATTTCAGGTTTTCTACCTTAAAAATGAGTTTATTCTAAAATATTGAGAAAAAGAGTTTTATTACGCCTATGGTTTACCCTAATCCTAATTGAGTACCCTATGCGTGTATGGTAGATATGAGAGAGTCACTAACCGAGAGTGGAGTCTGGACGACTCCTAAGAGAGAGAGTCAGTTGAGTCACTCTTTGCATGTATAAGGGTAGTGTAGATTGGATTGATTGCGAAAGGGTAATGTATGCTCAGAGTTTACACATCGGCGACTACACAGGGCTGATTCTTTAATTCCTAGTGGCAAACGAGAGAATTTATGTTGTCATGATAGGAGTAGTTTCCCTAGGTTACCATAAATGCGAGAAAATGAGGAAGTTTAAGAAAAAGACTGAGAACAAACTTGAAAAACAGTTTTCAAACGAGTTTTGATAAAGTATTGTAGAAAAGAATAAAACTATTTTTCTTTAGTTTTATCAAACTGTAATTCTCACTGAGTTTTACTTATAGTTTGTTTTCAATGTGTTTCTTAAAAATTCTCCCTCAAGTGCTAGAGCAAGTTGCATAGGAGTGAGTCGTCCAGTAAACAAGGCTTAGACAGACGCGCGGATCGACTGACGGACGACCTCTACTACCTTGTATATTTCATATTTTTGTCATGTGTATCTTTTGTATCAATGCATGGTATAGATTATAAATGTAAATATAAGTTTTTTAGTGCGTGTCTTTATAAAGATGTTTTGATAAGAAAATTTTAGTTTTTCAATCAATTTTTGTGATTGTGGTTTTTCATGCTGAAATTGATTTTGGGATGAGGGCTAGAGGCCCCTGGTAGTTGAGATTGAATGTTATAAAAGTGTTTTTAAATTGTACTTGAATTTGTAGGGTGGCATAGTTCAATAAATAGCCGGCATGTTGCCAGATTTTCATCAGAAAAACAAAAAAAATTTACCTTTGCCACCTATTAAACAAGCTATAAAACAAGTTAAAGTAAGTTTCGGTGCTCCGATGAGATTTCCTTGGGCCAAAGTTAGGGTTCGTTGGGGTTCTATCGGGATGCTATAGGGTCTTTCTCGAATTCAGATGAGGGATTCAGGAAGAGTCCCATCACAATAGCTTCCAATAAACATTGGTTTGGCTTAAATGGTTCATTGCAAATAAAACACAGCCCTTTGTATAAAAATAACACTATTGTTGATGATTAAAGGACAAAACTTGTATATTGTGTTCACTGTTGGTATATGTATATATATATACACACAAACATACATTTGAAGTTAACATTATGATTATGCTAATTGTAAGGATTGATTTATGTGATACTAAATTAATCAGCTGATAGCGAAGAATGGAAAGTAAATCATTTTGGTTTAATGACTAATTGACAAATGCTGAGATTGTGTGCTCAAATGGTGGTATTGATTTGATCATGCTTACTAAGATTGTGCTTTGATTCAGGAGTATCCTTAACATGCCCCTATAAGATGGTGCTTCTATTGAAGGCGCCAATCTTGCTTCTTTGGAGGGAAAGCCGACGTCAAGAGATGGGTTTAGTTAGAGCATTAGCTAGATGATCATTTGTGGAAACATGTGAAACATGTAGTTGTCCTTGTTGAATGTTGTCATGTACAAAGTAAAAATCGATGGCAATATGCTTCATCTTTGAATGAAAGACAAGATTGGCACATAAATAAGTGGTCCTAATATTATCATAGTAAACTGTTGGAGCTTGAGAAAGAGAAACACCAAGTTCTTGTAGAAGCGATTAAACACAAGCAAGCTCAGTAGTGGTTGTAGGCTTGTAGCAACTGATTTGTACTCTGCTTCCGTGGATGACCTTGCCTATTTTTTTGCTTTTGAGAGCTCCATGAAATAAGATTAGAACCAAAATATACAATGTAAGCACTTATAAAGGTTTGATCATCCTTATTGCTAGCCCAATCAGAATTAGAATAGGCATAAAGGATGAAAGGTGAGGACTTACGAAATTGAAATCCATGTTAAATGGTTCCCTTGGGATAATGCAACAATCTTTTGATAGCTGGCTAATGAATTTCAAAAGGCTTGTGCATGAATTGAGATAGTTTATTTATTGCAAATGAGATATATAGTCATGTGATGTACAAATATTGAAGGGCACCAATAGTTTTTCGACATTGAGTAACATCAACATTAGACGCTCCATCATGTAAGGTAAGAGGAACAGTCAAAGACAGAGGTGTTTGAACTTCTTTGGCACTAAGCATATTTGTTCTTTCAAGAACATCTCTAATGTATTTGTGATGTGAGAGAAACAAACATTTACAGTAGGTACCATCTTAACACCTAGAAAATAGTTTAAAGTACCTAAATCCTTGATTGAAAACTTGTTTGCCAGTTTGTGGAGAAACTTTGTGATAAAAGACAAATCATTTCTAATGAGTATAAGATCATCAATATAGACAAGGAAATAGGCAGTAGTCTATTCATTTGAAAAAAATGATTAGTGAGGTATTTGACTTGGAAGCTTTGAATCCATTAGCAACTAGAAATCTGCTCAATTCTTGATAGCAAGAACGAGGTGCTTGTTTAACGCTATAAAGTGCTTTTGCTACACATATGAGAAGGATTAGTAGCATCAATAAAACTAGGTGGCTGATGCATAAATACCTTTTCAGTTAATAAGTCTTGAAGGAAGACATTATTCACATCAAGTTAACGTATAGGCTAAATTTTGGATGCAACAATGTACAACATTGTTCGAATAGTAGTCGATTTTACCATGGGGCTAAATGTATCATGAAAATCGATTCCAGGGCATTGATGAACGTTTTTGGCTGCAAGGAGAGCCTTGTGCCCTGCAATACTGCCATCTGGTGTCTTTTGATTCGAAACACCCATTTACATCCAATTAAATTTCGTGATGAGTCATGTGGAACAAGTCCCAAGTGCTATTTCTCAATAAAGCATTGAATTTCTCTAATATAGGTGATCTCTTCTCAGATAATTTAAGAGCTTGTGTGACACATGTACGTTTAATTGACTTAGAAATGGGATAATTGTGACAATAGAAAATTGTTTTGGTTTAAAAATATTATTTTGTGAGCATGTAACCATAGGGTTGTACATAGTTGTTATGGTGAAGGAGAAGAAGAATTTTCTATTGACAAAGGAGAAAACCTTGATTTGGTTGTGGATTCAGACATGTCATATAAGGTACCATCAACCTGAGAAGATTTAACAGATGTGTTGAGTGAACTATCAATTGGTTGAGCAACAACAATATCATTTCTTTTGTAAAGCAGTAGTGCTATCTTGATCCACGTTGGTATTTTGTGGCAAGACAATGTTGGGATTATTTGAAGAGGGAACGATAAAGTGAGAAGGATCATTGGCTGAGAAAGACCATTGGGTTAATTAGAGTCATGCTGTGGGTATATTTGGGACACATAAATGGGCTGGTAAAAGCCTAAAGAACTGATCCAATGGATTGACCCAGCATATGAAAGCCCAGTTCACCAACACCCAGTTTGCACAAGCGAGCTCACAATTTGCTGATGCAGTTCTCAGGTCGCTGGTCAGCCATGGTCTAGCTCGCCTTATGCTTAGCTCGAGGTCGTCCAAGGTAGGCTTCAGCTCGCAGCTTAAAGCACTCGTTAAGGGAATTTTTAGAAAGACAATAGCCCAAATTGAGAAAGAGTTAACTATCAGAATTGGAAATAAATTCAAATTTTTATGTCGGCGGAATCAATCCCTGATATGGCAAAATCTATCCTTAATATGGTGGAAACTAATTTTGAAAGTGTAATTAATGTGAAATTCTTTTATATTTTAATTGTAATTAAATTGTAACACCTCACGTTATAAATAAAAGTTGAAATTTCATTGTAAAAGGACAATACTTAATAGCATACTATGACTCTGTCAAAATCACCAAAGAACACAATCGTGGACATAAGCATTGTTCTAGTTGAACCACGTAAAAATCACCATGCAAATACTGTTCTTTTTTTCCTTTTTACTCTTTGTTTTGTTTTGTTTCTCTTTAATTGTAGGTATTGGGTCAAGAACTTGGGTCGACCAAATTCGGACCTCGACAAGTCAGAAACATGAGGTAATGAAGATTGATAAGCGGCAAAAGGAAAAACTAATTCCACAAAAGTGACATGACTAGAGATAAATATTTTATCAGTTGTGGGATCAAAACATTTGTATGCACTTTGAGAGGAGGAGTATCCAAGCATGGCACACGATTTTGAGTGAGTTTCGAGCTTGTGTTTAGAAAATGGTTTAAGCCTAGGATAACAAAAGCAACCAAACACTATTAGTTTCAAATAATTGGGTGGATATGAGAACAATTTTTCAAAAGGAGTTATGAAATCAAGAGTTGGCGTTGGCAACTTATTGATGAGTTAAGAAGCTATTTGAAAAGCATGGGGCCAAAATTGAAGTGGTAAAGAGGCCTGATGCATAAGAGTTAAACCTATTTCAACCATATGGCGATGTTTTCGCTCAACGGATCATTGTGTTTAGAAGTGTAGAGAGGAGTGAGGAGATGATTAATTCCATGAAATTCAAAAAAGGAATTTAGTTTTTGATATTTTCCCACCGCCATCAGAATAAACAGAATTGATAGAGGTTATGAAAAAAATTTTAACCGCAGATTTGAAATGAGAGAAAGTATTGAAGACCTTAGATTTTAATCTCATTGGATACAATCATGTCTATTTTGTGAAATGATTGACAAAAACAACATAATAAGTAAAACCATCATAACATTTAATTAGGGCTGGTCACCAAATATCAATGTATATTAAATCCAGAGGACCATGACTAGACAAGGTTGATATGGTAGTTGTTCAACCATTGGTCACTCTTACACACCATCTTTACCCCTGCCCTGCATGATTGTTGCCCCTGTGATGACATCCTTCACTAAAGAGAAAAAAAAAAAAAAGGAAAGAATTCAATAGAAACACAATTAGAATGATAGAATCTAGAAACATAAATTAAATTTTTCTTCATTATTGGAACACATAAGACATTAGAAAGAGAAAAGGATTTTATGGAGTGAAAAGTGTAGTAGAATCTGTATGTGAAATATTAAGACCAGTACCATCATTAAGAATAACGTTCAGGGTCTATCATAATTAGAGTGTAGTGAGAAATTATTGAGATCAGTAGTTATATGATGCGATGCACCAGAATAAATAAACCAATTGGAAGAAGTAGCATTGCTGGCTGTAGCATAATTTGCAAATAGAGGCTTATCAATTAATTATTCTATAGCATTGCTTGGCAGAATGTCCACTTTTGTCATAAAATTGATAGATCATTTTGGATTTATCTTTTGATTGATTAAACGTTGAACGAGAAGCACTGCGGTTGTTAGAGGTATTGCTTTCATGCAAATTGCTTGGATGTTTGTTGATTTTATTTTGAAAGCCTCCTTTCTTTGTGAAATCTGTTGTGATAGGACAATCAACACGTGCTTCCTCTTTTTTAAGAAAAGATTCATGCTCTACAAGTTAACCATGCAATTCTTCGAAGGATATAGGAGAGTTTTGAGCTCTAATAGCAACAAAGATTTGTTTAAACTTAGGCTTAGGCCTCACACCATTAAGTGCATAAATTAGAAGATCA
The DNA here is from genome assembly GCA_019925255.1 of Litchi chinensis. Classification (NCBI taxonomy): domain Eukaryota; kingdom Viridiplantae; phylum Streptophyta; class Magnoliopsida; order Sapindales; family Sapindaceae; genus Litchi; species Litchi chinensis. The sequence goes on from CM034467.1 coordinate 7,901,559, forward strand.
TCATCACCAAGAGGAGCGTTAATAATAGCAAGTTCATCTAAAATACTATTGATAAGTTAAAGATATTTTGAGATGACCTTATTACCTCTAGATATGACTGTGAGACGTTCCTTTAGATGCATCACTCTAGATTGAGAGCGATTGACATAGATTTTGGCAAGTTTTGCCCATGCTTCAGCTGTGGTAGATGTCGAAGCAATAAAAGGCATTATTGACAGGTAAATATGCAAAAACTGCATGTAATAACAACTTATCTTGGCGGATCCAATGAGTGTAGACTGAACTAAGCATTTCTCCATTGGTAATTGTGATAGTCGAGGAAGGACATTTAAGAGAACCATCTAAATAGCATAAGAGATCATAGCAGGGAGGAGGGAATTAAATTGTGCTCTCCAACAAGAAAAATTGTTTCCTGTCAATTTCAATGGAAGCTGAGATGAGGCATTGATAGATAAGATGATTAGGATTGGTAAGGATTGTAACAATTATGTTTGAACTGAGGCTCACAGCAACTGTGTTGGAAATCTGGTTGTCACTTGATTGTTTAGACATGGTGGGATTGATAACAATGTGGAATGGAGAGATCTAACTCGTTAGAATTTTGGATTCCTATGATACCATACAAGGATAACACTATTGTTGATGATTAAAGGACAAAACTTAAAGATAACACTATTGTTGATGATTAAGGGACAAAACTTGTATATTGTACTCACTATTGATATATATATACATACATATTTTTGAAGTGAACATTACAATTATGCTAATTGTATGGAGTGATTTATATGATATTAAATCAATCAGCTGATAGCAAAGAATGGAAAGCAAATCATTTTGGTTTAATGACTAATTGACAAGTGCTGAGATTGTGTGCTTGAATCGTGGAATTGATTTGATCATGCTTGTGGAGGTTGTGCTTTGATTCAGGAGTATCCTTAACACTCTGGTATGTCTATCTGCTTGTTTAGCTACTGACATTGAAATCGATGGAATTGGGCCTAATAAAGGCGGTGTTTTGAATTAAGTGATGCCAGTGCCTAAGAAGAACTAGGTAGAACAAAAGTAGACTTGTTCGAAGTTGGTTGAATTCTGACTTTACCATTTGTCATAAAGATGAGCTCTTCTTGGAATCTTTCTTGCTTTAAAGATTGTAAAAGACTACAAGGGCCTCAATAAATTGGTACTGCCGCTTTTATATCTTTGTGCAGCCCAGAGAGAAAACAACTTATTCTATTTGCTAACCTTTTAAATTGTAACTGATATTAGCTTTTTCCAACAACCCAAACCGAGTTTGTGTAGCCTAGTTAAATTGTACGCAAGTTATTTGGCCCATATATAAAATGCTACAACCATTGAAACCAAGGTACAACATCTCCATCTAAATGTGCGATGGCTAAAGACAGTAGCTTGTGTTCAGTCAAAGCAGTAACGTTTTGATATTGTTCACATTGGAAAACCCAACCTCACGGTTTATCACTTGAAAAAAATTAGAAAGGCAATTCACATTTTATGCGGTTACACAAGCACACCTTCAACATGTTGTGGTAATAGGTCTACTTGAAGTCGATTATGGTCAATTGGCTGTGGCCTTGCAATGCCATTCTCCAATCCTTCACTAATTTCATGTATTAATCCTGTCAAAACATCAACGCTTTCCTCAAGCTTTTTAATAGTCATGGTGCGTAAGGACTATGCTCCGATACCAAATGATTGGAATCCTGTTTGTTCAATCAATTAGAAAATAATAGAAAAGAAAGACAAAAATAGGAGAGAGAAAACATTCAGATAGGAAGAACATAGAGAGAAGATATTTGAGAATTTTCTACCAGTTTATTACAATGAGAACATGCCCCATTTTATAAGAAGAGAATAACCTTAAACCTATAATTAATAGGAAAACCTAACTAAATAAAATAAGAAAACGTAATGGAAAAATATAATCAAAATAAGACAACTTGATAAACTGAAATAGGAGTCCTTTTTTTTTTTTTTTTTGGGGAATAAGGAGTTTTTACATTATGAAGTTTCATCATAATTAAACTGCTATAACAGTCCTGTTAGAACACTTGCATTTAAAATTTGACAATTTAAAAGTCTAACTAAAGATAAAATGTTAACTGTTCAACAACCAGATTGCTGGAAGAAACATTCATTTTTTATTCTTTCACAACTGATGATCAAGCAGAGACACAATTCTCCCATGAACCATACTTTGAACTGAAACATTCCCCTCCCACTTGCTGAGCAAACTCCCTATAAACTGCACTTGCACTAGCATCCCAACACTTGACCATCTCTGCAAGAGACATGGGCTCAGAAAGCTGGCGGATCGATCTGTCGAACCTCAACCTTGTCTCTGTGACTAGGCTTGCCGCTGACTCTTCGTTGTCACTGCTTTATATAAGACAATAATTCGGTCAGTTCGAACATTTGTGTCCCAAGGGGTATTGTATTAAACAAAATAAACACAAAATAAATTTATAAAGACAATGTTAGTTTCCCATCTAACCTCGAGTCAACATTCAACACATCCAGGACTTTAGGAGAAGAATTTGGATAATCAGCACCAACAAGCAACCGTATAGAAAGTACTGGCAACTGCAAGCAGAGTGACCAAGTCTGTCAATCTCAAAACATCAATCAATAAGTTGATATGTACATCACGTTACGCAGCAAGTGAATCTATGAACTCACCATCTCTGATGCATACTGCATTCTGAAACTTTCATTGAATGCCACAGCATGGTAAGTGCATATGACTGTTGTTCCTTCACCAGCATCAAGTGTTGCAGTGTCCTGAGTTGAATCGAGATCAATAACAGTTTCGACCATCTGCTGGTTTATATGTCTCATTTCATCCAACAATGCGTTGATGGGCTGCAAATGATAAATACACATTAATACAACAGGAAAGACCAAAAAAAGTACACAGGTCACAAAAGCAAATCGATAGTTAAATTTCTGCACCTGACCACCTTCTAAATGAGATAGTGTAAACCAAAGGAACAGTTATCAAACCTCAATCCTGGGCCGCTTGAACCTTGATGCTGCAGGTGATTCTGATAAGTCACAGAACTCACTGGCTGATTGATCAGGATCATTGGTTTTACAAAGTGAAAATGATGATACTGTCACGGTCATTGGATTTTCGTTGTTTGCAAAGGAGCATCCGTTTTGCAACCAGAATTTCCCACCTTCTAAATTACTACGCCTTGGTCCATAAGTCAAATCCTCACCAACAGCAGCTCTAGAGTGATTAGAAGCTGTTCCAGACAGTGTTTCAATGAGGTTCACAACTGAGCCCATTTCACTAACAGCGGCACTTAATGATTTAGCTGATAATGATTGTACCTGCAATAATATCAACACAATCTGAGAATAAATCACAAATATTAATTTATAAAGGATAAAACCGTGCAACTCTAAGAACAGCATCTCTGGTAATTACTATGTTGTATGTATTTCCACAAGCTAAAGCGAAAGAAACATGTCACGGAATTGGTCAAGTAATGACAAATCCAGGCATAATCAATATGAAGAACTTAAAAATAAATTGGAAAGGGAAAAAGCGTACGTACTGCATCAAGTAAGCGCTGAAATGGATCCCTTGCAGACGATGATTGCTGATTGCCATCTGGATTGGTAGACATTATAGGCAAACAGGACGTTGATATTCCAGATGATGTAGCAGCAACTGGTTGGTTAAGAATAACGGCCTGTGTATCAACTTCGGCTGAGACAACAATAGATTGAGTGTGTCCCAAGTTATGCGGAATTGATAGTGGAGAAGCACCAGATGTGAGGGTCTCATGGCCCGCTGGTGTTGTGAATCGAATTAAAGGATCGGAAGTAGAAGCTGCTGTTATTGTAGACCCTGGAGAATGCAATGGTACCCCTCCTATTGACAGAGACGATGCTGATGCTTGCTGGTCAACCTGAGCAGAGGAGTGCTGAGAGATTTTTAGAGAAGTGAAATGAACTTGACTTGGAGCCACTGGAAGCGGCATCTGAAGGTGATGTTGTGGTTGAGAACTTGGGATCTCTTGTTGCATTGATGATGCAGGGAATGAATCACTTGGTGTGCTTGTGGAGGTCGAAGGTGCTGAAGAGTACTGGAGGATTGCGTTCCCCAGTTGCTGTTGCTGAGATACTTGGGACTGTCCATCAGGTGGCTGACGAAGTGGTGCATGTTGGCAAACAGAATTTGATTTTATCAGCTGAAAACACGTAACAGCCTCCAGGATCTTCCCCTGATAGTATTCGAACAATCCCTTGGGAAACTGAACAATTTCATTTTCGCGGATGAGTATAAATTTGATCATTTTTTTTAATGCAATCAATTTTTTACTGTGCTTTTCAGCCGTTTCCGGATCTGGCGTCTGCAGGAAGAATTACACATAAAAAAAAATCATATGAACAAAAAACAACATCACCAAGGTAAATCAGGCAGGCACAGATCAAAAGGCATGTCAATTAGGTGGTTGGAAATAATGCAAAATGAAGATGAAATGTCGGAATAGCTTATAACCTTTTGACGCATAATATCCAACATAATGTAAAAATCCTTCAACTGAGGAAAGTACATTTCCTTCAAGGACTGAAGCTGCAAAATAAATGCAAACATTCTTTAGTAGCAAGAAACAGCATTGTTTGGGGATGAGCTATTTAAGTTACATAAACTGGCATGGCTTTTGAGAGAAAGGCCTTGAAGGGAAGGTCCTTTTTTTCTTGAAGTAGAACAAGCATGTAAACCAAGACATTATTATGTATGTTTAGTTCTAGAAACAGTTACAGGGAGATAAAACAGAAATCGCAATATTTTCAAGATGAATGAAGTGCAAGTGCAATGCTGCTTTGCATTAAGCATGCAAGATAATTCTATTAATGCAAAAAGAACAAAAATCACAATGATAGAATATTACAGAAATCAACCAAAAAGTAAACTGTTAATGGAATATTACCTTTTGATATGCCTGAGGATCATGACATTCAGCTCTGTTTGCCTGTTCACTTGGAGCTTTAGATTCTACTGCTGCTACAGGTAGCAAAGCCAGTTAATCGGTAATTCAGTAGTAACTGAAGGGGAAAAAAGAAAACATTGTTTCTAGGCCTAGTTATCGGCGTTAAATTATCTCCAAATGTAAGTGCAGTAGTAAACATACTTACACATTATGTAATTCGCACATAGTAGTAATTATATCTACAACAGATAATTAAGTCTGACTAATCATTCGAAAGTTACAAATCTACCTGATGAAGCCTCAGCGCTGGTTCCTTCTGATAGTGGCTGCTTTTGCTTATCGAGTACATTTTGGGGCTGACTGGGAACAGACAATAATTCACGTCTTTGATGGGTAGCTTCTTGTTTGCTTTGCTTTTGAGAAACTGGAAGCTGATGAATCTGAACTGGCAGCCCTGTTTGCTGGACTTTCTGTTTTGAAGATGTGTCCCCTACCCTTTGAAGGCTGGGTCCTGAATGTGGATGTGACTGTATGTTCTTGTCATTTGATTGTGTTGTAAACATTCTTGATGGTTGCTGCAAGTCACTGACATTACTTTGTGAGCCGACAGGCTGCTGCTTTGAACTTGGCATATTTTTCCTGCATGAGGACAGTTGCTGCTCTTCTACAGTATTTTCCTGGACGAGGAGCTGATTCAGATGAAAGATAGTAGTGTTTACTTGCTCCGGGGACTGTGAATTCTGTGACTCTGGCAATGCTTTCAGGCTCTGAGAATACTGAAGTTGACATGGCTGTGATACAATATGCTGCTGTTGTTGATGGTGCTGCTTTTTAAGGATGTCATGATGGGGTGAGGATTGCTGGACCTTGTGCTTCAAACGTTGATGTTGCAACTCCTGCTGTTTGTTTTGCTCATAAACCACTTTCTGCAACGACTGAATTCCAGGAATCTCACTCCTGCTACTAGCAGAGATATCTGATTGCATTCCTTGGCTAACTGAACTACCTGCGGCAACATCGCGTGAAACCTGATGGACATTCTGCAACCTGGAGTTCTGATCAGCACCAACCACCATACTGGTCTGTGTCACATCTGTAACAGATGGAGAAAATTTTGTTGACATTGATATTCCTCTAGCATATTATCAAGATTCACAAGGTGCAACTATTATAGCAGTGATTGAGACTGCAAACTGTCTATTTTCAGTGGATGTAAGATATTTATTAAATGTTTAGGGTACTTGTTAATATTTATTAAGTGTTTAGGGTACTTAAAAAAAAAAAAAAAAAAAAGAAAAAGGAAAAGGGCAATAACATTGACCATCACATCAATGTACATAAATGATGATACATAGGCCAATTAGTGCGGAACTGTTACATTATAGCCAAATAACAAATTACCTTAGAAATATGTGTTAAGAAGTGTCAACATTAGTCCAACACTACTAAGCTGTGTAATGAAGCGCTCACTGAGCATCTTCATAATTAAATATCATCAGTGCTTTAAGACACTTGATATTTCCTGAAGATTCCTAACAATCACATTGAAGATTAAAGATAAGCACGAACTACACCGCTACATACAACTAGCCGAGCATCCTACAGGATTATTGTAGAGAACAACCGCGAATTACATCGCGAGTTGCAACCAACGGTGTAACCTAAAAGATTATTTCGGAAAGCAACTTACATCAAGAGATTTACCCAGCAGAGTATCAAGCGGGATTAATCCAAAGAGTAACTGTAACTTACGTCACAAGATGCAACTAGTGAAGCACATCACGACAAATGGGTTTGGTATAGACTAGCTGATTCCGAGGTTTGTAGACTTTGTTATATTATTTTCTTATTTTGGATTTAGATATTATTTCATTAGTTATTTGATATTATCATTAGTAATTTGATATTATTTCTTCTTAGAATTTTATTCTAAAAGAAATCTTATTTCCTAAAGAAATTAGGAGTTAGTTAACTATAAATAGAAGCTTAAACTTAAGGTGTATATTCTTTCTAGTTTTTGGAATATATTAATAAAATATTACAGTTTTGCGAGACAAATCTCTTGTGCTTTGATTAGTCTTAGGAGTTAGCAAAGCCACAAAATTGGTAATTCAGTAGTAACTAAAGGAAAAAGAACATATCTCCGAAAATAAGTACAATAGTAAACTATTGTGGGTATATTTGGAGTTGCATAAGTGGATTAACAAAAGTCCAACGAACTAATCCAATGGATTGACTCGATAGACAAAAGTCCAGTTCACCAACATCTAGCTCGCAGAAACGAGCTTTCGGTTTGTTGTTGCAGTTCTTAGGTCATTGGTTAACCATGGTCAAGGCTACCTTATACTCAGCTCTAGGTCACCTAGAGCGAGGTCCAGCTCGTAGCTCGAAGTGCTCATTAAAATTTTTTTTTTCAGAAAGACAATAGTCTAAGTTGAGGAAGAGTCAACTACCAGAATTGGAAGTAAAATCAAACTCCTATTTCGGCAGAATCTATCTCTAAATTGATGGACACTGGTTTTGGAAGTATAATTAATGTAGAATTTTTTCCTATTCTTATTGTACTAAATTGTAACATCCTACACTATAAATAGATGTTGAAAATTCATTGTAAAAACAATAATTAATAATATACTGTGACTCTACCAAAATAACAGAGAAACAGTAGATCGAACCACATAAAAGATCTTTTTGCATCCTCTGTTTTTCCTTTTCTCTTTATTTTGTCTTTATCTTTATTTTGCTTTATTTGCGGTATTGAGTCAAGAACTGAGGTCGACTGAATTTAGACGTCGATATAAACATACTTATACATCATGCAATTCACATATAGTATAAGTTAGATATTCCAGGACCTCTTAGACATATGAGTGCACAATTTCAAATCAACAACACAAATATTATGCTTAGGGAACACAGTATTAGATGCAAATGTTTGCAAAAGATAAAAGTAGTAATTATATCTACCTGATGAAGCCTCAACACTGGTTCCTTGAGATAGTTGCTGCTTTTGCTGATTGATTACGTTTTGGGGCTGACTAGGAGCAGACAATAATTCAAGTCTTTGATGGGTAACTGCTTGTTTGCTTTGGTTTTGAGAAACTGGAAGTGGCAGCCCTTTGTGCTGGACTTTCTGTTTCGAAGATGTATTCCCTACCCTTTGAAGGCTGGGTCCTGAATGTGCATGTGACTGTGTGTTCTTGTCTTTTGATTGTGTTGTAAACATTCTTGACGGTTGCTGCAAGTCACTAACATTACTTTGGAAGCCTACAGGCTGCTGCTGCTTTGTATTTGGCATGTTCTTCCTGCATGAGGACAGTTGCTGCTCTTCTACAGTATTTTCCTGGAGAAGGAGCTGATTCAGATGATAGATACTAGTGTTTACTTGCTCCGGGGATTGTGAATTTTGTGACTCTGGCAATGCTTTCAGGCTTTGAGAATACCGAAGTTGACTTGGCTGTGATACAACATGCTGCTGTTGTTGATGGTGCTGATTGTTAAGGATGTCATGATGGGGTGAGGATTGCTGGACCTTGTGCTTCAAACGTTGATGTTGCAACTCCTGCTGTTTGTTTTGCTCATAAACCACTTTCTGCGATGACTGAGTTCCAGGAATCTCCCTCCGGCTACTATCAGAGATATCTGATTGCATTCCTTGGCTAACTGGACTAGCAGCAATATCGCGTGAAACCTGATGGACATTCTGCAACCTGGAGTTCTGATCAGCGCCAACCACCATACTGGCCTGTGTCACATCTGTAACAGATGGAGAAAATTATGTAAACATTAATATTCCTCTTGCACATTATCAAGAGTCACAAGGTGCAACTATTATAGCAGTGATTGAGACTTCAAACTGTCTATTTTTAATTAATGTAAGATATTTAATAAATATTTAGGGTACAAAAAAGTGAAAGGAGAAAGGGCATGCAACAACAATGACAATCACATCAATGTACATAAATGATAAATTGACCAATTAGTGCAGATGGCACGGTTACATTATAATCAAATAACAAATTAATTACCTTAGAAATATGTGTTAAGATGTGTCAACATTAGTTCCAACACTACTAAACTGTGTAATGAAGCACTCACTGGACATCTTTATAACTAAACATCATCAATGCTTCACGACACATGATATTTTCTGAAGATACCTAACAGTCATATTGATGAGAACTTTAAAGACGAGTGCGACATACACCTCTAGATGCAACCAATGGTGCATCTTGTGGGATTAATTTAGAGAGCAACAGCGAGTGCAATTTGCGGGATTATTCTAGAAAGCAACTACGACTTACGTCGCGAGATTCACCCAGTGGCATTTCTAGCAAAATTAACCCTGAGAGTAATGACAAGTCGTGAAATGCAACCCATAAAGCAAAGTCACGACAGACAAGTGTGGTGCGGGTTGCCGATTCCGAGATTTGTGGACTTCTATTATTTTATTTTCTTATTTAGGATTTAGATATAATTTTTGTAGTTGGATATTATATTTTTAGTTGTTTGATATTATCTTTAGTAATTTGATATTATTTCTTCTTAGAATTTTATTCCAAAAGGAATCTTTTTTCCTAAAGGAATTAGGAGTTGGTTAGCTATATATAAATAGGAGCAAATCTCTTGTGTTTTGATTCGGCTTTTCTGAGTATTCTTACTTAAAATTACTTGAGCTAGAATTAGGTCGGTTCTGTGATTTAATTCTAGAGAATCAATCTACCTATTTTGGTTGGGACTAGTTGGCTCATTTTCAATCCTAACATGTGATGTGAGTTAGGACTGTTAGGATCAGTGTTTAAAAAACTAGGTGAGTTTTGTCGAGTTCTCGCCGTCTTCTTGCGAATCGACACTCCATCGATCAAAAAATCTCTAGATCGGAGGTCCTGTTCCTCAGAAGTGGATAATCGGCCAAACTCAACCTACTTGGCGAGTCCAACCATCATAATACTGGTGGAAAATCATCCCAAACACCACAAAAAAATCCATCAAAACTCAATACTCCCAACAAGATAAACAACACAGCACACACCAATCACACTCACAATTCGTTGCTGGCAACGAGTTGAAGGGAAAAGACAATGGCGATAGTTTGATGGAAAGCGTCGACGACACGAAAAGAGAGAAGAAGACTTGAACCGGTGGAGAAGGAGAACGATCGGGTACACAAGAAGAGAGAGAACCGACGACGATGAAAAGGAGTGGCTTCGACTTCGGCGATGGCAGCAATTCATGATCTCAAAATTGCGACGGCGACGGTGACGGTGACAACTTACTTGAACGACGAAGGCAACAGTGTGAGAGGCGAGACGAAGAAGACAAATGAGAGAGGAGAAGGGCAAGAGAGTGAACATTAGGGTTTTGAGAGAGTGTTTGACCGTGTGGTGAGTTGTGACTAGTGAGCTTTAAATAGGGTGGGGTTAATTTGGTCATGGCCCCTGACGTTTATAAAAATATCAAATTATGCTTTCAGACTTCAAAAATTATAATCCATCCTCCTCCCCCCCCCCCCCCCCCCCTTTCTCTCAAAACAGTACTTTTTGAATACTCGCCGAGTACTAGCTATTTGTTGGGTTGTTGGTTGATTAGCGAGTAACGAGTTTTGGAACAATGGTTAGGATTTGTTATTAGATCTATAGTTAGGTCCTCAACACACATACATACAAGTATTCTAAAACTTCTTTGTCTTTTATTTATTTATTTTTTAAGACAGCCTAAAACTTGTTGATTTGTTGTACTTATATAGGTTTACTAGTAACAACCTGATACAATTGGTGTACACTATAGTTTTTGTTCAAAGAGATAACTCTTTGGGCTTGCCATATATCACAAGCATGTCGAACTCAACTATAGAACTTAAAAGTAAAAGTAACACCTACAGGTATAACAAGAAGCAGAAAAACCTTGTTACCTGAATTGGAGGAGGGAACTGCAAGGATACGATCACGTAACTTTTCTATTGAATTCAATATCCTCCCATTTACAGAATATACATAATCATCCTGAGAAAAAGAGAACACAAGTATATGAAATTAAAACTCCGACAAAGTTATCAACTACAGGAGGTTAAATAACAAAACAAAGTTTTTAAGGTGCAGTTTGAAACTTTCTTTTTTTTTTTAATGATTTTTCATTTTTAAAAACAAAAAAGGAGAATAAATGTGTTTAGATGCATGTTTTGTAGAATATGTTTTTCTAAATGAAAAACAATTTTTTTTTCCAATTATAACTAAAAATAAAAAATTAAATTTTTATGTTTTTCATAATTTTTAAAGTGATCACCTTTAAAAATAATTTTCAAGAATACCATTTTAAAAACGATACTAAATGCAGACTTTTTTTTTTTTTTTTTTTTTTTTTTTTGTCTTTAAAATTAGGTTAACACTCAACTGGAAGTTGTTGGATTGGACATATAGTCTCAAAATAAACAACAAAGAACCTACAAGCCCCGATTCAAGTTGGAGCTTCATTCTTCTATAAATGAATTATGGACAAGTTAAACCTTCTCCGTTTTGAGCTCATCTCTCTTAACCGAAACCAGAAAACAAAGATAAAGGCAAAACAAATAATAAGCAAGAAACTCATTCACAATACATCAAAGAATTCCTAGAAGGAAAAACCTGAGACCTTTTATTCAATTTATGTTCAGTTCAAACAGATATATATATATATATATATATACAAATTTAATGAGGTTCAGTATACCTCAGAAAGTTGTGTGTTATAATTACTTGGTGTCTAACTGACTAAATGATTCTAACTTTGTAATATATATATATATATATATATATATATATATATAACACATTCTACAATTCATCTAAAGTATCAATACACTAGAAAGAAAAATTGAGTGATTACATTTTAAAATTGATAATTATAATTTATTATATTTTTAGTATATTTATTATAAATTCATGTTTGATTATAATCAATAAATGTGATTTTTCCTATTGATTATTATAAATGTGATATGATTCATTTATTTGTAAGCAGATATAATAATATAATAAATTATAATCAGCAATTTTAAAATACAATCACTTTTTTTTTTTTGTTAAGTGTATCAATATATCAGGTGTACACCCCAAAGGACCCCATATATTTATATATGTAGACTAGTAGCTGTATTGCATGTATGTGACAATGTCTACCCCAAATGCACTTAAAGTAATGTTGCTTTTTCACCATGCGGAAGTTCTTTACGGCCATGCATTGTCACACATGCACAGCACGCATGAGAAAATCCCAAGTTCCCCACTTCGTTTACACGAAGTTGTTGAATTCAGTCATGAATTGGTACATTACCAGCTTCAAGAAAGTAATCAGTAACGTACAAGAAACTAAAATCATAGAGAAATTAAATAGTAGTCTCAAAATTATAATAATAATAACAGAAAAAAGAGAGAGAGTAGCAAATCACAAACAAGAACTGAAGCATTTGGAGACAAATTTAGAAGCTTATTAATTGTTACCTTCGATGTTGCATCACGGAATGCTTTTTGCTCCAAATGCTGAGATATTTTAACCATGCGATATGAAGAATTGGTCTCAGAAGAAGAGGCAAGCTCTTTATTCAACGAATCCAGTCTTCATTGTAAAAATTGAAACAAAAAATATTTAGAGATCATTCATGGATAATAATGTACATCACAAACTTATTCAATATATAATACTACTACTGAAATAACATGTATCTCATAAAAATGAAAATCAAGAAATGTGAATAGGAAGATCCTCAACAAAATTAAATAATTTTGATATAAATATCTACTGTTTCTTTCGACAATAACACTAGGTTTCCTGTTTCTCGTCAATCAAAAGAATGACTCATTTTACGTTTAAACAAGTGGGAAGCAGAAGAAAATATGTCTACATTTAAAAAAAAAAAAAAAAGGATAAGGAAAATAAAAGTGAAAGATTCACAGCACTTCAATTACATGCCAGCAATAAATTGATTCCAAGAAGACAAATCACAGGTTGCAAATCAATTTTGGCTGATGCATATGGTCAAACTAATATTTTAGATATCAAACAAGTACATATATGTAACCTCTGATTTGTACATGCTGATATCAATTGATTCACAGGTTACATTTAAACAAGTACGTGCTGATATCATACAATATCAGCATGTATTCAAACAAGTACATAAATGGTCCCCTACCCCCCGCCGCAAACTAAAGAGGGATGGAAGTGTACTCTTTTATGTGTAGGAATTCAATTTTTCACAACCAAAAACTTCTTTACCACCCTTTCAAAAGTTGTTAAGGTTCCATAACTTCCCTCACCACTCATGAAGAATCTTTGACCTCCTCTTTTAATTAAGTCATCTAAAGACCCCTACAACATGCAATGCAAGGTATAATCACAGAACAAAAGTTGAGAAATCCTCCTCGAACACTTATCCATTTGAATCCACATAATAATTGTCAATCATCCACCTTTGACAATTTAACCTTTAGGATTTTCCATCAAATCCAAAATTTTTATTTCTTCATTCTATTATGCACATTAAAAGGGAAAAAGGATTTCACTATAATAATCATACATTTAAAAAAGAGCAAATTAATATACATTGTTGCATGAAAAATAACAATTAGCATTATTCTTCCATCCATGATAACAAAAAACTAGAATGAAAGTCACATTTATTATTGAATTCAAATAGTAAGACAAGTCAATACTGATGTAATTACAAGGTAACATGACGAATTAAGATGACATCCAAAAAAAAAGCAACAGTTGATCCAAGATGATATAATTAAAAAGCAAGAGGTGATCCAAGACGATCATGCCTCAACGAGGCGAGGCAGTCGAGGCAGTCATCTCATATTGAAAATGAGAAAAAAAAATAAAGAATTAAAGAAAAAAAAAAGTAAAAAATGATTCACAAACATATATGTATAATTGTAGGGGCCTTTTGTTTATTTTTCAAATCAAAGGGTTTGATTAGATATTGTATCAAAGTTGGGGGTTATTTGCAATTTTTACTATTTATTTATTTATTTAATATTTCTGTAGTAAACCCTAATCCTACCGCTGCTCGCCACCGCCCCCCTCCCCCCCCCCCCCCCCCCCCCCCCCCCCTTCTCCCTTTAGTTGTCACCACATCTGACATTGGTGACAAACGTGAAAGCATCATTCCTTTTAAACGACCAACCAAAAAACTTCAGAAATCACCAGACACTCACTGACACTCATCGAAAACCTTTAAATCAAGGTTAAGTTGTCGAATTGAGCTCCGGTTTGCCTACGAAGGTTGCCAGCAACATGTTTTCAAGGCCCTCCGACCATAAGGGGTGCGCCTCAATTCGATTTTTCAAACGACGGATGACACAATTCAGAACCAAAAGGTTTAATGAACAAAATGTAGTATTTTAATGTATCAAATTCCGTCAACCTAGCCAACAACACAATAATAAGCCCTTTTCCTAACAACATAACCTTTTTTCCATTTGCGTAATTATTGACACGGTACACAATTACGGGGATCTATAATATTGTAAAAACATTTCCTTCGTAGATTAATTTGAATAATCAACATAAATTTATGTTTTTGACAAATGAAAACAAACAACAATGCATAAATTGAAGTTGCCTTACATTTTCTGCAAGTATTGGCGCCTAACATGAGGCGTGAAATCATCTCTCCAGTCACTGGTCTCCGATTTTAGTGTAGCAGGCTTGGCACTGTCGTCCATGCTGATTCAACAACCATTAAACACTCGAAACGAGAGCAAAACTGTGTTCTAAGAAGCGCTACAAAATTTTGGACAAGTTAGAAAAAGCAAAATCTGATTCAGATAAAGAAAAAGAAAAAAAAGGAAAATAGTAGAGAACATGGAAGATAATCTGATACGTTACCTGAAAACAGCGAGAGTGTTTTAGAGTGCTGAGCGAGAGAGATAAGGCTTTTTATACAGACAAAGATTCGGGAGTTACGTAGCGCCTAAGCTTTCATCAGCTGTAATGCTGTACACGGTATTGGTTGTAGTAATATGTATATTTAAAATTATTATATATATAGATATATATATATATAGTTTGGGCCAAAAACAAGTTTTTTTTTTAAAAAAATATTCAATTGTTTTAGCAGTTTTTGATTTTACTAGAGCTTTTATGTATATTAAATATTTGGCTATATTAAAATGGACTAAAAATGGATGAAGCTTCATTTGTGGATGAAAACAAAATTTTTCATATTTTTATTTTCATCATAAATGAATTTGACGGTTAATAATTAAGAATATATGCAATTATTAACCATTAGATTCATTCATTTTCATTTGTAGATATTCTTAATTATTAACCATTAGATTCATTCATTTTCATTTGTGTTGACTTAGTTAACACCCACTTATATTTAATTAATAATTTTATACAATACATTGATTTAATTAATTTCAACATGCATTGAGGTGAAAATTACATGCACACACGTGTGCGTACGCACATAGACACATATAAATTTATATATAGATATATATATGACATATTATAATATACACTTAGAGTATGTATACATTTGACAAAACAAATGCATGATTGTATTATAAAATATGTGATTATAATTTATTATATGTGATTATAATTAAATATATATGATTGCAATCAATACATGTAATCACATTTATTAATTATGATCAATGTGATTATATGTACTAATTGTAATCATATATGTTTAGTTTTTATCATATATAGTAAATTATAATCATACATTTTAAATATAATCATGTATTTTTTTTTTTTTAATTTGTCAAATATATATATACCTCAGGTGTACCAAGGCACCCTTACATACATATATATAGTGCCTATAAATAACACCTACACCGGAAGTCCAATAAGGCCCAAAAAGACTGGAAGCCTGAACTAATGATACAATTAGGAAGCCCATCATATCTATCATGTCAGCACATGCCACGTTAGCTTAATTATATAAGGCCGAAACTTGAAGAAATAAAGTAAAAGAATAGTTGGCAACAAAGTAGGTCACAAGGGTAGCAACTTGTATCTATTTCAGACCAATAGCGAAAGTTGGCATATTTCCTTCTTTCAACAAATCTTTAGAAACAGAGATAGATCTGCATCAAATTGGAAACTACACGAACTGAAAAGTTTCTAATATTATAGTTTGATTCAACATCCAAATATTTAATACAGTTTAATATAAAATAGGAAAAAAATCCTAGCCTTTTCTACCTTTTAGCGACCTAATTTCACATGTATAAGATCCCAACCTTAGCCACATACTAAAAAATTGCCTTTCTGCCCTTATTCTTCATTGCAATAATATATTCGTGGATGTAGGCTTCATCTTTTATTAACCCCATATTAAAAATTCTCTTCTTTATTTTACCACTTTCTTATTCTTGTTATGTTGTTTATGCCACTGTTGTTTTCATTAATTTTGTCTAAATGGTAGTAAATAGGGTGTTGGTCAATTTTATTGGTCAAAATTTTAGCACTAGAAGAAGGGACGCTACCTTTGATTTGGTTAAGATTTTTTTGATTGAACAACATTAATGGCTAAAAGTTCTTGTTCACATGGAGGCGTCTCTCGTTGGAGTGCACGAATGAGCTGTTGTCCAAATATAAAGGGATAGATATGTTCGATGCAGCAAACATCTCGTGTTGGAGACCAATAAGAGGTGTGGCATGGTTATGTCCAAGCAAATCTGGATCACACAGTAGATCAACAAGAAGAACTCATGTAGAATTTTCCTTCTGTCAACACACTTATTGGACAAATAGGGGCTTCGAACCTCGCGATTATAATGGAGCGACCGAATGTTATGGAAGACTTCTTACAAGCAATAGGAAGAACTATCAAAGAGCTTACTTAGGGGCCATAGGCACTGTCGTTGGTGAACGACATGCAACAAGGGAATCCCTCTTAAAATCTAGACCTCTTCCTAATTAACATCAACAAGAAAACCGGTGTCCTCCCCAACAAATAAGTTGAGCTACAAATGGTGCACCGCTCACACTTGCTAGAACAGCGTCTTCAAGCTATGGTTTATCAAGCAACGATCAGTAGTATCGTTGGAGTTTTAGAGAGAGGTAACTACCTATCAGACATATAGGTAATTTCGAGAAGGTTAAAATGGCTCGAGCTTTATGGGAACAGGAACTAGGATCGCTTTCTCAAAGGAAATCCGCTTAATGAAAAGATCATCTACAAGCTGCTTATCCATCGCTTTAAGATGCCCACTGTTAGTGCAAATGTGTGTGGTGCATTGTAGTTGTCATCTTATGGCATTGAAATTGATCTTATGACATTATTGTCTTAGAGTATTGACATCTTATGATATTGAGGTTCATTGTATGACAATGATGTTTGACTTTATGTATGCAACAAAACTTATGGATAGCATGTACTGCAGTGTGTTTATGAACTATGTTATTATTATTTGAGTTATAACATATAGGTCAATATTAAAACATCAGTTTGAATATTATAACGAATTTTTCTTGACAGTTCACAGTATAAGTTCCAATACAGATTTTCTGAATAATTTCATAAGTGTTTTATTCTCGTTTGTATTATGTTTGTCTAACTTGATGAATGATTTTATGATTATTCATTAATGTTATTGCCATGAATAAAGTATATAATTTTCTTATAGCTTTGAATTAATTGCAATATCATTTTATAAGGAAATTTCTTTATTATTGACTTGTGAAACTTGAAAAATATCTTTCCATAATTATGGAAAATATTTTATTTGTCGACTAAGCTTTTATATTGCAAGAAACTTTATTCATTCCTTAGTTTCCGAATTTGGACAATCAAAGATATTATTTTCTTGTGCATTAGGTCAATGAAGACAAAATAAGAAAGTTTCCTTTCTTACTTTGATTTTCATTAATGCATATTTTATTCTCTCTAAATTAGTTTCCAAAATTAACTTTTAAGTTATTTCTTTAACAGAAAAGGTGCAGTGCACTCAAACATATAACTATATAGAGAATGAAGGGCTGCTGTGTGGATTTTGAGACTAGCAAGCAATACGATACAGTTGCAGAACTGCTGAGGGTGCTTGTAGTATTTGTATGTAGTTTCAAGTGTAGAACAAGAGAGATTTATCTTGCCAAGCTACATGTATTTATGACTTAGAGTTTCTCATTTCTTGGTAGTTTATTTGTGCGGTTTTCATGAGTAAAAACAATGCATATTTATTGAGAGAAAATACGATATTGTTTGTCATACTTAAAGAGGTTTGTTTTCTAAGTTTGTGTGCTAGACTTAGACTAGTGATATTGTTGAGTCTAGAGTAAGTGCTTGTTAAGTTAAGAGCTACAATTTACATTAGGTTCAAAAAGTCTTTGGATGGACTAGGTTTGAGGACATATGAAACGTCCAATGGTAAAAATAAGATTGAAAAAAGGAAGGATGGTAACGGGAAAAGTAGCAACTCGAACACCACATCCTCCCTGTAGAGGGCGAAGCCATCAAGTCAGCTTTCAAAGAAAACCCACACGAATAGCAAGCAGAATAGGTATACAGATTGGTATAGCAACTACACTTAGCTCATAGATACCTGACAACGACTTATGTAGTAGAATGGAATAGGGAAGACTTTGGAAGACCTTGACTTATAAGGACCCCGGAATGGTAGAGAAACCAAGACGACTTCTACCACTGCCACAACGAGGTCAGAAGGGGTAGGTTGTGAGAGTATATTGCCCAACCGCAGGCTAACTAGTTGCCCGTAACAAATCCTTAAGAAGTAGTTGTCATGGTCAGAGAGATCCATACTGTCCAAAGTGGACTGTACAAGGTCGGAGTTTCAAACAGGTAGTATGATTAATATGTTAAAGAAGCCACGCGTCCCCACAGTTTAATTTCCACTTGGAAGAAAGGCCTTCGAAATAGGCAAGGATGAACATAAAGCCTGTCACATTCATTGAAGCAGATGCTTGGGGAATACATTATCCTTACGATGACGCCAAAATCATCAATGTGACTATTGGTAATATAAATATGTACCAAGCAATGGTTGATAATGGAATTCGGTTAACATGCTCTATAAGAAGGCATACGAACGTATGGGCTACAGGTTAAGCCAGTTCAAACTGTCTCTCGAACATTTATACAGTTTCATAAGTGATTCAGTTTAACCCTTAGGATTGATCAACCCTTCTTTGGCATTGGAAGAGCTCGATCCACAAGTGATTACCTTGGTGGACTTTCTAGTTTTTTATTGTCCAACCGCCTATAATGCTGTAATAGGGCTACTTATCAGTTGGTAGCAAAGTTTCCTACCTTTCTGATGTAAGATACGTTCAAGGAAGTCAATAAATGTGAGAATTGTCATAAGAATGCCATAAAGTTAGGCCTCCGTGGACGAAAGCTGGATATGGTGACAGCAGCCCCTCAAAGGGTAGCCTCACAGATTGTGGAGGAAGATCTTGCTCTATGGAAGGTAGCTAATGAAAACCCCATTAAGTCGGTCGAGAAGCTTGAAGAGGTTCCAATTAGTGAGCATGAACATACAAAAACCTACTCATATTCCTAGTCAATAATACATATGTGTTTATATAGACTCATACAGACATGACAAGTTCCAGTGTGATAAGTCATGCTTCCGTCTCAATATTGATCCAAGCATCAAGTTGGTTCGCCGAAAACGACGAGCTATGGGGTTGGAAAAGTATACAGCTCTCAAGGACGAGATAGACAATTGCTAGTTAACTAGTTCATCAAAGAATCACATTATCCGATCTTGTTAGCAAACTTAGTCCTGATCAAGAAGCCAAATAGAAGTGAAGAACATGTGTTGATTTCACATATCTGAATAAAGCATGCCCAAAAAGCTCTTCGACAGGTATATTACAGGCTTACTATTAAGTAAGATGCCTTGAACATGGTAAAGAGATTTGAAAAATGTGAAAAGTTCGCCATAATACCTTAAGCTCAGTGGCGGACTCACAAATTTTTACAAGAAATGACACTATTACAAAATAATAATGATAATAATAAATTAAAAACATTGCAAATATGATTTTTATAAAAATAAAAATTCAATAACATGATGAAATTCAGATAAAATAAAACAGATAATGCATTTAACCTATATGAATCAAATAGTCTAACGCCCAAAAAGTTCTAATTGAGAGATTTCGAAAATTAAAAACAAAGTAATTATATAATGTTATAATTTTCCTCAATGATTTTTTTATTTTTTTATTTTGAAATATTATTATCTCCTTATCAATTTTGTTGAAAATATATGTCTTCACATAAGTGAATAAGTTACCATTCAACCATATATTTCCCATTCAATTAAGTAAAACTAAAACAATTAAATATTAAAAAATTAAGATTTTAGGGTTTATTGATTAAATGTAGTAAATTAAAATTTCATATTTTAGGATTTATTGATTGGATGCATATCAAACTAAAATTTTTGCTATAAAAATTAAAAATAATAAGAACTAATTTAAAATAAAATAAACTATATTTACAAATTTAGAATGTAAGAAATGACTGTCAAGATTTTGATGACATAAAGAAATTGCAAAATTGGAAATAAAATAAACATTACAAAGCCAAGAACCGATATAAAAATTATTTTTTTTAAAAAAAAAAGCTCTAAATGAAATTATGTATAAGGAAAATTCTGAAATTTTAATAAAATATTTTTTTTTCTAGAATTTAAGGGGAGGCAAGACCTGGGTTCGCCAGTGCTTGAGCTACTCCAATTCTATCACAACCAATGATAAGTCCCTACTTGTTTGTTATTTGAGGACTTGATCTAATTAGGCCATTGCTAATAACTCTTGGAAATTGTAAGCATACATTGGTTGTTGTTGATTACTTCATCAAATGGGCTAAGGCAGAAGCCCTTAGCCATGTTACAGCTTAGTAGGTAGAGAAATTCATCTGAAACAATATCATCCCTCGTTTTGGTGTCCCACAGATGTTTAAAAACTTTTGCTTGGACGTCGCAATTAGGGAGAGCTTCTTTGTGGTCGATTACCCTCAAGCCAATGGTCAAGTTGAAACTATAAACAAGATTATCAAATACACACTTAAGACCAGACTTCAAGAGAAGAAAGGGGCATGGGCAAGGAAACTATCAAAAGTTCTATTGTCCTACTAAAGCACTAGCAAAACTACCACAAGAGAAACACCCTTCTCGCTAGTTTACAAGTGTAAAGCCATAATTCTCATAGAAGCTTATGTCAACATTTTCATAAAGGTGGCTTATAATAAAGAGCAAAATGAAGAACTCTTGGTGAGAGACCTCGACCTTTTAAAAAAAGAAAGAAGCAACTCAGCTAAGGAAGGTCATTCATCAATAGAACATAGCTCGATATTATCACAGAAAGATCAAAGAATAGTGATTCAAAAAAGACAATCTGGTCTTAAAACAAGTACTATCTAAGTCACGGGATCCTTGAGAAGGGGTACAATGATCCAATTGGGAACGACCTTACACTGTCAATAAGGATCTTCAGAATGGAACATATCACCTACTTAAAGCTAATGGAATAAGGGTGCCACGAGCTTGGAACATTGGTCATCTGAAAAAAATATATATATATTATCAATAGTTTTTAACTTGTGCTATTTCAGTTTATTTTTTTATCTTTGTGTTGGTTAGCAATTTTTGTTAGTGAAAATTTAATGTGATTGTTCAATGACTAATAGAAGTTTCTTGTTCAATTACTAACTTAGGTGGCAGTGGTGGTGGATCTCAAGAATGTTAGGTTTATTGTTTAAAAAGTCGATCAAGTAGGCCTAGTTTTCAACGAGAAATCACGAATCAACACTTAACCGATCTGATAACCCCCGATCAAAGGTTCTGTTTGAACCAAGTTAGCACTTTGTTGAGTTGGTTAAGTACTCAAGATACTTGGTCCAACTCTGGTTATTTAAAAAATAATAAAAATAAAAGAACAGTCATTGACCCGCCATAACCACCATGCTTCACTACCATACCAGTCACCTTACCATAAATCTCCCAAACCACTTACCATAAATCTCCCCAAATCAGTCACTATCATTCAAAGAAACTCGATGATAAAGCAACGATGGAGGAGAGTGAGAGAGAGATGGTACAACCAGGGTGGATGACCAAAACCTGCTTGTTTTGCGGCGACGACAAATGAGGAGGATAAAGATTAAAGAGGCGAGATGGAAATGGTGGTGGAGGTTGTGAGATCAGTGGTGTGGGGTACTTGAAATGGTGGTTGAGTGGGGTTTTAAATGGTAAGAGAGAGATCGGTTATGAGAGAAAGGGGTGGAGATGGTTTGAGAAAGTGAGAGAGAGAGAGAGAAAACTAATAGGGTTTTAATGGTTATGTTTATTTATATTGTGACATATTATACTAAAAAAACTAATATGGTTTTAATGGTTATGTTTATTTATATTATGACATATTACACAAACCTTAGGTTTATTTATATTTATGTTTATTTATATTATACATATTACACAAACCTCTCCTAAGCTTTGATAAAATTCAATAGTCAGAAGTAGCAAATTGGCCCCTAACGTTTAAGAAAATATTAGTTTACGCCAACAAATTTCAAAAATAATAATTTTCTCCCAAAATAGTACTTGTTAAGTAGTCGTCAATTATTCGCTGAATAATCAATTATTCGTCATTCACTAGGTCATCGGTCGATTAACGAATAACAATTTTTGGAACCTTGGTTAGGTTAGCTTGAGCACATTCGATCTAACATTCGACCAGTAGAAAATAACCATCCCTACAAACAAATAATTGCAGAAGCAAAGCTACAAACAACAAGAGCACTCTAGTAGGTAATCAACTTTGATTGACAGAAGGCTATCCAACAATGAATATGTATAGCATAACCTATAAAAATTATGAGGATGGTAACATAGTGGTTCAAGGAGGATATAGCTATGTCCTGTCTCTACCACTGCAAAACATTTAAAACACTCACAAGTGAGTGGTTTCACCATATGGCTTAATGGGGACAAAACAGCACCCAGCCCATGCCACATTCCTTTAGGATGGCAATCTCATGAGACACCGTGTAGATTAAGGAGGATATAGTAGCACACCACCTACTCACACTCCTATAAAGGCAAGGTCGTATGCATCTAGTGAAATAGTACAACATGATTAGACATGTCACAAATCCATAAAAATTTTGAGGACATAATGTCATAACGAATCCAACATGAATAGACACAAGAGAAGTCCATAAAAATTCTAAGGAGGTGGCGCCAATGGTTTTGCTAACGAGGAGACTTCCCTAGAGAAACTTCAAACCAACAAAATCCAAAAAGGTTTGCTATCAATGAGGCTTTTCCATGGAAACTCCAAACCTGTAATCCCAAGGAGTTCTATTAACGAGAAGACTTCCTCATGGAAACTGCAAACCTACAAACCAATGGATTGCAAATGAGAAGACTTCCCCATTGAAACTTCAAAACCCTAGATCCACCATTCAAAATTTACAAGCTCCGCAAGCAAGCTACTCCACAAGTGGGTAACTCAAAAGCAAGAGGCTCCATAATACGACAGCTCATTGGGCTAGCAGTTAAGCAATGCGTAACAATGATAGGTCAAAAATATTAGGGGTACATAGCAATCCCTATCGACCTCCTTAAAAAATAATAATAATAAAAAAAAAAGTTGCATTTCGGTTTACATTTTAGTTTCTTTTATGCACTTAACTGCGATTTTCTCCAGGTAACTATGTAGATAAGCAAGCCACATTAATAAATAATAGCAAATGTTTGAAAAAATAAAGAAATTCAAAAGCTTTAAAAAAGGGGAAAAAAAAGGCATTTTGTACAATCCAAAATATTCAAAACAGCTCAATAACTAGCTGATAAATGAGTTCGAAGCAATTCAATAAAATCATTACAAAAGAACACAAATTTTTGGTAACATGCACAAAAGACCCAAAGAAGAAACCAAATCAAGGAACCGAAGGAACAAAAACATCATTGCCCTGGCGAGCACCCACAACGGGTGAAGCAGAAAGGTTAAGGAGCATAGCCTCAGTAGCCTTTCTTTCTTCAAAGCCTACAATGATCCGACCACTGTCTTTACCCATGAAAGAGAAGTCAATATCCTCCCTGTTCAGCCAGATAGTATATAGTAGGGCAAGTTAGGCATTAAACTCGGCCATCTCCCTCTCCCGCTCTAGTTAAGCAGTATTTTCAATCACTAGCCTCCTTTTTCTAGATCGTCATCTCCTCTAACTTTTTGTCGGTCTCGTCCTTCTTTAAAAGCAATTAAGCCTGTAAGACGCTTCTCCGCAACAATGAAAGCCTTCGTCTGGAGCTCCAACGCGTTTTTCTCATTCACGGCCTGCTTCCTGTAGTAGGTCTCACTTCTTCTAGCATCCTCGAAAGCCTCGACAAGCTTCGCCTCCTTGGACCACATCTCTAACAGTTGCTATTAAAGCTCCTCTTGTCGTTCCCCTCAATGGTTGCCGGCGTTGGAATACTCCTTGAAAGCCTTCACACAGAGGAGTGAAAGCTACACAAACACGAGCGGGGCAGGAAGATCGAACATATAGAAAAAAAAAGGAATAAAGAAACTAGGGATTCGTACTTGTTACGAAGCACGAAGCTCTACCTTAAGCGTCTCCACAGCTCGGGATGTGGACTTTCGGAAACGGCTCCTTACTGAGGTAGCAAACCTTTGTGCGAGGTTAGCGTAGACGTGAACCTAATTAACCTCCCCTGAAGACTGTTTATGCCATAGCAAATCTCTCTTATTAAATCAAGTGATTTCAAAACTTCCCTTATGGTGTTTAAGCCATAGTTGTTTTCAAAACTTCTCTTATTCTTCCTATATTGTTTATGTTTTATCTGTTTTCAAACCTTCATTAATTTTGTCTAAATTGAATGAATTTCTCAGTCAACAATATGTATGTATGTATGTATGTATGCATGTATGTATGTTGTGATGAGTGGTTTTGATTTAAAAATCAACAATGATGTGACACTGCTAAGAAGAAGTGAAGCAACAGAACTGGATTACTGGCAGAGTTATTAAATTCTATTAGGAGAGTAATTTGTCTGTTGAGCAGTATATAATCTCATGGGTTAATTCATTCTTTATGTTTGAGAGAGATTCATATTGCTTGTGAAGTTTTTCATTGTGGGAAAACTATGTGAGAAAGCTTGAGAGTAATTATAGTGAGGCTTGGGTTCTGTTCTTGATAAACATTTTTCTCACACACACATATACACCAAACAAGTTGTAAACTTTTTTATTAATTCCAAGTAGTTTGCGACCTTCACAAAAGTGAGCAAACTGGTCTCTATCTATTTTAGTTGTGACAATTTGATCCATCATTTTTTTTCCTTTTAAAACAATAACTAGAAAAGCATTTTCTCTTATTATAACTGTTAGTTTGACCATGATTGAAAATTAAAAGATATAAATGTCCCTCGGAAATGAAATGCTCTTTTAAATAAAAATATGATAATTTATTTAAAATAATAAACCTTAAATATTAAAAAAAGAATACGAAAATATTTGAAAATAAAATGAAAAAGGAAGGAGCAACCTCCATTGGCATGTGGAAGGGTCCCACTAACAATCTTTTGTTAGTGGGAGCAAATTCATCAACTCCCAAGGGAGGAGATCAATGACAATTTCCTATCTTACCAGTAGATGATGTCAGTACTGTTTGGAGGAGATCGACTTTTTCTCAACTAGTTGAGGAGTCGACAAGGTCTTGTCATCGAGTTGAGACCATGTCGATCTCCTCCCATAATCAAGGAGATTGACTAAGATCACCTCTTATTGGACATCTTCATCGATCTCTACCCAATGCAAGGTGGCCTAATCTCTTCCATTGTGGAGGAGATTCAAAAATCTTTTTCCATAGAAGGAGATCCAATCTTCGTGATCTCCTTGATTGAAGGAGATCGCTAGTTTTCAATGGTGAATGTGGAATTCTTTTCTATATATTTTTCACATATTTTTATATATTATAAAAAGAAGTTTAATTTTTTCTTCTATTTTTTTGAATGTAATTGTGTTTGTATATAATAAAAGGATAAAATATTCCTTGACCTTTAAGTTTGACTAATGAAACTTTAATTAAGGGATGACATTGGTACATTTTAGAAAGTTATGGAGAAATATGATCATTTTGAAGTCTCAAACTACTTGAAATTAAAGAAAAACTCATGGCATTATTTGGTAATTGACCTATATGCAACTATTCTTTAGTCGGGGCTTACTTTTCAGGACCAATCATTTCACAACATTATAGAACTAAAAACACAGTGTTTTTGTGACAATTTACAAGAGCATATATATATATATATATATATGTATATAATGATTTGGTGTAGAAATGTGTGTAAATAAACCAAATCCAACAAAACCAATCTAAATTTGGTTGGTTGGTTGGTTTGGTTTCAGAATTAAGTTTGGGATGATATATGAACAACATGATCACTTTTATGCTTTGGTTTGGGTTGCAATAGTTTTAAACCATATTACTTTGAACCAAACCACTTGCTAAGACAAGAAAATAAGTAATTGGCATTATTAATTGATACATGATAATTAATTATGTTTATATACTTCTTTTAATTATTTATGACTAATTGATGATGATGATAATTCTATTGGATTTGTGCACATAATTTTTAAGTTGTTAAGTTGTTTGAATGTTGTTATGGATATATTTCGAGTTGCATAAATGGACTGGTAAAAACCTGATAGAAATCCAACAAACTAATCCAATGAATTGACCTAGCAGACGAAGGCCCGGTTCACCAACACCTAGCCCGAGCAAGCTCTTGGTTTGCAGGAACAAGCTCGCATTGCCACTATTACTCTCAAGTTGTTGGCCAACCATTATCCAGCTCACTCTATACATAGCTCGTTGCTCAAAACTAGCTTAAAGTCGTCCAAGGCAGGTTCTAACTCACAGATTGAACAGTTCGTTAAGGAAATCTTTAAAAAAGGCAACAGTCTAAATCGAGAAGGAGTTAACTGTCATAATTAGAGTTAAAATCAAATCCCTAATTTGGTAGAGCATATTTCTTAATCGATAGATGTTAGTTTTGAAATTGTATTTAATGTAACATTCTTTCCTGTTTTAATTACATTCAAATTGCAACATCTCATTCTATAAAGAAGGGCTCAAATTTCATTGTAACACACATGACAAGCAATAATATATTGTGACTCTGTCAAAATAATCAAAGAGCACAATCGTGGACGTAGGCATCTCTATTGGCCGAACCACGTAAAACTCTTTGTGTATTCACTGTTCTACCTTCTCTTTCTTGTTTTCTCTCCTTTGTTTCTCTTTAATTATAGGTATTAGATTTTGAACTTCGGTCATTCAAATTCCAACATCAACAAATATCAATCCGAAAGTCAACATCTGATCATGTCTTTGATATTCATGTATTTTTTATTTGTTTATTTAGTTTTATTTTTTATATAACAAATTAATGAGTAAACATTTGAGTCACTCTTCATTATTTTTAACATTTGAGTAACAAATGTGATGAGATAAAAATGCCCTAAAAAAAATTAAATAAATAACTAATGTTTTATCATTAGTTATGGCAACATAAGCTGTCAGGACTAATGAAACACTCATTAAAGAAACTTGTTTATATACCAAATAACTAGTAATGACAATATTGGATTGTGTTGGTTGCAAAATTAACAAACAATTATGTTAAACCTTGAAAGTGCATAAATCGTTTTATTGAATATAGCAAGCAAAGATCATCCCACAAAGAATTTCAACCTTTTAATTCTAAAGTTATCAAAGACCTAAAACTACAAAGCAATTAAAAGAGAAAGGGTTTTTGAATTGATTGAAAGACTTAAAACCAAAAACACAATAGAAAATTAAATTGAGAAAAATCAATGGAGAAAGTGTTAGTTAAGATCTTCTATCCACCACTTCGACAATCCCTCAATTCAGTAGATAATTAACGAGGCAAAATTATATTAATGCATGATAAAAATATTCACAACAAGGTAATGATCATGCTACATGTCATATTGATTCTTTCAGAGATTGTATGTAAATCGCAAGATATGTGTGTATTCCAAATTATAACATAGAATGGTGTCTACTTAAATTAATAATTGGAATCCATTAAAGGAAAAAAATATATATGAATATCACATGAACCCCTAATATATAGTTTCTATCTTGGGTCTTCATGAATCAAGTTCTTTTAATTGATCTCAAACAATTGATTGTTGCAAGAAAAAAATACGCCCATATGATATCTGTCGACGTGATTTTCTGGTCGACGAGAATTCAATGCCTAGTATCTGCAATCAATGTGAGAAAACAAAAAAACTGAGAAGAACACAATAAAGAACCAAGAACAACACAAAAGAAATAGGAGATTTTTAACGTGGTTCAGCAAGTGCGCCTATGTCTATGACTATCTCTCTAAAATTCTGTAAAGTGACAGTATGCTATTCAATGTATCGTCCCTATTACAATGATTTTAACCTCTATTTATAGGGGAAGTAAAGTTAAAGATCTGGCAACAATAAAATAGGAAGAAAATCATGAATTAATTACACTTCCTAATCAGTTAGAATAAAATCAGGAAACTGCTCCACAAAATCCGAGATAATGTTGACTGAATTTAAATTTGAATTAACTTCCATATCTGGTGAGAGAATCACGATCAGATCAGGTAATTGCCTATTCTAAAAGATTTGGTATTAATTATCCACTGAGCGAACTACACATTACAATTGAACGACCTTAAGCTGGACCTCGTAAAGTAGCGAGCTATGCATAAGACGAACTGCTTAACGAGCTGTCTTCTGGCTTCAGGACGAACTAACTGGTGCTAGCTGTGGAGCTCATTGGGGCGAGCTATAGGGCTTGCTGGACTTGGAGTTAATGACTGGGTCTTGTCTATTAGGCCTTTGCATTGGGCTGATTCAATGAGCTTTTATCAGGCTTTTACCAGCCCACTTGGTGAGTCCGGAAAATGCATATAATAATATCCAATTTATATCCTTACAATATAATCCTATAAACATACTCCTAAAGTGATAAGTCAAATAAACATAATAAATAAAATATAATTTAACTAGAAACAATGATTTCATCATGCAAAAATACTAAAATTTCATTACTAAAATCTATGAATTGAGTTCATATCTAGGGCTTCAAGTCAACCTAACTAACAAACAAATTAGCTGGACATGGCTCTCGAAGAATATAAAAAAATAAACATAAAAATAAAAATAAAGAAATGTAGAAGGAGTGTCTTCAATTACCCAGTCTTTATGCCAATTTTCTCTCAAAGAATCTTGTTTTGTTCTGCTAAAACTTGAGGTATTTATAGGTGAACTACCCATGAGAATTAAGATTTCTAACTTGGGAAGGAATCCATTTTCCAGTTCAATATGGAATGCAAATTTGATAGGGAAAGTAATTTCCTTTTACATTGAAGACTTTGATTCTCCTAAATTTTGCTCAATTACTCCTAATAGGAAAAATACATGTTTAAGAAGTCAACTAGGAAGCACTAAATAAGAAGTCCAAATTCCCTAGGTTTTCTTCACAGTGTCGATCACTACATTGGTGCTGTGACAACTAAGGTCTCACCATAGGTTGCTGCTCTCTCTATTAAAGTTGGCAACCTTATGTCACAAGATTCAACTTATGGCAAATTTCAAGTTTGTCCCTTGAACGCTTAATTGATCATAAATTTCTCTAGAGAATTTTGATTCATAAATAGTCAATGGCTTTAATTTGATAGGTTGTAGCTTACATAATTAGAATCGAGGATTCCGTATGAGCTCCCATAAAACAGTCTATCTTTTTGCTACTCAAAAGTCCGCCATTTAAACTACTTTCTTCTCAAAACCTGAACTATAACACAAAAACACAAAACACCATAAAAGAACCAATATCACATGATAACATAACATAAATATAAGTGAAATGGGCATAAAATACAATAATTATTGACTTATCATGTCGTTAGTCATGGTAACAATATTAGGGTTTGTGCCTTAAGAGCTTGTATTTTGTAAAGTTTAAATAAATAATAAATAAAATATGATTGTTTTATAAAATCTATATGCATTTATATAATGTTGGTTTTATAGGAATGTTATGTAACATTCATGATTATTTATGTAATGTCAAACTAAATATATAAGTGGATTATATACAAGAGAATTTAATTTGATATCAATAATCTAAAGAGTCCATAACAAACAAATAAAATTAGGTATTTTGTTTATGGTAAATCTACAGTTGTGGTTTATTTCGTATTTGATATAATGATTTTATTTAGGATTGTTCATATGGCAATATGGAAATAGGGTCACCTTACATAATAGAGATTATACAAGACTAGACAAAAATAAAATAATTTTTTAATAATATCTGTTAAACAAATAAATTCACATTCATCGACTAGACGATCATATACGGATTGATATTAATCGTAAGTATATTATGAACTCCTATTTTTTTAATCAAAGAACTCCTATTTTTTTAATCATATATTTTGATTTACATGGGTGAGACTATTATATATTTATAAATAGCTTCATACTTTGGAGATATAATTTAATAGGTCATTGGAAACATTCTACATACTAGTGGAATTCACTCCTTATAAGAAGTAGATGAATAGCTATATATTTACAATTAATAGCTTCGTACTTTGAAAATATAATTTAATAGGTGGCTAAAAACATTCTACACAATAGTGAAATTCACTCCATCTTGTGAGAAGTAGATAAGTAGTTCCCTTAAGTGTTGATTCATGTTTTAAACAATAAAATATCTCAATTTTCTACCTATGAATAAATAAATTGTGATGGATATATTGTTCATTAGAAAATCCATGATAATACTTAAAAGAACAAGATGTTAATAAAGAGGTATAATGGACTTTTTGAACTAGCTCTAATTATAATTACTTGTAAAGGATCAAACCATATAAAAGAATTAGATCGATAAACATTGAAAATTCAGATTATGTAAAACATCTACAATTTAGGAGTGCTACCTTATTGTGTAAAACATTTGCAATTTGAGAGTGTTACCTTAGATTTCTATTGGAGTAACTTCAAGGTTAATTATAGTGAATTATTTCATTAAAAATTTTAATTGATAATTTTGATATTATTGGAGTTCAAAATTGCAGGTTCATTTTGTCTACTTGCAAGCTCATGGTCACTACAAGAAACAAGTAAACAGAAGAATTATTTGGATGGTCCAATTATGTGTTATACGTGTAGCACAAATAAGTTCATGTATTACTTAAATAATATTGATTATTAAAAAATAATTAATTGCTAATTATGAATTATGAATTATTTAATTATTTACCGGAGAGATTATTTGGTTTGAATCCTAGTAATTAGACTAATTAAAATGATTTTGAATTATTTAAATTAGTATGTAGTCAAGAACTTGAAATGAGAAATATCAATTAATGGAGGAGTATGAATCTTTATTGATATGGAAATCGAATTATCTAGTCAAGAATTAGACTTTATAATTTAGAAATTGAATATTCTAATTAATGAGGAAATTAGTTTCCTTGTTGAATTAGAAACCACCCTAAATTGACTAGTACAAAAGAAGATTTATTCTGGTGATCACATAATTCACTTTTCTCTTCCTGCTTAGCTGTACAACACAAAGAAAACAATAAAAACCTGAATGTTTAGGGTTGGTCGCACGTCCCTAGAAGAATAAGAGGGTTTGCTAACCTCCTACTCTTGTTTGCTTTTGACAATTTTCATTTGCCGCAGGATTTCTTTTGTGAAAATAAAATGTATGATGTTTTAGGATTGTGCCCACACACAATCTCTCGGTGAATTCATAATGAGAAAGATCAAGTGGTGAAGAATCTACTAATCAAAAGAAATCAACTCATTCTTCAAAGCAAAGTAAGATTCTATCTTATTTAATTTAGAATCATTAAATTGTTATTATTAGCATCAATGGTAACAAAAGCTATCATGACTAGTGAAACACTCACTAGAAAAAACTTACTTTTGAACCAAGTGACTAGTAATAACAATATCATATTGTTAGCCATGGCGATAGAAGCTACAATGACTAATGAAATCTTTAATGAAAAACATATTTTATACCAAGTGACTAGTCATTGTAATATTATGTCGTTACTCATGGCTACAGAAACAACCATGACTAATGAAACCATCACAAAAAAAAAAAAAAAAACACTTTATTTTTGAGCCAAATGATTAGTCATAACAGTATTTTGTCATTATTCATGGCAATAACAACTATCATGACTAGTGAAACATTTAGGGATCATTTTTTTTTTTTTATCTGAAGACTAAATAGTATTGTTGAAGACTGAAGTCTGAATAATAACTTAAACCTAAATTTTGAATAACATGTTTATTTTTCTTTTTTTTCCCTATTTCTGAATATGTTAAAAACTTGTTTATTTTTAAATTTAAAATTATTTGAAAATTAGTAAATTGATATTTATATCTTTTTTACTATTTGTAGTTATGTAATTTTAACAAATTTAATATAAACATCTAAAAATAAATAATTTAATAAATTCTAAAACATTTTTATGTACATATTAATAATTTTTTATTTATAATTAAAATATGACTAAAAATTATGGTAGTATTAACCATATTTATATATTTAAATATATTAATATATTTAAGAAGACAACTAAAAAATGAATGTTTAAATTATAAATTTAAATATATTAGCTTAATTCAAAGATAATTCGGGATGAGATGTATTTAAGTTTTACTTTTCAATTTTTTTTTTTAAGTATCAAGAAAAAAAAAAAGAAAAGAAAATTTGAGTAATATAAAATTACGATAAATTTGAAATTATGTTATTTTGGGGATGATACATTTGGAATAAAAAATTTTAATATCATTAAGTGATTTACAATTAAGTGAAAAGTTAAAAATTCTTATTTAATTTTTTCAGTTATTTTTTTTGTAGTTTTAAATGGTTTGATCACGTAAATAAAAAGTAAAAAATAAAAAAACAACTTAATATATACAATTCACCACTATTATGTCTTAAGTAGAAAAATCAAACGATCCTTTGTTGTCAAATAGCATTGTTTTATTAGTCAACATTGTGTTGTTAATCCTGACAATTTTGTTTTAGAAACTAGTGAGTAGTCGCAGTATTGTGTTGTTAGTCACGAAAACAAAAGCTATTAAGACTAGTGAAACCATTATTAGAAAAAATTATTTTTGAACTAAATGATTAGTCATGACAACAATATGTCGTTAGTCATGGTGACAACAACTATTATGCTAATGAAATACTCACAGTAAAAGGGCATTTTTATCTCAACATATGTTTTTGTAAGTGAAATATTAAAAATAATGAGAGATTGTCTAAAAGGTTAATTGTTTTTATTCCAAAGAGAAATTTCAATCATTGTTAGCCTATTTAAATTTTAGCAACATTTCATGTAAGTGAAAAATCATCTATGTGGAATAATGTGAAAATTTAAATTGGTTAAAAACAATTAAAGTTCCATTTGGGGCTAAAAAATATTAACTTTTTTTCACTAAACGAATCTTTTTAAATTTTGGTCACAAATGAATTTCTCCCATATTATTATTATTATTATTATTAGAGATAATTGCAAAAACACCCTTGTCCTTTGACTTGATTAAAGCACATGTAAGTTTTGGCCATAATTATAAGAACTCCATCCCGAGTTTTATAAGTGTTGCAGCTACGCCACCTACCATTACTCAAACACAAAAAATATATATAAATACTAAAATACCCCTATTATTTTAATTTTTAACAATTAAAAAATAAAAAATTAATAAGATAATCAAAAAAATAAAATTGTCATCTCCAACCTCGATTGGATTAGATCTAGAATTCATTCTCCAATTGAAACTCTATTCGAGATTGTACTTGATAGGGTCTCCAATAGAGACTTAGGGAGATCCAATTTTCCTCTCCATCTCTCAATGAAATGGAATGAATGGATCCATATTGGACCTCCAACATCTATCTTCGAAGATGGATGTTGGAGACCCAATCTCTAATTTAATTATTATTATTATTATTATTATTATTATTATTATTAGTTTTCATCTTCGCTGTCCATCATGGACGATGGAGATCTATTCTTGTTCAAGTTTTATTTTTAAATTTTAATTTTTAATAGTTTTTACTTTTATTTAATATAATATCAAAAGAACAATTTACCCTCCACTTGTTATAATAAAGTTTGGTCAACTGTTAGTCAGATAATGGTAAATGGGTGTGATTGTGATACTTATGGTGAAGTTTCTATAATTATGATCAAAACTCATATGCACCTATAATAAGGCTAGGGGTGCTTGGACAATTATCTCTTATCATCATCATTATAGAAATAACGGCACAAGACACAAATAAAGAAGAATGAATTGCTCAATAGCCCTTTGAGATATGCTTTCAATAAGACCGAAGTAGATTTACCATGTTATTATATTACACCCCCACTCCATTAGTCAAATTCTATTAAAATTAGTCAAACTCATATGACTTAAAAGCAATTTCATTTTTCACTTTTTTATTTTCTTTTCAAATTTAAAATAATAGAAAAATAACTAAATAATAATGACAGATTAAAAAAAAAAAAAAAGAGTTCTTCATCATCCATCACACGATAGACGGTGGGAATAATTTAAAAAATGTTGCAAAAAAATTTTAAAATAAGAGTTCTAGATTTTCAACATGTCGTCACTCTTCAGTGATCTTCAATTGAAGGTCAAGTTGAAGATCTTAGTTCTTTGGGTTTTGAAACCCAGAAGTTGATGTGGTTAAAGATCAAGTTAAAGATGCCATCACTCTTTCTCGTCGATCTGGTCCTCTAGGTTTGAAATCCAGAAGTCAACGATTTGATTTTTGAAACCAAATAAAGTTTAATCTAGTTTCAAATTAATTCTTCATTTTCATCTGGTTGAAAATGAAGATCTTTTTTTTTTTTTTTTCCTTTTTTCTTCATCTTCTTCTAGTTAAAGATTGAAGATCTTTAACTAGATAAAGATCTTTTTTTTTAAAAAAAAATTGTTTTTTTTTCCCATTTTTTTAACTATTGTTAGAGATCCAATTAGTTTTCTTTTTATTTTATTTTTTTAAATACTGTTGGTAGAGATCAAAATTGGATCTCCATTATCGGATGGAACTGATCCCATCCGATTATAGAGATCCAATCTAGCTCTCCACCATAACTTTTTATTTTTTATTGTAACACACTCTCCTGAATTTGTATTGTACCTATATACAAAAAGAAATAAATTTTGTTTATAAAATAATAAAAAGGATTTTTAAAAGTATTCGGAGGTGAAATTAAATTTTTATAGAGTTTTGGGAAGGATCAAGAATACAATTAAATTTTAAAAGTTGAAGGGAAATTAGTGCAAATAAAAGATTTTTATTAAGAATGATAGAATCGTAAATAAAGGGAAAAGACAAGGACATAAGGGAAAAAGAAAGAATTCTCTAGAATGTGGTAAAGTCATAATTTTAAGAAAGTTTAAAGGTGAAAAACGAGCTTGACTCATGCCTATAAATAGGTGAGTATGGTGAGTGTATCGGCAAAAGAGACAAAAAATCTAGAAAAGAGAGAGAGTTAGAGAAGGAGTGATCGACGACAAGAGTAGGAGACAATTCTGCCGCTGCATCAAGCTGATTTCTTGCCAGTTTTGAAAGGAAATCAGGCTGCTGGAACGTGAAGAATAGATTTAGGAATCAGATTTGGTAAGAATTTGTTGGTAAGAGTAAGCTTCCATGATTCTATGTTAGTGAGAAGTTGTTGAGAATAATTCATGGTCTATGTATTATATTTTATGAGGTTTCTGAATGTAGACTTGGAGATTTAAGCCGCAAATGAGTGGGAAAGTAAGGCACGAGACTAAGGAAGAATCTGATAAGTAATGTAACTGAGAATCAATGTTGATCTGAAGTAATTTAATTGTGGTTTAGAATGTTTAAGTGTCGTCGCACCACCTGTCATGGTATTGCAACCTGGTTTTGAGTGATGAAGCTGATAAAATGTGGTTGATTAGTATATGAATATGAAGTGAGGTTGAGTTGTGTTAATGTGTGTAAGAATGTAAAAAAATCTGGAGAAGAAGTGTTAAGAATTGAGTAGGTGTGAATTAAAGAGGGAGCTCGCGAGGTGCAAGCTAGATAATACAAGCAGCCCTTCAATGCTGGTCAAATCAGACTGAAGGTCGAGCTAGGCTAGAGCGAGCTAAGGTATGCTGCAACCCTCTATAATGCCAATTCCGAGTTGGACTAAGGCTGTGCGAGCTAAGCAGGACCCGTGAATCGAGCTGAGCTTGAAAAAGGTAGCAGCTCGCTAAAAGGAGTGAGCTAAGCGAGCTCGCTGGACTAAGTTAAGGCCCACAGTTCGGGCTAAGTAGGGCGAGGAAGGAGCTCGCATGAGATAAGTTGTGCGAGCTAAGGGCATGAGCTCGTAGCTCAATATTACAATTCTTAGCATCTCGTGTAAATTATAAGTTAGAGATGATAGAATTAAATTGATATTGGAGTGTTCTACGAGCTGAAATGAAGATTGTCAATCTGTGTCAAGTGTAGGTGACATAACGAATTAAGAATAGGTCATTAAGGAGGTTGTTGAAGCAGTGTGTGCGAGTAAAGTGGGAAGCAAGTAGTAAGTGTACAAACGTTTTATTTAATAATTTTTAGTTCATTATGAAATCAGTTTTAGCTTTTTATTATTATTCACTTTAGCTTATAAATATTTTTATATTCTAGTATGAAAATAAATCATTCAGTTGTAAGATGGTATGCAATATTTTTAGTACTTAATTATTTATAGCATGAAAGAGAAAATTGATTTGAATTATAGAAAGAGAAAACGATTTTCAAAGACTAGTGGAACGGTCCAAGTTTATAGATATACAGACCTTCTAGTTGTAGACCTGGCCGGTATATCCACAGTGTATGACAAGTGTTGGGAGGATTAATCCTATTAACATTAGAGGGATTGAGTCTGTCAGGTTTGTCGAGTCGCCCTCTACACTTGTAGGGTATTATCTCACTATACAATGTGCGATGATAGTTCCACCACACAGTAACGGGATATCTTTGTAGCTTGTCACAGTGTGCGACGCTAACTTTGCGCCATGTGACCCCCCACACTGAGCAAAGCTAATCCACTTGTTCATGTGGTTATAGCTTTTTTTTGGATTCCCCATTAATATAGTTTTTAGAAAAACAAGTGTACCATTTAAAAACAAGTTTTAGAAAGAAAACGTTAAAGAACATTTTATAAAATCCAAGATTCAGAAATAAATTGTTTTTAAAGAAAAATGTTTTCAAAAATGTTTTTCGAAATGTATTTTATAAAACATAGTTTAAACAAAACTCTCACACACTCACTAGGCTTTATAACTTACAACCTTTTTGGTTTTATGCTATAAAAACCTCCCAGGTGCAGGAGCGAAAGATCAGGGTACCAGTTCACTGCATTCGAACTAGGTGGGCCAAACTTCCGACGATGATGCTTAGTAACCTTATAAATGTCATGATTTAAACATTAATCATGTATATGTGCATATTTTGAATTTTGGACACAATTTGTAGAACTTTTATGTCGAGATGATGCATGCATATTTCAGATACTTGAATATTTATGATAATACTTTTAATTACATATTTCTGGATAATTTTGAAATGAGATTTTGAAATATATGACATTTTATGTTTAGTAAAGTTATTTATAGTTATGGGTTTATTCCACGGCATCCTTTTAAGTCATATTAGTTAGACAACAGAAGTGTTTCGTTGGGTGTAAGTAGGACCGTTGGATTCAGTACAGGGAATCCGAGTCGGGTCCTGTCAAATTTTTTTTTTTTTTTTTTGTCTTATTCATGGTCAAAATGGTCATTTGACTAATAATCTTGGTCACTTGTCACCGTTAACAAAAGTTGACTAATGGCGCAGGGGCTTAGTGTAATAAAAGTATAAATCCATTTCCATGTATTATTAGGCATATCTTAGAGGGTACTATCCATTTCAGTCAATAAAGAAAATTAAAATAAAAAGAGAGAACTCAAAATTCTCTGTAAAACATAATCATGTGGTTCTAAAATTAAGTACATAAATATATAAAATTGGATAAATAATCCTTATGTAGTATCTAAAACACTTTTAATGGGAGCGTTTCGATCGAACTTTAAACACAAATTATTGTGATTAAATCACAATATAGTTTTTCGAATCTTCTAAACAATAAAATTACAGATTGAGTGACAAATTAGGCCCTGTAGTTTCAACTTGTCGATTTTCAAATCCCAAAAGTTGTCCTTGCCCTGCAATCCTGCTAGTTGTTGCAGCCCCTGAATTTTCAAGCAATGGCACCTTTCGGTTGATCCTCAGATTTTCCGTTGGTGGAATTGGAAACCCACCATTTGTGCCCCAAAAATTATTAGTTCGATGTTGAATACCATAGTGTGGGGCATTTATTCTGGGCTTGGACCATCCTTCGAAAGGGTGACTGGCCCCGAAATGATATGGTTTACGGATCAAGGAGCTCATGTGGACCCCCAAATTCCTACCAAAGGGCCCATTAGAGAAGCCCACCATGGATGGACATGGGAACAGATGAGT
This sequence comes from Litchi chinensis, assembly GCA_019925255.1. Lineage (NCBI taxonomy): Eukaryota > Viridiplantae > Streptophyta > Magnoliopsida > Sapindales > Sapindaceae > Litchi > Litchi chinensis. The sequence goes on from CM034467.1 coordinate 7,940,130, forward strand.
TGTTCCAAATGGATTAAGACCAAGCAAATCAAGTCCCTTGTCTTTCTTCAAAAATGCCCGCTCTCTTTTGTGTGCGTTTTGGTGGCCACCAAGTGCCTGTGAGTTGGAGAACTTCTTGTTGCAGTGCTTGCATGGGAATTGCCTTCTTGCTGTTGCCTCATTTCCTTCTGCCGCTTGCACATTGGTAGGCAATTCTAACTTCTTGGGAGATGAATCCTTTTCAAGATGGCCCAACAAGTTAAGTTCTAGCTTGGTGGACACATAAGGATGATCAGCCTCATGATCAATGGAAAGCTTTAAATCTAACATGGGTTCTTGATGTTGTTCAACCCTACTCATTATTTTGTCTTTTAAAAAAAATTGATGATGAGAAAAGGGAATGGAGTCTATGGTACTTAAAGAAGAGTAAAATGAATATTGCATCTTTAATATATGGAAGGAATATCCAATTTAGATTTATTGCATATGGAGGAAAATGGTAATATAATGCAATAAAAACCAAGTTTAATCCTGTTTTGAGTGCCTTGAATAGGAATTTCCAACTAACATTGTTCAAATTTATCAACTTTACAAGTTACATCCCATATTAGTAGTATTCATACTAAAGAGATTAGTTTCCATACAGAGGATTACAGATATGTTGATTTAATCTAGTCAAAATTGCCATAGCAAAGGACTAATTATAACTTTGTGTAGTCAAAGTTATATCTGATGATTAGGATGCATATAGCAATTGTATATGTACATCCACTCATAACTTAATTAGAGTTATTGTAATGTATTTTCCTTTTGTATTCATAATAGGGATTTGAGTTTAAATATTTGTCTATAAAATCATAAAAAGTTAGGATACCCAACTAGTGTCAGAATTAGGACTTTAATTTTAGGGGAAAAGGAAAATTTAATTTTTATGTTAACACAAATCAAATGTATTAGTAATAAAAAGAAATAACTTATTAAACATGAAATTAAATATCTATTTATGGAAATTTGATTTGGAATCGGAATGAGCATCTTTCTTATTGAGATTTTTAATTTGATTTGGAATTGGAATTGATTAATTACAAGTTACAAAAATATCGTTGATTAAAATTATGTACTCCATAAACATTTAAAAAAAAAAAAAAAAAAAACACAATGTGACAATTGAAATTTTGTCAATTGCAAAAGAAGCATTGTGTATCTTTTGGTAAAATTGTCTTAAGATGTAATATCATCTTTTTGTCATGTGCTATTATGTAATTTGCGATATTAGGCTAAGAAAAATAAACTTTTAGATCGAAGTCCAACCTATTGTAGCTTCACTTTTTTATATGTCTAACATCAACTACAAATTTATATGAGTGTGTGTATGTGAAAACTTGAACCAGAAGTTGTTTTTAAAATTTTAGTATATGTAAATATTAATATTTATAAATATAAAAACAACCAAATATAAATAAAGAACTAATCAAAATATTTTTCACAATTTTTTTATTTCCAATTTTATTATTATTATTTTTTTAACAAGGGGCATAAAAGATTTTTAAATTGTAAGGGTGTGTTTAATTGTATGTAATCAGAATGACTTGAAATTAGAATGATCTGAAATCAGAATAATGTATCAAAATTAGATTCAATTGTTTACTTTAATTGCATGAATCAAAATCGAAATAAGTAGTATTCTCATTAATATATTTACTTTATTTTAAAATCAGAATGAATTAATTATAAACTACAAAAATGTCCTTAATTAAAATTATATATTCCATAAGCATTTTTTTAATAAAAGGTATAAAAGATTTTTTAACTTGTAAAAGAGAATGAGAGTGGGATTCCCATATAGGGCACGGGGTGAATGAGATTCCCGTTCCACAACCCTAAATTTATGTGGAATCCACAATTTCATTCTCATTATGAATTTATTTTAGAACAAGTAAACACTAATAATCATTCATGTTTCCCATTCTCATTTTCTAATCTATCAAGAAAACACATCATAAAAGGGAATGAGAATGAGAATAAGAATAAGAATCTAAGCAGCACAAGGGGAATATGAATCCCATTCTAAAATCTCATATTCATGTGGGACTCACAATTTCATTTACAGTACGAATTTATATTACAACAAGTAAACACTAACAATTATTCGTATTCTCTATTCTAATTCTCTAATCCTTGAGTAAATACATTATTAATTCATAATATAAATATCAGCTTTGTGAATCAAATAAACTAATAAATATATAGAACATTTTTTTGTCAAAAAATAATAAAAATCTATGCAAAGTATTTATTAAGTTATAAAAATAAAGAAATTTAGGTTATATACTAAGAAAAATAATTAGGTCTAAATAAATAAATTCAACATAACACTATAAAAGAAGTGGAAATAATGATAAGAATGCAAAGTAAAAACCTTTTGCAAGAGTGTTAATTTTATAAATAACACATATGGGGTATCAATATACTTGACACAAAAAACAAAACAAAAAAAAAAAAATGATTGCATTCTAAAGTTGCTAATTTTAACTTATTATATCTTTATTATGTCATATTACAACTAAATATGTTTGTTTATAATTAACAAATATGATTCCGTTTGTTAATTATTATAAAAATGAATTGACTAATTTAACTGTAATAAGATATAATAAAGATATAATAAATTATAATCAGTAATTTTATAATACAATCACTCATTATATTTATCAAACGTATCAATACTCAGGTGTACCAACTACCAAGAGGAGCCTTATATATATATAATATTTTTATAATCAAGTATACCTAATTTTAAAATGTAAAGATCAATCAATCAATCAATCAAAATCATCTATCGTATTTGAATTAAATATGTGAAAAAATTTATTTTAGGAGAGAAAATGCAATAGATGAATTTGATTAGTTGATTTTTATTTTTTAAAATATATACATGATTCTAAAAGCTCTATATATATATATATATATATATATTACTATCAGTACTTTCTATCTTTAAAAAGTTAGAATGAATTAATCAAAGTAATTCATTATGCATAATTGAATATGAAAGAGAATATGCTTTGAGAGAAAGAGTGTAATAGATGGACTTGATTGGTTCATCTTAACTTTTTAAAGTTAGAAGATACTAACATTAAAAAGTTAGGACGACTCAATCAAATTCATTCATTGTATTTGAATTAAATAAGATAGAGAATTTTTTTTAGAAGAGAGAATGCAATGAATGAATTTGATTGAGTCGTCCTAACTTTTTGATGTTAGTGTCTTCTAACTTTAAAAAGTTAAGACGAACCAATCAAGTTCATCTATTGCACTCTTTCTCTCAAAACATATTCTTTCTCATATTCAATTTACGTATAATGGATGAATTTGATTAATTCATTCTAACTTTTTAAAATTAAGCGATATTGATAATAGAAATTCTTTACACTTTCTTGTCGATGGCATTATATATATATATATATATATAAAGCAATTGACAAGAAGGTGTAAACTCTCTATTATAGCATATTAGAATTAAAACCTAAATAAAATAGGCCTCTTGAAACTAATAAATATAGACGTAATTAATATATTATTAAATTATTGAGAGGGATACTAGACAAAATTTTATCGATTGAGGGGGCCATGGTCCCTGTGGGCTCCTCTCTCTCTTCCCCATTGGAGGTTACCCTTGAAATGAGAGATATCATCCCATGCCAAACCTATAATGGTTGATTTTCTTTTTGAAATATTAAAATTAATTTGGGTTTGGGAGAGGTGGACATGTTCTCTCAAGTTTAATCAATTTTCTTTTCAAAAAATATATATATAAATAAAAGTTTGATCAATTTTTTTTTTACGGGTGGTTCGTGTAATGAAAGGAAAACTTGAATATATGTTTAATTCCATCTAAAGTTAGTGCGTGTTTATGCAATTTGTCCTTTGCCACGAGACCTTTTAATTTTGGGTTAATTATACCACTGAGTTTTTATCCTAATGGCTCTGTATTTTACAATTCCTTGTAGATGGTTGATTTTCATTGGATGTAATGGTTTATTGATTTTTTACTTAAAAAGTCCAAGATGTCCTATACTTTTGGAAAAAGTCTTATTTACCCTTTACTTTTAAAACAATCAATTTTAAGTTATTTAATACTAATTAGATAATAAAAATAATTAACAAACCTATAAATGAAAATATAAGCTGACGGAGATAAGTTTTATTGACAGTACTCATTGAAGAAGAATTTACCATAGCATTTATAAATATATTCATATGTATATAGAGAGAGAGAGGGAGAGAGTGAGATATGGAGGAAAAAGTTTGAAGAATCAGATATGTAAAAATAATAATAAAAATAGGTTGACTCCTGTTTTTCAGATTGTTGATCTCACTCCAACAATCTTCTTTTTACAATCCATTGAAAAAGATTTGATGATGTAACAAATATCCTTGAACCCTAGGAAGAACTTTGATGATGTAGGGATTCTTAACTATTGTTGCTTTGCCAAAAACTACTCTTCTCATCCTTTAAAACTCTATTTATGACGCTTTTTAAACTAGGGTTCCTGATTCTTCCCGGAGTCTAAACTACCTCTCATCACTAGTTACGGTTGTGAGTTTCTTCTTGCAACCTACTTTTGCAGTGCACTTAGTTTGGACATGGTAGGTTACGATCGCGAGTTACGACCCACGACCTATTCTTGCGAGACAGTCGGGTTGACGATGGTAACTTGTTGTTGCATGTATCTTCTCGTGATAGTCTCTAGCTAGTAAGGGTGGGCATTTTGGTGTTCAATTCGGTTCCAATAGGAATTGAACATGAACCGACAAATCATCGGTTTTCAAAATGGAAACTGAACATGATTCTTTATAAGGTTGGAACTGACCAAAATAGAACAGGATAGTTCAGTACGGTTTGAGTTGGTTCCATGTTTAACACATTAATCCAACTAACCAAAAGTCTAAAACTAAGCTCAATCAAAACTCATATTCAAACATTGATATCCAACAAATCATAACTCAAAAACGCAATCAACACTAATATTCGAAAAAACTAACCACAATCAACATATAAAATATAAATCAAAATACCTTGTGATGCCAAGGTGTCATTTTACAATGACCAACAGCCACCATCAAAGAAGAATCGACGACCAACTGCAACCGCTAAGAAGAAGCGACAAGCAACAACGACTGGCCAATAGAAGTGATGAGCTGCAACCACTGGACTCTTAAGTGAGTCGATGAAAACGAAGTTGTAATGCCCCGAATTCTTACTTCCATTTGAGTAGTGTCCTTTAATTTAAATTTAATAAGTAAAAAGGTGGATTAAATTGAAATTTGATGCACATGTGTTGAGATGAAAATATTATTTTAGGATTTATTAAATTGGTGGGATAAGTTATAAGTGGAAATTTATTTTAGCAATTTAATTAGGAATTTAATTGCATTTAGGGTGAGATGTAATTTTAAATTTAAGGAATTTAATATTTTGGAGGTATTTTATAAGTGGGAATTAAATTAGAAATTCAATAATAGAAATGGAATTGATGGAGGAATGTGATTGGACAAGAAGAGGAGGTAACTAGAATGCATCACATGTGATTAAAATTGGGACCAATAGAAGATTGCCAACAATAAAGTATAAAGTGATGCAATGGTTGGTTGAATTTTGACTAAAATGATGGCATTTTAGTTGGTAGAAGGGTTAGTTAGAAATTTAACCAATTAGAAGCTAGCATTTGCAATCAAGGATATGGAGGTAATAAATGAGATAGTTGAGGAGTAAAATTGTAAAAAGAAAAAAGGACTATAAAAAGTGGACAATGGATGAAAGCCTTTCATTTTTTTCTCTTCTTCTTCCTCCCTTGGCCGTCACCTTCAAGCTCTCCCTCTCTCATTTTTCGTTCAATTCCAAGCCTCCAAATCACTCATTTTACTTGTTCTACACATCATCTATCCTTCCAAAGCATCAAAACCCATCTAAATTTGCAAGTGAAATTTTAAAGAAAGGTGATCAATCTAGGTGTGGGTTTGGAGCAAGGAGCTCAAGAGAAGGATAAGGGAAAGTTATAAACTTCAATTGGTGGTGTGAAAATGCCAAAAACATTGCCCAAAAGGTTGGTGTACACTTGATTCAAAAATTCACTTTTATTAGTAAGTGTTTTGTTTATGTTAGTATGTGATTATGTCTCTTTTTTGTTAAATTGATTTCATGACTATATGTGAATCAAGGTATGAATGATTTTGTGACATTTTATGATGAAAATTTTGAAAAATTAGCGGAAAAGGTGTAGTTGACCGAATATGGTGTGTGGGGTTTTGTGGAATTATTTTGATAAATTGTAATAAAATGTTGTTTGTTTGTGATTTTAATGATTTTCGAATTGAAATGGAAAAAAATCGGAAAGAAATTGACGAGTTTAATGCCTTAACCGAATGTATATTAGGTGAAGGGCATAAAGATTTTGATAAAATTTTGATGAGTTAATTGAGTGAAAAATAGTGTTTCATGATACTTGAATTGATACTTCTAATAGATAGAAAAAATTGTGACTGGAATTTTGTTCATCGCTTTCCGAATGAAATTTTTATTTAGAAACGAAAATTATTAATTTGTTAAATTATTGGTAATAAACAAAAACTTATAAGGGCCCTAATAAACCTAGACATTGGTATGTGGAGATTAGAAATTGGCATGTCAATAGGGTGATATTAGCAGTACTACACTAATTTGCCTATATGCATTGATATTAGATTCATGGATCTTGAAAGACACCGAGTGTTCGGTTCCAGAATTTATATGTTATGTGAAATATGATCCGGTAGGTAGTCACCGAGTATCCAATACCGGAAAAACTCGTTTTCCGGTCCATGATATCGTGTCAATGTTTACAAAAGGTGTTGAAAAATAAATGGTGAAATCGTGTGATTATGATTGGAAAAATGACTTTATGTATTTTGTATGTGTATTTATTTGCAAGTTGATCACTTTATGAATTTCTGATCAGAACTTTGAAAATTGAAGAATTTTGTTTTATAATATTGTATATTTTTGTGAGAAATGGTGAATGAAATTTTTGTGTACACCCACTAAATAGAAATACTTGGCGCGTTGGATTTACCATGCGTAGGTTGAGATTAGGGCATTGTAGATAAAGACTGGAGAGAAAGCATCTGCAGCATTTTTCACGAGTCACATCCCTCCACCTTTAGGTAGTTACTCTTTTGATATTATATATGTGTGTTAAAGTACATGGATATGGAAGAAATGCATATATGTACTTGTAAATGCTTACACGAGATTTTGAAAATGATAATGTATATAAACCGTAGCAAAGTTTTTGGTTTGTAAAGTGATTTTGTAAATGATTGGTACTTATCTTTTAATTAGTGTTTAGTTTTAATTAATATGATTTTTATTAAATGTTGTGTTCATAGATGGTTGTGTGGTGAAGTGATTTTAAGTTGGACGGAAGGTTCGAAATGAAAGTTGGGAAAATGAATTCCTATTAGAAGTGTTTCATATATTTAGTTACAGGTTCTTAAAATTTTGGGATTTTCAGAAAACAAACGAAACTCTGCCGAATTTTCGAAAAAAATAAGTATATGACAAGACCCGACTCGGATTCCCTTTAATAAATCCAGTGGGCTTGCCGAGCATCCCACGAGACCCTTTTGAAGTCCTGCTATTAGGACCCAAAAGGACGTCATGGAGCGAATCCGTATCTATAAACAACTTTGTTTAGCAATGTATCTGAAAACATTATCATAATTATAGCTAATAACATTATTTAAGATAGACATGTCAACGTGATTACATAAAATATCCACAAAATATTGTTCAATTTTCTTTCGAAATACGCATAATAACATAATCAATAATACCATTTAAAACACAATGGTTACAAAAGAAAAAAAAATGTTGCGTCGTCAATCATCTAACCCGTTTAGTCTGATCGCGGCGGACTGGTACCCTGATTCCTTGATCTTGTACTTAGGAGGTTTTTGTGACATAAAACCAAAACAATTTACAAGCTATAAAACCTAGTGAATGTGAAAGAGTTTTACTTAATCTAAGTTTTATAAATTTCTTCTCGAAAAACATTTTTCTTTAAAATATTTTATTTTCTGAAAGAATGGATTTGATATATATTCCTTTAATGTTTCAAAAACTTTTCTAAAATATTTTCTTTCTAAAATATATTTTTCACGGTATGCTTCTAGTTCTAAAATCGATACTAATGAGAAACCCAAGGAAAGCTACAACCATATGAACAGGTAGACCAGCTTCGCTCAGTGTGAGGGGTCACGTGGTGGAATATCTATCATCACACATTGTGACAAAGCTACAAAGACATCTTGCTACTGCGTAACGGAACTATTATCGCACATCACAACCAAGACAATATCCTATCAGTGCAAAAGGCAACTCGACTAACATGACAAACTCTATTCCTCCGATGTTGCAGGACTAATCCCCCCTCCCCCCAGCACTTGCCCTATACTGTGGGGTATACCGATTGGGTTTAATGCTAGAAGGTTTGTAAATCTAGAAAATATTTAACTTAAAGAAAATTTTTTCACACTCACAACTTGTCATCCTATTCACTTACACCACGACTCCAGCGACCTCCTCAGCTCACCTGATCACCTACACTTAGTCACATATGAGACCTTCACTTAGCTAGCTAAATTATTATTTCTAACTCCTAATTCATACGAGCTGCTAAGGACTGCAATACTGTCAGTCCAGCTCGAGCTGCGAGCTGGACTGACAGAATTGCAATACTGTCAGTCCAGCTCAAGCTGCGAGCTCGCCCCTCAGCGAGCTCCTGCCTCATTCAACACAACCCAAACTAAGGGCATTAGTGAGCTCGCTCAGCTCACTCCCTTAGCGAGCTGAGATCTTTTCCTTTTTCCTTTTTTTTTTTTTTTTATCTCAGATCGCTCCTCATACCTCTCAACTCACCCTTACGAGCTACTACCTTAGGCCATCTTTGGTCAAGTACCCCTGATGGGGCTGCGACCTCACTCAGCCCCTCCTGCCAGCTCGCACTCCAGCCCAATCTAGATAGGCGAGATAGAGAACAAAGGCATAGCCCAGCTCGCTCTCCAATCTTCCATCTCGACCAGCTGAATTGCACTAAGGGCCTTCTCCAGCTCACACCTCGCGAGCTCTTGTCATGGCTCACGCAGCTCATTACCTAATACCTCATTTTCCAAGTTTCACATTTTACATTAGCAGTAACACACTTCGACCTCAATTAATCTCACATTCATACTTAACACACACATTATCAGTTCTTCACAAAATTATCAGGTCGCAACCTCATCAGGTTTAGCGACAGAACTAAATCATTTAAAACCGTAAATAAACCACCATAAAAATCAGCATCATTCTTAGCTATTTCACTTACCAGACTCTTACTCAGCCTTCAACCTTGCCTCCTCACATGCTTATTGCCTCAAATCACCAAATCTACATACTAAAGATTTCATTAATCACTAGTTACCAGAAGCTGTTACTCGACAGCTTTTTACCAACACAAAACCATAAAAAACTTTATTCTTTTTCAACTAAACCTTACCAGATCTGGTTCCTCACCTTCCAATCAACTTAACCTTCCTAAAAAATGGCAAGAACCTGTTTGGAACAACTGTAGATCTGGTCTCCTTCCTTCTGCCGACAATAGCTTTCTCTTCTCTCTCTTCTTTCTAGATTTTTTTTTTTGCCGACATACCCACCACACACCTATATTTATAGGTATGGGTTAAGCTCAATTTCGCCCTTAGACTTCTGTAAAATTACGCTTTTACCAGATTCTAAAGAATTCTTTACTTTTTTCCAATGTCCTTATCCTTTCTCATTATTTACAATCTTACTATTGCTTATAAAATCTTTTATTTTTACCATTTTATCCTCAACTGTTAATATTTAATTTTTCTTCCAATCATCCCGAAAACTTTATAAAAAATTAAATTGTGCTTCCAAACACTCTAATAATCCTTTTTATTATTTTATAAATAAAATTTATCTCATCCCATATATAGATACAGTACAACTTGGGAAAGGGCGTTGCAATACATATATAATAATAATAATAATAATAATAATAAATAAGTTAAGTGAGGTAGCATCCTGCAACTTGATTTTCATTCTAATGGGAATCAAGTAGGATGGTGTTACAGAAGTAGATGAGAGAGTCAAGGGGAGACAATGAAGGCCTATAAGATGTCATTTTATGACGACCAAAAGCCAACGTCAAAGAAAAATCAATGACTAACAACAACAACCAAGAAGAAGTAATAAGCAATAATGATCAACCACCAGAAGCGATAAGTAGCAGCCATCGAACTCTTAAGCAAGTCGATGAAGACAAAGTAGAGGAAAGAGTCACAGGCAAACAGTGAGGCCTAAGGGGGAGTAGACGAGATCGACGACGGCACAAGCAAGAAGAAAGTACAGAAGAGAACAACGAGAAAATGACACAACCACAATAAGAAGGAAGAAAATAAGCATGGAATAACAAAGAAGAAGGAGGAATAAAAAAGAGAATGAAAAGTGAGAAATGGCAATGAAGTGTCTAGAATTTTTAGGTGAGTTTATATAGGGCACATGCAAAATTATGCATGTGCCCCTATTTCATGGGTCAGGTCGATTCTAGACACCTAAAACCAACCTGATTTGTGAAATATTATGTTTTTTCAATAGAGGGTCCAAACACTTTAGAAATAAATATGAAAACTAACTTGAATACCCACTGATCAGGTCGTTCGGGTCGGTTCCATCTTTTTTTGCCCACCCTTACTAGCTACACTCTATGCTCAATCATGGCAACTTATGATCACCAAAATCTTCTCATGGCCTAGACCTCGTGAGTGCCTCGACCTTCAACCCTAAAACTAAATTGAAAACTTTAATTTTCTCACCAATCACCTAAACTTCAATTTTCTCAACAATCACCTAACCTTGGCTCTCATGTAAAATGCACTAGAAAAATATTAAATACTTGTAATTTATTATAGAATTCCTCACAAAAATTAAGTGTAGCAACACGAAATCATTCCATATTTTAGCACAATCACACCTTAGTATCTTGAACATTTCATCTGGATTTTGAATGTGCTCGCTAGGTTTCTCTAACTTTACTAACATGTCATCTATATATACCTTTATGGTTTTCTAATATGTTCAGCAAACATCATGTTGACAAGCTTTTGGTAGGTCACACCTGTGTTCTTTAAACCAAATGTCATCACCTTGTAATAGTAAAGTCCTTGTTCTATGATGAATGAAGTGTGTTCTCTATCTAACTGATCCATTATGAGTACACATCCATAAAGCTCAATAATTCATGACCCATTGTGGCCTCCACTATTTGGTCAATTCGAAGAGCGGGAAACAATTTTCGAATATGCTTTATTTAAATTTGTGAAGTCAATGCACGTCTTCTACTTCCTATTCAGCTTCATGATTAGAACTGGGTTTGCTATACAGACTGGATAGTGGGATCCCCTAATAAACTAGATGGCCAGTAACTTGTCCATTTCCTCTTTGAGAGTTGCATATCTCTCAACTACCATAACTCACGTCTTTTATTGAACTGGCTTGAAACTTGAATCAATGTTAAGTTGATGGCTCATCATATTAAGACTTATCCCTATCATATTTGCATTTGTTCATGCGAACACATTAGCGTTCTTGGTAAGAAATTTGAGCAGGTCTTTTCTAGTGGTAAGGTCTAGATTCTTCCTCAACTTTAGAGTTCTTGTGGCTTCTTAGTTGTTGATGTAACCTTCTTTAAGCTTCTCAACTGGTCCAATAGGATTCTCCTTATCCACTGCCCGTAGATTAAGATCGTTTTCTATGAGCTGGGGGGTTATTTTTTGAGGAATTGTTGTTATCATATTCAACTTTTGCCCGCAAAGTCCTAACTTAATTGTTTTCTCGTACCACATCCTTACAACCTACTGGCTTCCTCAAGCATATCCTATTTTAGTGGGAGTCAAGAACTTCACCGTTAAATAGTATGTGGAAGTTATTGCTTCTAAGTGATTAAGTGCAAGTCGCCCTAATATACAACATTATAAGTTGTGGGGCGATCAATGACAAGGGAGTCTACTACCGTGGTCATGTGATGACCTGGTTCCCCTAAGGTCAAAAGGAGATTAATCAATTCCAATAATTAAATTAAGTCACCTATAAAATCATACAAAGGTTCAAATGATGGTTTAAATTGATTTAGTCTATATCCCAGATGCTTGTACGCTTATTTGCAGAGCACATTGACTGAACTTCCGTTGTCCACCACCTCTAGAAATACATATATTTTGCATGTGGTTGCATTGATGACTACAGAATCATTGTGGGGGTGATGCATTCCTCTAGCATCTGACTTAGTAAAGGTGATAAGCTTTATGTTTACCCTTGCCTATTTGAAAGGCCTTTTCTCCATATGAAAACTGATCAATTAGGGGTACCTCACTTTTCTATTATAACGGTTATGCGACCTGTTTGAAGCATAAGCTATATGAGGCCCTCCACGAATGTTCGAACTCCCCCACCGCAATAGTTGGTTCTTGAGAGTTGGTAGCAACCTAATGATTAGCCATGAGTCAAGTCATATACTCTCATAATCTACCCCTTTCTGATGAGATCCTTTATTGCATTCTTCAGTTTATAACATTTAGAAAGTTCTTTGATTGACCTCATTGTGATAATGACATAACTTATTTTGGTTTCTTGATTTTATAGGGGTTCCCAAAGGTGAAGGTTTTCCAAAATTCTCCATGTTCCTCTTATTACATAGATCATAATCTGGTATCTACGAGCTCAGCATAATTGTTGTAACGACTTATATATCTTTTTTGCTCGCTATTAGTGCGAGCTTTCTCAGAAGGCTGACTTGACAATGGCTCTACCTTCTGTAAGAAGAATGTGTTCTTTGATCTATTAATTTTCCCATTATTTTCCTCCCTTTTTTCAAACTAGTTCCTGTTGCTAGGTTCTCCATTACTTCTCTGATCTGGAGCATTTAGTGACTCCTCTAACATTATGTAAATCATAGCACAATCATAGAAATCTCAGGAGGTTTTAGTAGGATTTTTGTAGATACCGTGACATAGCTTTCCATTCTTATCAAGTTCAGTGGAGATAACTATAACGACACTTTCATCCAATGGATTATCAATGTAGTTTCACTTTTTTTTGAAAGCAAGCTATTTAGTTATTCAATAATTATCCTTTTTTTTTCTTAGAAACTTCTTACCATGTTGCAAGATGGCACATATTGCCTTCTTGATTCTTGATAGTGGCATATGAATATCTTTTGGCACTATTCCCAACCATGGTTCCAAAAATCACTACTCATTAATATTTTTTAAAAACTCTGTCAGTTTCGTCAAATTCTCACCGATTTCTCGCATATTGGCATTCTGTTGATCCGAGAACCCCCAAATTAGAGGTCTTGCTCGTCAGAGGTGGACACTTGGCCTGACTCAATTCAATTCGGTCCAACTCGAAGTAACTTGGCCGACTTGGTGAGTCCAATCATCACAAAACCAGGCAAAATAATCTCAAACATCACCCAACAATCATCCTCAAAACTCCCACATAAACAAACAACAAAAATCACCCAACAATATTTCTAACAAAATGCAAACAAACAACACACAAAAAACAAATTCGAGAAACAATCAGTCACTGTCGTCGGCAATAACTTGAAGGGAAAAAGACAAGAGAGAAAGAGACTTGAACGGTCGTAGAAGAAAAAGAAGGAGATTCATCGACGACGATGAAGGCAGACTGCCTTCGGCTTCGACAATTGTGGCTGTTCTTAATCCCGAAATGGTGACACCAATGACACATTTGAAAGGCAACGGCGATGGTGCACCTGAACCAGAACGGTGACGGTGATGGCAACGGCTTGTTAGAGAGAGGAGGGCTAAGAAAGGACAGGGGAGAGGGAGCAAAAGAGGTAAAGAGAGAGAGAGAGAGAGAGAGAGAGAGAGAGAGAATAAGGGTTTGAGCATATAATCAGCCTTTATATAGGGTGTGGATAATTTCACCAAAGTCTCTAATGTTCACAAAAATCTTAATTTATGCTTTAAAACTTCAAAAAATTACAATTTCCCCCCTAAACAGTATTTTTGAGTACTTGTCAATTATTTGTTGAGTTACCGATTACTCGCTACTCATTACGTCGTCAGTCGAGTCGCGAGTAGCAAGTTTTAGAATATTGCTCATTAATCGACTAACAAGATAACGGTTAGTGATTTGTCGGTTACTCAATAAGTAATCAATGATTAATTGATAAGTATTGTTGACTAACGTCAAACTAGATCAAATTTGTAAAAATTAATTTTGAATTGAACTAGACATAGACTAGATTGTTTAATTAAATTATATCTAGCCTATTCTTTTTTCTTTGTATGTACCTATGCAAGACTTAAAAATTAAAATTAAATAAATCAATAAAAATTTAAAATTTAAAACATTAAAAATAAGATTTCACTTACTCATTCAAAAGTCTAACCCAATTTAATCAGTAAAAAAACCCATTTGAAGGATAATTCTCACGTTATTAATTAAGGTGAAACTTAAATTATGACGAATTGTTAAAATAGTACATGACCAACCCAACTAGAAATTAATATACCTTAAATGATAACATTCACAATGGGTAATCAAATTTATATCTAATAATAGAATCAAAATTTTAATTATGGATAAATAAACAGGTCTACTTATAATAAAATAAAAATAATTGATACTTTTGATAAATATCCAAAATACCTAACTCACTTAGATAATAATTTTTGTTTAATTACTAAGTCCCACCATATGATTTCAACAAAATAATAATAATAATAATAAATTAATCACATAAAAATGTCTCGTATCATCATCATCATCATTCATAACTAACCGAACCCATGACATTGAGTCTTCAATGGACCTTGCAAACCATTGAATATTTATTCTATTTTTTCCATCTCTACCTTTATTCCTCTTTTAGATTACTCTCTCTCTTTTAAATTCAACTTCCTTTTTTGGAAAAAGAAAAAATACACATATCCATTACACTATTTTTGCTTCTTCTCCTTCCTTCATCTTTTCAATCCTTACATCTTTCTCTTTATTCTTAATCAAAGTGTTTCAAAACCATAACCTCATCTATCAAAATCCATATTTTAACACTATTTTACTTTTAGATTTTTATCAAAATCCATCAAACCAATCTATTTTTTAAACGCTCTTTTGTTTCTATCTGTGATTCTATGTCTGTAAGCCTCTCTTCCCACTCTCAAAAATCTTCCATCGCTGCTCCACCACCATTGTTCCTCCATTTCTTTTTATTTCATTTTTTATATTATTTTTAACTAAGTGATCGATTCGGCCAAGTTGGGCCAATTAGGCCGATTAATTAACCAAACCAGTCGATTAATCAATCTATTTGACTTCAACATCGATCTTGTCCTAATCGAATCAGCACGGTGCCGGTTAGTAAGTAATCATCGAAATATCACTGTTAATCGATGATTTTTGGAACAATTCTCCCAACTTACACTCTTTGTTGAGAGTTTTCTAAACCACTTTTGAGATGCCTCTCCTAAAGTAATAGGGAAATATTTACACCTGACATTGTCATTTATGATGAAGAGTTTCATCTGCACGTTGAATGCATCTAAGTGACTGTAAGGGTCACTGAATCCCTGATATTAAAGAATACTAGGCGTCTTAAAGTGATCAGGGATTTGCTCACTGGTTATCTCCTCTCTAACCAAGTTCCCTTCAAGGAAACTCTCTGGATTCTAGGTTCCAACTTCACGCCAACCAATCTAACCTCTTTAATAATACCTGTAAGTTTAGTTGAGTGCCTTGAGAAACTAGCGATCCTTCTTTGATACTTCCATTATCCCTTAGGTCATTATTTGTAGAATTGTGACCTAAAAATGCTACTCAATCAACCACTGGTGGCACCTTTGTTGTGTCACGATTATGATCTGTGCCATGACCATTTCTTGATGACCTTGATTACAAGATCACAACCATCTCTCCAGGGTGTTTAGTTCTCACCCCAACTTGACCCTAACCATTTACCAATTGGTAGGAGTTCCTATTATAATGGAAAATTTTTGATAAGTTTCCATAAATTAATAGGCAGCAATTTAAAGGGAAATGTTGGTGGAAATAGATTTGAAAAAAAATAAATAAATTAATTGTTATTAAATATATATGTATGGGTGTAATATATATATATATATATCTTCTATTTACTATTAGGGTTTGAAGTCATATTATTTTCATGGCAACCAACTCTCATATTATTGAAAACCCTCTTCTCTATTAATGAAATTAAACCCTCAACCATCGAAGCATTGGAGATCAAAGTTATTATAAATGTTGATTGTGAATCAAGGAGGTGTTCCACTTTTTCTTTCATTTTCTTGAACTTTATGGTCTCATAGGTTTGTGGGACATCATATTATTTAGGTTTTGGAGTATTTTGATGTTAGATTAAAATTGTATGAATTATTTTAGAATAATCAATGGTTGCTAGAGTGTTTTATTTTGAAACAATCAGATAAATTAGAGAATTTAGTTAGGTTAGTTATACTATCCATAAAATTATGAAATTTGGTATAAATGATCCTTAGAATGTTAGGTCATATTCTGCCAAATTTTGTGGCTATATGATAAGTGCACAATTAATTATGAATTTTTGATTATATCTGACTCGGTGAAATAAAAATCTGGATAGCACTGAACTAGATTAAATCTTGAAATTTTTGGGCATATAGTTGACGTTATTTTGGTGTCAATAAATTGTTGTATAAACCAATATTAATCCTCCATAAGCCATTAAAATTTGACGGATTTTTATGAAGTGGTGAATTTTTAAAAAATTCTGAGATCAAGAGCTATTCGGTTTCAAAACTAATATCGATATAGTTTTTGTTTGGATTCAGAGGTATAAGTTGATAGGTTAACAAAGGTATTTAAGGATGGAAATTTTTATGGAATTTTTTTTGAGTCATTAGAACATATATATGCATTTTTAGGATGATTGGTCTTACATATAATTTATTAAAAAAATGGAGAAAATGGACTAGATTAGTGAGACAATGTTGATAGTAAAGGATTTTAATGGTATTTGGACTTAGATTAATTTAGTAAATGACGATTTTCTATAAATTTATGAGTTTCGTGATGTGATTTTAGGTTGATAAGATAGAGTAAATTCGTAAAGTTATTTTCTATATTGGAATAAACGGAAGAGGCAAGTAAACATTATACATTACCTTAATATATATATGTGTTCAACTTCAAAAATATTTTGATTGATTCTTTTAAACAATCAAATGAAATCTTGAGTTTTTCAATGTTACTGTTCATTATATTTTATTTAAATAATTTTGCACCATCAAATATATGTATTTTGTACATTGATCAAATTATATGAATGGTATTATCTTTCCTATGTGAAATGTATGAAAGTATTCCTTCATATTTGAAAAGTATGATATATATTGTAATCAAAATTATAATGAAAACATTTTGACTCATCTATCTGTAGTTCATTTAATTGTAATGGTCTAGGCCTCGAGATTACAGGTATTATAATTATATCGTATTGCTCTAGCTAGAATATTTATTGTTGTGCAACATTAATTGTATTAGCCCTACACCGAGATTATAAATGTAAATTGTGTTGGCCTGCACAGGGATTATAAGTGCTAATTGTATTGGCCTCATACCGGGATTATAGGTACTAATTGTATTGGCCTCACACCGGGATTACAGGTGTAAATTGTATTAACCCCGCACCAAGATTACATATGTAATGATATTACATGACAAAAGTCACTTCTATGTTTGTTTAAATTTGCATATGACATGTTTTTCGTCATTTTGACTTCAATTTAAATAATGAATGTTTTATGTATCGTATTGTTGAATATTTTATTGTTTTATTGACTTCGATTTTGAAAATTAAATATTTTCTATATATATCATTAAATATTTTATTAGTATTGTTATATTTATTGTTTTTTTTTTAATTGCTATGAAATTACAGTTTTATTCTAACTATAAAGCTACTTTATAAAATTATAATATATCTTTTTGATTATATACTACATCGTACCATATAATGTTTATTTATTAAGCTGATGGCTCACCCCTTGTCTCTAATATTTTTATAGATTAGTAGATATTATTTATCTTGAGGGATGACTTCGAGTAATTGGTGTTTGTTGGAGAAGGATTTTAGTTTTATTATTGTATTTATATCTCTTCTTATTATTAAAGAACCATTTAAGTTTATTTCATTGGTTAGAACTCAAATGTAAGAATGAATTCTAAATATTCATATATTTGAGTTGTTTAAGGTTTTTATTGAGGTATTGAAATAAATTATGTTATTAAGTTAAATACTTCACAAAAATTTTCATTAATTGAGTTTTAGTTTTGAAAATTTAAGTGATTGATTGAATATTGTATTATATTGATTTTTACAACAAATTGGGGTGTTACACTTGTCCTCTTATTGTTGTTCACCATGAGGGATATTTTCATTTTGAGGGAGATCCACTCGTTGTGGATTGTTTGCGGTGCCAGTAACCCTAGTCCTTGGACCGACTCCTGGATGGTCCTGGTTAACGCTTGTATAATGTTTTCCATTGTGTTTTGTCTCTCCGTCATGGCCATAAGGTTTTAAGCATCCATTTAACCAATGGTTATATTTATATGAGGTAAATTTTAGACAACTCCTCCTTATAAATTTATCAGGGGTCCTAAATCACTTGTGCTAGACTATTATACATTCCTTGTTGATTTTTGATGGATAGTGTCTGTTGCAAAGAGTCTACTTCCTCCTCAACATTTGAGAGACTGCCCCTTCAAGCACTTCTACGAGTGGTGGCCCTATGTGAATGAGACCTCAAGCCATGGTGTCTTGGTTAGCAAAAAACGATGACTAATAAGTAGAATGAGAGATTTTTAGCCCTCCTTCTAGCGCCAAGATATTAACCTCAAAAATTAGCCAACACCCAATTACGGCAAATTGAATGAAATTGACGAATAAATAAAAGCAATAATGGCATAATAAAAACAAAAATAAGAAGAAATCAAAGCCAAGAGATTTTTTACTGTGGTTCAATTATATGAGATAAAATCTACGTCCATGATTATATTATTATTTGCAGGAGACAGTAGAAAATTCTCTAGGCTTTCAAAGGTTAAAAATTCCAAACAAGTCGAAAGGGAATCTAAAGTTCCTTTTTCTCTATCTAGAGGACTTTATTTTATATGGTTTTTTATACTAATAGAATTTTAGATTATACAAAGGCTTAGGATTTCTTTTCTATTCTATATCAAATTGTATTAACTACAAAGTATTTGAGTTTAATTACATTTTTTGAAAATTCTATTTCTTCGAGCCATATTTGGATGGTGCGAGCTGCTTCACATTTGAGCTACTTGTTGCTTACTAATTCTTTACTCACTGTCAAGAATAATGGGCCTTAAAATTTTATACTGATATGGCATGTTGTGTGGGGTCCCAATGTTGATGTCACTTTTTGGCCTCCTAGGCTTTTTAACCCTTTATTGGCCCCTTAATGGGTTCAAGGCCTGGGTACTATTTTCAAGCACAAGATATATGAGTGTTCTCCCCTTATTGAGCACGTGTCAGTTTCTAGGTTATGCAAAATGATTGTTCCCTCTTCAAGTGGTCGATTCAAAATCATCAATAATATATTGTACCAACACGGATTGGCATTCACTAGTTTTGCAAGTTCTTTAATTACTAAAATATAAAGTTGGTACACATACTCAATCTTTAGTTTTTATGTGGATATAAATAGCGGCCGGTGTAACAAAACTTCATTTTTAGATTTGACAAAAAAAAAAAACAAATTTCTTGTAATTCATCATTATTCAAAAACATAAGACTTCCATTACGAAAACAAAACACTATTGAACTCCAGCCCTATAATTGAAGTTTAAGAGATAAGTCTATCGCCACATCGTTTCCACCTTGCTGATGATTCTCCAGAGCTCTATTTCCCTGAGGATTATGATTCCCATCATTAACCATCAAACTCATAGCTTGAAATGCACTACTTTGACCACTCATATTCTGTGGCTGAAACCTCAATTGGTTATGCAGCCTGGCTGGGTTGTCAGGCTCACCAGTAGAAAGGCTTAACTTTGTGTCTACGCGTTTACGATCAGGAACCGCATTCACAGTTTCATGAAGTATCGTTGCCTTGGCCATGGCTTGCTCACGCTTGTGGGCATTTTGATGACCTCCTAGCGCTTGTAATTTGTAAAACATTTTGTCACAATACCGGCAATGAAAAACATTATTCACATCATTTCTACTAGGGAGACGTTGCAATGACTCAGATTCCTCGAATGATTTTCTCTCTGAGCACTCTAACAAATTGATGTGTTCAGATGAACGATTCATTTCATTAGAGAAAGCATTTTCCACTCTTTGTGGATCCATTGGATGAATTTTTGAGAAAGACAAATACAATACACCCCTATTTATTTTATCTCATATCTTTCAATCATGGAAGTAAAATCTTCCATGTAGATTTTGCAATGTACTGAAATATACAAGATTTGATGAAACAGCTATATTTGAAATTGATTTTAGATTTTTAGACCATGTTATAGATTTGTTAGCAAATTCTCTATTGACCATCTATGCGCTATAATCACCTTTACTGCCTTTTTCATAATTATTAGTCAAAGTACACCTCTTTTTATTTGGACTTGGTATATGTAATTAACCACCACCACTTATTTATGGGATTTTTCAGCAAACATAACTTTTATAGTTTTGGAACTTGCAAACACGCCTCAGTCTGGGCGGATTTATCATCACTGATAATTCTAGGCATGTTTCAAAATATTCTTTTGAGCTGATTTATAATTATAAAAATATTTAAGGTAGCTAATTCCGAAATTCTTAAATTTTAATCTCTTTAAAAAAAGGAAAAAGAAAATCCTCTAAGGCAACAATCAACTGTTAAAACTAATACAAGTCAAGAATAGTCGGGGTTGAGTGCATAATAAACACAAAGGTTTCGCATGCCTGCAATTTCACTTAAAATCGGTACACGCATTAATATTGTAAGATTTAAGTTTATACTAAGACAACGACAACGTAGAAGGGGGATTGAACAAGTTTTCCTAAAAGTGAGTCTAATGTAAAAATTCTTTAGACAATGATGCAAATTTACATAAAACTGAAATAACTCAAGTAATTAACCTAATAACGAACACAAGTAAATCAAATGATATGAGACTTAAAACAGTCATTGGAAAACATCCACCAAAGAGCATAAACCAACAAAGGCAGTTTAGTAATTATGTGGACATTCTCCACATCAACGATGTTGGATGTAAAAATTCCCTGCAGTTTATGTAAAATATAATGATGTATAGATGATGATGTTCAGATTCTTCATATTCACAAATAACATAAACAAATGCTGTCCTAATAATCAAAGCAATGATGACATCACAGCATAAAGTATGTCATCAACAAATGCACATGATATTTTTACATGGAAACCCCAACGTGAAAAAACCACAGGACCTCTAATCCTCTAAAAATCCATTATTAAATCAAGTTCCGAGATACAAGTTGTTCGACTCAATCTACCACTATCATTCTTACACCTTTACTCCTTACATTCAAAATGATTCTAATCATCATAGGCTTGTATAAAATGCAGCAACAAATCAATCAAACCACCAAACATGCATACTAGTTATTCAACATTCAACAATTGCCTTAAGTCACAACTATCACTAAAAAATAGTCCTAAACACTGCTAACAATTCAGCACATCAAACTTTCAACAACTCAATCAAAACCAGTTAGCAATCAATCCAATATTCAACTGAAACTGAGATCAAATGATCAATCAACATGCTGCAGCCTTTTAGATCTTTTAATCAATCATTAAACAATCAAATACTTATTTTCCACACATAAAACAACTTTTCAACATCAATGGATCTCACCAAAAATAATCAAAACAATCCACAAGTATTTCTCAATCAATCAACAATATATCTAGCTATACCAATGATTTATACCGCTGAGATAAATGATTATAACAGCCTTACAATCATATGAAAACACTGCCGGAAAAATCAAACAAAGCATGCAATAAATCAACAACAAAACAAACCTAAACCTGCATGCATCAACCAATCACACAACTAATCAAGATGTGTGCACCTAACAATCCTAAACTTCCATGAATAATCAAAGTGTGTGCATCGATCAATCGCTCAATACACTAGAGCTATATACCTCTCAAAGATCACAGCTGAAATCACATAAGGAAAAAATTTGTGGAGCTGTTTTTGCTCTCTTTCTTGGCTAAAGGCTCTCATTGTAACTCACAACAGACACCAAACATATGGGAATGACACTAGTATTTATAGCCAAACGGTTCCCTCCTTATCTCTCTGTTATTTCAATTTTTTTTTTATCAAAATCCTGAGAGTAATACTACACTACCCAAATTGTATCATTACCTTTTCATTACAATGTTCTTGGTTCAAGAAATTTCACTATTGCCAAACGCAACAAACTTGTGGACTGTCGAAACAGTTTTTTATAATGGCAATTTGGATTAAGGTCTGATAGATACAAACCATAAATATAATGGCAATTTGGATTAAGGTCTGATCAGCCCAATAAGTAATTGGAGGCCCATTTTCAAGGCCCAAACCAATATGGCCTGAACTGATCCAAAACAATCCTGTTCAGTTTGGTTTTCTATTTGGAAAACCGAATTTTTTTCGTTTTTGTTTGGTTTTGCCCAAAATAAAACCAAAACAAACCGAACCGAACTGAACCATGCCCACCCCTAATTACAAAGTGTAAAATATCTTCAAATTTTGAAATTTGAATTAAGTTATTAACATTAACTTTGCCAAATAAAGAATATTTTAAGACCAAATATTGTGAACACAAATTAATGCAATACAAGTTATGTCTTCCTCAACAGTAAAAAAATGGTAGATACAAACAATAGATTATATTAAATAAGCTGAAAAATTAAATATACATACCAAAAGATGACTTTTGCAGATGATATTCATAGGAGAATATAGAAGCATGACCTAGTATATTCTCTCTGCTGTAGATACTGGCCGCAGGAATATAACGATGACTGTGATGTTATCTTTGCCACCACGTGCTACAGCTTCTGTAGCCAATCTCTTAGAGCACATTCCTGGCTCTTTGACAGTGTCCCTAATTATGTTCACGACCTCTTCATTGTTCACAACATCCCACAGTCCATCGCTAGCCATTACCTGATAATCAACATCTTATTAGAGTTTTGTCTCAAATTAAATGCAACATTTTCACAATCAAATTCACACAATAGAAGAATTTCCTATTATGGAAACAAGAAGGGCCAACTCCAGGATGCAGTTTCAGTTTTTATAATATTGAACCTCAAAATAAAATTACAACAACAAAATCTTTAAGAGTTAAAGAAAATAATAATATCAAAAATGAAAAATTCACCAAGTTTTCACTATTTTATTACTTTAAGCATTTTCTAAATATTTATTCCACAAATTAATGAAATCTAAGCAAAATTAAATTTTAGTAGGGCTCAAAGTTTTTAGAGGAAAGAAAGCTAGAATACTTTGACATTGTGGAGTCTTTGCCATGTTATGGGTTATTTAGAAGAAGAGAAAAAAAAAAAAAAAAAAAAGAAGACATTTTGATGAAGTTGAAGAGGAGGAGAGTTTCTTAGGGGATAAAGCTTATTTGGCTTCTCTATGGATATCTACTAGTGAAGATTTCAAAGACACTTCTTTATTCCTCATTATGCTTGATTGAAAGGCTATTGTTTATTAATTGAAATTTTTTTATTTAGTATTTCGTTTTTTGTTTTGTTCGTTGTCTTGGTGGACTACCAATTCACTTTTGTATTCCATTTCTTTACATTCAAATAAAATTTTCATTTCCTACTACACTTGATATCAACTTATCCTAAATTCAACTTTCTAAATTATGTCTTCAGTGAGTGTAGGACATTTGGGTTTAAGTTTCGTAATTTGGTACTTAAAATTAGGAGGAAAAAAAAAACTTCTTTTCATGCCCATGGAATTAAATATTACCTCTGGTAAATATCAAGGTTCTAAATTTATGAAAATATTGGTGAAAATATCACAAATATTGGAAACATTCTCAAAATATTGGGAATATTCAGAGATAGTTTTAATATCAATTCTCTCAAAATAAGAAAATATCAGTAGATATATAGGATATCGTTTCGATATTTAATCCATTGGTTCTGCTGATAAACAACCATTTGTTATAATAACAGTCCTTACTAGCTTCAAAAAAAAAAAAAAAAGTCCTTACCAAAAATTCATCCTCCAATGATAGCATAGTTTCAGTAATCTCAGGTTCAGCAGTCACAGCAGGCTTCAGATCATCATCACCAATGGAGCGAGTGACCTGTTGAAGAAATAAATTAATTGATGAAGCATTTGATCACTTTATGGGAAACAAAATCCACTATTATTATTTCTCAACAGGTGCCCATGTAAGTTCTCATATTTGTAAAGAATAAAAACCACGAAATTAAATTAAAAAAGGAAAGAGTTCGATGCTTCATATAAACACCTAAGTCCCCCAAAAACGAATTTGTAGTAGTCTTTCTTAGTTGTTACAACAATTCACTCCACTTATCATAAATTGATATTTGTCTTCACATATTTTAAGGATATTCAAATTATATGTACTTCCACACATTGTTTTTAAAATACGAGTTGCGGCGCCGCCTCAGGCATTGAGGCACCTCAGTGTGGACACCTCAATACTGAGTCAAACATAGGCCATTTCAACCGTACAAGACGGCTACCCAAATCGGGTTGACTCGACCCTTAGGCAGGTCAGGTCTGAGGAATTTAAAAAAAAAAAAAAATTAAAAACGTTAAAAAACCCTAAACATTTTGCACACAGCTTTCTCTTCTTCCTTCTTCAACCGAGCTCTCTCCCTTAAACCCGGCAGACCCTCTCTAAAAATCATATTTTCTCTCATTAACTCCCTCTAAATCACCACATAACACCTTAAATCACTATATGACACCTTAAATCAACTAATCTCACCAAAAAATTCTGTTTCTCTCTTAGGCAGCATATTTCTCTCTCTACAAATCAATCTCTCTCTCGAGGCAGCCTTGTATCTCTCTCTAAAGTGCCCTCTCTCCCTCAGTCCCTCTAAAAAAATTTGTTTGCCTCTCTATTTAATCTTTAAATTATCTTTTATTTTAGAGATTTTTATCTTGTTTTTGGTTTGGTATTGTTGTTCTAGAAATACTTTTGGACAATTAATTTTCAATTTATAGAATTTTGTACTGTTTTTTCCTTTTTCTAAGTCACTTTTGGTCGAGGCGGCCAACTTCAACTGCCTCAAGGCACCCACCTCGACTCACGGCAGGGAGACCGCACCACTCCGCCCCGCTTCACATACTTTCAAACCTTGCTTTCACATAGGCAAAATGTATCTTAATGTTTAAAAAATAATAATAATTATTATTATTATTATTATTATTATCCAAATTCTTAAATGAAATATGTGATATAATAATAAATATTATGCATAAAATAAATTTTGTAAAATAGTTGCATTGACAGGATTATTTTGTTAAATTGCTAAGTTACATCCATATAAGATACAAACCAAATAGGGTAACTAAATACAAATTTAGACAAACGTGGCTCTTATATCCTCTTAGACAAATCCAACAGAAGTGCTTAAATAATTACTTGTTAGGTTCATGATCCAACCATTCCATAAGTAGCTATATCAAGTACAATGCTTAAACTTGTGATACTTTTACCAATCTCAAAATTAGTCTCTTTCCACACACCCTCCCCCCACATCTTTTTTTTTTCTAATTCCAAAATTTGCTACACCTTCTTGATGTTTAATTAACGGATAGTAGAGGTTCTATTATGTTATCTAGTTGCTGAGATAAATTGTTGATTTCATTCCTTAGAGGAAAGAACAATCAGCAATTAAATGCTTTCGCATTCTAGCATTTCCTTAGACCATCAGCTACAAGGATTTCTTTCATCAATTGTAAAAACCTGATTCAGTTTTACTCAAACATATTTCTAACTAAGACTGACATGTCAGTTTTACTCATACATAGTTCCAACCGAGATTGTTTCATCAGTTGTATTAAAACATAGTTGCAACCAAGACTGACTAATCAGTTTTGCTGAAACAAAGTTCAAACCAAGACTATTGCAATAGATAAAGGAATCTCATTACAGAAATGTCACCAAAGTTAAGTTCGTTACTTTCAAAACCTCAGCTATTGCTTTTTATTTTAATATAAATGAAGATTTAAACAAAACTTAAAACCAAACTGGCATTTAATCCCATAGCAAAACTACTCGTCACAAGTTGCTTCCAATCTGCTAATAATAATTATTGGTGTAAGGTCATAATTGCATGTCAACGAGAGTTGGAGCTGTTTCTAAGCAAATTTACCATAAGAGAGGAAGAATACTGATTCATGTCAATTTCATAGCCAATTTAGGTCAAAGATTTTGTATTAAAAGACCTGCTTTTCATCACAAAATAAGAGATCATTTGGTTTTTCTTTCTTTCTTTCTTTCTTTCTTTTTTTTTTTTTTTTTTTTTTTTTTTTGTGTGTGTCAATAAAAACAAATTTTTTAAACCTGATAGTCTAAAAATCTTGTACAGACAGTTTTTCTTTATATAGAATATTTCTTAGTATGGTTTCCAATAACTGTGATGTGAGAAATCCAGCAATGAAAATTTGGAAACAGAATTTTGCTTAAAATGACATTTATCATCTATGACAACACCAAACTAATATCTTAGAGGATAAAGACAATAACCTGGAGTGCAGCAGGACCAACCCTCCATGTATCCACTTGCCATTTAACTTGTCCTCCTACATTGACAACACGCTCTCTCTCCTCAAGGCAGCTGGCAACATGATCCTAACATGTCAGAGTCATTTAGTTTTAGACTAGTATGTAACACCTAAAATCAGCCACAAAACCAAGTCTTAATCAAGTAATCAAGTCCTGCCTCACCCGACTAAGAGCATGAGGATGGCCACCCCGACATAAAATCACCCTACAATCACCAGCATTAGCAACAAAAAGTTTGTTTCTAACTATTAAAGCAACAACAGCAGTGCAACCAGGATGCCAGTTTTTCTGAACGACTCTCTTGGATTTACGATGAGACTCCAGTTCATTTCTAAACACAGCATCTGTTCTAACAAATGCTTCCAACAATGCATCGACAGGACTGCACTAATACATAGAATTATCAATTATTGAAGAAATCCAAACAGTAGACAAATGGTTGAAGGAGAGGAAACTTCAGAGTGGAAAAAACCTGCTTCTGGAAACTAAATTTCCCAAAAATCCTGGCAATGCTCGAGCTGAAAACTCAGCAGCTGCTGAGCCTGCAGAGAAACATGCAGACGCATTACAATTCAATCAAAGCAATAAATTAGGTCCTCTCGGAAAGAGAAAATTAAAAAGAAAACTGAAAATAAAGAAAATATAACTTATATCAAACAATTATCTAATACATAATGGATTCACTTTCCCCCAAAAAGGGTAGTTGAGGATTTTTCTATTTATTTTTTCTGTTGCCTCCATAAATCATTTTAGATTAAATGTTTTAACAGAGCATGGTCAGAGAATATAAAGCTTACTACCGATGATTGGAATTGTTTCCTCAAAATTTAGTCTCCAAGGCAAGTGGAGTACTGGAAGTTGACATTAACCGTACCTCTGTGACCATCAAAGATGCCAAAAACATGGATATCCTTTTCATTGCACATATGCGGCATGAGAAAATGTGTATCCTCCATAGTCTCCCTTTTTCCACATGTAGCAAATGAACCCCAAGAAACTACTGGATGGTAAGTTGAACCATCATTTCTGGATTCACTCCATATTTTCACCCCAGAATCCACTTCATTAGAATTACTCTTGGCAGCAATTTCTCCCTGAGCAGACCAGTTAATATTTTCCTGATAGCTTTCAACATTGATGACCCTATTTATGATCTTATCATCTCGAAGAATAGAAGCTTTACCAGGGAGCAGATCTTTCTTCACACTCTTTCTATTTTCCAATATTAGGTCCAGTTCCACAACTATATCAGAAAAAGAAGGCCTCTTTTGAGGGTTTGTATCCCAACACTTCTGTATCAATGAAAGTAAGCTTGCTGGCATGCCAGACTCAAGACCAGCAAGAGCAGGTCGCAGTCCACCAGAAACTACAGCGGCAGTAAGTTGCTGCTCGGTATAGTTCATCTCCAAAACAGTGTGGGCCTGCCAGCAGCATATATAATGCATCAATAAATGACGGCCGATATGGCATTAGTTTTGATGAAAGCTAGCACAAGGTCAGCCTCACAAATGGAATAATTATATGCAATTTCAGTCTATCGTGTACATACATAAAAAGATGTTTTGCAAAAAGATAAACTCTAACACGACAATTAAGCAACAGTCAACATCAAAAGGAATCACACTGGATGTTAAAATGAATCACTACACTATTAAACAGGAAATGAACATCAGCAGTGGCTTGAAGAATGAATGAGATCAGAGAAAGCGCGTGATAAATTTCTAATGGAATTGGATATAATTAAACCTGAACATTTTAAAAGGAACTCCAGAAATTAAATGGCAAGAAAGGGAGAGAAAATAATTTTCGTTACCAAAAATATATAAGAATTTGAATGATTATGACTTCAGTAAATAATTGGAGTGGCACATTTAAATCTAACAAAGTCCTCAGACTGGATCATAACATAATAAAACAAGGAAAAAAAATGAGGCAGAGGTAGAGGCACTGGTCATTTTGAAGGCATTAGACATGGCCAAAGAGGGGTAACTTATCCTTATATATCTGTGTCTCTGTGTGTGTGTGTGTGTGTGTTTGTGTGAAAACCTTGAGTCGTTGCCAGCACTAATTTGGTCTCTCTAAATGTTATAAATGTGTTGGTCTCTCTCCCCCATAAAATTGTTAATCCTACGTCCATTTACCTTCTTCAAATTCAATAAAAAAAATTCCACATCCTATACATAGCCAAAAACCATCCTTACAGTTGCAAAACCATCCACCTTGGTAGCATGGACCATTATGGCTACTAAGAAAGAATGATGAGACAAGACAGATGAAACCAACCATTTTATTAGGATAAAATAAAGCTTACTAATTGGTGATTCAGGACAAACACCGAAGGAATAGACAAATAGAGAAATAGGGATTGAAAGATGGAAATTGGGGTTAGGGGAAGATGGAAATTGAAGGAAAGGGAGTAGCACTATAGAAGAAAGGGGAGAACACTAGAGGAATATTGAAGGAGAGAATTTAAAATCACTTTATTTCATAATCATATAGTGCATCAATCAAAGAAATAAAATCCAACTTATTCAAATTAGGATCTAACTTATTCAAATTATTCAAATAAGGAACTAGATCGCTTCAAATAGAAAGAAATTCAACTTATTTCTTTCTATCTGAAGTGATTTAGTTCCTAATTTGAATAAGTTAGGTGCCTCACACCGATTGAAGATGTGGCTACCTCATTCGAATTAGGCTGCTGCCTTAGCTCAAGTCAAACCAACTCAGGCTGAGGTAAGTCTGGTGCACAAACAACTATTTCTGCTGCACTAGACTTTTCTTTTTCTTTAATTATAAAACAACCCTTTTTAATTGAAAAAAGGAAACAGATCTGGTGTGGCAGACCTGCTAAAAAAAAATTGTTTAATTAAAGAAGAGAAAAAAAAATGTGGTGTGGCAGTAACAGGGCACCAGACCTCTTTTGTTTTTGTTAAGATTTTCCTAATTTAATTAAAATATATATATACATACTGAGCGGCCTCTAAACAATTATTAGTCGACAAAACCTATAAATATTAAACCTTCCGGAGTCAGAACTCCTACAAACTGTATACAACATAAATCTTCATTGAATCAACTTTCAGAATGAGGCACCTACCTCGACCTCGTCAAGGCAGCCGCCTTGCCTGGTCGGTGATTCACCGTCTCGAACTGCTTTTCGTATTTTATAACATTGATCATAAACAAATGGAAATTGCTCATTAAAACATTATTCTTATACAGTTATAATCTAAAGTATATTATTTTCTATTCTCCATTAGTTGACCACCTAAAATATTCCAGATTCTGTTAGCCAAAATTGTAAACATAACGATCAAGTTGTTTTTCCCTCCAACTTTTCCACTCTGTACAGAGCAAGTAAGAAATTAAACCTGCAGCCTGCAGCTTGAATTTGGCCTTCTCCAAAAGTTAATTAGAAAGTTAAAGGTAAAATTTAGCCTGTTCTGTGGTTAAGGAAAATTTAAGTCCCATTGCATTAACAATTAAGAAGTCCTCCTAGCTAAGTGATTACTATTAAATATGGATGTAGCATATTCTCCCTTGAAACTATACGGAAGGTCAGAGGTTGAACCTGCTTACATGGATGCAAATTGAAGTTTGTCCCTTCAGATAACCAAGGGGACAATGTTATCGATATAAAAGTACATTACTATAAAATATATTAATTCAACTACACAGTTCTTGTCCTTCCAAGGAGGGTGAAACTGTTTAACCGTAAATTGTTTATATTCCAGAGTACCAAAAATGACAACACAAGAAGAAAATGATCTGATTTAATAACCTGCAACTGCAAGATGAATTGCATACCAGTCAAATTGATTATCTTACATTTCCTTGGCCTATAAAGAATCATGATTATACATAACTCAATCCAATTACAACATTAATTGCACTAAAGCAAGTTAAATGTATTAAGAAACACTGACCTGAGTTTCTGCACGAAGGTCAGTATATGGGACAACACCAGTAAGCAGCTCACTGCAACAGAAATGTAACATTTCATATCATTTCTAGTTGGAAAAATTATTAAGAACTCATGCAACATTAATGTTCAGCTCAACATGCGAAAATCAATCTATAAACCACACACTGTGAGAGACCAATAACCCAGTGACTCCTTTTTACTATTTAAACATCCTAAACTGTTCCATTCTGCTTGATCAGTTGCATGACAGAGACTGATAAAGAACAAAAATAGATGCATCTATGTATATGTTTCTGAAATACTTTTGAGGTGTAGAAGTCCTCATTCCAAACTTGGTTGTATGATGACTGTAATCACTGACATGGGAACAATCAAGATTCCTTTGTGAGGCATGGCAAGGAGGTGTCTTTACCTAAATCAAATTATGGCCTATAACATGAAAACATCAAATAAATGTATGTTCTGTTTCACGTGATAGGGAACAAGATTAAATCCATTGAATGGGTGAAACACACCCAAAAATACAAATTATAGAGAGTGGGGAGGAAGGAATGTTTTAACAACCCATAAGTTTATCTGGAAAAAGCTATGATCGATAAGCACTGTCTTTCACATACAGCTAAATATCTTGATCACCCTAGCACCTATGACTATTTGTTCTACAGATCCATCAATTCTTTGAAAACAATGTCAGTTAGCTGCATATATTATTTTAAATAAACTAGTTGACAAACAAAAGTAACAAAACCACAGTATATAAAATATCAAATAGGGATTTCATTAGTGAAAGGAAGTTGCAATAAGTTATCCATTCCAAAAAACAAATAAAAACACAATTGCACCACACTTTTACCCCTTCTGTCAAATTGACAGTAACCTTTTCAGTTAAGAGTATTGGCACAAATCAAACAACCATTCCAAATCCTTACTTGATTGATATTCCAAAGCTGTAGACATCTGATTTTTCAGTGTGAATTTCTTTCTTCAAAATTTCAGGAGCCATATAAATGAGTGTGCCAACCATGTTCTTTTTATGGAAACCACCAGTTGGCTTGCCAGATGATCTCCAATTCTGAAAAGAAACTTCTTTGAGATTTGTTTTGTATTCAGCCAAACCAAAGTCTGCTAGGTATGGATAATGGTTTCTGTCAAGCTGCATGACATGTATGTAATTACATTTTTGAAGCTTACCTCCGCTCTATTCAAATTACTTACTCATGGTTCGCAACAAAAAAGTGAAAACAGACTAGCTAAGAAAATCGGGAGCTTATGGGGGAAAGATTACTAGAACATTTGCTGGTTTCACATCCCTATGTACAATCCCAAGATTATGCAGATATTGCAAAGCCTTCGCTGTAAGAGGAAAATAGCAGAAGAGTGCAAACAATATAACATCATCCACCAAAATCATAATTAAACAAGTAATTGACAGACAAATGAAAATTTGATAAGCAACAACAAACTTGCAGGGCCAATCATATTGACCAAAAATTTATAAAATGGTAAAACTATCATTTATTAACCAAACATGAAAACAATATGACCACAAGATTAGAAGATCAGCACAGTTTAAATCCCACTTCCCGGACTCCAATTTGAACTATAATATCTGAGCATGCAAAGTACAACAGCCTGTGGTTAATAGATTATTGCTTCTGCCTAATTGTCATTCTGATCATTCTACTTCACAAGCTATCCTTATTTTCCATATATGAAGTCTTTCAAATCTGGTCTCATTCATCAAAAAAGGAATCTTTTTAATTTGGTAAATATTCATCAAAATAATCTTCAATTCTGTACCATCATGAGGGAAATCGTTAAAGGCATTTAACAGCCTTACTTTATGCGGCTTAATGTACCAACAAATAATAACTTTGTAAGATGTCGCACTGATAGCTTTGGAGTCTCAAGTCTGCTAATACAATTTAATTACCAAGTCAAATGCTTCCAAATAATGTTCATATTCCGCAACCTATTTTCAATTAAAAGTCAACACATCTTGAGAGAAAAAAAAAATTTTTTAAAAAAAAAAAAAATTGTCATGGTTAGTCACATCCTCTAGCAGAAAGATACTTTTAGGTATCAAGGTACAACTCTCTAATCCCAAAAAATTAAAGCCCATCTCATAAGTATAACTTTTTAAAATCATATTTGATCCACCAGCTGTACAAATTCATCAAATGATGTCCAGAAATAAATGTTTAGGATATTGAACATCGTGAACTATTCAGCACTATACAAGCAAGAAAAAAATACAGAGAGAACGTCTTATAGACATCAGGTTGTGAGGCTACAAAAATCACACATGAAACTCAAAACACCTAATTGAGCAATCATTAAAATTCAATCTCCACATTCCACAATCAGTATTAAGTGCCACAGCAGTTTCACATTCTACATAGAACAATCCCTTTTACTTAACATATAAAAACAAATTCAGTCATTTCGTATAATATAATTGTCCCAAATCTAGATTTTCTCAAAGCATCAGTTAAGAAAAGTGACTCATTCTCATGCTACATTAATTCTCTCTATTCAAACCCTGACTTCAGAATCTTAACACAAATTGCCATTTCTTCATAATACATACAATAACGTTGCACTTTCAGCTATGCTGTAAACAATGTGGAAACTTTACCTAAGTGAACAGCAATCATGAGCACCTGATCGATACTCGGACTCCACTCTTCCACATGTAATTTCTCTCCAAGATTTTTTGACTCATAGAATTCGAAGAAAAGCATGTAATTAGGCGGCTTGGCATGTGCCGCCACCAGTTTGGCCAATCCAGGATGATCTAGCTGGCTAATTTCAATACAAGCATTAGAAAACTTGGCAACAATACATACATACATACATACATATATATATATATATTATGGTGAATGCATCCTAATAGTCATTCATTACATCTTTCTCCAAAAAAAATTTCTCTAATGCAGATGTAATGAATGACTGTTACAATGCACTGATCGTAGAAGCTACACACACACACGCACACACACACAGAGACAGCTAAAGAGAGAACAACCATAAGAGCTGCAATTGTTGATGGAACTTGTCAAGATCATGAGAAGTGGACAACACTGGTTTCTTGACAGCAACCTTCCTTCCATCCAAAATGGCTTCATAAACAACACTCTCAGCCCCTAAAACACACACCCTAAAAAAATGAACTCAAAAAACAACAAGAAATGATAAGAAATGAAAAGGGCAACACAATGACTTGCATTGGTTATTGGAAAACATTATAAAAGAAAGAGTTGTGGGGTGTGATTGATTTACCTCTGGCAATTGGGGAGAGAAGAGTGTAAGAAGACGGGGGCAAGTGAATAGGGATTGAAGAGCTGGTGCAGCACCCTCTAATGCATGTGTTTGGCTCCACAATCTCCAGACCCATCTCTCTCTGTCTCTCTCTTTCTGTGTCTCTCACAGAACAGAATCTGAGCATACGATTTTGAAGACGGTTGAGACACGGAGGAGTCTCCGTACGAGATGGAAGTTTCCGTCCCCCTTTCGTTTTGTTTTGTTAGGGTTAATTGCAATGATGTCCCTTAGGTTTCATTTTTATTCATTTTTCTTTCCATAATTGATTATGTATGCTTTAATGATATTTAATAATAATGATGTACACATTTAGACCACCTAAAATTATATGATATGATATAAATTACCAATCATGTCAACATAAGCTATAACCGCTTAATATTATATACTATAATAGGATGTACTAATCAAGTTAATGTTCAATTATACCACAACAATAATCTAGTCAAATGCTTGTTTAGTACTGTTTTGTTTTGAAATATATATTCAATCTAGACTTTCTACAATTTTTATGGAATCAAAAAATTTAAGTGTATTTTATTCGAACTTTTAAAATATCTATAAAAGTCAAAAGGCATACAGTTTGTCAATAACATTCATAAATTTTAAGATAACAATAACTTTTAATGATTTTTATTGACATTTGTGTATAATTTTTGTTCCTATTTATCTATCATTCTTTCCAAAAACTTTTGGATAATGTTAGGTAAGTGCGAAATGGGATGGGATTGAGATTTGTTTTTTTCCATCCTTCCACATCCCATATTTGGATCACATTTGGGTGAGGGAAAGGAATGAATTTTCTCATTCTCGGACTCACTTCATTCCTTGTCAACTTAGGAAATTGAAATCCAAACTTGACAATGGGTTTCTTATATCTCAAGTTGACTAAGTCTTTTTTTTTTTTAACTCATACCAACCATCCTCTCTCTGCACAACTTTTTGTTTCTCTCTCATCTCCAGCCCCACCCACCCATCCATTAGGCCACCACTACCACAAACCACTCTTTGTGTCTCTCATCTTCTCATCCATTTGGACAAACTAGCAGCGGCAACACAAATCATCTTCAATTTTTTTTTTCATCTTATCTTCCATTTTTTTTTTTTTTTAGGTTATGAGTTTGTTCTTGGTTTTGGGTTCGATGGAACCAAAACCATGTTCCTTATTCTTTTTATTTTTATTTTTTAAAGTTCATATTGTTGATGGATGTTATTGTTGTTGCTACTGTTGTTGAAGTTGATGATATTATTGTTGTAGATGATGATGTTGATAAGGGTTGATGATGTTGATGAACTGAGTATGTTGAAGATGATGGAGTGTGATGAACTATGGGTTGTTTTTTTTTTCAAATTTTTTTATAAAATAATTTTAAAAATGTAATAAAGCATTTAAATTAATTTTATTCTAATTCAATCTTAATTTATACCAAATATAATATAATATAATTTTAATTCAATCACAAGTTCTATCAAACATAGGACAGTAACAATTCAATCTATTCCTTTTCAATCCTTATGTGTCAAATGTGGCCTTATAGATTTTTTATGGGAAGAGTAAGTCAAATCTCTTTCTCATTTTTGAACTTCTCCAAACTTATAATTTTCATGGTAAATATATTTTATACTCTGTCGACGTGATTTTCTGGTCGATAAGAATTCAATACCCAATATCTGCAATCAATGTGGAACAACACAAAAACCAAGAACAAAACAGGAGATAGAAGGTCAAGAACAAAAACAATACAAAGATTTTACGGGGTTCAACGAGTGCGTCTACGTCCACGACTGTTTCTCAACAATCCAGCAGAAATTGAAGCTAACTTGAATTTGTCGTTTCGCGCCTTTTTAAATTCATTCCTATCAGCTCTAACATGTGGCGGTCATGTAGGAGATAACTGAACCTACACCAGCACGCCTCGTGCCACGCGCATTTAATACACATGTCTTTCAACTGACGGTTGCATGATTACAAAGTCGTTACTCGTGTTGTACCGTTGGATCCAAGGTGATTACGCAGCACTCAGATCGAACGGTTGGGGCTTGAACTCGACTACTTTTATAAACTGATAAAGCCCTTTCATTTTCTTTTTTATCTGTCATTTTCTTCCAGCCACCAAGTTCTCTCTTGTCGTTCTCTCATCGGTTCTTCTCAAATTCTTCAACTTCAGTCGTCGCTTTTCGCATTTTTGACAAAGATTCACGGTAAGTTTTTGTTCAACTTCAAGTTTTCAGTTTTTTGATTTACTTTTGTTGAATTGATATTGCATTTGTGCTTGCATTTTGCTTTCTGATTTCGCCATTGTTGTCGTTCTGGATGCTTTGCATTCTTGATGTTGAATCTTTATTGTTTTGGTTTTTTTGTTGAGCATGACTTTTCAGTTTTTGCTGACTTGATCCTATAGCTTGTTTGCTTGCGACCTGATTACTGTTTGTGATCTGTCATGCATGCGGACTGTAGGATTAGACACCTGTAGATTACTAGTTCGTAGGTTGTTTCTTCATAGGTTAAGCTCTCCACTGTATGAGCGATCTATAAAATAGGAAACTTAGAAAATTTTTAGCACTTTAGTAATCTGCTCGTAGCGACCTAACGATACCCCCTTTGTATAGATGTTTTCAAGCGAAGCTCACAATGCCAATGAGGCAACCCAATGTGGAGAGCAAGCTGAAGCTCCGGTCGTCTCTGAAGCAGCTCGTCATCTCACAGAGAAGCGGCGAACTTGCGAGGAGAAGGAAGCTCGTAAAATGGTCACTCACTATTCATCTTCAGTAAATGTTTTCGAGTTGGAGGGACTTGATCTTCAATTGTGTATCCTTAAGAGCTGCCGTATGATGGCACCAGCTCTAGAAAACTATGCATGCTATCCTCCATAGTGGTACGTCTCTGTAAGTACCCAGCATCTGGAACACGGGCTAAAGTTCTCAATTCCTCCTTACCTGATCGAGTTCCTGAATATGGTCAAGCTCGCGTCATTCCAGTTGACACCGAACTCATACTCGCAGCTGACCTCGTTAACATTGGCCTTTCTCAGAAACGGTCTTCCTCATCCAACTCCAAAAATCATACAACACCTTTATAGCATCAAGGCTGGAAGCACTTCAAAGGATGGAAAGCGAGATGACATTTATTATCTCACAACTCGTCAATCGGAATACAAGAACCTCTTACCCCAAAGAGGTGCGAAGGGCAAATCCAATGTAGAGGCATACAAGACAAACTGGTTTCTCGTCTCATACCCTTCTCTCGCAGATCTTAACAACTTCAGCTTTGTCCTGAGCCCAGGTATGTAGAGGGGAATCTTTGACGAGTTAAAAATTTTAATTTTTTTTTTTTAACATTTTGCTTTGCAGAACTGAAAATTGACAAGTCTCCTCTCAGCAATGAGGAGAAAATGGCTCTCAAGGTACTCGCAAATTCAGGTGAATCGAGTATCAGTGCCAAATTTGATATCACCCTTCTCCAAGCTTATGGTTTCGCTCCTCCTGAAGATTCTCCATTAATTGATAGTGGCAATGATATAGGGAGCATGGGAGAGTTCGAGCTCCCTTCTATTCTTGAAGTTCCTGTCGAGGAAGATGATGCATTTGCTCTTGAATCAGCTCCAACTCCTGCCTTTACCTCGCAGGCAGAAACAGGTCCAACTCCTGCTCCAACTCGAGCAGCTCCAGTTGTACAGATAGATTCATCTCTCTCTCCTGTTCGAACAATTATTCCAGGGGCCCCATCCTCATCTACTCAAGCAGATCCAACCCTCACTCCAATAATTTCAGCACCTGCTGAAGCGGCTTCGGCCCCAACTCGTACCTCGTTAGTAAGCGTATCTCAATCAGCTGTTCCTCCAGCTTCAACTTCTGCTTCTGAGCGAGCTCCAACCAGGAAGAAAAAGCTTACTCTTCTGGAGTTCTCTCCAAATCGGCCTGCTAAAGCTCCAACCCCTTCAACTACTCCCTCAAAGCGGCTTACTGAAGCTCCAGCTCCTTTAGCTGCTCCTTCGAAGCGACATGCTAAGGCACCAACTCTTTCAACTGCTCCTTCGAATCAACCCGCTAAGGCACCAACTCCTTCAGCTACTCCCAACGTGGTGCCACCTCTAGCAGCAATAGCAGATACCGATCCTAACTCCAGGCTCGCAGCTCGAAGCGAAGGAGGTTCCATCTGAAGTCTCGTCACGGGACACCCTAACTGGGGCGAGCAGGGGTGGAAAGAGAAAAAATCTAAGTGAATGCCTCTCCGCCGTGCAACATGTATATAAAGGGAAAGAGTCTGAGGTCGCACTAGCTGAGGATACTACTTCGCCAACCATGACAAGCCCTAAAGATGGACCAAGGGAAAGATATTTAAAATTTCTCTTTAATAATTGGTCGGATATCATGATGACTCATCCAAAGGCTTTGGAAAATCAGTCTTTGAAAGACTTGGACCTAGACGAATATATAAGTCGGCATGCAACACTGGTAACTTAACTCTTTTTTAGTTCTTTATTTCTCATGCTTTATTAAATTCTAACTTGTAAAATTTTAGGTCGCTCTTGCAGGAATAAAACGGAGGAAGGAGACCAGGTTCACTCAAGATCACATAATGAGGTTGGAGGATGAGCTGAAAAAGGTCAAAGAGGAGAACAAGTCCTTGAATAAGGAGGTTTCGGATGCCAGGAGGCATAAAGCTGGCTATGAGGCACAGCTAGCAGATGCCAACATAGCCAGAAGGGAAGCTGAGGAAGCTCGGGCCCACTTGAAGGGTTGCTTAGAGACTTCGAAGTCGCATCTCACTACCGCGCTCCGCAATTGTGAGGACGAATTGGACAAGGCAAAGAAGGCATTAAGACAATCCGAGCAGCGAGCTGAGGCTGCCGAAAAGCAAGCTGAACTTACCAAGAAACGGGCTGAGTGAGTGGAGGCTACAGCACAGCGAGCTGAAGGGGCCGAACACCGAGCTAGGATTGCAGAGAAACAAGTTAAAGTGTTCGGGCAACAAGTTGAAGTTGCACTGCAGCGAGCTGAAGCGACTGAAAAACGAGCTAAGGCAACCGAGCAATAAGAGGAGATTGCAAAGCGACACGCACATGACACTAGCGTAGAGTTCATGGTCTTCAGAGAGACACTTCTTCAAGACACAAAAGTACGGGTTGCTGAGGCCAATGATGAGGTTAAGAAAAGAATGGGCATTAACTTCCACTACATACTATGGATGTTCCATCCTGAATTCAATTTTTCTATCTTTGGCGATGAGGGACTCCGAGCTGTGGAAAGGTTCAAGGTAGAGACTACCTTATCTCCAGTTGTAGTTAATGCAGTTCCTTTGGTAATGGAGATTCCTGGCACAACCTCTCAGGCCGGCCCCACGGATGTCAACGAACTTTCCAGCTCGTCTTCCAGCGAGGACTCCCTTCTAGGACCAGATTCTCCTCGAGTTCTATAGCATGCCTTGTTTTTTGCTCTTTTTGAATTTTTTTGTAATTCATGTCAACTTGTAATAGATTTTTGAACTTAATGGAAATTTTTTACATTACATCTTCTCTATTGAATCTGCTTGAATAATTGTGTTTACTGTAACACATTTCTTGTCTTCACTAAGTTATGAGACTTCTTGCGAGCTAATTGTTATAATATAAATTTGCTCGAAATGTAGTATAATAACTCAAGTGATTGCTTAATTCAACAGTTAAAATCTTTTGGTATAAACAACAGGTCGAAGCCTTACTTGTCATATTGAAATGTTGATAAGCTATGTAGGGGTACGTAACCTCGCCTGCTTTTTAGGTTCTTTTCTATTTAGCGAGCTATGCAAGGGTACGTAACATCATCTGCTTTTTAGGCTCTTTTCTTTTTAGCGAACTATGTAGGGGTACTTAACCTCGCTTGCTTTTTAGGCTCTCTCTTTTTTTTTTTTTTTAGCGAGCTATGTAGGGAGTACGTAATCTCACCTGCTTTTTAGGCTTTTTTCTTTTTAACGAGTTATGCAGGGGTACTTAACCTCGCCTACTTTTTAGGCTCTTTTATTTTTAGCGAGCTATGCAGGGATACTTAATCTCACCTGCTTTTTAGGCTATTTTATTTTTAATGAGCTATGCCCCTACATAACCACGCTTGCTTTTTTGGCTCTTTGTTTTTTAGCGAGCTATGCAAGGGTACTTAACCACACCTGTTTTTTTGGCTATTTTATTTTTAGCGAGCTATGTAGAGGTACGTAACCTCGTCTGCTTTTTAGGCTTTTTTTTTTAGCATGGCAACAAACTTATCGGGATGGAGCCTGCTGACTAGTTAACTTGTGATATTTTAACTCATGAATTGTTAAGAGTAATCAGTAACATATAATATGAGGAAACTGGAGCTTTCATTGATCAAGATAAGATTGAATTACAAATTAAATACATGTAACAAAAAAATTACCAATAATATACACGAAGATGTTCAGCATTCCAAGCTCGAGGGACTTCTGCACCATTCATATTTGTTAGGCGATAAGCTCCATTTCCTAAGTTTGCTTTGATGACATCATCAACATAGACCTCCATAGGTCGCTCCTGCATTCTTCAGCCTGAAGGTGTAGACCGCAATCTGTCACAAACGAGGTGTGCTCTTCGTCCTCGGGATTCATTAGGATCTGATTATGACCCGAGTATGCATCCATGAAGCTCAGGAGTTCGTGGCCAGCTGTAGCATCCACGAGCCGGTCTATCCTCGGCAAGAGGAAGCTATCTTTTAGGCACGTCTTGTTCAAATCAATGAAGTCGATGCAAGTTCTCCACTTCCCATTTTTCTTTTTTACTAATACAGGGTTGGCGACCCAAGTCGGTTAGCAAGCTTCTCAGATAAATTTGTTCGCTAACAGCTTATCTACCTCTTCTTTCAACACAAGATAGCGTTCCCCTGTCATTGCTCTCATCTTCTGACGAACTAGCTTGTGGTGGGGATCGATGTTCAACTTGTGCGACATGATCTTAGGGTCAATCCCCACAATGTCTTCATGATTCTATGCAAATACGTCCAAGTTCGCCGTTAGGAAGTCAATGAGCTAGGCTCTTAGATCTGGAGCTAAACCTCTTCCCAGCTTCAGGCATCTTTCGGGATCTACCTCGCTGACTTGAACATCTTCTAGTTCCTCAACTGGCCCAGTAGCTCGCTCTGCATCTACTTCTCGAGGGTCAAGATCATGACTAACCCCCTTTTCAATCATAACTCGTGGCTCGCCCCCCGAAACCATGTTCACTTTCTTCCCTCTTACGCTCATCTTCATAGCATCCTCGTAGCAGAGTCTGGCTAAATGCTGCTCTCCCCGAACACACCCAACGCCGTTAGAAGTTGAAAATTTGACTGTGAGGGTCCTGGTAGAATTAACCATGTCCAGGTCGTTCATCGAAGGTCTTCCCAAGACCACATTGTATGTTGATGAGCAGTCAATAATAAAAAAATCTGCCAATACAGTAGTCTAGCAACTTGCTTCCCCGATCGTAAATGGCAGCTTGATCTAGTCCACTGGTACAACAACATCTCCAGTGAAGCCATACAGAAGCTCTGGGGACGGTCTCAATTGCTTTGCTTCTGGCCCCATCTGATCAAAACAGCTCATGTATATTACATTCACTGAGCTTCTAGTGTCAATCATAATGTGTTGCACTTCCATATTGCTGATTTTAGCTCGAATGACCAGCGCGTCATTGTGAGGCCAGACCACACCTTTAGCATCTTCATCAATGAACACAATTTCATCTGAGGTTGTTCTCGCCTTCTTCACAAGTCCCTTCGATCCCACTAACCTGCAAAGTATGACTTGCTTTTCGGACATACCTCTCGTGCGATCTTTTTGAAGCACCTGCGATATGAGGGCCATCATGAATTGTAAAAATAGTCCTTACCGTGGGCTTATGTTCTGGCTCGGGAGCTTGTTGGGGCTACTGTTGTGCTGGCTGTTGCTGCTGAGGTCGTTGTTGTGGAGGTCGCGAGTCTGCAGGTCTCACCACGTACTCTCTCAAGCGACCTCTCTTGATTAACTTTTCAATGGCGTCCTTCAAAGCCCAACAATTAGAAGTATTATGCCAAATCTCATTATGATAGACACAAAACTTACTCTTATCTCTATGTTGAACAGTGGCTCTCAAAGGGTAGGGCTTTCCAAAGTCTTTCCTGTTTTTCTCCGCTGTAAAGATCCTATCTTGTGAGTCTGACAGGATGTTATAATTGTCATAACGACCTTGACGCTGAGATCGCTCATTCCTATACTCTCTCCTAGCTTTCTTAGCAATTTGATTGTTTGAGCTGTTGTTTCTACCTTCTCCTTCGTTCCTGTCATTATTTCTTTTTTTCGTCTGGTTGGAACTGTCTGCTTCATTCTTCTTGTTGGACTTTTTCGAACCGAAAGTTTCTTCCCACCTGATCTCTTTTGCAGCTCGCTCATAAAATTCTATCAAGTCCTTCACTAGGGACTTGTAAATGCTCTCATACAATTTCCCATTCTTGTGCAATCAAGCTGAGATCGCAGTCAATATACTCTCGTCTAATGGATTCTCAATATTTGCGACCTCACGTTAAACCTGATGATATAATTTTTTTATGACTCACCCTAACCCTGGAAGATGGTGGTCAAGTGGTAGGATGGTGTGAGCTGTCTTTTTAACGCCCTATATTGGCCAACGAACTTCTGATGACACTCCTCCCAACTTCCTATGCTGCGAGCTGAGAGGTTCTTGAACCAAGTCCACGGAATATCCCCTAGAGTAGCTGGGAAGACGCGGCACTTCACCATTGGATTGTTCGTCTGCAAATCCATCTAGACATTAAAGGCATCGAGGTGATCATAAGGGTTGGTGTCACCATTATACTGCTGGATGCTAAGGACTTTAAACTTGTGAGGGGGAGGCTACGTTTCGATCTCCCTTGTAAACAGAGTCCTCTCTCCGTAGTGCTCACGTTGGTCTGGAGCGTCAGATCGTGCTTCAAGCTGCAGGACCCTCTGAAGAAGTTCTTCCACCTGTGGGTCTCGGGGCTCATATCTTCTCCTGCAATCGCGACCTGGAGAGTGGTGCTCTGGTTCATACCTTTGACTCTTTCTGACCGAGCCACCAGCCCGATGCGACCTTGCATATCGCTCATCCACCTCATCCAGATACTAAGATACAGCTCGGGCTCTATCATGACCAACTTTTACCCGTCTGCTTCTGTCCTGATTTACCCTTATCACTAGGCTTGCAGGGCATGCAACTTCCCTTTCTTCGCGAACAGGGCGACCTCCAGCTCTAGAGTGCACATTGAAGGAACGAGCTAAGCCAGCAGGTCGCTGCACCTCTCTAACTGACCTTTCTGGCCCTTGCACTCCATGCTGCGGAAGTACCTGCCTTGGAGCCTCAATCTCAATCTTGAACGCGTTCTGCGCCTGAGCCTTCACCAATAAATTGACAGCATCTGT
Source organism: Litchi chinensis (assembly GCA_019925255.1). Lineage (NCBI taxonomy): Eukaryota > Viridiplantae > Streptophyta > Magnoliopsida > Sapindales > Sapindaceae > Litchi > Litchi chinensis. Next base: position 7,983,736 of record CM034467.1, read on the forward strand.
AAGTTGTCGAACTGTGAGCTCCAACGTTTCCTGCCTTTGGTACCATGCTTGCATCCCCTCAGTTAGAATGACTTGACGAGGGGGCAAGAGAGGCATGCCTACTACACCACTAACTGCCTGGCCATGAGATGTGTCTGCTGCATGCATATGTGCGTCTTTTACCGTCTGTGTATTACGTTGTTGTTGACTCGTCTGACTCTCTGCTTGGTCAACTTACGAGCCCACGTATTTAGTTGCTTTTATTCTTGCCATTGTTGAAAATCAAAGGATTGAAACAGGACAGATTGCATTATGGGCCCCTCATTCTAATGTCAAAATGTCGACGTGATTTTCTGGTCAACAAAAATTCAATACCCAATACCTATAATCAATATGGAACAACACAAAAACCAAGAACAAAACAAGAGATAAAAGGTTAAGAACAAAAACAACACAAAGATTTTACGTGGTTCAGCGAGTGTGCCTACGTCCACGACTGTCTCTCAACAATCCAACAGGGTGACAATATATTATTGCTTATCTCTTTTTACAATGAATTCAGTCTCTTATTTATAGGGAAAGAGGCGTTACAAATCGGGTAATAATAAAATAGGAAGATAATTATATTAAATGCATTTTTTAATCGGTTGGAGTAAAATCAGAAAACTGTCTCGTATATCTCAAGATCACATTGACTGAATTCAAATTTGAATTAACTTCCGTTTCTTGGGAGAGAATCACGATCAAATCAGGTAATTATCCATTTTGAAAGATTTTGTATTAATTGGTCAATGGGTGAGCTGATACACTATTTGAACAACCTCGAGCTGGACCTCGTTGAGTAGCGAGCTATGCATAGAGCGAACTACATAATGACCTATAGCTTGACTGTGAAACGAGTTCAATGATGCGAGCTGCAGAACTCGCTGAGTTTGGAGTTGATAACTGAGCTTTATCTGCTGGGTCTTTGCATTGGATTGATTTATTGGGCTTCTACTAGACTTTTACCAGCCCAATTCCTTGATCCAAAAAATACATATAACATACTCCTTATAAATATTCTTTATTTTTGTAAATTATAACTAACATATTATAATATTTTTCTTTTTCAAGTTTTTTTTTACACAATAATTATCGCTTAAACCTTTTTTTTTCTTACGCTATTTTTTTAATCATTTATCAAGTTACATGAATAATCTAATAGTATTATTAATGGGATCATTATTCTCTATGATTTGACCTTTTTCAAATTTTGAATGATGTATCAAGGGCATTTTCGTCTTTTGCGAGGTCAAAACGACGATGTAAACTAAATCGGCTACAGGCCAAAAGAACCCATGGGGCAAGCAAGCCCACCGAATCCGTGAATAGTGGATCATAAACTTGGCCGTTAAGCAGACGCCAACTAACATTCAAAACCACTTATAAATCACGCAAAGCGCAAGGCAACGTCCAATCCAATCCAAAGAATCATGAATCGGTCTCTGATACTATCGACGACTCTTGTTGCGGTTCTGGTCTGTACCGGCTGGTTCACTGAATCTGCTCTCTCCACCCACGACGACAATCCCATCAAGATGAAACTGGGCGGCGTCCACGACTGCAAGGGCTCTCAAAACTCCGACGAAATCGAAACCCTTGCTCGATTCGCTGTTCAGGAACACAACAAACAAGAGGTCCCCTTCTTGTTTTCGCTTCTTTTTTCTTCTACGACTCAATTAGGGTTTGCTAATTGTACTTTTTTACCTTTTATTTTTTTTAATTGTTCAATCACTCTCTGATTTTATTTTATTAGATTTTGATAAATTAGAAGGTCAAATAATTAAAATTGGATAATTTTGAAATATAGCTTGAGATTTCTATGGTTACCCTTTTGTAGTTAGAGTTGCTATAAAGTGATATTACATCTAAGGAATTGAGAAAAAAAAAAAAAAACCCTAAAATGGAGAATAATATCACTAAATCCCATATTTGAACATAAAAAAGGGGTTATTTCATATTAGTTTCATTTTCAGGGGATATTTTAATAGTATCTCTTGCATCAAATTTTTACATGTTGGATTTTTGTAACGGAATAAGTGTTGAGTGGTGCAGAATGCTCCTCTAGAGTTGCTATAAAGAGATATTACATTTTAAGGAAAAAAATCTGAAAATCTCTTAAAATGAAAAATAATATCACTGAACCCCATTTTTTAACTTAAAAAATGGATGATTTTATATTAGGTTCATTTTTAGGGGGTATTTTGATAATATCCCTTATATCTAATTTTTACATGTTGGATTTTTTTAATGGAATAAGTTTTGGGTGCTGCAGAATACACTTCTTGAGTTTGCAAGGGTATTGAAGGCAAAGGAGCAGGTTGTTGCAGGCACGTTGTACCATCTTACTTTGGAAGCTGTTGATGCTGGCAAGAAGAAGATATATGAAGCTAAGGTGTGGGTGAAGCCATGGTTGAATTTTAAGCAGTTGCAGGAGTTCAAACACGCTGAGGATAGCTCTTCCTTCACTTCTTTGGACCTCGGTGTCAAACAAGGTAATCGGCTGTTTTTGTCACTTGTTTGTTCTGTATGTGCTAGAAAAAAAAAATGATTAGAGAATGTGTTGCTTTTGGCAATTTGTTGAGTTGATTGGTTTAATAATTGCTTATTTTTGGATATCAAGTTGGACTAGAGAAGCACAGTAGTATCTATTTGTCCTCTTATGTGCAGAATTATACATTTTTTTTTTCTTTATATAGTTTTGTAAATTTATAGGAACTGTTGAGTCACTTTAAACATATTTTACGAAGAATTGTGACTTACCTGGTTGGATGTGGAAAGGAAAGGAATAGTTGCTATGCAGGACCTAGTTACCTGGTCATTGATTTTTGGCTTAAAAGATCCATTTTAAGCTTTATTTCTTGTATTGTTGTTGTTCTCTTGGATTTCTTTTATGGTTGAGAGAGACTTAATTGGATAATTTGCCGATTTTATTGGATATGGTGGAAGGATTGTAATGGCGTCTGACTTGAGTGACCTTGGTGGAGATTTATCTGGCTTCAATAACATTCATTGAGATCTTCCTTTTTTCTTCTGGAAGAATAAGAAATAAAAAATAAAAATAAAAATAAACCATAATATAAGAGCTTAAGCCGTGAATTGCAAGGATTGAAAGTTCAAACATTATATTATGAGAACCATGGCAGTTGTGTGCAAATAAACTTCACTTTGGTCAAATTTGGTGTAGTAGTAACTGTGTTATATGTCTGTATAAAGTTACATGATTTAGGTGCTAATATTTTGAGATATCTGATGAAGTCAGTGACGGTGGAACGGTATTTAGCTGTTTGTTGTTATAAGGGAGCAAGAAAAATTATTTTATTAGTCATATTATGGAAATGGTAGGCTCTGATCCTCAAAATTACTGCATTATCTTTTAAATTCTTCTCTTTATCTAGTATTTTGTGTACCTGTGTTTGACGATTGTCAAGCCCCCTGATTCTGTCTTTCTTTGTGGTGTTTATGAACTGCAAATATTTGATCCTATCGAAATGAAAAGAGAAAGTAATTAACAAGTGTATTAATCATCTGCAAGTTACCTGAGATGCCTAGTTTTGAGATACCATGTCTATAATTTTGTCTTATGCGTTGTTTTGCATAATTTTTTGTTAATGTTCTTTTTTAATAGGTCTAAGTGTGAGTGATTTTGGTACTATGGATTTCACACAGTGGTCAACTTTCTTTTGAAGATGATTGGCTCTTGACTGTGTGCAATGGCACTTTCAGTTGGTGCTATCAACTGCATTAATATGCAGACCAAGTTAAAATATAAAGAACTTTTTGTTGTTTAAAATGAATTAAAAAACTAAAGAAAGAAAAGAATAAGTGCTCTGCTTTCGCTGAGGAGTTTTCTCAATCAAACTCAATAGTCCATGTTCTTTTCCATCAGCCAATAGCATTACTTTTTTTGTTTTTTTATTTTTGATAATCCGGAATCTCCCCGAAACCAGTTAGCAAATTCAAGTTCGAAACTAGAGCCTCTGCTAAACATTACAATCTTTGGGAAGCAGTAAACTATAGTCTTTGGCCATGTAAGTACTCATGAGGGTTTGCAGCCAATAGCATTACTGCAATCCATTTAAAACATAATCTTGAGGAGCCCTTTGCCCTTAAAGCTAAGTGTAATTGTGATAGAGACCTGTTGCACTTTTGTATGGCTTGTACTATGACATGGCATCTTTTTCTCTCATTTATGTTATTGCTAGAGAAATTTATTTAGTGCCAATTAATCTGATCATTAGAAAAATTAAAAAGAGCAAGGAAAGGAAAGGTCTAGTAATTAATTGTACCATTTTGTAACTCAGATGGCTTTGGACTAGAATGGCGAGCAGTGCCAACGAATGATCTGGAGATCCTAAATGCAGCAAATCATGCTGTTAAGTCCATCCAACAGAAGTCCAACTCATTGTTTCCATATGAACTTTTAGAGATCCTTCAAGCAAAGGCCAAGGTCGGCATGTCATATGAATTGCAATAACCGTATCTCTGGATCATATTTGTCTTGAGTTTTGTCTCTTAATCACATTCCATATACTTATGGATTGATTAAATGTATTGCTTTTCCACTTTTTTACTAAAACAGCATTCCCGTTGACCTCCAATCTAGATCCTAGATGTAGTGTCTGTTCAATAATATAAGTTTGTGTTTACTGAAATAGTTTTGTTTAATGCAGATCCTTGAAGATTATGCCAAATTCGTCTTGCATCTGAAGTTGAGGCGGGGAAGTAAAGAAGAGAAGTTCTGGGTTGAAGTTATTAAGAACAGTGAAGGGAAGTTTCTTTTGAATTAGATGGATAACTTATAGTCCTGAATTTAGTGGTTATGTGAATATATTAAATGTGTGGATTATGGCTGTTGTCTAATACATATGATCAGTACAACAAGTACCCCAACTCAACAACTATGCTTTTCTGTGTAAATATGTATTAATGATATCTAATAAACAATATATGTACTGGTTTGGATTGAATCATAGTTGCCTTCTTGTCCTGTTGTTTGTATGTGTAGAAGTTCTAGCTTGCATCTTCTACGTGTCTCATATTATGTGTTACTGTGTAATAATTTTTTAATTATCTTGGAATTTTTCAGATCATGATGTTTTGCTTTATTCAATTAGATCAATATATGCAAATCCGTAAAAAACTAAAAATACAATTAAAAGCTGGTTTGATCAGTTGGAATCTTGAACCTATGCTTTTCCCTGAGATAGAACTTTTTGTAGGATTTTTCAATTAGTTTTAGGCGATCTATGGCATATAGATTATTGTAGTGGTAAATAATGCAGCTGGAAGGTCATCAATAGGAATCAGATTTTAACCTGAAGTAAGTTGAAGGAGAATGTATACTGAATTTTAGGTCCACTATAGCTAGTATAATAGCTTGACTCTCCATTTGGTATCACTAGTATCATGGAGTTGTTCAGGTTGTAGGATTTTGGTTTTTGTTCAATTAGATCAATAGATACAAACTGGAAAAAGCACAACTAAAAAGTTGGTTTGACCAGTTGGAATTCTGGACCTAGCCCTTTGCTTTTGTTTTAGCAGAAATATCTTTTATGATTTCTCAACTGGTTATTTATTAATTTATTTTATGTTTTGAAAGAATTCTCAACTGATTTTAGGAAATCTATAGCAAGTAGATTTTGTAATTGTTAAAAATACAGCTGCAAAGGGTATTAATTAGGGAATCAGATTGTAACCAAAGTTGAAGGTGAAAGAGAGAATGTAAACTGAACTTTTGACCCAGTACAGCTAGTAAAACAGCTTGGCTTTCCATTTGGCATCCTTGTTACACAACTTATGCTTGCTGAGACTTAAATTAGATTTTATCATTTTGTTTAGGAGAACCGTTTAGGTGTGTCAACACTTGCCAAACCCAGTATGTCACATAGCAAAATTATAAATCCAATCACAGATGACTATATTTTCATTTTTTAATGAGCAGGGGCAGTCCCAGTGAAGTTTTTCACTTCAGTTTCACGTTTCTATCTTTTGTAAACAGCTTATTTCACATGTTCAAAAAGTATTCAAAGTCCAAAGACTGCAACATAGTAGAGAAGTGGATCATAAATTCATTGCTAAATAACAAACAAAATTCTATACCACTTACACAACAAATGATAGTGTTTTATTTGGCCATCTTTTGGGGCCAACATATCTTTTGAAAGCATATCATCATCTCATTCAAGTTTGAAAGTACTAAAACCCTAAAGGAGAAGGTAAAGTAAGCAACAAAGGAAAAATTAATCAACAGCCACACGTTTGTACAGGTGTGAAGGCAGCCTGGGAGTGGCCACGGCTTGTACTGGCGTCCGCATGTAAGTGACCAATCCGGGATTTTCTGACATATCAATTTCCTCTGGCTTCATGCCCTCTGGTGGTGTCCAAGTGAAATGGTGCAACAAGTGACCCAACATTGATGTGACCAAATTTATACCAAGCTGTGCACCAGGGCACACCCTTCTTCCAGCCCCAAATGGCAGTAGGCGAAAATCGTGACCCTTCACGTCGACATCCTCCTCAAAGAATCGCTCTGGGCGGAACTCAAGTGGATCCTTCCAAACCGCCGGATCACGAGCTATGGCCCACACATTGACATGAACATTTGATCCCTTGGGAATGTCATATCCACCTATTTTGACATTAGCATTGGCTCGGTGAGGAAGCATTAGAGGAGTTGGGGGGTGCAACCTCAGACCTTCCTTGGCAAGAGCTTGCAAGTAGGGAAGGTTTGCGAAATCAGATTCTGTCATTACACGTTCGAAGCCAATCACGCGGTCCAGCTCCTCTTGTGCCTTTTGTTGCACCCTTGGGTTCTTGATCAGCTCAGCCATTGCCCACTCTACTGTTATTGCAGTTGTGTCCATGCCTGCAGTGATCATGTCCTGTGCACATCATCAAACACACCCAATTAACCCTCCACAATCTTGGTATATAGTTTTATTAGAGCTCACTTTAACTCACTCAACAAAGGAAAGCCAGTTATAGTCTAAACTTACCCAAAGAAGTCCAATAATGGTGTCTTCACTGAGGTCATACTTTTCTTGCAATGTAAGCAAAGCATCGACAAAATGTTGCTGGGCACCACCACTCTTCTGGCGAGCAAGGGTGTGCTCTTCCATGATAGCTCTGGTGAGACGGTCTCTTCGGGCACCATGCTTGGCAAAAGCCTCTTCCTCTAATGGGAACATCCAGCGAAGCCAAGGGATGTGCTCTGCCATGGCCAGTGATGCACCAAGCTTGAGCCCATTAGACACTATTGCCTTGAATTCTACCCCTTGCTCGTCAATTATACCTTCAGAGTTCACAAATCTCTTCCCAAAAGCTAGCCTAGTTATGTTGTTGAATGTCACTGCTCCCAAAAACTTCCTCACCAGCACACTTTTCCCATTATTTTCTGTACATAGATAGTGCATGCAAAATCAATTAGCATTTCATGTATGCACCAATATAAACACGATTATATATATAGCTTCATTTCCAATTACCATTACCAAGGTCACTCAAATATTCCACTTATGTGTTAAAAAAATATTTGAAGTATATGTTAAGGTTACAAATCTCATGTATGCAATTTTATGTTCAAAACATTATCTATTAACTTAAGTTTTTATGTTGCATAGCTTTTTTTTTTTTTATTTTTACTTTTTGACACCAAATCAAACAACTGTCGATACATAGCTAATATAGGACTCTAACCCGTGGCCCAAGCATAGCTGAGATAAGACTTTAACCCCTAACCCTAAATGCTACTTTCAGGAGACAGAGAGAGATCTACCCACATTAAGTAAGAAAATTACCCTCACTTTATGGATTATGATTTATGAACCTTGCCTCTCTCTGTTTTTTAGAAAGCTGGACAGACAAGGACGGCGCTACCGTGCTACTCCACTTGGGAGCATGTTGCATAGTTATTAAATACTATCTTTTAACAATTCGAAAATTGTTCTTGTACATGTTAATAAATTTTCCTTTCTATCCTTCCAAATGGGCAAGTACACCTAATTACAATAACGGCAATAGTGACAAAACGGTTGTAAAACCATGTGAACTCAAACTTCATTAATTATATCTTGCACCAATTTAATAACTGTCGAAAGAAAAAGAAAGGTAGCAACAGACATATATAAATGCATCATCCTAACAACCAAAAATTGTTAGCTTATAATTGCTGACAGTTAAGAATCACTAAAAGTAACAGATGTATCAAATTCTCAGATCTGTCATTAACTAATATAATTGTAACACAACTTCAATGACCGACATTGTATGTTTAAGAATCTTTGATTTTTGTTATTTTTATAAGAATGTTTAAATTGAGTTGTGTAGATGCTCTTTGTTCTTATAAAGTGAATTATATCCATTAAACAATAAGTCTGTGAACAAAGAATATATATATAATATATATTGAAAACATTGAATAGCTTATTTTAAAACTAAAATAAATAATTTTACTAGTTTATATTTTTCACGTTGTGATGTGGTTGATCCAGTGATCTCACGTTTACATATTGAGGTTATGAATTCAATTCATAACCTCCTTCTCGAATCCAAATTCATTGTAATAATTCTATTAAATAGCTTATAATTTATAAATAGCTTATAATTTATAAGATCTTATTATTATATTATTGAAAGACAAATAAATGCACAGATAATATAGTTACATATGGGACAAAATATGAGTTGGCGATCTGATCACCTATTCATCACCTACTTCTTCTATTTTAAGATCATCACTAGGAAATCCAGATAAGTCAAACGCTTTTAATATTTAAAACTGTATATAGTAACATAATCTTTGTATTTTTCTTTCTATTTAAATTTTTTTATTATTTTAAAAACTTTTATGAATTGTTGAATATTGAATCTAATGAATGTTTACATTAACGATACAATTTAAGAAGAAAAAATGTGATGTTTGGAAAAACACACAAAAAAAAAAAAAAAAAAAGATGACCAAGTCAAGAAAATGAGGCTCAGAAATTTTTTCAAAAAAATATATATTGTTCACCAACCCACTTCGGTCAACACCATACGAATGTTGCACGAAAATGAAGAAAGCCTATGTGACTCCACATGTACAATATAGTCAAAAATCATTAAAAAATTAAAAACTCATAATTATAAAAGTTATTAATTTAAAAATCATTTTTGTTTCTAAGGCCTTCAAATATAATACTGATATAAATTATAAAGTGATCCAATTTTGACCCGCAACGGCCGGTTGCCACACAAACGAAACGACACGGCCAACAAATCCAATTAAAAGGCCTTTGTTTTTGTTTGTTAGTGAACCAAATCTGATGGTTTACAGACATGCATGCATTTATAGTCATTACGTATACCTTTTTTTTTTTTCTTTTTTCAATACTTATTTCCATTTTTTTACTAAACAGTTAACGTATCATCACTTTCTCACCTGATGATTTAAAAAAGTTAAAAGAAAAACCTTTAAATCAAGTTAAAAAAAATAGGTAAAAAATATTTTCTGAATCAATAAAAGGAAAAATACTGAATCTCCCGAGAAAAATGAAAACAACTTTTTTTTTTTTGGTTAATCGATTCAGATATAACAGGATATGTAATCCATGATCGTGATTTATTTATTTTATAATATTTCTTTCTTTCTTTTTAAGTATAGCATATTATCTTTAATATATTAGTTCAACCAAAAGACCAGCATGTCTGGAAATTTTAATGCAAGAAATTTGATATATAAACGAACCAACAAAAAGTACAGGAGAAAAAAGAAACGTACGAGGATCAGTGCCATCTTTGAAAATGGATTCAACCATGGCGGTAACTTCATCTTCTCTGATAGGTCTGAGATTCTCCAGTCTCCTGGGAGTGAAAAGCTCAAGTGTACAAACTTTTCTAACCTTGACATAGTGCGGCCCATAATCCGCCCATATAAGATCCTTGCCATCTCTACTAAACTTGGCAGCTGAGCGGCTCCTGTGGCGATCAGCCAATTGTTGGTCATGTTCCTTCAACACTTCCTTTGCCAATTCCGTGTTGGACACGATAACGTTCAGGGTCGAACCGAACCAAACCGAAATGATTGGGCCGTAGGCCTGAGCCCATTCGGCAAAGCACCGGAACCTCACCGGCTTGATGTCGTAGAGGTTTCCGACGATCGGCCAGGGGCGGGGACCGGGCGGTAGCTTGAACCTCAGGCGTTGGTAGAGTATGTATGCAAGGAAAATGAAGATGGTTGATGCAAACACTATAAGGAGAGCCATATTTTTTTGGCGTTGGCAAATGAGGAGGTTGGGTGAGTTGATATAATATATGTGAGAGGGAGTTGGTGAATGGTTTGTTTTACGTGGGGTTTTTGAATTTTATAAGAAAGGTCACCCGTCAAAGCATGTAATGGGTTTCAACGACCACTGAAAGTGATACACCTCAGCACATGGTTTTCGAATCAGGGTGCTCTTGATTTAATTTCATATTCTGATTTTTATGGTAAATAGAGAGCATGTTTACTAATAAGGAATTTCTTTTCCCTTCTAGGAATCTCTTGATTAGTAAACATGCCAAAAGAATTAAAAAACTAAACCAAGACTTCAAAGTAACAAAAATGAAGAAAAAACAAGAAGTAAATTTCAATCATGAACCATACATGTTATCGAATTTATTGTGTTCAATACAATTATCAAGATAGAACAGAATCCTAATTCTTAAATTTATTGATGTACATCTATATTTCATCTGTTAAAATTATATCATGTAGTATAATAGTTCATTTACAATAATCTTAAATATTCCACCTCTTGTATTTTATTTATATCTCAACTAATGGTATATCAACTGATGAATAAATATATTTTAAGTGAAATATAATATCAATAGTATGTATTTACTCATACATCATCGATGGAGATATAAATGGGAATGTATTCATGTACATGAATGTTCATTTACAGGCATGGTAGTTTTTCCCTCAGCAGATGGCCGGGAAAGACTGGGCCGCAGATACTGACAGCCAATCATAGTGGCACGTAAGCTTGGAGATGCGCGTAGGGAATTTTGTTGCGAGTGGTTGGCTAATTTTACTTGGTCGTTGTTGGTGAAGAGAGACACTTTAATAAATATGTGGAGGAATCAAAGGTTGGTGAGGTGGTGACCCATCCATTGTTGGCTTGTAGATAATCATTGTCTGCTTGTTTGTATAAAAAAAGAAATGGATATTGAGTTTTAATTCAGGCTTAATTTTAATTAAAAGAAAGTAATAAATTTTAATTTCTCACCAACCATGTCTTGACATAAAATAGCAAGAAACTGATATGACATGATTGTGTTCGATTACTTGTTGACTTGAATTAAATCAGGAACCACTCTAGGACATGAATAATTAATTATATTTATGGGTTTGATTTTCTTAATAGTTAGATAAAATAATTCATTAATAATAAGAGATTTTTTTATATTTAAAGACGGAATAGTATTGCTGAAAACTGAAGATTGGATAATAATTAAAACCTAAAATTTAAAAGATATGTTTTTTTTTTTTTAAACTTCTGAATATATAGTATCTTTTATTTTTTAAAATTAAAATGTTTGAAAATTAGAATTTGACATTTATATCGTTTTACTATTAGTTGTTATATAATATTATTTAATATGATACAAATAATTATAATAAATTATTTAATAAATACTAAAACACTTATGTATATAATATTTTTATTCATAATTATACTATAATTAATTATTATAATAGATTCATTTAAATTTATATATTTAAATAAAAAAAATGGTCTTAAATTGAATTACTATTATAATAAAAGTTGAAATTGTAAAGTAATATATTTTTTCTACTAAACTTTATACCCTGCAAAAACATAAAGACCTATTGATATGTTGAAGGGCACCCAATCACAATTAACGGAATAATGTCTAGATTCATGGCGTTCCTATTAGTAAAACTTTGAGATAAAAAAAAAAAAAAAAAAAAAAACTGAAAGGAGAATCAAATTCCACAATAAATTCAATATATAGAAAAGAAAAAACTTTTAGAACCCCATCACTATCATATATAAATAAATACCACTATTATGTATAAATTCAATATATACAAGTAAATTCTCATCAACATATATAAACCAACAACACCAACATCAAAAACTTGTCCTATTTATACCAAAATAAATAATCAATATACAGAAACTTTGAGGTTCAATATATAACCAGTAACACACTAGAAACTTGATAGGAGAAACAAATAAACACAATATATTGGGCAAATAGTGAAGTTTTAATAAATAAACATAATATGAGTTACTTCATAAGTAGTTTAATAAAAAAATAAATAAATATTCTTATCAAAATTTGATCAAAAAATAATAATCTAACTATAAGAAAATTTGATGTTGAGAAGTTTAGGGTTTTTATTTTTCAACATTGTTTGTTAAAACATTAAAAAAAATTGTATAATGTAAAACTATTACAAACTTGAAAATATGTTATTTTTGAAAAGATAAACTTGGAATAATATATTTACAAAATCATTAAATGATTTGATATTTAGTAAAAAGTCAGAAAAGGTAGCTTTTTATTTTTAGTGGCTTTTAGGTTGTTTTAAATGGTTTGTTCACTTAAAAAAAAAAATCACTTAATTGATTAATTCAACATCATTAAGTGTTAAATGCAAAAAACAAACGACCATTAACTCTCAAATTAGTAATTGAAACCAATTCAAGAATTGTTGTTGATAAACCTTATCCAGCCAGTAAAGTAATCAAACATTTTATAATACAAACAAATGTAACACATAAATGACTTTAAAAATAATTGAGTAAAAAATTTGTACTCTAAAAGAATAAAAAAAATATATATATATATATTAGTACTTTTTGAAAAAACTAAAATTAACTAATCACATAGCTAAGAGTTTTGGCAATGATTTTGAATTGAAAAGAAAATTTGAGTATTTGTTAAAATAATAATAATAATATTTTTTTTTTAAGAAAAATATTTATAATAGAGAATTAAACATCAAGTAAATATTTTTTTTGACTTAAAATCATTATATAAAAAAGCAATTATTAACATATTTTTATTATTTTTTTCAATATTAAAATGTTGTATACATATGTTTTAATCAAACGACATAAAATAAAGATAAATAACTCACCAAAATGAAAATGATTGATGTAGATAAAAGCACTAGCTAGCCAAGCGTTGCAGTGAAGTAGGACCTTTCATGTTTAACAAGATATGTTTGTGTCATTGTCAAGATTAATATTAATTAATGTTTGAAATTATCGTTGGAGCGACAATTTCATTTATGCAATTTGTAAAATGAGATATACATAACATTTAAGTCACTACAATTTGAGAATATTTTACATTAATATTAATCTAACCACACATTACTTTATCCAACCACCATCCATATGCTATCAAAATTTAAAATAAGAATATAAATAATTCTTACATATATAGTAAACTATTCAAACATTACTCAATGTGTGCATCAACATTTCATGCTAGAAGTGAATGGGAAAGAAATTTATTTGAGTGGCAATGAAGTTATTTAGTATAAAAGTTATGATATCGTTCACTATTGTTTAGATCTGATAATATTTCAAGTTTAAATTATCCTTACTATAAGTGTTATGTCATTTTAAAAAAATAATAATAAACGTTATGTTGTTTGCATTTTTAACAAAATGTACAGGTATGAATTTGATAATTTGGAATCATCAAAAAAATAATAACTGTAAGCATGTCTATTTGAAAAGAATAATCAAAATGAAATTTTGATTCATATACATTAGTTATCCAACAAAAAGAATCTCTAAAAATAGTATCTATATAAAAGATAAGAAAAAAACATATTACAAATATTCATTATAATAGAAATACGTGGGTTGTTGAAGAGCAAATCTACAAAATATGAGACCAGGAGGGCCCCTTGGATATATATATATATATTTATTTATTTATTTATTTATTTTTGAAGTTTTATATAAATTGTGATTGTTTTCCATATAAATCCTAAATTTCTTTCTTTGTTCCGTTCGTCAATTATCTCAAGGCGTATTTCAGATTGTTTATTTATTCATTTATAACTATAATACATTTAAGACTTTTTTTCCTTTTGTTTTTCCAATAATTATAAGGGAGATTTTCAATTTGGTCCTTACATTATAGCAAAATATCAGGTTTAACTGCAATTGCATTTCTATCGTGTGTGGCCCTAAGATTTCAAAATCCATTTAATTTGGTCCTTCCATTAATTCACCATTAGTCAAATTTAATGGTTTTGAGGATATTCTTGTCCGTAAACATGAACATGTCAACATATGAATAAAAAATCCTTATAACATTAATTAGATTAATACAAAAAGAAACGTAATAACTTTTAAATCTTCACAATCTTCTGTTTAGATGATGAGAATCATTTGTAAAAATTTACAAAATAAATCATTGAAAAAAAAAAAAAAAAAAAGCTAAAAATGAAAAAAAAAAAAATCAATTGGAGTTAGGATCTAGATTGGATTTTTATATTCATTTTTCTAATGGAGATTCACAATGTTCAAACCTCCATTTTTGCCCAAAGATCAATATCGAACCTCCATCTTTGTGCGAGGGTGGAGGTTTGATATAGGTAGAGATAGAGGTCAAACCTCTTTCTTTGCTTTAAAGATGTGAAAAAATAGAGGTTTGATCTAAGCAAAAGTGACATCCATCTTTGTTAGAGATGGAGATTGATTTTGATGTTGTTAGTATAATATTTTGTAATTGGTTATATTTGTAACAAGATACTTTTTAAGTGTACCTCTGTTATCGTGTTTAGCATTTATTTGTGTTTGAAATTTGAACTAACATCGCTAATATTCAAGAGACAAAGCTCCACAAAGTAAAATTTACGAGTTCTTAATTTTCTAAAAGACTTCAGATAAAAACACACATGTGTACATGAATTTACATCTCATTTGATTCAATTTGCATAAAGTCTTTTTTGTGTTTTTAAAAATTTTCATCTCATCTGATTCAATTTGCATATAGTGTTTTTTGCATTTTTTAAAGACACTTTTTGTTCGTAAATTTTTTAAATTATCTTAGTAGTGTTCTACTTGGAAATAAAGTCAATGGAGATGTTATAAGAATTAGTCAAGCAGCTACAAACTAAAAATAGTGAGTTTAGTTGTAAGCTTATGTCATTAGATATTAAAGTAAAGAATTTGAATTCTGATAAGGAGATAGTTGTCACTTGAATGCAGCGATTCAAAGATATGGTTCCAAATCTCGAAAATGAATGGCGAAGATTCTAAGCAAGAGAAAATTGCACAAAACCCCTGAGGTTTGGTGAAATTACACAAAAATGATGATGTTTAAGTAACTCATACTTTAATCCCCTTAGGTTCCAAAAACTCAATATAAATCTCCTCTGCCATTAGAGAGTTGTTAATGACCTACCATTAAAGTGCCATTGGGTAATGGTAAAATCATCAAAAAACATTATACCTATGAGTATCTAATATTTTAATAATTAATATTAATATATATTTTTTAATTTAATTAAAAAACATATATATAATTACACAAAAATAAATAAATATATATATATATGTAAAAACACTCAACAGAGCTTGAAGACACTCAACACTCAAGAACTTCTTCGTCTTCTTCACTCAAAATGCTGGCACCAAGCCAACCAATGGCAGTAGCATTAAAAGTGTTTTTTCTAACCTCTCTTTTCTCCTCTCCCTTCATCTCCTACCGCTCCTTGACGGCCTCTTACGATAGAGCCGCCACTACTTCTGAACTCTTGCCCTCTCTGCTGGATTCATCTAGGGCTCTGCCATTGTCTTTTTAAAAAAAAAAAATTTTTTTTTTAGGTTTTTTTTTCTTTTTGAGTTTATGTGAATTTTGTAGTTGATTTTTTTTTTAAAATTAAATTGATACCGAGTTTTTAATTAAAAGCCATATTTTTAATTATTTTTCAATGGATTCCACCATAATGATGAGACCTAATGAGAATATATGGTTGTAATTAGCGGTCCTAAAATAAAAATTTTAAGACATGCGTATCATATATATATGTGTGCGTGTGTGTGTTTTAATTATTAAATGATGATGTGTTAGCTTATGATTAGATTTAGCTGTTTAAATTTTTTATATTAAATTGCTAGGTGACACGTACATTGGTTAATAATTTATGTTAAATTGTTGAGGATTGTAAGTAGAGTTAAAATTCTAAATTTGCTAAAATACCTCAAGGGCATTTTCATCATAAATATTGTCATTCTTTCTTTATCGAAAGGTCACACGGCAATTTTATGCGATATAACTAAAGTGAAGGGCAATTGGTTTTCATGTCTTTTATTCAAGTTTGATTGTTATATTCTTAACCAAAGGAATTAAATCAGTCTATTTACGTAATGTTAGGGATGATGGGGTTTGTAATTCAATTTATAATTAAATGTTTATAATTTCACAACACATATGGACTAAGGAGCAATTTGTCCTCTTTTTAAACGAATGAGACATAGGTGTAGTTCGATTATAGCACTCACATTACCCAGAGGTGGGTGAATTTGGTGGGAGTGGAGTTGGAGGGTCAAACAATTGAGTGAGGAGGGCCCATCCATGGTTGGTGAGGTGGGTTGGTGAGACGGAGAAATTTTGTAATTTAAAAGATGTCATGTTTGGTGTTTGCAAATAACTAGAGCTATCTCCGCCCGGGGGCTGCCTGCCTGATCATCACAGATCCAAAGAAGCACTTCGGCTCACCTAACATCGCCCACCATTTTTTAATGACGATATCATGACCAAATCCATCCCTCAGTTTCCTGCAGTATCTACTATCTCACTCGCTCCTTTTATTATGCTCAATCCACTCGCCCAAACAGTTCACTTGGCCCCCACTACTGGGTTCTTGACTTGTATGTACAGAAACTAGCTATACGATGATTTTATCCGAACAGTCAATACCTGCGCTGCTGCAATGTGTTGGTGCAGTAATATTAATCCACTTGTCTAGCTTTCTAACAAAATAAGGGAAACCTTCGAGCGTCAGCCAAAAAAATATGAGCAATTTTTTCATTTAATATGAATAAACCTCTCTTATTTTTAAAAGTGGTATTCTAATTAGTACAATAGAATTCTATTTCAGTTAAATCCTAATAATTATCTGATTTAGCATCGAGAAATAAAAAAATTTTAAAAATTGATACTGGCTTGACCTGTAGGCAATTAAATTATATTTTATGTCTATAGTCAAAATATATTTATAACAAGTCAAGAAATGTTGGGGTAGAACATAAATGATCTATGATAATTAAAGGCAATGAGAATAATTATTGTTATAATATTACGCATACAAAGTATGCAGAAATAATTTCTGGAAAAAAAAATTGGATCTTATAATGATCCTTTATTACAATTTTGAAGGATTCCATGATACAGGATATTGGTTGTCAAGTAAGTTCAAAAACCAAAATATGTTATTTCTTTTTATTTATTCAATTTATCAATGTTTTTAGAGCAATTCCTTAATCAAGACTTTAAGGAGAAAATTTAATAAAAATCAAGAGAAATGTGAAGTTATATGAATAAGTTTGAAATAGTAAATCACTTTGTCCAAGAGAAATAAATTGAATTCTTTAATTCATTTTTTTTTTAAAGATTTTTTTTTTTTGGGAAAGATCTTTAATTAAATTTTTTGAAACACGAATATAGAAAGTTGTTGGACATGAGGCCTGACACTTCATGACATTCACAGGTAATGAAAGAATTTAAAAATTAAATTGATAAAAAGAATGGCAGTCAATTCTTTTCACTAACAAAATAAGTACAAGATTGTTGCCAGAATAATTTAAATTACTTGATTTTTAATTAATTGAATTAACCCATTTTTGAAAGCATGGTACTGAAAATTCCTGCTTGATATTTAGCATATTCTCTTTGCTTTTCTTTAAGCTCCTTGTATCCAACTTTGACCTCTCTGGCAATTCAAATCAACTTAAAAATCAGTGACAATTAAATAAATTTGTAAAATGAAACTTTATTGCCTACACAAGATTTACCTGTTATTGGGGTCAATCGTTAGTGCTCTCTTGAGATCAATCTCAGCCTTTTCTAATTCATTTGTTTTCAAGTATGCTTGGGACCTTCTAAACAGAGCTTTCGCATTTGATGGATCAAGTTCTAAGACCTGTCATACAGTCAACTTTGTATGCATAAATAAATTGATGTGTTTGGATATTTGCATCAACAAAAAGAAGCATTGTATAGTCCATATTTAATACTGTGCTAGGGAGTGCCGTATTAGTATGCGTTCTCTGTAAAAATACTTGAAAAAGGTTTATTTTTTTGGTTCTTTTGAAGTACTTTAAGATACATTTTATTGAAGTACCTATTAAACACTTACCTTTGTGCAGAGTTTTGATGCTTCAGAATAGTCCTCCAGTTTGAGTTTACAAGCTGCATTGTTTGAATTACACGATATCATCAAGCCATTTGCCAGACACTTCTCATCCTCATTGAAAGAATGATCAAACTCCATAAACTTTACGGCCTGCAATATCGTTTTCAAGCAAAAGCTTCAGTTCCAACAACAACATTAACATTGCAAGAGTTATCCCGTCTTCAAGGGATCGACACAACCTTGAAACGGGATTTAATTTAGTCTGTGTTTATGTTTGGAGTGAAATGGGGTTATTTAAAAAGAGTTTAGTATTCATTGATGTCTTGCCTTCTCATATTTCTTGGAGGCGCCCCAAAATTTCCCAGCCTTGAAAAGCAAATTTCCATCATGTTTCTTCCTTTCACATGCTTCTATTTTTTCTTGAGTGTCCATCTTCCAAAATGGTTTCTCCTATGTACAAGTCAAAAGCATCAAAGTTAGATAATACAAAAATGAGTTTTGACACATCTGGTTATCACAATTTCTTCTCATGCAAGGAAGTAAGTAGGAGACCTTAGTGAAGTCAAGCAACTTGACTTCATAATGAAGCATTGAATTCGCAGAGACCCTTTTTGAAACTTCATGGCTGCTCAAATACTCTGCGGTAATAGTTACTATAGCTTGTTCATCTTTTTTCATAGTCATGACTGCTCTGTCCAAGCCCTCATTTATATTTTCTGTGAAAACATAGGAGAAATTAAGTGCCAAAGCATGCTACCTGGCAACATTATAAGTTCACTTCAATAAATACACAAGAGAAATAAGAAGAAACTACCATCCAGAGTTGTAAACTCAAAAGGTTCCTTATCAGATCCCTTCCTCTCGAAAATGGTTCCGTCTTCAAGTCTGCCAATGTATATCACTAAGGTAATGGAATCATCTTTTCGTTCAATTTAATTTTAGAAGTTATATTGAATATATGAATGCATTTGTCTATGAGGTATCACCTTTCACCAGGGATCCTTCATTAGGGTGGTCAAAACCTTCACCGGCTTTTGTTATCTTTTTAAGGACTTTTTGATCTCCAGTGACATCAATCACACTTTTCCATGATAGCAGCTCAAGTTGGATGGTTAGATTAGATTGGGATGAAACACCACCATCAAGGTTAGTGATCGCGTATCCATCTTTTCCAAGGCCATCTGAAAATGCATGAAATTTGATGTCTTAATTGTTCGACCAAATATTGAATTGATACAAAGAAATGGGGAAGCCAATTGTTTCCAACTAACACCAACAGCTTACAAGAGAACTTCACTGCCAACTCTGCTTTCTCACCCCTTCTCATTGTCTTCACTGCTTTACTTATAGCAGGACACAAATGACCTAATCACACAAACAAATCAACACAAATTGAACAACTCTCCCATGATATCGAAAAATCATAAACTTTAGCAGGCAAAATCAACTTACCATCATGTATGGAGAATTCCACACCTTCATCCGATTTGGAAACAAGTGTTCCATCCTCCATTCTTGCCTCATACTTAACTACAAAATGAAGATTTCACCATTACAATAATAACCCATCAAAGTGGTTTTGAAGAAATGGTCATAGTCACAATTAGCATATACCTAAAACTTCATCATTGCCTCTTGGAGTGGCCCATCCCTCACCCTCTCTTATTATTTTCTTCAAAACTCCTCCATCACCAGTCACATCCCTGATTGTGCTCCAAGATAGCATTTCAATGTCGAAAACTAGACTTGAATTGGGAGGAATTAAAGGAGGAGAACCAGCTTCTCCATAGGCCAAGCATGGTGGTATATGGAAGATTGCTCTCTCACCTTTCTTCATAGTTGCAACCCCTTCATCCCATCCTTTAATAACCTCGCCTGAAACACAACCTAAATGTCATATAAATATCTCACAGCCACAAGTTACACCATCATCTTTGGGCATGCCAAACTGTAATGAAAGTTGAAACCACACAAATTGAAGTACAATTTCAAGCTCGTTTTAATATACCAATTTTGTATTTGTTGAAATATATATATATATATATTATGTTTTTCATTATAGTTTTACACAACTTCGACATAATAAAAACAACATTTTCAGTGTTTATCCATAACCATATCTTATTAAAATATACTTTTAACTATTTTCAGTTTAATGCTATAATATAAACTCCTCGAAAATACTGTTAATATTATCGAGATCACTATTTAACACACTATTAACCTCTGAAATTCTATGAAATGAACACAAGAAAAATTCAAAATAGACAAAGAAAAACATGAAAAGCAAACTTAATAATTACCTTGGCCTAATTTGAAGCAAAAGGGAGTTCCTTTATCACGACTCGAGTCTAAACATGCCCCGCCTTCAATGTGACCAGTGAAATGAACTGATACATATGGAATAGCCATTAGAATTCAAATCTTAGTAACCTATTAAACAGAGGAAAAAATAAAAAAACTGAAGAAACTAAAGAAAATGGAATCAGGGTATATTTTCTTTCTCTGTTTTTCATTTTCCCTCATCTGTTTCTCAGCATCCAAACAGAGAAACATGAAAAAGAACATCTGGGTTGTAATATATCAATGTAAGTAGTACCTTGGACTTCATCTCCTGGAAATGGAGTTTGCCATGAAGTTCCTCTTCCGAGAATCTGTTTTCTCAGGCCTTGGTTTCCGATTTCGGTCTGGAGTGATTCTGCAGTTTTGGTTTTGGTGTGGGAATTCAGAAGAGAGACTGCCATTGACAGTGTATGGAGAGAAGAGAAGAGTGTTTTCAGTTGAAGATAAGCCGTCGTTTGTTTCCCTCCATTTGTTACATTCAGTTAAGATTTTTCTGTTGGTGGGTCAAGTTTCGTATTGACTCGCTCGAATCCACAGGATAATGGATCGGTTTGGCTTCTTATGCCTATTAAAAATCTGTTTCAATATTGTCACAAACTTGAATTGCATGTTTGTCCCAAATTGATTTTTTTTTTTTAAAATGAAAAACGTATTTTAAAAATGATATTTTTGAAAATATAATATATCCGATATAATTTCTTAAAAGTTATTTTCAAAAGCAGAAAATAATATAAATATCTCTGATATTGTTTTTGAAAATAAGTAAAATAGTTATTTAGATAAAAAAGTAATAATTTGTTTTTAAATTGGTGAAAAATATAAAAAAGTTGTTTTTCACTTTTTAGTTATAATTTCAAAAAGTTATTTTTCATTTCCAAAAACACAACTCAGAAAACATGTCACCAAATATCTTTTACCCATTTTTTGTTTTTGAAAATGAAAAATTATTTTAAAAAATGCATCCAAACACAATTTCTTAAAAGTTATTTTTAAAAACAGAAAATTATATAAATATGTTTTATATTATTTTTTAAAATAAGTAAAATTGTTGTTTGGATGGAAAAGTTATAATTTGTTTTAAAAATATGTTTTGAAAATGGTGAAAAACATAAAAAAAAATTATTTTTCACTTTTTAATTAACCATCTTCAAAAACACATTTTACAAAACATATCATGAAACACTTTATTCTCATTTTTTTGAAGATGAAAATGCATTCAAACATCATTTAAGTGTACTCGTATCATTAACTATTTATTTGTTGTTATGTTTGTTGATGTGTGCCTAGTACTACTCTAATGACGCTTTGGTAATTACGAATTTCTCTTAAATAACAAATGATATGTGGATATGTTCAAGATTTTGGGCATGTTAACAAATTAAATGTAGAATATTACATAGCACTCACTTCAATTAGTGTGTTTGATATATATATATATATATATATAAGAATTTAGTGGCATACGCTAAAAGTGGACAGATTCCTAGATGACCTGATTAATAAGGCTTACTTGATTTATGATATGTTTATCCACCATTATTTTATACTTCATTTGTAACTATATATATATTTCAAAGACATTTGTAATTATATTTAATATCAAGAACCTCAAAACAATTTATATCAGAATTTAGAATGTGCATTAGATATAATTGAGCTAGCTACCACTTGTGAATGATGGATATGGTTTATTCCTGATAGATTATTTGTTGTAATTGGACAGTGTATACTTCATTAGGGGATGGGCCCAAACGTTAGAGCCATTTTGAGCCTCCAAAGTCTACATACGCATAACATATTCACATTGTTTGTGCTTCTCTAGTTTTCTTCACCGAGTTGCTTTTGTTGGGAATCTGGACCTCTTAAATAACGTAGAGAAATTCCTTATTCAATACTCTTAGGATTCTTCTCTTTGCAAAAATATCAAATCGTAAAGAAAAAGAATAAATACAATAATTTATATGGAAATCCAAGATAGGGAAAAAAATCTATAGTTGTTAGGACGATGAGACAAGTATCACTAAAAAGAAAATTTTTACTACTATACACTCTATATTCTCTCTCTAATTGCAAATCCAATTACAATGGAGTCCTAAGCTCACATTGGAGGCATATTGAGCCCTACCATGCTCTAAGCTCATAGTCAAGCCATATTGTGATCTAAAATCACAACTGAGCCATACTGAGCTCAAAGCTCACAACCAAGCCATATCTTCTGAATTCCAGGTGCCTCTTAGGTGCTTTACATAACAAAATAAGAGCATATCTAATGTACTTATCTATGTGGATTAAAGTTTTTGTCACATAGATAGATAATGTGGCAGAAAAACCTTCTCTAATACAATTATTATATCCACCAAAATATGGAGCCGATGCGGTAAAAATCTTTTTAGAGAATATAAATATGAGTTTCTCAATTTTAGAAATGTTGACTAGGATTTCTCACTTTTGTCAATCAACTAATAATATGGAGAATGTTTCTCATTCTCTCCTCTCAATTATAAAGTATATAAGGAAAGAGAGTATGACTCATATTTTATTGTGATTAATAAAAAGTGGATGCATATTTTATTTTAAATAATTGCATTGGATATGAAAATATGTATTTTCATTTTTTTTTTTACCAATGTGGATCTATATTCAAAAAAATTGCTGATGTGTCATTAATGAAACTCAAAAAATGCATAATAGCATTAAAGATGCTGTAACGAGACCTACATATAGATTAGAAAACTTGGTTCTAAAGGAAACACCCAAACTTGATCAACAAGAGACCCAACCAAACACCAAGTAAACCCAATTTGGTCGCTAAGTTTTCGTGCATGCCAAGGCTCTAGAAAGCTCTACTCACAAGCCCTAACATGCCATCATGTGCCTTGGACTTGAAGTTACTTTCTAAACGTGTGCAGTCCACCTGCTCACCAATCAGTTTCTTCCTCTAGTGAGTGTGGGGGCATTCAGTGTCCTCTTTTGGCACCATCGTAGCCATTACATTCCTTTTGACAAACCTTTCTAATGGTATTTTATTCACCTCAAACAGACATCGACGGACTCACTTTTGAATAAATTGAAAATTGTTCAATTTTTTTTTTTTTTTGCTTTTTTAGGAATTGTTAGTAAAATATACTACTATAAATAGATAATACTGTATAAAATCAAAATTTTGGAGATTCTCCAAAGCACAATAGATTTGCAGGAAAAAGAAATTAAACTAAAACAAATGTATTGAGACTTGTAATAACTACGGTGTCCTTAAGATAAATTTGCTGCCCTTTATCTATGTTGTTTAGTGATTGTCTCCAAAGAAACAATAATACCAAAATCTGATGAATTACATTGAGCTTGAATCTCTATCATTATGGAAACTTCCAATTAAGAATAATGTTTGAGAGAAAATAAACTGAAAAATAAAAAAGACTTTAGTTTTTCTTGAATAACTAGAAAGGATGTCAATTTATAGACTTCATATGGACAATTTAAAACAAGAAATAATAGTCTTTTAATTCACTTTAATATTATTGATTTTGCAGTTATAAAACGTTAATCCAAGAGTTAATACTACAAATTCAATTCAGAATTAAACATGACTATAGTTACAAAATTCAAAAATTAATTTTATAAATTTAATTTAGAATTAATTATGTCCACAGTTACAAAATTAAAAAATTAATTATATAAATTCAATTTAGAATTGATCCGTAACTATAAAATTCAAAAATTAATAATATAAATTTAATTCAGAATTAATCTTATCTACTGTTATAAAATTCAAAGTTTATTCAATAATTAATCCTACAAAAACCGCTAGCTAATATTCAAATTTCAAAAAACAAAAGACCTTATTTCTACCCAATGGGTGCACTTTGAACTTCAATTTCTCTTTCATTCAGATACTATTTTGACAAAACAAATATACTAATTTGATGTTTTCTTGATCTTCCAAAATTGAGATCAAACCTCAATCAAAATGGTTTATAAAATTGGACTTTAATGTCCTAATTTTCCAACAACAATATAAACCAAATATCAATAGCTCTCTAGGTTGAATATTCATATTTTATTGTCATTCTAAATATGTGAGGCTCTTATCTAAATTTGATATATACAATCTAATGAATGGCAAGAAAAATTGGTACACACCTTGCTCCCCAACAGTATTTAGCCCTTAGAGCCTGGGTTCGAGAGGTGTGGGAGACATAGAAAACCCTATAGGGGAAGAGGATAATACCTATCTGAGTGGGCTAAGGCAACAGCTCGCGGGGCGAGCTGGACAGTGCCCGCAGTCCGTTACAAAACTAACTAACATATTCCCTCCCACGGGTTTCCTCTCGTTGTTAGTGATAAACACCCCTGACACTACCAATGCATGCTTAGAGTACTTAACCTCAATCAAAGATATCTATAATATTTATCAGGCATACCATAGGTTCACAAATACATTTCCAGCAATTGTTTTTCATCGGAAAATGTACATTTCATATAAACTTTTCAGGTTCATGAAATCCGCATCTCGTATAAAATTTCACAATCTAGACAAAACATTTTCATATAAAATTCATTTACTTTAAATAAATTTTTAGCATATCATAGCATAAATTTTAATATATCATATTAAAACATTTTAAAAGACACTCATTGATTATTAACTCACAATATCACACGCTTTACGGTTCCCTCGATTCCGTGTTACCTACATATTTTTGCATTCTACGTTTAGACAAGATCACAAATACTTTAACCATACATACACACTACCATCGGCGCATTAACATACGAACAATAGTTAAGCTACACAAGAATTCCGAACACCCTTTATTCAAGTCATAACAACTCCATATATTCGTATACACCTTTCGTTTGAATTTCTTAATATTTATCCATGCAAAACATCTTAATTGGAATTTGATTTTCATATTAACACATTAAATAAACTTTTGGACCAATTTACCCTTATGTTGGCCGAATATGCATCAACTTTCATACCATTAATCTAATTCAATTTTTCTCATCAAAATCACATTCCAATACATGTAAAAATGATATCAAACCAAATTAAATTCATAAAACTCAAAATTTAGCATTATAGCATGAGTAGACAGTGACATGCACCGCTTTTATATCCAATAAAATTCTTTCCTACTTCATGCTAAATTCATCACCTAAACAGCCCACAAAGTCATCCAAAATCATCAAAACAATCATCCATCACACTAAACCTCCCATGGCCGAATACATAGCAATCTAATCTACCGTGTTTTTTATTTTCATTTCAACAATCTAACTTGATATTTTAGCATATCTTTATGCATAAAATCACTCAAACAAATCAAACACAACTTGAATCATATATTTCTTCTTTGGCCGTGTACTATACCCAAATATACACCAAGACTTCTTTAAGTTTTCCACTTGAAATCCATGCAAAATTACATCAAATTCTATGGCAAGTAAACTAACATCTTAAACATCATCAATTTGAACTTAAATGAAAAAGTAATTAAAAAGTCATCTTGATTAATATAATTACCAAATAGTCTTGAACCTCTAACCTTGTTTTCTCACTACTTTAGAGTCTCAAATCTTTGAATCCATACATAAAAATCTCATTAAAATCATATACAACTCATTAGATAACATCTATCTAACTTTTCACACATAAAAGTCTATGAAACTTAAACTTTATCACTTGAAAATCACTTGATCTTGTTGGATATCACTACTAGACTTGTTCACAATCTTTTGAAGGCTTGAAAACCACTTAAAAATGGCTTGAAAAACTTGAAGAACAGCTACTGTCCTCAGGTCTATCACACAACAGAACCCATTCTTTTTCTCTCTCTTTGACCAACTTCACTCATCTTCTTTCTCTTTTAATTTTCTTTCATTCAATTCATTTTATATATGCTTTATTTGCCTTAACAATTGTGCCCAAACTAAGTGTGAATTTTCAAGATTGCCATTAGTTTGATTTATAGCTTTTTGATTGGTTGAAAAATAAAAACAATTTTCATTTAACAAATTCCATTTCGCTCCAACCAAATGACATCATTTTTGTCTTTTAGTCTATTTTGTCTCCATTTGCCATTCTTAACTCCTCTTTTCATGCTTATCCTCATTCTTTCACACCACTTCATGCTTTCCTCCCCCTTTTCATGCCAATTTCATTCTTCCTTATATATTTTCAAATTTCGTAGAATGCACCTTTATATATGTTTTAATAATCATACAATCATGCCCCATTTTTGGTAGTTTCCTTATTTTTTAAGCCTTAATTGAATCTCCATGCCAATTCTCATATTCGAAATCATCTTCGGTCTACCTTGAAAATTTTATCGTAACTCAATTTCATATCCGAAAATTCTATCAAAAATTTGATTACGCATCTAGACGCTTTAAATTATTTCTTTATTCTATAAATGAGGATATACTCGTACAATACATTTACAGTACTAAAATTAGGAGGATATATTACATTCAGTTTCACGATGCATGATTTATATTTATACTTAATTCTTATTCATGCATTTATTCTAGATGAGATTTTCAGAAAATTCATTCTAACTTTACATTATTAAAGCATCTATGAAATATTTTAAAGTTTTAGGGAGGTTATTTTCGAAAGCATAGTTTGAATAGAAAAACACGATACTCATTGAGCTCGTTTAACTCACTTTAGTTTTATGTTTTACAAACAAAACATTCTTAGGAGATACAGGTGCAGGGACTTTGGGCCAAGAGTAGACCAACGTAGTCGTGTGCAATTGTGTTTATACGTATTTGTTATAAATGTTTTTGAAAATCTGTAAAATGACTTTTGTATGTAATTATATGCAATTTTAGAAATCATGCAAACATTTTTTATGCATATCATGTAAATGGTTTGAGTGACATGTTACTTTCTAATTATGTAAATGAATTTCAAATTATTTGTGATTTAAACGTATGTTTGCGGTTGGTTGTAAAATGAAAATAGGGCCTAAGGCCCAAAAGTTGAGAAATTGATTGCCATAGAAGCGTACAAGTATTCTATGAAATTTTTATAGGGTGAGATTTTTAGAAAAACAGTCGTTATACTGTCGAAATTTTTATAAACACTATTTTGCAAACATATGTTTACAAAGAAAAAGTTTCCACTCATTTTCATTCAAAAAGAGATTTCTAGAAAAGTTATAAGTGATTTTCAGTCAAAGTAAATGGCTTAATTTCACGGAAACTTTATAGCCGGATAAGATATCGATTGGAGAGCCACTGTGAGGTTGTAGGCAGGCTGCCTATGGTGTATAAGGACGAGGCCTGTCATATGTTGTTATTTATTATTATTATTATTCTTATTATTTTGCTTTTCTTGCATCTTGTTCTTTTACAATTTGTTTTTAATATCAAGTTGCAATTTGTTGATGAAAATAAATGTGGTGGTATGAAAGTGTATGTCTAGAAAAAGTTTTGAGTAGGAAAGACTTGGTATTTAAGAGTTCCAATGCAACGGATCTCTTTTGCTTAGGAATTTATTTGGTGTACTATTCACGAACTACGTACACTACTCTAATATACGATTATTAGGTCAAAGATAGCGGGGTTTTACTCAACAATTACAACAATTTGTCTGGAACATACCTAAATGTATTGGTAATTTCAATGCAATTTTGATGGACATTTTAGTGTCTATCTATATACAATATTATTCCAATTCATATATGTCTGCAGCAAAGTTTATGGAGGATGCATTACTTGTAAAGAAAGAGGAATTGGTTGAATATAACACCATTCTCAAGTTGGTAAAATTCATAGACCTTTCTAGGAACAATTTCTTAGGAGAT
Source organism: Litchi chinensis (assembly GCA_019925255.1). Taxonomy (NCBI): domain Eukaryota; kingdom Viridiplantae; phylum Streptophyta; class Magnoliopsida; order Sapindales; family Sapindaceae; genus Litchi; species Litchi chinensis. Next base: position 8,012,296 of record CM034467.1, read on the forward strand.
ATTCCTAGAGAAATTACAAGTCTTAGATTGTTTGTATCATTGATTCTATTGTAAACTGTTTTAACTACGAAAATTCCAATTTGGTTTGGTTCCAGTTATTTTGCCCACCACCTAACTAAAAGTGAAAATAAATAATTTAACAATCTCTAATTATAAAGCATCAGAAAAATATGAAATAATGTTTTACCAATTAGTAATGTACATAAAGAAAGAGAATTTAATTTTAATTTGTGATTATCATGTAAATGTTGGCAATCAAATTATTTCTAGCACTACTTTAATAACATAAAAGATCTCTTCAATCAACAATTTTTTTATCACTTTATTGAATACAAAATGAGGAAAATCACAAGAACAAATAAAAAAATTAAAATTAAAATCAAATCATAATTATACATTAAGAAATTTGATGTAAGAAATTAAAATTTAATATTTAAAAGTTTAAATTCATTAATTAAATTTTCAAGTTCAGGTAGAGATTTTATATGTAAAAAGTCTATGATGATTCTAATATTTCAATAAAAAACAAAATAGTTACACTACTTCTTCATCTTCTTCTTCTTCTTCTTATTATTATATGAATAAAGATAAAAATAATAGAACTTAAATATTGATTAAGATAAAGATAAAAAATAAAAAAAATTAAATGATAGTTCTATAATTTGCCTTGTAACGAATATATTGTATATCTAAATTCATATAAGAAAAAGGTAACAAAAATTTTATAAAAAAAAAAAAAAAAAAAATTCAAAAACACCTGTCTCCCCTCGCTGTAACCTCGGTCCACAAGTGATCAGGGAATAATATTTCTAGAAATTTAAAAGGCATTAGGCATTGTTATTTAAATCTAGGTACGATGCCTTCTAAGTTCAAAAATTATTAATGGAAATTTATTAGCTTCATTCACAAACAAAATTATTCCTCCGTTGACATTTTAATAAATTTGATCTATTTCATATTTATTCTAGGAAACGGAGAAGTTGTGGCTGAGGTTTGTCAAATTCATCCTCTGCCAAACCCCTGTTCTCGCTTGATTTGAATATTTGTTCATCTTTCATGTAAACAAAGGTCGGCTTGTGCAGGGTCGGAAATCTAGAACCTAAGCCGAAGTACATGGCTTATAATAATAATGATTCCAGAAAATCATTTCGTCATTGATGACATAATATAAGTTAGAATTCCCCTGACTCCAGCCGTATCATTTACTCAATCCATTGCCAGTTGTTGTACGTGGGGCCTCTAATGGGGCCTATAGCAATGAAACTTCTTGGAAATCTTGTATGCACAGTAATAATCAAGGAAAGTTCAAACGACTTTTATGTAGAAACCAGAGGTCAATGTGCATGTGTTATAAGTAACAAGATAGCGGTATGGTTTTTTCAAGGCAAAAAGACCAAGCATGAGTAGTGTTTTTGCACTTCTTTTACTTGAGCTATTTTCCATAGCAATCATCTCTATTAGCTTCTGCAATGGAGGTACTTATGTGGGTTGCATTGAAATCGAGAGAAAAGCGCTTATAAATTTCAAGCAAAACCTCAAAGATCCTTCCAACAGGCTTGCTTCTTGGAATATTGGAGAAAGAGATTGTTGCACATGGGCTGGTGTTGTGTGCAACAACTCGACTGGCCATGTCACGGAGCTTCGTCTCGGAAATCCTCATCTAGAATTGAAGGATTTCACTTCATTGCTGGATAAATCGCCCTTATCAATGCTTGCTGAATATGAAGCGTATGAGAGATCCAAGTTATTCGGTAAGATAAACCCTTCCTTGCTTGATATTAAACATTTGACTTACTTGGACTTAAGTGGTAATGATTTTGAAGCAAGTCAAATTCCTGAATTTCTGGGTTCTATGGAGAATTTAAGATATCTAAATCTCCATCAAGCAGGATTTGTCGGAGTAATTCCATACCACTTGGGAAATCTTTCTAGTCTTCGATATTTTGATGTGGGTCAAAACTTTCTTTACGAATTAGATACAAATTTTTTGTGGTTATCTGGCCTTTCTTCGTTGGAATACCTTGATCTTAGTGGTGCTACAAGAAGCAACAAAGCCTTTGGTTGGCTGTTTCCATTCCCTTCTTTAGCAGTGTTGAAATTGTCAGAATGTCAACTTCACCAGTTTCCTCCACTACCTGTTTCAAATTTTTCATCCATTGTCAGAATTGATTTGAGTTCTAATGATTTTCAAGGTCAAATCTCCAATCAATTTGAAAACCTCACTTCTCTTAAACATCTTGTCTTATCTGCTAATTTTTTCAATTCTTCTATACCGGAATGGTTGTACAAATTAAGCAGCCTTGAGTCTCTCTCTCTCGAGTCCAATAATTTGCAAGGTACTATTTCAAGTGCTTTAGGAAACTTGACTTCTATCAGAAAACTTGATCTCTCTCGTAATAGAATGAAAGGGAGAATTCCAACATCATTTAGAGGACTTTGTGATTTGAGATCAATCTTTTTGTCAGACATTGAGTTGAATCAAGAGATATCAGAAATTTTAAACATTTTTTCAGGATGTGTTTCAAATGTACTAGAGTCTTTAGATTTGATGAATAGTCAACTCTCTGGTCATTTGACTAATGAGCATCTGTTATGTGTATTTTTCGGACTCAATAATTGGGCTGGTAAAAGTCCAATTTATGCCCATTTAAGACCCAATGAGAAGGCCCAATGAGGTCAACATAGTCAAAGCCCATCAGACGAGGCCTAGTATTGACTCAAAGACCATCAAGACTTCCAGCTGGCATCAACAGACTCATAAATACAGGCAAGTCGCAGCTCGACGCCTGCGCAGCTCGTTTCTCAGCGAGCTCGAGATGAGGACCACTATGACACATCAGCTTGCTCAGATACGTGATAAGTATCATATCTTCCAGAACAGGCAGTTACCAAGTTCAATAGTGATTCTCTCTCTCCGAATATGGTAGTTACCCAATCAAACCATGATTTCCTCATCAGATATGGAGATTAATTTAAATTCAAATTCAAGTCATCATTATTTCAAGATAATTATAGCAATTTCCTGATATCACCTAAATATATTAGGAAGCATGATAAATTTATAATTCTTTTCCTTATTTTTCCCAATTGTTTAGGAATGTAATTAATTCAGGAATCTCTTCCTGATTTGCTACAGCCAGAATTGTAATTCTTCTTTCCCTATAAATAGGGATTGAAACCGTTGTAACAACATCAGACAATATTCAATAATATACTGTCACTCTGCAGAGATTAAGAGTTGGACAGTCGTGGACGTAGGCCTTTTTATTGCCGAACCACGTAAAATTTGGTGTTCTTCGTTTGATCATCTGTTTTCTGTCTTTGTCTTTTCTAGATTTTTGTGCTTTCTCACATTGATTGCAGGTATTGGGCATTGATTTCTCGTCGACTGAATTCCAACGTCGACATTTTGGCGCTAGAAGAAGGGCCCTAACTGCAATCTTTTTCATCCCAGTTTATCAACTTCTGACGATATGGCAAAGACTAGATCAAACAGGTTCCTTGGAGATGATGACCAGGCGGAAAGTCACGTGAACCAATCCCAACAAAACTTACAGCCTGGGCAAGACGCAACCGCGCATGCAGCAGGCCCGTCCCAAGGACAGATACTCGGGGCCGCGCCAGGCATCCCCCCTCTGCCTCACCGTCAATCGGTTCCAGTTGCCCAAACGGCCGAAGGGCAGAATGCGTTGTTACAAAGGCAAGAAGCGTTGGAGGATACGGTTAGGCAGCTCACGCAAGCCGTCAACATGTTGGTACAGGCCCAGGTACACAACGTGACTAGGGTGGAAGTTCAGGCACCACAGGGAGTGCCTCAGCCTCTCGAAATAGCGCAGGGACCTGAAAGGCTAGCAAGGGAGGTCCCGCGACCTGCAGATTCGGCTCGCTCATCTAATGCGCGTTCGAGGGGTGGAAGACACCCTGTTCAACACGAAAGGGAGGTCGCACGTCCTGATAGCCAGGTAGCAAGACCAAGCCAGGAGGGGAACAGGCGAATGGAAGTTGATCAAGGCAGAGTTCGAGTCGCAGCTCGTTATGCCGATGAGGTGGATGGTCAGCAGGTAAGGCCCCATCGTCATGAGGATCGGTTCGAGGATGAAAGGTATGATCCTGAGCATCCGGCTCCAAGTCTTGATCATAGGAGAAGATACGAGCTCCGAGATCCCCAAGTAGAGGAGCTCCTCCAAAGAGTCCGACAGTTGGAAGCACGACCTGGAGTTCCAGAACAGCGTGGGCTCTACGGAGACAGGACCCCATTCACAAGGGAGATTGAGACACAGCCTCTCCCTCTGAGGTTCAAGATGCCGAGCATTCAGCAATACAATGGGGACAGTGACCCATATGACCATCTAGACGCTTTCAACGTTCAGATGGATTTGCAGACAGGAAATCCAATGGTGAAATGCCGAGTGTTCCCGGCCACATTGGGGGATATTCCAAGAACGTGGTTCAGAAATCTCCCAGCTCGCAGCATAGGAAGTTGGGAGCAATGCCAACAGAAGTTCGTTGGTCAATACAGGGCACTAAGAAGGCAGCTCGCTCCATCCTGCCACCTTGCCACCATTTTTCAGCGTCAGGGTGAGTCGTTGAAGGAATACATCACCAGATTTAGACGCGAGGTCGCGAATGTCGAGCATCCATCAGACGAAAGCATTCTGACAGCGATCTCAGCTGGGCTGCGCAAGGATGGAAAACTATACGAGAGCATTTACAAGTCCCCAGTGAAGGATCTGGGAGAGTTCTACGAGCGAGCTGCGAAAGAGATAAGATGGGAAGAGACCTTCGGCCCGAAGAAACAGATTCAGAAGAATGAAGCGGGCAGTTCCAGTCAGCCAAAGAAGAGAAACAATGGCCGGAACGAAGAAGGAAGGAATAACGGCTCGAGTAATCAGATTGCGAAGAGATTGAGGAGAGAGCCGAGGTATGAGCGACCTCAGCGTTGGGGTCGCCAGGAAGGATACAGCATCCTGACTACGTCTCCAGACAGGATTTACGCTGCAGAGCGGAATAAGGAGGACTTCGGGAGGCCCAATCCTATAAGGGCTCCCATTCAGCACAGAGATCAGAACAAGTTCTGCGCCTACCATAATGAGGTCGGGCACAGTACTTCAGATTGCTGGGCGTTGAAGAACGCCATTGAAAAATTAATCAGGCGAGGTCGCTTGGGGGAATATGTGGCAAGACCTGCTGACCAGCGACCTCATCAGCAACGACCTCAACAGCAACAGCCAGTACACCAACAACAGCCCCAGCGAGCTATCGAGCAAGGCCAGGAACCTGCGGTAAGAACTATTTTCACTATTTATGGTGGCCCCCATATCGCAGGTGATTCTAACAGATCGCATGAGAGGTATGTCCGAGAGGCGAACCATTCATTTCAACTCAGCGGGTCGGAGGGACCTGCCAAAAGAGCGAAGCCGACCTCGGACGAGATCGTATTTACAGAAGAAGATGCTAGAGGAGTGATCTGTCCTCATAATGATGCGTTGGTTATACGAGCAAAAATCAGCAATGTGGAAGTTAGGCGCATCATGATCGACACTGGGAGCTCGGTGAATGTGATGTATAGAAGTTGTTTTGACCAAATGGGGCTGCGAGCAGACCAGATGAAGCCATCCCCGGAGCCTCTATTTGGATTTACTGGAGATGCTGTGATACCAGTGGGGCAGATTAAGCTGCCGTTAACTCTAGGGGAGTCAGGTCGTCAAGCAACAACCTTGACGGACTTTTTGATAATCGACGGCCCATCAGCATATAACGTGGTCCTCGGAAGACCTGCTATGAACGAGTTGGACATGGTTACCTCAACCAGAACACTGACTGTGAAGTTCCCAACTCTCAATGGCATCGGATGTGTTCGAGGAGAACAGCACCTAGCTCGTCGTTGTTATGAAGATGCTGTGAAGATGGGCGTGAGAGGAAAGAAGGTGAACGTGGTCTCAGGGGGCGAGCCACGAACTAAGACTGAGAAGGGAGTCAGTCACGACCTGGACCCTCGCGAGGTAGATGCAGACCGAGCTACCGGTCCAATTGAGGAGTTAGAAGATGTACCAGTCAGCGAGGTAGATCCTGAGCGATGCTTGAAGCTGGGAAGAGGATTAACTCCGGAATTGAGAGCCCAGCTCGCTGACTTCCTAAAGGCGAACTTGGATGTGTTTGCATGGAATCATGAGGACATGGTGGGAATAGATCCAGAGGTGATGTCTCACAGGCTAAACATTGATCCTCATTTCAAACCAGTTCGCCAGAAGAGAAGGGTAATGACAGGGGAACAATACTTAGCACTGAAAGAAGAGGTGGACAAGCTCCTGGTTAACAAGTTCATCAGAGAGGCTTACTACCCGACCTGGGTTGCCAACCCCGTGCTGGTGAAAAAGAAAAACGGGAAGTGGAGGACCTGCATCGACTTCACTGACCTGAACAAGGCGTGCCCAAAGGACAGCTTTCCCCTGCCAAGAATAGATCAGCTCGTGGATGCTACCGCTGGCCACGAGCTCCTGAGCTTCATGGATGCATATTCAGGATATAACCAGATCCCAATGAGGCCTGAAGACGAAGAGCACACCTCGTTCATGACTGATCGGGGGCTATATTGCTACAGGGTGATGCCCTTCGGGTTGAAGAATGCTGGAGCGACCTATCAACGTTTGGTGAACATGATGTTCAAAGAACAGATTGGAAAGACTATGGAGGTCTACGTTGATGATATGCTGGTAAAGTCCAAGCAGATCGGTGATCATGTTAGCAATCTGAGAGAGATGTTTCAAATTCTGAGGAACTACCAGATGAAGTTAAATCCACTTAAATGTGCATTTGGAGTGGCTTCTGGGAAGTTCCTGGGCTTCATGGTCAATAGTAGGGGGATTGAAGCAAACCCTGAGAAGATCAAGGCGCTGATTGACATGAGGTCGCCGACCAGAGTGAAGGACGTACAAAGCCTCAATGGCCAGGTCGCAGCATTGAGTAGGTTCATCTCGAAAGCTACAGACAAATGTGTCCCTTTCTTTGACATTCTAAAGAAAGCAAAGAATTTCGAATGGACTGAGCAGTGTGAAGTAGCCTTCCAGCAGTTGAAGGAATATATGGGGCGAGCTCCACTTCTTTCCAAGCCCAAAGAAGAGGAAAAGCTGATCTTATACTTAGGGGTGTCTCAGCAAGCTCTAAGTGCGGCGCTGGTAAGGGAAGAAGAAAAGACGCAGCTCCCAGTCTATTATGTGAGCAAACGGTTACAAGATGCTGAAACCAGATATTCCCAGATGGAGAAATTGGCTTACTGCCTGGTGATTGCATCAAGGAAGCTGCGACCTTATTTCCAAGCTCACACCATAGAAATCCTCACCAAGTATCCATTAAAGCAAGTTTTGCAGAAAGCAGACACCTCAGGTCGTTTGTTGAAATGGGCAGTGGAGCTCGCGCAATTCGATATCCAATTCAAGCCAAGGACGGCTATCAAAGCTCAGGCTCTTGCAGATTTCATTGCAGAATTTACAGGACCCGTGGATAATGAAGCTGAGTCTTCTGAAGGACCGGCCTGGGAGCTTTTTGTTGATGGATCATCCAGCGAGCAGAGGGCTGGAGCTGGAGTTCTACTGATCAGTCCTGAGGGCCACAAAATCCTCTGTGCTCTAAGGTTTGGCTTTCAGGCGACAAACAATGAAGCTGAGTATGAAGCCCTGCTCGCGGGTCTACGATTGGCTAAGGAGATGCGGGCTGAACACTTGAAGATTTTCAGTGACTCACAGCTCGTCGTCAGCCACGTAATAGGAGAATATCAAGCCAGGGGACCAAAAATGGCCCTCTACCTCCAAAAAGTTCACGAACTGCTAGGTGCATTTCAGAAATACGAAATGAAGCAGATCCCGCGAGCTCAGAACTCGCATGCTGATGCATTAGCTCGCCTCGCAACTACGCGAGATGCAGATTTCCTTGGGGCTATCCCAGTTGAGTTCCTACCAGCTCCAAGTACTGAAGAAAAGAGTGTGACGATGGTCATATCTGTACGGCCTGATTCCTGGATGAGCCCTATTCTTGAATACTTGCAGGACGGAAAGCTGCCTAATGACAAGCTGGAAGCCCGACGACTACGAGCTAGGGCAGCCAGGTATTGCATTATGATGATGCACTGTACAAGAAGGGGTTCACAGCACCGTTATTAAGATGCATTGATGGCCATGAGTGTGAAACAGTATTGAGGCAAATACACGAAGGCCACTGTGGGAACCATGCTGGGGGGCTGTCTCTGGCTCAGAAGGCACTTCGCCAAGGCTTCTACTGGCCCACCATGAGACAGGACGCTCTCAACTTAGTGAAGAAATGCGACAAATGTCAAAGGTTTGCTCATATTCCGCGAGCTCCACCAGCTTACCTCCAACAGATGGTGAGCCCGTGGCCCTTTGCGATCTGGGGAATGGACCTGATCGGTCCCCTACCGATGGCACGTGGAAGATGTAAACATGCAGTAGTCGCAGTGGATTATTTCACTAAGTGGGCTGAAGCTAAAGAACTTGCTGAGATCTCCACTACAAAGATTGAGAAATTCGTGTGGAGCAACATTATTAGCAGATTCGGGGTCCCACAGCAGATCGTGACAGACAATGGAACTCAGTTTGCCAGTGACCAGTTTCTTAGGTTTTGCAACAACCTCAAAATTGTTAAAAGTTTCTCGGCAGTAGACCATCCACAAGCCAATGGCCAAGTGGAAGCTGTAAACAAGATTATCAAGCAGACCCTGAAGATGAAATTGGAAGCCAAGAAAGGAGCGTGGGTAGACGAGCTCCAAAAAGTATTGTGGTCCTATAGAACCACAGCTCGCGGCTCCACTGGCGAGACCCCATTTTCAATGGTCTACGGATCGGAAGCTATGATCCCGGCTGAGTTTGAAGTCACCTCGCAAAGAAGAGCGACCTTCAATCCAAACAACAATGATCAGCTACTTGCAGCAAACCTGGACCTGCTCGAGGAACACAGGGAAACCGCTAGGTTAAGGGTAGCTGTCTATCAGCAGAGAATAGCGAGATACTATAACAAGTATGCTCGCATTCGCAGATTCAACGTAGGAGACCTAGTCCTACGCCTCATCCTACCAGGAGCCCGCAAGCCGAGTGATGGATCCTTAGGCCCAAACTGGGAAGGACCATATGTTGTCAAAACAGCCTTGGGAAATGGAGCTTATCGACTAGTCAATGTAAACGGGGCAGAAGTCCTCCGAGCTTGGAATGCCGAGCATCTCCGCCCCTATTATCAATAAGTTTTTCATTACATGTAAAATGGATTAATTGTAAATGATATCTCCATTTCTCTCCTGTTTTTGATTCAACTTTCTTCACCAGGCTGACGGGCTCCGAGCTCAATGGTTAGGAATATGAATTAAAGAGCCTAAAAAGCAAGTGACTAAGTGTCCTTGCATAGCTCGCCTAAATGAGCCTAAAAAGCAGCGAGGTGACGACCCCTGCATAGCTCGCTATGAATTAAAGAGCCTAAAAAGCAAGTGACTAAGTGTCCTTGCATAGCTCGCCTAAAGAGCCTAAAAAGCAAGTGACTAAGTGTCCTTGCATAGCTCGCCTAATGAGCCTAAAAAGCAGCGAGGTGACGACCCCTGCATAGCTCGCTATGAATGAAAGAGCCTAAAAAGCAAGTGACTAAGTGTCCTTGCATAGCTCGCCTAATGAGCCTAAAAAGCAGCGAGGTGACGACCCCTGCATAGCTCGCTATGAATTAAAGAGCCTAAAAAGCAAGTGACTAAGTGTCCTTGCATAGCTCGCCTAAAGAGCCTAAAAAGCAAGTGACTAAGTGTCCTTGCATAGCTCGCCTAAATGAGCCTAAAAAGCAGCGAGGTGACGACCCCTGCATAGCTCGCTATGAATTAAAGAGCCTAAAAAGCAAGTGACTAAGTGTCCTTGCATAGCTCGCCTAAAGAGCCTAAAAAGCAAGTGACTAAGTGTCCTTGCATAGCTCGCCTAAATGAGCCTAAAAAGCAGCGAGGTGACGACCCCTGCATAGCTCGCTATGAATTAAAGAGCCTAAAAAGCAAGTGACTAAGTGTCCTTGCATAGCTCGCCTAAAGAGCCTAAAAAGCAAGTGACTAAGTGTCCTTGCATAGCTCGCCTAAAGAGCCTAAAAAGCAAGTGACTAAGTGTCCTTGCATAGCTCGCCTAAATGAGCCTAAAAAGCAGCGAGGTGACGACCCCTGCATAGCTCGCTATGAATTAAAGAGCCTAAAAAGCAAGTGACTAAGTGTCCTTGCATAGCTCGCCTAAAGAGCCTAAAAAGCAAGTGACTAAGTGTCCTTGCATAGCTCGCCTAAATGAGCCTAAAAAGCAGCGAGGTGACGACCCCTGCATAGCTCGCTATGAATTAAAGAGCCTAAAAAGCAAGTGACTAAGTGTCCTTGCATAGCTCGCCTAAAGAGCCTAAAAAGCAAGTGACTAAGTGTCCTTGCATAGCTCGCCTAAATGAGCCTAAAAAGCAGCGAGGTGACGACCCCTGCATAGCTCGCTATGAATTAAAGAGCCTAAAAAGCAAGTGACTAAGTGTCCTTGCATAGCTCGCCAAACATTCTAAAATACCCATTACTTATACTTACAAAATTTGGTTAAGTGTTGCTTTTATTATTATCAGGTTTTTGGGCTCGCAGGAAAAATGAAGAGCATTAAGTACATTGGCCTGAGTAACATTCAACACAAGAGAAGTAATGAAAGAAATTTTCATTAAAATACGAAGACTGATTACAAATTGAAAGATAAAAGATATACATGAAAAAGAAAAAACAAATTGCTAGTTCTCTGCAGGAGGGTCTGGATTAGCCGAAGGTTCCGGACCAGGGGCAGACGAGGCAGCTTTTGATTTAAAATCCTCAATGGTTTCGAGCCCTATGTCCCCGTAGATAGAGAAATCCATGTCTGGATGGGACATCCACAGTGTATAGAGGAAATCGCGACCTGTCCTTTCTTCAGCCTCATCCCTTGCATCTGCAACCCGCATTTCCAGTTCTTGGGCAGCCTGCTCTCTAAAGGCTGTTAGCTCCTCGAAGGCATTATCGGCTAGGCGGTTGACGACCTCAGCCTCTTTCTTCATATCTTCAACCTGCTGTTCCGCAGCCTCAGCTCGCTGAATAGTTTCGCCCACTTGTTGCCTAAGTACCTCAGCTCGATGCTCAGCCTCCTTCGCACGGTTATCCGCAGCTGTCACTTCCTCAGCTCGTTTGGCTACAGCCTCCTTAGCACTTTTAGCTGCAGCTTCCATCTCACCGGCCCGCTTATTGGCCTCCTCGGCCTGCTTCTCGGCAGTTTCAGCTCGCGCCAGAGCAGCATCAATCTGACTATGAAGCACTTCAATTTTCTCTTCTGCAGCTGAAGCTCGCTGTTCGTCCAGTGCGGCCTGTTGCTCAGATTGCCTCAGATCCTCTTTTACCTTGAGCAGCTCATCCTTTAACATAGCATGATCATCCTCCATTTTCTTCAAGGCATCCTCGGCTGCTTGCCTTGCGGCGTTTGCCTCAGCGATCTGGGCTTCTTGACCTTCTATCTTGCCCGAGGTAAAGCGAGCTAAATCATCATTGGCTGCCTCCAGGTCGAACTCCAACTTCCTCATCTCATCCTTGGCAGCCCTTGTCTCCCTTTTTCGCTTCATCGCAGCAAGGGCACCCTGAAAATCAAGAACACATTAAAATATTGTCAAGGAAGAAAATCAGCAGAAAAAATTAACCTACCAGCATACAATGACGAGCCACGAACTCATCCAGATCCTCGCCCCTAAGGCACCTATTTTCCAAGACGTTCGTATGATTAAGCATAATTGTTGACCAGCTGTCAAGGAAAGCATTCAAGTATCTTCCTCCAGGACCCAGCTCGACATCTGATCTGGTGGGTGAAGGAGTTCTCTCACGCTCTGGGATATCGCGCGCATCATCATGAGAAGCGCCACGACGCGACACAACAGTACGCCTAGTCGCATATGTGCTGCGGGCAGTTCGGGCTGCCTCGGGGGCAACATCTGAAGGAGCATCACCTTTTCCAGGCTGCGAGCTGGAAGGCGTAGGTCGCTGAAGATTTGCAAAAACATCTGGGAGAGGCACCTCGCTGGGAACATCAGTCGAGGGAGTAGTGGCGCCAGCAGCAGCATGCACTTCGCTGGGAACATCGGTTGAAGGGGCAGTGGCTTCAGTGACTGCAGGCCCTTTGGTAGATGCAGCAACTGAAGGAGCCTGGTCCTGGCCAGATGGTTTGGAGCGTTTGGAGGGTGCCACTGGAGTGGCCAAGTCTTCAGCAGGTCTTTTTGCCGAAGGAGCTGAGGAAGCTTGAAACTCAGCAGGGCGTGCAGGAGGAGATTTCATGAGCACAAGTTTCCTCCTATTTGCCGGGAGTTTCGTGGAAGAAGGAGCAGGAGCTGGAGCGCGAGCTGGGGATGACAGTGAAGCCCCTGGAGTAGATGCATGACGTGGAGAAGATGATGGGTCAGCCTGTGCAGCAGGAGCTGCAGGAGTTGAGTCTGATCCTGTCCGAGCTGGAGCAGGATCTGTAGAAGAACCTTTTTTAGACGCACCCTTTGAAGGAATGCGAGTTGAAGACGGCTTCGCCTTCTTTGGTGTGCGAGCTGAAGAAGATCTCGCTTTAGACGAGGTGCGAGCAGGAGCGCTTCGAGATGAAGTCTTCCGAGGTGGAGAAGACGAGCGAATGTTATCCGAGCGAATGACTTCCTCTGATGATGAAGAGACCGTTGGTGGAGGTCGGGAAGTGGACGCATCTAGAACAGAAACTTCGAAAACAGAAGGAAGTCTAGGCCTGTCACTCATCTTGCCTATGTCCTCCCCAGCTCGCAGAAAATGTGATTCCGTAGAAGGGGCAAGCTTGTAAGCCCTAAGGATAACATCATCAAATCTGCTGCTGATGCCCGCGTCGTTCGATTTCGCGAGCTTGTTAAGAGCTCGCTCCTCCCCGCTGCTGAGAGAAAACTCGTCCATTTTCAGCTCTGCACAGTAAATGATTAAAGAATGATAAGTGATGAAGATGTAAAACAAAATCAGCTCGTGGGAGTTTTCTTATGAATACCTGGTTTCATAACGAAACTGAAGTTTCGGAGGTCTGCAAGAGATGGGCACGAGATGTAAAACCAGCTCGTCTTGTATGGCCCGACGTTGGATTTACCTTTCGCTTCTCCCTTGGGCAAAAGGTCTTTGTATTGTGACTGACGAGCTGTCAGATAGTAAATCCCATCTGGTTTCTCTCCTTCTCCCGCGCTCAGAGCCTTGAAGGAGTAGAATTCCTGGATAATTCTTGGTGTAGGGGCATGAAGGCCAATCCTATAGAAAGCTATGGCCAGCGAAATCAACTGTGTGTAAGAATTCGGAGTCAGTTGAAATGGTGCGAGCTTGACTTTGTTGAGAAATTCGATTAAGTACGGTGGAACGGGGAACCGCAACCCCTGCTCGAGATGCTGGGTGCTGACAGCGATATATCCCCTGGGTGGATAACAAGCATGATTGTCCGAATCAGGAAGTAAAATGCGGCAACCAAAAGGGATGTGGAATTGCTTGACAAGTCCTTCCACCTCAGGACGCTTCAATGATGAGGGATGACGGGCGAATGCTGCACGGGCTTCTCTGCCCTGAATGGCATGAACTCGGGCTTTATCGCGCTCACGAGCTTCGTTGCTTGGGATCATCCCCTTGCGAATCCCACTTGAAGACATCTAAAAAATAAATAGAAAATAAAATGTATAAAAATATATGTATCATTGCAGGAGCAACAATGGTGAATGGAGCATGATGAGCCCAGAATAGAAAGTTTGAAGAAGAAGAAGTCTCACCTTGAATCGTTGATAAGTAGAAAAACGACGAAGGAGGCTGAGAATCTCGTAAAAGGCAGTGGGTCCTGGATGATGGAAAGCTTGAACACTTGTTTGCTTCGAGTGAAAATGACAGATGAAAGGAGAAAGTGAAAAGGGTCCATCGGTTTATATAGGCAAGCAAGCATGAGTACCAACCGTCAGATCTTTGGGAAATGTAACCGTCATAGATCTGACGGTGCCGCGTGAAACGTGGCTTTGGAAATCATGCAGCCGTCAGTTGAAGGACGTGCGCATTAAATGTGTGAGTAAAGGACGTGCAGACGTCGTTTCAGTTACCACCTGCATGATCGCCACGTGTCGCAGCTGAAAAGGTGGAATTCGAAAAGTGCCCAGAGGCGGTTACAAAAATAAATGTGCCAAGGAAGCCAACTTTTACCAGCAAAAGCAAACTCCCAGCTCGCCCAAGCGAACTGAGAGCTGGGGGGCTAATGTTATGTGTATTTTTCGGACTCAATAATTGGGCTGGTAAAAGTCCAATTTATGCCCATTTAAGACCCAATGAGAAGGCCCAATGAGGTCAACATAGTCAAAGCCCATCAGACGAGGCCTAGTATTGACTCAAAGACCATCAAGACTTCCAGCTGGCATCAACAGACTCATAAATACAGGCAAGTCGCAGCTCGACGCCTGCGCAGCTCGTTTCTCAGCGAGCTCGAGATGAGGACCACTATGACACATCAGCTTGCTCAGATACGTGATAAGTATCATATCTTCCAGAACAGGCAGTTACCAAGTTCAATAGTGATTCTCTCTCTCCGAATATGGTAGTTACCCAATCAAACCATGATTTCCTCATCAGATATGGAGATTAATTTAAATTCAAATTCAAGTCATCATTATTTCAAGATAATTATAGCAATTTCCTGATATCACCTAAATATATTAGGAAGCATGATAAATTTATAATTCTTTTCCTTATTTTTCCCAATTGTTTAGGAATGTAATTAATTCAGGAATCTCTTCCTGATTTGCTACAGCCAGAATTGTAATTCTTCTTTCCCTATAAATAGGGATTGAAACCGTTGTAACAACATCAGACAATATTCAATAATATACTGTCACTCTGCAGAGATTAAGAGTTGGACAGTCGTGGACGTAGGCCTTTTTATTGCCGAACCACGTAAAATTTGGTGTTCTTCGTTTGATCATCTGTTTTCTGTCTTTGTCTTTTCTAGATTTTTGTGCTTTCTCACATTGATTGCAGGTATTGGGCATTGATTTCTCGTCGACTGAATTCCAACGTCGACAGCATCTGATGCAGTTTAAGAATTTGCACACTTTTCGTCTAAGTTATAACTCTATTGCTGGTCCTATTCCATCATCTTTAGGAGGACTTTCCTCTTTGAGATTTTTAGACTTTTCCAATAATAATTTGAATGGAACTCTTTTTCATACTCATTTTGCTAGTCTCACAAAACTAGTTTTTTTCTCTGTATCTGGTAATTCACTAACTTTGGAAGTTGGTGATGATTGGGCTCCCCCTTTTCAACTTGAAGTATTAGATTTAAGATCTAGTCATTTAGGGCCTCAATTTCCGTTATGGCTTCATTCTCAAAAGCATTTAACGTATTTGGACTTGTCTAACTCACGAATTTCAGATAGCATTCCTAGTTGGTTTTGGGGATCTCTTTCTCAAATTATTTATTTAAATTTCTCTCACAATCAAATTCATGGGCAGATTCCCAACCTAACTGAAGCTACTCAACTGGAGTCACTAGATTTGAGTTTCAATGATTTATCAGGTCAATTACCTCTTGTATCTTTTAATGTGTTAGCACTCGATGTTTCTAACAATAGTTTGCTAGGATCCATGTCCCCTTTTTTATGTTATGTTAATGAGTTAAGGAGAACACAAATTTTGAAACTCACAGGCAATTTGTTATCAGGAGAATTACCGGACTGTTGGATGAATTGGTCAAACTTGTTGTTCTTAGATTTGACTAACAATAAATTCATTGGTAACCTCCCAACCTCCATGGGGGCATTGACTTCCCTTCAGTCTTTACATCTTAGTAAAAATAGCTTCTCTGGGGCCATACCAGTGTCACTAAAAAATTGTTTGAATTTAGTAACACTTGATATGAGTGAAAATGAATTTACTGGCGATGTTCCAGCGTGGATCGGAGAAAGATTTTCAAAGATGATGATTCTCAACTTTCACTCGAATAAGTTCTATGGCATTTTACCAGTGGAAATCTGCTCTCTACGTTCTCTACAAATCTTAGATCTTGCTCATAATAATCTCTTTGGAAGCATCCCAAGATGTGTCAACAACTTCAGTGCTATGACTACAACAAGGTACTCTATGGACAACAATATAGAGTATCTAATTAGTCTGAATAATACATCCAACCTGATTGTTTCTCCAACAACATTTTTTGAGAATCAATTGCTTGTGATGAAAGGGCAAGAAAATGAATATAATACCATTCTTAATTTAGTGAGAAGTATAGACCTGTCCAGCAATAATTTTTCAGGAGAGATTCCAACGGAAGTGACAAATCTTGGTGCTTTACAATCATTGAATTTGTCACACAACTCTCTCAATGGAAGAATTCCCACGAGTTTTGATGCTATGAGATCAGTAGAGTGTATTGATTTCTCTGTTAATAAGCTTTCTGGTGAAATCCCACTAAGTCTTTCAAGCTTGTCGTTTCTGAATAATTTGAATTTATCCCATAACAACTTAAGTGGGAAGATTCCTTTAGGCACTCAACTCCAGAGCTTCGATGCATCTTGTTTTATTGGCAATGAGCTTTGTGGATCTCCACTTCCTAAGAATTGCACTGATGATTATAATAAAGAAGTAAAAGTTGGTGGTGACGATCATGATGAAGTGAACTGGCCGTTCTTTGTAAGCATGACACTTGGGTTTGTGGTTAGTTTCTGGATCATGATAGGTCCTTTGTTTGTCAATAGAAAATGGAGGTTTAGATTTTATCATTTCTTGGATCTTGCTGGGGACAAATTTGTACGTGTTGTAAGAAAATGTTTCTAGATTTTCAATAATACATGTTTGGAACTATGTTGTATCTAATGGTCAAATTATGTAGTTCAATAAATCAAGGGAATTTGTTTGTGTGTGCTTGAAGAAGAAAAGTGATTTAAAAGTTTTCTTTTGTAAGTGAATGTTAGATAATCATATTCACAACCCATCCACTACTCTTTTAGTCTTTCTTATAAAAATATGGGAAGAGAGATATGACATGATCCTTTTTTCGAGAGAAATTAGAAAGAAAGTTACAGTCTACTTTCATTTTTCTTTAGTGTTTTGACTGTTTAATTTCTGCAATCCTCTTTTCCCTTTTCATATTTCTTTTTACTTTTCATTTTATTTTCTCAATGTTGGTTTTCCTTCCAGTAAGATTTGTTTTCTTTTAACCAAAAATAATAATACAACTGAAACTTATAAATGTTAAAAAATAATGTAGTTTATGAGGCAAACAACAAGAACTGGAAAGAGACTGATCATATATAGTCTAGTCAAATTAATTAGGATGGCAATGATATTGATAGTCTTCCTTTGACTTAGAACTTGTAAATTACTTCAGACATACTTATCGATCGAAGTTCCATACAAGTTAGGTCATTACTCATATTTGGTCCGCCCTAAACCCAACCCCATTTTTGGAGGGAGTGGCCTAAACCCGACCTGTGACTTGAATGGGTTGTCGCTTTTCACCCTAAGCCCAACCTCATTTGGGATGGTTTAGTCGAACCTTAACCCATTTTGGCTTGATTTAATTTTTACGAAGTCGCTAAACATATGTCAGGCCCCTTTCCCTAGGTAGCTTGCCGGGCAACCCTACGATAACCCTTCAGTCGATATCCCATCCAATTAAAAGATTTCCGCAGAGCTAAGCCGTTAACTTTTCAAATCTTTTTAAAACTTTTTCATTTCTAGCAAAAACGTGGAGAATTTTTTTTTTTTTTTTAAACAATAGCAAAACGGTTTTATAAAAATTCGGGCAACATAACAACTGTTTTCCGGTTGTGCCACCTTGCAAGTTTAAAAACTTTGAACACTTCTAAATTTTAATCATCATCTCCACTACCAATCTGGACTTCCGGTCCATTTCCAAAATAATTTCCTAGTCTCAAATTCTAATTCAAATTGAATTAATTTCAATGTTTTAGAAATGAATATTCATTCTCAAGATCAAATACTTTAAATCACAAATAAATATTTCAAAATTTCATATGTATACAAAAGATTGTACAGTCATTTTAATTTCATTAAACAATACGTTACTACAATCGGGGTAAAGTTTATAAAACTTACAACCCAAAAATATATATACAACATAAAATTATATACAAATCAATTTTTATCAATGCGAAATGCAACACACATGACTTTATAGAATCTTTAACTTCTCCAACCCATATATTCCGAGGAAGGGGAGTGCTTATCCTAATCATTGGTTCCTGCACCTGGGGATGTTTTTAAAACAAAAATATTTACAAAATAGTGAGCTACAGAAGCCCAGTGAGTGTCATGAGGTTTTCTGAAAATTCTACTAATATAAAATAATCCCTCTAAATACGTTTGACAATATTTTATAATTTTTTTATAATGAAAAATTAGTTTAATTCCTTTGAAAATTCATTTCTTGATTCATTTCCATAAAATCGATTTTAATATAAATAAATTCATGCTTAATAAATCAATTTACAAGAAAGTTGTATGGTTTCCATTTTCTACCAAAACATCTATCAGTGGTGACAATATTAATTCATAAAAACGTTTCGGTATAAAAACAAGTCAACCACTGACGATCTGTACTATATGGTACCCTATAACTGGAGCGGAATTATCCTCACTCGAGCCACCTCGGAATGTTACCTCGGTTAGGCTATCAATCCAATTTTTCGTAGCAGAATTGTCCTCACTCGGGTGGAAGCTAGCTAATAATATACCCCGTACGTGCATTGGACGACTCACCGACGGACTGATTTAGTTGACCCGGTATGGGTACCTCTGATGCAAGCCTAGCCAATAAAAGCAGCCCAGTCCAAAATGAAGCCCAGAAATTTGATGCAGTTCGAAGAAGTTCTAGAACCAGGAAAATCCCCACCAAATATCTAGAGTAAGGATAGGTGCAAAATGATTGTGAAAGTTTGTTATTTTGCAGTTTGTTACAATTCCACAAAATCAGGAATTCTGTTACAAGAATATCCTATATAATGTAATGATTACAAAGGAATGAGAGCAGCAGCTATTCATCAACAATTTCTCTTTCTCCAGTTTCTCTCTACTTCTTCCCTTCTTTTTCTGTCGTTTTCTTCCTTATTCTCTGCTATTTACCTGACATTCTTATTCTACAGTATTTTTTTTTGGAGCTATTGCCAACATTATTGGTGCTCTCGTTGACCATGACAGAGGGTATGCAAACACGTTCTAAAACGGCAATGGAGGAACAACTTTCTAAACTCACTGACCAATTTTCCAAATACATGGATTCTTTGGAAACCCTTCAAACTCTTGTTCAGGGCCAACAATCTGCCGTGAACGAGCTCCAACTCAAATTAGCCAAACTTGAGAAACAACCCTTGCTGCCATTGCCTTTTTCACCACCTCTTACCATTCATGACCCTCCTCTTCACCATCCCATACCCACTCCTCTATATTCTGCCTTAAACCCACCTCCACATCCTTCAGACCCATCCACACAAATTTTTGGCCTCCTTTCAAACATTCTTCGCCTCCCTAAACTGGAAATCCCGCTGTTCACAGGGGACAACGTCTTGGGTTGGTTGTTTCAAGTGGAACTCTTCTTTACTTATCACCGCACGCCACCAGAGCAAAAACTCACCATTGCCGTATTTTACATGACTAGCCCAGCCCTACAATGGTTCTATTGGATGTACTCCACGCATCAACTTTCTATTTGGGAAGTTTTTACTCGACAACTGGAGCTCTGCTTTGGCCCATCCACATTTATTAATCATGAGGCACAACTTTACAAATTGAAACAAACCACTATTGTGGACGCTTTCATGTCCGAATTCGAGACCATTTCTTCTCGTATACATGGATTAAGCAGCAATAATTTGTTGAACTGCTTCCTTTCAGGCTTAAAGCCAAAAATACAACGTGAGCTCTACCTTCTCAAACCACACACCTTACCGGATGCAGTGGGTATGGCCAAACTCATTGAGGATAAAATCAATGCCTCCAAACAAACCTACTACAAGTCTTCTTTCCACAAACCAGATTCCACAACCCACACAAACATTTCCTCAAACACCTTACCTGCAACACCAAACACTTCTAACTCTCTCATAACCAGCTCCAAACCAAAAGCCTTACCCATTAAACAATTAACTCCAGCGGAGATGGCCGCTAGGAGAGAAAAAGGCTTATGTTTCAATTGTGACGAACGCTTTGTGCCAGGTCACCGTTGGAAGCCACCACAATTTTTATGTATGATTGCTGAATATGATGAGGATTTCCCTAACCTCTGTGAATCTCCTACTGTGGCCGAACCTCAATCCTTACCTTCCCCTGAAATTCCACTTACCCAAACACAGGACACACCTCAAATATCTTTCCACGCCCTCACCGGTCAGTTCGTACCCTCTACTCTCAAACTTGTGGGCAGTATCAATGGCAAAGCTGTCGTCATCCTCATTGATGGGGGTTCCACCAACAATTTTATCCAGTCACGCCTTGTTTCTCATTTGGGTTTGACAATCCAACCTTCCCCACACCTTACGGTGACAGTGGGAAATGGTGAATCTGTGGGTTGCAGTGGAGTGAGTATGTAAACCCCTGTTAAGATTGACCAGACAACCTTCGCCGTTGATTTATTTCTCCTCCCAATATATGGAGCCGATTTAATTTTAGGGGTCCAGTGGTTGGCTCAATTAGGCCCGGTTATGTTTGATTATAAACATTTATGGATGGAATGCGCTTTGGAGGACAAACCAATCCGCTTTTTGGGCCTTCGACAACCTAGTATCAATCACATCTCTACTGCTCCTCTGCGTCGAACCTCTCAAACTGAGTCCATTGCTTGTTTTTACCATCTCACTATTGACCCACCAAATGACACCTTAGACCCAAATGTTGGCAATACAGCTCCTGCGTTTTTTTTCTTCTTCTCTACACTCCCTTATGACCAAATCAGCACCATCTTTCAAAAACCCCACGGTTTACCTCCTCAACGACCTCTTGACCATCAAATCACCCTTTTACCTAACTCCCCTCTAATCAATGTCTACCTTTACCGCTACCCCCATTTCCAAAAATCTGAGATTGAGAGACTAGTATGAGAGATGCTTGCTGAAGGACTTATTCAACCCAGCACAAACCCCTTTTCTTCTCCAGTTCTCCTTGTGAAAAAGAAAGATGGCTAATGGCGATTTTGTGTCGATTATCGCGCTCCCAATGCGGTCACAGTGAAGGATCGATTCCCAATACCTACGGTGGATGAACTTTTAGATGAGATTTATGGGGCATCGATGTTTTCGAAATTGGATCTCCGTTCGGGGTATCATCAAGTCCGTATCCATCCCCGAGATGTAGAGAAGACGACTTTTCGCACTTATGAAGGACATTACGAGTTTCTCGTAATGTCATTTGGCCTTTTCAATGCACCATCCACATTCCAGGCTCTGATGAATACAGTCTTTAAACCATTCTTGCGCAAATTTGTTTTGATATTTTTTGATGATAGTCTTATATACAACTCTTCATGGGAAGCTTACCTCCAACACTTGGAATAAGTTTTTCTCACCTTGCAGGACCACTCATTGTTTGTCAAATTGTCTAAATGCGACTTTGGTTTTGCTGAGTTGAGTTATTTGGGCCACAAAGTGTCTGTTACTGGCGTACGTGTAGAACTTGATAAAATTGCGGCAATTCAGAATTGACCTTTACCATCTTCAATCAAAGAGTTGCGTGGCTTTCTCGGTTTAGCAGGATATTACCACAAATTTGTGGCCAACTATGCTTCTATTGCTGCCCCTTTGACTCAACTCCTTCATAAAAATGCTTTCGTATAGACTATAGAAGCGAAAACAGCTTTCAAAGCACTCAAATCTGCCTTGGCACAGACAACGGTTCTCTTTTTACCGGATTTCTCTAAACCCTTTACGGTCCAAACTGATGCATCCAGAAGTGGCATTGGGGCTATACTTCAACAGCAGGGTCATCCTCTGGCCAATTTCAGCAAACGACTTCCTTCTCAACTTCGTGTCGCGTCTACTTATGCGCGCAAAATGTATGTGATTACCGAGGCTATTAAGAAGTGGCTTCACTATCTTCTGAGCCACCGTTTTACAATCCAAACAGACCATCAAAGCCTACGTTCTTTGGTTAACCAAACGGTGCAAACTCCTGAGCAATACAAATGGCTAACCAAGTTACTCGGGTATGACTTTGAGATCATCTATAAATCAGGTTCCGAAAACGGTCCTGCTGATGCTTTATCCAGGTTGCCTTCTGAATCCCTACATGTGCTGCAGCTTGCTTCCAAACCTATTATTGCTTTGTGGGATACACTACGAGTATTTTTGCAAACTCATGGTCCATCCAAGGCACTTTTTGAGTCCATTCAGCTCTCACCTGCTGACCATCCGGACTATTCCATCAAAGATGGTCTGATCTATTACAAAAATTGCATTCTAGTGCCTCTGGAGTCAGCCTTACAACCCATGATACTTACTAAGTTCCATAACACTCTAAGTGGTGGCCACACTGGTATTCAACGAACAACTGCTCGCATTTCTTCTGTTTTTTATTGGCCAAAACTACGACAGTCAGTTAGTGCTTTTGTATTGAAGTGTGCTATCTGCCAGGAGGTCAAGCCTTTCAATCAAGCCCCCAAAGGTCTGTTACAGCCCCTGCCCATTCCAGGAAAAATTTGGGACTCTTTATCTATGGATTTCATCACCAATTTGCCTTTATCACATGGAAAATCTGTTATTTTGGTAGTAGTGGACCGTCTCACCAAAAATGCTCATTTTTCAGCCTTGGGACCCAATTTTACAGCCCCCATTGTTGCTGACACTTTTATCAAAGATATTGTTCGACTTCACGGTATACCCTCCACCATTGTCTCTGACCGTGACCCTATCTTTATGAGTGCATTCTGGCAGGAATTATTTCGGCTTCAAGGCACCACCCTCGCCACCAGCAGTGCCTATCATCCGCAATCCAATGGCCAAACAGAGGTGCTTAACCATTGTCTTGAAGATTATTTGAGGTGCCTCGTAGCTGATCATCCTTGCTAATGGTTATCATTTTTACCTTGGGCAGAGTGACGCTATAATTCTTCTTGGCATTCAGCTATTAAGATGACTCCTTATGAAGCTGTCTTTGGGCGTTCTCCACCAACCTTGCTAGATTATATTGTCGGTACTTCATCTGTCGCTGTAGTAGATGAATTACTTCAGTCCTGTGCTACCATATTGGCGACTCTTAAAGACAATCTAGTCAAGGCACAGAATCGGATGTGCAGCCAAGTAAATTCAGATCGTCATGTTGCTACCTTTGCAATTGGCGACTGGGTTTTTGTCAAGCTCCAGCCCTATAGACAAAACTCCCTTGCTCATCGCCAATCCCACAAATTGGCTCGTCACTTTTATGGTCCCTTTCAAATCACAGCTCGCATCGGACCAGTGGCTTATCGTTTGGCCCTACTTGACAGTGCAAAAATCCATAATGTGTTTCACATTTCTAAGCTCAAATTATGCAAAGGTGATCCCTCTTCTCAATTAGCTCCCTTGCCTTCAGTTTTTATGGATGATAAACCAGTTATGCAGCCGGCAAAAATTCAGGGTTCCCATCATATCTTGATTCAAGGACGACCTATTAAACAAATTCTTATCCAATGGGAATCTCAACCTGCCTCTGATGCAACCTGGGAAATGGTATCTGAAGTTACTAAAGACTTTCCTTCTTTTTCCCTTGAGGACAAGATCGTTTTCGACGGAGGGAGTAATGATGCAAGCCCAGCCAATAGAAGCAGCCCAGTCCAAAATGAAGCCCAGAAATCTGATGCAGTTCGAAGAAGTTCTAGAACCAGGAAAATCCCCACCAAATATCTAGAGTAAGGATATGTGCATAATGATTGTGAAAGTTTGTTATTTTGCAGTCTGTTACAATTCCACAAAATTAGGAATTGTATTACAAGAATATCCTATATAATGTAATGATTACAAAGGAATGAGAGCAGTAGATATTCATCAACAATTTCTCTCTCTCCAGTTTCTCTCTACTTCTTCCCTTCTTTTTCTGTCCTTCTCTTCCTTATTCTCTGCTATTTACCTGACATTCTTATTCTACAGTATTTTTTTCTGGAGCTATTGCCAACAACCTCCCACTGTTAGTAGGGTTAGTGATCGACCGATAATCCTAACTTAGCCAATCCATGCTTAGGGTACTCGACCCAGACCGGAGATCTCTATATCATAACTAGGCGTATCATAAATTTTAAATTTCATTTCATAAATCATTTTCATTTCGTCAAATCCACATTTCATATAGAATATTTCTTTCATTAATTCCATATTTCATATAAAACATTTTCATATCCATGCAACTAATTCAATCAAAACTCATTTAGTTTAAAATACCTTTCTCAAAATATTAAGCATGAATTTTAAACAAGTCATAACTTATCAATTTACATATTCATTTAAAAAACTATATGAATCTCATATAATAAAATTTCACATTAAATCATATAATATAGTTTTTCATAAGCATAACATAATAACATAAAATCAATTAGAATGAAAACTTTCAAAAATAATTTAAAGGCACTCACCTACTCACACTATTTGCTTGCCCTTTTTAACCTCCCCTTCTTGATCATTTTTCTTCCAATTCAATCACCTACAAGTCACAATTTAAACTCTAAAATCTATCACATAACCTTTTAAATTCATACTCAATTTATGATTCCCTTCACAATTTCACTACCATCAACATACTAGCCAAATTTTTAATTTCATATTCATGCCACTTTCCAACCATTTTTCTAATTCAAGCCTCACTCAAACACATCCATTTCATTGTTAAAGTCATCAACACAATTAAATTAAATAATATACTTCAATTTCCATGCAATTAACCAAATATACATCCAACTACTTCTAACTTTATTTTTCCTCTTTCCATTGATTTTTATTAACCACAAATCATATAAAAACACCACATAACAACCTCAAACCTCAAGAATTCAATTAAATACATATATACTCTTATACCAACAAATATCAAACTCATGCAAAATCATCAATTTCTTTAATTCTTTTTCCGTCAACTAACTTAATTTCAATTAATTCTCATACAATTACATCAAACTAAAAAAAATCAACAACATTTCATTATCTTCTTCTTTAGCCATCCACCCCCTCTAGGTATTTAACTCCATTTTCTTCATTTCATTGACTTATATTCACTCAAATTCATCCAAAAACATTTCATACCCACATCAAACATGAACAAATCAACTCAAATCACATACAAAATTCATGAAACACCAAATCAAGTGAATTACATTATTATTTCTTCCTTTGACTGTCCATGACACATGCACACATTCGATCACTTTCTTTCATTTCTATTACACCAAATATCACCAAAACATCTCAAATAACATCTAATATTCAAAAACCCATCAAATTAAATTTAATTTCATAAATCACATAAAACCTTAACACTTTACCTCACTAATATCTTTCACCCAAGGCTTGCTTCAATTCTCCTTCACTTCCAAGTTTGATTTTGTGAGGAATAACCTCTATTCATGTCAAGAAAATAATCAATTAAACAATACAACATCAATCTTCAAAAACCCATTAAAATCACCATCCAATTTATTTCAAATTTCATAAAAATCAACTCACCTAATAGCTTTACCTCTTCTTGATTTTTTAAGGATGGAAACAAGAGGAAAAAGTTGATGGAAAACCCCTTTGACTTGACCTTCTCTTCCTCTCCTTCTTCTACCTCTTTCTTTTTTCCTTCTACGGCTTCCTTACCTTCCCCATTTCGGTTTTGCTTCTTGTTTCCCAAATGCTCACCTCTTCATATTATTCCATTGTAAGCCCTATCTTCGATTTTAGACTTTCTAGTATTATAAGCTAGATAATAGAATGAGAATGCTAAACTTCATCAATGTTGTTTTAGTGAGTGATATTAGAATGCTAGTAAAGTTTTAGAAACTAATTAATCCTAATAGTAAAATGAATTTAAGAGAAGGGAAAAATAGTTATTATTCTAAATTATAGTTCCATGTATGTGTAGGTGTGATTAGAAGAAACTAGTGTGGGAATTGTGAAATTTATAAAAGTAGTAAGGATACCATGGAAGTTAAGTAAAATTGGAGGACATTTTGATTAAATTTTATGAAGTGACATGACATGTAAATAAGTATCAAACTTTGAGGGCAAATTCATGAGGGAAGCCTATATATATGAGTGTTGGTTTCAACACTTAGGGAAAAATTGAAGCAAAATAGATAGTGAGAGGGGACTGTAGTGGAGCTCGGGTAGCAAGGAGGACTAGAGGACAACAGCTTATTTTGAAGGTTTTGAGGTGATTTTTGAGTTGTTTTCAAGTCCCTTAAGGGTGTACACAAACCTAGGAGCAAAATCCAACCATTGAAAGTCAATTTCAAGTCGTAAGTTCACTTGTTTTCCATGGGTTTTGATGAGTTACGGGTTTGGAAGATAAATTGATGGATTTGTGAAATGTTTGATATATTTAGAAATTGATCAACTTGTTGTGTTGTTGTTGAAATTGACTATAGTAGTTGGGTTGTATAATGTGATGATGGATTGATTGTTTACTTGTTGTGTTGTTGTTGAAATTGGATGTAAATTCTGTTATGGTGCTGTCACGACCAGTTCTGGTATTAATGAGATTTTGATGGTTTAATTCAAGGTTTTGAGGCAAAAAATAAGTGGAGAAGCAAGCTAAGACATCAAGGAACAATTGGTAAGTGATTTGGTTAAAAATCAATGTAATTTGAATGAGTTTTGATGGTGATAAGTGAAGATGAAATGTGCTGGAAAAATTTTGGTGAAAATTGTCATTGAAATTTGTGTGAGAAGCTTGATGATATCTTAAGATATAAATTACTATGTTTATTAGTGGTGTTATGGTTATGTAGTAGAAACCCTAACTTGTGATCTAAACTAGTAAAGAGTTAAATGAGTTGCCTATAACTTGTTCGATGAAATGTTTAAAAGAAGTGTAACATGAAAAATTGAAAAGAATGATATGTGAGTGCATGGTGTGTGTCACGGCCATAGGAGGGGTGTGTGATACTATTGTGTTTTGATCCCTTTGAGTCCTAAGATATGCATATTTAATGTTAGAAAATCATATGAGAGTGTTAGAATTAACAAAGGAAACTAGATTTCATTGTTGATGCTTTTGATTTGATACATGAGTTTTGTTGATGTTTATGGCATATTTAAGGTCCTAAAAACCTGCATGAATGAGTAAGAATCAAAGTAATTACAATGGATGTACATAGGTGCGTGAATAGCATACAAACTAGTAAAGAATAAAGTGATAGTAGAGTGAAAGAAAAGCATTTGAAGGAGTTATAGAGACTTGCATGAAATGGGCTTAATTGGGGTTGTTTTAGACCTCAAAACATACACACCTACATGAATGAGTAGGAATCAAAGTAATTACAATGGATGTACATAGGTGCATATATAACATACAAACTAGTAAAGAATAAAGTGATAGTAGAGTGAAAGAAAAGCATTTGAAGGAGTTATAGAGATCTGCATGAAATGGGCTTAATTGGGGTTGTTTTAGACCTCAAAATGTGCATAAATATCATAGCAAATCATAGAAATTTGAAAGGAAATGTTTGGATAAAAATTGAGGAAGTTATAGATTAAATAGTGATCTATGTAGTCGTAAAATGAGTTGAGAATGTAAATGCATTCTTTGATACATGAAATGAATGTATTCAATCATAATTGAGTAAAAGAACCTTAGATACGAATGAAATGACATCATTGCATGTGTGATGCAAAAATGTGCATAAAAAAATGTCAAAAAATAGGTGTTTTTTTAGGTTTCACCCATCGATACTTAAAATTTTTCGAAATTGTTTTACGGGGGACCTAAGTGAGAGATAAGGAGGTGATCCAAGTGAAAACGGAAGCGAAATAGCCAGTGAAACGGGTTGTGAACAATCCATGAAACGGGCTACGAACAGTATTCTATTTTAGGGGATCCGAAAATTTTGACTTTTCGTTCCGGGCCTCTGAAAATTATACGGATTACGTGAGGATGTTCCTAAGGGTGCATAAGTTAAACTTTTGCAAAGAAATTGTAATTAAAAAGCCTCGGTCAGGTTAAAACCTAATGGAGAAAGTTATAGTCAAAAGGGCATTGTAAAGAGTTTTTAAGGTTGAAAGTAATGTGTGTAGTTTTGTATAACACATTATAGTGTATTTTAAATAAGAATGTGTTGTGTAGGTGACGAGCAGGCCAGCGGAGCTCAGGAGGCTCGTTGACGAGTATAGCTCGTTTGGTGAGGTAAGTGTCTTATCACTTGAATCTATTTCAATTTCTAATTTAAATTATGAATTATGTAATCAAACGAATTAAAAAACGATTTTCAAATCCTAAATCTGAGTTTTGAGTATTGTCGACGTTTGGAATCGATTGACTAGGAGATCCAAAGGTCCAGACTGCAATCATGGTAATAAATGGTAACAAATATAGTTTAAGGTTGGTGAATCGTAATAAAAGGGATTAAATGTTGGTTAAGGTAGATGAGCAACAATAATAAAACAATTAATGATGGAAGAAAAGGAGGGAGAAGAATGCAAAGACAAGAATTTTTACGTGGTTCGGCGAGTGCGCCTACGTCCACGGGTCACTCTGCATTAATTCTGGCAGAGTAACGGTAATATTTGTGTTCTCAATTTGTTTTTACAATGAAAATCTCCCCTATTTATAGAGAGAAGGAGATGC
The DNA here is from genome assembly GCA_019925255.1 of Litchi chinensis. Classification (NCBI taxonomy): domain Eukaryota; kingdom Viridiplantae; phylum Streptophyta; class Magnoliopsida; order Sapindales; family Sapindaceae; genus Litchi; species Litchi chinensis. Next base: position 8,041,106 of record CM034467.1, read on the forward strand.
AATAGAGTGTAATATACATTACAAATTATGATAATCTTCAACTAATCTGACATAAGCCATAATGCATTTATTACTATAACAATGATTATTCTCTTCACGCCCACACTTGCATTAAATGCTTTAGGAGAAGTCTTCTTTTTATTAAATGCTTCTCGGGAACTGTTGAAGTGGTACCAATAGAAAATCAGGGATTAGGTGGATCTGGTAACTGGCTTTACAAGGTACTTCCCTGGCGCGAGCTCATCAATCTAGCGAGCTATACAAGCTGGAGAGGTGTAGAGGCGGGCTTTGACATAAACATAGGTTAGAAATGTACTGATACAGATCTTGCATGGCGTGAGCTCGTGAGTCCGATGAGGTCACTACAGCGTTCTGAAGGTTGGGCTTCTTGTTACTGTACCAATTTCTTAGGCCTCTGGCGGCCTATTTACTCATCGAGAAAACAGGCATAACACTAGCCCTCCAACTCTCAGTGCGACCTGCGGACTGGGAGCTAAATGAGATGCAATTGATGTCCGTTTGCAAGCTCATGAGATGTCGCTTCGACTTCTGACCCGTTACTTTTGGCACGTGACGATCATGCAGACATTGGAACCATAAGGACGTCTTGGGCCGTGTGTATTTAATGCGCATGTCTTGTAACTGACAAAGCATGGTGGCAAATGACCGAGGTACATGTTGGACCGTCAGATCTGTGGCGGTTACCCTTTTTACTGGATCGAACGGCTAGGGGTTGGGACCCGAGCCTATATAAGCCAGACGTCTCTTACGTCTCTTTCATTTTCTACTTTTGCTTCCTCAAGATGAAACGCTGCCAGATTTCTTCCTTAACAATTTCTTCTCTATTTCTTTTGCAAATTTCGTGACAGCTTCCTCAAATTCATCATCCAGAGTTCAGATCTCATCCTGAGCATAGTAAGTTCCTCAATTCTTGCTCTTTGCACTTTGTTAGTCATTTTTGGTACTTAGAATATGCATTTTGTTTTCTTGCCTGCTTTTTGGTCTGGGATGTTGCTTGTGTGTTCAGTTTGTTTTAAATTTCACATGCACGCTTTGCGTTTGAAAATCGTTCTGCATGTTGCTCGGGATCTTGTATTTGTTTGCTTGTTGAGATAGACTCACTGTCAGTGAATTGTAGTGTTTGTTTGTAAAGTTCTTATACTTGAAGTTGGACATTGTGCGCGTCATTTGTGATTTTTTGACTGTTTGCTTTGTTATTTGTTGGCGTGGTTCTGGTGCTTGGACTTAGGATGTCTTGCCTTTGAACTGTTCGATAGAACTCCTGTAAACACAGAGTTAAAAATTTAGGTATTAAGAAATTTTTATCTGATAGGCCTACCTTAGGCCTCTACCACTTCTAGTGGCGAGGCGTGCGATCTAACACAAAGGATAGCGGCTTTAGGAACTCCTCACTTTAGCTCACTAGGTCTAGCGTACTTTAAGTGTCCTGATGTCATTCCCTTTGTTCTGTAGATGTCAGGTCGCTCGCACAGTGTTCGCTCAGTTGGCGACGAGGCTTCTGCCTCTGAAGAACAAGTAGAGCAGCTAGTTAGAGCCTCACAGGGCCCGACCTCCTAGAGTGGCGAGGCTGCAGAGGAACCCACGGGCGAGCTAGGCCCTCGACCTCTCGACCTGTGGTTGAAGGGAGAGCAGCTCGAGTGCATGCGATCTAACACAAAGGATAGCGGCTTTAGGAACTCCTCACTTTAGCTCACTAGGTCTAGCGTACTTTAAGTGTCCTGATGTCATTCCCTTTGTTCTGTAGATGTCAGGTCGCTCGCACAGTGTTCGCTCAGTTGGCGACGAGGCTTCTGCCTCTGAAGAACAAGTAGAGCAGCTAGTTAGAGCCTCACAGGGCCCGACCTCCTAGAGTGGCGAGGCTGCAGAGGAACTCGCGGGGCGAGCTAGGCCCAGGACCTCTCGACCTGTGGTTGAAGGGAGAGCAGCTCGAGTGCCTTTCTATCGCACCATTTCTAATTTAAACCTCCAAACGCTGAAAGCTTTGGCTCGGGAATTTGATTTCCCCTTGGGGTGCTAAGCTAACATGACACACATGCATGATCATGCGGCCTACTCGCCCAAGGGTTTTATCGCAATAAGCCACGAGCATATAGAACTTGGATTTAGGTTCCCCGTTCACAGCTACCTTATAGACCTGCTGAACGATTTGAGCTGGCCCCATTCCAACTAACTCCGAACTCTTATGCTCAACTGACTTCCTTGACTGTTGCTTTTATTAAAAATGGGCTTGGCCCTCTTAGCCCTCGAATTATTTGTAGTCTTTATAGCTTTAATAAGGGGACTTATAGTCGTCAGACCGAGCAGAGGGACGGGCTGTACTACATTTCAGCCCGTAATTCCCATTTCAAACATTACTTGCCTAAAGGTAGCACTAAGTCCAACGTGGGAGACTACAAATCCCACTGGATTTTTGTTTCCCGTCTTTCTCTTTGTAACTTGTAGAATTCTTCTTTTGTCTTGACCCCAGGTAGGCATGGATCTAGCTCGCACACTTATTATTATTATTTTTTACAACGAGTTTGTCTTTATTTTGCAGAGGTTTCTACTAATAGGGCCAATCTCACTGAGGAAGAGACTGCAATCTTGGAGATCTTCACCATGGTTAAGGTTGACAACGACGACTTGTTCCCCTCAGGCTCCGAGCTGCGATCTCGCGGTCTCACCCCACCAATCATCCGTCCTTACTTGAACATACACCGCAATCTCGGGGTCCACGTAAAAAAGAATGAGGTCCGTTCAATCTTTGAGCTTCCCCCAGTTTTTGAGTCCATGCTTTCTCCAGAAGACTTCTCGAGCTCGTCCACAAATACTTTCTCTGACGAAATGCAGAGATTAGTCCTAGCCGTTCCTCGTATCAGTGCTGTACCTAGGCCTAGGGAACCAGAGGTCATGGTAGTGGAGAATACTTAGCTAGACCCTTCTTAGCAGGTGCTTCTCGAGCCCGTCGAAACAGTTGTTTCCCAGACCGAGACGGCCGTAGCACCTAAGAAATAAGCCCCCAAGTTGAAGGGGTAGAAGAAGATAGGTCCTTAACCGGCTAAGAAAACCAAAGTTGCAGTTGGAGAGAGCTTGGTTGCTCCAGAGTCCGAACCCGTGGTAAAGGATAAGGGGAAAGGCCTGGCTGAGCCCCAGCCCCCAAGCGCCAAAAGGTTGTTGAGGTCTGCAAGTCGGAGGTGGTCGTCATTGGGAAAGGCTCGAGCACCCATGCCCCGGAGTGATTTGAGGAACCAGAGAGGGAGTCATCTGAGGACTGCGAGGCGTGAGCTGAGATGGTAGCTGAGATGCGGTATTTTGATGATTTCATGAACCTTATACTGCAGGCCCTGGCGAACCATGCCCCGAAACTTCAAAGGGAGGACTTTGCAGGCCCGAGATTGGCACTTTATGTAGCTCGTCATTCCGCGCTGGTAAGCTCTGGACTTGCCTCTTTACTTGATATTTCTGGCTCGAGCTTTATCATAGTCTCTTTTTCAGATAAGCATGGCGCTGATGAAGTTGATGAAGGAGGTCCAAGTGCAGCAGGACGAGAGGACCGCTTTTAGGGTTACTGAGGAGGAGCTTGAAGCTGAAAGGAAGAGGCTGCAAGATGAAGTGAACCTCCTTCAGAAGGAGCATCAGAAGCTCGAGGGCAAACTCAAAGAAGCTGATGAAGCTCTCTCTCGGGAAACAGGTCGTTGCGAGGCCATGACTTCCGAAGTTAGCAAGATTAAGGGCGAGTTGAATACTGCCATAGCATAAACTGGGGTTGCCGAAAAGAGGGTTGAGGCCGTAGAGAGGAGAGCTGAGACCGCGGAGCGGAGGGCTAAGGTCGTAGAGAATGACACCAGCCAGCAGCAGCAGGAGGCGACCGCTCTCGAGGACGAGCTTGTTAGGGCGTGGGAAGAGATCACCCAAGAAGAGGGGCACGTCCAAACTTGAATTGCTCAAGAGCGGGAGGATGCTGCCATATAGACCGAGAACCCGTTCTTATACACGCTCTAGCTGCATCACCCCGACATGGACTACTCATTCTTTAGGCCGGGAGAGGTCACAACGATCTAGAGGTGCACAGAGTATACTGCTAGTACTCAAGGCGCACAATAAGGTGACACTTCCTCAGCTCATCCAGCCAGTCAGCCAATAGCTCCAGACCTTCCACCAGATCTAGCTCCAGCTCTTGAAGGACCTTCAACTTCCCACGATCCTCTTGTTGTAGAGACTCCGGCAGAGACCCTACTGGACTATCCTTCCTCAGAAGCAGCTACCTAGACTTAGCCAAAATTTTAGTTTTCTTTCGTTTGATTTGTAATCATTGAACTTTTTCTCCTTTTGCGAGAACTTAATTTTCTCGTTAATTTTTGTACTGAATAGCAAGCTCGTAGCTTGGGATCACATTATAAATTTTTCCTGTAATTTTTAATCTTTTGTCAAAGTGTGGAACAAGCATAGCAGATATTACAGTAAGACACTTATTGACATATAACAAGTTATTGTCAAGATCTACTAACAAACATCATAATCATGATAACATGTTAACTTGTAAGCATTCAACCTGCAAGTAATTCGATTGTATGATAGCACATGATAGTACTTATAGCTCGCGACGTGCTTAGTTAAAAGTATACATTTCTGAGCTCACTCTGCATCGAGGTACTGTGAGCTTATTGTAGCATTTTCCCGAACTTTAATGGTTCTAGGTTTGTCTAAGCACTTTTCGTGCATTGGCTCACGAGGTCGTATGTTTACGATCACAAGTAGCTCCCAACACGGGCAGCTCCTCTCGCGAGATCGTTCGACCACAGACAGCTCCTAACACAGGTAGCTCATCTCACGAGATCAGCTCACAGGTTATGTCTTTTGTAAGCCCTTTGGTAGCAGCTTTGCAGGTTGCACCCTTTGTGAGGTCTTCGAGTGATTGGAGGTCCCCAGTTGAATCCTCAAAGGGGCGGAGAACGCGATCCCGTCTGTGGGTGAGACCTTTTATACCGATGGCAGGTCCCTGGTAATGCCATTCGGGGTGCTGACAATGACCATTTTCACAAGCGAGACCCTCATTGCAACTTCTTCCATAAGCAATAGCCTTCTAGAGTGTAGTAATCAGAGTTCTCAGATAGTCCCTTCCAGAGCATACAGACGGTAGCTCCTTCCACAGGTTATATCTGGATAGCTTCCCCCTCCACAAGCAATCACTCGTAGAGGCTCGTTCCGAGCAGAACATAAAACGGAAAACAAAAGCGCATTTCAATGGATTTTATCCTTATTTTTTTTTTGTTGAATCTCAGATAAACAAACCCATTTTTTTCCTCAGGCAATTTCTTCCAGAGAGCCTTGACGACAACTCCTTCCGCAGGTAGTACCTTCGGAGTGCGAAGATTGTAGGTTGCTGGTGATGAAATACGTTGCAGATTATTAGAAATAATGTCTCGTAGATTGTGAGGGTGCTACGAGAAGTTCCAGCAACAATAATTTCTCCAATCAAAATAAAGGGGAGATAGCTCGTAGATCGTAGATAATAACAGCGTACAGAATATTTCAGCTCGCTGATTACAGAAGTGAGTCCTTGCAGCATAATAAACATTAGAAAATTGAGAATGGATTGTGAAAGCGTCCTCGTAAGCGTATATGACAAAGATGGGTGCGTTTGCCAGATAATAATTCTTCGGCCATCTTGCGTTTTTTCTAGGCGCGAATGATTTTTGTTTTTTGGATAATTGTAGAGATATCTTGGAAAATGATGAATAATGAACCACAGCTCGCTTTGCAAAAATAAATTCCGATAGTCGTCGTTCTTTATTATAATACTACTTTGCTTACTGAATTAGCTTGCTTTCTGCATTGAACATATTACATACAATAGCAAAACAAGTAAAATCACTTTACTGATAATCATCAAAGTGAACTATATATAAGGGTTTTAGAGTGAGCTGACAGTTTTAAGTATAGTAGGGACGGATATGCTCCGCGTTCCAGGCACGTGGGAGTTAAGATCTGTCCATGTTGGCCAAGTGGTAGGCTCCATTTCCTAGATTCTCTTTGATGAGGTAGGGACCTTCCCAGTTTAGGTCGAGCATTCCGTCACTAGCTTTGCGAACTGTGGGGAGGATTAGTTGCAGGACTAGGTCGCTAGCCTTGTAGCTTCGAGCTCGGACTTTTTTGTTATAGTATCTAGCTACTTTCTGCTGGTAAATTGCCACCCTCATGTGAGTTGTCTCCCTTACTTCTTCAACCAGATCCAAGCTTGCAGCGAGCAGCTCATCATTGTCTTCCAGCCAAAATGATGCCCTTTGTTGGCTGGTAACTTCGAATTATGCAGGGATCATGGTTTCAGACCCGTATACCATAGAGAACGAGGTTTCGCTAGTGGAGCTACGAGCTGTTGTTCTGTAAGCCCAAAGTACCTTATGTAATTTATCCACCCAAGCCTTCTTCTTTGCTTCCAGCTTGGTCTTCAAGGTCTGTTTGATAATTTTGTTCACAGCTTCGACTTGACCGTTGGCTTAAGGATGATCTACGGCTGAGAAGCTCTTCACTATCCCGAGCTCATTGCAGAAATTGATGAACTAGTCACTAGTAAATTGCGTCCCATTGTCCGTCACGAGCTGTTGCGGAACTCCGAACTTGCATATAATGTTATTCCACACAAATTTCTGTATCTTCGCGGTAGAGATCTCTGCAAGTTCCTTGGCTTCAGCCCATTTAGTGAAGTAGTCTATTACGACCACTATGTGCTTCCACTTTCCACGAGCTGTTGGTGACAAGACCCTTTCCAGACCTTATCTAGGCTCTTGTCTGGAGGATCCTGCCGGGCACTTTAACGGACTCATCGAACCCGATTCGTCGGATCGAAGACATCCGAGAAGTGAACCCTAACTTTGTTACACCGGTTTACTCGTTTAAAACTTATTGATTTGGTTTTTCTTTAACTGGTTGGGAGTGATAACTTTTTCTTTGATTCTATTTCAAATACTTTTTATAAAATTTCGACAGCATAACGACTGCATTTTTGATAAAACCAAATTTGACCTATAAGTAAACAAACACTTCTACTAATTTCTCAATATCCTCCCAACTTCTGTATTCACAACAACCATTCTCATCACAATTTCATCATAAGTAAACATGAATTCACATCTACAATATGTATATATGCATCATATATATAAAATGCATGAATATTTACAATTTTACAATCTCCATGTCATTGTAATTCAACATGAAATCAATTAAATACATATAAGCAATTAGATACAAAGTGTCTTGCACGATCGCCCACCTATATATATATACAAATCAAAAGGGTCGTCGTCTCGTCCGGCGATAGCACGCAATGAAAATAAATAAGCTACAAAATAAACAAGTTAGTGCAACAAGAATGTATAATATCATATACATTAACATGAAATTTACCACTTATTCAAGTTTTATGATTTCTTTAAAACCTCCCATGTATATCCTTGACTCATTCTAATCATCATGAGCGATTATGACTAACGCCAACGTGAAGCTTACTAATATATCTCAACCACTACGTTACGAAATTTACTGCATCGTACGTAGGGCGCTAAATCTATACACTGAGCAACTACAATACGGGATTTTCTGCGTCGCAAGTGTAGTGCTAAAACTCTGGGCGACTACGAGCGGAATATACTGCATCGCTTCGTAGCGCTAACTATCAACTAACCAACTACGTGCGGAATTGTCTGCATCGCAACGTAGCGCTATACTTTTCTACAATCTGAGCGATTACGGACGGAATTCTCTGCGTCGTCTCATAATGCTTAATCTCATAACTTTAAGGCATACACATGGGTTTTGATAACTCATTTGTTTAGTGCCAAAAGCCCAAACTCACAAGTTGGAAATCTTGAAAACTTTCTCATTTCAAATTCTTTTCTTGACAACTTAGCATTCATCTTAATTGCTATATAGATCCCATAGGAATCTATACACTCGACTTAAACTTCAATATTGAAAATCATATTCATTTTCTTTTATTACTTAGATAACATATTCATTACAACAATAAAAGGTTGACATGGAATCTAAGCGACTACAAGTGGCGAACCACTTACCTTGAGGCCGCGTCACTCCGCGTCAAGCGTCTCGACGAGGCTCGTGGACGTCGCTCACGCGCTCGTCACCTACACAATATTTTCTCATCATTATTAATAACAAAACTCAATTCTCAACTATAAGTTAGAATTTCTCAACTACAGTCATTTTTCTCTATATAACCTCCTAACTTGTTTCTACTCAACCGAGACTCTTTAACCTCAATTTTTGTGTAAAATTTTTAGTTTTAGACCCTTAGGGATCACCCCACGCGGTCTGTTTAGTTGTTGGAGGCTCGAAACGAAAAATTAAATTTTTACTCAAAACGGACAGCCCTTAACAGAATGTACTGCGACACGCTGCTCGGGGCTCCGTTTTCCTATGGCTCACTTATCTCACATTCTAGTCACATGTCAAATTTCGTTGAAAAATATTATCGTTTGCTAGGTCAAATCTAAGGAAAACGCCCGGTTTCGGACACTTTCGGGCACTTTTAGTGCACGTTTTGTGTACTTTCCGTTTCGGATTAGCGACGCTAGTTTTTCTTCCATAGCTAAACCTCATTTAACTAATAATGATTAAACAAACTCATTTCATGAAATAAAAATTGCATTAGGATAGCCGTTTCACTTCTCAGAACTCTAACAGCACTATTTTGTGCATAACTTGCACAATTTTTATCGGATTCGATCCGTTCCAAAACCTATAGTTTTCTATGGTTCCTAGACATCATTTGAGGTGTAGAACACTCCCAAATAAGTCAAATATGGTCAGGTCTCTTCTAGCTCAAAATTTGAGCTCGGGAATCACTAATATTGTCAAACTAGCTTCATTGGTCTTACATGCTTCTCTATGTTGTTCTATGCTTTTTCATGCCAAATTTTGAGTTCAAAAACATCTAATTTCAAGGCCTATTTGCTGCCCTTCAAGTCTTTAATACATACATAAATCTAACTTGGTCATTTAATTGGTCAAACTTAACTCAAACCTTATATCAACTACTTGGTGTGCATAAAACACCATTTTCGGTTTCAACTTTGCTCTAATATATAACAGCCCATATATACACTTTTATGGCATCAATTACACCCAATAATTCATCATTCAAGTCTCTACTTCAATTACCTAAGGTTCTATCAAAGTTTTCAGAGTAATTATCTAGCATAACTCAACAACAACCACAACAACAAGCTGTCATCACTTTTATTTCTGTTTCAGCAGAAAATTAAAGAAAAATAGGTTGTAATCTTACTTAGTTCTTAGCTTAGGGAGTTGAGAGGAGTCTTAGAAGGAGGTTTGAGGGCTTGTAAGGCAGCTTGGGTGGTCGTTCTTCTCTTTCCTTTCCTGGCCGACCAGCCCCTGCAGTTTCTGCTCGCGTCTGGCCTGTTCGCGTTTCTGCTCGCGTCCCTCACGACCAGCAGCTGCTGGTGGCGTCTTCTCCTTCGTGCCTACTCCTTCTCTTCTTCCCTTGCTGCCCAGCTGCTGCAGTTCACGACCAGCAGCCCCCTGATCGCGACCAGCCCTTGCGCGAGTTGTTCTGCTCGGGTTTGACGCGCTGGAAGCTGTTTCTGGTGCTGAAATCCACTTCGGCTACTGCTGCTGCTGTCTTCTTCTTCCTCTCTTGCTGTGATTCACGACCAGCAGCTATCTCCTCTCCTCTTCCACGCGTGTTCTGCTCTGGTTTGGTTGCACGACTGCAGCTGTCTTCTTCTCTCGGTTTCCAGCGACTTCTTCTCACTTCTTTCTATCTCTCGGCTGACAGCTCCTTTATTTGCTGAAAAATCAGCAAGTATCACTTATATATATACTAGTTATAATTCTCTTAATTGCAACCTTACCCCAACTCTTGTTAATTTCATGCCAATCTCATCTCTTTTCTTTGTTTCTCATATTTGCCCATCCATCTTTGTTTCCAATTTTAGCTTTCATCATTTAATTAAATTTTCATTTCGTTAAAATTTACTTTAACCGTCAAGCTTGTCTTATCGATCACTTGACGCTCTCTTTTTAATTAAACTTCAATTAGATTATCATGGACTAAAATCTTCGATTTCCTAACTTGGATTTTCATTGACACGCTACTTTAACTTTTATGTTCGACGAATTTCGTCGTACTCTCGAATTAATAATTTTCCGAGGCCATGAAATTCCATTAATTTACTATAGAGATTGATTTTGACTCTCTAATATCTTTTTTAACACTAGGGGGTTATAATTCGAGACTAGGGGTTTACAGTTGGTAAAGGTCCGATTAGGTCAATTCCCTAGATCGCGAAGGGCCACGGGCTCACCATTTGTTAAAGGTAAGCTGATGGAGCTCGTGGAACTTTGGCGAACCACTGACATTTGTTGCATTTTCTGACCAGGTCGATGGCATCCTGCTTCATGGTCGGCCAATAGAACCCTTGTCGGAGGGCTTTATGGGCCAAGAACAGTCTCCCAGCATGATTTCCACAATGACTAGCATGTATATCTCTCAGCACGGCCTCGCAGTCCTAGCCATCAATACATCGCAGAAGTGGGGCTGAGAAGCTTTTCATGTATAACATATCATTGTAGCTACAATAGCAGACAGCTCTAGCTCATAGCCAACGTGCCTCCAGCTTGTCGTTTGGTAGTTTTCCCTCTTGCAGATAACATAGTAACGGGTTCATCCAAGAGTTGGGGTGGACGCTTATGGTCATCAATGCATCTTTTGTTTTTATGCTTGGAGCCGGCAAAAATTCGACCGATATAGCTCTTAAGAAGTCCGCTTCCTGGGTGGTTGCCAAACGAGCTAACACATCTGCATAGGAATTTTGAGCTCGTGGGATCTGACTGACTTCAAACTTTTGGAAGGTTCCCAGCAGCTCTTTCACTATCTGGAGATATTTGGCCATCTTAGGTCCCTTGGTCTGGTACTCCCCTCGAACATGGCACATCACGAGCTGAGAGTCATTGATAACCTTTATTTGTTTAGCTCGTACTTCTTTTGCTAGGTGGAGTCTAACGAGCAATGCTTCGTACTCGGCTTCATTGTTGGTGGCTTAGAATCCGAATTTCAGGGCATTGAGGATCTTGTGACTTTCAGGGCTAATTAGCAACACTCTAGCCTCCGACTTGTGCTCATTGGAGGATCCGTCCACATATGATTCCCAAGTCGGGCATCTGAGGTCTTAACCTGTTCCTTCGCAGGTCTTGTGAATTCGGCGATGAAGTCCGCTAGGGTCTGAGCCTTGACTGCCGTTCTGTGCTTGTACTCGATGTCGAACTGCGCGAGCTCCACGACCCATTTTAGTAATCTACCTGAGGTGTCCGATTTCTGAAGGACCTGCTTGAGCGGGTACTGTGTGAGGACTTCGACCTGATGAGCCTGAAAGTATGGGCGTAGCTTTCTTAACGCGATCACCAGGCAATATGCCCACTTTTCCATTTGCGAATATCTAGTTTTCGCGTCGACCAATCTTTTACTGGTGTAGTACACCGGTAGTTGTATCTTCTCTTCCTCTCTCACCAGGGCAGTACTCACCGCATACTCAGACACTCCCAGGTATAGGAAGAGCTTTTCTCCTTCCTTTGGCTTGGATAAGAGAGGAGTTCGATCCATGTACTCCTTCAGCTATTGGAATGCCATCTCACATTGCTCGGTCCATTCAAAATTCTTGGCTTTCTTTATTGTTTCGAAGAAAATGATGCATTTGTCCATAGCCTTTGAAATGAACTTACTGAGAGCTGCGACCTGACCTTTAAGGCTTTGGACATCTTTGACCCGAGCTAGGGATCACATCTCGATTAGCGCCTTGATTTTCTCGAGGTTGGCCTCAATTCCTTTGTTGTTCACCATGAAACCGAGAAACTTACCAGATACTACTCCAAAGGCACACTTCAATAGGTTCAGTTTCATCTGGTAATTCCTCAAAATTTGAAAGGTCTCGTTCAGGTCACGGACATGCTCTGCTGCTTGCTTGCATTTCACCAACATGTCATCCACATATACTTCCATAGTCTTCCCCATTTGCTCTTTAAACATGGAATTGACCAGGCGTTGGTAGGTCGCCCCTATGTTCTTTAGCTCGAATGGCATCACCTTGTAGCAATACAGGCCTCGGTCAGTAACAAACGATGTGTGCTCCTCATCCTCCAGGCTCATTAGGATCTGGTTGTAGCCCGAGTAGGCGTCCATGAAGCTTAGGAGCTGATGCCCAATTGTTACGTCTACAAGCTAATCGATCCTAGGCAATAGGAAGTTGTCCTTAGGGCAGGCCTTATTCAGGTCAGTGAAGTCGATATAAGTCCTCCATTTTCTGTTGTTCTTCTTTATGAGGACCGGATTGGCCACTCAAACAGAATAATGGGCTATGTGGATGAACTTGTTGGCCAGTAGTTTCTCTACTTCCTCCTTCAAGGCAGCGTACGTCATCGGCCTTCTTTTCTGACGAACTGACTTGTGGTGGGGATCTATATTCAACTTGTGGCACGTAACATTAGGATCTATCCCCATCATATTTTCATGATTCCATGCAAAAACGTCCAGATTTGCCTTCAAGAAGTCAACGAGTTGGGTTTTGACCTTTGGGGCTAGGTCTCGTCTTAGCTTCAAGCATCTTTCTGGATATATCCTGCTGACCTGTACGTCTTCCAACTCCTCAATAGGTCCTGTGGCCTGATCCGTGTTCATCTCGCGGGGGTCGAGGTCGTGACTTATTCCTCTCTCGGTTACAGCTCGTGGCTCGCCACCTGAGACCATGTTCATTTTCTTCCCCTTGACCCCCATTTTTACGACGTCTTCGTAACAGCGTCTGGTCAGGTGCTGTTCTCCTTTGACATACCCTATCCCATTCGAAGTTGAAAACTTGACTGTGAGTGTCTTGGTGGAAGTTATCATGCCCAGGTCGTTCATCGAAGGTTGTCCCAAGACCACGTTATATGCTGAAGGGCAGTCGATGATCAGAAAATCTACCAGCACGGTGGCCTGTTGACCTGGTTCCCCAAGAGTGAGTGGTAGTCTGATTTGGTCCATTAGCGTCACAACATCTCCAGTGAAGCCATAGAGAGGTTCTGGGGAAGGCATCAGCTGCTTGGCTCCCAGCCTTATCTGATCAAAATAGTCCCTGTACATTACGTTGATCGAGCTCCCGGTGTCTATCATAATTCGTCGCACCTCCGCGTTGCTAATTTTAGCTCGGATGACTATATCATCATTATGGGGCCAACACACTCCCCTTGCGTCCTCTTCGCTGCAGACGACGTCATCCGAGCTCACCCTTGCTTTCTTTGTAGGTCCCTCTACTTCGCAATAATCTACAAGCAAGGTATGGTTGGCTTCTCTCACGTACCTCTGGTACGACCTGTTAGAAGTACCTGCGATATGAGGACCACAATGGATGGTAAAGATGGTTCTTACTGTAGGTTCGTATTGTAGCTCGGAAGCTCATTGGGGCTGTTGCTGCGCCGGTGGCTAGTGTTGGGGTTGAGGATGTTGCTGTTGAGGTCGTCGGCCCGTAGGTCTCATTACATACTCCCCTAGATGACCTCGTCTGATTAGTTCTTCGATGGCGTCCTTCAGCTGCCAGCAATCTGAGGTGTTGTGCCAGTTTCGTTGTGGTAGGCACAGAACTTCCTCGAGTCTCGGAGTTTGCTTGGAACTTCTATGGGATGTGGTTTCCCAAAGTTATCCCTATTTCTTTTTGTGGCGAAGATCCGGTCCTGTGTGTCTAATAGGACACTATAGTTTCCATATTGGCCCCGACATGGAGGTCGCTCTCTTCTCAACTCAAGCCTAGCTCGCTTCGCCACCACATTAGCAGAGCGATGCCTCTGCTCGCCGTGCCCGTCCCCGCCGTGGCCTTTTCTTTTGCCTTGGTGGGAACTACTTGCTTCTCCCCGCTGGTTGCTGGACTTCTTCGGTCTGAAAGCCTCTTCCCACCTTATTTCTTTAGTAGCCCGTTCGTAGAACTCACCCAAGTCTTTTACTAGGGACTTGTAGATGCTTTCATAGAGCTTTCCGTCCTTTTTGAGTCCTGCTAAGATTGCGGTCAAGATGCTCTCATCTGAAGGTGCCTCAACATTGCTCACCTCATTCCTGAATTAGGAGATGTAATCTTTTAAAGACTCATTTTGCCTCTAGAATATGGTAGCGAGGTGGCATGGGGGTGGGATCTGCTTCCTTAGTTTCTTATACTGATTGAGGAACTTCTGTTGATATTCTTTCCAACTCCCTATACTGCGAGCTGGAAGACTCTTGAACTAGGCTCGCGGGGCATCCCTCGGGGTGGCTAGGAAGACTCGACACTTGACCAATGGATTGTTTGTCTGGAGGTCCATTTGTATGTTGAATGCATCCATATAATCGTATGGATCACTTCTCCCGTTGTAAGGTGGAATGCTTGGGAGTTTGAACTTGGATGGTAGGGGTTCTATCTCGATCTCTCTGGTGAACGAAATCCTACCATCATTTTGCTCTTCTTGGCCTTGGGTCACAGGTCGTGCTTCCAGCTACTGGATCCTATGTAGTAATTCTTCCACCATAGGATCCTAGAACTCAGATCGCCGGGTTTGGCTTCGCCTATTGGTACCTTTCTGCTCTCATGAGTGGTGATCTCACAACTTGCGTATCTAATCAAAATTTTCTGCTTGCCATGAGCCCTTTCGCGGCTCGAGTCCATGACCACCATGATGCTGACGAGCTCGTTCGTACCCACGACTAGCTTCAACATACCGGTTGTCTTCGCAGCTCACCCTCACCTTCAGGTTAGTGGGGTGAAGTGAGGTTTCCCTTCCCGGGCATGCTGTCCTCTCATTCTCGGGTTCAAGCTCGAGGAACGGAATGACTCTTCAGATAACGACTTGTCCCTGTCTGCTCGCCCCTCTGGGGTTGGGATTTCCTCTGTAGGCTGTTGGTGAGCTCTTCTAGGGGGGCACAAGCTCCACCCGTCTCTGCACAACTTGGGTTTGAACTTCAGTCAATGCCCTAATTGTCTCGGCCAGCTACCTTACCGTATATTTTAAGGTTCGTTGGCGTTTCTACCACTCCTGAGCAGTATCTTCCCTGGAGGGAAAAGTGCTTTATTGGTCTTCATGGCCTTCAGGTTGCTCATTCACCACACCAACACTTCTGGTTGTTCTCGCTTTAGCTATTACAGTTTGGAGAAATGTAAATAGTTAAGGATAAATTGGTTAAAGAAGAAGTTACCAGGTCGCCGTTGGCCCTTTCTTTTAGCGCCTAAAGATGTCGACGTTCGGAATCGGTCGATTAGGAGATCCAAAGGCCGAGACTGCAATCGGGGTAATAAATGGTAACAAATACAGTTTAAAGTTGGTGAATCGTAATAAAGGGCATTAAATGTTGGTTAAGATAGATGAGCAATAATGATAAAACAATTAATGATGGAAGAAAAGGAGGGAGAAGAATGCAAAGACAAGGATTTTTACATGGTTAGGCGAGTATGCCTACATCTACGGGTCACTCTGAATTAATTCCGACAGAGTGGTGGTAATACTAGCGTTCTCAATTTGTTTTTACAATGAAAATCTCCCTTATTTATAGAGAGGGGGAGATGCAATAGAGTGTAATACACGTTACAAATCATGATTATCTTCAACTAATCTGACATAAGCCATACTGTATTTATTGCTATAACAATGATTATTCTCTTTATGCCTGCACTTGCATTAAATGGTTTAGGAGAAGTCTTCTCTTCATTAAATGAACAGCCGCTGCATTAAATGCTTCTCAGGAACTGTTTAAGTGGTACCGGTAGAAAATCAAGGATTAGGTCGATTCGGTGACTGGCTTTACAAAGTACTTCCCTGGCGCGAGCTCATCAATCTGGTGAGCTATGTGAGCTGGAGAGATACAGAGGCGGGCTTTGTCATAAACATGGGCTGGAAATGCACTAATACAAATCTTGCATGGCTCGAGCTCGTGAGTCCGACAAGGTCGCTACAACGATTTGGAGGTTGGGCTTCTTGGTACTGTACCCATTTCTTGGGCTTCTAGTGTCTCACTTACTCATCGAGAAAATGGGCATAACAAGGATGTGATCTCTTTATGAGATTCAAAACGGGAAGAAATAAAAAACTAAGTTGATTCCAAAATATTTGAATTGAGAAAATTTTTAAGAGTTTGAAAAGTTAAAGGTTTTGTGCTTTTGCACTTAATGAAACAATTTTAAAACCCATGTATATACCCTCAGTTAATTTAGATTTAGCGCTACACGACAATGCATAAAATTTGGTCCATAGTTGCTTAGTTTTCAGAATATCTAATGCTACATGTACGATATAGAAAATTCCATACGTAAACGCTAAGATATAGAGAGATTCTAGTGTTGCGTTGCGATGTAGAAAATTCCGCATGTAGTCATTTAGATTTACAGCTTAACACTACATTGCGATGTAGCAAATTCCGCTCGTAGTGGCCCAGAGTTATAGCACTAGAATTGTGATGCAGAAAATTCCGCACTATAGATGCTCAGATTTGAGATCGTTTCACACTACTATTGCGATGCAGTAAATTCCGCATCGTAGTGGTCGAAATATCTCAGTAGCTTCACGTTTGGCATCAGTCGAAAACCGCCACGTGATGGTGTGAGTATACTAGGGGTATACATGGAGTTTTTAAAAAGAAAAGTTTTCTAAACCAAAGATTTGGTATTTAATTAAATTTATGAGTCATTATGTAATTATACTTTATATTTCCTTATTTAATGAACTAACGCCTTTACTTTTGTGTAGCGCGTATATTCTAATAGGTGACTTAGTAAGTGGTTTTTGCTTCAAGAGAATCGTCATTGAACACTTTAGATGGGGAATTCGACGATTATATCAACTGAACAAATATATTTTGTGATTGTAAATAATTAACTAAGTAATTGTATGGTTAGAATGTGGATATTAGAATAATTGTAAACCAATGATATGATATGCATATACATATATTTTTGATGTTTGCATATGAATCGTATCTATTACTAAATGTTTGATAATTTAGATTGTATTAGGAAAATAATAGAAATGTTGATTTGTGGAATGAATCAAGTTAATGTATGATTGTTGTGAAAAAATATGAAGAAAATGCATGTTTGTGGCCAAAAGAAGTTGGGTGGTGATTTGAAATAGTACGAAGTGTGTTTCTTTTACAAGATAAATTTTGGGATTGTTAAAAATATAACCGTCATGCTTTGAATTTTCTTAAAATTCATTTTAAAATTTGAAATCGAAAAAAAAAAAAAATTACAGCAACCTAGCTATTTTCAATGAAAGCGAGTTTTTCCGTTTAAGTAGTGAAAGTAAACGGGCAAGATTAAGGGGTTCACTCCGCGGATCTCTTTTATCCGACAAGTTGGGTTAAGAGAAGTCTGTTGGAGTGCCCGACGAGACCTTCAAAATAAGAGATTAGAAAGAGTCTGGTTTAGGTCTTGTCATCTATGACTTTGCTTTATATATTCACCCCTCTAAATTTCTAATTTGCCTTTAAAATTTATTTAAAATCATAAAAATGTCATTCATGAAATCTTACCAAGTGCCCTCATCCTTATCCCTTATGTCACATGTCACATGTCACATTTCTATGGTTGCTCCCCACATGTCTATCCTTTCTTATCTTTTTTGATTTGACTTTTTCGGAACGCCCGAATTCGGTTTTTCTGGAACTTTTTCGAAATCCTTTCAAAATTTACCAGGACTTATATTCTAACTTCCTACATACTCCTAGTAACCTTAGTGACTCTTAAAAGTCATTCCATGCCCCTTTTTGGCTCTCTATAAATTCACTAAATCGTCTCTGTCGATTTCCGGATTGATTATATTTCAATCCAAATCTCTTACGGAAGTATCGTTTGAGTTTCTACAATATTTCTTGAGCATTTTAATACTCATTTTGACACTTCTCTAAATTTTTGAAATCTTTCGGAAATCTTTTCGAATTTTCGATCGGATTCGGAAACAGTTCCATTTTATTTCAAACGGACTCATTTTTTATCCGTTTAAGTTTCCTTAGACTCTATTATTTATTCCAGAGTTTTTGACTTTGGGGTCTGCTTTCCGAAAAATTTACTATTCACACAGACATTATTAATGTGAAAATACTATTCATCCAAAAACCACTATTTCTCCGAAAATACTATTCCTTCGGAATGCTATTCCTTCGAAAACACTGTTCATGAAATTTCGGGTGTTACAATATATATTGAAGATAAATATACAAACGATAAATAAACAGTAAAACTTAAACTAATTTAATCTTTACTTCAACTTAAAATCACATATAAATAATATCAATATAAAACTCATTGAAAATATAAATTCATTGAGTAAAGACACCAAAATGATAACTGTCATATAAAAAAGTTTCATTACATACACCAAAGTAATAATTTATACTTAGCAAAGTTCTATAGCATAATTATAATGCACAATGCTTAAAAATAAACTATAATAATAATAATAATAATAATAATAATAATAATAATAATTGTATGACAATATGAACGGATTGAATCGAGTCAAAAGTGTATGACCCAAACTCAACCTGATATAAAATCAGGTCAAACACTTTTGACTTAAATTCGATTTGAAACTTCATTTCAATGCCATATACCCGCCTCAAACAAATCAAGATCCTGTTGATTTCGATCGAATTGGATATTTTTGTTATCCCTAGACACGATTCTTTATTGTTAAGAAATTAGAAAGAAAACTATAGTCTAGTTTCATTTTTCTTCGGTGTTTTGACTATTTAATTTCTAAAATCCCCTTTTCCCATTTTGTTTTCCTTATACTTTTCATCTTTATTTTCTCAATATTGTTTTTCCTTCTTGTAAGTTTTGTTTTCCTTTAACCAAAAACAATAATACAATTAACAGTTGAAAAATAATTTAGTTTATGAGGTAAACATGCAAGAACTAGAAAGACACTAATGATAGACTAGTCAATTAATTAGGATGGCAATGATACTAGTAGTCTTCCCTTGACTTGGAGTTTGTAAATCACTTCAAACGTACATATCGATGATCCCTACAAGTTAGGCCATTACTCATATTCGGTCCACCCTCAACTCGACCTATGACCCGAACAGATCACCACTTTCTCCTCCAAATCTGAATCCATTTAGGGTCGTATGTCCCAAACCTTACCTACTTGGACTTGATTCAATTTTTAACATATTACAGAATACATGCATAAATGCATACATACATACACATATATATATATTGAACTAGTTACAGAATATATATTCAAGATAAATATACAAACAATAAATAAATGCTAAAACTTAAAATAACTCAATGTTTACTTCAATTTAACATCACATATAAACAATCTCGATATAAAGCTCATGGAAAATATAAATTCACTTAGTACAAACACCAAAACACTAATTATTACATAACATAATTTCATTACGTACACCAAAATAATAACTAATATATCACAATTTTCCAGAACGTAACAATAATGCATAACTCATAAAAATAAACTATAATAATAATAATAATAATAATAATTATCATTATCATTATCATAATAATAATAATTATTATTATTATTATCATTATCATTATTACTATAACAAAAATATAACAAAACGGGCTAATTGGATCAAGTTAAAAGTGTTCAACCCAAACTCGACCAGATAAAAAAATCAAGTAAAAAACTTATGACCTAAACCCGATCCGAAACCTGATTTCAATGCCTCATCCCCACCCCAAACAAGTCGAGGCTGACAGGACCCTTCCCAGACCTTATCTAAGCTCTTGTCTGGAGGATCCTGCCGGGCACTTCAACGGACTCATCGAACTCGACTTGTCGGATCGAAGACATCCGAGAAGCGAACCCTAACTTCTTCTCCGGTTTACTCGTTAAAACTCAGTGATTTGAATTTTCTGTAACTAGTTGGGAGTGATAAAATTTTTCGCTTTTCTATTTCAAATACTTTTTATAAAATTTTCGGCAGCATAACGACTGCATTTTATATAAAACCAAAATTTCACCTGTAATGAAAATACACTTCAACTATATCTGATCACCTCCCAACTTCTTTATTCACAATTTCCACAATATAAGCAACTTATAACACAATGTATAATCATATATCATATGAAGATACAAGAACCATTTAATATTTACAACATACAGTTCTAATTACATGTGTATCTAAAAAAAATAATATAATCAATACATTACAAAGTTCAAATAATATAATGTCATGGAGACTCGGCCCACCTATACAAACGCAAAACAATGTCGATGTCTCGTTCGGCGGTGACACGCAATGAAACTAAATAAGCTACAAAATAAACAATAAGTTAGTGCAACAAAGATATATATAATATCACATACACTAACATAGCCATTTACTATTTATTCAAGTTTTACAATTTCTTTAAAAACCTCCATGTATATCCTTTAAACATTCTAACCATCACGGGCAATTAAAACTAACGCCAACGTGAAGCTTACTGAGGTATCTCAACCACTACGTTATGGAATTTACTGCATCGTACGTAGGACGCTAAATCTTATCGCTGAGCAACTACAATGCGGAATTTTCTGCATCGCAATTGTAGTGCTAAAACTCTGGGCAACTACGAGCGGAATTTACTGCATCGCTTCGTAGCGCTAACTGTTAATTAACCAACTACGTGCGGAATTTTCTGCATCGCAACGTAGCGCTTATATTTTCTAGGAAACTGAGCAACTACGGACGGAATTTTCTGTGTCGTCTCGTAGTGCTAATTTCTCTATACTCTGAGCGACTACGGACGGAATTTTCTGCGTCGTCACGTAGCGCTAACTCTCATAACCTCTTAAGGCATATACATGGGTTTTATAATCAATTTCTTCAAGTGCAAAAGCACAAAACTCATTAGTTTTATATCTTCTGAAAACTTTCTCATTTTACTCTTTCTATAACAACTTTGTATTAGTTTCTAGTACAATATAGATTCCATATGAATCTATATGCTTAACTTGAACATTAACATTGAAAATCCTTTTCATTTTCATTTATTACTTAGTACAATATTCATTACGAATAATCATGAATTGATATAGAATTTAAACACTCATAAGTGGCGAACCACTTACCTCGAAGCCGCATCACTCCGTGTCAAGCGTCTCGATGAGGCTCGTCACCTACACAATATTTTCTCATCATTATTAATAACAAAACTCAATTCTCAACTATAAGGTCAAGAATCTCAACTAAGACCATTTTTCTCTATATATCCTCCTAACTTGTTTCTACTCAATCGAGACTCTCTAATCCCGATTCTTGTGGAAAAGTTTTAGTTTTGGACCCCTAGGGATGTCCCCACACAGTTTGTTTACTTGTCGGAGGCTTAAAACGAAAAATCACAATTTTAATTAAAATGGACAGCCCTTGACATAACAGATGGTAACCTGCTGCTCGGGGCTCCGTTTTCCTTCGTTCTTTTTCCTACGGCTCACTTACATCACATTCTAGTCACACGACAAATTTCATTGAGAAATATTATCGTTTGCTATGTCAAATCTCATGAAAACTTCCGTTTTGGACACTTTCGGGTGCAATTTAATGCACGCTTTGTAAATTCTTGGTTTCGGATTAGCGACGCTAGATTTTCTTCCATAGCTAAGCTTCATTTAACTAATAATGACTAACTAAACTCATTTCATACCATGAAAATTTCATTAGGCTAACCGTTTCACTTCTCAGAGTTCTAACGGCACTATATTGTGCATAACTTGCACAATTTTTATCGGATTCGATCCGTTCCAAAACCTATGGTTTTCTATGGTTCCTAGGCATCATTTGAGGTGTAGAACACCCCCAAATAAGCCAAATATGGTCAAGTCTCCTCTAGCTCAAATTTGAGCTCGGGAATCCACTTTTTGTCTAAAACAATGCCTTTGCAATTCTAAACACTTCTCTAACTTTTCTAACCTCTTTGAGGCTTGAAATTGGTTTCAAAACCATCAAATTTCAAGGTCTAACAACTGCCCTTCGAGTCTCTAATACATACATAGGTCTAACTTGATCATTAGAGTGCTCAAAATTCACTCAAGACTTTTCTCAATCACTTGGTGTTCATAAAACACTAATCTCGGTTTTATTTTGAGGGAGGGTGTAACAGCCCATTTACATCAATTTAAGGCATCAATTACACCCAAAACTCATCCTTGATGATTCTATAACAATCTCCTAAGGTTCTAACAAGATTTACAAGCAATCTAATGACATAAACCAACAAAAATCCTGCAGTAATTTCTCAACAGCACTGCTGAAATTTTCAGCAAGAAAAAAGATTAAGAAACTTGCTTCTCTTACTTGGTTCTTTGTTTGGGGATTTGAGAGGGGTCTAAGAAAGATGTTTGAGGGCTTGGAAGGCAGCTTGGGTAGTGGTTCTTCCCCTTTTCCTCCTGACCGACCAGACTTGTCGCGATTCAGCTCGCGGCTGTGCTTCGCGGTTCTGTTCGCGACCAGTTCGCGTTCTGCTCGTCTGGTTCTGCTGCTGCTCGTACCTCCCACATCCAGCAAGGGCTAGAGCACCTCCTTCCTTGTCTTTGGCTGTCCAGCTGCTGCAGTTCGCAGTCAACAGCCCCTCATCCGCGATCGTTCTCGCGCGAACAAATCTGCTCGCGTCCAGCTCGCGACCTGGCTTCAGCTTCTGCCGTTGCTGCTGCTGGTGTTTTCTTCTTCCTCTCTTGTTGTGATTCACGACCAGCAGCTGCTCCTCTTGGTTTCACTTCCTGGTTGCTTCTTTCACGGCAGCAGAAATCTGATTTTTCTTTCTCTCACGATTTCTCTCGGTTTCTCTCGAAGGAAGACTGAAATTGCTGAAATTTCTGCCGAAAATCCACTAAGTATTGATATTTATAATCAACAACTTCCCATATTTGCATCTTGTCCCATTTCTTTTTAATTTTATTAAACTCTCATCTCCTTTCTTTAATTCTCATATTAGCCCCTCTATACTTGTTTTAAATTCTTATTTCGTTAACATTTTCGTTCGCTCGTCAAGCTTGAATTATTAAAAAAACTAAGCTTATTTTATTAATCTTGACTCTCTCTTTTTAATCGAATTTTAATTCGATTATCATTTACTAACATCTTGGATTTCTGGACTTAGATTTTCATTGGGACGTTACTAAACTTTTTAATACGATGAATTTCGTCGTATTCTAAATGAATAAATTTCGGAGGCTATGAAATTAAATCAATTAAACGTAGAGAGTTATATATTATCTCTCTAACTGAATTTCTAACGTTGGGACTTTAGAAGTCGGAGCTAGGAGTTTACAGAGGCCCTGTTGGTTTGGGTCGTATCTTATATTTTTAACATCCCTAGACATGAATTTTTTTTTTTTTTTTTTTTGTGAGCAATTAGAATGAAACTATTGTCTAGTTTCATTTTTCTGCCGTGTTTTGACTATTTAATTTTTGCAATCCCTCTTTCCCTTTTCACTTTTTTCTCTTTACTTTCCACTTTTCTTAGTATTGTTTTTCCTTCCACTAAGGTTTGTTTTCTTTTAACCAAAAATAATAATATAATTAATGTAATACCCCCTCCTGATTTTGTTACTGTATATGACGGGACCTTTCCTGAATCCCTATTCTGGACCCGTAGAGGACCTTGTAGCATTCCGACAGAGCTCCAGCGAACCCTAGCTTTGACCCGAAGAAGTCCTGCCGGAAGACCGTGACTCACTTTAGACTCATTTTGTAAATCATTTACTTGGTGGCAGAGGTAAAAATTTTCTGTTTTTCTGACGAAAATCCGACAGCATGCCGACTGTTTATTGAATTATGTCACCCTGCAATTTCGAAAGCAATTTAAAGACACTTCTATGGCACACAATCTCCACCACCAGGGGCCTCTGGCTCTCACCCAAAGTCAATCACAACATAATTAACCACAATTATGAAGTCGCTAAAAATCTAATTTTTTTTTTCTTTTTAAAACATTTTCATAAAACTTGCATCCAACGACTAATATTTACGTGTACAAATTTACATAATTTACAACATGATTTTTGTACAACACATGCATGACAAAAGATAAGCTATACAATAGGGTACGCCAGTCTCTCCGCGCATCAATCTGAGCCTCGTTTGCTGGACGACTCGCTTCTGCTCCTGAGGGAACATTTTTTAAGAACACATAGAAAATAAACAGTGAGTATAACTCAGTGAGATAAACATTAAACCATTTCATAAATTAAAGTATTTTTTTGAAATACTTTTTAATCTTTCAAATAAAACTGTTTCTGAAATTCACTTCGGATTTCTTCCGAAAACTTTATAATTTCTCGCCTTGATGGTAACCTAGAGAAACTACTCTTGTCGTGACTGCATAAATCTCTAGCTAACCACTAGGAATTAGAGAATCTACCCTATGTTGACAAGCCCCTCTCCTTACTAGGCTTGCCGGCCGCCTTACAGTAGCCCTCTAGCGGATATCTGATCCAACTGGAAGGTTCTCGTAAAGCTACGCCGTTTACTTTTTGAAACTTTCTGTTAATGCGAAAACGTGAGAAAATTTTTCTTTTTATTTTGAATATTTATAAAACGGATTTATAAAAATTTGGGCAGCATAACGGCTGTTTTTCAAACATGCCACCCTGTAAATTTCAAAATTTAACACTTCTATAACAAACATTTCTCTACTACTGGGCCTCAGGCCCTCAAATATATTTTCATAATCCAACCACAAACATTTCAATGTGAAATCCATAAATATATTTCTATTTTATTCAAGACAAATAGATAATTTAATTTATCAAAAACTTAATTTTATAAATACAAAGTACTATATACAACTCAAAATATAATTTACGAATACTCATTAAGAGTGCGTGGAATGCATGACATATACTTTTAAACTAAACATATGCAGTGATGCTGTTGCGTCAGGCCACTTACGCATCTAATGGAGCCTCTTCCGGTTGATGGCTCGTCCCTGCACCTGGGGAGGATTTTCATAAAATACGAAATAGGGTGGTGAGTATAAAACTCAGTGAGGTAAACCTTAAACCATTTCATAAACTAAAGTATTTTTCTGAAATACTTTTTAGTTTTTCAAATACAACTGTTTTTGAAATTCAATTTGAATTTCTTTCGAAAACTTTCTCATTTCTTGCCTTGATGGTAACCCAGGGAAAACTACTCCTGTCGTGGCCGCATAAATCTCTAGCTAGCCACTAGGAATCAGGGAATCTACCCGATGCAGTCACCGATGCGCGACTCTGGGCACGCGTTACCCCTACGCAATCGGTTTGAACTACACTACCCTATACATGCAGAGGGTCGCTCAACTGACTCTCTCTCTCTCTTAGTTAGTATTTTCTCACATCTACCATGCACGTATGGAGCATTCTACTGGGTATTTAACTGGGGTTAGGGTAAACCATCGGCGTATAAAAATTCTTTTTCTCAATATTCTTAAGTAAACTCGTTTTTAAGGCGATACGCCTAAAAACGTTAATTCTCGATAATTCATTACATAAACACATACTTAACTTAAAACTCATATAATAGAATATTGATAGAACAAAAATATGCAATTTAATTACAACAACTTAATAAATATAAATAATCATTAAATAAACTTTAATGATACTACACTTGGTGAGGTGAGATTTCTACTCACAATACTTTGTAAACTAATAATCTTTCTATACATTTATAAAAATTACAAAACTGAGTAATTCTTATAAATCTTTCTTTAGTTCTGAAAACTGGAAACAACTTCTACTTTAATAAACTTCACGTCTATGGACGTGCTTTTCTCTTTTATCTCGCCAAGGGCAACCCAGGGAAACTACTCCTGTCGTGGCAGCATAAACTCTCTCGCATGCCACTAGGAATGAAGGAATCTGCCATGTGTAGTTGCCGATGCGTAAACTCTGGGCGCGCATTATTCTTTCGCAATCGGTCCAATCTACACTACCCTTATACGTGCAGAGGGTGACTCAACTGACTCTCTCTTTGAGGAGTCGTCCAGACTCCACTCTTGGTTAGTGACTCTCTCACATCTACCGTACACGTATAGGGTACTCCACTGGGCACTTAACTGGGGCTAGGGTAAACCCAAGGCATCTAAAATCTTTTCATAATAAAAATCTTACTTTTCTTTTCTTTGATTTCTTGGAATAAAACTTACTTTTCTAAGGCCGAAGCCTATCGTTTATATATAACTTTAGCATGTAAAATTCTCGAGTATAATTACTCAATATACTAAATTGCTTTAATACTCAAATGCTCATAATAGCAATTTAATGAAAATATTCATGCAACTCATATAAAATATGTAACATGCTAAAATAACTTGAAAATTGCATAATAACCTCTTTTACTAAAACAATAATTAAATAACTCAATTCTTATGAATTAAATTCATAAATGCTTTAAAAATATAACCACTCACAAGTCACTTCTAATTTCTTCACCACCTCTCTAACACTCCTTTTCGCTTCTTGAGACTCTCCTACAATATACTCCAACCAACAATCTTGGTTTAGGATTCAAAAGATATTACAATTTCACTTCATTACAATCTCATACATCAATACATAATCATATTATATCTTTGAAAATCTTCCACTCACTTTCTAACCCAAACTCTTTATATCTAAACTCATTTAACTATCCACAATTTATTCACTTTAGATTCAACACATTTAATTATTTAAAGCAATCTCAACATATATGAAAACAACAATTGCTCAAGCATTAATATAATTATTCACTAACTTAATTCTTTGCTTTTCTTTTCAAGATTTCCTTTCAATCAACATAACCACAACCTTGAACTAAACATAAATTTATTTCATCAATTTATATTCAACAAACCCTAACCCTTACCTCTTAAATCTTTAACCAAAGTTCCTTAATCCTCTTCTTCCTTTCCAAGCATGGATTAATGAAGATCAACCTTGATTTTTGTTCATATAACTCATCAAAACCTCAAATAATTCATTAACTTAAAAGTCTATCAATTAAACATAAACTAGTCTTTCACTTACTCTCATTTTTCTTGATAAAGATGGATGAGATTGAGAGGTTACAAGGTTAGATCACCTCTTCTTCTTCTTCTTCTCCTCCTCCACGACCTGCAAATTTTCTGCTTCTTCCTCATGGCTCCAGCTTCTCACGCCCAGCCCTCTCTCTTTTCGGTTCTGATTTGGGTCTCACAGGAGCAGCTTGTTCTTCACGTCTGCTTCTCCCTCTTCACGGCTGCAGACTTCTTCTTCTTCTTCCAGATCTGCTCACGCTCCAACCCTCTATCTCTCCCTCTCGGCTTTGCTTCTATTCTCACGGTTTCCCTCTCTCTTTCTCTCGGTTCAGATCTGGCACGGTTTCAGCTTTGCTTTGGACGATTTCAACTTGTCCAACCGACTTATTCATCCTCCAATCATACATCATGCTTTTACTTAAATATTCACACTTATTCCATGCCAAAATTGCCATTAATTAACTCTAAAATCACCTCAATGCCACTAGTTGAAATGAATACCTTTGATTGGTTAATTTATTTCATCCAACTCCATACTAACAACTCATGCTATTTATTAATTTGATCTCAACTAATCAATTACTTTTTGACTTAAATATGTCTTAACCTCATTGGCTCTCATCCAAGCACATGGATTGTGCTTCTTTAATACATATCCTTTCATACACATTTGATGATATATTTAACTTTAAATTTTAATCCTTACTTAACACCAATAAATCCCAAAAATATTCCATGATCATCCTATCATGAAATTGACCATACAATACTCTAATTGGATGTCTTAACTTCCAATTCCATGCTTTGAAAAAAAAATTCAATCGGCTATAAACTCATTAAAATTCACAACGTTTCCTACGAGGATATTTTTATCAATAAATATTCGGAACTTTTAAAATCCACTCAAACGAACTCATCTTTACTCCGTTTCAGCTTCTAATAACTCTAATTCATATTCTGGAGCTTTTGATATCTAGGGTCCATTTATCGAAAAACACTATTCACACGAAATCACTATTCATCTGGAAACACTATTTCTTCCAGGGAAATGAAATTCCGAGTCTTACATATGTAGTCACCGATGCGCGACTCTGGGCATGCATTACCCTTACGCAATCAGTTTGAACTACACTATCCTATACATGTAGAGGATCGCTCAACTGACTTTCTCTCTCTTAGTTAGTACTCTCTCGCATCTACCATGCAAACATAGAGCATTTTACTAGGTACTTAACTGGGGCTAAGGTAAACCATCGGCGTATAAAAATACTTTTTCTCGGTATTCTCAAGTAAACTCGCTTTTAAGGTAAAAAGCTTAAAAACGTTAATTCTCAATGATTCTTTACATAATTACATTCTCAATTTAAAGCTCATATAATAGAATCTTAATATAACAATAATATGCAATTTAATTGCAAAAATATAATAAATGTAAATAACCATTAAATAAACTTTAATTCAAACTATACTTGGTAAGGTGGGATTTCTACTCACAAAACGCATTCCAACCGAAAGCGAACCTTCTTTGAAATCCTCCGACACTTTTCGCTTTTACCCTATAACATTGCATACTCATTTAGAATCACTTAAATAATTAACACAAAGCTAGAAATTATTAAAAACTTAACTAGCTCTATAAAACCTTTTTACGCCTAAACCTTCGTAACTAAGTTTCTACTTAACCGATGCTTTCGAATTCCGATTTCTTTATACAAGCCTTATTTATTATCACCTAGGGACATTCCGGAATGCTTAAAATGGTCACTGGAAGCTCGAACGCAAAATCACCATTTTTGGATCCTCCAAAACCGAGGCTATGCTAGGGCCTATCCTAACTATTTTCTTCACTCTGTTTTTGCTCTAATCATCTCCCTAACTCGCACTTAGGTCACCCGTAAAACGGTTTCAAAAAATTCTAAGTATAGGGGTCAAAACCTATGAAAAACGTATATTTTTTCAACACTTTTTAATGTGCATTTTTGCATCCTACATGCAATGACTTCATTTCTTTCATATCTAAGGTTCTTTTACTTAATTATGATCAAATACATTCATTTCATGCATCGGAGAATGCATTTGCATTCACATCTCACTTTCCGATTACATATCTACACTATTTTGGCCATAACTTCTTCAATTTTTATCGGAATTATTCTCTTCCAATTTCTATAGTTTCCTATGACATTTAGTCATGTTTTGAGGTCTGAAACAACCCAAAATAAGCCTAACTAGTGCAGGTGACAGGACCCTTCTTAGACCTTATCTAGGCTCTTGTCTGGAGGGTTCTGCCGGACACTTCAACGGACTTATCGAACCCGACTCGTCGGATCGAAGAAATCCGAGAAGCGAACCCTAACTTGCTCAACTGATTTACTCGTTTAAAACGTAGTGATTTGGTTTTCTTTGAACTAGTTGAGATTCTTTGAACTAGTTGGGAGTGATAAAATTTTTCGCGATTTTATTTCAAATACTTTTGTAAAAGTTTTGGCAGCATAACGGCTGCATTTTTGATAAAACCAAAATTTACCTGTAAGGAAAAATTACACTTCGACTATATCTTGATTCCTCCCAACTTCCTTATTCCCAAACATGCAATATTCATCATCATTTTTCCACACAAGTAAACATGAACTCAAATCCAAAATATGCACTTATGCATCATATATATAAAATGCATGAATATTTACAAATTTATAATCTCAAACATTAGTGTAATTCAAAATGTAATATATTCGATACATATACAAAAATGTATACAAATGTCTCACGCAACTCGCCCACCTATATATATACAAAGCAAAAGATCGTCGTCTCGTCCGACGATGGCACACTCAATGAAAGTAAATAAGCTATACAATAAACAAACAATTTAGTGCAACTAAGATATATAATATCACATATCCTAACATAGCAATTTTCCCTTTGTTCAAGTTTTATGATTTCTTTCAAAACCCCCATGTATATCCTTGAAACATTTTAACCATCACGGGCGATTTTAACTAATGCCAACATGAAGTTACTAAGGTATCTCGACCACTACGATACGGAATTTACTGCATCGCACGTAGGGTGATAATTCTCATAACTGAGCAGCTACAATGCGAGATTTTCTGCATTGCAAGTGTAGTGCTAAAACTCTAGACGACTACGAGCGGAATTTACTGCATCGCTACATAGCGCTAACTATTAAATAACCAACTACGCGCGGAATTGTCTGCATCGCAATGTAGCGCTATACTTTGCTATAATCTGAGCGACTACGGACGGAATTTTCTACGTCATCACGTAGCGCTAAATCTCATAAACTTCTTAAGGCATATACATGGGTTTTTATAATTAACTTTTCAAGTGCAAAAGCACAAAACTCTCTAGTTTTAAAACTTCTAAAAACTCTCTCATTTCACTATTTCTAATGCAACTTAGTATTAATTTCAATTACTATATAGATTCCATAGGAAACCATATACTCAAATTTTAACTTAAATGTTAAGAATTCATTTCCATTCTTGTTTGATACTTAAATACAAGATTTATTACAACCAAGAATTGAAATAGAATTTAAGTAATCATAAGTGGTGAACCACTTACCTCGAAGCCACGCCAATCCGCGTCAAGCGTCTCGACGAATCTTGGGGGTCTTGGTGGCGCGCTCTTCACTTAGTCCTTGTTTAGAGAGTTTGAATGACTTACAAGAGGCCTTAGAGGGAGGGTTTAGAGGGTGGAAGGCTGCTAGAAGGTCCTCCTTCTCTCTTCTCTTCCGTCGTCGCGTTTCTGCTCGTTTTCTGGGTTGGACGGCAGCTTCTGTTCTTGCCGTCTTCCCGTCTGATTTTCTGCTCCTTCCACGACCAGCAGCTGCTGGTGGTTTCTTCTTCTTCGTTCCGTTTCCTTCTTCTTTGGTTCTGCTTTGATTCACGACCAGCAGCTGTCTTCTTTCTCCTTTCACGCGTGAGCTGCTCTGTTTTGTTTCTGTCTGTACGTTGTTGTTTTGTCTTTGCTCTCACAGCTTCCTCTTGTTTGATGCACGAAAATCACTCTCCTTTCTCTTCTTCTAGCCTTTCAGCTCTGGTCTCTTCTTTGATTCATGGCTGGACTGTCCGCTTCCTCTCTCACGGCCAGCAGCTGGCTTGTTTGTGTTTCTCACGGCTTCCACAAGCTTCTCGACTGATTGGTTTCTTTGTTTGCTGAAATTTTTTCAGCCAAGTGTTCATATATATACTAGTTACACTTTTCTAATTTGCATCCTTACCCCATCATCCTTTAATTTCACAAATCTCCCTCTATTGTTTGTTAAATTCTCTTTTACACCCTTCCTCTTCTATTCCTTTGATATCATTTGCTCTAATTGATTGGTTGAACTATCACCAATACTTATTTAATTACTTAGTAATGCTTTATTACTTATGCTTACTTATATAATAAAGTTCTAACTTTAGAATTTGTCTACTTGTCAATTATATGTATATATTTCTTATTTGAGAAAATCTAACTTTTCTCTTATCTAACTTTATTTTCTTTGATAGTTTTTACTTTTAATTGATTTATTTATATATCTTGTAAATATTTTATGGGATGTTAAGCTTTTCTCTTGACCACTTGACTCTCTCTTTTAGTTAACTTTTAAGTCAATTTGCTATTGGCTATTTGAACTTTTATAGTTGACGAATTTCGTCATCAATCTCCAATTTATTAAATCTTCTAATGCCGTGAGATTCAATTAATTGAATCTAGCGATTTATAGTAACTCTCTAATCTATCTTTTTAACCTTAGGAAGTTGTAAATCAAGGTTAGGGGTTTAAAATTTCTTCCCCTCTTATGAAAATTTCGTCCTCGAAATTTTAAACTGCGTACCTTATTCAAACAACTGAGGGTATTGAGCACACATCTGCGCTTTGGGCTCCCATGTAGCCTCTTCTAACTCGTGATTTCGCCATAACAGCTTCACTAGCAGAATCACCTTATTACGCAACACTTGCTCCCTACGATCTAGAATCTCCACTGGTCGTTCCTCGTAGGTCAAGTTTTCGTTTAACTGAATTGGTTGCTCTTGAATAATGTGGGAAGGGTCAACTATATACTTGCGTAGCATAGAGACGTGGAATATGTCATGGATATTGGCTAGCTCTGATGGTAGCTCCAATTTATAAGTGACTTCACCCACTTTTGCCACTATCTCATATGGCCCTATGTATCATGGACTCAACTTTCCACGTTTCCCGAATCTCAAAATACCCTTCCAGGGTGAGACTCGTAGGAATACTTGATCACCCACTTCGAACTTTAGATCCCGTCTTCGATTGTCCGCATAGCTTTTCTGCCTGTCGCTTGCTATCTTCAATCGTTCTCTAATCACATTTACTTTCTCGGTTGTATCTTGGACAATCTCTAGGCCAATTAATCTTCTCTCCCCCACTTCGTCCCAACAGAATGGGGTTCTGCACTTTCTGCCATACAACGCCTCATACGGTGCCATACTGATGCTAGACTGATAGCTATTGTTGTAGGCAAACTCTATCAACGCTAGGTAATTATCCCAGCTTCCTTTAAATTCCATCACACAGGCTCTCAACATATCTTCAAGAGTCTGGATGGTTCTCTCTGATTGACCATCTGTCTGTGGATGAAAAGCAGTACTGAAGTACAATCTGGTGCCCATGGCTTTTTGTAGCTTCGGCCAGAACCGAGAAGTGAAGCGAGAATCTCTATCTGATACAATGGACACTGGTGCGCCATGTAGTCTCACAATCTCATCTACATACAATTGTGCATATCTTTCCATAGAGTAGGTATTATTAATCGCAATGAAGTGGGCCGACTTGGTCAATCTATCCACTATAACCTAAATGGCATCATGTCTACACTGTGTCTTGGGAAGTCCTGTCACGAAATCCATCGTGATCCTTTCCCATTTCCACTCAGGAATGGATAAAGGCTGTAGTAAACCTGCGGGTTTCTGATGCTCAATCTTGATTTGTTGACAGGTTAGGCACTTGGATACGAACTCTGCTATCTCTCTCTTCATACCTCTCTACCAATAGTGGTCTCTCAGAGTCTGATACATCTTAGTACTTCTTGGATGCATGGCATAAGCTGAGGAGTGGGCTTCTTCCATGATTTCTTTCTTCAACTCTGCTATATCTGGCACACATAATCTTTGGCCCAATACTAGTGTTCCGTCACCTCGCAAGGTGAAGCTACTCTGCTGCCCCGCCTCTATCTTGCTTCTTAGTTTCATTAAATATGAATCTTGAACTTGTAGTTCTTTGACTCGGTCCACTAACACTGGATGAACATGAAAAGTTGCTAGTAGAGCACCTGACTCTGCTGTCTCCAAACTGACGCCCATAGATCTCATCTCTATTAACATCGGCAGATACTCGGCTTTTAACCGAGCTAAGGAACTAGAGGGCTTCCTGCTTAGTGCATCTGCTACTACATTTGCTTTGCCTGGGTGATACTCTATGGTGCAGTCATAATCTTTGAGGAGCTCAATCCACCTTCTTTGTCTCATGTTCAGCTCTTTCTGCGAGAATAGATACTGCAGGCTCTTATGATCTGTGAAAATCCTACATGGTACTCTATAGAGGTAATGCCTCCAAATCCTCAAAGCAAACACTATTGCCGCTAACTCCAAGTCGTGTGTTGGGTAGTTTACTTCATGCTTCTTTAATTGTCTGGAAGCATAAGCTATCACCCTGTCGTGCTGCATCAACACACAACCTAAACCTTGTCGAGAGGCATCACAATACACTGTAAATCCCTCACTTCCGGAGGGAAGTGTAAGCACTGGTGCATTAGTTAATCTTTGCTTCAACTCATCAAAATTGTTCTGGCATGTTTCTAACCAAATGAACTTTTCTTCTTTTCTGGTTAATCTGGTCAACGGAGTCGCAATCTTTGAAAACCCTTCCACGAACTTTCTATAATATCCAGCTAGGCCCAAAAAACTTCTAACTTCAGTCACGTTCATGGGTGGCTTCCAATCTACAATAGCTTCTATCTTCTGGGGATCTACTGAAATACCCTCTGCTGATACCACATGCCCCAAGAATGCCATGCGATCTAGCCAGAACTGGCACTTACTAAACTTTGCATAAAGCTGATGCTCTCTCAGAGTCTGCAATACTATCCTCAAATGCTCTGCATGCTCATCTCTACTACCTGAATACTCCAGAATGTCATCGATGAAGACTATTACGAACCTGTCCAGGTAGGGCCTGAAAACACGGTTCATCAAATCCATAAAAGCTGCTGGGGCATTGGTTAAGCCGAATGGCATCACCAAGAACTCATAATGCCCATATCTAGTCTTGAAGGCCGTCTTGGGAACATCTTCCCTACGCACCTTTAGTTGATGATACCCCGATCGTAGATTTATCTTCGAGAATACCTTGGCTCCCTGTAACTGGTCAAATAGATCATCGATTCTTGGCAGCGGATACTGATTCTGGATGGTTACTTTGTTGAGCTGTCTATAATCAATACATAAACGGAGGCTTCCATCTTTCTTCTTAACAAACAGCACCGGAGCTCCCCACTGTGATGTACTCGTCTTAACGAAGCCTTTGCTCAATAATTCTTCCAACCGTACCTTTAATTCCTTTAACTCTGCTAGTGCCATCCGATACGGAGCTATAGAAATAGGCTCTGTACCAGGTGCTAACTCAATCTCAAACTCAATTTCTCTATCCGGAGGTAACCCTGGTAGGTCCTCGGGAAATACATCAAAGAACTTGTTCACCATAGGAACTTCTGCCAATTGTAACTCACTGCTGCCAGCTTCTATTGCATAAACCAAGTACCCTTGGCATGCTTTACGGAGCATCTTATTGGCTTGGATTACGCTTACTAAACTTGTAGAGAGTATTTTCCTCTCTCCACAAAAGATCACATCTGGTTCCCCAAGCTTACTAAACTGAACTTCCTTCCGGTAGCACGATGCTTGGATAGCCAGTCCATGCCCAAAATGATATCAAAGTCATGAATGTCGAGCACTATCAAGTCAGCCTCAAACTCATGACCTGCTATAACCACTTTACTTCCCATATAAACTTTATCCGCAATAAGCGAATCACCCGTGGGAAGTGACACTACCATGCTACACTGGGTCGGTCTCAACTCTATCCCGACTCTATCTATAAACTCTCATTCAATAAAAGAATGGGTGGCTCCTGGGTCCACCAATACATGAGCATCAGTATCAAATAAAGAAATGGTACCTGTGACCACATCTAGTGTCGCATCTGCCGCCTGCTGGGTCACTGTATATACTCGGGCAGTCTGACTGTGAGGTCTACTTGACTGTCCTTTAGGTGGCATGTCTCTACCTGATCCGCTAAGCGGCTGGCCTCTACTAGTAGCTCCTCCTGTCTGGGGGCCTCCCCTCTCTGGTCCACGACCCCCACTAGTCTATCCCTGAGTTGTAGATATGGCCTCAAATGGACTCGACGCCACTGCAGTGGGACAATCTCTCATGAAATGGCCATCCTGGCCGCATCTAAAACACCTGGTCCTGCCTTGAAGGCACTCACCGGGATGTAACCGGCCACATCTGCTGCACACTGGTCGGCTCCTCCAGCTCTGCTGGCTCCTAGACCCTACTGACGACTGAACAGAACTCTGGCTGGTTTGGGGTCTCTGGCTCTGTCGCCGACTCTGTGACCATGCTGGCCTCTGACCACTCTTAGGCACCTTACTGGACTCTCCTTGATGGCTACCGGTCCAGCTCCTCTTCTGACTGAATTGTGACTTTGACTTCAGGGCGGTCTGTGCACTCTGCTCAACTCTGGTGGCTGCCTCCACCAGTGGTCCATACTGAGTATGTGTAGCGGATGTTACAATGGTTCTGACTGTAGGATTGAGGCTTGCCATAAATCTACTAATCTTCTGTTCTTCATTTTCAGCAATCTGAGGAACTAGACGAACTAGCTCGGAGAATCTCTTTTCATACTCTGTCACTGTAGAGTCCCCCTAGTTTAATCTATAAAACTCCTCAATCTTCTTATCTCTGTAAACTTTTGGGAAAAACTTATCTAGAAACTCTTTCTTGAAGTCTTCCCAAGATATTCTGGCTGGATGCGCTCTCTGATGCGCCTTCCACCAATCTTTGGCTCGATCCTTCAGTAGAAAAGCTGAGAAGATGACCATCTAATCCTCTGTGCAGCCTATGACCTGAAATATTTCTTCGTTTGTCTCTAACCATGACCATGCTCTCTCAGGGTCTCCGGTCCCGTCATATGGCTTTGCGCCTAACTTACGGGCGCGCTCTAAAGTCACCATTGTCTCCCTCGGCTGCTGAAGGACTGCTGCTAGTAGCTGGGCCATCTGCTCCATCTGCCCTGGAATAGGTCCTGGGGCAGGCTCTGATCGGGCGGACTATGATGGCTCTGGGTGTGAAGAATCCCCTGGCACGTTGACGGACTCGTCAATCTGCTCTCTATCTGGTGTGGGTGCCTTTGCTGCAGCCTGCCTCGTCTTGGGACGATCTCGACGCTGCATAGCTATGTGTGTACTAATACACTAATGGCCACAAAATCAAGAAATACAAGTTTCAGCAAACTAAATATAATCTGGCATGATAATTCCATGCAATATTTAACTCAAAATCTTATGCATAAACTTTTACTTAGCAACTCGCTTTGATGCACATTCATAACATGCTCAATTCAGATAATAGAACTTATGCTTTAGCTTATGCAATCGATGAAAGCATAATTCTTAAAATCTTTAAAAGAAATGAATGCACATAATAACTGCGTGCCTTATGCATAACTAATGCACAATTTGTGCGAAATAGCTCAAACTTTTCTCTTAAAACTTTTTCTCAACTTAACGAGAACCGGGCTCTGATACCATCTTGACAGGACCCTTCCTAGACCTTATCTAGGCTCTTGTCTGGAGGGTTCTGCCGGGCACTTCAACGGACTCATCGAACCTGACTCGTCGGATCGAAGAAATCCGAGAAACGAACCCTAACTTGCTCAACCGGTTTACTCGTTTAAAACATAGTGATTTGGTTTTCTTTGAACTAGTTGGGAGTGATAAAATTTTTCGCGATTTTATTTTAAATACTTTTGTAAAATTTTTGGCAGCATAACGGCTGCATTTTTGATAAAACCAAAATTTACCTGTAAGGAAAAATTACACTTCGACTATATCTCAATTCCTCCCAACTTCCTTATTCCCAAACGTGCAATATTCATCATCATTTTTCCACACAAGTAAACATGAACTCAAATCCAAAATATGCACATATGCATCATATATATAAAATGCATGAATATTTACAAATTTACAATCTCAAACATAAGTGTAATTCAAAATGTAATATATTAGATACATGTACACATATGTATACAAGTGTTTCGCGCAACTCGCCCACCTATATATATACAAGGCAAAAGATCGTCGTCTTGTCCAGCGATGACACTCAATGAAAGTAAATAAGCTACACAATAAACAAACAAGTTAGTGCAACTAAGATATATAATATCACATATACTAACATAGCAATTTACCCTTTGTTCAAGTTTTACGATTTCTTTCAAAACCCCCATGTATATCCTTGAAACATTCTAACCATCACGGACAATTTTAACTAATGCCAACGTTAAGTTACTAAGGTATCTAGACCACTACAATACGGAATTTACTGCATCGCACGTAGGGTGATAATTCTCATAACTGAGCAACTATAATGCGGGATTTTCTGCATCGCAAGTGTAGTGCTAAAACTCTAGACGATTACGAGTGGAATTTACTGCATCGCTACGTAGCGCTAACTATTAAATAACCAACTACGCTCGAAATTGTTTGCATCGCAACGTAGCGCTATACTTTTCTATAATCTGAGCGACTACGGACGGAATTTTCTGTGTCATTACGTAGCGCTAAATCTCATAAACTTCTTAAGGCATATACATGGGTTTTTATAATCAACTTTTCAAGTGCAAAAGCACAAAACTCTCTAGTTTTAAAACTTCTAAAAACTCTCTCATTTCACTATTTCTAATGCAACTTAGTATTAATTTCAATTACTATATAGATTCCAAAGGAACCTATATATTCAAATTTTAACTTAAATGTTAAGAATTCATTTCCATTCTTGTTTGATACTTAAATACAAGATTTATTACAACCAAGAATTGAAATAGAATTTAAGCAATCATAAGTGGCGAACCACTTACCTCGAAGCCACGCCAATTCGCATCAAGCGTCTCGACGAATCTCGGGGGTCTCGGTGGCACGCTCTTCACTTAGTCCTTGTTTAGAGAGTTTGAATGACTTGCAAGAAGCCTTAGAGGGAGGGTTTAGAGGGTGGAAGGTTGCTGAAAGGTCCTCCTTCTCTCTTCTCTTCCGCCATCGTGTTTCTGCTCGTTTCCTAGGCTGGACGACAGCTTCTGTTCTTGCTGTCTTCCCGTCTAATTTTCTGCTCCTTCCATGATCAGCAGCTGTTGGTGGTTTCTTCTTCTTCGTGCCGTTTCCTTCTTCTTCGGTTCTGCTCTGATTCACGACCAGCAGCTGTCTTCTTTCTCCTTTCACGCGTGAGCTACTCTGTTTTGTTTCTGTCTGCACGTTGCTATTTTGTCTTTGCTCTCACGGCTTCCTCTTGTTTGATGCACGAAAATCACTCTCCTTTCTCTTCTTCTAGCCTTTCAGCTCTGGTCTCTTCTTTGATTCATGGCTGGACTGTCAGCTTCCTCTCTCACGGCCAGCAGCTGGCTTGTTTGTGTTTCTCACGGCTTCCACAAGCTTCTCGACTGATTGGTTTCTTTGTTTGCTGAAAATTTTTTAGCCAAGTGTTCATATATATACTAGTTACACTTCTCTAATTTGCATCCTTGCCCCATCATCTTTTAATTTCACAAATCTCCCTCTCTTGTTTGTTAAATTCTCTCTTACACCATTCCTCTTCTATTCCTTTGATATTATTTGCTCTAATTGATTGGTTGAACTATCACCAATACTTATTTAATTACTTAGTAATGCTTCATTACTTATGCTTACTTATATAATAAAGTTCTAACTTTAGAATTTGTCTACTTGTCAATTATATATATATATATTTCTTATTTGTGAAAATCTAACTTTTCTCTTATCTAACTTTATTTTCTTTGATAGTTTTTACTTTTAATTGATTTATTTATATATCTCGTAAACATTTTATGGGATGTTAAGCTTTTCTCTTGACCACTTGACTCTCTTTTTTAGTTAACTTTTAAGTCAATTTGCTATTGGCTATTTGAACTTTTATAGTTGATGAATTTCGTCGTCAATCTCCAATTTATTAAATCTTCTAATGCCGTGAGATTCAATTAATTGAATCTAGCGATTTATAGTAACTCTCTAATCTATCTTTTTAACCTTAGGAAGTTGTAAATCGATGCTAGGGGTTTACAGCAGGTCTCCACAACCTCTTCATCTAGCTCGAAATTTTCCACTTAACTCTATACTTAATATTTGTCAATTCTATCACTTCTAATGAGTTTTTTAGGCTCTAAAATGCATGAATTAAGTCTTAGATAGATGAAAACAAAATGGGTTACACAAACCCTAAGCTTGGTCAAGTACTTCCCTCTCTCTCTCTCTTCATCTATTTTTCTTCCATTAAACCACGCACAAACCACACCAAAATCATCCTCACATCTTCCTCTTATCATTCCTAAACTCGGATTCGAAAAAGAAGCGAAAGATAAAATGGGTTTCATAAAAATCATCAAACTTTGAACTGAAATAACTCACCCAATAGGCGATATCTTTACTTCAAATTCGTTTGGCTAGCTAGAGGAGATGATAAGGATCAACTTTGGTGAAGAAACTGAGGCGAGACACGGACCGGATCACCTTTTCTTCCTCCCTCTCTCATGACCACGCACGAGCTTCTTTTCTTTTTCTTTCCTCACGGCCTCTTGCACGACTATCTCTCTTTCTCTCTTATTTCTCATGCCAAAATGAAGCAAATGGGACAAAATCAACTTATATATATACTAATGCTCAATTGCTAAAAAGTCCCTCAAGAAAATCTCACTTTATCTGTCCAAAAATAAATAATTATTAATTCTATTGGTCCACTTGGCACAGTTTAGTTCACTTATTTCTTTAACCAATTAATAGATAACATGTGGCATAACTATAGCCACTACTTTTAAAACTCACTTATCTCTTTTCTTATTGGTTGAAATAAAATATCTTTTACTTTATTCCGTAAGCTCACCTCGCTTGATTAATACATAAATCACTCCTAATCGCTTTGTATTCATACCGGGGACAACTAAACGACATTCGACTTGTGGTACGAAAATATAATAAACCTCAAATAATACTACTGGAGGCATACTATTCGATCGTAACTAAATTCGAAGATTTTTAATATCATAAAATAATAAATTTGGGTGAGGGCTTACAGTATATACGTATGGAATAATGCACTATATTGATGTGCACTCTCTAATAAAATAATAAAGGGATTTTTAAAGTATTCGGAAGTGAAATTAAAATTTTATAGAATTTTCAGAAGGATCGGGAGTAAATTAAATTGTAAAAAGTTGAAGTGTATTATTGAGATAGTCAGACTCCATGATATATTGGTTTCCATTGTGTCAGATTGCGATCCCAGATTTACTTTCAAGTTTTGACTCAGTTTGCAGAAGGCCCTAAGAACTCAGTTAAACTTTAGTATGACTTTTCATCCCTAGACGGATGGTCAATCAGGAAGAACCATCCAAACACTCGAGGATATGCTCAGAGCGTGTGTCTTGGAATTCAAGAGGAGTTAAGATATATACTTATCGCTTGTGGAGTTTGCATATAATAATAGTTATTAGGCTAATACAGGTAAGGCTTTGTATGAAGCCCTTTATGGATGAAAGTGCATAACTTCAGTGTGCTGGTATGAGGTAGGTGAAAAGAATTTGATAGGTCCTGAGCTTGTTCAAATGACTGCAGACAAGATTAAAATCATTAGGGATAAGCTGAAAATAGCAAGTGATAGACAAAAGAGCTATGCGGACAACCGCCGTAAGGACCTTGAGTTCGAAGTTGGTGATAGATTATTCCTCAAGATATCTCCTTGGAAAGGCATGCTTAGATTTGGAAAGCATGATAAGTTCAGTCCACGCTATATCGGGCCATATGAGATTATGGGAAGAGTGGGACCCGTAGCATATAGGTTGGATTTATCGTCGTAGCTAAGCAAGATTCACGACGTGTTTCATGTATCCATGTTCTGCAAGTATGTTCCTGATCCCTCCCATATACTTAGAGAGCAACTGGTAGAGCTAAGGAGGAACTTAACTTATGAAGAGGAATCGGTACAGATTTTAGATCACAGAGAGTAGGTTCTATGAAATAAAGTTATTCTCTTAGTAAAAGTATTGTGGAGGAATCACGAAGTGGAAAAGGCTACTTGGGAGCACGAAGATCAAATGTATCATAGATACCCTTATCTTTTGCAATGGATTGAGTTATGAAAATTTCGAGGACGAAACTTTTATAAGGGGGGAAGAAATTGTAATACCCGTCCTGATTTTGTTATTGTATATATGTACATAACAATGCACTGTATTGGAGTGCACTCTCTAATAAAATAATAAAGGGATTTTTAAAGTGTTCGAAAGTGAAATTAAAATTTTATAGAATTTTCAGAAGGATCGAGAGTAAATTAAATTGTAAAAAGTTGAAGTGCATTATTGAAATAAAGAATTTTTCTAATGGATGGTAAAATTGTAAAAAAAGTAAAAGGATAAGGACATTGGAAAAAAGTAAAGAATTCTCTAGAATATGACAAAAGTTGTAAATCTAAGGAAGTTTAAAGGCAAAGGTGAACTTAACCCACACCTATAAATAAGTGTGTGTGGTGAGAGTTTGTCGTGAAGAAAAGAAAGAGAGTTGAAGAAAAATCTAGAAAGAAGAGAGAGAGAGAGAGACGATCGGTAGATTGAGGAGCAGAAGCCGATCCAAGTTATTTCCCACCATTTTTAAAGGGAAATCAAACTGTAGAAATGTGAAGAACAAGCTTAGAAGGAGTATCAAGTTAGATCTGGTAAGATTTAGTGTTCATGGTATTCTTTTAAGTGGAAAATCTGTTAAGAACTATTAGTGGAATGCATCTATTTCTAATGAGATTTTGTACATAGATCTGGAGATTTGAGACAACAGACGAGTGGGAAAGTAAGGCAAAAGAGTAAGAAGGAAATTTGGTAAGTGAAGTAACTATGAAATCATGTTGATTGAGAATAGATTGATTTTCGTTTAGGATGTGTAAGTGCCCATCGCACCACCTGTTGTGTTTGCGATCTGGGTTGATAGGTTGAAGTTGATGAAATGTTGTTGAGTATATATGTGTGAGATTAATTGAGGTCAGCACATGTTGATTGTAAGCCCTATCTTCGATTTTAGACTTTCTAGTGTTATAAGCTAGATAATAGAACAAGAATGTTAAACTTCATCAATGTTGTTCTAGTGAGTGATATTAGAATGCTAGTAAAGTTTTTAGAAACTAATTAATTCTAATAGTAAAATAAATTTAAGAGAAGGGCAAAATAGTCACTATTCTAAATTATAGTTCCATGTATGTGTAGGTGTGTTTAGAAGAAACTAGTGTGGGAATTGTGAAATTTATAAAAGTAATAAGGATACCATGGAAGCTAAGCAAAATTGGAGGACATTTTGGTTAAATTTTATGAAGCGGCATGACATGTAAATAAGTATCAAACTTTGAGGACAAATTCATAAGTGAAGCCTATATATATGTGTGTTGGTTTCAACACTTAGGGAAAAATTGAAGCAAAATAGATAGTAAGAGGGGATTGCAGCAGAGCTTGGGTAGCAAGGAGGACCAGAGGACAACAGCTTATTTTGAAGGTTTTGAGGTGATTTTTGAGTGGTTTTCAAGTCCCTTAAGGGTGTACACAAGCCTAGGAGCAAAATCCAACCATTAAAAGTCAATTTCAAGTGGTAAGTTCACTTGTTTTCCATGGGTTTTGATGAGTTATGAGTTTGGAAGATAAATTGATGGATTTGTGAAATGTTTGACATGTTTAGAGATTGATCAACTTGTTTTAAAGTGAGGAAGTGAAAGAAACATAAAGGAAATGGATTATAGTAGTTAGGTTGTATAATGTGATGATGGATTGATTGTTTACTTGTTGTGTTGTTGTTGAAATTGGATGTAAATTCTTTTATGGTGCTATCACGATCAGTTCTGGTATTGATGAGATTTTGATGGTTTAATTCAAGGTTTTAAGGCACAAAACAAGTGGAGAAGCAAGCCAAGACATCGAGGAACAATTAGTAAGTGGTTTGGTTAAAAATCAATGTGATTTGAATGCGTTTTGATAGTGATAAGTGAAGATGAAATGTGCTGGAAAAATTTTGGTGAAAATTGTTATTGAAATTTGTGTGAGAAGCTTGATGATATCTTATGATATAAATTGATATGTTTATTAGTGGTGTTAGGGTTATGTAGTAGAAACCTTAACTTGTGATCTAAACTAGTAAAGAGTTAAATAGATTGCCTATTACTTGTTCAATGAAATGTTTAAAAGAAGTGTAACATGAAAAATTGAAAAGAATGATATGTGAGTACATGGTGTGTGTCACCGCCATAGGAGGGGTGACAGGACCCTTCCCAGACCTTATCTAAACTCTCGTCTGGAGGATCCGGCCGGGCACTTCAACGGATTCCTCGAAACCGACTCGTCGGATTGAAGACATCCGGGAATCGAACCCTATCTTTCTGTATCCGGTTTACTCGTTAAAACTTAGTGATTTGATTTTAACTGTTACTGGTTGGGAGGGATAAACCTTTTCTTTGATTCTATTTCAAATTCATGTTATAAAAATTTCGACAGCATAACGGCTGCGTTTTTGATAAACCAAAA
Source organism: Litchi chinensis (assembly GCA_019925255.1). Classification (NCBI taxonomy): domain Eukaryota; kingdom Viridiplantae; phylum Streptophyta; class Magnoliopsida; order Sapindales; family Sapindaceae; genus Litchi; species Litchi chinensis. The sequence goes on from CM034467.1 coordinate 8,085,016, forward strand.
TTTAACCTGTAAGGAAAATGACACTTCGACTATTTCTGAACACCTCCCAACTTCTTTATTCTCAATTATGCATCAATCATCACCATTTCATAAGCATAAACAATGAATTCAAATTCAACATGTACATATATGAACTATATATATAGAATGCATGATTATATTTACAACTTACAAATTCAACATCAATGTAATTCAAAAGTTAATAGATTAAATACATATACAAAAATGTATATACACGTCTTGCGCTATTGCCCACCTACCAATGTATGTACAAACAAAAGATCTCGATCTCGTCCGACGATGGCACGCAATAAAAACAAACAAGCTACAAAACGAACAACAAGTTAGTGCGATAACATCATAGGATATCATATCACACATACTAACATATAAAATTTCAAGTCTTAAAATTTTCTTTAAAACTCTTCCATGTGTATCCTTGACTCATTCTAACCATCACGGGCGATTATAACTCACGCCAACGTGAAGCTTACTGAGGTATCTCAACCACTACGTGACGGAATTTACTGCATCGTACGTAGGGCGCTAAATCTTATCACTGAGCAACTACAATGCGGAATTTTCTGCGTCGTCTCGTAGTGCTAATTTCTCTATACTCTGAGCGACTACGGACGGAATTTTCTGCATCGTCACGTAGCGCTATACTTTTCTATAAACAGAGCGATTACGGACGGAATTCTCTGCGTCGTCACGTAACGCTAAATCTCATAGCTTTTTAGGCATACACATGGGTTTTTCTACTACTTTTCTAGTGCCAAAGCACAAAACTCTTTAGTTCAAAAACCTCTTAACACTTTTCTCATTTCATTCTTTTTAAAAGCAACTTAGTATTACTTTCTATTAACATATAGATTCCATAGGAATCTATACGCTTAACTTTGACCTTAACATTAACCATCATTTTCAATTTCATTTATTTCTTAGTTACAATGTTTATGATAAACAATCAAGAATTTCCAAAGAATTGGAAACAAGCATAAGTGGCGAACCACTTACCTCGAAGCCGCGTCACTCCGTGTCAAGCGTCTCGACGAGACTCGTCACCTACACAATATTTTCTCATCATTATTAATAACAAAACTCAATTCTCAACTATAAGGTCAAGAATCTCAACTAAGATCATTTTTTCTCTATATATCCTCCTAACTTGTTTCTACTCAACCGAGGCTCTCTAATCCCAATTTTTGTGTAAAAGTTTTAGTTTTAGACCCTTAGGGATCACCCCATGCGGTCCGTTTAATTGTTGGAGGCTTAAAACGAAAAATCACATTTTTAATTTAAACGGACAGCCCTTGACAGTGTGCACTGCGACGCACTGCTCGGGACTCCGTTTTCCTTCGTTCTTTTTCCTACGGCTCACTTATATCCCATTCTAGTCACACGATAAATTTCATTGAGAAATATTATCGTTTGCTAGGTCAAAATTAAGGAAAACATCACTTTTTCGGGCATTTTCTAGCACGTTTAGTGCGTGTTTTGTATATTTTCCGTTTCGGATTAGCGACGCTAATTTTTCTTCTATAGCTAAGCTTCATTTAACTAATAATGATGAACCAAACTCAAACCATGCAATAAAAATTGCATTAGGATAGTCGTTTCACTTCTCAGAGCCTTAACGGCACTATTTTGTGTATAACTTGCACAATTTTTATCGGATTCGATCCGTTCCAAAACCTATGGTTTTCTATGGTTCCTAGGCATCATTTGAGGTGTAGAACACCCCCAAATAAGCCAAATATGGTCAGGTCTCCCCTAGCTAAAAATTCAGTTCGGGAATCACTAATATTGTCAAAACTAGCTCTCTTGAGCTTCTCTTATTCCCACATGCTTTCCTATGCTTTTCTAATCATTTTTATGCTCAAACTTGGGTTCAAAACCTCTAAATTTCAGAGCTTATTTACTGTCTAATATGGTCATAACACACACATAAACATTACTTGTTCATTTGAACACTAACAATTCACTCAAAACTTTTATCAACTAGTTTGTGTGTGTGAAAAACGAATTTTCGTTTCTATGATTCTCAGGCCTATAACAGCCCATAAATAAAACCCTAAGTCATCATTTACACTCAAAAACATCTCCTCTAAGGTTCTATAACAATCACTTAGGTTTTGACACCATTTCTAGTGCAAAACCTCCAACAACATACAACACAATTCTGCAGAATTAATTTCAGCACACTGCTGGAAATTTTTGTAAAGAAAAGGAAGAGTAAGCTAATTTCTTACTTGGTTCTTGACTTAAAGAGTTGAGAGGGACTTGGGAGAGGGTTTAAAGAGAAGATTTGAGGCTTGGATGGGCTGGAAAGGGGCTGTCTTCTTCCACTTTTCCTTGCTGCAATTTCTGCCCTGCAGTTGCACTTCTGCTGCTCTGTTTCTGGTGCTTCACTGTTTCAGCTGAGTGAAGGCACGACAATGACTTTAGTTTGCTGAAAACTTTCAGCCAAGTGTTGCTTATATACTACTCCTACTTCTCTAATTTGCATCCTTGCCCCATCTCTTTTTAATTTCACACAACTTCCTCTCAAATTCTCTTTCTTTTCACTGCTGTCCAGTTTTGTTTATTCTCTGGCAGCTGCTGTTTTCTTCTTTATTTCTCACCTATTTTCATCTTTTCTTGTTGAAATCTTGCTAAATGTTCATTATATATGATTAGCCTTCATGAAAATGGCACTTAAGTCTCATGTTTAACTTGTTTGACCATCATTTTCCCTCCTCCCCTACTCTATACGGGAATCACTTTTGTTTTTGATTTTTATGGTAGCTTTGCACTCTTCACTTGTCTACTTGGCTTCTAAGTGTCTTGTTTATATATCTTATTGATGTTCTATGGAATATCAAGCTTGTCCTTTGATTTATTTTGATTATCATCAATCTCTTATTTAAATCGCTTAATAGTTGTCCATTACTTACGAACAACTAATGTAAAAATTTTCTTAATCGTGCACTCAACATTTTATTTTCTTTAACTTGTCTCTTATCTATGGATGAATTACTTTACTCTTCATTGATCTTTTTCTTGCTAATTTGGTTGTTGTGAAACTCTAGAATGGCTTTCACAAAATCGATGAATCGATTTAGCTTAACACTAACTTGATTCTATTGTAATGTTACTTAATTTTTATAATTGACGAATTTCGTCGTCGATCTTAAGTTGATAAATCTCTAACGCCATGAAATTCAATTAATCTAATGTAGAGATTTATTTTACCTCTCTAATTCATCTTTTAACACTAAGAGGTTATGAATCGAGACTAGGGGTTTACAATTTCTTCCCCCCTTATAAAATTTCGTCCTCGAAATTGGAAACTGCGTACCTTATTCAAACAACTGAGGGTATTGGGCACGCATCTGTGCTTCGGGCTCCCATGTAGCCTCTTCTGCCCTATGATTTCGCCATAGCACCTTCACTAGCGGAATCACTTTATTACGCAACACTTGATCTCTACGATCTAGGATTTCTACTGGATGCTCCTCGTAGGTCAAGTTTTCCTTCAACTGGACCGGTTGCTCCTTAAGAATATGTGAAGGGTCAGCTATATACTTGCGTAGCATAGAGACGTGAAACACGTCATGAATGTTGGCTAACTCTGACGGTAGCCTCAATCGATAAGCCATTTCACCCACCTTGTCTACTATCTCATAGGGGCCTATGTATCGTGGACTCAACTTTCCACGCTTCCCGAATCTCAAAATACCCTTCCAATGTGAGACTCGTAGGAATACTTAATCACCAACTTCAAATTTCAGATCTCGTCTTCGATTGTCTGCATAACTTTTCTGCCTGTCGCTTGCTATCTTCAATCGCTCTCTTATCATATTTACTTTCCCTGTTGTATCTTGGACAATCTTTGGGCCAATTAATTTTCTCTCCCCCACTTCGTCCCAACAGACTGGGGTTCTACACTTTCTGCCATACAACGCCTCATATGGTGCCATACCAATACTAGATTGATAGCTATTGTTGTAGGCAAACTCTATCAATGCTAGGTAATTATCCCAGCTTCCCTTAAACTTCATCACACAGGCTCTCAACATATCTTCGAGAGTCTGAATGGTTCTCTCTGATTGGCCATCTGTCTGTGGGTGAAAAGCAGTACTGAAGTGTAATCTGGTGCCCATGGCATCTTGTAGCTTCGACCAGAATCGAGAAGTGAAGCGAGAATCTCTATCTGATACAATAGACACTGGTGCGCCATGTAGCCTCACAATCTCGTCTACATACAATTGTGCATATCTTTCCAGAGAATAGGTTTGATTAACAGCGATGAAGTGGGCCAACTTCGTCAGTCTATCTATGATAACCCAAATGGCATCATGTCCACGTTGTGTCCTGGGAAGTCCTGTCACGAAATCCATTGTGATCCTTTCCCATTTCCACTCAGGAATGGATAAAGGCTGTAGTAACCCTGCTGGTTTCTGATGCTTAATCTTGATCTGTTGACAAGTTAGGCACTTGGATACGAACTCTGCTATCTCTCTCTTCATACCTCTCCACCAATAGTGGTCTCTCAGAGTCCGATACATCTTCGTACTCCCTGGATGCATAGCATATGCAGAGGAGTGTGCCTTTTCCATGATTTCTTTCTTCAAATCTGTTACATCTGGCACGCATAATCTTTGGCCCAACATTAGTGTTTCATCACTTTGCAAAGTGAAGCTACTCTGCTGTCCAGCCTCTATCTTGCTTCTCAATTCCATCAAGTATTTATCATGAGCTTGTAAGTCTCTAACTCTATCTACTAACACTGGCCGAACATGGAAAGCTGCTACTAGAGCGCCTGATTCTGCTGTCTCTAAACTGACCCTCATAGATCTCAACTCTACTAGCATCTGCAAGTACTCTGCTGTAAGCTGGGCTACAGAGCTAGAGGGTTTCTTGCTTAGTGCATCTGCTACTACATTTGCCTTGCCTGGGTGGTATTCAATGGTGCAGTCATAGTCTTTAATAAGCTCTATCCACCTTCTCTGTCTCATGTTCAAGTCTTTCTGCGTGAACAAGTATTGTAGGTTTTTGTGATCTGTGAAGATCCTGTAAGGTACTCCATAGAGATAGTGTCGCCATATTCTCAAAGCGAACACTACAGCTGCTAATTCTAAGTCGTGTGTTGGATAGTTTACTTCATGCTTCTTTAATTGCCTTGAAGCATAAGCTATCACTCTATCATGCTGCATCAACACACAACCTAAACCTTGCTTGGAGGCATCGCAATATACTGTAAATCCTTCACTTCCTGAGGGAAGTGTAAGCACTGGTGCTATAGTCAGCCTTTGCTTTAACTCATCAAAACTGCTCTGACAGGCTTCTGACCAGATGAACTTCTCTTCTTTTCTTGTTAACTTGGTCAGTGGAGTAGCTATCTTGAAGAATCCTTCTACAAACTTTCTGTAATACCCAGCTAAACCCAAGAAGCTTCTGACTTCTGTTACACTCGTGAATGGCTTCCAATCTACAATAGCTTCTATCTTCTGGGGATCTACTGAAATACCCTCTGCCGACACTACATGTCCCAGAAATGCCACGCGATCTAACCAGAACTGGCACTTGCTAAATTTTGCATACAGCTGATGATCTCTTAGAGTCTGCAATACAATCCTCAAGTGTTCTGCATGTTCCTCTCTACTACTTGAATATACCAGAATATCATCGATGAAGACTATGACAAACTTGTCTAAATATGGTCTGAAGACACGGTTCATCAGATCCATAAAGGCTGCTGGGGCATTGGTTAAGCCAAATGGCATTACTAAAAACTCATAATGCCCATATCTGGTTCTGAAGGCCGTCTTGGGAATATCTTCCCTACGCACCTTCAACTGATGATATCCTGACCGTAGATCTATCTTCGAGAAGATTTTAGCTCTTTGCAGTTGGTCGAACAAGTCGTCGATTCTTGGCAGTGGATACTGATTCCGGATGGTTACTTTGTTTAGCTGTCTATAATCAATACACAAACGGAGGCTTCCATCTTTCTTCTTTACAAACAACACCGGAGCTCCCCACGGTGATGTACTAGTCTTAACGAAGCCTTTGCTCAACAACTCTTCCATTTGCACTTTCAACTCCTTTAGCTCAACTGGTGTCATCCGATACGGAGCTATAGAGATGGGCTCTGTGCCTGGTGCTAGCTCAATCTCGAATTCGATCTCTCTATCCGGAGGTAGTCCTGGAAGGTCCTCGGGAAATACATCAGAGAACTCATTCACCACAGGAACCTCTGTGAATTGTAGCTCACTGTCGCTAGCTTCTATCACATAGACCAAGCACCCCTGGCATGCTTTACGGAGCATCTTATTCGCTCGGATCACGCTTACTAAACTTGTAGAGAGTATTTTTCGCTCTCCACAAAAGATCACATCTGGTTCCCCAGGCTTGCTGAACTGAACCTCTTTTCTATAACAATCTACAGTCGCGCGATGCTTGGATAACCAATCCATGCCCAAAATGATGTCAAAGTCATGAATATCGAGCACTATTAAATTAGCCTCGAACTCATTACTTGCTATAGTCACCTTACTTTTCATGTAAACTCTATCCGCAATTAGCGAATCACCTGTGGGAAGTGACACTACCATGCTACACTTGGTCGGACTCAACTCTATGCCGACTCTATCTATGAACTCTCGAGAAATAAAAGAATGGGTGGCTCCTGGGTCCACCAATACATGAGCATCAACATCAAATAAAGAGATGGTACATGTGACCACATCTGGTGTAGCATCTGCCGCCTGCTGGGTCACTGTATATACTCTGGCGGCCTAACTGTGGGGTCTACCTGTCGGTGCTCTGGGAGGTCTACCTGGCTGTCCTCTGAGGGGTATATCTCTACCTGCTCCGCTACCAGGCTGCCATGCACTAGTAGCTCCTCCAGTCTAGGGGCCTCCCCTATCGGGTCCACAACTCCTACTAGTCTGCCCCTGAACTGTTGATCTGGCCTCCGATGGGCTCGAAGCTACTGCACTGGGACAGTCTCTCATGAAGTGGCCCTCCTGTCCACACCTGAAGCACCCTGTCTTGCCCTGAAGGCACTCACCATGATGTAATCGGCCACATCTAGCGCACAGTGGTCGGCACCTCCAGCTCTGCTGGCTCTTGGACCCTACTGATGATCGGAAAGAACTCTGACTGGTCTGGGGTCTTTGACTCTGCTGCCGACTCTGTGACCCTGCTGAGCGCTGCCCACTCTTGGGCATCTTGCTGGACTCTCCCTGATGGCTACCGGTCCAGCTCCGCTTCTGACTGAATTTCAACTTGGACTCTACAACGGTCTGTGCGCTCTGCTCTACTCTGGTGGCTGCCTCTACCAGCTGTCCATATCTAGTATGCGAGGCAGATGTCACAATGGTCCTAACCGCGGGGTTAAGACCTACCATAAATCTATTGATCTTTTCTTCCTCATTCTCTACAAAGAATGGAACGAGGCGGATCAACTCTGGAAATTTCTTCTCATATTCTGGCACTGAGGAGTCCCCCTGCTCTATTCTATAAAATTCTTGTATTTTAGCATCCTTATAGCTCTTGGGGAAAAATCTGTCTATAAACTCTCTCTTGAACTCGGCTCAGGTGACTCCCTCTGAGTGGCTCTCTGATGGCGCTTCCACCAATCCTTGGCGCGATCCCTCAGTAAGAAGGCTGAGAAGATGACCATCTGATCCTCGGTGCATCTTAGATCTGAAATATTTCTTCATTCATCTCTAGCCATGACCATGCTCTCTCGGGATCCCCAGTCCCGTCATATGGCTTCGCGCCTAACCTGAAGGCGCGCTCTACACTTGCCCCTGTCTCCCGCGAGTGCTTAAGGACCGCGGTTAACATTTGGGTCATCTGCTCCATCTGCCCTGGAGTAGGTCCTGGGGCAGGCTCTGGTCGTACTGACTGTGATGGCTCTGGGTGTGCAAAACTTTCTGGCACGTTGACAGACTCGTCAACCTGCTCTCTATCTGCTGTGGGTGCCTCTGTGGCTACCCGTCTCGTCCTCGGACGATCTCTATGCTGCATAGCTAAGCGTGTACTAATACACTAATAGCCACAAATCACGAAATTTAAATTTCAACAACTAGCTCAATATAATCTGGCATGATAATTTCATGCAATATTTAACTCACAATCTTATGCATAACTTTCTACTTAGCAACTTGCTTCGAAGCATATTCATAACATGCTGAATTCAAATACTATAACTTATACTTTAGCTTATGCAATCGATGAAAGCATAACTCTCAAAATCTTTAAAAATAATGCATGCACAAGTAACTTCGTGCCTTAAGCATAACTAGCGCACAATTTGTGCGAAATAGCTCAAACTTTTCTTTAAAACTTTTTCTTAACTGAACGAGAACCGGGCTCTGATACCAACTTGACAGGACCCTTCCCAGACCTTATCTAAACTCTCGTCTGGAGGATCCGGCCGGGCACTTCAACGGATTCCTCGAAACCGACTCGTCGGATTGAAGACATCCGGGAAGCGAACCCTATCTTTCTGTATCCGGTTTACTCGTTAAAACTTAGTGATTTGATTTTAACTGTTACTGGTTGGGAGGGATAAACCTTTTCTTTGATTCTATTTCAAATTCATGTTATAAAAATTTCGACAGCATAACGGCTGCGTTTTTGATAAACCAAAATTTAACCTGTAAGGAAAATGACACTTCGACTATTTCTGAACACCTCCCAACTTCTTTATTCTCAATTATGCATCAATCATCACCATTTCATAAGCATAAACAATGAATTCAAATTCAACATGTACATATATGAACTATATATATAGAATGCATGATTATATTTACAACTTACAAATTCAACATCAATGTAATTCAAAAGTTAATAGATTAAATACATATACAAAAATGTATATACACGTCTTGCGCTATTGCCCACCTACCAATGTATGTACAAACAAAAGATCTCGATCTCGTCCGACGATGGCACGCAATAAAAACAAACAAGCTACAAAACGAACAACAAGTTAGTGCGATAACATCATAGGATATCATATCACACATACTAACATATAAAATTTCAAGTCTTAAAATTTTCTTTAAAACTCTTCCATGTGTATCCTTGACTCATTCTAACCATCACGGGCGATTATAACTCACGCCAACGTGAAGCTTACTGAGGTATCTCAACCACTACGTTACGGAATTTACTGCATCGTACGTAGGGCGCTAAATCTTATCACTGAGCAACTACAATGCGGAATTTTCTGCGTCGTCTCGTAGTGCTAATTTCTCTATACTCTGAGCGACTACGGACGGAATTTTCTGCATCGTCACGTAGCGCTATACTTTTCTATAAACTGAGCGATTACGGACGGAATTCTCTGCGTCGTCACGTAACGCTAAATCTCATAGCTTTTTAGGCATACACATGGGTTTTTCTACTACTTTTCTAGTGCCAAAGCACAAAACTCTTTAGTTCAAAAACCTCTTAACACTTTTCTCATTTCATTCTTTTTAAAAGCAACTTAGTATTACTTTCTATTAACATATAGATTCCATAGGAATCTATACGCTTAACTTTGACCTTAACATTAACCATCATTTTCAATTTCATTTATTTCTTAGTTACAATGTTTATGATAAACAATCAAGAATTTCCAAAGAATTGGAAACAAGCATAAGTGGCGAACCACTTACCTCGAAGCCGCGTCACTCCGTGTCAAGCGTCTCGACGAGACTCGTCACCTACACAATATTTTCTCATCATTATTAATAACAAAACTCAATTCTCAACTATGAGGTCAAGAATCTCAACTAAGATCATTTTTTCTCTATATATCCTCCTAACTTGTTTCTACTCAACCGAGGCTCTCTAATCCCAATTTTTGTGTAAAAGTTTTAGTTTTAGACCCTTAGGGATCACCCCATGCGGTCCGTTTAATTGTTGGAGGCTTAAAACGAAAAATCACATTTTTAATTTAAACGGACAGCCCTTGACAGTGTGCACTGCGACGCACTGCTCGGGGCTCCGTTTTCCTTCGTTCTTTTTCCTACGGCTCACTTATATCCCATTCTAGTCACACGATAAATTTCATTGAGAAATATTATCGTTTGCTAGGTCAAAATTAAGGAAAACATCACTTTTTCGGGCATTTTCTAGCACGTTTAGTGCGTGTTTTGTATATTTTCCGTTTCGGATTAGCGACGCTAATTTTTCTTCCATAGCTAAGCTTCATTTAACTAATAATGATGAACCAAACTCAAACCATGCAATAAAAATTGCATTAGGATAGTCGTTTCACTTCTCAGAGCTTAACGGCACTATTTTGTGTATAACTTGCACAATTTTTATCGGATTCGATCCGTTCCAAAACCTATGGTTTTCTATGGTTCCTAGGCATCATTTGAGGTGTAGAACACCCCCAAATAAGCCAAATATGGTCAGGTCTCCCCTAGCTAAAAATTCAGTTCGGGAATCACTAATATTGTCAAAACTAGCTCTCTTGAGCTTCTCTTATTCCCACATGCTTTCCTATGCTTTTCTAATCATTTTTATGCTCAAACTTGGGTTCAAAACCTCTAAATTTCAGAGCTTATTTACTGTCTAATATGGTCATAACACACACATAAACATTACTTGTTCATTTGAACACTAACAATTCACTCAAAACTTTTATCAACTAGTTTGTGTGTGTGAAAAACGAATTTTCGTTTCTATGATTCTCAGGCCTATAACAGCCCATAAATAAAACCCTAAGTCATCATTTACACTCAAAAACATCTCCTCTAAGGTTCTATAACAATCACTTAGGTTTTGACACCATTTCTAGTGCAAAACCTCCAACAACATACAACACAATTCTGCAGAATTAATTTCAGCACACTGCTGGAAATTTTTGTAAAGAAAAGGAAGAGTAAGCTAATTTCTTACTTGGTTCTTGACTTAAAGAGTTGAGAGGGACTTGGGAGAGGGTTTAAAGAGAAGATTTGAGGCTTGGATGGGCTGGAAAGGGGCTGTCTTCTTCCACTTTTCCTTGCTGCAATTTCTGCCCTGCAGTTGCACTTCTGCTGCTCTGTTTCTGGTGCTTCACTGTTTCAGCTGAGTGAAGGCACGACAATGACTTTAGTTTGCTGAAAACTTTCAGCCAAGTGTTGCTTATATACTACTCCTACTTCTCTAATTTGCATCCTTGCCCCATCTCTTTTTAATTTCACACAACTTCCTCTCAAATTCTCTTTCTTTTCACTGCTGTCCAGTTTTGTTTATTCTCTGGCAGCTGCTGTTTTCTTCTTTATTTCTCACCTATTTTCATCTTTTCTTGTTGAAATCTTGCTAAATGTTCATTATATATGATTAGCCTTCATGAAAATGGCACTTAAGTCTCATTTTTAACTTGTTTGACCATCATTTTCCCTCCTCCCCTACTCTATACGGGAATCACTTTTGTTTTTGAGTTTTATGGTAGCTTTGCACTCTTCACTTGTCTACTTGGCTTCTAAGTGTCTTGTTTATATATCTTATTGATGTTCTATGGAATATCAAGCTTGTCCTTTGATTTATTTTTGATTATCATCAATCTCTTATTTAAATCGCTTAATAGTTGTCCATTACTTACGAACAACTAATGTAAAAATTTTCTTAATCGTGCACTCAACATTTTATTTTCTTTAACTTGTCTCTTATCTATGGATGAATTACTTTACTCTTCATTGATCTTTTTCTTGCTAATTTGGTTGTTGTGAAACTCTAGAATGGCTTTCACAAAATCGATGAATCGATTTAGCTTAACACTAACTTGATTCTATTGTAATGTTACTTAATTTTTATAATTGACGAATTTCGTCGTCGATCTTAAGTTGATAAATCTCTAACGCCATGAAATTCAATTAATCTAATGTAGAGATTTATTTTACCTCTCTAATTCATCTTTTAACACTAAGAGGTTATAATCGAGACTAGGGGTTTACAAGGGGTGTGTGATACTATTGTGTTTTGATCTCTTTGAGTCCTAAGATATGCATATTTAATGTTAGAAAATCATATGGGGGTGTTAGAATTAACAAAGGAAACTAGATTTCATTATTGATGCTTTTGACTTGATGAAGGACAGTAGCCTATGCATAAGTTTTGTTGATGTTTATGGCATATTTAAGGTCCTAAAAACTACATGAATGAGTAGGAATCAAGGTAATTAGAATGGATGTACATGGGTGCATAAATAGCATACAAACTAGTAAAAAATAAAGTGATAGTAGAGTGAAAGAATAAGCATTTGAAGGGGTTATAGAGACCTGCACGAAATGGGCTTAGTTGGGGTTGTTTAAGACCTCAAAACATGCATAAATGTCATAGCAAACCATAGAAATTTGAAGGGAAAGGTTTGATAAAAATTGAGGAAGTTATGACTTAAATAGTGCACCTATGTAGTCGTAAAGTAAATTGAGAATGTAAATGCATTCTTTGATGCATGAAATGAATGTAATCAATCATAATTGAGTAAAAGAACCTTAGATACGAAAAAAATGACATTATTGCATGTGTGATGCAAAAATGTGCATAAAAAAGTGTTGAAAAATAAGTGTTTTTCCTAGGTTTTACCTCTCGATATTTAAAATTTTTCGAAACTATTTTACAAGGGATCTAAGTGGCAGATAAGAAGGTGATCCAAGCAAAAACAGAAGCGAAACAGCTCGCGAATGGGCTGTGAATAGTATTATGTTTTAGGGGTTCGAAAATTTTGACTTTTCGTTTCGGGCTTCTGAAAATTTTACGGACTGCGTAGGGATGTTCCTAGGGGTGCATAAGTTAAACTTTTGCAAAAAAATCATAATTAGAAAGTCTCGGTCAAGTTAGAACCTAATAGAGAAAGTTGTAGTCAAAAGGGCATTGTAAAGAGTTTTTAAGGTTGAAAGCAATGTGTGTAGTTTTGTATAACACATTGTAATGTATTTTAAATAAGAACGTGTTGTGCAGGTGACGAGCAGGCCAACGGAGCTCGGGAGCCTCGTTGACGAGTATAGCTCATTTGGTGAGGTAAGTGTCTTATCACTTGCATCTATTCCAATTTCTAATTTAAATTACGAATTATGTAATCAAACGAATTCAAAAATGATTTTCAAATCCTAAATCTGAGTTTTCAATATGTAATCTCTTTATGAGATTCAAAAAGGGAAGAAATAAAAAACTAAGTTGATTCCAAAATATTTGAATCGAGAAAATTTTTAAGAGTTTGAAAATTTAAAGGTTTTGTGCTTTTGCACTTAGTGAAACAATTTCAAAGCCCATGTATATACCCTAAGTTAATTTAGATTTAGTGCTACGTGACGATACAGAAAATTTCGTCCGTAGTTACTTAGTTTTCATAATATCTAGCGCTACATGTACGACACAGAAAATTACGTACGTAGACGTTAAGATATAGAGAGATTCTAGCGCTGCGTTTTGATATAGAAAATTTCGCACGTAGTCGTTTAGACTTACAACTTTGACACTACGTTGTGATGCAGCAAATTCAGCATCGTAGTGGTCTAAATATCTTAGTAGCTTCACGTTTGACATCAGTCGAAAACCGCCACGTGATGGTATGAGTATACTGGGGGTATACATGGAGTTTTTAGAAAGAAAGGTTTTCTAAACCAAGGATTTGGTATTTAATTAAATTTATGAGTCATTATGTAATTATACTTTATATTTTCTTATTTAATGAACTAATGCATTTGCTTTTGTGTAGTGTATATATTCTAATAGGTGACTTAGTAGATGGTTTTTGCTTCGAGAGAATCATCATTAAACACTTTAGGTGGGGAATTTGATGATTATATTAACTGAACAAATATATTTTGTGATTGTAAATAATTAACTAAGTAATTGTATGGTTAGAATGTGGATATTAGAATAATTGTAAACCAATGATATGATATGCTTATACAAATATTTTTGATGTTTGCATATGAATCGTATACAACACTAAATGTTTAATAATCTAGATTGCATTAGGAAACTAATAGAAATGTTGATTTGTGGAATGAATCAAGTATATGTATGATTGTTGTGAAAAAGTATGAAGAAAATGCATGTTTGTGGCCAAAAGAAGTTGGGTGGTGATTTGAAATAGTACGAAGTGTGTTTCTTTTACAGAAAAAATTTTGGGATTGTTAAAAATATAGTCGTCATATTACCGAATTTTCTTAAAATTCATTTTAAAATTTGAAATCGAAAAAAAAAATTTACACCAACCTAGCTATTTTCAATGAAAAAAAAAATTTACACCAACCTAGCTATTTTCAATGAAAGCGAGTTTTCCGTTTAAGTAAAGAAAGTAAACGGGCAAGATTAAAGGGTTCGCTCCGCGGATCTCTTTTATCTGACAAGTTAGTTAAGAAAAGTCTGTTGGAGTGCCTGGCAGGACCCTTCAGATAAGAGATTAGAGAGAGTCTGGTTTGGGTCTTATCATTGATGCTTGTAAGAGTGTGGGAATTGGAAAAGAAGTGTTAGGAGTAAGTATGCGTAAGTTAAGGCGGGAGCTTTTTGAGTGTGAGCTGGTAGATATTCGCAACCCTTTTTCAACCTTACTCGGGCTCAGATTCGAGCGCGAGCTCACTAGGAGTGCGCTGAGTGAGGACTCTACCCGTTATGATGTTTGGCCGAGCTGGCCTAAACAAGAGCTCGCAAAAAAGGGCGAGCTGAAAGGTGCTTGTGAATAAAGCTGAGCTAGAAAGTAACAGCTCACTGAAAAGGGTGAGCTGAGTGAGCTCGTTGAGATGGATAATGCCCCCAAATCGGGTTGAGTTGGACAAGGTGAGAGCTTGCTAAAAGGACGAGCTGGGGTGCGAGGTAGCAACTTGAGCTGGACTGGCAGCACTGCTATCTGTTATAGCTGAGATGAATAAATAAAAATAGTGATAATAGAAGGGATTAGGACTTGAAGTGTGTTCCATGGATGCATGTTCTAAGAGAGGTCGTTGTTGAATGTAAATATAGGTGACCAGCAGGCTGATGAAGGACGCTGAAGGAGCAGCTGTTGGTAAATTGGGCAACGGACAGTAAGTGTGAAAATGTTTTAAATATTTTTCAGTTTCCTTTGCAAACTATGATAGATTTTCATTACTTGTTCTTTTTTTTAGCTTATTAATGATGTATCTTTTAGCATGCAAAGAAACAGTTTATATATGAGATGGTATGCAAAAGTTTATTACTATATTTAATGAAAAAGAAGTTGAAATTGAGCTATAGAAAAAGAAAAGATTTTCAAAGACTAGTGGACGACCCAAGTTTATAGATAGATAAACCTTGTAGCTTTAGACCCGACCAGTATACCCGTAGTGTATGGCAAATGTTGGGAGGGTTAATCCTACTAACATTCGGGGGATCGAGTCTGTTATGTCTGTCGTGTCCCCCTCTATACTTGTAGGGTATTATCTTGCTATACAGTGTGCGATGGTAGTTCCGTCACGTAGTAGCGGGATGTCTTTGTGGCTTTGTCATGGTGTGTGATGCTAGCTTTTACGCCACGTTAGCCCCCATACTGCGCAGAGTTGGTCTGACCACTTATGTGGTTATAGCTTCCCTTGGGTTCCCATTAGTGCAGTTTTTTTGAAAAAGAAGCATACCATTATGACAAAATTTTAGAAAGAAAATGTTTTAGAAATATTTTAGAAAACTATAAAATAATTTAGCACTTTATGTAAGATTTCGGAACTTTAAAATGAATTTATAAAACCCAAGTTTTTAGAAAATAAAAATGCTTTTAAGAAAATGTTTTTCGGGAAGTAAACTTCTATAAAAGATAAATTTAAATAGAAATATTTACGCACTCAGTGGGTTTTGTAGCTCATAAAGTTTTTTAGTTTTATGTTACAACAACCTCCTAGATGCGGGAACAAAGGATCAGGGTACTAGTTCGCCTCGAACAAATTAGATGAGATAGACAATCGACAATGCTGTAGAGTTTCTTTTGTAAAAATTATGACTTGGATTTTAATTATGTAATTCGTGCATATTTTGATTGTGAACTAATTTGTGAAACCTTTTATGACGCATGCATGTTTTAGATATCCAAAGTATTGAAATATTCTTAATTGTGTTTGAAAAATCTATTCTAAAAATTGAAATGAGATTTTATAAGGTACGATTTATATGTTTGTAAATTATAATTAGTTATGGTTTGCTCCACGACAACTTTCTGGGTCATGTTAGTTAGACTTCAGAAGAGTTTCGTGGGATGCCCGGTAGGACCGCTAGATTCATTAGAAGGAATTTGGGTCGAATCTTGTCAATTAAAACTTATAAAATGTTAAAAAATAATTGAGCTGTTAAGGTAAAAATAGAATAACTAGAAAGACACTAGTCATAGACTAATCAATTAATAAGGACGACAATGATACTAGTAGTCTTACCTTGACTTGGAACTTGTAAATCACTTCTAAAGTATGTATTTAAGTTTCCTATGAGTTAGATCATCACTCATTTTCGGTCTAGTCCAACTCAACCCAATTTTCTGATTAGGTGTCTTAAACTCAATCCCATCAACTGAATAGGTCATTACTTTTTGCCTGAAACCCGATCCTGTTTAGGGTGGTTAGCCCAAACTAGACCCATTTTGATCCGATTTAATTTTCAACAAGTTGCAAAATATATATTAAAGATAAATATGGAAACAGTAGGTAAATAGTAAACTTTGAAATAACTCAATCTTTACTTCAAGTTAATATCATATCTAAATAATATCAGTAAAAAGCTCATGAAAACTATAAATTCATTGAGTGCAAACACTAAAATAATAAGTATCACAAAACAAAGTTTCATTACATACACCAAAATAATAACTAATACATAACAAAGTTCCATAACATAGTAATAATGCACAATACAGGAAAAATCAACTATAATAAGAGTAATAATCCTAATAAAATTAAGATTTGAGTGATAAAAATTTAATAAAACAATTTAACTGGATTGAATCATGTCAAAAGTATTTGACCCAAACTTGACCCAATACAAGACTTGGTCAAACTGATTAACTCAATCCCGATTCGAAACCTAATTTCAATGCTTCAAACCCACCCCAAACAGATTGGGGACTTACCGTTTGGATTAGCTCGAGTCTTTTAGCCATCCGTAGACACCATTCATTTATCATGAGAAATTAGAAAGAAAATTATAGTCTAGCTTCATTTTTCTTTAGTGTTTTGATTATTTAATTTCTGCAATCTCCTTTTCCTTTTCTGTCTTTCTTTTTACTTTTTTTTTTTTTTTCTCAATATTGTTTTTCCTTCTACTAAGGTTTGTTTTCTTTTACTTATAAATAATAATACATTTAAAAGTTATAAATGTTAAAAAATAATTTAGTTTATGATGTAAACATACAAAAACTAGAAAGACTGATTTTCTCTTCAAGTTTTTTCTTCACTTTCTAACGGGCCCCTCTTCTTTCACTACTAGATAACCTGCCTGGCAACCTCACGATAGTCTTCCAGTCAAGATATGCTCAAGCTAAAAAGTTCCTGTGAAGCTAAGTCTTTTACTTTTTTCGAAAACCCTTTTTAAAATTCTTGGAAAATTTTGCAAACGGACATGGAAGGAAACTTATTATTTTTAAAAGAGTGTTTGCAAAACATAGTTTACAAAATTCCGATAGTATGACGATTGTTTTTCTAGAAAATTTCACTCTATAAAAACGTGGTATAAAACCTGTACACTTCGAAACCCACATAATCTTAACTTCTAGGCTTCAGGCCCTCATTCATTTCCATAATCAACCACAACCATGATTTCAATTTGGAGACAATTCAAAAATCATTAAACTTAAATAAAACATTGTGCACACATGGTTTTGAAAACACAATGCAAAAGCATAGTGTGTATCCTCCAAAATAATATTACAAAACATGCAACAATTTTCAAATAGTTATGCATGTACATGGTATTTCAAAATAACCCGGTGCAGTAGCGTTGCGTCTTCAGCCCACTTGCATATTCAACGGAGCTCCTTCTAATTGTCGGCTCATACTTACACCTGGGTAGGGTTTTTATAAAGCATGAAAAGAATGGTGAGTATTAACTCAGTGAGTGAGTAAACTTTTAGACTTTGAAATTCGTTTTCAAAATATATATATCCTCCCAAAATAATTTGAAAATCTAATGATTTATTTTGAACTGATAAAACTGTAAATCTAGCATTTAACATATAGATGTTTCTGCTTGAAAGTTAATAATAATTTCGTAAATCGTAAATCTTTCTTGCTTTCTAAACCTCATGTTTAATGACATGCTTGAAATTTAATAAAACTGTAAATCTAGCATTCAGCATATAAATGTTTCTGCTTGAAATTTAATAATAATTTCGTAAATCCTAAATCTTTCTCGCTTTCTAAACCTTATGTCTAATGATGTGCTTTTCTTTTTGAAACTTGCCTTACAAGGTAGCCCAGGGAAACTCATCTTTACATGACGGTACCCGAATATAACAGTGTCAGAGCTTGTGCTCGTCACTAGGACTAAGGAATGCTATCTATGTAGTCGCAGATGCGGGACCTCAAGGATCATGATTCCTTCCGACATCATGTTGATCTATACTACCGTATGTGTGCAGAGGGTGACACACTGACTCAAATCACACACCCTCCCCCAAGTTAGTGACTCTCCCAACCAATCTACCACACATGCACATGGTACTTCGGTCTGTACTACTGGGGATTAGGGTAAACCCAAGACATATGAAACCTTTCAATATACTTAAAACTTTCTTTCTCTTTAACCTGACTAGAAAGCATATTGGTTAAGCTTGTAAAAATTTTGTTCTCTAGTATACGGTTTATAACCGAAATACTTTCTTTCTAAGGCAAAAGCCTAAAGTTTTACTAAGGCAAAAGCCTAAAACTTTCGAAATTCCTTAACATGTTTTTTCTATATATGTATTTCATTCAAACTTTCTATTTTGCCTTACTTCTAAAATAAATACATTTATATCATAAATTTAAGAAGCTATACATGCATTACGATGAAAACAATAACCTGCTAAAAGCCAGCTCATAAAGCTTGATAAATCGAATACGAATATGATATCGCAATTACGCTTATTTAATTGATAAAATTAATAAAAACTTTGTATAAATCTACACTCACAACTTGCTAACCACATAATAACCACTCTTTCACATCCTCCTTTAGCTCGTTGCTTTACCTGTATTTTAACACAAGCGTGATTTCTATTTAGCAGTTACACATGCATCAACAAATGCTTTTAACTACTCAAGGGTATCGAAATACCCTTTTCCAAGTTATAATGACTTCAATCATTCATATACAATTTTCATTCGAAATTTCTAAGACCTAAACATGTAAAACACATCAATTCAAGTCTAAACTTCATACGAACGCATTAAACGTATTTTTGGACTATTTTACTCTTGATTGGCCGAATATGCACTAATTTTTACACCATCAATCTTATTCGATTTTTCTCATCGCAAATACTTTCAAACACACATAATATGGTGTAAATTCAATTCAATTTCATAAAACATCATAATTGCACAAGTATGAAAAGCATAGCCGTAAAATGACCATTTGACATTTAATGCATTTTCTTTCAATTCCAAGTTAATTTTATCATCCAAATGACTTATAAACTCATTCAAATAATTCAAAAATAATTATCTAACACTTTGTTACACTCATAACCAAAAACATGGCAACCTATATACCAAAACTTTGCTTCAAATTTTTAACATCAAATTTTAACACTCTAACATCTTTATATGTATGGAATTCACTCAAATAAAAGGAATTCAATTTGGATCACTTATTATCCCTCTTGGCTGAACCCTAACCTATGCATAAACCATATGTTTACTTCTCATTTCAACATTAAAATTCAGCACTTTAACAAATTTACATGCATGAAATTCACTCAATTTATTTGAATTGATATTAAATCATTTAATATCTTTTTTGGCTGAATTACATATCAATGCAGAACACAAACTTTTCTTCAAATTAAACCATTAAATCCCATCATAATCTCATCACATTTCATGGCAAAACATTTAAACAAAATTTAAACCACAAAAATCCTTTCTTGGCCGAATACTGCATGCATAATATCATAAATATTTTCATCATGTTTTTCACTTGCATGCACATCAAAATCACTTAAAAAATCATGGCAAATAATCTAGTATCCAAACCAATACTAACTCAACTCAAATCACATCATATTACATAGCAAAGCATCCAAACAAAATTTAAATCAATAAATCCATCTTTGGTCGAGACTACATGCGTTCCAACATCAATATTTCCTTCAAATCTTACACCAATCATCATATGCAACACAACATCCATGGTTTTGAGACTTTAAATCTTCAAACTTCAAAACAAAATCACAACCAACCTATCACAAATATAATATCACAAAAACCAAGTTCTTACTTCTTGAAACCCACTCAAAATGGATGAGCCTTGATCCTAGTGTTTCATGAAACTTTCTTTGACATGAGAATCACTCAAAATCGCTTCAAAATTCTCCACGCATCATGTTGCCCTCTTGGCCGAGACATACCCCTTCTTTCTTCTTCTGTGGCCGAATGCCTTCTTCTTTCTTGCAAATGATTTCTCTCTTGCTTCTTCTTTCTTCAAAAGGGTTTGCATGTGTTAGAAAACACTTAAAAACAACTTAAGAATAAACAAGAGCAGCAAGTTTATCTTAGTCCTTCACCTCTCGGCCAAAACACCTCTTTTTCTCTCCTTATTGCTTCTTGACCAAGACCTCACTTTTCTCTCTCACAAATGTGTTTGTTTTGTCTTTCTTTCAATTTAACTTGCACTTTATATATGCTTTACATTGCAATGACATGTGTCATCAATTTTTCATGCATGAACCACAATTGTCACATTTCCTTTTTCCTCTTCACGTTATATGTCCTGCACTTGTCACAAATGCAATGTTCTTTTCTTCCACTTGGTCCACATGTCACACATTCATACATTCTTTTTTCACATGTTACCCATGCATGCTGTGAAGCCCGAAATTTTCTCTATTTAGGAGAAATAAAATTTTTTCTGATAAATAGTGTTTTCAGATGAATAATATTTTCGAGTAAATAGTGAATTTTGAATTCGTAAAACCCAAAATTTTCTCTCTGTAGAAGAAATAAATTTTTTTTCTGTGAATAGTATTCGTATGCGTAGTGATTTTCGGAAAGTGGACCACACGAATCAAAAGTTCTAGAATTAGTACTAGTGTTAAACAAAATTGAGACGGATAAAAAATAAATCTATTTGAAGAGATTTTAAGTGATCCGAAGTTATTAGATGAAAATACTCTATTCGATACTAGTACCATATATAGGATTTATGAAGAAATAAAATAAATTAAAGTGCTCAGATAAAAAATTAAATTTCTAGAATAATTTCCTAATAGAACGGAAATGATTGATAAGTTTTCGGATAGATCCGGATGAGTAAATTAAGTTCCAATAAAATCCCCGGATAGTGCGGTAATGATTAATAAAATTCTTAGGAAAGTCCAGATAGGTAAATTGAATTCTAATGAAATTATCATATAAAGCAGATATGGTTCAAATGATAAATTGAATTCTAGTATATTTCTCGGGAAGTTCGGGGATGGTTTTCAATTTCGAAATCATAAATTAACTTAATATGGACGGATCCGGATAAGTAACTGAATTCTAATGAAGTTTTTGAATGTAAAATTAGATTATAATAAAATTTTCAGATTGACCTAAAACGATTCCGAATACGAAAAAGAATTTTTTAAGGAATTGAAAGACTTGAAAAAGATGCATGAAGTGGGACACTTGTCATGAGATGAATGGAAGAGTGAATTCATGCAAGACAAGTGTCACAAAGAAATCATGCATGGCTTGACAAATGGATGGTGATTAACGCTTTTGAATGGCAAGTGTAAGGTGCCAATTAAACATATCGATTTAAGTGGAAGCAATTAAAGAAGAGAAGCAACCACACACACACATACATTTGGTCACACCAAGAAAACCGAGAGGAAGAGAGAACCAAAAGAGAAGCACTTCATTTTTGCACATTCAGTCAACAACATAAGCTCTTCCTCTCTCACGACACAAACATCCTCTCAGTCAAAAGCAAGCAAACAAGAAGCAATCGGTCAAGCATAATTCAAGAGAAAGAAGTGCAGTTCGGCCATAAGTGAGGGAGCTGTTCTGCCGAGATTCAACAAAGGAACAATAGCTGGTTCATGGTGATTTAAGGTGAGTTTTGAAGATATTTTTGAAGCTTCTTCTCACATGCATGAAGAATATATCAACCTAGAAGAGAAATCTAGTCATATGAGATTAGTTTGAAAGATAAATTTTGAGTTTTCCATGAGTTGTTTGTGTAGTTTTTGGATTCATGGTTTTGGATGATTTTGTGATGAAATAATGTTTGGGTTTGTGGTGTTCTAATCTTAAGATGATGTAAATGGATTTACATGTGGTTTTGGGATGAAAATTGAGGAGAAAATTCGGTGTTGAATGCTTGATAGTTCACGGTCAAAATGATGGAAAATGATGTAAAAGTAGTTTGAGTGTGTTGTTATGAATTTTGGTGTGATATTGGTGTGTAAACCTTGATGGAAAATTTGAAAATGTGTTGGAATGCATTCGGTTGAAAATGGATAACATGGACCAAAATTGAGTTGAATTATTTTGAGTGATTTTTTTCATGTTAGTTATGTGTTGAAAGATTGGATTTCGGTGTTGAAATTAGAAGCAAAACTTTGGTATATAAGCTGCCATATTGATGTTTAGGTGATGGAAAATTGTTTTGAGATGTGTTGAATGATGTTATAGTTGTTTTGATGATGAAAATAACTTAGTGATTCAAAAGAATGCATTAGAATGATGAATAAATGTTTTTGTATGTTTTGAATGATTTTGTAGCTTGCGTCGATGAAAAATTTAACACGAAAGTGAAAGAAATTCATTGGAATATAAAATGGTATATCACGGCTAACATAGGGGAAAAATGATTCGAAAATTTAATTTAATGTGTTAGTGTGGAATTAGGATTCAAATGGACTGTTTTACAAGTTTAAATGTTAAGAAATTTGAATGAAAAGTAAATACAAATAATTGATGTGGATAAAATCTTGAAAAGGATGTTTCGATATTTTCGTGTAGTTAGGCATTAATGCATATCGACGCATAATAATGAAAATGTAGATGCGAATGAAATTGGATGTACGAATAACGTTGGTTGCAACGTTGCCTAAGAATAGATTATAAAAATGTGTAGGTAACGCGGAGGCGAGGGAACCCGAATTCATAAATCATCATGAGATAGAAAAATGTGAGTATCCTAACAAAAATGATTTGAAATGTTTATATTTCTATTTGTATTGATTTTATATGTCATATTTAAATTCATGCTACTATTGATTGAAAGTTAATATTTATATGATAAATGACGAACGAGAGCCTATTCGCATGAATTTCTAAAGTTTTGCATGAAATGTGAGCTTTATGATGAACAACAAATGTTTGGAAATATTTTTATGGCCTATGATATGCTTTATAGATATTCATACTTTGAACACTTGTGTTGTGCCCGTTTTCGCGATTTGTGTAAATGGGTCAGTAAAGGCCCAACTGGACATGAACAGGAGCAGAAGCCCAGAAGGACCATGCCTCCAACCACTGCCACGAGCTCGCCAGATCGCGAGATCGCACCACAGACAGATCATCCCACCGTCACTTCATCCGCATCAACAGTAACCCAGGTCGCCTGATTTGGTAGACCCCTGGTCCATTCCGACAGAAACTGTTCGCAACAAATTGTCAGAATCACCAACTTTCCTGACTCCACGCCGGAAATCACCCGTACAATTACCCAGAAGCATTCAATGCGGCGGCTATGCAATTAATGAAGGAAAGACCCCTCCTGATGCATTAAATGCAAACGTGTGCGGGGGCAGAATAATCATCACCTGTACAATTAATGAAGCATGGCTATGTCAAAGTTAGTGGTAAATGGCCGTTACATGTAACGTGTATGACAATCTTTTGTATTTTTTCTATCACCTCCCTCTCTCTATAAATAGAGGAGATTTTCACTGTACAAAGAGGCTGAACAATATACAAAACTACTATCACTCTGCCAAAATAACATCAGAGTGGTCGTGGACGTAGGCGCAGTCGCCGAACCACGTAAAAATCTTTGTGTCTTGCATTCTTGCTCCCCCTTTCTCATCTCTATTGATCACTTCATTAAACTCTTCTAACTGTCACGATCAATATTGCTTGAATTTAATCAAGCTCTACCAACCTTAAACTGCATTTACTATGCATTTATCACACATTCGTTATCGTTATCACCCCCTTTGATTACCTTGTTCGCAGTTTGGGCCCCAGAATCTTTGCGTTGACCGTTTCCGAACGTCAACATCTTTTGGCGCTGGAAGGAGGGCCCAACGGCGACCTGGTAATCTCTCGCCGGTTCATTATTCTATATTTGCTCACGTTTGTTTACTATGGCCAGAATCAAGGCCACAAGGAATGTCAGAGTGGCAGATGAGCAACCTGAAGTTCGAGAAGACCAGCAGAGCGCCTCACCTTCCAGAGACAAGGTCGCTCAGGAATGGCAGCAGCGCCAGCGAGCTCTGGAAGATACAGTTAGGGAGTTAACAGCGACGATCAAGGCGTTGGTAGAAGTCCAAGCCCATACCATGCAAAGGCAGGTGGAGGCCGCACCGCCAAGGAGAGCTCGCCGTCAGCCTTCAGAAGAGATCCCAACTCCAGAGGGAGTAGCTGCCAGGGATAGGTCACTGATGGAGGGATCAGCTCGCTCCTCGAATCTAAACCCAAGGAGAGCCAGGAGACAGAACCAGGAGCGACAAATCTCACCTCGCCCAAATGAGATAAGGGCGAGGGTGAGTCCAGAGGGTGATAGGCTCGTAGAAGGAAGCCGCAGACAAGAACGAGCTCGCGAGCCCCGCGCAGATCATGAGCCCGAGCCACGGGGGGCTCCAAGGCGTATAGGAGCCCTCAAAGAGGAAAACAGATCGCAGGACCGTCCCTTGGGGGAGCAGGAGAGCACAAGTGAATGGAACCCCAGTCGGCGATCTCTAACTCAAGACCTAATGGTAGAGGAATTATTGCAGAGGGTCCGGCAGTTGGAGGCACGACCTGGAGGCCAGAACAGGGAAGAGCGAGAGGACCGCAGGGTACCATTCACCGGGAGATCGAAACACACCCCTGCCAGCAAAGTTTAAACTCCCCAATATCCCTCCATACAATGGCAGGACGGACCCCTACGACCATCTAGACGCCTTCAATGTGCAGATGGATCTCCAGACGGACGACTCATTGGTGAAATGTCGGGTGTTCCCAACTACCCTAGGGGATGCCCCGCGAGCTTGGTTCAAAGGCCTTCCAGCCCGTAGCGTCAGGAGCTGGAGTGAATGTTAGAAGAAGTTCCTAAATCAATATAAAGCCTTGAGGAAGCAGTTCGTGCCCACCTGTCATCTTGCCACTATTTTTAAGAGGCAAAACGAGTCCTTGAAGGACTACATCACTCGATTCAGAGAGGAGGTGAGTAATGTGGAAACCCCCTTACACGAGAGTATTTTGACAGCCATTTTTGCAGGACTCAGGAAGGATGGGAAGCTATACGAAAGTATCTATAAATCCCCGGTGAAGGATCTGAGAGAGTTCTATGAGAGAGCTGCCAAGGAGATCAGGTGGGAGGAAGCCTTTGGGGCCAAGAAACCCAGTAGTCAGCGAGGTGAAGCTAGCAGTTCCCACCGTGAGAAGAGGAAGAACCACGACGGGGACAAGCCAGGAGAGCAAAGACATCAGTCTGCCCATGTGATGGCAAAACGAGTTAAACCTGGGCCAAGGAGGGAGCGACCTCGGCATCAGGGTCGATATGAAAGCTATAACATGCTATCAGACAGGCAGGACAGAATCTTCGCCACGGAAAGAAACAGGGAGAATTTCGGGAAACCACCCCCGACAGGAATGCCCAATCGGCGTCGGGACCCGAAGAAGTACTGTGCCTACCACAACGAGAACGGGCACAATACGTCAGACTGTTGGCAATTAAAAGATGCCATCGAAGAGTTGATAAGGTGAGGCCGCCTAGGAGAATATGTTGTGCAGCCCGCAGGGAGACGACCTCAGTATCAACGACCTTATGACCAAGACCAGCAGCCCGAGCAGCAGCAGCCTCAACGAGCTTCGGAACTCGAGCGCGAGCCCGCGGTAAGAACGATTTTTTCTATTCACGGTGGGCCTCATATGGCAGGTACTTCAAACAGGTCGCATCGGAAGTACATCAGGGAGGCCAACCATACCCTGCTAGCAGAATATGGAGGGACTGAGGGACCCACCAAAAAGGCCAAGGTGTCCCTGGATAGCATAGTGTTCACAGAAGAGGACGTGAAGGGAGTGCGCTGGCCCCATAATGATGCAATTGTAATCCGGGCCCAAATCAGTAATGTTGAAGTGTGAAGAATAATGATCGACACTGGCAGCTTGGTTAATGTCATGTACAAGGACTGCTATGATCAGATGGGGTTGGAAGCTGAGCAGTTGATACCTTCGCCGGAACCCCTCTATGGCTTCACAGGGGATGCAGTGATACCGATGGGCCAGATCAAACTACCTCTCACCCTTAGGGAGCCGGGCCGGCAAGCTACAGCCCTTACAGATTTCCTGGTCATCAATAGCCCGTCGGCCTACAACGTGGTCCTAGGACGGCCTTCGATGAACGAGCTGGATATGGTCACTTCCACCAGGACACTGACAGTTAAATTCCCTACTCCCAATGGGGTAGGCCGCGTCAGGGGAGAACAGCAGCTGGCCAGGCGATGTTATGAAGACGCAATGAAGATGGGGGTCCGAGGAAGGAAAGTAAATGTGGTCTCAGGTGGCCAGCCCCAGCGAGCTCTGAAGCAGGAATAAGCACCGACATCGACCCTCGCGAGGTGGATGCAGATAGGGCCATGGGACCTATT
Organism: Litchi chinensis; assembly: GCA_019925255.1. Classification (NCBI taxonomy): domain Eukaryota; kingdom Viridiplantae; phylum Streptophyta; class Magnoliopsida; order Sapindales; family Sapindaceae; genus Litchi; species Litchi chinensis. Next base: position 8,111,981 of record CM034467.1, read on the forward strand.
GAAGAGCTAGAGGACGTGCAGGTCAGCAAAGTAGACCCGGAAAGATGTGTGAAGGTGGGGAGGGACCTGCCACCCGAAGTAAAGACTGAGCTCATAAAATTTCTGAAGATGAACCTTGATGTCTTCGCCTGGAATCACGAGGACATGGTGGGGATAGACCCCGATGTTATGTGCCACAGACTGAATATAGACCCCCAGCACAGACCAGTTCGCCAGAAGAGAAGACCGATGACCCCGGAACGCTATGCAGCTCTAAGGGAGGAGGTCGAGAAGCTGCTGGCCAACTGATTCATCAAGGAAGCGCGTTATCCTGTTTGGATCGCAAACCCGGTCCTCGTGAAGAAGAAGAACGGGAAGTGGAGGACGTGCGTTGACTTCACCGACTTGAACAGGGCTTGCCCAAAAGACAGCTTCCCGTTACCTAGAATTGATCAGCTGGTAGATGCAATAGCGGGGCATCAACTCCTGAGCTTCATGGACGCCTACTCAGGATACAACCAGATCCCCATGAACCCGAAAGACGAGGAACACACTTCTTTTGTCACTGATAGGGGGTTGTACTGTTACAGGGTGATGCCCTTCGGATTGAAGAACGTAGGAGCGACCTACCAGCGACTTGTCAATGCCATGTTCCAGGAGCAAATTGGAAAGACTATGGAGGAGTATGTGGATGACATGCTAGTGAAGTTCCAGAGAGCAGCAGATCATGTCCGCGACCTGGTTCAGACGTTCAGAGTCCTCAGGGATTATCGAATGAAGCTAAATCCCCTGAAGTGTGCCTTTGGGGTAGCATCTGGCAAGTTCCTGGGGTTTATGGTAAATAGCAGGGGAATAGAGGCCAATCCGGAGAAAATCAGGGCACTTGTGGAGATGAGATCCCCCTCCAGAATCAAGGATGTGCAGAGCCTTAACGGCCAGGTCGCAGCTCTCAGTCGGTTCATCTCGAAGGCTACTGACAAGTGCATGCCTTTCTTCGAAGCAATAAAGAAGGCCAAGAACTTCGAATGGACCAAGCATTGCGAAGAGGCATTCCAGAAGCTGAAGGAATATATGGGTCAGGCTCCCCTTCTGTCCAAGCCAAAGGATAGGGATAAGCTATTCCTATACTTAGGTGTGTCCGAGCACGCTTTAAGCGCGACCTTGGTGAGAGAAGAAGGGAAGATGCAGCTGCCTGTATACTACATTAGCAAAAGGCTGGTTGATGCGGAAACCCGTTACTCGCAAATGGAGAAGCTTGCATATTGCCTGGTGACCGCCTCGAGGAAGCTGCGCCCTTACTTCCAAGCTCATCAAGTAGAGGTCCTCACCCAGTACCCCCTCAGGCAAGTCCTCCAGAAAGCTGATACTTCAGGCAGGCTCCTCAAGTGGGCCGTCGAGCTTGCTCAATTCGACATAGAGTACAGGCCTAGGACGGCAGTCAAAGCCCAAGTACTTGCAGATTTTATTGTTGAATTTACAGGGCCAATACCCGAACAGGAGGAGCTAGCAGGTGGTCAGACTTGAGAACTTTATGTGGATGGATCCTCTAACGAGCATGGCTCAGGGGCAGGAGTGATGCTAATCAGCCCAGAAGGCCACAAGATCTTGAGTGCCTTGAGATTCGGGTTCCGGGAGACCAACAATGAGGCAGAGTATGAGGACGTTGCTCGCTGGACTCCGCCTGGCGAAGGAAGTACGAGCTGAGCAGGTAAAGGTCTTCAATGACTCTCAACTTGTTGTTTGCCATGTCAGGGGAGAGTACCAGACCAAAGGACAGAAGATGTCAGAGTACCTCAAGAGGGCTAAGGAATTACTGGGGGCTTTCAAGGGGTTTGAAGTGAACCAGATCCCCAGGGCTCAGAACTCTAATGCAGATGCCCTAGCTCGTCTAGCGACCTCCCAGGATGCTGATCTCCTAGAGTCCATACCTGTAGAGTTTCTGCCGACTCCGAGCATTGAAGACAAAGAGGTGATGATGTTCATGCAAGTCCGACCTGGCTCCTGGATGAGCTCATTATTAGAATACCTGCAGAAAGGGAAACTGCCGGAGGATAAGCTAGAAGCCCGCCGCTTACGGGCTAGAGCAGCCCGATACTGCATTTATGATGACAAGCTATACAAAAAGGGATTCTCAACCCCGCTGCTGCGGTGTTGAGTGACATCCATGCAGGTCACTGCGGAAACCATGCAGGAGCCTTATCCTTAGCTCAAAAAGCCCTCAGACAGGGGTTCTACTGGCTGACTATGAAGCAAAACGCCATAGACCTGGTGAAGAAGTGTGATAAGTGCCAGAGGTTTGCCAAAGTCCCTCGAGCTCCCCCAGCCTACCTTCAGCAGATGGCGAGTCCATGGCCTTTCGCGATCTGGGGAATGGACCTCATCGGACCTTTACCCACAGCTCGAGGAAACTGCAAGCATGCTGTGGTTGCTGTGGACTACTTCACCAAATGGGCTGAAGTTAAGGAACTAGTAGAAATCTCCACCACGAAGATAGAAAAGTTTGTGTGGGACAACATCATCTGCAGGTTTGGGATCCCTCAGCAGCTCGTGACAGACAACAGGACTCAGTTCACCAGCGAGCAATTCATAGACTTCTACAACGAGCTCGGAATCGTGAAAAGCTTCTCAGTTGTTGACCACCCTCAGGCCAACGATCAAGTCGAGGCTGTGAACAAGATCATCAAGCAAACTTTGAAGACCAAGTTAGAGGCAAGAAAAGGGGCTTGGGTGGATGAGTTGCAGAAAGTCCTTTGGGCATATAGGACCACGGCTCGAAGCTCGACGGGTGAGACCCCATTTTCTATGGTCTACGGAACCGAAGCCATGATCCCAGCGGATTCGAAGTCACCAGCCAGCGAAGGCCCTCGTTCCGACCTGAGGACAATGACCAGCTGCTCGCTGCAAGTTTAGACCTAGCCGAGGAAGCGAGGGAAGCAGCTCGCATGAGGGTAGCAGTGTACCAGCAGAGAATTGCCAGATATTACAACAAGAAGGTTCGAGCTCGAAGCTACAAGGTAGGGGACCTGGTTCTCAAGTTAGTCCTCCCCGGAGCCCGCAAGGCAAGTGACGGAACACTCAGACCTAACTGGGAGGGACCGTACCTCATCAGGCGGAGCCTGAAGAATGGAGCCTATCACTTAGCCAACATGGATAGATCAGAGTTCCCCTGAGCCTGGAACGCTGAGCACCTGCGCCCCTATTACATATAACTGTCAGCTCGCTTTAACTCTATACACAATTTCTTTTGACGATTGTCTGTAAAAGTGATTTCACTTGCTTTCTGTTGTATATGTCATATTTGAAATAGAAAGCGTACTGGTTGAACCAGCAGATGTACATGATCAAAGAATGAAGCTAATGAAACATTTTCTCAAGAAAATGAGTCACAACTTATTATCGTGTGTATATATACGTATATCTCTTTAAAAATATCTGCGCAAACACCTGAGAAAATCGCTGGCGACTAAAGTACTTGCTTAAAGCGTCTGCCGAAACTACATACAGGTTCTCTGGCAAAGAAATGACTGCCACCCTCAGCTGAGGACCCCTTATTAATCAACGCTCAGCCTACTCACGTTATCTCCAAAGGGAAAGCTCATATCAGCAAGTACTAAACTCATTTTCCAGCTCGCAGCCGCTATTTCCTGCGACTTACGAATTACTAGCGAGTCTTATAAGGGCGCGATCGTAGCGGGTACCCCTCACAACGCCCTTCCTGCTGGCAAGCAGGTCCTCACCATGTTTCACTTAGGCTGTCCTAGACTGACCTAGCGGCTCACGAACTTTCTCCTTATAAGCCCAAGAGACCGCTTATCGGCCAACTGTCTGCGGACTCGCGAAACATCACCCCACGACCTCGCGAGAGGGGGTAAGGCCACGCCTCTCAAACATAAGGATGCCCACGGACTTGCGAAACATCGCCCCGCGACCTCACGGGAGGGGGTAAGGCCATGCCTCTCAAATATAAGGATCACCAGGGGCTGAACCCCGAATTGCAAATGTTACAACGAGCCGGGATTCCAAAGTTGGGGAAAATGCTACTCTCTAGCCCACTAAACGCGGGCGCAAAACATAGGGTATGGGAGGTCGGAACGAACATCCCACAAACTGTAAGTTCATGCCTATGCACCAAGGATTGCCTAATCATCATTACTGCGTAGTCATATTTATTGCATGGCCAAATGATTCATTCGATTGAATTATGCCAACCTAAATGCCTGCGAGTCACCCTATTATTATTACGAGCTATTACAGGTCGCAGACTAGTAAGCCAACCCGTTTTCATGATGGTAATTTTACTTAACGACTCTTATCGCCCTTATGATTACCCTGAGTGCTTTTCATTTGTACTTAACAATTACCCGTCGTGCAAGTAAATCATGTAAACCTACTTATTCTATACGTGGACAAAATATTGAAGTTCGCAAGAGATGTAATATCATAAATTCGAGCTACGAGCTCGTCGTCCGGACATTCACAATCAAATATGTATATGAAATCCTCACAGAAGGAGGAAAGGTCCAAGTATTTTAATCAAAACAGATAAAAGAATACAAAAAATATATATAAATCTCCCCCCTAAGTACTAGCAGGTGCATCTGGGGTATGAGAATCTGGAAGAGCTTCAGCGGGAGCTTCCACTGCAGGAGGGTCCTGAGGAGCTGAAGATCCTTCGAGAGTAGGGGCTGGACCGGAGTGATGACTCGTAGAAGCTGGCTGATCGGCCAGGGGAGCTGGAGGAGCACTGCTCTGTTGGGTACCCTGAGTGCTGGCTGCATACTTCACAAACCCCCGGATTGCCTCAACAGCAGGAGGTCCGAAGAACGAGTAATCTAAGTCTGGGTGGCGCTCCTAGATGGTGAACAGGAAGGCCCTCTCATTCTCTGAGGCGGCTTGATCTCTCTCTTGAGCAATCCGGGCCTCGTGGCGCTTCTCCGCCTGAGCAATCTCCTCCCGGGCCTTGGTAGCCTCCTCTCGAGCTTTAGCAGCCTCCTCATCAGCCTTAGCAGCCTCCTCTCGAGCTCTGGCGATCTCCTCCTTAATCGCAGCTACCTCTTGCTACTGCTGGTTAGCTCTATTTTCTGCAGATTCTGCCCTCTTTGTAGCCACGCTCAGCTCGCCCTTTACTTTCAGCAGCTCCTCGTGGATCTTGCCAACTTCGGAAGTGGCTGCTTCCCTACGTGCTGTTTCCTGAGATAGGGCCATGTCAGCTTCCCTAAGCCTGTCCGCCAGCACTTGGTGCTCTGCATGGAGGAGATTCACTTCGCCCTGCAGCCTCTCCCTGTCCTCCGTAAGCTGCTCCTCGGTCATTCTAAAGGCAGCCTCCGCGCCCATCTGATCCTCGATCCTCTTCAGCAGCTTCATAAAAGTCATGGCCACCTGAAGGAGATAAAGTCCGCGGGGTCAAATCAAAAGGTTCTGGTGGAAACAAAGTGAAAATAAAGGGACCCGAGGCTTCCCAATGCTGTGTCGCGGACAGCATAGCCTATTAACTTCCTGTCAGTGAAGTCCAGCCTCGGGAGCTTCGGGATGCGGTTTTTCAAAACGTCCGGGACACAGGGAAGAAAATCCTTGAAATACTCCATCTCTGCCTCTCTTTCAGCTTGCAAGTCAGGATCCTCAGCCGTTTCGTCCTCAACTCGCTCGGACCGTTCTGAGGTCTGGGCACTCGAGCTCCCAACAATGACGACAGCCCCAGGCTTCCTGAGCTCCATTACCTTCTTGCGCTTAGGAGCTGGGGACTCCGCTACGGCTTTCCCCTTTCTCCTGATCAAAGACTCCTGGTCGGGGGAAGCCGAACCCTCCTAGCAAAAGTCCTTGTTCTCTCAGATACAGGTGGAGGAGTCTGTTCCCGACCTCCCGGTCCTGGAACTGGTGCCCCAGCGGCCACGCCAGTAGGAAGTGGAGGTTCCTGACGAGGAAGGTCTGGAGAATCATCATCCACCATCACGACATCTGTCTCGCTAGGTGGTGCAGCAACTTGAAGGGGAGGAACCCTAAGTGTGAACCTGTGCATGTCGTCGGATGACGTGCTTGTGGTGGGAACGCTCTCCGAGGAAGACTCAGAATCAAGCTCGGGCCGAAGCGTAACAGCAGCCTGGAACGCGGGCGCGGACTGAAACGCAGACGCAGACTGAGGCTCTGGCACGGGATCAGGCTCCGACACGGGCTCGGGTTCGGGCACGTGCTCAGGATGTAAGCCGAGAGGCGCAGCCAGAACCGAACGAACTTCACTTGCCTGCCCACGAACTCCTAGATCTCGGTTTATATCAAGCAGAGGGCCAGAAACAGATGGAGCAAGGCCTAGGACGACCAGCTCGGAGTTCGAAGGAAACACGTCATCACCCACATCCTTGGCTGCTACAAATGTCTCTAGGAGCTCGGTCTCCTCGTTGGTAAGCTCGATCGTGGGACCAAAAACAGCTGCAAGGAATGAACAAACTCGTAAAAAAAAAATGATGATAATGAATAAATAAAACAAAACAAAGATTTTCGCGGGCAAACATCTGCATCTACCGGGCGAGTATACGAAGGAAATGTGACGCAGGTCAGAGACAGAAAGGGAAGTGATCCAAACCCAATGGGATTTATATTCGCCCACATTAGACTTGGTACAATTCTGGGGCAGATATCGTTTGCAGCGAGGGTGTCGACAGGAGATATAGTACAACCCATCCCTGGGCCCGGTCGATTGACCATGGGTCCCTTTGATGCTGTACAGATAGCAGATGATGCGAGGGGTAGAGGGCCCGAGCCCATATTTAAAGAAGTCGGCGGCTAGAGTGGTCAAATGGGCATAAGAATTTGGGGTGAGCTGAAAGGGGGCGAGTTTCAGATCGTTCAGAAGGGTCACAAGGTAGTAGGGGATAGAAAATCTAAGCCCGCGTTCCATGTGCTCACAACTCATTGCAATAAACCCAGAAGGTGGATAGGCTGCGTGATCAGTCTTCTATGGCACATTAGCCCTGCACCCTATGGGGAAATCAAACTCCCGAGCTAGGACCTGCAGGCTTGCGAGGGTCATATTTGAAGGAGTGTGGTGGAAGGTAGTTCTGGCTTCTCTCTCTTCTGCCTCAGTTCGGGAAGTAGAAGGCCCAGCTTGGGCAGCAGTTTCCTCCGCGACCTCACCGCTCCGAGAAGTCGCCCCTCGTGCTCCTCTAGTTGGCCGACCTGCCCGCTCCCCCCGAGCGAGAACTCCACCACTGACACGACCGCGGTGCGAACGACCTGACATCTATAGAAAGGGAACGACATCAAAGCTTTGAAAGCACACCAAATCCAGTAGACTACGACAAAATATCCCTAAGGCCGCTATTCTATGCGCCAGGTCGCCCACCCTACTGTCAGAGATAATGTGGACCCAGAGCATAGGCTTACCAGGCATCAGCGAACCCAAGCAATCCTAAACTACATGTGACCTCCACCATACGTCATCTCTATCACTACAGACTACCAACAGTAAGAGTGTCTAAACGAATAAACACAACAAAATTCAATACGAGCAAGTACACAAGTGTAGGTATGGCAAGGAGGCAGAAACGCGCACTGCAAATCAAAATGAACCACCAGTGTATAAAGAAGCAATAAGAGTAAGGTCAGCGGACTTACCGTAACAGCTTGGGGCAAAGTCTAAACTTTAAAATGGTACGCTCCAGAGAAGCTTCCGGAAAGGCGTAGAGAATGGCTGCGAGGGGGATGATAGAGTGGAAAGGTGCTTGCGCTCTGTCTCGAAGAAACGAAAATGGAAAACGAAAGCAACATCCAGCATATATACGCTCGAGCTCATTCCCCCTGACCGTTCGATCCAACAAAAGGATAACCGTCGAGATCTGACGGCCCCGCGTGAGATTCGGTCCCTTGCCATCATGCACTGACAGTTACAAGACGTGCACATTTAAGGCGTACGAGCCAAAGCATGCTTTACGGCTCCAATGGCTTCATGAGTGCCACGTGTCGGCAGTTACAAGACCAACAACTTGAATGACAACTGAAATTCTGCAAACAGGCGCTAGAGTAACATTTTCAAATCAGCTTCCAGCCTGTGGACCGCACTGAGAGCTGGGGGGCTTATGTTGTGCCCGTTTTCGCAATTTGTGTAAATGGGCCAGTAAAGGCCCAACTGGACATGAACAAAAGCAGAAGCCCAGAAGGACCATGCCTCCAACCACTGCCACGAGTTCACCAGATCGTGAGCTCGCCCAGATCACGAGATCGCACCATAGACAGATCATCCCACCGTCACTTCATCCGCATCAATAGTAACCCAGGTCGCCTGATTTGGTAGACCCCTGGTCCATTCCGGTAGAAACTGTTCGCAGCAAATTGTCAGAATCACCAACTTTCCTGACTCCACGCCGGAAATCACCCGTACAATTACCCAGAGGTATTCAATGCGACGGTTGTGCAATTAATGAAGGAAAGACCCCTCCTGATGCATTAAATGCAAACGTGTGCGGGGGGAGAATAATCATCACCTATACAATTAATGAAGCATGGCTATGTCAGAGTTAGCGGTAAATGGCCGTTGCATGTAACGTGTATGAAAATCTTTTGTATTTTTTCTATCACCTCCCTCTCTCTATAAATAGGGGAGATTTTCACTGTACAAAGAGGCTGAACAATATACAAAAATACTATCACTCTGCCGAAATAACATCAGAGTGGTCGTGGACGTAGGCGTAGTCGCCGAACCACGTAAAAATCTTTGTGTCTTGCATTCTTCCTCCCCCTTTCTCATCTCTATTGATCACTTCATTAAACTCTTCTAACTGTCACGACCAATATTCCTTGAATTTAATCGAGCTCTACCAAGCTTAAACTGCATTTACTATGCATTTATCACACATTCGTTATCGTTATCACCCCCTTTGATTACCTTGTTCGTAGTCTGGGCCCTAGAATCTCTACGTTGACCGTTTCCGAACGTCAACAGCTTGAAAGTAAATTTTTATAATAAATGAGTTTTAGAATGAAAACCTCTTACATAAATTTTAGAAAGATTATGCGAATTAAGGATCATTTGATGAAAAGCAGCATGTATAGAAATGATTTTATAAACCTATGGTACGTATCATATATATATATCAGATAGTTATTTTCGGTCAGAATACCCTAAGCGTGCACGGCAGTGTGAGGGGTATATGTCACTAACAGCAGGATGAAACCTGTGATAGGGATTATGTTAGTTAGTCCAGTTTAGTATATCGTCCATGTGCGTATAGAGGTATATAACAGCTAGCTTCTACGTGAGAATGTAGAATTGGACATATGGCCAAAGCCATATGTAATTTAGTTTATAGTGACTTGGGGTGCCATGTGGTATTCAGATGCTAGTGATTGACTTCTTTTACAAAGAGAAATTTTTTTTCAGAAAATTTTATTGCCATCGCCTTTATAGTTTATAGCAAAGATGAAATAATACAGGCTGCTACATTTTCAAAATTAGAAAAGCGTTTCAAAATAGTTTTTCGAAATCAAAAATTCACTTTTCAATACGTTAATAAATTCCGATTTTATTGCGCATAAAATATATATTTATATTGAATGTTATACATGCATTTGTTTCAGATGAGGTTTTCAGATAATACATTTCAGATTTATAGATTGAAAACAGTTACGAAAATACATTTTAAAATTTTAAGGAGACTATTTTAGAAAGCATGGTTTGAATATAAAAGCTTAGCACTCACTGAGCTTATTAGCTCATCTAATTTTACTGTTTTATAAATAAAACCTCTTAGGGACAGGTACAAGTGTGGAAACTACTGTAGCAGGGACTCCAGCCCCAAAGTAACCGTTCTTATCGAGTGCAATGCTGTTGTAAAATTTTGTAACCACATGTATGATATTTACGATTTTGACAACTTGTGAAACGAATTTCGTATATAGTTGTTTATATCCTTTACGAAGACTTGTTTTTGCATGAGTTATTGATAATTTCACATTATCTTTTTGACAGGACCCGGCTCGGATTCTTTCTAATGAATCCAACTATCCACCGAGCACTCAACGAGACCCTTCTGAAGTCTAACTAACATGACTTAGAAAGATGCAATGCTCACTAGACATGTTTTAGACTCTTGAATGTTGAGATATTATTATGACATTTTGAGAATTGGTTTTGCTGAAATTGAATGCGAGATTTTATAATGTATGATATATGTATGTTTAATAAAGTACTTCTGGTTATGGGTTCGCTTCACAACAACCTTTTGAGTCTTTTAGGTAGACTTTAAAAGAGTTTCATGGGTGCCCTACCGGATCGCCGGGTTCATTAGAGGGAATCCGAGTCGGATCCTGTCAGTTTGGTATCAGAGTCTGGTTTTAGAAGATTTTGAATAAAAGATTTTTCGAACGTTTGTTTTCAACCGAAATTTTTCAAAACCTACCTAATGTTTTGAGATTATGATTTTAACATTCATTTCATACATTTTATGATTCAATTTCACAGTATCATGCGTTATCGAGATCGCCTATCTACGAGGAGAGTAGTTGCTCAGGTACCCGCACCAAAGGGAGGACACGTTGACGAGTCTGTCAACATTCCAGTAGATCAAAATCAAGTAGGACCTTCACAACCTGCAAGGCCAGCAGTGGGGAATATGAATGTAGAGCAACTAGTTCACATTTTAGCAGCGGCATTCCATCAGCCACGAGAGACTGGGGTTTCCATCGAGCACGCTCGAAAACTAGGCTCTAAGCCTTACGATGGGATCAGTGATTCGGAATGCGCACTATCATGGCTAGAATCTAATGAGGAGATTTTTCAAATCATGGGTTGCTCTGAAGATTAGATGGTAGCATTCTCCGCGTTCCTACTGAAAGATAGAGCTAAAGACTGGTGGAAGGCCATCAAGAGTCGAAATGTTACTGAGTGTCTTAGGTGTTGTTCAAGCAAGAATTCATGGACAAGTTCTATCCAAGGAGCTACTAGGATGTGAGGATTGAAGAATTCTTCAAGCTAGAACAGGGTAATTCGTCGATGGCCAACTATGAAAGAAGATTTTCAGAGCTGGTTCGTGTAGTGCCATTCATAGCAAACGACAAGGAACAAAAGGTCAAGAGATTTGCAACAAGTCTGAATCCGAATATCAGAGCTTATTTAGCTTTAGCTATCCATACGCAGTATGGAGAGTTGATAGAGGCAGTCGTCAAATTGGAAAGAAGTATTGAAGCTATGCCAAGGCCAAAGAAGACAATTCAAAAGCGTTGTTGGACAGACAATATCTCAGAAGGACCTAGCACGTTCACTAGAAGTGGAGAGTCATCCGTCGGATCCAGTAGTTGAAGATAAAACCAAGGGACCCAATCTAGTCAAGGCTTCGTGAAGCAATTAGTAGACTCTGAGAGCAACAATGAGAGTTGGAAGAACTGGCTGGTGTGTAAGAATTGTGGAAGGATGTATCCAGGCGAATGTTTCAAAGGTAGCACTGGATGCTATAAATGAGGTCAGGAAGGCCATTTTATGAAGGATTGTCCAAATATGGCTTCAGCTGCCAGACTTGAGATTTGAGCTGCAGCACCAAGACAAACTAGTAGAGGCCGGGGATTTGATCAAAGGGGCTCCCAAATTAGAAGGGCTACCAGTTTTGGCTAGCCTAGCAGAGCATCAAGCAAGGATGCATCATCCAGAAGCCAACCAAGTAGACCACGTGCCCAGGCCAAAGTGTTCGCGACGACCCAGTAGGAGGCAGACGCTACCTCAGAAGTCATGACAGGTATTATTTTCGTTTTCAATTGTGACGCATATGTATTAGTGGACCTTGGGACTACCCATTCTTTCGTGTCTAGAAGGTTTGCTAAGACGAGTGGTATTGAGCTGGAACGCCTAAATTGTAGCATGGTAGTGTCCATCCCTACAGGGGATTCCCTTCAAGCGAAGAGAGTATTTGGGAGGAGTATAGTGGTCATTGAGGGTAGAGAGTTTCTGACGAATCTGATTGTATTGGACATCCATGACTTAGATATTATATTAGGAATGAATTGGTTGTCCATTCATCACGTTTGGGTGGACTGCTATCGAAAAGAAGTTAGATTTTCCAGAGTAGGGGAGTTGGATATTATTTTTCGTGAGATACAGAAATCATTCTCTACCAGCATGATATCAGTAATAGAGGCTAGCAAGATGCTTAGGAAGTTATGTCAATGATACTTAGCCTATGTAATGGAAGAGAGGTATGATGGAGTGAGATTGGAAGATATCCCAATGGTGTAAGACTTTCTAGATGTGTTCTCAGAGGATCTTCTAGGATTAGCTCCAGAGTGAGAAATGGAATTTGAGATAGATTTGATTCCGAGAATTAAGCCAATCTCTATTGCACCATACATAATGGCTCCAGTAGAGTTGAGAGAGTTGAAAGTTCAGATGGAAGAATTGCTGGATAAGGGATTCGTTCGACCCAGTTATTTGCCTTAGAGAGCTCCCGTACTGTTCGTTAAGAAAAAGGATGAGAGATTAAGGTTATGCATTGACTATAGATAGCTAAATAAAGGGACAATACGAAATTAGTATTCACTCCCGAGGATCGATGACTTATTTGATCAGTTATAGGGATCCAGAGGATATTCAAAGATTGACCTAAGGTCAGGTTATCATCAGCTAAGGATTCGCTCAGAGGATGTTCCGAAGACGGCTTTCAGGATCAGATATGGGCATTACGAGTTTCTAGTCATGCTATTTGGATTGACTAATGCCTCAATAGCTGTTATGGACCCGATGAATAGAATCTTTAAGCCATATCTAGACCAGTTCGTGATCGTGTTTATCGATGATATCTTGGTGTATTCAAATAGTTATGAAGAGCATGCAAAGCATTTCTGGATAATACTATAGACCCTATGAGAGCATCAACTGTATACCTTAAGTAAGTGCCAATTCTAGCTGGATAGTATTGCTTTCCTGGGTCATGTAGTATCAACTAAAGAAATCAGTATGGATCCCTAGAAGGTAGAAGCAATAACGAGCTGGAGACCGCCTACTAATGTTATTGAGGTCCGAAGCTTCCTCGGATTGGTAGGTTACTATAGGAAATTTATAGAGGGGTTTTTCAGGATAGTAGCCCCACTGACCAGACTGACTAGAAAGGAAGGGAGATTTGAATGGTCGGATGCCTACTGACAAAGTTTCGACGAGGTAAAAAGAAGATTGACAAAGACTCCTGTGCTAACCCTACCAACAGGGGATTACAGATTTATGATATTCAGTGATGCCTCAAGACAGGGTTTAGGGTGTGTTCTGATGCAAAATGGTAGAGTTGTAGCATATGCTTCCAAGCAGCTGAAGAAACACAAACAGAACTGCCCTACTCATAATCTGGAGTTCTCAGTAGTAGTATTTGCGCTGCGGATTTGGAGGCATTACCTCTATGGTGTCCCTTGCTAGATCTTTATAGATCACAAGAGTCAGCAGTATCTGTTCACTGAGAGAGAGATAAATATGAGGCAGCGACGATGGTTGAAGTTTATTAAAGATTATGATTGTACGATAGAGTACCACCCTGGGAAGGCCAATGTAGTGACAGATGCATTAAGCAAACGACCTGTGAGTTCCCTAGCTCATTTGAGGACAGTATATCTTTCACTTCTAGTGGAATTGAGATTGTTGGGAGTCTAGTTAGGTGTAGCAGACTTAGGGGCATTATTAGCTGTTTTTTATGTTCACCCTATTTTGATAGAACAGATAAGGGAACAATAGTGGCAAGATCCCCAATTGGTAAAGTTAAGACAAAAGATCGAAGAAGGACGCCCAATAGGTTTTACGATCAGGGAAGATGGTACCATGATGATGGGACGACGTCTATGCGTGCCGGATATTAGTGATCTGAAAAGAGTGATCATGGAAAAAGCTTATTCTTCAGCATACGCCATGCATCCGAGCAGCACAAAGATGTACCACACCCTAAATAAGTATTACTGGTGGAAAGGGATGAAGAGAGAGATTGTTGAATTTGTATCTTGATGCTTAACTTGTCAACAAGTTAAAACAGAGCATCAAAAACTAGCATGATTACTTCAGTCACTTTCCATCCCCGAATAGAAGTGGGAAAATGTTACCATGGACTTTATGGTAGGGCTTCTGCCCAGTCAAAAGGAGCATGATGCTATTTGGGTGATCGTAGATAGATTGACAATGTTTGCCCATTTCTTGCATATAAAAAGTAATTACCTCTTTAGTAAGTTAACGCAACTCTATATAGATGAGGTAGTCAAACTTTATGGTATACCAGTTTCTATTGTATCAGATCGTGATCCCAAATTTACCTCCAAGTTTTGACTCAGCTTGCAAAAGGCTCTAAGTACTCGACTGGACTTCAGCACGACCTTTCATCCCCAGATGGATAGTCAATGAGAAGGAACTATCCAGATACTGGAAGATATGCTTAGAGCATGCATTTTGGAATTCAGAAGGAGTTGAGATATGCACTTACCGCTCGTAGAGTTCGTTTACAATAACAGTTACCAGGCCAGTATAGGTATGGCCCCGTACAAAGCTCTTTATGAAGAAAATGTAGAACTCCAGTGTGCTGGTATGAGGTAGGTGAGAAAAAGCTAATAGGTCCCAAGTTAGTCTAAATTACTACAGATAAGATTAAAATCATAAGAGACAAACTTAAGGTGGCAAGTGATAGATAGAAGAGCTATGCGGATAACAGCTGTAGTGATCTCAAATTTGAAGTTGGTGATAGAGTATTCCTGAAAATATCCCTTTGGAGAGGAGTGCTCAGATTTGGGAAGTGTGGTAAGCTGAGTCCGCACTATATCGGACCATACGAAATTATGGAGAGTGGGACTCGTAGCCTACAAGTTGGAGTTACCGCAACAGTTGAGTAAAATTCGTGATGTGTTTGATATGTCCATACTTCGCAAGTACATTCAAGATCCCTCCCATATAGCACTCGGTAGAGCTAAGGAGAAACTTAACTTATAAAGAGGAACCGATGTAGATATTAGATAGCAGAGAGCAAGTCCTGCGCAATAAGGTTATTTCCTTGGTGAAAGTATTGTGAAGGAATCATGAAGTAGAAGAAGCTACTTGAGAGTATGAAGATCAGATGTATCAGAAATATCCCCATATTTTTCAAAATGATATGTAAATTTTGAGGATGAAATTTTTATAAAGGGGGAAGAATTGTAACACCCTCTCTCGAGTTATAGTGTACCCATGTACGGAATAAAATAAGTTTTGTTTATAAAATAATAAAAAAGATTTTTATAGTGTTCGGAGGAGAAATTTAATTTTTATAGAGTTTCCGAAAGGATTAGGAGTAAATTTAAATTCTAAAAGTTGAGGGATAATTGGTATAAATAAAAGATTTTTTACGAAAATGACAGAATCGTAAATAAAGGGAAAGGACAAGAACATTGAGGAAAAGTAAAGAACTCTTTAGAATCTGATGAAATCATAATTGTAAGAAAGTTTAAGGGTAAAAAACGAGTTTGACCCACGCTTATAAATAGGTGAGTGGGGTGAGTGTGTCAGCAGAAGGGGGAAAACTCTAGAAGAGAGAGAGAAAGAGAGAGGAAGTGTGATCGGCAGAGAGGGGGAAGCCAAATTTTCAGTTGTTTAAGCTGATCTGCTACCATTTTTGGAGGAAATCAAGCTGTTGGAAGGTAAAGAACAAATTTAAGAATCATATCTAGTAAGAATCGCGTGGT
Source organism: Litchi chinensis (assembly GCA_019925255.1). NCBI lineage: Eukaryota > Viridiplantae > Streptophyta > Magnoliopsida > Sapindales > Sapindaceae > Litchi > Litchi chinensis. The sequence goes on from CM034467.1 coordinate 8,127,614, forward strand.
AAGAGTAAGATTTATGGTTTTAGTTTAGTAAGAAATCTGTTGGACAATCCATGAATTACGTCTAATATAAATGAGATTTTGTGAATAGATCTGGTGATATTAGAGCAGCAAATAAGTGGGAAATGAAGGTAAAGAACTGAACAAGAGATCTAGTAAGTGGAGTACTTGAAATATAATGTCGATCTGAAGTAGTATAATTGTGATTATGATGTTTAAGTGTTGTCGCACAACCTGCTATTGTGTTTGTAACCTAAATTAAGTAAATGAAGCTGATAAAATGTTGATTAAAGTAGTCTGATTATTGCTTAGGACGTTAAGTTTTCAGTTGTGAAATTGTTGAGGCCGCGACCTGGGTTGGTGGGGAGAGTTTGATGAAATATTGTTGAATAAATGTATGTGAATTAAGGTTGAGTTATGTTAATGTTTGTAAGTATGAAAAATCTGGAAAAGAAAAAGAGTGTTAGGACTAGGTATGCGTGAGTTAAGGCAGGAGCTCGCGAGGTGCAAGCTGGAGAACGCCTTCAGCGCATTTTAGCTAGTCAAGATGGTTGACTAGGGAACGAGTTAGGCTATACCTATTGCTCTCCATCTCGCCTGTCTGGACTGGAGTGAGGTGCGAGCTCGCAAGAGAAGCTGAGTAAAGTCGCAGCCTATCAAGGGTGCCTGGCCAAGCTGGCCTAAGGCAGTAGCTCGCAAGGGCAAGTTGAGAGGGGTTAAGAAATGAACTGAGCTAGGAGAAGATAACAGTTCACTGAAAGGAGTGACCTGAACGAGCTTGCTGGAATGAGTTAAGGCCCGTAGTTCGGGCTAAGCAGGGCGAGGGAGAAGCTCGCATAGGATAAGTTGTACGAGCTAGGGGCTTGAGCTTGCAGCTCGAGCTGGACTGGCAATATTATAGTCCGTAGCAGCTCATGTAAATTATAAGTTAGAAATGATAGAATTGAATTGGGATTGGAATAATCTACAAGCTAAAAAGAAGATTGTCAATCTTTGTCAAGTGTAGGTGACATAGTAAGCTAAAAGGAAGTCGTCGAGGAGATCGCTAACGCAGCGCGTACGAGTAGAGTGGGAAGCAAGCTATAAGTGTGAAAATATTTTCTTTATGTTAAATATTTTCCAGATTTTTCTGCGAGTATTATATAGATTCTCATAAATGATTTTTAGCTCATCAATAGTTTATGTTTAACATGAAAGATTAGCTTATTTGAAATATAGAGAGAGTTAAAAAAAAAAAAAAAGTAAACATCTTTCAGGACTAGTGGATGGCCCAAGTTTATAGATAGACAGACCTTTTAGTATTAGACCTTGCCGGTATACCCCGCAGTGTATGGCAAGTGTTGGGAGGGATAGTGTAAACCCCTAGTCTCGAATTATAATCTCCTAATGTTAAGAGGATAGATTAGAAAGTTAAATTGAATCTCTACATTAAATAAATTGAACTTCATGGCCTCAGAGATTTATTAATGTGAGAGTACGATGAAATTCATCAACCATAAACATTTAAGTAGCATTTCGATAAAATCCAAGTTAGGAAATTGAAAATTTTAGTCAAGGATGAGTCGAATAAAAGGTTAATTAAAAGAGAGAGTCAAGGGGTCAATAAGACAAGCTTGACGATCAAAACAAATTCTAACGAGACAAATGATTAAATCAAATAGAAATGAAATAGACACGGAAGAACCAAGAAGGGTATTGCCGTGAGAGAACACAAAAAAAAAAAAAAGGAGCTTGAAATGAAATTAAAAAGAGTTGGGGTAAGGTTGCAATTAAGAGAAGTGTCACTAGTATAAATATAACACTTGCTGAAAAAAAAAATTTCAGCAAACAAAGAGCTATCAGCTGAGAGACAAAGAAATTAGTCGAGAAGCTTGTGGAATCTGTGAGAAACCAAGAGAAACAGACAGCTGCGGCCGTGCAACACCAAACCAGAGCAGAAGAGAAGGAGAGAAGAAGAAGGCAGCAGCTTGGATGATAGGAAAGAAGAAGCAGCACAGAAGCTGCCATGAAGAACAAATAGTGCGCCAGAACAAGAGCAGAACAGCTCACGTGTGAGTGAAGAAAGAAGACAGTTGCTGGTCGTGAATCATAGCAGAACCGAAGAAGAAGAAAGAGGCACGAGAAGAAGAAAGCAATCAGCAGCAGAAGGAGGCAAGAAGCAGGTCTGGTCGTGACACAAAATAGCAACCAAAACAGAACCAGACGCGAGCAGAATCAGACCTTGGCGAGGACAACAGGGGTTGGACGGCCAGCAGAGAAAAATGGAAGAAGACAGTCCCTTTCCAGCCCATTCAAGCCTCCAAACTCTTCTCTAAACCCTCTCCCAAGTCTCTCTCAACTCTCTAAACCATAAACCAAGTAAGAAATCAGCTCACTCATCCTTTTCTTTGCTGAAAACTGCAATAGAGTTGTTAGAATTGTAAGCAGAATTGTTTTGTGTTGTGTTGGTGTTCTACACTTCAATTAAGTGTGGAACCCCAACTAAATGATGATGAACTTTAATTGACATGTTGTTGTGTGTAAATGATGCATTAGAAATGTATATATGGGCTGTCATAGATTTGAGAATCAAAGAAACAAAAATCTGTTTTTCTCACCCTCCAACTAGTTGATGAAAGTTTTGAGTGAATTGTTAGTGTTAAAATGAACAAGTAATGTTTATGTGAGTGTTAAATACTTGAAGAGCAGTAGATATCCTTGAGTTTAAATGATTTTGAACTCAAGATTTGACATGACAAAGGATTAGAAAGCATGTAGGAAGGATAGAAGCTCAATAGAGCTAGTTTGACAATTTTTGCAATCCCGAGCTCAAACTTTGAGCTAGAGAAAACTTGACCAAGTCTGACCTATATGGGGGTGTTCTACACCTCAAATAATACCTAGGAGTCATAGAAAACCATAGGTTTTGGAATGGATCGAATCCGATATAAATTGCGCAAGTTATGCTCAAAATAGTGCCGTTAGAGTTCTGAGAAGTGAAATAGTTATGTAAATGCAATTTTTATTGCATGGTTTGAGTTTAGTTGGTCATAATTAGTTAAATGAAGCTTAACTATGGAAGAAAAACTAGCGTCGTTAAGCCGAAACGAAAAAGTATACAAAAGGCGCACTAAAAGTGCCCAAAAGTGCCCGAAAAATGGCGTTTTCCTTAGATTTGACCTAGCAAACGATAATATTTTTCAACATAATTTGACGTGTGATTAGAATGTGAGATAAGTGAACCGTAGAAAAAAGAACAAAGGAAAACGGAGCCCCAAGTAGTGTGCTGTCACACATTCTGTTATGGGCTGTAAGTTGAGTTTAAAAAATTGATTTTTTGTTTCGGGCCTCTAACAAGTATACGGACCACGTGGGGGTATCCCTAGGGGTCAAAAACTGAAACTTTTGTGAAGAAATCGGAGTTAGAGAGCCTCGGTTGAATTAGAAACAAGTTAGGAGGTTATATAGAGAAAAAAAGCCTTAGTTGAGAATTCTTAGCTTATAGTTGAGAATTTATATTATCACTAGTAATGATGAGAAAATGTTGTGTAGGTGAAGAGCGAGACACCGAGGCCCCTGAGATTCGTCGAGAGACTTGACGCGGGTCCGAGGTAAGCTGTTCACCACTTATGAGTATTTAAATTCTATGTCAATTCATAATTGTTTGTAATACATATGGTATGTAAGAAATAAATGAGAATGAATATGATTTTCAATATTAAGGTTAAAGTTTGAGTGTATAGGTTCCTATGGAACCTATATAGCAATTGAAATTGATACTAAGTTGCCTTAGAAATAGTGAAATGAGAAGAGTTTTTAGAAGTTTTAAAACTAGAAAGTTTTGTGCTTTTGCACTTGAAGAGTTGAATATAAAACCCATGTATATGCCTTAAAAGTTTATGAAATTTAGCGTTACGTGACGAAGCAGAGAATTCCGTCCATAGTCGCTCAGATTATAGAAAAGTATAGCGCTACGTTGCGATGCAGACAATTCCGCACGTAGTTGGTTATTTGATAGTTAGCGCTACGTAGCGATGCGGTAAATTCCGCTCGTAGTCGCCTAGAGTTTTAGCACTACATTTGCGATGCAGAAAATCCCGCATTGTAGTTGCTCAGTTATGAGAATTAGCGCCCTACATGCGATGCAGTAAATTCCGTAACGTAGTGGTTGAGATACCTCAATAAGCTTTACGTTGGTGTTAGTTATAATCGTCCGTGATGGTTAGAATGTTTAAAGGATATACATGGGGGTTTTGAAAGAAATCATAAAACTTGAACAAATGGTAAATTGCCATGTTAGTGTATGTGATATTATATCTTTGTTGCACTAACTTGTTTGTTTATTTTGTAGCTTATTTACTTTCATTGTGTGCTACCGTCGGACGAGACGACGACCCTTTCATTTTGTATATATATATATATAGGTGGGCGAGTTGGGCAGGACACTTGGATACATTTGTGTATATGTAATTGATATATTAGATTTTGAATTACAATGATGTTTGAAATCGTAACTTTGTAAATATTCATGCATTTTATATATAAATGATGCATATATGCATTTTGTGGATTTGAGTTCATGTTCAATTGTGATGATAATGCTTGGTTGTGAATAAAAAAGTTGGGAGGATATTGAGATCATAGTTGAAGTGTAATTTTTATTACAGGTAAATTTTGATTTTATAAAAAATGCAGCCGTTATGCTGCCGAAATTTTATAAAAATATTTGAAACAAAAATCACGAGAAATTTTATCACTCCCAACAAGTTTAAAGAAAAACCAAAGTACTAAGTTTTAAACGAGTAAATAGGTTGAACAAGTTAGGGTTCGCTTCTCGGATTTCTTCGATCCGACGAGTCGGGTTCGATGAGTCCGTTGAAGTGCCAGACAGGATCTCCAGACAAGAGCTTAGATAAGGTCTGGGAAGAGTCCTGTCAGATAGTCCTACTAACATCGGGACGATTGAGTCTGTTATGCCTGTTGAGTCGCCCTTTACACTTGTGGGGTATTATCCCGTTGCGTGAGGTGCGATGGTAGTTCCGCCATGCAGTAGTGGGATGTCTTTATAGTTTTGTCACAGTGTATGACGCTAGCTTTGCGCCAAGTGACTCTCCCCCCTCTCCCCCCCTTACACTGAGCGGATCTGATCTACTCGCTCATGTGGTTGTAGTTTCCCTTGGGTTCCCTATTAGTACGATTTTTAGAAAGAGAAGCATATCATTAAAGCAAGTTTTAGAAAGAAAATATTTTAAAAATTCTTTTAGAAAAAGTTTTTAAAATGTTAAAGAATTTTTTATAAAATCCAAGATTTAGAAATAAATTGTTTTTAAAGAAAAATATTTTCAAGAATGTCCTTTAAGAGGTATTTTATAAGACGTAGTCTAAACAAAACTTACACTCATTAGGCTTTATAGCTTATGACTCTTTTTAGTTTTATGTACAAAAACCTCCCAGGTGTAGGAGTGAAGAATCAAGGTACCAGTTCGCTACGTTCAGACTAGATGGGCCCGACGTTCGATGATGCTACATGCTCATTTTTGTAAATATTAAGCTTGAACATTTATCATGTGTTATGCACACTTTTGATTTAAATAACTTTTGTTGAACTTTTTATGTTCTAATGACACATGCATGTTTTAGACTCTTGAATGTTGAGATATTATTATGACATTTTGAGAATTGGTTTTGCTGAAATTGAATGCGAGATTTTATAATATATGATATATGTATGTTTAATAAAGTACTTCTGGTTATGGGTTCGCTCCACAACATCCTTTTGAGTCTTATTAGTTATACTTTAGAAAGATCTCGTAGGGTAACCGGCAGGACCGCCGGGTTCATTTGAGGGAATCCGGATCAGGTCCTGTCACGGGTTGTGAACTTAGGTCAGCTTATGCTGCGAGCTCCCACCAACTCGTTCAACTCCCATTTTTCTGTGAGCTGTTACCTTCTTCCAGCTCAATTTGTTCCGCAACATCTCTCAGCTCGCCCTTGTTCCGCAACGCTCATTAGGGGTGCCTGGCCGAGTTTCACAACACCTTTGTTCGGCCAGCTTTAAGGAATTGGTGTAATGACTTTTTAATTTCACATAACATCACACATATATATTTCATGCATGGCCCAATTTGTGTACACTTAGCCACCTTTTCACACCACTTATTTTTCCATAAAAATCTAACCAAATGTCCTCTTTAAATTCCAATCTTACCCCTTTCATAATATTTCACTTCCATTCCTATCCTTTCTAGATAATTTGTTTCCTTTGCATTTCCAATTTTGCCATTACCATAACATTTTATTTACATTTTTTCCCTTCCTAGAGAATTCCTTCATTTCCATTAATTACTATTCAAAAGTTCTGTAATTCCTATTTTGTCTTTTCTAGAGAATTTTTTTTTCCATCGGTTGCCCTTCAAACATTTTATATGTAAGGACCCGCCCCGGATCACTCTACTTGCTCGATGGGGTCCCTATGGAGCACCTCGACGGAACTCAATTGAACCCTTACTTTGGCTCGAAAGGGTCCCGTGGAGGTACCGATCTCATTTTAAATGTAAAACCCAAAACTTAAACTACTGAAAAATAATTATTTTTTCGGATAAATAGTATTTCCGAATAGAAAGTGTTTGAGTGAATAGTAATTTTTGAAAAGCAGACTTTATGAAGCAAAAACTCCGAAATTAATATTAGAATTAATAAAAACTGAAACGGAGCAAAGATGAATCTATTCGAAGAGATTTTAAGTAATCAAAGGTTTATTGGACGAAAATATCTTTTCTGGAGAATAATGGGTATTGATAATTTTACATCCATAAGAACTTCTTTTAGTATGAAATGGTGCAATAAAATGCCCAATTAGAGTATTTTATCGTCAATTGGAAGATTTAATGACCATAGAATATTTTTAAAATTTATGTGAGCTAGAATGTGAATTAAACTTATTAGAGGACGAAATAGATATTTTTATACTCAAGCACTCATGAAATACATGCAAATATTATATGGAATGAGATCTCATAAAGAAGTAAAATCCATATGAAACAAGATAGGCCAATGAGAGAATGACATATAGAATCCACTAGCTTGGTAGATCTAGATAAAGTGGAGTTGTCTTGAAATGAGAAAAAAATGTGAAAGGAGAAATTAGAGAGAGAGTGAGAAAGAGAGGCATTTGGCCACCTAAGAGAGAGAGAGAGAGAGTTATGACCGAGAGCAAGAAAGATTTGAGTGTAGTAATTATTTTGATCAGTTGAGAGCTATTTGGAGAGAAGTTCAAGAGTGAATCAAGAGAAAAAGAGGAGCTCGACCAAGGAGGAAGCTTTTGCTGAGAGGAAGAAGTAAGGTAAGCTTGCTGTTCTTATGGATTTTAAGTTGATTTGGGTATACCTAACACCTGCAAGCCATTTGGATTGAAGGGGAGCTCGCAATCAAGAGTGCATATGAAGGGTAGTAGTTTTACTTGTCAGTTTAGAGCACCGTTAAGGGATTTTTAAGCCATTTGAAGTTGCATGCGAGCTTAGGAGAAAGATTCACCCATTTGGAGTTGATTTGAAGAGGTAAGTGTGAGATCTCATGATTTTCCTTATGTGAAATAAAAATGTAATGTTAAAGTTTGAAACAAGTTTTGAGGATGCGAGTTCCCATGTATTGGGCATAAATGTATTAAATGTTAAGCAATTATCCTAGAAAGAAATGTTACAACTTTGTTTGCATGAGTTCAAGTTGATCTAGGTTAGGACAGCAACTTGCTAATGAGCTATGGGCTGCGAGCAAGGTAATACAACAGTCTATTACAACACCCATCTGAGTCGGGCTATAATAGTAGCTCGCAAGAGGTGAGTTGGGTGGTGTCCGCAGTTTTGATCGGACTAGCTATGGTAGTAGCTCGCAAGGACGAATTGGGCAATGCCCACAGTCCATAGCAGACCTATTCGAGCTTAGCAGTGCAGCAACTCGTGAAGGGCAAGTTGAGCTGAGATAGTAGCTTGCTAAGGGCAAGCTGGAAAGAGCTAGCTATCCAGGCTAAGCGAGCTAGATAGTAACTCCCAAAGAACGAGTTGGGTGGTAGCTCGCAGCTCGGGTTCAGTCCATCACATCTTGGAGTGCAGTGTTTTGTATGCTGGAATGTTAAGATTTTTTAAAGGATTGTTATGACTAAAAAATCGCGCTTGTATTGAAATGTAGGTAAAACGGCAAGCTGGTTGAGAGCACAGAAGAGGGGTTATATTTTGGACGCAAGTAATGAGTGATTTATTTTCAAAGCTTTTACAAGTTTGTATCGAATATAAATATTGCACTTTTTTATTTTGAAATGATTTATTTTAGCATGTCTTTAGTTTTATATATACCGCATGTAAGTTTATGAGTTTATATTATCAATGTTTATATACTTTAGTAGCAAAGCAATTTATTTATGTTCATGTACATGCTGATAAGAGACATGCCAGAGAATATTTTTTGAGCTAAATCAATGTATTTCTGAGATAAAGAGAAAAGAAAGTTTTAAGTAGCTTGAAAAGATTTTTAGTGCCTATGGTTTACCTTAAGCCCTAAAGATTACCGGTCGAAGTACCGTATGCGTGTATGGCAATAGTGGTTGGGAGAGTCACTAACTATGGGAGGTTTGAGTCAGAGTCAGTTAGTCGCCCTCTACATGTATACGGTAGTGTAGATTTACCTGATGTTAGGGTGGGTATCGCGATCCTTGAGCTCCCTTATCGGTGACTACACAGAGAAATTTCCCCAATCCTAGTGACGTGTGCAAGTTCTGTTATTTGTATGTATAGGTATCGTCACGAAAGGATAAGTTTCCCTAGATTACCAATTAAAGCAAGTTTTAGTAAAGAGAAGCACGTCATTAGACGTGAGACTTCAGAAAATGAGAAAGCTTTACTATGAGAAAGATTTATGATTTACGAAAATCATTATTATCATTTTCAAGTGAAATTACTTTTATATTATATTCGATTTATATTTTATCAATTCAAGTCAAAGTACTAGTTTTCTCAAAAGTATTTTGGGAGGTGTATATATATACATTTGAAAAAAAGTTTCAAAGCTAATAAGTTACCCACTCATTAAGTTATTACCCACCACTCTTTTTCGTGTTTTATAAAAACCATCTCAGGTGCAGGTGTGAACCAGAAATTAGAGGTAGCTCCATTGGGCATGCACGAGGACTGATATGCGACGCTACTACACTAGTTTGTTTACCTCCACAAAATCATGTATTTGCATCCCTCTTGAACATATTGTATGTTTTATAAACTCTGAATTGAGAACACATACTTGTGCATTTTGTGTTATGTTTTGCAAACCATATGTGCACTTAAGTCTCATGTTAATGGATTTTAAGTTATCTTCTGAATGAAATTGTAATTGGGATTGGTTGTGGAGATTGAATGAGGGCCTGAGGCCCGAAAGTTGAAAATGAGAAATATTTGAAGTGCACAGGTTTTTCTTCATGTTTTACAGGGTGGATTTTTTGAAAAAGTAGCTATCATGCTGTCGGTTTTTTGTAACCCTATATTGCAAATGATTACTTAGAAATCAAAATAGTTGCCACCCGTTTTAGTTCGAAAATAAATTTTCAGAATTTTAAAAAGATTTTCAAGAAAAGTAAGAGGCTTAATTTCACGGAAACCTTCCAATCGGCACAGATCTTGTTTGGAAGGCTATCGTGGGATTGCCGAGCAGACTGTCTAGTGTATAAAGAAGAGGGGTCTATCATTAAAACTCTTTTCTAGCGGAAATAAATAAAAACGTTTTCTTTTAAGGTATGTTACAAAACAGGGTTATAAAAATTTCGGTAGCATAATGGCTGCTTTTTGAAAATGTCATCCTACAAATTTTAGGAAAAACACTCCTATAACATGCATCTTTATCAACTTCTGGGCCTCAGACCCTCATTTCCTCAATCAAATCCAAACATGCTTCCAGTTTGAAATAATCTTGAAAATAAAATAATTTACATAAACTCATAATATACACCAAAAATTTCATTTACAAAATATAATTCTCAAAAGGGTTTATAAACATTCAAAGAAGTAATTTCACAAAATACATCGAAACGTGGAATATGATGCATGCACAAGATTTTTAAAAGAATTACATAGGTGCAGTAGTATCGTGTTTGCTACCTACCTACACGTTTGATGGAGCTGCGTCTAAATGCTAGCTCATTCTTGTACCTGGGGAGGATTTTTCAGAAAACATAAAATAGAGTGGTGAGTATATAACTCAATGAGTGGGTAAACTTATCAAACAATGATTTGTTTTCTAAATATAGTAATATCCTCCCAAAATAGTTTTCGAAAGTTAATAATTTCTCATTACACTTTATAAAATTGAAAACTAATATAGCTAATTATTTATAGCTTTAGTCTGAATATATAATAATACTTTTAATAAAGTATAAAATGTTTTGCTTTATAAACTTCTTTTATTTCTATATTTCATGTCTATGGACACGTTTTTCTTTTGAAAACTAGCTAAGGCATCCTAGGGAAACTTGCTCTGTCATGACAAAATTTCTTATTGTTATTAGAGCTCGAGAATGCTACCACGTGTCGTTGCATATGTGAGAAACTCCGGGGTCATGATCTCCTCCCAACATTAGGTAAATCTACACTACCTCACACGTGCAGAGGGCGATTCACTGACTCAACTCCCTAGTTAGCCACTCTCCCAACCAACTTGCCGTACACGTTGGGGTATTTCACTCGGATATACTGGGGATTAGAGTAAACATTGCTTTAATAAATTTTTACCTTTACTAAAGAGTTCTTAGCCACACTAGACATAAAAATAATTTAGTTTAACTGGAAAATTTTCATTCTTCAATATATAATTCTAAATTATATCTTCATTTAAAACATAAATCTAAAAACTTACTTGCATCATAAAATAAAATGATTGCATGCTAAAAGTTTGATCAATTCAAATAACTAAATCAAATACTAAATTTCACACTTGCAAAATATAAATCTTTAAACAATAAAATACATAAAAACTTTGAAAACAACCGCACTCGTAACTTGCTTCCAATTTAACAACCCACTCCTTTATGCTTTCCTTCTACTCACCGCTTCACCTACATTTTAATATGAACGAATTTCCGATTAGAACTTATGCACGGAATTCACTTTGATCAAAGCCTAATTTTTTATACTAACACAACAAACAAGCTTTTAGACTATTTTATCCTATGATAGTCGAAATCTCAATAACTTTTATACCATCAATCCCCTTCGATATTTGATAGGACCCGACTTGAATTTCCTATAATGTATCCAACGGTCCTGCCGAGCACCCCATGAAACCTTTTGTAGTCTATCTAATAAGACTCAAAAGGAGGTCGTAGAGCGAACCCTTAACTTTTAATCTTTTGCTAAATATATGAAACATAAATTTTCAAAACATAATTTAAGAGTATCATCATGAATAGTATCATCACGAATGTTCAAGTATGTAAAACATGAATGCAAATAATCATTAAATACTTTATATATAATAACATAATGCATTAGTTAAACATAAAAAGTTCTACCAAATTCGTTCAAAAGAAAAATATGCACAAGCATATGATTTATATTCAAAGAAAAAACAATCATAAATGTGACATCACCACATCACAGATCCTCTCTAGCCCACCTAATCTGTAAGAGGAGAATGGATCCCCTGATCACTCGTTCCTACACCTGAGGAGGTTTTTATAAAACCAAAAATATAGTGAGTTACAAAAGCTCAGTGAGTGCGTATGCATTCTTATTTAAACTAATCTTTATAAAATCTACCTCCCGAGCTAGCTCTGAAAATCTCTTTTCGTAGTTCGTTACTAAAAGATTTCCTTGCTCTAGCTTGAAAAATTCTTCCATCCTCGCATCTTGATAACTCTAATAAAATTTATCTGTGAACTCTCTTCTAAACACCGCCTATGTCACTCATTCTGGATTCCGCCTTTGTAATGCTTTCCACCAATCCTTAACTCTATCTTTCAGTAGAAAGGCGGAGAATGTCACCATCTGGTCCTCTGAGCAACCCATAACTTGGAAAATTTTCTCATTGGTCTCTAGCCATGACAATACACGCTCCAGATCACTAGTCTCATCATAAGGCTTAGTGTCTTATTTTCGAGCACGCTTAATGGAAACTCTTGTCTCTCGCAGTTGATGAAATATTACTGCCAAGACTTGAGCCAGCTGTTCTACACTCACATTCCCACCTGCTGGCTCTGCAGGTCGTAAAGGTCCTAATTGAGTCTGATCTACAGGCATGTTGACTGACTCGTCAACATATCCCTCCTCCAGTGCGAGTACTTAAGTAGTTGCTCTTTTAGTAGGTGGACAACCTCGATGACGAATGATTCTATGAAATTTTCAATATAAGTGAAATTATGTAATGCATGAAGGGAAAAATAACGTTGATAAAATCATGAGCTATGAGAAAACTCATTCTAAAATAATCGTTAAAACATTTACGAACTTTATCTCAAAATCATATAAAAAACGGGGTCTGATACCAAACTGACAAGACTCGACCTGAATTCCCTATAATGAATCCAATGGTTCTGTCGGGCATCCCACGAAACCCTTCTGTAGTCTATCTAATAAGACCTAAAAGGAGGTCGTGGAGCGAACTCTTAACTTTTAATCTTTCGCTAAATATATGAAACATAAATTTTCAAGACATAATTTAAGAGTATCATCACAGATGTTCAAGTATGTAAAACATGAATGTAAATAATCATTAAATACTTTATATATAATAACATAATGTATCAGTTAAACATAAAAAGTTCTACGAAATTCGTTCAAAAGAAAAATATGCACAAGCACATGATTTATATTCAAATAAAAAATAATCGTAAAAGTGACATCGCTACATCACAAATCGTCTCTAGCCCACCTAATCCATAAGAAGAGAACGGGTACCCTAATTGCTCGTTCCTACACTTGGAGAGACTTTTATAACATAAAACCAAAAATATAGTGAACTACAAAAGCTCAGTGAGTGCGTAAGCATTCTTATTTAAACTAATCTTTATAAAATCTACCTCTTGAAAAACACTTGAAAAGCATTTTTATTTAAAACAATTTTATTTCTAAAATATTTTGTTTTATAAACTTGCTATGAGGTTTTAAAAACTCATGCTAACATTAAGTTCATAAAATGCTAAAATATTTCATAATTTCCAAAGTATGTCTAAAACATTTTTTTTCTAAAATTCGTTTTTAAGGGTATGTTTTTCTTTCTAAAATGTACTAATGGGAACCTAAAGGAAACTATAACCACATGGCGACTTAACTAGCGTTGCTCAATGTGGGGTCACATGAAGTAAAAGTTAGCATCGCACACCGTGACAAACTATAAAGACATATCGCTATTACACAGCAGAATGCTACATCGCATATCGCATAGCGAGATAATACCCCACAAGTGTAGAGGGTGACTCAACAGACACAACACAAACTTAATCCCCCCGCTGTTAGTGACATGCCCTCCCAACACTTGCCATACACTGCGGGGTATACCAGCTGAGTCTGCATCTATAAACTTGGGTAATCCACTGACCTTTGAAAACTTTTCCTTTCCATAATTTAAATTGAATTCTTTTTCATTCTATAAACAAAATATTGCATATCATTTCATACATAAATGATCTCTTTTCATGTTGGAATATAAAATCATTTATAAACTAAAAACGAATAATAAAAATCTATAAAATGCTTGGAAGGTAAACTTAAAGTTATTTAACATTTATAAAAATATTTTCACGTTTAGTGCTTACTTCCCAATTCACTCGAAATCAGTTTTTCAACCACCTCCTTTAGCTCACCTCTTCACCTGCACTTAATATAAATGAGATTTCCACTTAGAACGTATAAGCACATCACACACCTCACTACCAAGTCAATTAAATTATCGATATAACTTATAATCTCATTCAAGAGGTAACGAACTGCACACTGCCTAGTCTAGATCGAGCTCCGAGCTCGGTCAGCTCCTTTAACTTGTTTAGCTCATCCAGTTCGTCTCTTTCGACGAGCTGGTACCTCCTTCCAACTCAGCCCGATCCATAGGTACTGCCCAACTAGCCTTTTGCAAGTTGTTGCCTTAGTCCAACTCGGACAGGCACTATAATGGGCTGCGACATCATCCAACTATCTTTATGAGTTGCCGCTTCTAGCCTAGTTCAGACAGGTGTGGAAAAAGGGAAACAATATCGCCTAGCTCACTCTCTATGAGCTCGTGCCCTAATCTAGCTCGACAGGCACTGAAGTGGGCTGCTCCCGCCCTGACTTACGCATACTCAATTTTTAACATTTCTTTTCCAGGTTTTACACTCCACCAGGCATTAGCACATCCCAACCTCATTAAATTTCACATACATACTCTTAAAAATATTTCATAAGTTCCTTTACCCAAAACTAGATTGCAACCACAACAGGTTTTGCGACAGAAACTCAAGACCCTAAATAACCATCAAACTACTGCAGATCAACATTATTTTCCTAACTACTTCACTTACCACTTTCTCCTTGATCTTTTGTCTTGCTTTCCTACCTGCTTGTTGCTTTAAATCACCAAATCTAAACGTAAAAATCTCGATAACATCAGGTGCAGTTCATGGACTGTTCTTGATAGATTTTTCATTAAAAGAATACTATGAAAACTAAATCTTACCACCTGATTCTTACCAGATCTGGCTTGATAATCCTTCTAAACTTGTTTTTCATCTCTTTCTGATCTGCTAATAGCTTTTTCTCTTTTCTCTAGATTTTTCTTTTTTTCAACACTCTCTCTCTCTCTCACTTTCACGGCAACACTCACTACACCCACTTGTATATAGGCATGGGTCAAGCTTAACATTAACCTTTAAACTTTCTTAAATTTACAAGTTGACCATTCTCTAGAGAATTCTTTATTTTCCCACAATATCCTTGACATCTCATTTTATTTACAATTTTACCACTCTTTAGAAAAATCTTTTATTCCATTAATTATCCTTTAGATTTTTATAATCCAAATTTATTTTCGATAATTTTACAAAAAATTATTTTCATCTCTGAGCACTTTAAAAATCCTTTTATTATTTCGTATAAATGTACAGTAGTAAAATCGGGAGGGGGTATTATAATATTTCTTATCGCAATAACACTAAAACATACACTATATGGTGTAAATTCTAATGAACTTCATAAAGCATTATACTTTGCAACTTTGAAAAGTTTGGCCGCAAGATGACTTTTCAACAATCAATGAGTTTCTTATCAATTTTTATGACAATTCTAACATCTAAAACAGCCCATACACATACAACTCAACCAAATACGATTTTCTATCACGACATACACCCTTGGCCGAAATCCTCATGCATCACTACAATAATTTTCTTTCAAGTTTGACCATTAAAATCCATCCTAATCTCAACACATGTCAAGGTAAAATCATCAAACAAAACTTGTATCTCATAAATCCATTCTTGGCCAAACTATTAACCCTAATGCATCCAATATGTTTTCCTCAATTTTCATGGTTATCAAACACATTAAAATCACACCATAATCCATCTAATGCCTCATAGTAACTCAATTGAAATTTTTCTAAGGAAATTCACATAAACCCTAACTTACCTCATTAGTATGCTTGTCACCACAACTCTCTTTGTGTCTCCTTTCAAATCCAAGCCCAAAAAAAAGGAAATCAACCTCTAATCACACCAAAAATTCAACAAACATTTCACTTAATAATCCCACCATGAAAATCCCATAAAAATTCAACTCACTTACCTATTTTTCTCCACCTTTGTGCTGAATCTTTGTCTAACACCTTTCTTGATTGATATTGGCTTGAAAGAATGCATCAAACTCTTAGTTTCTCCTTCCCCTTTGCTAGCCGAACTGCACCTGCACTCTCCCTTTCTATTTTTTTTCTTCTTACTGTCACACACATATTCTCTCAAGTCATGACAATTCCACTTTATGTAGGGTTCAATTTACTTGACTAAAATGCCCCTCATCTATTGTCCAAATGACCATCAAATCCTTTAGTTATAATTACCACAATACCCTTAATTATATCTCACATCCAATTGACTATTTGATGGGCAATTTACTAACTTAAGTATTAAAGAGATAATAGTCAACTTTAGTGCATGACAACTAATATTTATAAATCCATAATTTAATTTTGATGTGTAATCCTCTCATTGGTTAATATCTAATGACATGGATTGTGTTTTTTGCTCAAGTTCTTTCCATGTAATGCTGACACCAAATCTATGTATTATTTGAGCTTGAAATAGCCATTTTGCCCTTAATGTAATTAATTGTCATTCACACTCAAATAAATTTCAAAAATACTCTACGGTCATCCTATCATCAAATTGATCGTGTAATACTCTAATTAAATATCCTATCTCTCAATCTCATGCTTTAAAAAAATTCTAACGAGCATAAAATCATCAATATCTATTATTCTCTGAAAAGGACATTTCATACATTAAAATTCGGATCGTTTAAAACCTATCTGAATGGAATTATTCTTAGCCCGTTCCACTTTCTAATAATTCTAATACCTATTCCATGACTTCTGATGTCTGAGATCTATTTTTTGAAAATTACTATTCCCACGAATACTATTCACTCAGAAATACTATTCATCAAAATTATTTTTTTCGTGAAAATGAGACCTAGGGTTTTACATTATAATTCCATCAATGGCCTTTTCAGAGAATTCCATTCTCTTTTTACATACTTAACCTTAGGTGGGTATATTTAGAAATCCAATTGAATGTATTTAAAAAATAATTGGGCCATACTAATTCTAATTGGGCTCACTTGAATAAATTTTTCTTTGGGCCCTTTAATTTAAGTCTCTAATTGCACCCCTAGTGATTTCTTATTGAACCCCACCTAAGCTTCCTTAAAAACTACATCTATACATATATCGTTTATTAGATCGATTCGAATTCGGGATGTTACAACAAGTATTGATGAGAATCAAATTGAAGAGTGTTGTTAAATGGTTGTCTATGTAAGTGCAAATTGTTTTGGATCTATTATCTTGTATATGTGGAGATTTGGAGATTAATTGAGAATAGAATTATTACGGTTATTGATGAAGAAATGAGAGCAACGACTTTAGAACAAGACATTTTTAGTTGAATTTATTCATAAATTTTGAGGATGAAAATTTTTTAAGGGGGGATGAGTTGTAAGGCCTGAATACAAGTATTCAAAAGATTAATTGAGGCCAAATAAGAATTAATAAATGGGCCAAAATTAAGTCTAAGTCCACGTTGTATAATAATGTTAAAGCAATTGGATAAAAGTCTAATTGGGTGAATTTGGTTGCTATTCCAAGAGTAGAAAGAATAAAAAAAAAAAAGGCAAAAATATATATTTTATATATTTTCCCTAATTACTATTAGGGTTTGAAGTTTCATATATATATTATTCTTATCCATTCTCAACAACCACTTCTCTCCCTTGAAAACTCTCATGTATCATTCAAAAATTTCTCTTCTCTATTAACAAAGTTAAACCTTCAACCATAGCAAGTTTGGAGTTCAAGACTGATTGTGAAGGTTGATTGTGAATCAAGTAGGTTTATTCTCTTTCTTTTATATTTTTATTTATTAATATTAGGATTTTAGGGTATGATAGACTTATAATATCATATTGTTATGTTTGGAGTTATTTTAAAATAAGATTAAAAATTTTATGGATTTCTTATGGAGGAAATAGAGACTGCTGGAAATTTGCTTGCTAGTAGCATTGTTAGATTTGTTTAATTGTATGAATAGGCAAATGAAGTATAAAATTGTGAAATTTGGTATGATCCTTAGGATGTTAGGTCATATTCTGTCAAATTTTATGATCATATGATAAGTGTACAATTAATTACACCTTTTTTTTATCACCTCTGACTCAGTGAAATGAAAATTTGGATATCATTGAATTAGGTTGAATCTTGAAATTTTTTGGCATGTAGTTGATGTTATTATGGTGTCAATAAATTTCTGTATGAGCCAATATGAGTCCTTTATGAGCCATCAAATTTTAAAGGATTTTTATAAGTGGTTTATTTTTAAAAAATCCAGAGATTAAGGGTTGTTTAGTTTTGAA
Organism: Litchi chinensis; assembly: GCA_019925255.1. Classification (NCBI taxonomy): domain Eukaryota; kingdom Viridiplantae; phylum Streptophyta; class Magnoliopsida; order Sapindales; family Sapindaceae; genus Litchi; species Litchi chinensis. The sequence goes on from CM034467.1 coordinate 8,145,721, forward strand.
ACTGATATCAATACAGTCTTAGTTTGGATTTGAAGGTTTAAGTTGATAGGTTAATAGAGGTATTTATAGCAGAAAATTTTTATAATATTTGTTCTGAGTCTTTCGAACATATATATGCATTTTCAGGACGATTGGTTTTATGTACAATTTATTAAAAATGGAGAAAATAGACTGCATCGGTGAGGTAGTGTTCACAGTAGTGGATTTTAATGATATTTGGACTTAGATTAATTTAGTAATTATAATTTACTATAAATTTATGGGTTTTTGATGTGATTTTAGGTTGATAAGAGGGATTAAATTCGTAAAGTTATTTTATATATTGTGATAAGCAGAAACAGAAAGTAAACATTATGCATTGCTATAATATATTATACGTTTAATTTCAAAAATACTTTAAGTAGTTCTTTAAAATAATCGAATGAAATCTTGAATTTTTCAATATTATTTTATTTTATTATATATAAATGATTTTGTATCCTTAAATATACATTTTATGTACATTATTTGATTGTATTAAAAGTAATTTCGTCCTATTTTAAAAAAAAGTGATATATTTTATTAAAAGTATCTCTTCGTATTTGAAAAGAATGATATGTATTATAATCATGATTGTAACGAAAATGCTTTGGTTCATCTGTCTGTAGTTCATTTAATTATAATGGCCTAGGCATCGGGATTACAGGTGTCGTAATTATATTGTATTTGTCCAACTGGAATATTTATTATTGCGTAGTATTAATTGTATTGGCCCTACACCAAGATTATAGGTGTAAATTGTATTAGCCTTGCACCGGGATTATTGGTGTTAATTATATTGGCCCCACATCGAGATTACATGTGTAAATTGTATTGGTCCCGCATCGAGATTACAGATGTGAATGATATTACGTGAAAGGAGCCATTTTCATGCTTGTTTAAATTCATATATGAAATGATTTTCATTATTTTGTTTTCGATTTAAAAAATAAATATTTTATGTATCGTATTGTTAAATGTTATATTGTTTTATTGACTTCGATTTTAAAACCTGAATGTTTTCTGCATTGTATCGTTAAATGTTTTATTGGTATTGCTATATTCGTTATTTTCAATTACTATGAAATTACAGTTTTATTCTTACTGTAAAGCTACTTTATAAAATTATAGTATATCCTTTTTATTATATATTACATCATAATGTATAATATTTACTTATTGAGTTGAAGGTTCACCCCTCGTCTCTACTATTTTTACAGATTAGTAGATATTATTTATCTTAGGGGACAACTTCAAGTAATTGGTGCTCTTGGAGAAGGATTTCGGTTTTGCTACTTCTATTATTAAAGAACCATTTAAGTTTGTTTCATTGGTTAGGACTCAAATGTAAGGATGAATTTTGAATGTTCGTGGATTTCGATTGTTTAAGATTTTTATTAAGGTATTGAGATAAATTATGTTATTAAGTTAATTATTTTATGAAATTTTTCATTAATTGAGTTTTAGTTTTGGAGATTTAAATGATTGATTGAACATTGCATTATATTGATTTTTATGGCAAATTGGGGTGTTACAATTGCTCTAATAACTTTCTTTCTTCATCTTTTCTTCTATTGTCCTACTAATTTTTTTTTTTTTTGCTTTTTTTTTTTTTTGTTTGGGTTTAGTATTCTCTAGCTCATCTTGAAAAACACTCTCTCTTCACTCTAGTTTCTTAACATGTATATGAATTATCTTCAACAAATCAAAATATAGGTATGTAGATTGAAATCTCAAACTAAAAATATATTATATTGAAGTATTTTGTTTATTTTTATATTTTTCCTATGTTTTCTCTCTCAAATAAATTCTAAGAAATTGGTATAACTATTTTTGTAAACCCCATAGTTGCATTTTTCCGATAACTAAAATTTTCGATGAATAGTGTTTCTGGGTGAATAGTATTCATGGGAATAGTGATTTTCGAAAAATGGGCCCCGGGCATTAGAACTATTAGAATAGGTATTAGAGTTATTAGGAAGTAAAATGGGTCAAAAATAAGTCCATTCGGATAGGTTTTAGATGGTCCAAAATTTAATGGACAAAAAGACTCTTTTTTGGAGAAAAATAGGAATCGATGATTTTATGGCTATTAGAAGATTTTTTTTAAAAGCATGAGATTGAAAGACAAGACATCCAATTAGAGTATTACATGTTCAATTTGATGATTAGATGACCATAGAATATTTTTGGAATTTATTTAAGTGTGAATAACAATGAAATGCATTAAAGATAAAATGGACATTTCAATTCAAGCATACATGGAAATGATGTGAGCATCATATGGAAAGGAATTAAATAAGAAGCACAATCCATATCATGAGATATTAGCCAATGAAAGAATGACACATCAAAATTAAATAATTGAATTAATGGAAATTAGTTGTCATGCCATAAATGTGATAGTGATAAATTGACCTTGTTACAAGTTAGTTTGTCATTAATTTTAATGAGTGGCATTATGGTCAATTTAAGCTAGGTATTTCATGGTCACTTTGAGGTTGATGGAGGGTATTTTTGTCCAGCAAAAAGTGGCCTATATAAAGTTGAAGGAGATGAGAGTTTAAGAGAGAAAAGTGATGGCAAAGAAGAGAGACTGCAGGGAAGCTCGGGCAGCAGAGAGAACTGGAGGACAACAGCTTATTTTGAAGGTTTTGAGATGATGTTTGAGTGATTTTCAAGTCCCTTAAGGGTGTACACAAGCTTAGGAGCAAAACCTAACCATTATAAGTCAATTTCAAGTGGTAAGTTCACTTGTTTTTCATGGGTTTTAATGAGTTACGAGTTTGGAAGATAAATTGATGGATTTGTGAAATTTTTGACATCTTTAGAGATAGATCCACTTGTTTTCAAGTGAGGAAGTGAAAGCAAACCAAAAGAAGTCATTACTCAAGTAAGGGTCCAAGGTAAGTGATCTAGGGTTTGTGTAATTTTTCATGAAAATTTCAATTAAGTTGATCTTTGGATATATGATGATTGGTTGAGTGATTTTTGATGCATTGATGATCATAAAAATGGAAGAATGAGGTTGGATGCCATGATTCTAGTTTAGACCAAGTTAGGGTTTTATGCAAATTTTTATGTAAATTTGAATCAAATGGATTTTAGGGCATTAGATTGATCTTGGAATGATTTTGATGTGGTTGATTAACATGAAAATGGAAAAACAAAGTTGAATGGCCTTGTGGTGTATTCGGCCAAACTAAGATATGTGTGTGTTTGAGTTGATTTTGATGGTTTGATGAAATTAAATGATGTTTGACATGATTTTAGATTAATGTGTATCAATAGAATGAAAAGATAAGTTTATGTATGGTTGATGTGTAATTTCGACTAAGAAGGGCATGTTGGTGCTCAAATGATCTTTTGATTATTTTGATGTGTTTTGATGAATTTATGCATGTGGTTAAGTGTACTTGAATCAAGAAAATGGAAGGAAATGAATGGGATGATAAAAGTGTTAGTTTAGACCAACTTTGTGGTTTAATGTGAATATAATGCTTTAAGGGAAAAATGGGTGAATAAATGCTCATTTTGTGTGATTAGTTCGTAAATTCTAATGTAGGGTGTATATTATAGGTGGAAATCAAGCTAAGGAATCAAGGAAGATTAAGAGAAGGAAAACTAATAGCTTGTGAGCCAAGTGAGTGAAATTATATTTTGCAAATTGTTAAATAAATGTTTGGCCATTTTAGAACATTTATTTTGATGATATTGCATTGTGTGATTGAAATTAACTTTCCTTTCGAAAATACTAATTACGAATATTTTATGCATAAAACGTGGGAAACAACAATGATTATGTTATAATGATTTTTATGTGTTATGATGTATATTTTTTAAGCTTATGAAATGAAAGAATTCGGTTTTGTATGTTATGGAAAAGAAAACGTTTTCAAACGCCAATAGTCTACCCCATGTTATATATTACAGATTCATGGATTATGATTTAGACCAGGCTGGTATACCCCATATGTGTGGGGCAATTATTGGGAGAGCGTGTACTAACATTGGGGGGACCGAGTCAGATAGTTGAGTCATGTCACCTTCTACACATGTAGAGTATTATCTCAGTCACATATGCGATGCACGAAAATTTCGCTATGTGATGTGAGATGTCTCATGTATTGTCACAATGAGCATCGCTAATCGAATCGCCACGTGACCATGTTATGATAGCTTTTCTGGGTTCCATTGGTGCAGTTTCAATAAGAAAAAGAAATGTTTAATTTTATGCCATAATTAAACTATCATTATGTTTTTAAACATGAAACTATATTTTGAAGATTTCTCATAAATTCACTAAAGTTTATAAGTTTCGATTATTGATTTAAGTTTAAGGGCTTGCCTCACATGATCCTAAAAATTTTTAGAAAATCTAAATTATAAAATTTTGTAATTGATAATTGTTATGTTATGAAATGATTTATATGTTTATTAATTGATTTAAGTTTAAGGGCTTGCTCCACATGATCTTTTTGGTGATGCTAACTATAGTCCAGAAGGGTTTCGTGGGGTACTCAACAGGATCGCGGGAGCTTTGAAAGAGAAAATTCGGGGCGAGTCCTATCAGAGTGGTATCAGAGCCCGATTTTGAGTGATTTTGAATTGAAGTTTTGAAAATATTTAATTGTTTGTTTTGTTGAATGAGTTTTTCGTAGTCACATAAAATTTTTCGACATTATTTTTATTATCCTTATTTATGCATGTCATTACCTTTTTTTGACTGAAATTCATAGAATTATACATCGTCGAAGCCGCCCAGTTACGAAGAGGGCAATTGCAAAGGCACCCGCACCTACAGAGGAACATGTTGACGAATCCGTCAACGTCCCTGAAAATCAACCTTCCACAGGACCATCCCAGCCCACTGAGCCAGCCGGAGGAAATGTAATTGTTGAACAAATGGCTCAAATGTTAACAGCGACGATCCACCAACCATGAGAGATGAGGGCTTCAATCGAATGCGCTCAAAAATTGGGCGTTAAGACATATGATGGGACCGGTGACCCCGCTGGTGCTTTGTCTCGGTTGGAGACAAATGAAGAAAGTTTTCAGGTGATAGGGTATATAGAAGAGCAGATGGGTACTTTTTCCATCTTCCTATTAAACAACCGAGCTAAGGACTGATAGAAATCACTACAAAGGCGGACTCCAACCGGGGTGCCATGGGAGATGTTCAAGAGGGAATTCATGGACAAATACTACCCCAAAAGCTATCAAGATGCTAGAGTTGAAGAATTCTTCAGACTAGAGCATGGTGCACTGTTAGTAACAGATTATGAGAAGAGGTTTTCAAAGCTAGTGAGGATGGTCTCATTCATTGCAGACAATGAAGAACAGAAGATCAAGAGATTTATAGTAGGCCTAAATCCAAAAATTAGGGCCTACGTGTCGATGATGACCCACCTACAGTAAGACCAGTTAGTAGAAGTGGCAATCAAGATGGAGAAGAGCGTAAAGGTTGCTCATGAGCCTCCTTACCTCGAGCTGCTTCACTAACATTACGAGCTCCGCTTGAAGACATCAGTATAAAGGAAGCTATCAAGATGCTAGAGTTGAAGAATTCTTCAGACTAGAGCATGGTGCACTGTTAGTAATAGATTATGAGAAGAGGTTTTCAAAGCTAGTGAGGATGGTCTTATTCATTGCAGACAATGAAGAACAGAAGATCAAGAGATTTATAGTAGGCCTAAATCCAAAAATTAGGGCCTACGTGTCGATGATGACCCACCTACAGTAAGACCAGTTAGTAGAAGCGGCAATCAAGATGGAGAAGAGCGTAAAGGTTGCTCATGAGCCTCCTTACGTCGAGCTGCTTCACTAACATTACGAGCTCCGCTTGAAGATATCTGTATAAAGGAAGCATGTTCAGGTCGCAGTAGGCAGATCATTAAAATGCTAAAATTTTCTGAGTTTCCTATTTTTCAGATCATTCATACAATGAGAGGGTCGACCTATGAAGAAACGATCTGCAAGCTAGAAGTCTACAAATATCTAATCCTACAGTTTGCAAGCATGACAGGCCACAAACAGTAATCATGTCTCAAACAAGCATGCAACAGGATCAAATCAACAGAAGTTGAAAGGTTATGTTCAACAAAAACTCAGAACAGCCAAAAAACTCAATACTAAGAACATGACGTATTCAAATCGTTCAGGCACAACAATGGCAAAATGCAAGCACAATATGATGTAACATTAACTTAATAAAATAAATCAAAAGCTGAAAGTTTAAAGTGAGAGATCAGAAGCTTACCATGACTCTTTGATGAGAATGGGAGAACGGCAATTGGAAGTGTCGATTTCGTAAAAACCAGTGAGTTTTCTGAACTTGGTTGCTTCGAGAGAAAGTGACAGATGAAAAAGAATATGAAAGGGCTCCACCAGCTTATACAGGTAGACGAGCTCGAACCCCAGCCATCAGATCTATATGTTGTGTAACCACCATTGATCCAACGGTGCAGCGCGAGGTACGGCTTTCTAATCATGTAGCCGTCAGTTGAAAGACGTGCGCATTAAATGTGCGTGTAAGGGACGTGCCAGCGTTGGTTCAGTTACCTTCTGCATGATCGCACGTTTTAGGTTGATGTGATGGGATCCGAAAGAGCATGAAAATGGTAATTCAAGTTGGCTTACCAGAGAAGCTAACTTTTACCAGCGAGCTTAAGCTCCCAATTGGCAGAACGAACTGAGAGCTGGGGGGCTGATGTTATATGCATTTTTCGGACTCACCAAATGGGCTGGTAAAAGCCTGAAAAAAGCTCATTGAGTCAACTCAATGCGAAGGCCCAGCAGACAAGGCCCATCAAGTCAGCCCAATAAGATCACCCAGAGACTCAAGCCCAGTTATCAATCTCAAGGCTAGCGAGCTCTGCAACTCGTCCTAACAAGCTCTTTAGCTCCTATCAGTGAACTTGCCTCGGCCTGGTTGAATTCTACAGCTTGTTCTATGCATAGCTCGCTCATTAGCGAGGTCTAGCTCAAGGTCGCTCAAAACAGCGAGCAGTTCGCCCAGTGGACAGTCAATGTAGAATCTTCCAGATATGGTAGTTACCCAATCTAATCGTGATTCTCTTACCAGATATGGAAGTTAATTCAAATTTGAATTCAGTCAACATTATCCTGAGATATTTGGAGCAGATTCCTGATTTTATTCAAATAGATTAGGAAGTGTAATTAATTTATGATTCTCTTCCTATTTTGTTGCTTCCTAATTTGTAACGCTACTTCCCCTATAAATAGGGGTTAAAATCATTGTAAAAAGGGGGACATATTGAATAGCATACTGTCACTTTGCAGAATTTTAGAGAGACAGTCATGGACATAAGTGCATTCGCTGAACCACGTTAAAAACTCTGTGTTTCCTGGTCTTGTTTATTTCTTTGCTGTGTTATTTTCTTGGTTTTCGTGTTTTCTTACATTGATTGTAGGTATTGGGTATTGAATTCTCGTCGACTGGATTTCAATGTCGACACCTGAGAAGAAAAAGAAATTTAATTTTTGATTTATGAATTACCATGTTTACTAAAATTTGTAGAAATTAAATTACATATACCCCACATCTGAATTGGAAAATTGAGAATTAAGTTGTTATTGGAAAGAAACTTGATTCCTCCTTCTCATATTAGGAATCAAGTTCTCTTTTTTAATCAAAAAGGGAATTTATATGGTTTTACTAAAATATCCTCTAACAATTTTAACAAAAGGAATTGCAAATATATATATATATATATCTCCTTTTATATGGTTCTCTTTTATTTATTATTCTCCGTAATTTTTTTCACTTATCATCTTCTTCATATCTCCAACATGATGAATTCAATAATATAACTTACAAAAAAAAGAAAAAAAAAGAAATAAATGCTTTAAAGAATGTATTGATTTTCATTTCGAAATCATAGAATGACCATAGACAAAATAAAAGATTGTTCACCCCAAAATATTTCTCGTTTTAAGATCTCATTTGAGCCTGTCCACATCCTCAAGCTTCAACAAAGCCATTTACGTGACCAATATAAATAAAATATAAATGAACGAATCTCAACGATTCCTTTTTTTTTTTTTTCATCTTAACTCCACAATTCAATTTTTGGACGACTTAGATCTTACCCAATCTCCAATCCTACAATGTTGTACAATTGCAACTAAGATAGGATGCAAAAACCAAGATCGATCCAAACCGAATTAAATCAGAAAAAGCCAAAAAAAAATCAATTTTTTGTTTGAATTTGAGTTGCATGTTGATTTCAATCTATAAAAGCCAATCAGGGGTCGGTTTTTGTAAGATAGCTGAAAATCGACAAGAAAACCAATTTTGAATTTGAGTTGCATGTTGATTTCAATCTATAAAAGCCAATCAGGGGTCGGTTTTTGTAAGATAGCTGAAAATCGACAAGAAAACCAATTTTTTTTTTTTTTTTAAAAAAATAGAGTACACCACTCTTCAGTAAGAGTAGTTGAATACCTTCCTTAATCATGAAAAATCAAGGGTTTAAATTCTACTCTTATCTTTTAAAACACAAGATATTAGTAATCCTCTCTTTGGTTGATTGTGAGAGTAGTTAGTCTCCCGTACATTTTTTAGAATAGTTATACAAACCGTTCTAATAGTATATTGGATCCATTCTAATAGTGTATTCTTGACGGGTCCCAATCAATGTTCTAAAAATCAATCGGATTGGCCAATTTTTCACTTGTAAATCAATAACCGACACCGTGCTGGTCTAATAACCTCTAGATTGGAGGTCTTGCTCACTGAAGGTGAGTAATTGATCAAAAATCACCCCAAACACCACCAAAAAAACATGGTTTCAAAAGACTAAATATCCAAAAAAAAAAAACAAAAAAACAAAATTAGAGAGATAATGACAGAGGTAGTGAGAGAGAGGGGGCGGCGCAATGTTGCCATATGGTTGGATGAGGTTGGGATTAGGGTTTTTGTCACCCTCATTGCATACCCAAACAAAAGAAAATGAGAAGAAGAAAAAGAAGAATGGAAAAAGAAGACGAAGAAGAAGTCAAGCATTTTAAAAGGAGAGAGAGAGAGAGATAGAGAGACAGAGAAAGGTGGAGGTGACGCTGACAGAGTAGGGTTTGTATGAGTTTATATACATAGATCAAGGCAAATTACACAAATCGCCCTTAAGGTTTGATAAAATTATGCCAATACCTAAGTTTTGGCCTTAATATTAAAAAAAAATCAGTTTATGCCCTAAGATTTCAAAAAATAATAATTTTCCTCTTAAGTAGCACTTACCAATTAATCATCGATTACTTGTCAAGTAACCAATTAATAAATCATTAACTGTTGTCGGGCCAATCAGTTAGGCGAGTAGCGTTTTTTGAAACCATGATAATAACAAGCTCACCAAAGCGATGATTATAGTTGTGGCCTCCTCTAGCGATGGAGGAGATGGAAAGGCCCCTCCACCATTTCAACTCTTTTAACAAATGAAAGAGCCAATCGAATCCTTTAATGTTGGATGAGATCAGATCCTTCTATGGTGACATCAATGAATGTTGCCAGAGGAGGATCAAACCTTCCCCAACATTAGAGGAGTCAATCGACTCCTTCAGAAATGGAAAACCAAAGTTCAGTTCTTTCATTGTCCGATGATTGCCTCCTCCATTGTCGAATGAGATTAGGCCTATGCCGATGAGTCTGACAATCATCAGAGGAGGCCTCTATTAGAGTCAACATTGGAGGCCCTAAAAATGGAGGACTTCTCCTTTATCTGCACTAGTGGCCACCATTTTTTTATTGTGGAAATAGAAATAAATATCACTTATTTTCCCTTTCCTTTTGTTATTATCACTAGACTAATACTTTGAGTTTTAATATCATCTAACATTGAAAAGTGCTCATTTTACCCTTAATGAATAAAACAAAAACCAAGTTCTCTTCTACATCTCCTTCTCATTCATTTTCATTGAAAAATAAAGGAAACAAAATTCCATTTTCATGAATCATTTTGATTGGATTTTTATTTTAGTTTTGGAAGATCAAGGTAGATTCATGTTTTCCTCGGGGTCATCGAATTGGTATAATCTTTTGGTCAAAATAGTGGTTGAGTGAATGAGAAATTGAAACTCAAAGTTTGGCTATTAGGAAGAAAATAAGGTCTAGTCTCGCATGGAAACATAAAGGTACCGTAGACATAGGTACTGAATTGTTGAAAATAGATACTAAATTGATGGAAATACAAACCAATTTCTTTTTTATTTTTAACAAATCCATAAATCTAGACCCCTAAATTCGCCACTTTCAACAAATCTAGACCCCTAAATTCGCCACTTTTCTTTTCAGACAAAAATAATCCTCATAAACTATTCATGAACCTTATTTAGTCCCTAAATCCAAACATACTTATATAAACTTGTCTTTCACATTAATAACTCCACAACAAACAACCATTAAAATACCAACTGACAGTCGTACGCGATCGTCATTACCACCATCTCCAATCGATGTTTGTTTTCTCTTTCTCTTTCTCTTTCTATCTTTCTCTCTTTGTTGTTGCTATCTGTATATAAAAAATACCCTAAATAGTGAGTACAACATCATCATTGCCACCATCATCATCACAGTGATGGTCATCATCATTGTTATCACTCATCAATGGTTGTCTTCTCCTTCTCCTTCTCTTTCTCTCTTTTTTTTTTCTCTCTCTCTCTACTATTGGTGGTCTACCTATAAAAGTCACCCTAAAAGGTGATATCAAGGGTATTGTTGTCACAATCCAATAATAGATGATATTAAAACTACAACTATTAGTCCAATTAGTCTAACTACCACAAAACACACTAGTATAGGTGTTACCTTTTTTTTTCTTTTTTCTTTTTTCTTTTTTTTTTTTAAAGTCCCTTTCAGCACTTTTTGTTATTTTCAATTTCACCTTCAAACATATATACTGAAATAATTCCGACTTATCTTTGATAGAACTTGTATCATAATATAAAATAAACATTTTGAGTGAATATTTATAACATATTTTAATTTTGTAAGAAAAAATTCTTTTGATTTAATTAACTATTAGATTATAGAATCAGAATTAACTACCTATTATTAAATGTAAAATCTCACAAGACATAACATTCATTAAAGAGAACTTAATTTTCTAACCATCTTAATAATTTATTGTTAAAGTTAATAAGCATACATTTTCATTGTTTGAAATTAAATATAAAAGCATGGTCCACCCTTTTATTAATAGTTTTTAGTTATTTTTAAGAAATTAGATAATTTTCACTTTGTTTTTGAGATACCATTAGCAATGGGGCAATTCTAACTTTAGTCATTATCAAACTGAATGAATATTTTCTTTCACTAAACTATATTGGGTAGTAGTATTTTCATATATATTTTTGACATAGGTAATTAATAATTTATGTATTGTCATAAAAAAAATATAAAAGTTTGGTGTGGCTCTGTCCAAAAATAATTTTTCTAGCTATGGTACTCTCAATTGGAAGTGGACTAAAAAAACATAGATTATTCACACAATTTTCATATTTGCCTATCATAAACCCCTCTTGTATTCTTAATCATATAGTTACATTAGTTTATGTTACATCAAAATGTAAATGGCAAATAAATAAAGTAATTTTTCAGATACACCCATCAGAAACCCCATTTTCATTCTTTTGCAGAATATGGTTTTCCATGTACTAGCGTACGTTCTCTACTCTTATTGACAAAAATTCCTTTTATGTCTATTGTCTTCCATTCGACGGGTCTGTTTCATGAGTAGGGAGTTATAAGCACAACTCTTCATTCCACAAGTTCAATTTAATGATAAAGGAAATTCTAAGCACAACTCTTCATTCCACAAGTTCAATTTAATGAAAAAAAAATATGGTAGATAGTAAATAGTTGTAAATAGCTAAAATTTGTTTTTTTTTTGGGCATTAACTTACATTTACAATTTAATTTTAATTTATAAAAAGTAAGCAGCTATGGCGTAGTAGTAAACCACAGACCCATGCTACATATAGAAATCATGAGTTCTACTTGCATAAATCTCACTATTTTTACCATGCATGTGGGTTCCCCATGCATGTGATATTTGCTTTGTAGGTGTGTTCCCCCAAACATATAGATGATCAGTCATGTAAAGATATTAATTATCTTCATGTGTTCATATGCCACATCTATAGTTCAAATATTTTCACTTTCGATTGCCCTTTGGAGTCCTAATATAATCCTGATAGTTTGAGGCACCCAAAAAGGAAATCCTAAGTCATTGAACCGCTAAATGTTGTTTCAGTGAAGTAGCAGCTGAAATGACCAATATTCAGAGAATTTTCTCATCTCTCGTTGGAAATTTAGGGGCGGCTCAATAAGAAAGACAAATTATCCACAGCACATACCTGACGTCATTCAATCATATTCCTAAACCTAACAGGACTTTCATTATGAATTACGACTGTAATTGATCTACTTAAAATGAGGACCCAAGTGTGTGTACGACTCATTACGTGTGTAATGGACTCAAGTGGTCCTACTCTAAAAAAAAAAAAAAGGGTTTCGATGAAAAATGACCTTTTTTAAATGACCCTGGTGAGAAATAACCTTTCAATTATGAGGCTGTTCAAATGGGTATAATTTTGGATAAAAATACCTCTGATCAGGCATTCAATTACAAGTTTGGCACCCTTTTGACCCCACCAAACCGGTAAGTGTTGCTATCCATTCCCAACCATTGGTGTTGAATGTCAGTCAAGGAAGCCTAACCGAGCAGCGGAAGGCCGAACCATCGTAACTAACCGTCGCACGTAAAGCCATCATCGTTGCACATCCCCTGCACAGAATGTTGTAAATCGGGAACATTGTTCGTTGCTAAAGGGTCGTCGTCAATGTCAAAGCAAGCACATAAATCTGAAGACAAAACTAGCGGGTCGGACCGACACTGGGCGCACCTATTACCTGCACAGCACCTGACGTGGACCTACTGGCTGTAACTCTCTCCGCACCCTAGCACGTAGACACACACTGTCGCTCTTCCACCCACCGTCGCTCCTCCACCCACTAGCGGCTGAACGATAACATTAAACAAAGGAAACACGATGGTCCCATCGTCGTTCTCTGTGTTGGTAAGTACGTCTTTTATGTTCTTCTGTGTGTAGGAACCCTTAACATACTGACTTGACATCTGCTGCACCCACCTACGGTAGAAAGTAGTAGAAGAAGGAAAAGAGGGAAGAAGAAGCAAATCAAGGTGAAGGCAGAGGAGGGAAAAAGTTGAAGCAAGAAGCAGGAAGTTGTAGAAAAATTTCCAAAGTAAGAAAATATTGATTCTTGGGTGTTTGTTTATTGCATTATATTGGTGGTTGTATGTTAGTGCATAAACTGTGTGATGTTGTTATCATTATTGACATTATGTTATTGAATTTTATAAATGATTCCATTTATTGTTTATGGGTAGTGTTTGTTGATTGAATTTCAAGGTATGGGGTTGTTGGATAAATCATGGGGGTTGTGAGATGGTAGTAGATTATGTGGTTGTATTATGTGGTTGTATGTTACTACATAGACTGTGTGATGTTATCATTATTGACAATCTGTTTTTGACTTTTATAAACGATTCGATTTGTCGTTTATGGGTAGCGTAAATCGCTTGATTGAATTTCAAGGTGTGGAGTTGTTGGATAATTCATTAGAGTTATGATGGTTTATTGTAGTAGATTATGTGGTTGTATGTTAATGCATAAACTGTATGATGTTGTTATCATAATTGACATTCTATTTGTGAATTTTATAAACGATTCCATTTGTAGTTTATGGGTACTGTAAATCATCAATTGATTTTCAAGGTATGGAGTTGTTGGATTATTCATTGGGGTTGTGATGGTTTACAATTTGGTTTAGTTCCCAACATTGGGGTTTGGATTTTTAACTTGTAGGTGGGTATTCGCAACCACGAGGGTGGGGGAGTACCAATCAGGAAGTTTGGAATCCCAACTTGGAGGTCATTTTTCTCAACATGGTGGTAGGGAATTGGAATTCCCTACGAACACGTTAGGAATCCTTACCTCCAGGTTGTGATTTCCTTAACTATTTTTCTGGTTGAAACCCAACTTGGAGGAGGTTGAGAATACCAACTGTAAGGTGAGGAATCATGACCTGACAGTTGGGATCCCAAATCCAGTCATTTGTAGTTTTCGAAACTGCAGGTTTGGTAATGATAACTTACAGGTTGGGATTCACAACGTTTGTGTTAAGATTTCGAAAATCGGAGTGGGGATTCTTAGTCATGCATTTGGAATTCCTAACGTCATGGTAGCGAATTCCAACCTCATGGTTAGGAAAATCCCAACCTAAGAGTTGGGATCGAAACTCTCAGGTTGGGATCCCAACCTTAGAGTTGGGATCACAATGAGGTTGGGATATAGCCTAATCCTAACCAAAGAGTTGGGATCCAAACCTAAGAGTTGGGATCCAAACTCTCAGGTTGGGATCCCAACCTTAGAGTTGGGAGCGCAATCATGTTGAGATCTCTACTAATCCCAACTTAAGAGTTGGGATCCAAACCTAAGAGTTGTGATCCAAACCTCAGAGTTGGGAGCGCAATCAGGTTGGGATGTCTACTAGAGTTTGGATCCCAACCTTAGAGTTTGGATCCCAACCTCAGAGTTGGGATCCCAACGGTCATGGGATCTCTGCCAAATCTCGAAAGTACACACATTAGAAGGGATTCTATGGCCATTTGGTATGTCGGGAATCCAGTCTTTGCAGAAGATAATGTCAACGTAGAGGTTATTTGGTTGGTAGTTATATTTTTGTTATGGTTCCTTTATATATGCATAGATTAGGTGAAATTTGGGCTTCTTTACTGCTGTCACAGACGTGTGCAAGTGGTCATGTTGTACCAAATTTGCTTGATATCAGCCTAGTTCTGCAATAGACATTGAAATTGTACTCGTATATTATATGTTATGTTAGAGGTGAATAGTGGAATGGGGTTGATGTTATTAACATTGTTTTCTGTTGTAACTGGAGGTTCCTACAAACATGGATGCTACTATTACGTGCAAGATCACAGACGTACAACATTTTAGTTCAAAAGTTACATGCTTCTCTAAACTGGGAGCCATAAAAGTTATAGCTGACAAGTTAAGTGACATGCAACTGGACATGTTCAGCAGGTCTTGCTTTGGTAAACTGTTTAAGATGAATGAGCTTAAGTTTGTTGGTCAGTTAGTGTATAACTTGCTTCTACGACAAGTGGAATGTGATGATTCTGCCGAGCTGTGGTTTGCCCTTCCCAATGATAGTGTCATTCGGTTCTCCATGCAAGAATTTGGACTCATCACAAGGCTTGATTGTGGGTCATACCCAAAAGATTGGTCAAGTGAGGACTATACGACCGCTGAGCCGTTTAGCCGCAGAATGTTTAATGGTAGCAACAAGGTTTCGAACAAAAGTCTAGACGCTACTTTTAGGAGTGCTTCTTTGGACAATGATAAGGACATTATCAAACTTGCGTTGTTGTACTTCTTAGATATGGTGTTACTTGGTAAGGATCCAAAGAACCACATTAGAAGGGAGCATATTCAATTGTTGGATGATATGTGTAAACCCCTAGTATTGATTTTTAATGATCTAGTCTTAGAAACTAGATTATGAAGTTTAAATAATAAATCTAGTTAATAAATCTAGTTAGTGTTAATTTAAATCGACTCATCGAAGAGCGAACGCTCATTCTAGAAGTACACAACAATAAACATTGGTAAGGGTAAAATAGTTTGTATACAATCAAGTGATAGATTATAAGTGATGATACGGTTGAATCCAATAATCAGAGTTAGAGAAAGTATTATCTAGGATTAGTAGTTAATAATAAATTAACTTAAAAATTAACTAAGAACGATAGAAAAAACAAGTCAAGGGACAAGCTCGGTATTCTATAAATTTTTAATGAGATTTATAAGCAAAACAATTAGAGTGAAAATTGATGAAAACAAAAAAATTAAGAAAGGAAGAAGAAGTCTTGCCGTGAGAGAGCACCAAGGGAGAAAGTGGCGTGATTTGGAAAGAAAAGGGGATATGAGAGGCATTTATTGAATTGTTAATGATATATATATGGGACACTTAGCAAATTTTGAGAGGAAGAAGAGTGATTGTCGTGGATTAAACAAGAGCAGCTGTGTAAGAACAAGAGCAGAACAGATTCGGGTGTGAGAAAAAGAAAAGAAAAACAGAACAGCAATGGAGGAAAGAAACGATCAGAAGAAAAGGGTGAAGAAACAACCATCCAAACTTCAAACCACCTCTCTAGGATCTCTCCCAAGTCCATCTCACTTCTCTAAACAAGAACCAAGTAAGATAGCAACTCCTCTTTCTCTTTACTTGCTGAAATTGAAATCTAAATGGATATGTGATATTTTTGGTTGTTGGATGAGTTGTGTGGGATAGTTTGCCCTTAAAATTATGGTGGAACTCTAAGTGATTATTGTAGAATATTAAATGAAAAGTTGTTGTGTGTTAATGGTAGCTTAGGGTTGTATAAAAGGGCTGTCATACACTTGATAACAGTGGAAACAAAAGTGAGTTTCATGCACTCTAAGCATTTGACAAAAATTGTGAGTGAGTTGTGAGTGTTTAAATGACAAAGTAGTGTTTGTGTGTGTGCTAAGGGCATGAAAACCAATAGGAAAACTCTGAGATTAGATGGTTTTGAACTCAAATTTAAGCATGAATAAGGTTAGAAAAGCTTAGAGAATTGATAAAAGCTCAATAGAGATAGTTTTAGATAATTTTGGAATCCCGAGCTCAAACAATGGGATAGAGACAATTTGTGTAAGTCTAACATATATGGGGTTGTTCTACACCTCAAATGATGCCTAAGAGTCATAGAAAATCATAGGTTTTGGAACGGATCGATTCCGATAAAAATTGCTTAAGTTACGGTCAAAATAGTGTCGTTAGAGAGTCGATAGGCGAAATATCTATGTAAATATAATTTTTATTATATGGAATAAATATAGTTGATCATAATTAGATAAAAGAAGCTTAGATACGAAAGAAAAACCAACATCGCTCGTCCGACGCGGAAAAGTACACAAAAACGTGCCCGAAACAGGGTGTTTTTCTTAGATTTGACATAGCTAACGATAGAATTTTTTGACAAAATTTGACGTGTGACCAAAGTGTGAGATAAGTGAACCATACGAAAAAGAACAAAGGAAAACAGAGCCCCGAGCAGGTTGTTGCATCGCATTCTGTTTTGGGGTGTCCAATGAGGCTTAATTTTGTGATTTTTCGTTTCGGGCCTCTAAAAATTATATGGACTGCGTGAGGGTGTCCCTAGGGGTCTAAGACTAAAAATTTTGTGAAGAAATCAGAATTAGGAAGCCTCGGTTAAGTTAGAAGTGAGTAGAGAAAGTTATAGTCAAAAAGAGCATTGTATTGAATTTTAAAGTTTAAAAGTATTGTATGTGTTGTTTATGAAGTGCATGGTAGTGTATTTTAAATAAGAAAGTATTGTGTAGGTGAAGAGCAAGCTACCGAGGCACGTGAGACTCGTGGAGGCGCTTGACACGGTCGTGTGCGGACTTAGGTAAGTGCTTTGTCACTTGTAGTTACTTTAAATTATATTTCACTCTTTGACTATTATGTTAAATGGAAATAAAAATGGTTTTTAACCTTTAAAGTTAAAATTTTGAGTGTGTGGATTTCTTATAGAATCCATAAAGTGATTAAAATTAATATTAAGTTGTTCCTAAAAAGAGTTGAAACAAGAAAGTTTTTAAAAGTTCAAAAAATGGTTAGTTTTGTGCTTTTGCACTTAATGAATTTAGTTTTGAAAAACCCATGTATATACCTTAAGAGTTTATGAAATTTAGTGCTACATGACGACACGGAAAATTTCGTCCGTAGTCGTTCAGATTATAGAGACGTTAGCACTACGCGACAACGCAGAAAATTCCGTCTGTAGTTGCTCAGTTCTACTAGAAAGTATAGCACTACGTTGCGACGTAGATAATTCCGCACATAATTGGTTATTTTACAGTTTGGCACTACGTGGCGATGCAGTATATTCCGCTCGTAGTCGCCCAGAGTTTTAGCACTACAATTGCAATGTAGAAAATTCCGCATTGTAGCTGCTCAATTATGAGATTTATCACCCTACGGGCGATATAGTAAATTCCGTATTATAGTGGTTGAGATGCTGTAATAGCTTCACATTAGCGTTAGATAAAATCGCCCGTGATGGATAGAATACTTTGAGGGTATACATGGGGATTTTGAAAGAAAATATTAAGATTTTGAAAGTGTGGAAAATAAATAAGATTTCAGTTTAACATATTGGTATATGTTATATTATATGACTTTGTTATACTAACTCGTTTGTTGGCTGTGTAGCTTATTTATATTCTATTGGGTGCGATCGTCGGACGAGGTGACTACATTTCCATCTCGCATATATATATAGGTGGGACGAGTCACAAACAAATAATGTATTGATATAAATCATGTTTATGGATTGAATATCTAAATTTTGGCAAAACACTTGTATTTGGAAGTGTATGTTGTAAATATTTATGCATTTTATATATGATGTATATTTTAGCATAAGTTCATGCTTATTTTGTGGGAAAAAAAAAAGTGTTGATAATGCTTGTTTGTGGACAAAAAAGTTGGGAGGAAGTGAAATCATAGTCGAAGCGTGTTTTCTATACAGGCTATTTTAGCACTCCCAACTATTTTAAAGAAAATCAAATTCTTAAGTTTAAACAAGTAAACTGGCTAAGAAAGTTAGGGCTCGCTTCTCGGGTTTCTTCAATCCGACAAGTCGGGTTCAGAAAGTCCGTTGAAGTGTCTGGCAGAATCCTCCAAACGAGAGCCTAGATAAGGTTTGGTTTGAGTCCTGTCAATATGCATGCCTTCAACCAATACTCATGGGGTCGTTGCTGCTATGAGATGACATTGAGTGACATGAAAAAGGATTTTAAGAAAATGGCTGCCAACGTGGGTAAATGCAATAAAGGCCACAACTACAAGGCAGACAGTGCATTCTATTCTTTGTCTGGATTCCCATAGGCGTTTCAGGTACATGTTCTACGGTCTTGGTTCGTTTTGGTTACTAATGGTTGGTTTGTTTGACAATTAGGTTTGATGGTTTTTTTGTGCACTAATAGATATGGGCATGTGAAGCAATTCCGACCATTGGTCAACATATTGCACTGAAATCCAGCAATATGCTACCCCGAATCGTAAGTTGGAGTTCTATTGCAATCTCAAAATCAGGAGAAATAGTAACGTTGTTGCATCACTCTGATGTATATACCTGAAATCATTAACTGATTACACACCCTATGTTGTACTTCATGTTTTCACTCATATCTTTTTTGATTTCATGGCAGCTTGAAGCTTACCCAACGTTGGAGGCGACGACTACAGAGGAAAAGGAGGATTACTGCAAGTATTTCGTGAGGGAGGAGGATGGTCCACCTGAGGGGTGTTCTGATAGAGTCATAAGTGATAGTGATGGCAATGGTAAGAATGATTTGGCTGACAAGTGCAGTGTTCGTGCATTTCTAAAGTCACAGCCTGCTGGAAGATGACCGTCTGCTCAAGTACAGGTGTTGTTAGGTTTTATTTTGGCTTTACTTATTGTACTTTGAGTTGTCCATGTAAGCGTCACCTGCTGATTTGTCTTCAGGCTGCGAAGGATAGCAGTAAGTCGGCAAGTAATCAACTACAAGCCATCCAGAAACAGCTGCAGCAGTTTCAGCAAGAAACAAGGAAAGCACAACGCCACACAAACAAGAAAATACGAGACAATGCAGCTCCTAGAGGAAACAAACAAAAAGGTGGAGAACATTATGGATTTTTTAATGAGAAGCACTACTATTCCTATAGAACAGCAGCCAGCTGCTGCGAAGGTAGACATGAAAATAAGTTGATGGTAGCGCAGCTTACAAACATCTATAAACATCTACTTATATCATTTGAAATTTGCATTGCAGGACAAGGACGACCTACGTGCTGAAACCAACGAAGACAATAGTGGGTTGCAAGGAGAACTGCCGGTTGCACACGATACGAGTGGAGACGGTTTGTACCATTGGAAGTGGACAGTGTTGGTCTGAAACAGCTGATGAACCCTATTGTGCCACCTCGAGCATGGCAAGCGTCGCCCTCTATTGGTTCGGATGCAAGTGTGAAGATAGTACCAGAAACTGAACTTAACGAACGTCGGAGGAAAAAAGTTTCGGACACAAGGTTTAGTAATCGGGTAGAGGGCAGTGCGGAAGTCACACATGCAGCAGTAGACACTTCCCGGAGGAAAATTAAATTTGACCCAACTATAACAAATGTTACACACACGCAACCAATTGTTGGGTCACCTTCGATAGGTTCAGATGTCAGTATGAAGATCATACCAAAATACAAATATGTGAAGTGGAAGCGGAAAAAAGGTCCACAAATATCGTCTCCATTTGAGGAAATCGAACTTGGTACAAGAAAGCGCACCAAATTCAAACCATTTCGTAAGCCGTCCAACAGTGAACTCATAGCATTTAAAGCATGGCGGGACGAACATGTGTCGAATGAGTTGTATGTTTCTATGTCCTTTTACCTTAATTGTTATTGTCTTTTAGTCGCGTTCAAATGTTCAAATATAATAAGTTGTCAATCGCTTGTATTTCGCTTGCAGACCAACCATTCGGTTGCCAACTGGGGATTGTAGTCGGCAATGGTTTAGGGACTTGTCGAAAGCCGATGTGTGGTTGTCTAATTCGGTTCGTATAAGATAGTTGGTATGTCGTACATATATATCGTAATTTAAATGTTTACATTTTATTACTATGCAGCATATGGATGCAGCTTTCTGTTTTATCCGATGGAAGGCGATGAGGTGCCCTACTAGCAAGATGGAAGCATTCACCACCACAGATATTTTGTTTGGGGTAAGTATATTTTTTGAGGTACGGTAACCTCAGTTGTAGTTTACCACCATTCTGTTTCTTGCTGATTGATTCTGTTTTTTGGTTTAATATATGCAGCAACATTTTTTAAGTAAATAGGAGGCTTATACGAAGAAAAAACCTCTATGGAAGGACGACGACATGTGCATATGATATGCAAGGGGGAGGTGTCCGGTAGCAAAAATGATTCGAGGGAGGTAGGCTGTTAGCCATGGACTGGACTAACCGCGGTACCATACTGAATTTTTTGTAATGCACCCTCTTATTGTAGGTTATGTTACATACCCAAACTGAATGGTGGTTGTTTTCTGGTTTGTCCTCTCTATAGTTGTACATGCCATTGAATTACAGGGGTGTACATTGGGTCCTTGTCAAAGTTCACTTCAGGAAGCGAACCATTACGCCGTTTGACTCACTGGGCACCTACGTTCGCAATTACAAATAGTTTCTACAGCCCATACAAACACTTTTGTCGTAGCTCCTTCAGAAGACTGATCACTATCAGGCAGATTCACGCATGACTGCAGACTGGTATATGAAGGACGGATGGACTGTGTCACGCTGCGCCGACACACCACAACAAGAATCAGGGTAAGCTCGGCATTACCACAGGCAGCTGTTTCTGTTACTTGAATATCGAAAGGTACGTCATGTGCTAACTAGTTTTTTGTCAATGTTATGTAGTAATGGTGATTGTGGAATGTTTGTTATCAAGTTGGCCGAACACATGGCAAACGGAATGACGGTGAACTCATTCGACAAATCTGACATACTACATTTCTGAGAGCAGCTAGCTGTGGACCTCTGGAATTGGTCTCGTCAGTTACATGGGGGTACTAATTTTATTTTCGCTTATGACAACGCTGTTCATTGATGCAATTGGTAACGGATGCAATTTGTTACAATCTAACATAATGTTTAATCAATGTTCCATCTTCATGTGTTAAGCAGGTTAGTTCTGTGGTCACTAAGGCTGACAGCGAGAATTTTGTGCAACTGAATTTGCAAAAATAATTACCATCAATAGGTTTCGCTCGTTCAGCAGGTTGATAGTGCAGCTTCATAATCTTACGGAAGTTGCTCATCTGTTTTTGCTACTGCAGGTCTTTATGTTCTTGTAAATTACTTTTTTTTCAGCTTATTATTGTCATACTTATCGTTAGTTGGTATATATGACTGTTGACGTTGGTTAAACCACATTGTGTTTATGGTTTGTACACGTTACAAAATTAAGTCTTTGACAAGGAAGCGCAGGAAATAGTGGAAATGGTGGCTGTTTGAAATTTATGTTGTCAATAACGCTTGATATGCACATATATGAATATTGTCTTTTTTTTTTTTTGTGAGTTTGGTATGTGAATAATGAGCGGAGCCATTTTACAGCTTATGGCTTATTAACCTTGACTGTGTATGCTTGACGAAGTAGCTGTAAACTGACCAAAATGGGGAGGTGGTGTTGAAACTGAATGGTGTTGCTGGCTTGCTGGACAGTCAAACACAACTACTTCGTCAGGTGTGCGTCACCTCAAGATCAGGATCTATGACGTAGGAATGAAGAGGAAAGGTGTTGATGAAATCCCCTTCTGTGTACATATGCGGGCAAGTTAAAAAGAAAACAGGTGACTTAGAATTTGCAATCAGGCATCATGCTGACTTTATCAATATTGGTTCATTATTCCTTTCCGCTTTAATTGTCTGTTGCTTGATGTCACTTATTTTTTGAAGCTAGTATTTCAAATCTAGTTTACTATGTTGCTAGTAAGTAAATTATTATTATTATTATTTGTTATGAAAGCAAGATGGGGAATGAGGCTTAAAGTGAAACAAATAAGGTGCAGAGGCATGATATGAGCAGGTAAGTTTTGGTTCTTGCTGTTGCTGTTTGCTTCGTATCATTGGTATGTGTTCATGTTTTATGGTCCAACTATGGTGTTGCTTGTGAACTGATTGTGCTTATATAATTTTTGGCTAGAAGTTGTCTAGAATTTTCATGTATCTTTGATTCAGGTTGTGGTCATTTTGATTCAGGTTGGTAATGAAATCATGTGCCATTATATTTTCTTGCTATTCTTTCACACTGTCTTATTTGATTGATAGATAAATGTTTTTTGTTTGATTTCAGTCATAAGCAAAAAGGTCTCAATGATATGATAGTCGTACCATAATTTTCTCCCCTGAAGGTCGTCTGTACCAAGTTGAGTATGCAATGGAGGCCATTGGCATTGCTGGTAGTGCTATTGGACTATTATCGAAAGATGGAGTTGTGTTGGTTGGTGAAAAGAAGGTTACTTCCAAACTCCTACAGACCTCCACTTCCACAGATAAGATGTACAAGATTGATGATCATGTTGCCTGTGCTATGGCTGGAATAATGTCTGATGCCAACATACTTATCAACACTGCAAGGGTCCAAGCCCAGTGTTATACATATGCATACCAAGAGCTTATGGCTGTTGAGCAGCTAGTTCAATCTGTCTGTGATACAATGCAAGGTTACACACAGTTTGAGGGTCTCCGTCCTTTTGGTGAAACATTTCTATTTGCAGGATGGGATAAAAATTATGGTTTTCAGCTTTACATGAGTGACCCCAATGGAAACTATGGTGGTTGGAAAGCTGCAGCAATCGGTGCAAATAACCAGGCTACACAGTCTATGCTGAAACAAGACTACAACGATGATATCACTAGGGAAGAAGCGGTCCAGCTTGCTCTGAAGGTGGTTAGCAAAACCATGGACAACACCAGTCTTTCTTCAGATAAACTAGAACTAGCTGAGGTTTTCCTTACACCAGGAGGCAAAGTGAAGTACCAAGTTTGCTCACCGGAGTCTCTCAGTAAGTTGTTGGTGAAATATGGAGTTACCCAACCTGCTGCTGAGTCTTCCTAAGCTCCTAAGGGTTTCTTCTAGTTACTTTGAGTTTCAGACCAATATGGACTACTGTATATTTTTCATGTTTCGCTTGTAGAATGCGTTCAATGATCCGGATCTTGGTACTTACATTCGGATATTAATGATGTTTGTTGCTATTTTAACTTATTCATTATCCTTTTTGCTGTAGTTTCTTGTGTTAAAGATGAATGTGATGCATTCAATTTAAGAATTTTTAGCTTGATTTAGCAAGAGAAAATACTATTATTTTTATGTACAGACGTATATGTAGGTCACACAATTCTGCTGATTATTATCTTAATATTAGCGCTAAAACATCCTCTCTGTGCCCAGGCCGCTAGCCTATGATGACATTATCATGTATTTTGATTATACTATCAACTAACACAACTTATTTGTAAAGAGGCTAGACAAAGCTATAGAAAAAGCAGGCAATAGAGTGATGGGGATACTGTCAGCTCTTTTGGAGGAAACAGGTAGTGGAGCTGGTGTAGGTGGTGGTTGCTGCACAAAAATGGCGACTTTCATTCCACCCCAGCAGAAGCCTCTGCCACTGAGGAAGTAGTAAGGTCTTGCCTCTTTCAGCTCAAACTATTCTTGGCCTCCTTTTGTGATGTTGGTGATGAAGTCTGCGTCGCTACACTTGTCATAACTGGTCTTATTCACCTCCAGGACATTGTACATGTGATTTTCGAATTTAAATACTAGCCAAATTTAACAAATTCAGATCAAATTTTATAGGATAACTTTATAGAGAAGAATATGTTTGATTTACGATTCAAAAAAATAAATTTGCATAAAGTAAGATTTAATGAATGTATCACTAATTTATTTAAATTGAGAATGTTAGGTATAAAGTCAGTCGTCGAGTACTTCACCAAGCTTTAAAACATTTTTTAGATACTTGCAAATTAAGAATACAATTCAAGTTATTGTATCATCATCAACACCTTCAAATCTCGTCTGTCCATATAATCCATGGCAGCCTCTCTCTTTCTAACTCAGGCAATATCAAAGAAATATTTATAGCAAGAAGGAGTGAAACGAGAGTTAGTGAGAGCAGTATATTCAAAACAATATTATTATGGTCTGGAGATAATGTTCATGTAAAAAATGCCAAAAAATTGTGTTTGTCACCCATATTCAAATGAACAAAAAATTAATTATGACTGGATTATAAAATTGAATTTATAGATAATAGCAGTCCAGTTACTTCATAATTAAGATTTATCTACATTTAAATCATGAATTAATATATATGTTCATGCATATGGCTTAAAAATTGCAAGAAAAAGAGATCATATTTTGTTACATTTCAAGTTATTTCTTATAATTTATGAAAGTAATATAGTGATTAAACATACGCTATTGTAGTATATATATATAATATATAATATATATTTATGCATGTCTATTTTATTCGTAGAAACTTCATTAAACAGTTGTTAATATGATGAATTAAAAATGTTTCAGTTTTTGTTGTCTCCAATTAGCTAGTGGCTAGTTTACAAAACCACAGTATTATTTATTTTTTGTTATTTTTTTAAGCTTTAGGAGTGATATTTATGATATGGAGAGCAAGTAACTAATATGGAAAAACACATAGTATTAGTAGACTGCACACAGCAGTTAGTTGCAAAATATGGAACTAATAATTTCCTTTTGAGAGCTTTTCCTTACACCATAATCCTCTTAGGTTTGTTCAAACAAGCGAAGACAACTGTTTATTTGGGGTGTACACTGGCCTCTCTTATTGTTATTGAAAGTCCGTTAAATTTGAGTGTTTGACTATTTAAAATACAAAACTAAGTGTAACATAATTTTTTAAATGCTTTAAACAACCTTAATCCGAAAGACTGAAATTAAACAATATAACGAAAATAAAAATCAATTAAAGAAATTCAAAACTAAACAAAATATACAAAATAAGAACAAAATTTTGGATGTCCATCTAAGTATCTACTCGCTAATACGGAAAGCAATGAGGACCACCTCCCTGCTAGGGTCACCATTAGTGCAGTAGAAATGGAGATGGATCTCCGTTTATTTCATGTCTTCAGTTACTGCAATGTTAATATGTTATTCTTTGAACCTGTCGTGGCAGATTGGAGTCAGATATAATGACTATCACTTTCACACCTTTGTGTCATGCGTTCCTTATCAAAACAAGGGTTTGTGCTATACCCTAACCTTTTCGAAAGCTGAGGGGTTTTGGGTATATACCCTAATTTACAAACACAAAATACATTGAAATTGATTGAGTTTTTTAATGAAGACAAAAGGGCCTTAAAAAAAAAACGAAAATGCAATCAATAAAAAAAAACCAAATGGTCATAAATATTGTAATATAGATTAACCCATGAAATGGTTGAAATACAGACCTGCAACTTGCAATGGTTAGATGAAATCCTTTTTTAATTTCTTCAAAATATTAGATATGAACATATGTGAAGCATTTCATCATTAAAACAATATAATATAAAGTTTTGTTTATTTAAAAACGTTATTCAATTCTTAAAAAACAACAATGTGAAAAAATAATAATTATCAATCCGTCAACGAATGTACCAATAAACCTATATCCCCATATTTGATTGCTAAAATGCTGGTGGTTGTTGTTTTTTTCATAAATATTTATACTTTCAATATTTTTTTTGTCAGCCAGAAACTCCAGGTTTTCTTATGTAAAATTATATTTTGTTGCATACTTAGATAGTTCTGAATTGCTTTTACAAAAAAGTAATTTATTCACTAACATTGCCACATTGTTTCGTCGAGCCTCCAGATTTCGTAATTGAAGAAAATTCATTCTTTAGCATGTGTGTTTGATAGGATGAACAGTTTTGTTAGTTAATATGTTGTAGGAAGCCAAAATTAGGAGAAGTAAACATCAATATATTGCCCATAAATTAATCTCATTTTTATTCTTGTAATTATATAACTTTATGAGAAGGAATCAATACGATATAAAGTATAATCTGATATAATTCTTCTACATCAACATCACCGGCTTCAGTTTTCTGTTTATATACCTCGACATGTGTATACATGATGTACAACATAACTGATAATGTCATATATGAACTTAACTTTCATTGAAGGGAACGCAATAAATCTATGTCTTAAAGATTCATCCACCATTTCCAGAGAAATATATGAGGATGGAAAACAGTCAAGCATTTGATCGTTTATTCATGGATTGATAATGTCAGATGTCAGTAAATTAATGTGAAGGGGGTAGGTGAAAAGAAAAAAGATATGAACATATAAATTACTAAATTTACAAACCATTGGTCATACAAGTTTACTTATAATTTAAGTACAAGCTCTAGCGTCACACCTAGTGTCAACAAGCACGTCAACATAAAAGCACACAACGGCTACCACCAACTCAGGAAGGTTGTCCGTTTCTCCAGGGCAGCATTAAGAAAGCAACAGCTTATAGATCAGAGATAATGCAAAAATACAGTCCTATTACCTTATGCCAAATCCCCCAAGCTCCTTCTCTATCACGTGATTGTCAATTATTAGCTTCATTGCATTAAGAACAATTAAGATACAAGTACAAGTTCTACCAGTACTAATAACTAGAAATACAAAGACACGGACCATCAATAAAAAAATTTGAAAGAATGAACATACGAAAATGCATATCACCTGAATCATGGTTAGTATATAAAAATAAATATAATATATTTGTGTATATGGGAATACCATCAGCATTCACGTTGCGCATGTAGACATTTTATAGTAAAATAATTAGCATTCACTAGGAACATGCAAAATTTTTTGGAGCCATGCTCATCATCAATGACAACCACACATAATGTAATAAATCAAGATTGCTAACAACATAGTGCACTATGTTGGCAACAACATTAATGTGTGCAATAATGATATGATTTTAATTTTTAAAAAAATGGTTAGTTATTATGTTTATGTACATGTGCAAAATAGAATAATGATAACAGTGAATCAACCCAAGCACTTGGACATGAACAACACAATTTTGCAAGGTCAGATAACAGACAATCCCATACATGTGGATAAAGAATATTCATGTTTTACCTGCTATGTTTCCGTTGCTTTTTATGCCCATGGGTCTGCACATGATTGCTATTGAAATGCCGATGTGCAATAGATGTCATAATAAATTATGCAAAACATTCAGGCTGTTTGAACAACTGCTACAACAGTCAGCCTCGATGAAACAAACTTATACTTGAGTTTGTTCAGGATGATATCCAAATTGCATTTCATGTTACCACCAAAGCACAAACCGGTTAGATAACAGGGAAAACAAATACTAAATAAACAATTGCATCTATTATAGTATCATAATGGAGTTCCTCTCTTATAATGTAAATACGGCAGCCCATTACCATGACAGTACCTTATCTTACCGGAATTGGTGCCCTACACTTTTGTCGGTTGTGTCCGAAGCCACCACATCTACTGCACTTTGATTGCTTCTTACCTTCACCTATCGAAGGTTTTCTTGTTGTAGTAGGTCATCCATGAGGCTTACGACCTTCAGGTGGTAGGACAAGAGGAACGTCAACATATTCAGGCCAAATTCAGTCATCTTCCGGCCCAACCGGATTAATGGAAGCTGTATAAGCTGCTGCTAATGTTTCAGTTCTATAGTACGCAGCACAGTAGTCGTAACAAGATAAGCGGCGACTACTACAGGCTGCTAGTGCATGTGCACATGGCAGTTGGTCCATCTGGAATTTTTTGCAGTCACACATTCTATTCTCAGGTTCACAAGGTTCACAACTCCATCAATGACAAGGTCCCTATCAACATCAATGGGACGCACAGGATAACTACAGGCTTTCTTCATTCTATGTCGCAGCTTCGATTCAACCCATTTGGTCATTGGCATTGGCATTTTTGCAGCTTCCTCACGCCTTTCCCAAAACCATCTTTGAAGTAGGGCACGTATATGCTCTATTAACTTCATCATCGGTAGCTGTCGTGCCTCCTTCAAAATTGCATTCAAACACTCTGCGATGTTTGTTATCATTATGAAATATCTTCTACCATCAAACTCACATCTAGCCCATCTGGACGATTCTGCAAGCATCAAATACTCAACTGCCAGACTATTAACTCCTGTGATTTGGGACATAACCACATTGAACAGTGAAACCCGATATGCTTTGGCTGCCTTATAAAACATCTGTTGCACGTTGCCACCTTTACAATTGGCCTCATGTTTTGCCCCAGGTGATACATACATATTCCATGCAATGCCTCGGGAAACGAATGTGTTATGGCCATTGCTATACTTGTGTTTCGATATGAAATGAACACCAGATCATTAACTTCTCCAATACAAACCTGCAGCTTTGTCATAAACCAAATCCATGCGTTATCATTTTCTGAATCTCCAACACCAAAAGCTAATGATTACACTTGGTTATTGCCATCCATGCAAGTCACAATAAATAGGGTACCTTTATACTTGGATTTCAGGAAAGTTCCATCAACAGCTATAACGGGCCGAATGGAAGATTTAAAACCAGCAATAGAACCTCCTAAAGCCATGACAGGACCCTTCCCAGACCTTATCTAGGCTCTTGTCTGGAGGATCCTGTCGGGCACTTCAACGGATTCATCGAACCCAACTCGTCGGATGAAGAAATCCGAGAAGCGAACCCTAACTTTTTTAGCCGGTTTACTCATTTAAAACTTAGTAATTTGGTTTTCTTGAAACTTGTTGGGAGTGATAAAGTTTTTCGCGATTTTTGTTTCAAATACTTTAATAAAAATTTCGATAGCATAACGGCTGCAATTTTGATAAAACCAAAATTTTACCTGCGAATAAATAACACTTCGACTAAAGTTTCATTTCCTCCTAACTTCTTTATCCACAATCAAGTAAAATCAACATCCATTTCTTAATTGACAACATAAGCACATACTAAAATAAGCATATATGCATCATGTATATAAAATGCATGAATATTTACAAATATACAATCTCAAACATCAGTGCGTTTCAAATGTAATATATTCGATACATATACACAAATGCACACAAATATCTTGCACAACTCGCCCACCTATATATACGCAAAATAAAATGTCGTCGTTTCGTCCAACAGTGGCACTCAATGGAAGTGAATAAGCTACACAATAAACAAACAATTAGTGCAACGAAGCAATGTAATATAATATGTAATAATGTAGTAAGTTACACACTTGTTCAAATTTTGTAATTTCTTTCAAAAACCCTCATGTATATACTCGAAACATTCTAACTATCACGGGCGATTATAACTAACACCAACGTAAAGCTTATTGAGGTATCTCAACCACTACGTTACGAAATTTACTACATCGCACGTAGGGTGATAAATCTCATAACTGAGCAACTACAAAGCGGAATTTTCTGCATCGCAATTGTAGTGCTAAAACTCTAGGCGACTACGAGCGGAATTTTCTGCATCGCTACGTAGTGCCAACTATAAAATAACTAACTACGTGCGGAATTGTCTGCATTGCAACGTAGCACTCTACTTTTCTATAATCTGAGCGACTACGGACGGAATTTTCTGCGTCGTCACGTAGCCCTAAATCTCATAAACTCTTAAGACATATACATGGGTTTTTAGAATCAACTTATTAAGTGCAAAAGCACAAAACTCTCTAGTTTTGGAACCTCTAAAAACTCTCTCATTTCAACTTCTTTTAAAACAACTTAGTATTAATTTAAATCACTTTATGGATTCCATAAGAATCCATATATTCAAACTTGAGCTTTAATGTTGAAAATCACTTTTATTTCCATTTAACATAATCACAAAGAATGAGATACGATAGGAAATAACTATAAGTGACAAAGCACTTACCTCGAAGCCACGTCAAGCATCTTGACGAGTCTCTTGGACCTCGTGTGCTCGCTCGTCACCTACATGATAGTTTCTCATTATTATTTGTGACAATCTAAATTCTCAACTATAAGTTAATAATCTCAACTAAGACCATTTTTCTCTATATAATCTCCTAACTTGTTTCTAACTCAACCGAGACTTTCTAACTCCGATTTCTTCGCAAAAGTTTCAGTTTTGGACCCTTAGGGATCACCCCACGTGGTCCGTATAGTTGTTAGAGGCCCAAAACGAAAAAATCAAATTTTAAGCGAAATTGACAGCCTATAACAAAACGCACTGCAGCGCATTGCTCGGGGCTCCGTTTTCCTCGTTCTTTTTCATACGGTTCACTTATCTCACATTCTGGTCACACGTCAAATTTCATTGAAAAATTCTATCGTTTGCTAGGTCAAATATAAGGAAAATGCCATTTTTCTAGCACTTTTTAGTGCGCGTTTTGTGCACTTTTTTGTTTCGGATTAGATACGCTAGTTTTTCTTTCCTATCTAAGCTTCATTTAACTAATTATGATCAACTAAACTCAATTCGTGCAATAAAAATTGCATTTACATAGTCATTTCACTTCTCAGAGCTCTAACGACACTATTTTGCACATAACTTGCGCAATTTTTATCGGATTCGATCTGTTCCAAAACCTATAGTTTTCTATGAATCTTAGGCATCATTTGAGGTGTAGAACACTCCCATATAGGTAAGACTTGGTCAGGTTTTCTCTAACTCAAAGTTTCAACTCGGGATCACAAAAATTGTCAAAACTAGCTCTTTGATCTCTACATGCTTCCCTATGCTTTTCTAATCCTTTTCATGCCAAATTTTGAGTTCAAAATCACTTAATCTCAAAGCTTATCTACTGCTCTTCGAGTCTTTGGCACACACATAAACTTAACTTTGTCATTCAAAACTCTCAAACTCACTCACACTTTTGGTCAAATAGGTGGAGTGTGAGAAAAACTGATTTTCGTTTCTATTGTGATCAAGGATATGACAGCCCATATTTACACTCCTAAGCTATCATTAACACACAACAACTCAACATTTAAGTTCCTACATCAATCACTTAGGGTTCTACATAAATTTCAAGCATAAACCTTCAACACAATACAGAAAATTCTGCACATCTACCAACAACTTTCTACTTCAAGATTTCAGCAATTTAAAAGAGAACGAAGATGAATTCTCACTTGCTTCTTGTTTAGAGAGTTTGGAGGGGCTTGGGTGACAAGACCCTTCCCAGACCTTATCTAGGCTCTTGTCTGGAGGATCCTGCCGAGCACTTCAACGGTCTCATCGAACGCGACTCGTTGGATCGAAGAAATCCGAGAAGCGAACCCTAACTCTGTTACACCGGTTTACTCATTTAAAACTTAATGGTTAGATTTTCTTTTAACTCGTTGGAAGTGATAAAAAATTTTTGCGATTCTATTTAAATATTTTTATTAAAATTTTCGGCAACATAACGACTGCATTTCTGATAAAACCAAAATTTACCTGTGAATAACAAACACTTCGACTATTATCTCAATTTCCTCTCAACTTCTTTATCCACAAACAATATTATTCATCACATTTTCATCACAGGTGCACATGAACTCAAATCCACAACATCCATATATGCATCATATATATAAAATGCATGAATATTTACAATTTTACAATCTCAAATATCATTGTAATTCAAAATGTAATCGATTAAATACATATACGCAAATATATACAAGTGTCTTGCGCAATCGCCCACCTATATATATACAAAGCAAAAGGTCGACTCTCCCGACGGTGGCACACAATGAAAGTAAGTAGCTACAAAATAAACAAACAGGTTAGTGCAACGAAGATATAATATCACATACACTAACATGGCAATTTACCATTTATTCGATTTTATGATTTCTTTCAAATCTCTCATGTATATCCTTAAAATATTCTGACCATCACGGGCAATTATAACCGACGCCAATGTGAAGCTTACTAAGTTATCTCAACCACTACATTACGAAATTTACTGCATCGCCGTAGGGCGCTAAATCTTATCACTAAGCAACTACAATACGGGATTTTCTGCATCGCAAGTGTAGTGCTAAAACTCTAGGCAACTACGAGCGGAATATACTGCATCGCTTCGTAGCGCCAACTATCAACTAACCAACTATGCGCGGAATTGTCTGCATCGCAACGTAGCGCTATACTTTTCTATAATCTGAGCGATTATGGACGGAATTCTCTGCATCGTCACGTAACGCTAAATCTCATAACTTTTAAGGTATACACATGGGTTTTATAATTAACTTTTCAAGTGTCAAAACACAAAACTCTCTAGTTTTTAAAACTACTAAAACTCTCTCATTTCACCTTTACTAAAACGACTTAGTATTACTTTCTAGTACCATATAGATTCCATAGGAATCTATACTCTTAAACTTTAACTTTAACATTAAACATCGTTTTCAATCTCATTTATTACTTAGCTACAACATTCATTTAAAAAAATCAAGAATTGACATAGCAAGTGGAAAAGATCTTAAGTGGCGAACCACTTACCTCGAGGCCGCGTCACTCCACGTCAAGCGTCTCGACGAGGCTCGTGGACGTCGCTCACGCGCTCGTCACCTACACAACATTTTCTCATCATTACTAGTAACAAAACTCAATTCTCAACTATAAGTTAGGAAATTTCAACTAAGGCCATTTTTTCTCTATATAACCTCCTAACTTGTTTTTAACTCAATCGAGACTCTCTAACTCCGATTTCTATGCAAAATTTTCAGTTTTTGACCCCTAGGGACACCCCCACGCAGTCCGTTTACTTGTTAGAGGCTCAAAACGAAAAAATCATATTTTTAAGCAAAATTGACAGCCCTTAGCAGAACGTACTGCGATGCGCTGCCCGGGGCTCCGTTTTCCTTCGTTCTTTTTCCTACGGTTCACTTATCTCACATTCTAGTCACACGTCAAATTTTGTTGAAAAATATTATCGTTTGCTAGGTCAAATCTAAAGAAAACGCCCCTTTTTCGAGCATTTTCTGGCACTTTTAGTGCGCGTTTTGTATACTTTCCGTTTTGGATTAGCGACGCTAGTTTTTCTTCCATAGTTAAGCTTCATTTAACTAATTATAACCAACTAAACTCAAATCATGCAATAAAAATTGCATTTACATAGCTGTTTCACTTCTCAGAGCTCTAACGGCACTATTTGACGCATAACTTACGCAATTTTTATCGAATTCGATCCGTTCCAAAACCTATGGTTTTCTATGGCCCCTAGGCATTATTTGAGGTGTAGAACACCCCCAAATAAGTCAAACATGGTCAGGTCTCTTTTAACTCAAATTTTCAACTCGGGATTGCTAACATTGTCAAACTAGCTTCATTGGTCTTCACATGCTTCTCTATGTTGTTCTATACTTTTTCATGCCATGTTTTGAGTTCAAATTCATCTAATTTCAAAGTTTAACTACTGCTCTTCAATCTTTAACACATACATAAACCTAACTTGATCATTTGAATACCAAAAATTCACTCAAGCTTTGTATCATCCACTTGGAGTGCATGACAACAAAGTTTCTGTTTCTATTTTGTTTATGGGTATAACAGCCCATATTTACACTCCTCAAGCATCATTTACACACAACAAATCATCATTCAAATCTCTATTTCAATTACCTAAGGTTCTATCAAGGTTTAAAAGCAATATCCAACACAACTCAACAACAACAATCTGTCACAACCTTCATTTCAGTTTCTGCAGAATTTAAAAGAGGATGAGTTGTGATCTTACTCAATGCTTGTTTGGAGGGTTTGAATGACTTGTAAGAGACCTTAGGGGGAGGGTTTAGAGGTTGGAAAGCTGCCTGGGAGGTCCTTTCTTCTCCCTTCCTTCCTGGCCGACCAGCCCCTTCCGTTCAGTCGCGTTTCTGCTCGCGTCGGTCTGTTTCCGTTTCTGCTCGCCTCTCTCACGACCAGCAGCTGCTGGTGGCTCCTTCTCTTTTTCTCTTGCTTGGACAGCAAGCTGCAGTCACGGCCAGCACTCTCTTGCACGTCCAGCCTGCAGGTTCTGTCTTCCTTCTTCTTTCACGCGAGCTGCAGCTGCTCTGGTTTTAGCGTGCTGCGCGAATCCGTTTCTGGTGCTGCACGACCAGCAGCTAACTTGCTTTCTTCTGCTGCTGATCACTTCTCCCTTCTTGGTCCTTTCTTCTTCTCTTCTTGGTCTTCTCTTTGGCTCACGGCTGGACAGTTCGGTGCTCTCTTTCTCTCTCGCGAATCTTCTTTCTTTTTCTCGACGGGCTGCTTCTTGTTTGCTGAAACAATTTCAGCCCCAGTATTATATTTATACTAATCAACTTCTCTTAATTTCATTCAAGCCCCATCTCTTTTTAATTTTATTTCAAACTCATTGTCTTGTTACTCTTTCATGGCCACACCCCTTGTTGTTTTCTCTCGTCTATTTCGCTTCTATTGGATTTGATTTTTATCTCGCTAAAAATCGTTTTAAATCGTCAAGTTTGTCTTATTGACCCCTTGACTCTCTCTTTAATTAAATTTTAATTCGATTATCATTGACTAAAATCTTCAATTTCTTAACTTGGATTTTCATTGACACGTTACTTAATTTTTTTTATGGTTGACGAATTTCGTCGTACTCTTGATTTAATAATTTTCTGAGGCCCTAAAATTCCATTAATTAAATATAAGGATTTATATTATCTCCCTAATTTAACTTCTAACGCTAGGAATCTATAAGTCGAGACTAGGGGTTTAGTTGTTGTTTTGTCTTTGGTTCACAGTTTTTGTTTGTTGCACAGCTGAATGCTTCTTGCTTGCTGAAAAAAATTTCAACTAAGTGTGGTATTTATAGACTCCACCTTTCAAGAATTGCATTTCTTGCATCCATCTCTTCCAATTTACAAAACTCCCTCTCTTATTTGCTTAATTCTCCATTACACCCTTCCTTTTTCTATTCCTTTGATAATATTTGCTTCTAATTATTTTGTTGAACTATCACTAATACTTATTTAATCACTTAATAATACTTTATTACTTATGGATATTTATGTAATAAAGTTCTAACTTTTGAATTTGTCCACATTGTCAATTATATATATATATATATATATCTCTTATCTAACTTTATTTTCTTTAATCCAATTATCGAGTAATCCTAACGATTATTAATTCCCGAAATATTCCGATTTGGATAATCGTTGACTAAATTTATTCTCTTAACTCCATCATCTAGTGTCTAACGCTAGGAAGTTACAAATCGGAATTAGGAGTTTACAAGCCATGAAAAAGTACTTGAACCGATTGGAAGCATCACATTCAATATGGGTCATAGTCCCTGGATTTTTCATTTCCAACATTGCACAGTACATCGGAAGCACACTATACGATTGCTCCGGTGATCCCCTTGCTAATGTCATTGCAACCTCTCTAGCTCTCCATACTTTATTATAATTACAACTCAGCCCATACATTTTCTTCATGTCCTTAACAATGTCGTTTGGACGGTAACACTGAGAAGCACCCTCATACTTCCATTTGATACAATGCCCAATCAGTTTACTTGTTGCTTGCGGACGGTGAAACACGAGCGCATCAAGAGAACATGTGTGATCTAGAATGTACTTCCGCACACAAAAAGAGTCTGACCCCCCAAGTTTTGTTGCCCGCGGCCACCACTTACAACCTTTATCCACACACGCCATAACCAATAATTGTTTTGTGGACTTCTTTACTCTTACATTGAACTGTCTACCAATAGCTAACGTTTTTATCTTCAGTTGTAGCTCTTCTTTATTAGAGAATATATCACCATGCCGGGGTTCTTTAACAATGTTGCAGAATCTATCTTTTATACAGCCACCCTCTATTGCCTGAGGAACCGCAGATGTCGTTGCAACATGACAATCCCATTTAACTTCTTCTGAATTCAGCTTCTTCTCTTTTGCACTGTCAACCCTATTAAATGGTGATGCTTCCATAGGTGCCAATGGAGATGAACAGAAATCTGTAGCTTTAGTACCATAATGATCACATATAAAGTCTGCATATTTATCATCCCCTTTCACATCTTCATCGCTCATTGTCGCTTCTGCATAATCCGGAACTTCACTGCTGAAACATTTTCGTGCAGCATCTTATACTCCAACTTTTGTGGCACATTCTTCCTCACCTACTAACACGGCACCTGTCGAGTCACCTTTACATTCCAATGTAATGCATAATGCATTTCTGGTGATTACATCACTAACTTCAGTAATAAAGAACTCAACATCACTATCATTCAACACCTCAATTGGTGGGGTGGCATCACACGTTTTACATTTGAACTTTATCAATATTCGATATTCAACTGCGCTTATATCAACTGCACGACATACAGCTTCATGTAAATCAACTGCACGACATACAGCTTCATGTAATTCTTCGTACCCTGTATTCTTCGACAACAAAATTCCTTTCGCCTTTCCACCTTCATACATAAGGTTTCCTCCCTTATTCATCCACTCACCATTGTACTGAACTACAATCCGAACTTTATCCATATCCTTCAACCTATCAAATTAAGCCAATACTTGTTGTTAGCAATATATCCTAAGATTGCCTTCTGCTGGTTTATCACGGACAAGCACTACTACTCTCACAACTCCGAAATAAGTGTAGGTTGTATTATTCAATTTTTCCTCCAAACCAATTTCATGAATGTCAAAAAAAAAAAACAGAACATTGTACACATTTCATGCCAATATCTTATTCTTTCAGATAAAATATCCAACTGAAGGTACCAAACATTGAAAGAACAGCATCGATTAACAAGTACGTATATGAAAATCTAGCAACAAACCAAAAAATTATTTCACTTTCAACACACTCATAAATGGAATACAAAATAATTCTAACTTGTTGGGAAGCTCAATTAAGGCAGGGAATCATAACCTACAGGTTCATATTCTCAAGTTAAATATTTGGATTCCCAACCAACAAGTCCAAACAATATTTCATGTCCTGTTCCCAACCTGTAAGTTGGAACTCACAACCTCCAGGTTGGGAATGATGTTGTCATTCAGTACCCCACTTCTTTCCCAACCTCCAGGTTGTGAATCACAATCTACAGGTTGGGATTCCCTAACTCTTGCACATCCAGTTCAATTAGATACCCAACTTCCAAGTTTGGGAATCCCAACCTCATTCCCAACGTCAAGGTAGGGACTCCTCATCTATACGTTGAGAATCCACACTTTGAGATTGGGATTCCAACATCTATCTTGGATTCTCAATTGACAGTTTGGATTCCCAACCTTAACCTCCTGACTCTCAACCAAGAGGTTTGTATTCTCAACTTCAAGGTTGGGATTCTCCATATACTGCTGATGTCTCTCCTTCCTTATAGGTTGGGAATCCCAAC
The DNA here is from genome assembly GCA_019925255.1 of Litchi chinensis. Classification (NCBI taxonomy): domain Eukaryota; kingdom Viridiplantae; phylum Streptophyta; class Magnoliopsida; order Sapindales; family Sapindaceae; genus Litchi; species Litchi chinensis. The sequence goes on from CM034467.1 coordinate 8,183,870, forward strand.
CTTAATCCTAACGTTGACGTTGAGAATCACAATTGGAAGGTTATGAATACCAAAATTATATAGTCTCTATTCAACCTCAAAGTTTCGGAATCTTCACCCGACCTGGTCGCACAAATTTAAAAGCAATAATCGAGAATTATATACTTTTCACCTTGTTCAAACCAAATTACAGCTATACAAAGCAACAACAAGGCAGAAAACTAGAATTAAATAAAAAAAGGCACAAATGGACATTTACTACCCATGTAGTAAAAGCTGAAATGGACCAGAATATAGCATAGTTCCATTGTATGCTTCTCACTGCAATAGAAAGCTGTTTCTAGAACTTCTCTGCCACCTTATCATGGTCCAGTAGTAGCATTTGACCAAAACAAAAACAATCCTTCACAAAAACAAAAAACCTCATAATGTTTTCACAAAAAAGCCCACCAATGAATCACAACACACATGGATTCTTGCTCAAACCCTTAACATGTTTACTTGTGGAATATTCCCATCATAGCAACTACAGGAACATATGTTTTACCTCAATCTGCATGCTTGCTGTGTCCTGAAACAACAAAATCTCATATGAGGTTTCCTAAAAACTGGTTCTTTTCCTTCCAACGCCAAAAATAGACCACACCTTAGAAACAACATGATCTCTTATATTACTCAAAAGACAAACAAAAAGACAACAACCACCATATGTCATGCATCCAACAAGCACGAGGTTTTCATTCAACCCACTCTTTACATTTCCAATATCGAAAGCCACGAATGGGATCGTTTACAAAATTCGTACTACACATTCAATAATAACAACTATCAATACAATTTCTCTTTCTCATTCTATTAATACCCACAACATCACACACAAAAAACACCAAAGAGTTGTCCAACATTTTTCGAATGGCCCATCCTCAGTTCTCATCACCACATTCTGTTACCCTCCCTATTACAAATGTTCACCCACAACACCATACACAAAATACACTTAACAACCACAACACCACACACAAAATACATCTAACAGTCGCAACACCACACATAAACTACAACAAACACAAACAACCGCATTCAGATACCCAAAGCACCTAAAAGTGGTCAGAAAAATTTACCACCTGCAGACAACAAATGGTTGTAGCAGAGAAGAACTCGGTCACCTATTGCACACTCCAATCTAGTCCAATACCTCACTCCCTCCTTCTGTTGGCGGCTGTCGAAAGCTAGACGACGCTTCGAGCGTGGGAACTGTCAGCTGCCTTATGATGTCGCGAGCAGCAACCTCGCGTGTCCTGTCGACAATGGGCGGGAGAGTCACGGCACCTAAGTTTCAGCAATGGACGGGATAGTCTCTCTAACAGGCTTAAGCAAAGGTGAAATGTTGGAAGGCTGTAATGGGTTATGCATGTAGTTCGTGACTGGTGGGTTAAGCTCTCTAACAGGCTTCAGCAAAGGTGAAATGTTGGAAGGCTGCAATGGGTTATGCATGCAGTTCGTGACTGGTGGGTTAAGAGCCAGATTTTGGGTGCCCATTTTTTCACTAAAGGTATTTTTGTCCAGTCAATGTCTTCTTTTAATATTAAATTATCAAAAGATTAGTTTTGAGAGTGGCCTTTCCAAATGAGTCATTTTCTCAATTTTCTCAAAAAAAAAAAAAAATCAAGCGACTTTGACCCACCTAAGCGTGGAGCAATCCCTCAGCGTACGTTCGGAACATAAGGTGGGCTTAGAGAATTTTCAGCCCAATCCCATATTCATTAATTTAACCTATTGAATCTAGTAAAATATATGTTAAAAGAGATAATCAAGCTACACAACAACACTAGGAAAAGCAAGGGACTACTGTCCCTAACCTTACTTCTTATTATTATCATTTTTTTAAATATATTTTTTATTTCTTTTCTCATAGATATATGCATTAAATATATTTGATTATTTTGAAGATTAATTAATATATTTATTAATTATTTTCAAAAACAATATTCTTTTACATTAATTATAAAATAAATATTATTTTATTTAAAATTGATAATATATAGTTATATTTAATTTGAGAAAATAATTTAATATGTTATATTATTTTAAAATTAATTTTATTATTTTAAATATAAAATATATTTATTTTATTTATATTTCATAGTCCAATCTCAACCTCTACCAAAACAAGAGACACTACTATGTTTATTCTATCTCATATTACACCAAACATATTACAATATTAATTTATCTAATTTAATTCAATCCAATTCTATCCTACCAAAAAATTCAACTCAATCTCGTGTGCAAAAGGAACAATCAAAGTCTTCACAAATAAAGTCATCACTTAATTGAAAATTAATGAACAATGAATAGTTATATTAACTAGTAACCACCATGATTGTGTATACTTTAAGGCCTTGTTTGGTACATAGAAAATTTTATAGAATTGGTTTAAAATTTTTCCATTCTGTTTTGAGTAATATTTGTAGAAGCTTGGTAAGGATTCAAAATCCAATCCTTGATATTTCGCATCCTGTTGCCATGAGATTTAATAATCCCAACTACCATGTTAGATTTTCACAGGTTAGTATATGTGTTGCATTAATTGCTCGGCTCTAACAACTTTCTTTGTTCCTTTTTCCTTCTACTATTACTTCTACATTTTTCCCCCCCATTCTTTTTGGTTCAGTGTTCTCTAACTCATCCAAAAAAACACTCTCTCTTCTCCCCAGTTTCTTAGCATATCTATGAATCATCTTCAATAAATCAAAATATAGGTTTGTAGATTGATATTTCAAACTAAAAATATACTATATTAAGTATTTGTTTACTTTTATATTTTTTTTCTATGTTTTCTCTTTGAAATAAATTCTAAAAAAATCGATCTAACTTTTTTTTTTTGAAATTATAAAATGATTTAATAGGATTTATTTTATTAAAAATATTATTAACTTTATCTATATATAATATAATATGGGTTATATAATGAAATACTTAAATGAATTTTATTCCAATCCATCGCAACCTACACCAAACATAATATAGTATAATTTTAATTTAATTTCAAGTTATACCAAACATGAATAGTGATTTTTTAATTCAACTCAATCTCATCGAATTCCAGTCTTTTCCAATTCCATCATCATTTCCTATCTCATCCCTTGTGCCAAAAAGGCCTAAATGATATTTACTTAGTAGGTGTGTTTAGCCTCAACTTTTATCTTGCAAAATATATGATTATTTAATTGCACATGCTCTCTTAAAATATGAATGTGATTAGTTTTGTAAAGAGACTAACTATCTTCATAAGTTTGTTAGCATTATGCCAAATTCTTCATAATTAAATAAAATATTTTCAATTCTGGTTCTCTCTTGAATCTCGAAAAAATTTAAATGGATATGATTTCACACAATTATATGAGAGATATGTGGTAGTGTCTTGATCTTAACTAGTTAAGACATATACGCCACGTGTAAACCCCTATCCTTGATATTCCCTTCTCTAATATTAGAAGTTATGATATGGAACTGAGAACGTTCTAGTCATAAATAATAATCTTCTAAGTGATATCCAAGTGTCAATAGAAGTTATAGAAAGTGTTTGACATCTATAGTAAGAAAATTCAATAAAGGGCGAAATTTTCTTTTCATGAATAAAAAATATACATAAGTGGCAAAGTTGTATATTTTTCTAAGAATGAGAGTGAAATATATTTATATAAGTGAAATTACTTAATACTTAAAAATAAGATAAAGTTATAGTAAAAGAAATTGAAGAAGGGTAAATTAGTAAATAAATCCCATTAAAAGCCATATATATGTGAGAGTAGAGTGTTAGTCATTCTAACACTTAGAACAAAAAAAAAAGAGAGAGAGAAAGAGTTGAGAGAACAAGAGGGAAGGGACAGCAACAAGGAGAAAGAGGAAGGAGAAGAAATCCAAGCCAAATCCAACCATTTTTAAGTTTCCAATCAAGATTCTTAGTTGATTAAAGCAAGAATAACAAACCTTAAGCAAAAATAAGGTAAGGTTTCATGACTTTGTCTAGAAATAGTGATAGTTGAGTTTATGATTGTGTTGGTTGATTGGGTTAGTTTGGATGTGTAAATTGATGTGAGTTTTTATCTAAATCAATAGTAGAACCATAATAAGTTAAAAAGGAAAGTTGAAATGCAAGAGACCATGCATAAAAATAGAGGTTAGGGTTTATGAGTAGGAAACCCTAAGTAGATATTGAAACATGTTTAAGCAATTTTAATGATAGTTAATGTGTTTGTTAAAATGTCTAAGAGAATAAGTTAATGAAAATATTGAAAGTTGAATAGAATGAAGTGTTGTGTGTGCATATATAGGTCAAGGTCACCATGATGAATAAGTGATCTCATTGAGTTTAGATGTAATTAAGGCTTGATTCAAGCAAGTTAGAAGTTAGAAAGTTAAGGAAACGCTAACATTTAAAAAGGAAATTGAAGAAAATAGTATGTTGTGTGTGTACAAGGGCGTCATGGCCAAGGAAAGGGGTATGTGACCCCATTGTATTTTGATCCTTTTGAGCTTTAATACATGCATATTATAAGTTAGAAAAGTATATAGAAGTGGTAGAATTGAAAAAGGAGAAATGTAGAGATAAGGAAGTGTTAGTAAGCCTAGTTAAAGGGCATTAAGGGACTTCATGTTAAAGCCTCCTTTTGATGCATGAAATGAATATGTTTGATTATATTGGAGTGAAAGAATGTTAGATATGAAAGAATTGAACTTAGAATGTAAAAGGAGCAAATTTTGATGCGGAAAAATGTCGAAAAATATGGGTATTTCATAGGTTTCACCCCTCTATAGTTAGAATTTTTCGAAACCGTTTTACGGGGGACCTAAGTGAGAGATAAGGAGATGATCCAAGCGAAAACGGAAGCGAAACAGCCTGCGAAAAAGGCTATGAACAGTATTCTGTTTTAAGGGGTTCCGAAAATTTTGACTTTTCATTCCGGGCCTCTGAAAATTATATGGACTACGTGGGGATGTTCCTAGGGGTATAAAAGTTAAACTTTTGCAAAAAAATCGTAATTAAAAAGTCTCGGTTGAGTTAGAACTTAGAAAAGAAAAGTATAATAAAAAAGGGTATTGTAAGGGACTTTTAATGTTAAAAGCAATGTGTGTAATTTTATGTAGCACATTGTGACCTATTTTAAGTAAGAATATATCGTGCAGGTGACACATAAGCTAGCGAAGCAAAGGAGACTCAGTAAAGCCCTCTCGCAGGCTTGGAAATCAAGATAAGTACTTTACCGCTTACACTATCTCAATTTTACTTTTAATTGTAAGTATTATTGTTAAAAGAGTTATAAAATGATTTCCAATTACAAGTTCTAATTTTTGTAAAAGAACCCTGTAGTGATTGAGAAAAGAGAATCGAGAACAAGGTTATTTTCAAAAAGTTACGTGTTAAGTCTTGGTTAAAAGCATTAAAAGATAAATGAGTTGTGCTTTCTGCACTTAGTAAGAAAAGTTTTAAAAACCATGTGTAATCCCTTAGTTTTTATAGTATCTAGCACTACGCATGCGACGCAGGAAATTCCGCATGTAGTTGTCTAGATCTATAGTTATTTACGCTACGTTGCGATGCAGAAAATTCCGCTTATAGTCATCAAGATTTATAGCTAAAATTGCACTACAATATGTGATGCAGAAAATTCCACATATAGTTGCAAATAATAGAGTTCATTAGCACTACTATATGCGATGCAGAAAATTCCGCAGGTAGTTGCTTCGATTTGAGATGGTTTCACATTACGCTTGCGATGCAGTAAATTCTGCACGTAGTGGTCGAGATGTCTCAACAGCATCACGATTGATGTCAGTTAAAAATCGTCACGTGACATACCACATTGAGTGTGGTTAAATTTTAGGGATACGCATGGTGCTTTTAGTAAGAAAAGAACAATTTTGAAAACTCTAAATGTTTTAAATAAAGTTATGATTATTGGTTATAAATCACTTTAAATTGTTGAACTAATAGTTTTTCTTTGTTGTAGCTTATAATTTTGTCACAGGTATCCTACAGAGGCTCCAGAATAAATAAGCATTTCATAAAAAATATAGGTGGGCAAGAAATGAAGAATACATGTATAAATCATGTTATATTTTAAATCTATCAAAATAGGGAAACACATGTATCATATTATAATCTTGGTAGTATGCTTTTTGAGATGTTAAATTGTAACTTATGTTGTGAGTAGTTGTGAATTTTCATATATGATATATATATATATATATCCCACTATGGGTTCATGTATGATAGTTGTGAAAAAGTTTTGTGAAAATGCATGTTTGTGGATAAAAAAAGTTGGGTGGTGAATGAGAATAGTAGAAGTGTAAATTTCTTGCAGGAAAAATTTTGGAAACCTTAAAAATACAGCTGTTATACTATCGAAATTTTTGTAACATTTTCTTCAATTAAATACGAAAAATTTATACCAACCCAACTATTTTCAAAGAAATAGAAATTGATTTGGTTAAAGTAAAGTAAACGGGCAAAATATCTTAAAGGGTTCGCTCCGCAGGTCTCTTGACTAAGAGTAAGGTTATAAAAGGCTCGTTAGAGTGCCCGACAAAACCCTCTAGATAAGAGCCTAGAGAGATTCTGGTTCGGGTCTTATCATCACGTGTATTGAAACTAATCTCGTGAGATCCTAATATCATTATAACAGAAAAATTTTAATTCATTAAAGCAATAAATGTTGTTTGGGCAAAGTAAGAGCCGAAATGGCCAATATCGAGAGAAATTTTCTCGTCTCCTTGGAAAATTGAGGGCAGTCCAAATAGAAACGTATGACTTCATGCAATCATTTTCTAGATTCCAGCACCGTGTGGGTGGCGAAAACATGACGCTAATTATGTGATCAGAAGACTAACAGAACGTAGAATACACTTTTCCAAATAACACTTTTTGACTTCTAACGCGTGTAAGAAATTGGTGGAAGACTTGACCCAGGTCTCCGGTCTTGCAAAAATTTCTAAAAAATTATTGAAATGTCGGTGCAAATAGAGAAAATTTGGCTTTGAATGGTACTCTTTATGAGTTTCCGTTTTCATCTTTTCCAATCTTGCGTAAATTAATACAGTTAAAACGGACCCTCAAAGTCTTCACAAATAAAGTCATCACTTGATTGAAAATTAATAAACAATGAATAATTATAAAAAACCGATAGGATGTTGGTTATATACACCGAGAAAACTTAGTAATTATCATTACAATAAACAAAACACAAGTCATGGCAAGTGTCGACGTTGGAATTCAGTCGATGAGTAATCAATGCCCAATACCTGCAATCAATGTGAGAAAGCACAAATACCAAGAAAAGACAAAGACAGAAACAGATGATCAAACGAGGAACACGAAGCTTTTACGTGGTTCGGCAATAATAGGCCTACGTCCACGACTGTCTGTCTCTTTAATTCTGCAGAGTCACAGTATATTATTGAATATTGTATGATGATGTTACAATGATTCCAATCCCTATTTATAGGGAATGAAGTGTTACAATTCTGATTGTAGCAAATCAGGAAGAGAATCCTGAATTAATTACATTCCCTAAATAATTGAGAAAAATAAGGAAAAGAATTATAAATTAATTATACTTCCTAATATATTTAGATAATATCAGGAAATTACTATAATTATCTCAAGATAATGTTGATCTGAATTTGAATTTGAATTGATCTCCATATCTGATGAGGAAATCATGGTTTGACTGGGCAATTGCCATATTCGGAGAGAGAATCATGGTTGAACTTGGTAACTGCCTGTTCTGGAAGATACTGTACTTATTACGTGTCTGAGCGAGCTGACGTGTCATGGTGGTCTCGAGCTTGAGCTCGCTGAGAGACGAGCTACGCCAGCGACGAGCTGCGACCTGGCTGTGTTTATAGGTCTGTTGATGCCAGCTGGAAGATCCTTTAAGCAAACTGAAGAACTTGCTGGGCTTCAAAGTCAATACTGAGCCTCATCTGATGGGCTTTGACTGGGTTAACCCTTTTGGGCCTTCTTATCAGGTCTTGGATGGGCCTAAATTGGACTTTTATCAACCCAATTAATGAATCCGAAAAATACATATAACATTAGCCCTCCAGCTCTCAGTTCGCTTCAGCGGGCTGGGAGCTTGATCTTGCTGGTAAAAGTTGGCTTCCTTGGCACGCTTACCTTCATAACTGCTTCTGTACACTTTCAAATTCCACCTTTTCAGTTTTGACACGTGGCGATCATGCAGATGGTAACTGAAGCGACGCCTGCACGTCCTTTACACGCGTATTTAATGCGCACGTCTTTCAACCGACGGCTGCATGATTTCCAAAGCCATGTTTCGCGCTGCACCGTCAGATTTATGACGGTTACTCTTTTCCAAGATCTGACGGTTGGGGTTCACGCTCGTTTGTCTATATAAACTGATGGAAACTCTTTTCATTTTCTTCTTTCATCTGCCATTTCCATCGAAGCAAACAAGTGTTCAAACTTTCAAGCAACCAGGACCTACTGCCTTTTCACGAAATCAATCGTCCTTACTCGTTGTTTCTTCAATCTCATCAACGATTCAAAGTAAGACAATCTTTCTGCTTTCAGTTTATTCAGTTCCACCACCATTGTTGTACCCTCATTATTCTGAGTTTTGAGTTTATTGGTCATGGCATTTCTTCTTCTGACTCAATTTTTTTTTTTTTTTTTACTTGTTCAGATGTCTTCAAGCGGAACTCGCAAGGGAATGATTCCAAACAATGAAGCTCGTAAGCATGATAAAGCCCGAGCTCACGCTATACAGGGAAGAGAGGCTCGTGATGCGCTCGCTCGTCATCCCACGTCGTTGAAGCGTCCTGAGGTGGAAGGACTTGTCAAGCAATTCCATATCCCTTTTGGTTGCCGCATACTGCTGCCTGATTCAAGCAATCATGCGTGTTATCCGCCCAGGGGATTCATCGCTGTCAGCATTCAGCACTTCGAGCAGGGATTGCGGTTCCCCATTCCACCGTACTTGATCGCATTTCTTAACAAGGTCAAGCTCGTGCCATTTCAGTTAACTCCAAACTCATATACGCAGCTGACCTCGCTGGCCATGGTCTTTCTTAGAAACGGCCTTCGCCCCCCTACACCAAAAATTATACAGCAGTTCTATTCCTTCAAGGCTCTGAGTACAGCGGAAGGAGAGAAACCGGATGGCATCTACTACCTTACAACCCGTCAATCACAATACAAAGATCTCTTGCCCAAAGGAGAAGCAAAGGGCAAATCCAACGTCGGGCCGTACAAGACGAGCTGGTTTTATGTCTCGTGCCCCTCTCTCGCAGATCTCCAAAATTTCAGCTTTGTCCTGAAACCAGGTATTCATAAAGGAAAATATAGCGAGATGAGGTTATTTTGTATCTTTATTACCATCTTTTAATTATTTGCTGTGCAGTGTTGAAAATGGACGAGTCTCTTCTCAGCGACGAGGAGGAACGAGCTCTTGACAAGCTCGCGAGCTCAGAGGACGCAGGTACCAGCATCAAATTCGACGATGCTATCCTTAGAGCTTACAGTCTTGCTCCTTCTAAGGAATCCCTTCTTCTGCGAGCTGAGGAAGATATAGGCAAGATGAGTGACAAACCTAGACTTCCTTCCGTTTTTGAGGTTCCAGTTCAGGAAGCGTCTGCTTCCCGACCTCCGCCATCAGTCTCTTCATCATCAGAGGATGACACTAGCTTACCTTCTCCAGCTCGGAAGACCTCATCTCGAAGTGCTCCTGCTCGCGCTTCATCTAAAGCAAAATCATCTTCAGCTCGCACACCAACGAAGGCGAAATCGTCTTCAACTCGCACCCCTTCAAAGGGTGCGTCTAGAAAAACTTCTTCTTCAGTTCCTGCTCCAGCTCGGACAGGATCAGACCCAGTCCCTGCAGCCCCTACTGCACAGGTTGACCCATCCTCTTCTCCACATCACATATCTACTCCAGGGGCTTCACTGCCATCCCCAGCTCGTGTTCCAGCCCCTGTTCCTTCTTCTACAAAACTCCCAGCCAACAGGAGGAAACTTGTACTCATGAAATCTCCTCCTGCAAGTCCCACTGTATTTAAAGCTTCCTCGATTCCTTCAACAAAACGGCCTGCCGAAGACTTGGCCACTCCAACAGCACCCTCAAAACGCTTTAAACCATCTGCCCAGGACCAGGCTCCTGCGATCGCTGCATCCAACAAAGTGCCTGTTGTCACTGAAGCCACTGCCCCTTCGACCGCTACTCCCAGCGAGGTGCATGCTGCTGCTAGAGCCACTGCTCCCTCAACTGCTGCTCCTAGCGAGGTGCCTCTTTCAACTGTTTTTGCAGATCTTCAGTCACCTCTGACTTCCAGTTCGCAGCCTGGAAAAGGTGATGCTCCTTCTAAGGTTGCTCCTCAGGCAACCCGAGCTGGCCCCAGCGGGCATGCGACTAGGCGTACCGTTGTATCGCGACGCGGTGGTTCTCATGATGATGCGCGCGATATCCCGGAGCGCGAGAGAACTCCTTCACCAACCAGATCAGATATCGAGCTGGGTCCTGGAGGAAGATATTTAAATTCCTTTCTTGACAACTGGGCAACAATTATGCTCAATCACGCGAATGTCTTGGAAAATAGGTGTCTTAGGGGCGAGGATCTAGATGAGTTCGCGGCTCGCCATTGCATGCTGGTAAGTTATTTTTCCTCATCTGCTGATTTCCTTACTTGACTAGGTTTTAATCTGTTCATAATTTCCAGGGTGCCCTTGCTGCAATGAAGCGAAGAATGGAGACAAGGGCTACCAAGGATGAGATGAGGAAACTGGAATTCGACCTGGAGACGGCTACTGACGATTTAGCTCGCTTAACCTCGGGCAAAATAGAAGGTCAGGAAGCTCAGATCGCTGAGGCAAATGCTGCAAGGCAAGCAGCTGAGGAGGCCCTGAAGAAAATGGAAAATGAGCACGCCATGCTAAAGGATGAGCTGCTCAAGGTGAAAGAAGATCTGAGGCAGTCTGAGCAACAGGCTGCACTGGACGAGCAGCGGGCTTCATCTGCAGAAGAGAAGACCGAAGTGCTTCATCGCCATGTCGATGCTGCTCTGGCGCGAGCTGAAACTGCCGAGAAACAGGCCGAGGAGGCTAAGAAGCGAGCTGATGAGATGGGAGCTGCAGCTAAAAGTGCTGAGGAGGCTGCAACCAAACGAGCTGAGGTGCTTAGGCAGCAAGTGGGGGAGGCTATTCAGCGAGCTGAGGCTGCGGAGCAGCGAATTGAAGACATGAAGAAAGAGGCTGAGGTCGTCAATCGTCTCGCTGATAATGCCTTTGAAGAGCTGACGGTCTTCAGAGTGCAAGCAGCTCAAGAACTGGAAGTGCGGGTTGCAGATGCAAGGGACGAGGCCGAGGCAAGAACAGGTCGTGATTTCCTCTACACACTGTGGATGTCCCATCCAGGAATGGATTTTTCTATCTTTGGGGACATAGGGCCTGAAACCGTTGAGGATTTTAAAGCAAAAGCTGCCTCGTCCACCGCTGGTCCAGAACCTTTGGTTGACCCAGATCCTCCTGTTCAGAACTAATAGCTCGTTTTCCTTTTTCATGTATTTTTTCAATTTTTCAACTTGTAACCAGTTCTCATACTTAATGAAAATTTCTTTCATTATTTCTTCTGCGTTGACTGTTCTTCAGGCTAGTGTATAATATATTTTATGCTCTTCACATTTCTTGCGAGCTGATAATCAATGAACCCAAAATCTGATAATAATTAAAGCAATTACTTGTTTCACCAACTTAATAAAATTTTGTAGGTATAAGTAATTGGTTTATCAGAATGTTTGATGAGCTATGCAGGGGCACTTAGCCATCTGCTTTTTAGGCTCTTTATTTTTATAGCGAGCTATGCAGGGGTCGTCACCTCGCCTGCTTTTTTGGCTCTTTAGGCGAGCTATGCAAGGACACTTAGTCGCTTGCTTTTTAGGCTCTTTCATTTATAACGAGCTATGCAGGGGTCATCACCTAGCCTGCTTTTTTGGCTCTTCAGGCGAGCTATACAAGGACACTTAGTCGCTTGCTTTTTAGGCTCTTTCATTTATAGCGAGCTATGCAGGGGTCGTCACCTCGCCTGCTTTTTTAGCTCTTTAGGCGAGCTATGCAAGGACACTTAGTCACTTGCTTTTTAGGCTCTTTCATTTATAGCGAGCTATGCAGGGGTCGTCACCTCGCTTGCTTTTTTGGCTCTTTGCCGAGCTATTTAGCTCGTAGCCCGTTTCGCCATAGTGAAGTGAATTGAGTCGCAAGTTGGGGAAATGGAGCTTTCATTAACAAGAATGATTTTGGATTACATATTACAAAGAGTTTTACTGATAATAAGGGCGGAGATGTTCGGCATTCCATGCTCGAGGGACCTCAGCTCCATTTTCATTGTTAGCTAAATGATAAGCCCCATTCCCCAAGCTTGCTGTGACAACATATGGTCCTTCCCAGTTCAGGCCTAAGGATCCATCACTTGGCTTGCGGGCTCCAGGCAGAATGAGACGTAATACTAAGTCTCCCACATTGAACCGGCGAATCCGAGCATACTTGTCGTAGTACCTCGCTATTCTTCGCTGATAGACAGCTACCCTTAGCCTGGCCGTTTCCCTGTGCTCTTCAAGCAGGTCCAGGTTTGTGGCAAGTAGTTGATCGTTGTTGTTTGGATTGAAGGTTGCTCTTCTTTGCGAGGTAACTTCAAACTCAGCTGGGATCATAGCCTCAGATCCATATACCATTGAGAATGGGGTCTCGCCAGTGGAGCTGCGAGCTGTGGTTCTGTAAGACCACAATACTTTTTGAAGCTCATCTACCCATGCTCCTTTCTTTGCTTCCAGTTTCATTTTCAGGGTCTGCTTGATGATCTTGTTCACTGCCTCAACTTGGCCATTGGTTTGTGGGTGATCCACTGCTGAAAAGCTCTTGACAATCTTGAGGTTGTTGCAAAACCTGAGAAACTGGTCACTAGCGAACTGGGTCCCATTATCAGTCACGATCTGCTGTGGGACTCCGAATCTGCAAATAATATTACTCCACACAAACTTCTCAATCTTTGTCGTGGAGATTTCAGCTAACTCCTTTGCTTCCGCCCACTTGGTGAAGTAATCTACCGCGACCACCGCATGTTTGCATCTTCCCCGAGCCATCGGCAGGGGTCCGATCAGGTCCATCCCCCAGATCGCAAAGGGCCACGGGCTCACCATCTGTTGGAGGTAAGCTGGCGGAGCTTGCGGAATATGAGCAAACCTTTGACACTTGTCGCATTTCTTTACTAAGTTTATGGCGTCCTGCCTCATGGTGGGCCAGTAGAAACCTTGACGAAGTGCTTTTTGAGCTAGAGACAGCCCCCCAGCGTGGTTCCCGCAATGGCCTTCATGTATTTGCCTTAGTACTGTTTCACACTCAGGACCATCAATACATCTTAGCAGTGGAGCTGAGAACCCCTTCTTGTATAGCGCATCGTCATAGATGCAATACCTGGCTGCTCTAGCTCGTAGACGTCGGGCTTCCAGCTTGTTACTGGGCAGTTTTCCATCCTGCAAATAGCTGAGTATCGAGCTCATCCAAGAATCAGGCTGCACAATTATGGCCATCGTCATATTCTTTTCCTCCGTACTTGGAGCTGGTAGGAACTCAACTGGGATCGCCCCAAGGAAATCTGCATTTCGTGTAGTTGCGAGGCGAGCTAATGCATCAGCGTGCGTGTTTTGAGCCCGTGGGATCTGCTTCACCTCGTACTTCTGAAATGCACCCAGCAGCTCTTGTACTTTTTGGAGGTAGAGAGCCATTTTTGATCCCCTAGCTTGATATTCTCCCATTACGTGGCCGACAACGAGCTGTGAGTCACTGAAGATCTTCAAGCGTTCAACTCACATCTCCTTAGCCAAACGCAGTCCTGCAAGCAGTGCTTCATACTCAGCTTCGTTGTTTGTTGCCTGAAAGCCAAACCTTAGAGCGCAAAGGATTTTGTGGCCTTCGGGGCTGATAAGTAAAATTCCAGCTCCAGCCCTCTGTTCGCTGGACGATCCATCAACAAAAAGCTCCCAGGCCGGACCTTCAGAAGACTCAGCTTCATCATCCACAGGTCCCGTAAATTCTGCAATGAAATCTGCCAGAGCCTGAGCTTTGATAGCCGTCCTTGGCTTGAATTGGATATCGAACTGCGCGAGCTCCACTGCCCATTTCAACAAACGACCTGAGGTGTCTGCTTTCTGCAAAACTTGCTTCAACGGATACTTGGTGAGGACTTCGATGGTATGAGCTTGAAAATAAGGTCGCAGTTTCCTCGATGCAATCACCAGGCAGTAAGCCAGTTTCTCCATCTGCGAATATCTGGTTTCAGCATCCTGTAATCGTTTGCTCACATAATAGATCGGAAGCTGCGTCTTTTCTTCTTCCCTCACCAGTGCGGCACTCAAAGCCTGCTTCGATACTCCCAAGTATAAAATCAGTTTTTCCTCTTCTTTGGGTTTGGAAAGAAGTGGAGCTCGTCCCATATACTCCTTCAACTGCTGGAAAGCTACTTCACACTGCTCGGTCCACTCGAAACTCTTTGCTTTCTTCAGAATGTCAAAGAAAGGGACACACTTGTCTGTCGCTTTCGAAATGAACCTACTCAATGCTGCGACCTGGCCATTGAGGCTCTGTACGTCCTTCACCTTGGTAGGCGACCTCATGTCAATCAGTGCTTTGATCTTCTCAGGGTTTGCTTCAATTCCCCTATTGTTGACCATGAAGCCCAGGAACTTCCCAGAAGCTACTCCAAATGCACATTTGAGCGGATTTAACTTCATGTGATAGCTCTTGAGAATTTGGAACATCTCTCTCAGGTTGCTAACATGGTCACCTATCTGCTTGGATTTCACTAGCATATCGTCCACATAGACCTCCATGGTCTTTCCAATTTGTTCCTTGAACATCATGTTCACCAAGCGTTGATAGGTTGCTCCAGCATTCTTCAAACCGAAGGGCATCACCTTGTAGCAATATAGCCCCCGATCAGTCATGAACGAGGTGTGCTCTTCGTCTTCGGGCTTCACTGGGATCTGGTTATATCCCGAATATGCATCCATGAAGCTCAGGAGCTCGTGGCCAGCTGTAGCATCCACGAGCTGATCTATCCTTGGCAGGGGAAAACTGTCTTTGGAACATGCTTTGTTTAGGTCGGTGAAGTCGATGCAAGTTCTCCACTTCCCGTTCTTCTTTTTCACTAGCACAGGGTTGGCGACCCAAGTCGGGTAGTAAGCTTCTCTGATGAACTTGTTAACCAGAAGCTTGTCTACCTCTTCCTTTAGTGCTAAGTATCGTTCCCCTGTCATTGCTCTTCTCTTCTGACGAACTGGTTTGAAATGAGGATCAATGTTCAGCCTGTGAGACATCACCTCTGGATCTATTCCCACCATGTCCTCATGATTCCATGCAAACACATCCAAGTTCGCCTTTAGGAAGTCAGCGAGCTGGATTCTCAGCTCTGGAGTTAATTCTCTTCCCAGCTTCAAGCATCGCTCAGGATCTACCTCGCTGACTGGTACATCTTCTAACTCCTCAATTGGACCGGTAGCTCGGTCTGCATCTACCTCGCGAGGGTCCAAGTCGTGACTGACTCCCTTCTCAGTCATAGCTCGTGGCTCGCCTCCTGAGACCACGTTCACCTTCTTTCCTCTTACTCCCATCTTCACAGCATCTTCATAGCAACGACGAGCTAGGTGTTGTTCTCCTCGAACACATCCGATGCCATTAGGAGTTGGGAACTTCACTGTCAGAGTTCTGGTCGAAGTAACCATGTCCAACTCGTTCATAGCAGGTCTTCCGAGGACCACGTTATATGCTGATGGGCAGTTGATTATCAAGAAATCTGTCAAGGTTGTTGCCTGACGACCTGCCTCCCCTAGAGTCAATGGCAGCTTAATCTGCCCTACTGGTACCACAGCATCTCCAGTGAATCCGAATAAAGGCTCCGGGGATGGCCTCATTTGCTCTGTTCGCAGCCCCATCTGGTCAAAACAGCTCATATACATCACGTTCACCGAGCTTCCGGTATCGATCATGATGCGCCTAACTTCCATATTGCTGATTTTAGCTCGTATAACCAGCGCGTCATTATGAGGACAGATCACTCCTCTAGCATCTTCTTTTGTAAATACGATCTCGTCCGAGGTCGGCTTTGCTCTTTTGGTGGGTCCCTCCGACCCATTGAGCTGAAATGAATGATTCGCCTCTCGGACGTATCTCTCATGCGATCTGTTGGAATCACCTGCAATATGGGGGCCACCATAAATAGTAAAAATGGTTCTTACCGCAGGTTCCTGACCTTGCTCGGAAGCTCATTGGGGCTGTTGCTGGTGTGTTGGCTGTTGCTGATGAGGTCGCTGGTCAGTAGGTCTTGCCACATATTCTCCCAAGCGACCTCGCTTGATTAATTTTTCAATGGCGTTCTTCAACGCCCAGCAATTTGAAGTACTGTGCCCGACCTCATTATGATAGGCATAGAACTTATTCTGGTCTCTATGCTGAATTGGAGCCCTTATAGGATTGGGCCTCCCAAAATCCTCCTTATTCCGCTCGGCAGCGTAAATCCTGTCCGGTGATGTCGTCAGGACGCTGTATCCTTCCTGGTGAACCCAACGCTGAGGTCACTCATACCTTGGCTCTCTCCTTGCTCTTTTGGCGATCTGATTACTTGAGCCATTGTTCCTTCCTTCTTCATTCCGGCCATTGTTTCTCCTCTTTGGCTGGCTGGAACTGCCCGCTTCATTCTTCTGATTCTGCTTTTTCGGGCCGAAGGTTTCTTCCCACCTGATCTCTTTCGCAGCTCGCTCGTAGAATTCTCCCAGATCCTTTACTGGGGACTTGTAAATACTCTCGTACAACTTTCCATCCTTGCGCAGCCCAGCTGAGATCGCTGTTAGTATGCTTTCATCTGATGGATGTTCGACATTCGCGACCTCGCGTCTAAACCTGGTAATGTATTCTTTTAACGACTCACCCTGATGCTGAAAAATGGTAGCTAGGTGGCAGGATGGAGCGAGCTGCCTTCTCAGTGCCCTGTATTGACCAACGAACTTCTGTTGGCATTGCTCCCAACTTCCTATGCTGTGAGCTGGGAGATTTTTGAACCACGTCCTCGGAATATCCCCCAATGTAGCGGGGAATACTCGGCACTTCACCATCGGACTTCTTGTCTGCAGGTCCATCTGAACGTTGAATGCGTCTAGATGGTCATATGGGTCACTGTCCCCATTGTACTGCTGAATGGTTGGCATCTTGAACCTTGGAGGGAGAGGCTGTGTCTCAATCTCCCTTGTGAATGGGTTCCTATCTCCGTAGAGCCCACGCTGCTCCGGAACTCTAGGTCGCGCTTCCAATTGCCAGACCCTTCGGAGGAGCTCCTCTACTTGGGGGTCTCGGAACTCGTATCTCCTCCCGTGATCATGACTTGGAGCCGGATGTTCAGGGTCATACCTTTCGTCTTCCTCGAATTGACCCTCATGATGATGGGATCTTACATGCTGCCCGTCCACCTCATCGGCATAACGAGCTGCGGCTCGGACTCTGCCTTGACCAACTTCCATCCGCCTGTTTCCATCCTGGCTCGGCCTTGCTACCAGGTTATCAGGACGTGCGACCTCCCTTTCGTGTTGAACAGGGTGTCTTCCGGCCCTCGAACGCGCATTAGATGAGCAAGCCGAGTCTGCGGGTCGCGGGACTTCCCTTGCTAGCCTTTCAGGCCTTCGCGCCAGTTCAGGAGGCTGGGGCATTCCCTGTGGTGCCTGAACTTCCACCTTAGTCACGTTCTGAACCTGGGCCTGCACCAACATGTTGACGGCTTCTGTGAGCTGTCTAACCGTATCTTCCAACGCTTCTTGCCTCTGTAACAACACATTCTGCCCTTCGACCATCGGGGCAATTGGGACCGTTTGACGGTGAGGCAGAGGAGGGATGCCTGGCGCAGCCCCTAGTATCTGTCCTTGGGGCGGGCCTGCTGCATGCGTGGTTGCGTCTTGCCCAAGCTGTAAGTTCTGCTGAGATTGGTTCATATGACTTTCCGCCTGGTCATCATCTCCAAGGAACCTGTTTGATCTTGTCTTTGCCATATCGTCAGAAGTTGATGAATTGAGATGAAAAAGATTACAGTCTGGGCCCTCCTTCTAGCGCCAAAATGTCGACGTTGGAATTCAGTCGACGAGTAATCAATGCCCAATACCTGCAATCAATGTGAGAAAGCACAAATACCAAGAAAAGACAAAGACAGAAACAGATGATCAAACGAGGAACACGAAGCTTTTACGTGGTTCGGCAATAATAGGCCTACGTCCACGACTGTCTGTCTCTTTAATTCTACAAAGTGACAGTATATTATTGAATATTGTATGATGATGTTACAATGATTCCAATCCCTATTTATAGGGAATGAAGTGTTACAATTCTGGTTTAGCAAATCAGGAAGAGAATCCTGAATTAATTACATTCCCTAAATAATTGAGAAAAATAAGGAAAAGAATTATAAATTAATTATACTTCCTAATATATTTAGATAATATCAGGAAATTACTATAATTATCTCAAGATAATGTTGAATTTGAATTTGAATTTGAATTGATCTCCATATCTGATGAGGAAATCATGGTTTGACTGGGCAATTGCCATATTCGGAGAGAGAATCATGGTTGAACTTGGTAACTGCCTGTTCTGGAAGATACTGTACTTATTACGCGTCTGAGCGAGCTGACGTGTCATGGTGGTCTCGAGCTTGAGCTCGCTGAGAGACGAGTTGCGCCAGCGACGAGCTGCGACCTGGCTGTGTTTATAGGTCTGTTGATGCCAACTGGAAGATCCTTTAAGCAAACTGAAGAACTTACTGGGCTTCAAAGTCAATACTGAGCCTCATCTGATGGGCTTTGACTGGGTTAACCCTTTTGGGCCTTCTTATCAGATCTTGGATGGGCCTAAATTGGACTTTTACCAGCCCAATTAATGAATCCGAAAAATACATATAACAGCAAGAAAATTAATCTTTCTACTCTCACCTGTTTTTCTTGTTCTGTTTCTTAGCATAGTTGCTTCGCAACCAGGTGTTGCTTTTGCTTCTACTGAAGAGGCAAAAGCTCTTCTCAAATGGAAAGCTAGCTTAGCAAACCAAACACAGTCTCAGCTAGTTTCATGGATTCTGCTTTCTCACAATGCCCCCCGCTCCAAACCAAGCACAAGTCCATGCACTTGGTATGGAATCTCATGCAACTCTGCTGGAAACGTCATCAAAATAACCATTAATAGTTTCAATTTGAATGGTACGCTCTATGAGTTTTCATTTTCATCTTTTCCTAATCTTGCGTATGTTGATCTTGCTATGAATTCACTCTTCGGCACCATTCCATCTCAAATCGCAAACCTTTCCAAACTCATTTATCTTGATCTCTCTATTAATCAGTTTTCGGGACAAATCCCACCAGAAATTTGTGTCCTTACAAATCTTAAAGTCTTGCACCTTGTAGAAAATCAGTTAAATGGTTCCATTCCTCATGATATAGGTCGTTTAAGATCTCTAAATGAGCTTGCCTTGGATAGCAACCGGCTTAGTGGTCTAATTCCTACTTCTCTTGGTAATCTTAGGAACCTAACGTATTTGTTTCTTTATAACAATTTGCTTTCAGGCTCTATTCCTCTAGAATTAGGAAATTTGGAAAATTTGCTTGAGCTTTACTTAGACACAAACAATCTTAATGGCTCCATTCCTTCCACTCTTGGAAATTTGAAAAATCTAAGTATCTTGAATGCATTCGACAATAACATTTTTGGCTCAATTCCCCCTGAAATTGGAAATATGAAGTCTCTTATCTCTCTAAATCTTTATTCAAATAATCTTTCTGGTTCAATTCCAACGTCATTTGGTCACTTGACAAGCCTTGCTACTCTTTTGCTTTATGAAAACCAACTTTCAGGCTCCATTCCTATAGAGTTAGGATATTTGATAGCTCTAATTGATCTAGAGTTGAGTCAAAATCAACTGAGTGGTCCCATCCCCTCATCCTTTGGTAATTTGACAAATTTAGAATATTTATTTCTTCGCGACAACAAGCTTTCTGATACCATTCCTTTAGATATAGGAAATCTCCTAAAGTTGAAAGTGCTGCTGTTAGACAGCAACCAGTTTACCGGTTACCTTCCCCAAAACATTTGTCGAGGTGGATCACTTCAAAATTTCACAGTATTTAACAACCAGCTTCAAGGTTTGTTACCAAAAAGCTTGAAAAATTGCGCAAGCTTGATCAGACTCCGTTTGGATGGAAACCAATTCACAGGAAATATAGCTCAAGACTTTGGTGTCTATCCAAATTTGAATTTTATAGATATAAGCTATAACAGGTTTCATGGTGAAATTTCATCTACTTGGGGAAGGTGTCCGAAATTAGTTAACATACAGATGGCGGGGAATCGTGTCTCAGGACGCATACCACCTGAGATTGGAATTGGAACTCAACTACAATCACTAGATCTTTCTTCAAACCAGTTAGTTGGAGAGATTCCAAAGGAGCTGGGAAAGTTGACTTCTCTTATTAAGTTGATGTTAGGTGACAATCAACTCTCTGGTCGTATACCTCCAGAAATGGAGTCACTAACTGATTTGGAGAGTTTGGACCTATCCAGAAACAATCTGAGCAAATCAATTCCCATATACTTGGGGAACTTCATCAAGCTGCATTTATTGAATTTGAGCCATAATGAATTTAGCCAAGAGATTCCAGCTCAAATAGGGAAGTTGGGTCAGTTATCCCAGTTGGATTTAAGTCATAACCTTCTTGGAGGAGAGATACCATCACAAATCAGCACTATGGAGAGCTTGGAGCTGTTGAATCTCTCCCACAATCATCTTTCTGGTTTCATTCCAGAGGCATTTAAAGAAATGAAGAGCTTGTTGCATGTGGACATATCCTACAATGATTTGCAGGGTCCTCTTCCTGACAACAAAGCATTTCAAGGTGCTCCGATAGAAGCATTAGCACGGAACAAAGATTTATGTGGTGATGTTCAAGGACTAAGAACATGCATTCCTGATACCAGATATAAACACCCGTCGAGGAGAAGTCATCGCAAATTGGTGTTTTCAATCATATTCACTCTTCTAGGAGCTATCCTACTTGTGTTTGTTTCTATTGGAATGTACTTCATTTTACATAGAAGAAAGAATGATGCTTCAACAGAACACGGTGAAGAGCTGCTCTCTGTATCGGAACTTGATGGTAAAATCTTTTATGCAGACATCATAAATGCAACCAGAAATTTTGATGCTGCATATTGCATTGGAAAGGGAGGATGTGGAAGTGTCTACAAGGCTAAGCTACCATCTGCTAGAGTTGTAGCCGTGAAGAAACTCCATTCTCTTCCTATTGGTGAAAGGACTTTGAGAAAAGAGTTTATGAATGAGATAAAGGCGTTAATGGAAATTCGACACCAAAACATTGTCAAATTTTATGGTTTCTGTTCAAATGCACAACACTCCTTTTTGGTCTATGAGTTTCTTGAACAGGGTAGCTTGGTGTCAATCCTAGCTCAAGAAGAAAAAGCTAAAGAGTTGGATTGGTCTAAGAGGTTGAATATAGTTAAAAGCATGGCTGAAGCCTTGTCTTATATGCACCATGATCGCTCACCATCAATCGTTCATCGAGATATATCAAGCAAAAATATTTTGCTAGATCAAGAATATCATGCTCATATTTCAGATTTTGGTACTGCCAAGCTTCTAAAGCTAGACTCTTCCAATTGGACTGAACTTGCTGGCACCTATGGATATGTTGCACCAGGTACTCTAAGATCACTATTCTTTTACTTTGAGATGTGTCTTTTTATTACCTAAGAAGTTTTAGACTAAATAACACTTTAAGCCTAATGCATGATAATGATTTTCCTTTTCTTTTAGAGCTTGCATTCATGATGAAGGTAACGGAAAAATGTGATGTGTATAGTTTTGGGTTATTGGCATTGGAAGTGATAAAAGGAAAGCATCCAGGTGATCTCATTCCCTCTCTGTCATCTCCATTGACTAGGGAGAACATGCTACTGAAAGATGTTTTGGACCAACGCCTTCCAATTCCACCACTTGAAATTCAAGATGAATTAATAAATGTGTTGAACATTGCAATTACTTGCTTACAAGCCAATCCACAGTCTAGGCCGAGCATGAACATGATTGTTCCGCTGTTATCAGTCTGATCAACAGTAAATTCACATGATGAGAGATAACTGCGTATAAGGCTGTCAAAGAATACATACTGTACAGCTATATTGTAGTCTTTGAAGTATTAATATTTCTTACTCTTCAAAGTATCTACATGAATGTAGTTGTTAGTTTTCAATGCTTATGAAATAAATATGAAATGGGATGTTTCTTTACATAAGTGAACTCATTGTATTAGTCATGTATTTAATCGAGATTGATAAATTGTTATGTAGGTATAAACATTCCATTGAGATACATGTGAACCCAATTAGACTTTAATTGTATGACACAAAATAGTGGAGATCAATAACGCTAAGGAGCCCATCTTTTCTATCTCAACTTATTCTACCCTATAATAAGTCAATTGATGAGTAGATGCATTTTTCAAGTGAAATTAATAATCATTAATGAGTATCCATTAATCAATTGGCACATTATGAATTGGGATAAAAGGTAAGATTTGTATTCAAATGTGGCAGGTAGACTTCCATGAATTCAAATGTGAGAGGCATAAGAGTTAGAGTTTCACAAGCAATTCTCCAAGTCTTCTCTCTCAATAGACACGGGCTCTACACTGATCCTTTCTGACTGGCAATTATGTTAACTTCTCTCATGATGTGGTATGAATTGTATGACTGAATCAAAGTAGAGTAGGAATTATCTTTAATGTTGTTAGTACATTATTTTTACCTTTTTAGATCAATTAAGGATGAAGTTAAATCAACTTTCTAGTAAACTGAGGAACTTAATTAAATATATATTTGTGGAAGGTTAATTTTAATGTTACATTCATAACCCATTTGAACTAGGAACACAGTTCACGACATCCAATCCTTAGCAAACTATGATTGTCTTCGGTTAATTTTTGATGTGGGTACATAAATTATTAACTAGGTAATTGGCCACAAGCATCATATCTTTGCTTAAATTTTGTATCAACTTCAATGGTAAGATTTTATAGTTAATGTTATTTTTAATATCATTATTCATTTATTATTTTTTAGTGTTTGTATACTAACAAATTTGTTTTGAAGGGCTACAAAAATGTGTTTGAACTTTGGAGCTACTCTTTGGAATTGGAGATGCAAAAATGTGTAATAGAGTTTGCCATGGTTGTGTAATGTCTTGTTGTGTTTGAGATATAAAAATATGTTTGCCAATTGTCATGTTTTGTTGTATTTTTATGTTTGTAGACTGTTGAATTTGGTGGACCGTTGAATTTTTTATGTGTTGGATTGGAACTATTAGTGTTTGTGGGCATAGTGTTGTAATATGGGCTGTTGAATTTTTTGTTTAGTGTTAGTGGATAGTAGTGTTATATTATGGATTGTTGAATTTTTTGTTGTTGGATTTAATTTGGACAATGGACAGTGTTGTAATAGTTGTGTTACAGGAGTAATTGGCTTTCCTCTTCGGTTTTATTGCTTGTTAAGGGATGGGCTTATTTAATTTGGTGTTCAATGTGGATTTTCTTTTTTTTAATTAGAGTGGCAATATTTCCACCCCCTGACAAGGGTATATACACCCCATTCTGATATGTATTAACAGTTATGTCCATTCATTTATTTACCTCTTAAATATTATAGGTAAATAATTATAAACATAATTAAATTAATTAAATTAAAACATTGAAAAAGTCAAACTTTATTTTTTAAACTTGTTTGGAGGTTTTATTTCATGTTCATTGTTTTTCTGATTTGTGTTCACTCTCATCTTCACTCAAAATTCTTGTATTTCACTAAAATTTTATATGTAAAATAATCAAACAAAACAAAAAACTCCAATTTTCACTCAAGCTAAACTTTAACCCTAAAAAAAAAAAAAAAAAAAAAAAAAAAAAGAATACAAAACCCTTCAAATCTAGACATTCATTTTCACCATTTATGAAACCTCTAAAAACACAACAAAAAGTTCTCATGTTTGACTACCATTTATCAAAACAAACCAAGTGTTTTTTTGGGATTTGAAATTGAAGTATTTAAATTTAATTATAATAATAACAATATCATCATTTACTTAAAGTGTTAATAATTTACTTTAAGGATAATATTACAATATTAAAAATGTATATAGTAAGGGGTGTATTTACGACTTTAGAGAGGTGGAAATATTGTCAATCTTTTTTTTTTTTTTATATGGAATTTTTGGCAGGTTCGTTTTTCTTGTGATTTGGTATTGAATTTGTTTTGTTTTGCACCCATGTATTTGTTAGTTACACCCACAAAACAATTACCGAGGGAGGCCCAAAAATATTAAAAAAAGTAGGCCCAACAGCAACAAACCCAGAAAAACACTTGAAAATTGGCCCAATACTGCACCCAAAAACAGGCCTAAATTTAGGTCTAGAATGGAGGAAACCAACCCAAATCAAACGGATCCAAAGGTGTTCGGTTCTAGTCGATTCTTCCCCCAAAAATCATCATGTTCAGTTCTCCTTGTTAAGAATCGAACCAAAGCGAACACCTATATGCTCACCCCTAAGTGCCATGACCACTTAGTATTTTTCTCTAAAACATTATGTATAATTTTTTTTATATAAAAAATATTATATAATTATATGTCTTTACTAAGTAAAAATATATGCCAGTGCTAATTCCAGTACTGCTTTTCCAGAAGTAGTACAAAAATTTAACTCTAGAATGGATCAACTGTGTACAATGATGTCAATAACTAAGCAGGAGTTGGAATTGCAATATTGCATCTTTTAAAAAAACTGATACTAGGTTGACCTGTAGGCAATTAAATTATATTTTATGTCTATAGTCAAAATATATTCATAACAAGTCAAGAAATGTTGGGGTAGAACATAAATGATCTATGATAATTAAAGGCAATGAGAATAATTATTGTCATAATATGACGCATACAAAGTTATGAAGAAATAATTTCTAGAAAAATTTTTTTTGGATCTTATAGTGATCCTTTATTACAATTTCGAAGGATTCCATGGTACAGGATATTGGTTGTCAAGTAAGTTCAAAAACCAAAAAATGTTATTTCTTTTTATTATATTCAATTGTCAATGTTTTTAGAACAATTCCTTACTCAAGACTATAAGGAGAAAATTTAATAAAAATCAAGAGAAATGTGAAGTTATATGAATATGTTTGAAATAGTAAATAACTTTGTCCAAGAGAAATAGATTGAATTCTTTAATTCTTTTTTTTTTTTTTTTTTTTTTTTGGTAGAGATATATATATTTTTGAAAGATCTTTAATTAGATTTTTTGAAACACAAATGTAGATAGTTGTTGGACATGAGGCCTAACACTTCATGACATTCACAGGTAATGAAAGAACTTAAAAATTAAATTGAAAAAAGAATGGCAGTAAATTCTTTTCACTAACAAAACGAGTACAAGATTGTTGCCAGAATAATTTAAATTACTTGATTTTTAATTAATTCCATTTTTGAAAGCATGGTACTGAAAATCCCTGCTTGATATTTAGCATATTCTCTTTGCTTTTCTTTAAGCTCCTTGTATCCAACTTTGACCTCTCTGGCAATTCAAATCAACTTAAAAATCAGTGACAACTAAATAAATTTGTAAAATGAAACTTTATTGCCTACACAAGATTTACCTGTTATTGGGGTCAATCGTTAGTGCTCTCTTGAGATCAATGTCAGCCTTTTCTAATTCATTTGTTTTCAAGTATGCTTGGGACCTTCTAAACAGAGCTTTCACATTTGATGGATCAAGTTCTAAGACCTGTCATACAGTCAACTTTGTTCGCATAAATAAATTGATGTGTTTGGATATTTGCATCAACAAAAAGAAGCATTTTATAGTCCATATTTAATACTATGCTAGAGAGTGCCTTATTAGTATGCGTTCTCTGTAAAAATACTTAAAAAACGTTTTTTTTTTTTTCTTTTTTTTTTTGGTTCTTTTGAAGTTCTTCAAGATACATTTTATTGAAGTACCTATTAAACACTTACCTTTGTGCAGAATTTTGATGCTTCAGAATAGTCCTCCAGTTTGAGTTTACAAGCTGCATTGTTTGAATTACACGATATCATCAAGCCCTTTGCCAGACACTTCTCATCCTCAGTGAAAGAATGATCAAACTCTATAAACTTTACGGCCTGCAATATCGTTGTCAAGCAAAAGCTTTAGTTCCAACAACAACATTAACATTGCAATAGTTATCCCGTCTTCAAGGGATCAACACGACCTTGAAACGAGATTTAATTTAGTCTGTGTTTACGTTTGGAGTGAAATGGGGTTATTTAAAAAGAGTTTAGTATTCGTTGATGTCTTGCCTTCTCATATTTCTTGGAGGTGCGCCAAAATTTCCCAGCCTTGAAAAGCAAATTTCCATCATGTTTCTTCCTTTCACATGCTTCCATTTTTTCTTGAGTGTCCATCCTCCAAAATGGTTTCTCCTATATACAGGTCAAACACATCAAAGTTAGATAATACAAAAATGAGTTTTGACACGTCTGGTCATCACAATTTCTTGTCATGCAAGGAAGTAGGAGACCTTAGTGAAGTCAAGCAACTAGACTTCATAATGAAGCATTGAATTCGCAGAGGCCCTTTTCAAAACTTCATGGCCGCTCAAATACTCCGCGGTAATAGTTACTATAACTTGCTCATCTTTTTTCATAGTCATGACTGCTCTGTCCAAGCCTTCATCTATATTTTCTGTGAAAACATAGTAACAATTAAGTGCCAAAGTCATGCTAGATGGCAACATTATAAGTTCACTTCAAAGAATACGCAAGAGAAATAAGAAGAAATTACCATCCAGAGTTGTAAACTCAAAAGGTTCCTTATCAGATCCCTTCCTCTCGAAAATGGTTCCGTCTTCAAGTCTGCCAATGTATATCACTAAGGTAATGGAATCATCTTTTCGTTCAATTTAATTTTAGAAGTTATATTGAATATATGAATGCATTTGTCTATGAGGTATCACCTTTCACCAGGGATCCTTCATTAGGGTGGTCAAAACCTTCACCGGATTTTGTTATCTTTTTAAGGACGTTTTGATCACCAGTGACATCAATCACACTTTTCCATGATAGCAGTTCAAGTTGGATGGTCAGATTCGATTGGGATGAAACACCACCATCAAGGTTAGTGATAGTGTATCCATCTTTTCCAAGGCCATCTGAAAATGCATGAAATTTGATGTCTTAATTGTTTCACCAATTATTGAATTGATACAAAGAAATGGGGAAGCCAATTGTTTCCAACTAACACCAACAGCTTACAAGAGAACTTCACTGCCAACTCTGCTTTCTCACCCCTTCTCATTGTCTTCACTGCTTTGCTTATAGCAGGACACAAATGACCTAATCACACAACGAAATCAACACAAATTGAACAACTCTCCCATGATATCGAAAAATCATATACTTTTGCCAGAAAATCAACTTACCATCATGTATGGAGAATTCCACACCTTCGTCCGATTTGGAAACAAGTGTTCCATCCTCCATTCTTGCCACATACTTGACTACAAAATGAAGATTTCACTATTACCATAATAAACCATCAAAGTGGTTTTGAAGAAGTGGTCATGGTCACTACTAGCATATAACTAAAACTTCATCATTGCCTCTTGGAGTGGCCCATCCCTCACCCTCTCTTATCATTTTCTTCAAAACTCCTCCATCACCAGTCACATCCCTGATGGTGCTCCAAGATAGCATTTCAATGTCGAAAACTAGACTCGAATTGGGAGGAATTAAAGGAGGAGAACCAGCTTCTCCATAGGCCAAGCATGGTGGTATATGGAAGATTGCTCTCTCACCTTTCTTCATAGTTGCAACCCCTTCATCCCATCCTTTAATAACCACGCCTGAAACACAGCCTAAATGTCATATAAATATCTCACAGCCACAAGTTACACCATCATCTTTGGGCATGCCAAACTGTAATGAAAGTTGAAACTACACAAATTGAAGTACAATTTCAAGCCTTGTTTTAATATACCAATTTAGTATTTGTTGAAAAAATATATATATTATGTTTTTTATTATAGTTTTATACGACTTCGACATAATAAAAGTAATATATTCAGTGTTTATCCATAACCATATTTTATTAAAATATACTTTTAACTATTTTCAGTTTAACGCTATAATATAAACTCCTGGAAAATACTTTTAATATTATCGAGATCACTATTTACCACACTATTAACCTCTGAAATTCCATGAAAAGAACACAAGAAAAATTTTAAAATAGAAAAAGAAAAACATGAAAAGCAAACTTAATAATTACCTTGGCCTAATTTGAAGCAAAAGGGAGTTCCTTTATTACGACTCGAGTCTAAACATGCCCCACCTGCAATGTGACCAGTGAAATAAACTGATACACATAGAATATCCATTAGAATTCAAATCTTAGAAACCTATTAAACAGAGGAAATAAATGAAAAAACTAAAGAAACTAAAGAAAATGGAATCAGGGTATATTTTCTTTCTCTGTTTTTCATTTTCCCTCATCTGTTTCTCAGCATCCAAACTGAGAAACATGAAAAGAACATCGGGGTTGTAATATATCAATATAAGTAGTACCTTGGACTTCATCTCCTGGAAATGGAGTTTGCCATGAAGTTCCTCTCCTGAGAATCTGTTTTCTCAGGCCTTGGTTTCCGATTTCGGTCTGGAGTGATTCTGCAGTTTTGGTTTTGGTGTGGGAATTCGGAAGAGAGACTGCCATTGAAAGTGTATGGAGAGAAGAGAAGAGTGTTTTCAGTTGAAGATAAGCCGTTGTTTGTTTCCCTCCATTTGTTACATTCAGTTAAGATTTTTCTGTTGGTGGGTCAAGTGTCGCATTGACTCGCCCGAATCCATTGGATAATGGGTCGGTTTGGTTTCTTACGCCTATTAAAAAAATGCTTCAATGTTGTCACAAACTTGAATTGAATGTTTTTTTTTTTTTTTGAAAGTTTCAAATTGAAATGCTAATTTCTTAAGGTGCATTTGAAATTGTTTTAAAATAATGTTTTTGAAAACTGTTTTTAAAAAGGAAAAATGCGTTTTGAAAATGATATTTTTGAAAATATAATGTGTTTGGTAAGAATTCTTAAAAATTATTTAAAAAACAAAAAATAATATAAATGTGTTTGGTATTATTATTGAAAATGAGCAAAATAATTGTTTAGATGCAAAAGTAATGATTTGTTTTGAAAAAAATTTTAAACATTGTGAAAAACCAAAAAAAAAAAATTATTTTCACATTTAAGTTGTAATTTTCAAAAATGTATTTTTTATTTCCAAAAACATATTTTAGAAAATATATCACTAAACACCTTTGACCTATTTTGTGTTTTTGAAAATGAAAAACCATTTTAAAAAATGCATCAAGACACCAAGTTTTAAATGTTATTTTCAAAAATAGAAAACGATATAAATATGTTTGATATTATATTTTAAAATGAGTAAAATTGTTGTTTGAATAGAAAAATAATGATTTGTTTTGAAAACATATCTTAAAAATGGTGAAAAACATCAAAAAGTTGTTTTTCACCTTTTAATTATAATTTAAAAAAGAAAGTGTTTTCCATTTTCAAAAACACATTTTGCAAAACATATCATCAAACACTTTATTATCATTTTTTTTTTTTTGAAGATGAAAAACCATTTTTAAAAATGCATTCGAACATTATTTAAGTGTACTCGTATTATCCACTATTTATTTGTTGTTATGTTTGTTGATGTGTGTCTACTACTCTAATGACACTTTTGTAATTATGAATTTCTCTTAAATAATAATGATATGTAGATATGTTCAAGATTTTGGGCATGTTAACAAATTAAATGTAGAATATTACATAATACTCACTCACTTTAATTAGTGTGTTTGATATATATATATATATATATATATATATGTAACATCTTATAAATTATAAAATGATATAATTATTAATAAGATGTTGACAATTCACATGTCACATCATTTGAGCATGAATTTAGACAAAAAAATTAGAAAATCTAGCATTATTCTCTCTCTGTCTCTATCTCTCTCTCTTGTCTCCACATATATGTATATGACTTTTATAATTAGATATACCTAATTTTAAAAGTAAAGATTAATAAATTAAATTCATTCATTACATTCTCTCTTTTAAAACAAATTATCTCTCTTATTTAATTCAAATGTAATTGGTGAATTTGATTGGTTTGTCCTTAATTTTTTTAAATTAGATATACCTGATTATAAAAACATATTATATATATATATAAATACAAATGAAGTATAAAATAATGGTAGATAAACATATCATAAATCAAGTAAGCCTTATTAATCAGGTCATCTAGGAATTTGTCCACTTCTAGCGTATGCCACTAAGTTCAATAATGGTAGATAAAAATGTCATAAATCAAGTAAGCCTTATCAATCAAGTCATCTAGAAATCTATACACTTTTAGCATATGCCACTAAGTTTATATATATACTTAGTGCTTTAATAATCAAGACCCCAATCAAATTCATCAATTATATTCTCTCTATTAAAATAAATTATTTCTCCTATTTGATTCAAATGGAATGGATGAATTTGATTGGTTCGTCATAACTTTTTAAAGTTAAGAAGTCCTAATTATTAAAACACTATATAATATATATGGGGTTTTTCTAATGAAGTATACTTGATTTTAAAAAATAAGAACTAACCAATAAAAATCATCAATTGCATTCTCTCTCCTAAAACAAATTTTATCTTCTATTCAATTCAAAAGCAATGGATGAATTTGATTGATTGGTTTTTACTTTTTAAAATTAAGTATACCTGATTATAAAAACATTATATATATATATATATATATATATTTGAAAGACATTTATAATTATATTAAATATCAAGAACCTCCAAGCAATTTATATCAAAATTTAGATGTGCATTAGATATAACTGAGCTAGCTACAACTTGTGAATGATGTATATGGTTTGTTCCTATAGATTATGAGTGGCGATATTTTCACCTTTCAAAAATTGTATGTACACCTCAAATTAGTTTTTTTTTTTTAACTATACAATGATACTCTTTAGTAAAATTACTGAAAGGATAAATATTTTCTAAGTACACCCATCAATTATTAATTAGAATATTATTTATATCTTAAACACTTTTTACTCTTTCAGTCCCTAGTTTTTCTCTTTGTTACCCTTTCAAATCTTAACTTTTTTCCATCAAAATTTAAAAAGTCTCCAATAATTTATATAATCCTAATTTACTCATCAAAAATATTGCCAAACATTTAGTCATCAAATCATCATTTTCCATTCTTTTGTTAAATTTTCTCACAAACCAAGCAAAAAGCTCACTCATTTCTTCCAATTTTTGATTATATCAGTAAATAAGCAAAAGAGTATGTTTCAAATAATCCAAAAACTATAGATCTAAATTGATATTCACAATTTATTATCAAAAAGTGTTACTTAGGATTCTATAAAATTTGCTAGTAATCATTCATGCAAGTCTTATTATATAAATGAAAAATTAGGGCTTGAGAGAGTAAAAATACTTATGACTTTATTCATAAAAATTAAAAAGTATTCATCATCGAACCCTAACTCTAATCATTCATGCAATTTAATTTAATTAAAAATTAGTTGATAATTATTCATAGAAGTTTTATAATATAAATGAAAAATTAGAGTTTGAAAGAATAAAATAATAAAATAAATGTTATTTTATACACAAATATCTAATTAAAAAAGTTAATGGGTTGAATGAATTTGTATTAAATTATTTATTTAAGTTTCATTTCATGTACAATGAAGGTGTTAAAAAATTTTAAATGGTAAGATAAAAATTTCCTAACAATTGACAACAAAATAATTTATATTGGATCTACTTTTAACACATATTATACTTTATTTATGGTTGACTTAAGGGGTTTATTTACTAAAATATATACAATAAAATTAAGAGAAAATAATGGTGTTGGTATTAAATGAGGTTTAAAAACAAATTAGAAAAATTTTAAATTTTTTTATTAGGTGTGCAAACAACAGGAATGTACATATCCTTTTTGAGGGGTGGAAACATCATCCCTCTAGATTATTTGTTGTAATTGGGCCACTGTGTACTTTATAAGGGGATAGGCCCAAACATTCAAGCCACGTTTAGCCTCCAAAGTTTACGTACGCGTAACATATTCACATTGTTTGTGCTTCTCTTGTCTTCATCGAGTTGCTTTTGTTGGGAATCTGGACCTCTTAAATAACTTAGAGAAATTCTTGAGTCAATATTCTTAGGACTCTTCTCTTGGCAAAAATATCAAATAATAAAGAAAAAAATAATAAACACAAGAATTTATATGGAAATCCAAAATAGGGACTAAAAAATTATAGTTGTTAGGACAATGAGACAAATATCAATATAAAGAAAATTTTTAATACTATACACTCTATATTCTCTCTCGAACTACATATCCAATTACAACTGAGTCCTAAGCTTACGTTGGAGGCTTACTGAGCCCTACCATGCTCTAAGCTCAAACCCGAGCCATATTGTGATCTGCAATCACATCCGAGCCATACTGAGCTCAAAGCTCACAACCAAGCCATAACTTCTTGATTCCAGGTGTCTCTTAGGTTCTTTACACAATAAAATAAGAGCATCTCTAATGCACTTATCTATATGAGTTAAATTTTTTGCCACATAGATAGAGAATAAGGCAGAAAAATCTTTTCCAATGCAATTATTATATCCACTCAACTATGGAGCTAATATGGTAAAAATCCTTTTAGAGGATATGGATATAAGTTTCTCAATTCTAGAAATGCTAACTAGGATTTCTCACTCTTGCCAACCAACTAACAATATGGAGATTTTTCTCACTCTCTCCTCTCAATTATGAAGTATATAAGGAAAGAAAGTGTGATGCACATTTTATTGTAATTGCTAAAAAGTGAATGCATATTTTATTTTAGATAATTGTATTGGATATGAAAATATGCATTTTTTTTTTTTAATTTTATCAAAGTGGATCTATATTCAAAAAAATTGTTGATGTGTCACTAATAAAAACTAAAAAATGCATAATAGTGTAAAGATGCTCTAAAGAGACCTATATATAGATTAGAAAACTTGGGTCAAAAGGAAACAACCCAAACTTGATCAACAAGCAACCTAACCGAATACTAGGTAAACCCAATTTGGTCCCTAAGTTTTCACGCACACAAAGGCTCTAGAAAGCTCCACTCACAAGCCCTAACATGCCATCATGTGCCTTGAACATGAAGTTACTTTCTGGACGTGTGCAATCCACTTGCTCAGCAATCAGTTTCTTCTTCCAGCGAGTGTGGGGGCTTTGGATGTCCTCTTCTGGCACCATCCTAGCCATTAGATTGCTCTCGACAAACCTTTCTAATGATATTTTATTCAACTCAAATAGAAACTGATGGACTCACTTTCAAATAAATTGAAAATTGTTCAAAATTTGTGGAAATTGTTAATAAAATATAATAAGACGAATAGATAATATTATATAAAATTAAAATTCTGGAGACTTTTTAGATTATAATAAATTTTTAGTAGGAAAACAAAATAAAACAAAACTATTAAGGCTTGTAATAACTACGGTGTTCTGAAGACAAATTCATTGCGCTATGATACAACAATCAAAAATCCAACAAACCAAATTGAACTCGAATCTCTTACTCTGGAAACTTACAATTGAGAATAATATTTGAAAGAAAATAAATTGAAAAAAAAAAAAAAAAAATCTAGTTTTTCTTGAACAGCTAGAAAGGATGTCAATTTATAAACTTCATATGGACAATTTAAAACAAGAAATAATAGTCTTTTAATTCACTTTAATACTATTAATTTTGTAGTTACAAAGTATTAATTTAAGAATTAATACTGCACATTCAATTCAAAATTAAACACGCCTACAGTTAAAAAATTCAAAAATTAATAATACAAATTCAATTCAGAATTAATTATGTCTACAGTTACAAAATTTAAAAATTAATTCTATAAATTCAATTTAGAATTAATTATGTCTACAATTACAAAATTCAAAAATTAATTATGTAAATTTAATTCGGAATTAATCATATCTGTTACAAAATTCAAAGTTTATTTAGTAATTAATTATGTAGAAACTGCTAGCAAATATTCAAAATTCAAAAATAAAAAAATCTAATTTTCTACCTAATTGGTGCACTTTAAGCTTCAATTTCTCTTTCATCCAAGCACCATTTTGACAAAACAAATATACTAATGGTGCGTTTACTTCACTTGGATGAATCGGAATGGGAATCGGAATGATCTGGAATCGGAATGACTTGGAATCGGAATGAAGTATCGGAATCAGAATAAGTTGTTTACTTCAACTGTAACAATCGGAATCGGAATCAGCAGTATTCTCATTAAGCTGTTTACTTTACTTTGGAATCGGAATTGATTAATTATAAGTTACAAAAATGCCATTAATTGAAATTATGGATTAATTACAATGTACAAAATTTTGTTTAAAATGTTAGTGTTATCTTTTTATCTTTTAATTCGTTATAATAAGCTAAAAAAAAAAAAAAAATTCTTAATAATTTGACAATATCATTGTAAGCATTTTGTGTCTTTATTATTTTATTTTTAGAAGAAGATATTATGTATTTATATGGTATATCAAATCATTTTTTTTTATTATATATAAAATATTACCTAAACTTTCTTAACCGTATTATTGTAATATTCTTCAATTGAACTCAAAATTTTAGTGCTAACTGTAAATTATTTCTTATAAAATATGACATTTTGCACTAACACATTTTTTTATGAAAATTTATAGCATATGTAAATATTTATATTTATAAATATAAAACAAAGGGAATAAACTTATAGCACATTTTTTAAATAAGGGTATAAAGGACATTTTAGCTTGATAAAGGGAATGAAAATGAGATTCCCAAGTGGGTTGGGGGGAATGAGATTCCCATTCCTCAACCCCAAATTGATGTGGGGCTCACACTTTCATTCCCATTACGGAATGAATTTTAAGCAAGTAAACATCATCAATCAATCCCATTCCTGATTCTCATTCCCCAATCTATGAAGTAAACACACCCTAATTTGATGTTTTCTTGATCTTCCAAAATCTAGATCAAACCTCAATCAAAATGGTTCATAAAATTAGACTTTAATGTCCCAATTTTCCAACAGCAATTTGAGCCTAATATCAATAATTCTCTGGGTTGAATATCCATATTTTATTGTCATTCTAAATATGTGAGACTCGTATCTAAATTTGATAAATACAATCTAATGAATGGCAAAAAAAAAATGGTATTTTATCTATTTCAAATCTACTTATGTAAGGAGTTGAATTCATAATTAAGAAAAATGTGGATGCATTTGAGTAGTTTCGTACTTTATTTATTGTTTGTAGTCATATATAGCTTCGATAAGAAGTTAGAGCGATTCCTCCACCTTTAAGTATTGGAATATGGATTATTATGCTGTCTATTGAAATTGGCAACATATTGCATTGACTCAGTAATCTCTGGATAGTTTCCTTCTACATAATCACCCCTACAATTCTCACAACAAACAAACGAGCTTTGAATTGCATTCACCCCTCTTGGTTCATTCCCATAGCCTCTATTTGTTTTGTCAATATAGGCAACTGAGCTATTACCGCTGTTATGGTATCTATCTCAATCATTCTTGTTGTTGCTTTCTTGGGTATCAATATCTCGATTGGCAATTGGTAATTATTAGAAGCCATCTCCTCAAGCAAATTGTATGCATCATCAATGGTTTTGCCTATTAGTGCCCTACCAACTATTGCGTCAATGCTGGATCGAGTATCACTTGTCAACCCCTTATAGAAAATCTTCACCTGTAACCATTTAGGTATTCCATAATGTGAGCATTTTCGATGCAACTCCTTGAATCTCTCACACGCTTTGTTGAGAGATTATCCTTCAATTTGCAAGGACGATGTGATGTCATTCCTTAGCTTAGTAGTTTTCACAGGAGGGAAGTATTTTGTCAGAAATATCTAAGCTAATTTATCCCAAGTAGTGAAAAATCCCTGTGGTTGTGAGATAAACCAACTCTTCACTTTATCTCTTAGAGAAAATGAAAATAGTCTCAGTTGAATGGTGTCATCAGCTACTCCATTATGCTTAAATGTATCGCATATCTCCAAAATGTTGGCGATGTGCTCATTAGGATCATCATTCTGTAGTCCACTAAATTGTATTGAAAATTGAATCACTTGAATGATCATCGGCTTGATTTCGAAATTGTTTGTCTGAACCAACAACCTAATAATGCTCTTATGGATTCTACCGATATTAGGTACTGTATAGTCCTTCAACGTCTTACAACCCTTAGCTCCATTCTGGTTATCTGCCATATTAGCTTGTTGCTCCACTAGTCTCATTGCTCTCTTGAGATCTCGAGTTGTTCTTTCAATCTCTTCATCCAAAGGTAATAACTCAACACTCCTCGTCCTTTGCATGTAAATCCAAAGGTACTAGAAACGAAAAAGAAAATTTTGAATTGAAGTTGTTTCAACTAGTGTTAATAGTAACTCAATAAATTGATACACTGTCCCGATAATAGCGCCAAAAGCTTGATGAGCTTTTTCTTTTTAATCCTTTTTTTTTTTTAATACTTTTTTTAGGAAATCAAGGAATTTTATCTCCATGTCTTTTTTTGACATGGCAAAAATTTATGTATCCAAACAAGAAAGTTAGTTGAGCCTAGCAAGAAAAATTTCCTGACTGTGTGATCCATTCTTACAAGAATTAAATAAACACATTTTCACTTTAATATAACATCATAAACTCTTCTGTTATATTTTTCAATCATAAAATTACTGATGTCATATGTTATATTAATAATGAGAGTATGGACTCTTATAAAAGTGGTAAAAACTCCATATACATGCCATAAAATATGTATTATGTGACATAACTCATCCCGACTCTTACCTCGAGTCCGAGAGAATCCTGTAAAAATTGAAGTCTTTATGAATGAAATCTATATGTACTAAAAATATTTTAAAAATAATTATCGTAATTTTGATAATTGTAGTGATCAAAAATTTCCTAACTCAAAATGAAAGCTCAATGCTTGTTAGATTGATTGGTCCAAGTTAATGGTCCAAATAGATAGCCCAAAAACTTGGTTGATTTAGCTTAAATAGGTTATAATTTTAAGTTATGATTGCTCTTAATGCATTGTAACGGAAAAGACATTAAATGCTGTAATCGACATGTTAATAAACCATACCATTAAACCCTGTAACCGACATGTCATAAACCAGACTATTAAATCCTGTAACCGACATATCATAAATCATACCATTAAACTCTGTAACCGACATATCATAAATTATACAATTAAGCTTTGTAACCGACAAGTCATTAATCATGACATTTATTCTACAGTAAGTACTCATGACACCACCTCCACCTATAAATAGAGGCTTCATCAAGAGGAAGAGCCATCCCACCTCTCTTGCTCCTCTCTTGCAATCACTTAAGGTTTCTTCTTCTTCTCTCTTGAGTTCTCATTTTTCTACTCTAAACTTAGTGCTCCTCTGCGATAGATTCAGTATAGTGGTATGGAAGTAAATGTCTAGGAAAGGTCTGGCTAAGGAAAGACTTGACATTTAACGGGTCCGTTGTTATCAACATCTCTTTCTTGGGAATTTGCCTGGTGTATTATTCACAACCCACTTGCATTGTTCTATTATACGAGGTTTTGCCTACTGACACTCAATATTTCGGTGCTCTTATTCCGTCCGGTCTTCAAATCAAGGCGGTCAAGACTCCAATAGTCTTCCGTCCTTCTCCTTCTCCGGCACACTCCCTCCAATTTGACAACGCTTTACTCTTATTACATTCGTATATTTTATAATTAGTTTACTGACTTGAGCGTCAGAATGTCTTTGACTGGTACCCCATCGGTGTCAAAATCACCCGTGTTCTCTTTATTTTATTTGTGTAGGACATAGATTGCTAGGTTCTAAGAAAGTTGACTGACGAGACCTGGTCAAAGTCAATATACTGAAAATTCACCCACTACAGTTTGACACCATTTGTGGGAAGAATCTAGCAACCCAATCTAGTGCAAGTCAAATCACTTTATGTAGCATAATGGTAAATATGTCTTAAAAATCTCCGAATTACGTACAAAAGGTGATACTCTTTCCTTTAATTGGTTTTACGTTCGAACCACATAATGTCTAAAGTCAAAACACTATCTTAGTTCTACTACTAAAAAATTATTCTATGTGCATTCGAAAAATTAGATCTAACATCTTGAACTCCCAGATCATGCATGCAACTGCTCAACAATATCTTACCTCAACATTATACTTTTGAAAGAGGTTTTGCAAATAGTCCATAGCTTTTATGTTAAAGTTTAGCTTTTTTGTTAAGACTTCTAACTATGTTACCTTTTTTGGACTGTTTTTGTTAAGTTCAATTTTTATATTGCCAATACTATATTGAACTTGATTATCTGATTATTCCACATCCACTTGATGTGTTTAGGATTTTTCATTTTTGTGAGAGATCATTGCATATAATTTTATTGAATGGAAGGTCTTCCTTTTTAGTCTTTCATAAATCCCGCTAAACAAAGCTAAGCATATCTTTTTCATGTCTCAGAGTAATAATATGCGACAATAAATTGTAAGTCAATGTCTTGGACCTGCTCTTTAATGGCATTCTACCTAAAATTCTCCATGTTTCCTATAGATTTATCAATGCATTAAAACTTAATGTTATCATTGTCGTTGCCATCGAACTTGATAGTCATTGTCATTAATTCTTAAAGATGCAGTGACAATTATTCAATGATAAATTCATAAGGCAAGAATTATATACTTGATTTCTGTTTAGGCTCTTATAGCCCTTTGAAAGATTCTTTGAATGAATAAACTTTTGGGAATTTAGTTTTTTCTATCACCAAATATATCTTTTTATGATTTATGAATGATTTTCCTGTTTAGAACTATTGTTTAGCTATAGTATAGTGGATTATTGGTCACACCAACATGGATCACTCTGTGTTTGCGTTTTCACGGCATTGCTCTGGTATGACTTTAAACTTTCTCATGGTGTTTTATAATAATATTATGGAAGGAAGCTAGATCAAACATAACATAATCAAATTACAAAAGTTTAACTGCCTACTTTAAATATGTACTAAAATTGAAGTATAATTAATACAATTAATTATTTGTATTAATACAAAATATTTTTTATTTTCAAAATCCTCAATAATATCTTCTGCATGAGAAATGAGAAGATATACTAGTACATTGATTTGCTACAAATTTTTTCATGATAAAAGCAATCATCCATAAATTTATAAAACAATGAGATTACATACAAATGAAGTTCATCAATCAATTTCTCCACCTGCATGGTAGTGCTAAGTTGACTACATTTCATATATATATATATATATATGTATATATATATATATATTTCATTTGAAATTCGGTTCATCGGACTTCACTAGGGACAGGTACATCAACTCTCGGGTTTCAATCAGTTCCATCCTGATGACTAGTAAATCCAGTGTTAGGTGTCGAAGCCACTAGACTCTATAAAGATCTAGTTAGAAATACGACAGTTGACCACATGCTTCCGAATGACTTATATTCAATAATGCAACATCACGAACACCTCAGAAGTTATGTTCAACAATACGACAAGAAAAATCGAACAACAAGGAAAAAATATCAACACTAAAATTTAATATCTTTATTGTAGTACATGTTTTCATAAAAAAGATTGCTCCACGACCCTAAACAGTATAAATAATTAATAAAGTGCCCCCCGAAAATTATGGAAAGTGTGTTTGCTAAAGCATGGGCATAAATTGAAAATGAGATGTTTCAAAACATCAACTAAAAGTTTCAAATGATCGGAGAGAAAAAAATCTAGTCAGCTAGACAACAAAACAACTCAAGTAACTCTTATAAAATAATCATTTCTTCTAGTTGACGTTTGGATTTGACTAGCCCGAAGAGAAATAGGAGAGTAATCGAGTTCACAGATATTGGATCCTACATGTAAGTTGGGGACATTCGGTAAGATTCATAATTTGAAATTCTTATATTTTCAGCGGTTACTAACTCGAGCTTTGAAGGTGACAAAATTGAGGATCACTCTAACAATTTATGATATAGAGTCATGCGAAATATAAGCCTAAATACATTGACACTTCAAGCAATTCAATTTTGAAGAGATTATTTCTAAGTTTCTTAAAAGGATTAGCATTTTGTAAGTAGATACTTCTCTTTCATTGTCAGTTTTTATCTTATTGGGTTTTACTAACAAGGTTTTTAGTGAGGTTTACCAAGAGGGTTCGTCAAATAGAGGTAAACCTTTATTCTT
Organism: Litchi chinensis; assembly: GCA_019925255.1. Lineage (NCBI taxonomy): Eukaryota > Viridiplantae > Streptophyta > Magnoliopsida > Sapindales > Sapindaceae > Litchi > Litchi chinensis. The sequence goes on from CM034467.1 coordinate 8,224,412, forward strand.
GTCTGAATGCACCATAGTTAATAAGATGTTGGCCTCGACTAATAGTTTTTCAATAATGAGTCCATCATGACGATCAACTTGTGGTTCAAGAAGGACAAGACAGCATCTAGCCTCTACTATACAAACAAGTTAATAGTTCACGAGGACACGGCGACATCTAGCCCCTACCATGCACTTTCAAAAGTCGTTCCCCATAAACGCACTTTCAAAAGTTGTTCCCCGTTAACGTATTTTCAAAAGCCGTTCCTCATGAACACACTTTCAAAAACCGTTCCCCACAATGTATTTTCAAAAGTCATTCCCTACGAACGCACTTTCAAAAGTCGTTCCCTACGAACACATTTTCAAAAGTCGTTCCCCGCGAATGCACTTTCAAAAGCCGTTCCTTGCGAATGCTTTTTCAAAAGACGTTCGTCTTGAATGTATTTTCAAAAGTCGTTCGCTTCGGACGCATTCTTAAAAGCCTTTTGCTCTGGACGCATTCTTAAAAGCCGTTCGCTTCGAACACATTCTCAAAACCCATTCATTTCGAACGCATTTTCAAAAGCCGTTCGACCTGAATGCATTTTCAAAAATCGTTCGCATTAACCCAAAAGTCGAACGCATTCAAATTATAGTATTCAAATAATAAACAGATTTTCAGCTAACCAAGTACATTAAAAAATGTTTTACAAAAATATATATATTGTTCGATTACTTTTCATTCAACAATTCAAAAAGCAGCGGATGTGGAACACTACTAGGACACGTGTTCATCAATCATAATGACTAGTGTAATTGTTGCCATCCACAGTAAGTGCTTATTTGTCAACATTTTGCATTCTAGATTCATGAGATCGATCGATATGCTAGTATATAGGGTTTAATGTTATCTTTGACTACCCAACTATGACATTAGACGACTAATCAAGATTCAAGTCAGTTATTAGAACTTCCACTCCTTCGATCGACTATGTCGACCAAAGCAGTAGGGGACAAATTATAGTGGTAAAAAATTTCCAAACTCAAAATGAAAGCTCAAAACTTGTTATATCGATTGGTCCAAGTTAATAGCCCAAATAGATAGCCCAGAAACTTGGTTGATTTAGCCTAAATATGTTATAATTTTAAGTTATGATTGCTCTTAATGCATTGTAACGAAAAAGATATTAAATTCTGTAACCGATATGTCAATAAATTATACCATTAAACCCCGTAACCAACATGTCATAAACCAGACTATTAAATCCTGTAACCGACATATCATAAATCATACCATTAAATCTTGTAATCGACATATCATAAATTATACCATTAAGCTTTGTAACCTACAAGTCATTAATTATGACATTTATTCTACAATAAGTACTCATGACACCACATCTACCTATAAATAGAGGCTTCACCAAGAGGAAGAGTCATCCCACCTCTCTTGCTCCTCTTTTGCAAGTCACTTGAGGTTTCTTCTTCTTCCCTCTTAAGTTCTCATTTTTCTACTCTAAACTTAATGTTCCTCTGTGATAGATTCAGTATAGTGGTGTGAAAGTGCATGTCTAGGAAATGCCTGGTTAAGGAAAGACTTGGTATTTAATAGATCCGTTGTGATCGACCTCTCTTTCGTGGGAACTTACCTAGTGTATTATTGACAAGACCCAAACCAGACTCTCTCTAAACTCTTATCTGGAGGGTCTTGTCTGACACTCCAGTAAATCTCTTATAACCTCACTCACGGTCAGGAGACCCACTGAGCGAACCATTGAGATATTTTCCCCGTTTACTTTACTTTAACTAAATCAATATTCATTTCCTTTTTAATAGTTGGGTTGGTATAAATTTTTTGCATTTGATTTAAGAAACTTTTATAAAAATTTTGACAGCATAACGGTTGTATTTGTAAGATTTCCAAAATTTTATCCTTTATCGGATTTTCTTATTATAAATATTGACCACTTCTATATTCTAACTTCTGATACTAGGGAATGAAATATCAAGAATAGGGGTTTACAATTTCTCATTTCCTTATAGAAATTTCGTCCTCGAAATTTAAACTGTATACCTGTCTCGACTAATTATGGATACTAGATACGTATTTGCTCTTCGACTCCCAAGTAGTTTCTTCCGATCCATGATTTCGCCATAACACTTTTACTAGCGGAATCACCTTATGGCGCAATACCTGATCCTTACGATCCAAGATCTCCACTGGCTGCTCTTCATAGGTTAAGTTTTCTTTCAATTGCACTGGCTGTTCCTTTAGTACGTGCGATGGATCAGCTACATATTTGCAGAGCATAGAGATGTGAAACACATCATGAATATTTGCTAATTCTGATGGCAGCCTCAACTGATAAGCCACCTCACCTACTTTTGTTACTATCTCGTATGACTCAATGTATGGTGGACTCAACTTTTCACGTTTCTCGAATCTCAAAACACCTTTCCAAGGTGAGATTCGTAAGAATACTCTATCACCCATTTCAAACTCTAAGTCTCTTATTCGATTGTTCGCATAACTCTTTTGCTTGTCACTTGCTGTCTTCAACCGTTCTCTAATTATATCGATCTTCTCTGTTGTAGCTTGGACAATCTCCGGTCCAATCAATTTTCTCTCACCTACCTCATCCCAACAAATTGGGGTTCTACACTTTCTGCCGCATAATGCTTCATATGGTGCCATGTCAATGTTGGACTGATAGCTATTGTTGTAGGCAAACTCGATTAAAGATGGGTAAATATCCCAACTCCCTTTGAACTTTATCACACATGCTCTTAGCATGTCTTCAAAAGTCTGGATGGTTCTTTCAGATTGGCTATCTGTCTGAGGGTGAAAAACCTTACTAAAATTCAATCTGGTGCCTATTGCCTCTTGTAGCTTTGGCCAGAATTTGGAAGTAAATCGTGGATCTCTGTCTGACACTATAGATATTGGTGCTTTATGTAATCTAACTATCTCATCCATATATATCCGAGCTAGCTTTTCTAGGGAATAAGTATTCTTGATGGCTAGAAAATTAGCAGACTTTGTTAATCTGTCAACTATCACCCAGATGGAATCACGTCCACTCTGCGTCCAAGGGAGTCCTACTATGAAGTCCATCGTGATCCTCTCCCACTTCCATTTTGGAATGGACAGAGGCTGTAATAACCCTATTGGTTTCTAATGCTCAACTTTAATCTGCTGGCAGGTTAAGTACTTGGATACGAACTCTGCTATTTCTTTCTTCATTCCTCTACCAGTAATGGTCTTTCAGAGTCCGATACATCTTGGTATTCCTTGGATGCATAGCATATGCTGATAAGTGGGCTTCTTCCATGATCTCTTTCTTAAACTCTTTAACATCTGGCACACACAATCTCTGTCCCGGAACTAGTGTTCCATCATCTCTCAATGTGAAGCTGCTTTGTTGCTCAGTCTCTATCTCGTCTCTTAGCTTCATCAAATACGGATCCTGAGCTTGCAACTCTCGAACTTGGTCCGCCAATACTTGACGAACATGAAAGGCTGCTAATAAAGCACCTGACTCTACCGTCTCCAAACTGACACCTATTGATCTCAACTCTATTAACATCAGCAGATACTCGGCTTTTAACTGAGCTAGAAAACTGGTAGGCTTTCTACTTAAGGCATCTGCTACCACGTTCACTTTGCCAGGGTGGTACTTAATAGTGCATTCATAATCTTTGATGAGTTCAATCCACCTTCTTTGCCTTATATTCAGCTCCTTTTGACTGAATAAATACTGTAAACTTTTATAGTCAATAAAAATTCTGCAGGGCACTCCATATAAATAATGACTCCACATCCATAAGGCAAACACTACTGCCGCAAGTTCCAGGTCATGTGTTGGGTAGTTTATCTCATACTTCTTTAGCTATCTCGAAGCATAAGCTATTACTCGATCGTGCTACATCAGTACACAACCCAAGCCCTGTCTGGAGGCATCACAATACATTGTAAACCCCTCACTTCCTGATGAAAGCGTGAGCACTGGTGCCGAGGTCAACCTCTTTTTTAACTCATCAAGGCTGCTTTGGCATGCATTTGACTAGACGAACCTTTCTTCTTTTCTTGTCAATCTAGTTAAAGGAGTAGCAATCTTTGAGAACCCTTCCACGAACTTTCTGTAATTGCCAGCTAAGCCTAGGAAGCTTCTAACTTCTATCACATTCGTGGGTGGCTTCTAATTTACTACAACTTCTATTTTCTGGGGATCTGCGGATATCCCTTCTGCTGACACTACATGTCCTAGAAATGCTACTCGATCTAGCTAAAATTGGCATTTACTGAATTTTGCATAAAGCCGATGCTCCTTTGGTGTCTGGAGCACAATCCTCAAGTGCTCAGCGTGCTCCTCTCGACTACTTGAATATACCAAGATGTCATCTATGAACACAATTACGAACTTATCTAGGTAGGGTCTGAAAACTTTGTTCATCAGATCCATAAAGACTGCTGGGGCATTTGTCAAACCAAAAGGCATCACTAGAAACTCATAATGCCAGTAGCGAGTTTTGAAAGTTGTTTTAGGAACATCTTCTTTACACATCTTCAACTGATGATACCACGGCCGTAGAGCAATCTTCGAGAATACCTTGGCTCATTGGAGTGGATCAAACAGATCGTCTATTCATGGTAGCGGGTACTGATTTCTAATAGTGACCCTATTCAACTGCCAGTAGTTGATGCATAATCGAAGGCTCCCATTTTTCTTCTTCACAAACAACACTGGCGCTCCCCATGACGATGTGCTTGACTTAACTGACAGGACCCTTCCCAGACCTTATCTAAGCTCTCGTCTGGAGGATCCTACCGGGCACTTTAACGGATTCCTCGAAACCGACTCGTCGGATCGAAGACATCCGGGAAGCGAACCCTATCTTTCTGTATCCGGTTTACTCGTTAAAACTTAGTGATTTGATTTTATCTGTTACTGGTTGGGAGAGATAAATTTTTTGTTTAATTCTATTTCAATTTCATTTTAAAAATTTCGGCAGCATAACAGCTGCGTTTTTGATAAACCAAAAATTTTACCTGTGAATAAAATGACACTTTGACTATTTCTGAAAACCTCCCAACTTCTTTATCCACAATCATGCAATACTCATCACATTTACATAAGCATCAACAATAAATAAATGCCAAGAATACATATATGAATCATATATATGTAGTATGCATGAATATACTTACATTTTACAAATTCAATATCATTCAAATTCAAAATATACATGATTAAATACATATACAAAATGTTTCTAAGCGTCTTTCGCGATTGCCCACCTATAGCTATATATATAAAGCAAAAGTCGGTCTCGTCCGGCAGTGGCGCGAAATGAAAACAAACAAGCTACAAAATGGATAGCAAGTTAGCGTGATAACATCATAAGATATCATATCACACATACTAACATATAATTTACAAGTATTAAAATTTTCTTTAAAACTCCCCATGTATACCCTTGAGTCGTTCTAACCATCACGAGCGATTTTAACTAACGCCAACGTGAAGCTTACTAATGCATCTTAACCACTACGTTACGAAATTTACTGCATCGTACGTAGGGCGCTAAACTATTCACTGAACGACTACAATGTGGAATTCTCTGCATCGCAAATGTAGTGCTAAATCTCTAGACGACTACGAGCGGAATTTACTGCATCACTTCGTAGCGCTAACTGTCAACTAACCAACTACGTGCGGAATTGTCTGCATCGCAACGTAGCGCTATACTTTTCTATAATTGAGCGATTACGGACGGAATTCTCTGCGTCGTCACGTAACGCTAAATCTCATAGCTTTTAAGGTGTACACATGGGTTTTATTATTAATTTTTCTAGTGCCAAAGCACAAAACTCTATAGTTTCAAAACCTCTAAATACTTTTCTACTTTCATTCTCTTTTAACAGCAACTGATTATCAATTTCTATTCTCATATAGGATCCATAGGAACCTATACACTCACATTTTGACATTTATATAAGAAAGCATTCTCATTTTCTTTTATTACCTACTACTATATTTATTTTCAAACATCAAGCGATTTCATGAATTTGAAAAAGAAGTCAAGTGGCGAACCACTTACCTCAAGGCCGCGTCAAGCGTCTCGACGAGGCTCCTAGACGCCGCTCACGCGCTCGTCACCTACACAACATTTTCTCTTCATTACTATTAACAAAAACCTCCATTTCTCAACTATATGATAGGAATTCCCAACTATGCCCAATTCTCTCTATATAGCTCATAACTCGTTTCTAAATCAACCGAGACTCTCAAATCCCGATTTTTGCAACTCTAACTTTTCTCTAACTTTTCTAACCTCTTTAAGGCTTGAAATTGGTTTCAAAACCATCTAATTTCAAGGTCTAGCTACTGCCCTTCAAGTCTCTAATACATACATAAATCTAACTTGGTCATTAGAGTGCTCAAACTTCACTCAAAACTTTTCTCAATCATTTGGTGTGCATAAGACACCATTTTCTGTTTCTATTTCGTTTGTACATATGACAGCCCATATTTACACCTTTCAAGCATCATTTACACACAACCAATCATCACTTATGGTTCAATAACACTTACATGAGGTTCTAACAAGATTTGAAGAGCAATTATCAACAAAATACAATCAAACAACAACAATTACTCAAGCTGTCAACATTGCATTTCTGTTTCAGCAGAAAATGAAAGAGAATAAATTGTAATCCCGCTTAGGGCTAGTTTGGAGAGTTTGGATGACTTACTAGGGACCCTAAGAGGTGGATTGAGGGGATGGAAGGCTGGTTGGGAGGTTCTTTCTTCCCTGGCCGACCAGCTCGCTGCACAACGTCGTGGTTCTGTTCTAGCTCGCGTCTGGTGCTGTTTTGTGTGTGTTTTGCCCGACCAGACCTGCACCTCTCCTTCTTCTGCTCGACTTCTTTGCTGTTCTGGACTGTTTCTGCTGCTCAAGACTCCTTCTTCTTCTTCTTGGCTTCTTCCTTTCACAAAACTGGGTCTGCCTTGGTGATGCACGACTGCTACTTCCCTCTCTCTCAAACTCTCTCGATCACTTGGCTGAAGGGGCTGAAATTTGCTGAAAAATTCAGCTAAGTGTTGTCATTTATACTCATCAACTACTGTTATTTACATCTTGCCCCAACTCTCTTTAATTTCATTCTCATCTCCTTTTCTTAAAGCTCTCTCACGGTAACACCCCTCTTGGTCTCCCGTGTTTAATTCGTTTCTCGTTTGATTTTAAATCTCGTCTCGCTAGAATTTATTTTAAAAATGCTAAGCTTATTTTATTAATCTTGATCCTCTCTTTTTAATCGAATTTTAATTCGATTATTCTTTACTAAAATCTTGGATCTCCTAACTTGGATTTTCATTGGGACGTTACTAAACTTTTTAATATGACGAATTTCGTCGTATTTTAAATGAATAAATTTCAGAGGCTATGAAATTAAATCAATTAAACGTAGAGAGTTATATATTATCTCTCTAACTGAATTTCTAACGTTGGGACTTTAGAAGTCGGAGCTAGGAGTTTACATTAACGAACCCCTTATTCAATAGTTCTTCCATTTGGACCTTTAATTCTTTCAACTCTACGGGTGCCATCCGATATGGCGCTATTGAAATGGGCTCCGTATCAGGTGCTAGCTCAATTTCAAACTCTATTTTCCTGTCTGGTGGTAGCCCTGGAAGACATCTAGAAACTCACTGACCACTGGAACCTCGGCTAACTGTAACTGACCACCACTCGGTTCTAGCACATAAGCCAAATATCCCTAGCATGCTTTTTGGAGCATCCGATTTGCTTTCATCACAGTTATCAAGCTTGAAGGAAGTACTTTTCTCACTTTGCAAAATATTACATCTGGCTCTTCAAATTTACTAAACTTAACTTATTTCCTGTAGCAATCAACTGTGGCACGATACTTTGATAGCCAGTCCATGCCTAATATAACATTAAAGTCAAGAATGTCGAGCACCATCAGGTCAGCCTCGAACTCATGATCTGCTATTTGCACTCTACTTCCCATATAGACTCTATTCGCAATGAGCGAATCCCCTGTGGGAAGTGATACTACCATACTACACTCAGTCGGCCTTAACTCTACACCGACTCTATCAATAAAATCCCTAGAGACAAAGGAATAGGTGGCTCCTAGGTCCACCAGTACATGTGCATCTGTGTCGAATAGGGAAATAGTACCTATGACAACTTTCGGAGCTACATCAGCCGTTTGCTGGGTCACTATATATACTCTAGTAGCCTGAGTACGGGGTCTATTCGATTGTGCTCAGGGTTGTACACTTTGGCTGGATCTACTACTGGGCTGCTCTGGGCCTGTCGCTCCTCTGATCTGAGGGCCTCATCTCTCTAGTCCACGACCCCCACTGGTCTATCCCTATACCGTGGATCTGGCCTTTGCTAGGCTCGATGCGACTATATTGGGGCAGTCTCTCATGAAGTGACCCTCCTGACCACATCTGAAGCATCCGGTTCTACCTTGAAGGCACTCGTCGGGATGGGATCTATCACGTCTGCTACAAACAGGTCTACTCTTCTAACTCTGTCTACTCCTGGATCCGCCGGATGACTGTACTGAACTCTGGCTAGTCTGAGGCCTCTGACTCTGCTTGCGACTGTCAACCTAGGAAGACTTTTGTTCACTTCTGGCCACTTTACTTGAGCCATCCTGCTGACTGCCAGACCAGCTACGCTTTTGGCTAAATGGCTGCTTCGACTTAGGTGGGGTCTCTGCATTCCTCTCAACTTTGGTGGCTGCCTCCACCAACTCTCCATACCTAGTGTGTCCTGCCGAGGTCATTATGTCTTGATTCTTGGACTCAATCCGGCAGTGAAACTGTTCACTTTTTGCTCTTCATTTTCTGCAATAAAAGGAACCAGACGAACCAATTTTGAGAATTTCTTCTCGTACTCCATCACTATAAGGGTCCTCTGCTCAAACCTGAAGAACTCTTCGATTTTTGCATCCTTGTAGCTTTTAGGAAAAAACTTGTCTGTAAACTCTTTCTTGAAGTCGGTCCATGTGACTCCACCTGGGTGCGCTCTCTGATGCGCTTTCCACCAGTCTTTTGCTCGATCTTTCAACAGGAAAGCGGAGAAAGTAACCATTTGTTCTTCTGAGCAACCTATAACCTGGAATATCTCCTCATTCGTTTCCAGCCATGGTAATGCTCACTCGGGCTCTCCGGTCCCATCATATGGCTTGGCGCCTAGCTTGCGGGTGCGCTCTATAGATACCCCTATCTCTCGTGGCTGCTGGAGGCCCGTTGCTAACATCTATGCCATCTGCTCCATGTTTCCTAGGACAGGCTCTGATCCTGTAGGCTGTGATGGCTCTAGCTGTGAGTAACCGGCCGACACATTAACAGAATCATCAACATGCTCTACCTTTGGTGTGGGTGCCTTTGCGGTAGCTTTCCTCATCTTGGGGCGAGTACGTCGCTGCATAACTCTATATTTTGCACCAAATAGACACGAAAGTCATGAAACACATGCGTTAGAGTACTAACTTTGCATGAAATAACTCTAGAAACTCATGCAATACTTAAGCTTAAATCTTATAGCTCATGCTTACTCATGCAAACTAGGAAGGCATAACTTAAGTAATCTTAAGAAAACTACATGTGTACGATAGCTTCGTGCATAATTCATTCATAAATTTATGCATAACACTTCATACATAAAGTAGCTCAAGTGTTTTTTTTAAATTTTATCTCTACTTCACAAAAACCGGGCTCTGATACCAACTTGACAAGACCCAAACCAGACTCTTTCTAAGCTCTTATCTGGAGAGTCTTACCTGGCACTCCATCGAATCTCTTATAACCTCACTTACGGTTAAGAGACTCGCTGAGCAAACCACTGAGATATTTTGCCTGTTTACTTTACTTTAACTAAATCAATATTCATTTCTTTTTTAATAGTTGAGTTGGTATAAATTTTTCCCATTTGATTTAAGAAAACTTTTACAAAAATTTCGACAGAATAACGGCTGTATTTGTAAGGCTTCCAAAATTTTTACCTGTAGGAAAATACACTTCGGCTATTTTTCAATTTCCTTCCAACTTCTTTTTATTCACAATCATGCATTTCACACCACAAACACATGTCAATGACTAATGATAAGCTGCATAATGTAATATGTATATATATACATATATCATATACAACTAACAAAAAGATTTACATCATTATTTTCACCCAAAATAAATTTTAATACACAATTTACTAATGATTCGAATCATAAATGCATTTTGTTGTTTTATAGATTCACAAATATAGACATGATTTATATGATATATTCGCCGATATTGCCCAGCTAAATTTTCCGATGACGATTTCCTTGATGCAAAATCACCTACTAACACCTAGTAGAACATACACTACACGAAAGCAAAGACATTAGTTCATTATCTAAAATAATATGAAGTATAATTACATGGTGATTCACAACTTGATTAAATACTAGATCTTTGGTTTAGAAAATCTTTTTTTCTAAAGACACCATGTAAACCCCTAATGTACTCTAACCATCACGTGACGATTTTCGATTGACATCAACCGTGAAGCTGTTGAGATACATCTCGACCACTAAGAGCGGAATTTACTGCATCGCCCACATCGTGTGAGATGATCTCAAATCTGAGCAACTACAATGCAAAATTTTCTGCATCGTCATTGTAGTGCTATATATGAACTATAACTCTAGGCGACTACGATCGGAATTTTCTGCATCGCAATGCAGTGCCTATAACCACTACGTACGGAATTTTCTGCATCGTAACGTAGCGCTAGATACTCTAGAAATTGAGCAACTACAGACAGAATTTTCTGCATCATTGCGTAGCGCTAAATCTCATATAAATAGAGGGTATATATATGGTTTTTCAAAACTCTTTTCTATTAGGTACATTTAGCACAAAAATTAATTTTCTTCCAAATTTTTAACTACGATTCTTTATTCGAATATTTTCAAAACAACTTCGTTTCAAAAACTCTTTTCAAGATCCGATGTAGGGATCATTTTTCAAAGTTTAACTCATCATTTAAAAAAAGAATTGGAACTACATAATTCATAATTGAAATTATTAATAAAGAAAATTGCAAATGATAGGACACTTACCTCACCAAGCGAGCTATACTCGTCAACGAGCCTCCCGTGCTCCGTTGGCCTGCTCGTCACCTGGATTACACACTCTTACTTAAAACTTTGCTAAATCAAGTGATTCAAAACTTTTAGACAATGGTTTTCATAGGATATTCTATTGAAAACCCTTTTTCCTATAATCTTCCCATCTAAGTTCTAACTTGACCAAGACTCTAAAATTTCAGTTTCTTTCTATGAACCCTATTTATTTTCACCTAGGAACACCTCAGTTTGCTCGAATTGGTTGCGGGAAGCTTGGAACGAAAAATCACAATTTTTGATCCCCTAAACCCGAACCTATGCTAGGGACCAACCTAGCTATTTTCTTCGTTCCATTTTTGCTTGAATCACCTTCGTATCTCTCACTTAGGTCGCCCGTAAAACGGTTTCGAAAAATTCTAAGTATCAAAGGGTGCAACCTATGAAAAAACACCTATTTTTCGACATTTTGTTATGCACATTTTTGCATCATACATGCAATGATATCATTTTTTTTGTATCTAAGATTCTTTTACTCAATTATGATCGAATACATTTATTTCATGCATCAAAGAATACATTTTCACTCTCAACTCATCTTTACGACTACATAGGTACACTATTAAAGCCATAACTTCTTCAATTTTTATCCAAACATTTCCCTTCAAAATTCTATGGTTTGCTAGGGCATTTATGCATGTTTTAAGGTCTAAAATAACTCCAATTAAGCTCAACTAGTGCAGGTCTCTATAATCCCTTCAAATGCTTATTCTTTCACTCTACTATCATTTTATTCTTTGCTAATTTGTATGCTATTCATGCACCCATGTACATCCATTTTAATTACCTTAATTCCTACTCACTCATGCATGTTTTTAGGACCCTAAATATATCATAAACACCAACAAACACATGCATAAGCTACTGCCCTTCATCAAGCTGAAATGTACAAACATCCAATCTAATTTCCTTTTTCAATTCTAACTCTCCTATATACTTTTCTAACTTTAATTATGCATGATTTAGAGCTCAAAGAGGTTAAAACACAATAGCATTCACATATTCTCCCTTTGGCCGTGACACACACACTTGCACCACATATTGTTCTTTTCAATTTTTCAAGTTATACTTCTTTCTAACATTTCATCAAACAAGTTATAAGCAACCTATTTAACTCTTTACTAGTTTAAATCATAAGTTGGAGTTTCTACTACATAAACTCTAACTCTAACTCTTTCATGGTTTATGGTTATTGAACTTCCTTATTAACTACTCATGACCATGATATTGATTTACATCACAATTTCATCCACAACACATCAAGTAAACAAACAATTCCATCATCATATCATATCTTTTCAACTAACATCAAACTTAAAGGAAATAGTGGTATCTCACCTTATTCTTGCTTAGGGTTTGATGTTCTTGCCTAAATCTAGTTGGGATGTGGTGTGGAAGCTTTAATTTTTTACTTGGAGAACTTGAATGACACTCCTCTTCCTCTTCCTCTTTTTGTCGTGCACCCCTCACAACTCTCTCTCACTTTTCTTTTGAAATTTTCCTAAGTATTGGAAGACAACACTTGTATATATAGGCATGCATTTATATAATTGCCCTTGAAGTTTGTTAGTTATTTACATACTATACCATCATATGAAATTTAACTAGATTGTCTTCCAATTATGCATTAATTTCATATCATCCTCATTACTTTTATCAATTTTTACAATTTATGCAAATAATTTATTTTATTCGCTTTTATATAATCGTTACTTAATTTATCATTGACCAATTTGCTCTTCTTTGACATTGATCTCTTTATTTGTAGTAAAAGACTATTTTACCCTTTATCGGATTTTCTTATTATAAATATTGACCACTTCTATATTCTAACTTCTGATACTAGGGAATGAAATATCAAGAATAGGGGTTTACAATTATTCACAACCCACTTGCACTGTTCTATTATATGAGGTTTTGCCTACTGACACTCAATATCTCTGTGCTCTTATTCTGTCCAGTCTTTAAATCAAGGTAGTCAAGACTCCAATAGTCTTCCGTCCTTCTCTTTTTCCGGCACACTCCCTCAAATCTGACGACGCTTTACCCTTACTACATTCATATATTTTACAATCAGTTTACTGACGTGAGCGTCGGAGTGTATTCAGCCGACACCCCACCGGTGTCAAGATCACCCGCGTTCTTTTTATTTGATTTGTGCATGATATAGGTTACTAGGTTCTAAGAAAGTTGACTGATGAGACCTGGTCAAAGTCAACATACTGTAAAATTCACCTACTACAATAATCACCTTGGTCAAAATATAAATTGAATAAATCTAAAATCTTTAAATTTTTCATGCTGGACCCATCGACTGAATATATATAAAATATTTATAAAATATCTATAAAATGATGATTCATCTGTAAAACTGTTTTGGAAATACATTTACGAAATCTAGTAAATAAAAAGATAATATACACATATAGAACTATTTATCATCATGTGACCTTTTTCAAGATATACAATACTCTGCATGAATCTGCAGTGGATATATGAAAAAATGGATTTATAAAAGAGTAAGCGCTAATATCTAGTGAGTGGATATAATTTGTAAACTCCTAGCTCCGACTTCTAAAGTCCCAACATTAGAAATTAAGTTAGAGAGATAATATATAACTCTCTACGTTTAATTGATTTAATTTCATAGCCTCCGAAATTTATTCATTTAGAATACGATGAAATTCGTCGTATTAAAAAGTTTAGTAACGTCCCAATGAAAATCCAAATTAGGAAATCCAAGATTTTAGTAAAGGATAATCGAATTAAAATTCGATTAAAAGAGAGAGTCAAGGTAAATGAAATAAGCTTAGCGTTTGTAAAATAAATTCTTGCGAGACGAGAATTTGAATCGAATAGAAGCGAAATAGACACGGGAGACCATGAGGGGTAATCGTGAAAGAGCACTAAGAAGATGATGAGTTGAATGAGAATTAAAGAAAAGAAATGGGACAAGATGCAAATATTAGAAGATGGTCAATATAAATAACAAGACTTAGGGCTGAATTTTCAGCAGAAAATTTCAGCCCATTCAGTCACCAGCAGCCTTCCTTCGAGAGAAACCGAGAGGAGTCGAGAGAAAGAGAGCAGGGGCTGCTGCCGGGAACCAAAAGAGAAGACCAGAAGGGAGAAGAGAAGCAGACCAGAAGGGAAAGGCTGGAGGCAAGGAAGAAGAAGACAGCAGCAGCAACCAAAGCAGACTCCCGCGCACCAGTAGCTCGCGCGACAGTGCAGGTCGCGATTTCGGGCAGCTCGCGTGAGGAGGATTCAGAGGCCGTGAACTGCAGCAAACTGGGCAGCAAAGGAAGAGAAGAGGGAGGAGACATGAAGGAGAAGGAACACCAGCTGCTGGACGAGCAGAAACAGAGCAGAAACGGCACCAGACGCGAGCTGGAACAGAGTAGCGACAGGGTGCAGCGAGCGGGTCGGTCAGGGAAGAAACAACCTCCCAACCAGCCTTCCATCCCCTCAATCAACCTCTTAGGGTCCCTAGTAAGTCTCTCTCAACTCCCCAAACAAAGAACCAAGTAAGAGAAGCAAGTTTCTTAATCTTTTCTTGCTGAAAATTTCAGCAGTGCTGCTGAGAAGTTACTACAGAATTTTTGTTGGTTTATGTGATTAGATTGCTTGTAAATCTTGTTAGAACCTTAGGAGATTGTTATAGAATCATCAAGGATGAGTTTTGGGTGTAATTGATGCCATAGCTTGATGTAAATGGGCTGTTACACCCTCCCTCAAAATGAAAACCGAGAGTAGAGTTTTAGGAACACCAAGTGATTGAGAAAAGTTTTGAGTGAATTTTGAGCACTCTAATGACCAAGTTAGATTTATGTTTGTGTTAGACACTTGAAGGGCAGTAGTTATACATGGAAATTAGATGGTTTCGAAACCAATTTCAAGTATAAAAGAAATTGTTGAAGTTGAAAAAGAGGAAAAATTGACAATGTGAGAACCCGAGCTCAAATCTTGAGCTATAAGAGACCTGACCATGTTTGGCTTATTTGGGGATGTTCTACACCTCAAATGATGCCTAGGAACCATAGAAAACCATAGGTTTTGGAACGGATCGAATCCGATAAAAATTGTGCAAGTTATGCCCAATATAGTGCCGTTAGAGCTTTGAGAAGTGAAATGGCTATCCGAATGCAATTTTTATTGCATGGTTTGAGTTTGATTCATCATTATTAGTTAAATGAAGCTTAGCTATGGAAGAAAAACTAGCGTCGCTAACTTAAAACCGAGAGTTTGCAAAACGGGCACTTAATTGCGCCCGAAAGTGTCCAAAACGGACGTTTTTCTTAGATTTGACATAGCAAACGATGGAGTTTTTCGACGAAACTTTACGGACGACTTAGTTATGTGATAAGGAGACGCTAGAAAAAGGAACGGAGGTGAAACCATGGCTGGTTTCAATTCTGTTTTTCGTGGTCAACCGTATAATTAAAAAAGTTGACTTTTTGTTTTAAGCTTTTGGAGACCAAACGAAACATATGGGGATGATCCTAGGGGTCTAGAAGTAAAACTTTTACAAAGAAATCGGGATTTGAGAGTCTCGGTTGAATTAGAATCGAGTTAAACGTTATATAGAGAAAATTGGGCATAGTTGGGAATTATAGCGTATAGTTGAGAAATGGAGGTTTTTGTTAATAGTAATAAAGAGAACTTGTTGTGTAGGTGACGAGCGCGTGAGCGGCGTCCAGGAGCCTCGTCGAGACGCTTGACGCGGCCTTGAGGTAAGTGGTTCGCCACTTAATAGCTTTTTAAATGGTCATGCAATTTCTTGATGATGTTAAATGACTATAGTAGCTATGTAATAAAGGAAATCGGAAATAATATATAATGATATAGTTAAAAGTTAAGCGTATGGATTCCTATGTAATCCATATGTTTCTAGAAAATGATTATGAGTTGTATGTAGAGAAAATGAACTAAGAAAGTTTTCAGAAGATGTAAAACTAGTGAGTTTTGTGCTTTTGCACTTGAAGAAATTGATTATAAAACCCATGTATATGCCTTAAGAGGTTATGAGAGTTAGCGCTACGTGACGACGCAGAAAATTCCGTCCGTAGTCGCTCAAAGTATAGAGAAATTAACACTACGAGACGACGCAGAAAATTCCGTCCGTAGTTGCTCAGTTTCCTAGAAAATATAAGCGCTACGTTGCGATGCAGAAAATTCCGCACGTAGTTGGTTAGTTGACAATTAGCGCTACGTTGCGATGCAGAAAATTCCGCACGTAGTTGGTTAGTTGATAGTTAGCGCTACGAAGCGATGCAGTAAATTCCGCTCGTAGTTGCCCAGAGTTTTAGCACTACAATTGCGAAGCAGAAAATCCCGCATTGTAGTTGCTCAGCGATAAACTTTAGCGCCCTACGTGCGATGCAGTAAATTCCGTAACGTAGTGGTTGAGATGACTTAGGAAGCTTCACGTTGGTGTTAGTTTTAATCGCCCGTGATGGTTAGAATGTTTAAAGGATATACATGGGGGTTTTGAAAGAAATCATAAAACAAATGATAAATTGTCATGTTAGTGTATGTGATATTATATCTTCGTTGCACTAACTTATTTGTTTATTTTGTAGTTATTTATATTTCATTGTGTGCCACCGCGGACGACAGGACGTCATCATTTTGTTGTGTATATATAGGTGGGCAATTCATGACATGTGATGATGTAAAACCTTATGTATGAGATGGTTATGTAATTGAGAAACACATATTCAGATTTTGAAATTGTATATTTGTAAATATTCATGCATTTTATATATATGATGTATCTAGATATATTTTACATGAGTTCATACTTATAAATTGAGAATTGAGTGATGATTATTGCATGTTTGGGAATAAAGAAGTTGGGAGGAATTGAGGTTTTAGTCGAAGTGTAAATTTTCTTGACAGGTAAATTTTGGTTTATAAAAAATGCGGCCGTTATGCTGCCGAAAATTTTATAAAAATATTTGAAAGAGAATCGCGAAAAACTTTATCACTCCCAACTAGTTTAAAGGAAAACTGAATTTTTGAGTTTAAACGAGTAAACCGGTTGAAGAAAGTTAGGGTTCGCTTCTCGGATTTCTTCGATCCGACAAGTCGGTTTCGATAAGTCCGTTGAAGTGCCCGGCAGGATCCTCCAGACAAGAGCATAGATAAGGTCTGGGAAGGGTCCTGTCAAGTTGGTATCAGAGCCCGGTTCTCGTTCAGTTGAAATAAAGTTTTAAGAGAAAAGTTTGAACTATTTCGCACAAATTGTGCGCTAGTTATGCTTGAGGCACGAAGTTACTTGTGCATGCATTATTTTTAAAGATTTTGAGAGTTATGCTTTCATCGATTGCATAAGCTAAAGTATAAGTTATAGTATTTGAATTCAGCATGTTATGAATATGCTTCGAAGCAAGTTGCTAAGTAGAAAGTTATGCATAAGATTGTGAGTTAAATATTGCATGAAATTATCATGCCAGATTATATTGAGCTAGTTGTTGAAATTTAAATTTCGTGATTTGTGGCTATTAGTGTATTAGTACACGCTTAGCTATGCAGCATAGAGATCGTCCGAGGACGAGACGGGTAGCCACAGAGGCACCCACACCAGATAGAGAGCATGTTGACGAGTCTGTCAATGTGCCAGAAAGTTTTGCACACCCAGAGCCATCACAGTCAGTACGACCAGAGCCTGCCCCAGGACCTACTCCAGGGCAGATGGAGCAGATGACCCAAATGTTAACCGCGGTCCTTAAGCACTCGCGGGAGACAGGGGCAAGTGTAGAGCGCGCCTGCAGGTTAGGCGCGAAGCCATATGACGGGACTGGGGATCCCGAGAGAGCATGGTCATGGCTAGAGATGAATGAAGAAATATTTTAGATCCTAAGATGCACCGAGGATCAGATGTTCATCTTCTCAGCCTTCTTACTGAGGGATCGCGCCAAGGATTGGTGGAATGCGCATCAGAGAGCCCACTCAAAGGGAGTCACCTGAGCCGAGTTCAAGAGAGAGTTTATAGACAGATTTTTCCCCAAGAGCTATAAGGATGCTAAAATACAAGAATTTTATAGATTGGAGCAGGGGGACTCCTCAGTGCCAGAATATGAGAAGAAATTTCCAGAGTTGATCCGCCTCGTTCCATTCTTTGCAGAGAATGAGGAAGAAAAGATCAATAGATTTATGGTAGGTCTTAACCCCGCGGTTAGGACCATTGTGACATCTGCCTCGCATACTAGATATGGACAGCTGGTAGAGGCAGCCACCAGAGTAGAGCAGAGCGCACAGACCGCTGTAGAGTCCAAGTCGAAATTCAGTCAGAAGCGGAGCTGGACCGGTAGCCATCAGGGAGAGTCCAGCAAGGTACCCAAGAGTGGGCAGCGCTCAGCAGGGTCACAGAGTCGGCAGCAGAGTCAGAGACCCCAGACCAGTCAGAGTCCTATTAGTTCATCAGCAAGGTCCAGGAGCCAGCAGAGCTGGAGGAGCCGACCAATATGTGATAGGTGTGGCCGGTTACATTACGGTGAGTGCCTACAGGGCAAGACCGGATGCTTTCAATGTGGACGGGAGGGCCATTTTATGAGAGACTGTCCTAGTACAGGTAGAGATATACCCCCCAGAGGATAGCCAGGTAGACCTCCTAGAGCACCGACAGGTAGACCCCTCAGTCAGGCCGCCAGAGTATATACAGTGACCCAGCAGGCGGTAGATGCTACACCAGATGTGGTCATAAGTACCATCTCTTTATTTGATGTTGATGCTCATGTATTGGTGGACCCAAGAGCCACCCATTCTTTTATTTCTCAAGAGTTCATAGATAGAGTCGGGATAGAGTTGAGTCCGACCAAGTGTAGCATGGTAGTGTCACTTCCCACAGGTGATTCGCTAATTGCGGATAGAGTTTACATGAAAATTAAGGTGACTATAGCAAGTAATGAGTTCGAGGCTAATTTAATAGTGCTCGATATTCATGACTTTGACATCATTTTGGGCATGGATTGGTTATCCAAGCATCGCGCGACTGTAGATTGTTATAGAAAAGAGGTTCAGTTCAGCAAGCCTGGGGAACCAGATGTGATCTTTTGTGGAGAGCGAAAAATACTCTCTACAAGTTTAGTAAGCGTGATCCGAGCGAATAAGATGCTCCGTAAAGCATGCCAGGGGTACTTGGTCTATGTGATAGAAGCTAGCGACAGTGAGCTACAATTCACAGAGGTTCCTGTGGTGAATGAGTTCTCTGATGTATTTCCCGAGAACCTTCCAGGACTACCTCCGGATAGAGAGATCGAATTCAAGATTGAGCTAGCACCAGGCACAGAGCCCATCTCTATAGCTCCGTATCGGATGGCACCAGTTGAGCTAAAGGAATTGAAAGTGCAAATGGAAGAGTTGTTGAGCAAAGGCTTCGTTAAGACTAGTACATCACCGTGGGGAGCTCCGGTGTTGTTTGTAAAGAAGAAAGATGGAAGCCTCCGTTTGTGTATTGATTATAGACAGCTAAACAAAGTAACCACCCGGAATCAGTATCCACTGCCAAGAATCGACGACTTGTTCGACCAACTGCAGAGAGCTAAAATCTTCTCGAAGATAGATCTACGGTCAGGATATCATCAGTTGAAGGTGCGTAGGGAAGATGTTCCCAAGACGGCCTTCAGAACCAGATATGGGCATTATGAGTTTTTAGTAATGCCATTTGGCTTAACCAATGCCCCAGCAGCCTTTATGGATCTGATGAACCGTGTCTTCAGACCATATTTAGACAAGTTTGTCATAGTCTTCATCGATGATATTCTGGTATATTCAGGTAGTAGAGAGGAACATGCAGAACACTTGAGGATTGTATTGCAGACTCTAAGAGATCATCAGCTGTATGCAAAATTTAGCAAGTGCCAGTTCTGGTTAGATCGCGTGGCATTTCTGGGACATGTAGTGTCGGCAGAGGGTATTTCAGTAGATCCCCAGAAGATAGAAGCTATTGTAGATTGGAAGCCACTCACGAGTGTAACAGAAGTCAGAAGCTTCTTGGGTTTAGCTGGGTATTACAGAAAGTTTGTAGAAGGATTCTTCAAGATAGCTACTCCACTGACCAAGTTAACAAGAAAAGAAGAGAAGTTCATCTGGTCAGAAGCCTGTCAGAGCAGTTTTGATGAGTTAAAGCAAAGGCTGACTATAGCACCAGTGCTTACACTTCCCTCAGGAAGTGAAGGATTTACAGTATATTGCGATGCCTCCAGGCAAGGTTTAGGTTGTGTGTTGATGCAGCATGATAGAGTGATAGCTTATGCTTCAAGGCAATTAAAGAAGCATGAAGTGAACTATCCAACACACGACTTAGAGTTAGCAGTTGTAGTGTTCGCTTTGAGAATATGGCGACACTATCTCTATAGAGTACCTTGCAGGATCTTCACAGATCACAAAAGCCTACAGTACTTGTTCACGCAGAAAGACTTGAACATGAGACAGAGAAGGTGGATAGAGCTTATTAAAGACTATGACTGCACCATTGAATACCACCCAGGCAAGGCAAATGTAGTAGCAGATGCACTAAGCAAGAAACCCTCTAGCTCCGTAGCCCAGCTTAAAGCAGAGTACTTGCAGATGCTAGTAGAGTTGAGATCTATGAGGGTCAGTTTAGAGACAGCAGAATCAGGCGCTCTAGTAGCAGCTTTCCATGTTCGGCCAGTGTTAGTAGATAGAGTTAGAGACTTACAAGCTCATAATAAATACTTAATGAAATTGAAAAGCAAGATAGAGGCTGGACAGCAGAATAGCTTCACTTTGCGAAGTGATGGAACGTTAGTGTTGGGCCAAAGATTATGCGTCCCAGATATAGCAGATTTGAAGAAAGAAATCATGGAAGAGGCACACTCCTCTGCATATGCTATGCATCCAGGGAGTACGAAAGATGTATCGGACTCTGAGAGACCACTATTGGTGGAGAGGTATGAAGAGAGAGATAGCAGAGTTCGTATCCAAGTGTCTAACTTGTCAACAGATCAAGATTGAGCATCAGAAACCCGCAGGTTTACTACAGCCTTTATCCATTCCTGAGTGGAAATGGGAAAGGATCACGATGGATTTTGTGACAGGACTTCCCAGGA
Source organism: Litchi chinensis (assembly GCA_019925255.1). Taxonomy (NCBI): domain Eukaryota; kingdom Viridiplantae; phylum Streptophyta; class Magnoliopsida; order Sapindales; family Sapindaceae; genus Litchi; species Litchi chinensis. The sequence continues at coordinate 8,245,664 of CM034467.1, forward strand.
CACAGCGTGGACATGATGCCATTTGGGTTATCGTGGATAGATTAACGAAGTCGGCCCACTTCATTGCTGTTAATCAAACCTATTCTCTGGAAAGATATGCACAGTTATACGTAGACGAGATTGTGCGGCTTCATGGCGCACCAGTATCCATTGTATCAGATAGAGATTCTCGCTTCACTTCCCGATTCTGGCCGAAGCTACAAGATGCTATGGGCACCAGATTACATTTCAGTACTGCTTTTCACCCACAGACAGATGGCCAATCAGAGAGAACCATCCAGACTCTCGAAGATATGTTGAGAGCCTGTGTGATGGAGTTCAAAGGGAGCTGGGATAATTACCTCGCATTGATAGAATTTGCCTACAACAATAGCTACCAGTCGAGTATTGGTATGACACCTTATAAGGCATTGTATGGCAGAAAGTGCAGAACCCCAGTCTGTTGGGACGAAGTGGGGGAGAGAAGACTAATTGGCCTAGAGATTGTCCAAGATACAATTGAGAAAGTAAATAGCCGATTCTTCTCACATTCTACAAGAACAACTGGTTCAGTTGAAGGAAAACTTAACCTACAAAGAGTATCCAGTAGAGATCCTAGATCATAGAGATCAAGTGCTGCATAACAAAGTGATTCCGCTAGTAGAAGTGCTACGGCGAAATCACGAGTTAGAAGAGGCTACATGGGAGCCCGAAGCACAGATGCGTGCCCCATACCCTCAGTTATTTGAGTAAGGTACGCAATTTAAATTTCGAGGACGAAATTTTTATAAGAGGGGAAGAAATTGTAAACTCCTAGCTCCGACTTCTAAAGTCCCAACATTAGAAATTAAGTTAGAGAGATAATATATAACTCTCTACGTTTAATTGATTTAATTTCATAGCCTCCGAAATTTATTCATTTAGAATACGATGAAATTCGTCGTATTAAAAAGTTTAGTAACGTCCCAATGAAAATCCAAATTAGGAAATCCAAGATTTTAGTAAAGGATAATCGAATTAAAATTCGATTAAAAGAGAGAGTCAAGGTAAATGAAATAAGCTTAGCGTTTGTAAAATAAATTCTTGCGAGACGAGAATTTGAATCGAATAGAAGCGAAATAGACACGGGAGACCATGAGGGGTAATCGTGAAAGAGCACTAAAAAGATGATGAGTTGAATGAGAATTAAAGAAAAGAAATGGGACAAGATGCAAATATTAGAAGATGGTCAATATAAATAACAAGACTTAGGGCTGAATTTTCAGCAGAAAATTTCAGCCCATTCAGTCACCAGCAGCCTTCCTTCGAGAGAAACCGAGAGGAGTCGAGAGAAAGAGAGCAGGGGCTGCTGCCGGGAACCAAAAGAGAAGACCAGAAGGGAGAAGAGAAGCAGACCAGAAGGGAAAGGCTGGAGGCAAGGAAGAAGAAGACAGCAGCAGCAACCAAAGCAGACTCCCGCGCACCAGTAGCTCGCGCGACAGTGCAGGTCGCGATTTCGGGCAGCTCGCGTGAGGAGGATTCAGAGGCCGTGAACTGCAGCAAACTGGGCAGCAAAGGAAGAGAAGAGGGAGGAGACATGAAGGAGAAGGAACACCAGCTGCTGGACGAGCAGAAACAGAGCAGAAACGGCACCAGACGCGAGCTGGAACAGAGTAGCGACAGGGTGCAGCGAGCGGGTCGGTCAGGGAAGAAACAACCTCCCAACCAGCCTTCCATCCCCTTAATCAACCTCTTAGGGTCCCTAGTAAGTCTCTCTCAACTCCCCAAACAAAGAACCAAGTAAGAGAAGCAAGTTTCTTAATCTTTTCTTGCTGAAAATTTCAGCAGTGCTGCTGAGAAGTTACTGCAGAATTTTTGTTGGTTTATGTGATTAGATTGCTTGTAAATCTTGTTAGAACCTTAGGAGATTGTTATAGAATCATCAAGGATGAGTTTTGGGTGTAATTGATGCCATAGCTTGATGTAAATGGGCTGTTACACCCTCCCTCAAAATGAAAACCGAGAGTAGAGTTTTAGGAACACCAAGTGATTGAGAAAAGTTTTGAGTGAATTTTGAGCACTCTAATGACCAAGTTAGATTTATGTTTGTGTTAGACACTTGAAGGGCAGTAGTTATACCTTGAAATTAGATGGTTTCGAAACCAATTTCAAGTATAAAAGAAATTGTTGAAGTTGAAAAAGAGGAAAAATTGACAATGTGAGAACCCGAGCTCAAATCTTGAGCTATAAGAGACCTGACCATGTTTGGCTTATTTGGGGATGTTCTACACCTCAAATGATGCCTAGGAACCATAGAAAACCATAGGTTTTGGAACGGATCGAATCCGATAAAAATTGTGCAAGTTATGCCCAATATAGTGCCGTTAGAGCTTTGAGAAGTGAAATGGTTATCCGAATGCAATTTTTATTGCATGGTTTGAGTTTGATTCATCATTATTAGTTAAATGAAGCTTAGCTATGGAAGAAAAACTAGCGTCGCTAACTTAAAACCCAGAGTTTGCAAAACGGGCACTTAATTGCGCCCGAAAGTGTCCAAAACGGACGTTTTTCTTAGATTTGACATAGCAAACGATGGAGTTTTTCGACGAAACTTTACGGACGACTTAGTTATGTGATAAGGAGACGCTAGAAAAAGGAACAGAGGTGAAACCATGGCTGGTTTCAATTCTGTTTTTCGTGGTCAACCGTATAATTAAAAAATTTGACTTTTTGTTTTAAGCTTTTGGAGACCAAACGAAACATATGGGGATCATCCTAGGGGTCTAGAAGTAAAAATTTTACAAAGAAATCGGGATTTGAGAGTCTCGGTTGAATTAGAATCGAGTTAAAGTTATATAGAGAAAATTGGGCATAGTTGGGAATTATAGCGTATAGTTGAGAAATGGAGGTTTTTGTTAATAGTAATAAAGAGAACTTGTTGTGTAGGTGACGAGCGCGTGAGCGGCGTCCAGGAGCCTCGTCGAGACGCTTGACGCGGCCTTGAGGTAAGTGGTTCGCCACTTAATAGCTTTTTAAATGGTCATGCAATTTCTTGATGATGTTAAATGACTATAGTAGCTATGTAATAAAGGAAATCGGAAATAATATATAATGATATAGTTAAAAGTTAAGCGTATGGATTCCTATGTAATCCATATGTTTCTAGAAAATGATTATGAGTTGTATGTAGAGAAAATGAACTAAGAAAGTTTTCAGAAGATGTAAAACTAGTGAGTTTTGTGCTTTTGCACTTGAAGAAATTGATTATAAAACCCATGTATATGCCTTAAGAGGTTATGAGAGTTAGCGCTACGTGACGACGTAGAAAATTCCGTCCGTAGTCGCTCAGAGTATAGAGAAATTAACACTACGAGACGACGCAGAAAATTTCGTCCGTAGTTGCTTAGTTTCCTAGAAAATATAAGCGCTACGTTGCGATGCAGAAAATTCCGCACGTAGTTGGTTAGTTGACAATTAGCGCTACGTTGCGATGCAGAAAATTCCGCACGTAGTTGGTTAGTTGATAGTTAGCGCTACGAAGCGATGCAGTAAATTCCGCTCGTAGTTGCCCAGAGTTTTAGCACTACAATTGCGATGCAGAAAATCCCGCATTGTAGTTGCTCAGCGATAAACTTTAGCGCCCTACGTGCGATGCTGTAAATTCCGTAACGTAGTGGTTGAGATGACTTAGGAAGCTTCACGTTGGTGTTAGTTTTAATCGCCCGTGATGGTTAGAATGTTTAAAGGATATACATGGGGGTTTTGAAAGAAATCATAAAACAAATGATAAATTGTCATGTTAGTGTATGTGATATTATATCTTCATTGCACTAACTTATTTGTTTATTTTGTAGTTATTTATATTTCATTGTGTGCCACCGCGGACGACAGGACGTCATCATTTTGTTGTGTATATATAGGTGGGCGATTCATGACATGTGATGATGTAAAACCTTATGTATGAGATGGTTATGTAATTGAGAAACACATATTCAGATTTTGAAATTGTATATTTGTAAATATTCATGCATTTTATATATATGATGCATCTAGATATATTTTACATGAGTTCATACTTATAAATTGAGAATTGAGTGATGATTATTGCATGTTTGGGAATAAAGAAGTTGGGAGGAATTGAGGTTTTAGTCGAAGTGTAAATTTCTTGACAGGTAAATTTTGGTTTATAAAAAATGCAGCCGTTATGCTGCCGAAAATTTTATAAAAATATTTGAAAGAGAATCGCGAAAAACTTTATCACTCCCAACTAGTTTAAAGGAAAACTGAATTTTTGAGTTTAAACGAGTAAACCGGTTGAAGAAAGTTAGGGTTCGCTTCTCGGATTTCTTCGATCCGACAAGTCGGTTTCGATAAGTCCGTTGAAGTGCCCGGCAGGATCCTCCAGACAAGAGCATAGATAAGGTCTGGGAAGGGTCCTGTCATAATTTTTCTAAAATATTTCTAAATAAAACATCAAAATTATCACTAGTAAAAAGAAACAATTCCAATGATCCATAAACAATTATATCTAGAAATAAAACTGAATACAAATCTTATATCATTGTAAAACTGTAAATTTTTATGTAAACTATCTTCATAACTTTAATAATATAAAATATAAAAATCTATAATCTATAAAACTTTTTTGGAAATATCTTTTTGTAAATCTGATATTTTGTAAATCTCGTTCTATACTGATCAAACTTAATATATAATATCTATATTTTGGAAATCTACACCAACTAGTATCTAGGGAAATTTGTCATATGTGCGAAGATACTCAAATGAGCAGCGTGCGTGGGTGTCTGCACGCAAGGCAAGGCAGTGCGCATAAACAATAGCACGTAGCATAGGCAATAGGCTACCAAGGCAGGGACGTGCAAGGTAGTGTGCGCATAGCTCAGACAGTAAGGTAGTATATGCGTACACAAGGGTCTATGCGTGGCAGCATGGGAAGCAGGCCAAGCAGAAAAGCTAAGCAAAGGCCAGACAAGGCAAGGCAAGCAGTGCCAAGGCAAGGCAAGGCAAGGCAGACAGTGCCAAGGCAAAGCAAAGCAAGGCAGTGTGTCAACAAAGCCAAGCAGGATAGTGCATTCATCAAGTGTGGTGCAAGGCGAAGCATAGTAAATGCTAGCTGAGGGCTATGCTGGAGGTGATACAATGAAGGCTGATGACAGCAAAGGCAGGTATGGCTGGCACATGTGGCACATGGGATAGGCACACTCTTACACAGTTGAGGCAATTACTAAGTGGTTATGGGTTGTTTCAGTTTGAATCAGGAAGTTGGCAAGGGCTAGTAAGACAGTTTTTCCCAAATAACTGTCATTGCTTATATGTTTAAGGCTGGTTGGTGCCAGCAAAACTATGTAGTTGGGCTTGTCAACTACCATTGTATAAATAGCTCAGTGTATGCTACATATGACAGAGAGACCTAGGGCTATTACTGGAAATCTGTGAACAAGTTTTGTATTGATTATGAATTTAAGCAATAAAACTGAATTAGGTTGGAGGAGGACCCCTGTAATTGCTGTTGTCCTTGTTTATTTATGTGATGCTCATGTTGTATGGCCTAGATAGTGCATTGTGTGCGTGATTTGCTTGGCAGGCAGCAAGTAGTGTGCAGACAGGCAGGGACGGCAGGCTGTGTTGGTGCATGGCAGGCTGTGTTGGTGCATGACGGGCAGTGTGTGTGCACAATAGTGTGGGATTTGTAGTAATAGTGTGTTGCACGCTTGGTGGGCAGTGTGTGTGGGACGAAGTTGGCTGGCTAGGCAGAGCGTTCCTAGCACCAGCACGCAAAAAATTTCTAGGCAAAATTTAGGCACGTGTCAAGTGGTATCAAAGCACAGTTGTAAGGTTTGGGAATAGATTTTGTGCCAAAAATAACTCTTACAGACACTAAGGAAAGAATTAGTAGGCTTGAACAACTTATTGGTGATCCACCAGAGGGCTGTTCGAATCTTGCTACTTTGACTATCGAGAATGTAGAAATGATTATGAATATTCAGACCACACTTTCAGATCTATTCAAGGAAATGGAGACCAAGTTTGGAAATGTGAGGATAGAAAACTCTGAAGTAATTGAGGGCCAAAGAGAAAGAATCAGTGCTATAAAGGGTGAAATTGTGTTGTTGAAAAGGGCAGCAGTTCATCATCCTCCAGAGGAAGGGACTATTTCAAAGATAAAGGTGCCGGAACCTAAGCAATTCAATGGTAGTCAAAATGCCAAAGAATTGGAGAATTTTCTATGTGACATGAAGCAGTATTTTCAGGCTGCAAGGATACCTGAGGCAGAACAGATGTTTATAACCAGCATGTATTTGAGTGGTGATGCAAAATTATGGTGGCATACTAGGATGACAGATGATCTTAGTGCTGGCAGACCAAGTATTGCAACATGGAAGTCCTTGAAGAAAAAACTGAAGGATCAATTTCTACCTTGCAATACATCTTGGATGGCAAGGGATTCTCTTAAAAAGTTAAAGCAAACCGGTTCAATCAAGGAGTATGTGAAGGAATTCAGTTCGCTGATGTTGGATATCAAGAACATGTCTAAGGAAGACAAATTGTTTAACTTCATGTCAGGTTTGCAAGCTTGGGCATAGGCTGAATTGTAAAGGTAGGGTGTGAAGGACATACCTATTACCATGGCTACTGCTGAAGGTCTTGTTGATTATCGTATGGCTGGTTCTACCTCTACTACGGACAAGAAGAAGTCTGTTGATGGGAAAAAAGGGAAGAACAAAGAGAAAAAGAAGAATGAGGGAAAGAAGAAGAAAGAGGACCATGGGAAGGACCAAAATCAAAGCAAATCGAAGTCACAGCAGGGCTATTTCATTTGTGGTGGTCCTCATCGTGCAAGAGATTGCCTTAAGAAGGGGAAAATTATTGTTATTATCAGTAAGAATGTTGAGAATGTTGATGCTGGTCCTTTTTAAGTCAATCCATTGCAACTGCTCAATGCAATTTGAGGTGAAAAATAGGCTGATTTTAAAAACCTAATATATGTTACTATGCAGGTCAATGGATAAGACGTGAGAGCCAGACACAGGAGCGACTAACAATTTTATGGCTAAAAGAGAGGCAAACAGGTTAGGGTTAAACTTGTTGGATAGTGCCAGCACAATCAAGGCAATGAACTCAGGTGCATGCCAGTTTGTGGGGCAACTAACACTACTTTAAAGGTGGGCAATTAGCAAGGAAAATGTCGCATGATGGTAGTTTCTCTTGATGACTTTGATCTCATTCTTGGAATTGATTTCTTTTTGAAAGCCAAGGTGATGGTGATGCCACATCTTAAAGGCATTATGATTGGGGATGAGGAGAATCCTTGTTTCATGAAGATAGATTGTGGAACTCATAAAAATGACAAGAGCAAAGGGGTTGTTATTTCAAGCAAACAGCTTGATAAGCGCTTGAAGAAAGGGGAGACAACCTATTTGGCAGCGATGGTACAAATCAAACCGGATGTGGTGGTTGATGTGTCGGATGAGGTGGCTGTAGTGTTGGATGAATTTGTGGATGTTATGCCTGCAGAATTACCAAAGGAGCTTCCTCCTCGAAGGGCCATTGATCATAAGATTGAGTTAGAACCTAGTACAAAACCTCTTGCCCAAACACCTTATCGAATGGCGCCATGTGAACTGGCAGAATTGAGAAAATAACTGGATGAGTTGCTGAATGCAGGGATGATTCAGCTATCGAAAGCTCCTTATGGTGCTCCTGTCTTATTTCAAAAGAAGTAGGATGGTTTCCTGTGGATGTGTGTAGATTACAGGGCATTGAATAAGGTGACAGTGAAGAACAAGTATCCCGTTCCAAATGCTGCTGACTTATTCAATAGGCTGTCAAAGGCTTCTTATTTCACCAAGTTAGACTTGCGGTCTGGATACTGGCAGGTTAGGGTGGCAGAAGGTGATGAAGCTAAAACTACTTGTGTGATAAGGTATGGTTCCTTTAAGTTCTTGGTTATGCCATTTGGACTCACAAATGCTCCTGCTATATTTTGCAATCTTATGAATGATGTGCTGTATGAGTTCCTTGATAAGTTTGTGATGGTCTATTTTAATGATATTGTTGTTTATAGTGAGACATTGCATGATCATGTAGCTCACTTAAGACAAGTATTTGCAAAGCTTAGGGAATATAAACTGTATGTTAAGAAGGAAAACTATGACTTTTGTCACCAAAAAGTGATGTTCTTGGGGCATTAGGTCAGAAAATAGGAAATTAGGATGGATGAGAGGAAAATTCAAGCCATTCTAGACTGGCCTATTCCTTTTAGAGTCTTGAAATTATGGTCATTTCTAGGCTTAGCTAACTACTATAGGCATTTCATTGAAGGGTACTCTAAGAAAGTTAGTGCATTGACTGATTTGTTGAAGAAAGATAAGAAATGGGACTGATCTGATGCATGTGATAAAGCCTTCAATAAATTGAAGTTGCTGTTTTGTCTGAACCAGTGTTAAAATTGCCAAATTTTAATGAGCCATTTGAGGTGTATACGGATGCATCGGATAGGGCTCTTGGTGGAGTTCTTATGCAGGTTAGACATCTAATTGCTTATGAGAGTAGAAAGTTGAAAGATGCTGAGCAACGGTATTTTGCTCATGAAAAGGAGATGGCAGTTGTGGTGCATTGTCTAGATATATGGAGGCATTACTTGTTGGGTACAAAGTTCACGGTGGTGATGGACAATGTGGAAAACACTTATTTTAAGACACAAAAGAAGCTGACTCCTAAGTAGGCTTGTTGGCATGAATTCTTGGTAGAATTTGACTTTATGTAGGTGCACAAATCTAAAAGGCAGAATCAAGTTGCTGATGCTTTAAGCAGAAAAGAAGTGGAAGGGTATGTGGCTTCATTGACAGCTGTTCATACAAATTTTCTAGAACGGGTAAAGCAGCAAGTAGATTCTGATGTGGTTTACACTAAACTGAGACAACAAGTGATGGATGGACTGGTTCGATGTTATTGGATTGAAGACAATCTGCTTTATGCAAAAGGAGGCAAGTTGTATATTCATAGTGGAGGGGGACTTAAGAGTGAGCTGTTGAAGGAGACCCATGATCCACAATGGGCTGGACATCTTGCTGTTAAGATGATGTTAGCTTTGTTGGGCAGAAGCTATTACTGGCCAAAGATGGAAGATGATGTAGAGGCCTACGTTAAGACTTGTGTTGTATGTCAGTTGGATAAAACAAAAAAGATGAAACAAGTTGGGCTGTTACAACCACTACCAATTCCAGAGAAGCCATGAGTGTCAATCTCCATGGATTTTATTGGTGGATTTTCCTGATGTTAATGGCTTGAAGTCAGTGCTGGTTATTATGGACAGGTTCTCAAAATATGCCGTGTTTATTGCTGCACCTAATACTTGTCCAGTAGAGAAGGCAGCTGAGCTTTTCTTCAAGAACGTGGTGAAGTTCTTTGGAGTTCTAAGTGACATTGTGAGCGATAGGGATGCTCGATTCACAGGTAAATTCTGGACTTATTTGTTTAAGCTAATGGGTTCTGAATTTAAATTCTCAACAGCAAACCATTCTCAAACAGATGGGCAGATAGAGAGAATTAATGCACTCTTGGAGGAGTATTTGAGGCACTTTGTTACAACAAGTCAGAGAAATTGGTTAGAGTTGCTGGATGTAGAACAGTTTTGTTATAATATACACAGGTCGTCGGCTACTGGTTTGAGTCCGGCTGAGCTGTGCATGGGATTTCAGCCTCTCATGCCACTGGAGGTCGCACAACAGAAGGATCAAGGGCTGTGTCCTGCTGCATACCGTTTTGCAAGAGACAAGACTAAACTGATTGAGGGTGCAATAGACAGCTTGTCAAAGGCAATAAGGCGAATGAAGAAGTATGCAGACAAAGGTCAACGTTCCCTAGAGTTCAATGTAGAGGACAAGGTTCTGTTGAAGTTGGCTCCACAGATTTGGAAGAAAGTTACAGATCGTAGATACCATCGAGGGCTTATACAGCGTTATGATGGTCCGTTTGTAGTAACCAAACGTGTGGGAAATGCGACATATAGGTTGGCCTTACTTGACAGGTTGAAGATCCATCCAACTTTTCATGTGAGATTCCTCAAGCCTTACCATGAAAAAGCTGAATCAAGTAGGGCACAACAGAAGAGAGGACCTCCTGTTATTAGAAAGGAAATTGACAAGGAAATTGAGAAGATTTTAGCTCATCACAGCGTGAGGAAGAGCAAATTAAATCAAAGGACAAATTTTCTTGTGAAATGGAAAGGGGAAACTGAAGTAGATGCTACGTGGGAACGTTGGGCTGTTTTGTGGTAGTTTGAGGATCAAATTCAACAATATTTGGCAAGCGCAGGTGACACGACCAGGACGTCATCTATCTTAAGTGTGGGGGGTTTGTTAGACCTTCAAAGCTTGGCATAGGTAGATTGCTGAGCATGGCTTGGTGGGATGGTGCTAAGCCAAGGGAAGACATGTTGGTGCATGCCTATGTGCTAGAGGACAAGCAAGACAGTAAGCAACAAGCAAGCAGTATGAGTAGCGTGCGTGGGTGTCCGCACACAAGGCAAGGCAGTGCACATGAGCAGTAGCACGTAGCATAAGCAATGGGCTGCCAAGGCAGGGACATGTAAGGCAGTGTGTGTACAGCACAGGCAGCATATATGCGCATGATACGTGCCATTGTGCACGATGCCATGTATTGCTTTGTTGCTTTGTGGTGACCATGTACCCCTATTTCACGCCTCTGCTCACACCATGCAGGACATGCAACATTGAAGGAGACTTGGTCAATGATTAGTTGTTTTGTTGGTTGCTTTGATAAATAACGTGAGTTAGTTTTTTTGATTGATTATTGCTTGTATTGGCTAATTGTTTAACAGTCACTTTCCTTGTTTCCAGTTTAGTGGGTTGGTGTAACAATTTTTTTTCCTTTAAAGTAGGACATGTTGTTAATTCTGCTTGTATAAGAGTCATAGCAAAAGTTAATAAAAGTATGGGGGAAAATTAATCAAAAAAGCTTTTCAACGTAATCTTTTCTTCTTTCTTCTATTTTCTGTTCTTTTCTATGTATCAATTGGCATCAGAGCCAGGTTACGAACATGGAGACTCGCACCAAAAGCAACTCTGAGTTCCGCAATGAAGTAACTGAAATCCTTACACGACATGAATCAAGTCTTGAAACCCTTAACCAAAACTACAACCAACTACATTCCACCATGCAAAATGTACTCACCGAATTGCAAGCCCTTCGCATCAACCGTTCCACTCACCTACCGAACCCACCTGAAGTGAAACCATTTGCTCCAAGAGAGACCTCCCATAATTCCACAATGTCATCAAATCAAAACTACTCCCATAACTCTCAAAACCGAAACCAAGCCAATATCAAACTCAACTTTCCAACCTTTGGTGGTGATGATCCTACTGGATGGATCTACAAGGCAGAGCAGTACTTTGAATACAAAGATATTGCCCATCATCAACGTGTGCAACTTGCTTCATTCCATTTAGAGGGGATTGCATTACAATGGCACAGGTGGTTCACTAAATTCCGAGGACCCTTGACATGGGATGAGTTCACCAAAGCGGTCCACTTGCTATTCGGACCTACAGATTATGAAGACCCGTCGGAGGCTCTCTCACGGCTCAAACAAACGACCACTGTTCAGTCCTACCAAGAGGCATTTGAGAAACTATCGCATAGGGTCGACAATCTCCCTGAGAATTTTTTGATCGGTTGCTTCATTGCTGGCCTTAAGGATGACATCCGCTTGGATGTGAAGGTTAAACAACCTAGAACTCTAGCTGACACCATAGGGGTTGCACGATTGATTGAAGAACGCAATACCCTCCAGACAAAAGTGACTAGTAATTGTCGACCTCCACAAGCAAATGCGACATCTAATACTAGAAACAACAACCTTGCTGGCATCTTGGACCTCCACCAGAATCCAAAACAAACACAGGAACTAATAACCAACTAAATCCTTTGAAAAGAATCACGAGTCAGAAAGCCCGAGATCGAAGAGAAAAAGGGCTTTGTTACTACTGTGATGAGAAGTTCGTCCCTGGACACCGTTGTCATCATCCCCAAATGTTTATGATTGAAGAATTAGGACCAACATCACTTTTTGATGACTCAACCGAATTCAATCCTTGCGGACAAGGATAGTTTTAGGGAGGGTGGAATGATACGTGCCATTGTGCACGATGCCATGTATTGCTTTGTTGCTTTGTGGTGACCATGTACCCCTATTTCACGCCTCTGCTCACACCATGCAGGACATGCAACATTGGAGGAGACTTGATCAATGATTAGTTGTTTTGTTGGTTGCTTTGATAAATAACGTGAGTTAGTTTTTTTGCTTGATTATTGCTTGTATTGGCTGATTGTTTAACAGCCACTTTCCTTGTTTCCAGTTTAGTGGGCTGGTGTAACAATTTTTTTTCCTTTAAAGTAGGACATGTTGTTAATTCTGCTTGTATAAGAGTCATAGCAAAAGTTAATAAAAGTATGGGGAAAATTAATCAAAAAAGCTTCTCAACCTAATCCTTTCTTCTTTCTTCTATTTTCTGTTCTTTTTTACGTATCAGCGCACAAGGGTCTGTGCATGGTAGCATGGGTAGCAGGCCAAGCAAAAAAGCTAAGCCAAGGCCAGACAAGCAGTGTCAAGGCAAGGGAAGGCAAGGCAGACAGTGCTAAGGCAAGCAGTGCCAAGGCAAGGCAAGGTAAGGCAGTGTGTCAACAAAGCTAAGCAGGGCAGTGCATTCATCAAGTGTGGGGCAAGGTCAAGCATAGTAAATGCTAGCTGAAGGTTATGCTAGGGGCGTTGCAAGTTAGCTGAGGGCTGATGATAATAAAGATAGGTGTGGCTGGCACATATGGCACATGAGACAGGCACACTCTCACACAGTTGAGGTAATTACTAGGCGATTTGGGCTGTTTCAGTTTGAATAAGGAAGTTGGCAGGAGTTGGTAAGATAGTTTTTCCCAAATAACTGTCATTGCTTATGTGTTTAAGGCTGATTGGTGCCAGCAAAGCTATGTAGTTGGGCTTGTCAACTGTCATTGTATAAATAGCTCAGTGTATGCTGTATATGGCAGAGAGACCTAGGGCTGTTGCTGTAAATCTATGAACAAGTTTTGTATTGATTCCCAATTTAAGCAATAAAACTGAGTTGGGTTGGGGGAGGACCCCTGTAATTACTATTGAGATAACATTTGCCATACACATACTGGGCGACTTAATGAATCTCTTGAAATCTACCATACACGTGTTGGGCAAATTTGGAACTCACATATGTGTAATCTATTTGATCGTTAGAGGGAGGGTACAACCTTGGTGTTCTGAAAATATTTTTATTTTTATTTTAAAAATATTTTTTGAATATCCATATAATTCTAAATAAATACTTTTCCTAAAATGTAGTGAATATTCTTTCTCAAAACAACAAATCATATTATTTAAAATATTCTAAAATTTTTCAAATAATAACTTAAACTGAAAACATAAAATTCTTACTAGAATTTCTAATAAGTATATATATACGAATTCGTAATAAACTTTTATTTCAATCGTAAAACATAATTCATAATCTATAAAATTTATTAACTCAATAAATTATTTACTTGAAATAAATAATAAAATTTGAAATATAAATAAACATAACTAAATCAATTTAATTAAAAATAAAATTATCTACTCATATAACTTCTTTGCTTATTTCTGGATCTAAAACGAATTTCCATCTAATTTCTTATAATCCCGAATTCACTCTAGTATCATATAAAACTCAATTTAGAACTTATAGAAAAATAAATTAATTTTCTAGAATCCAAATCTTATTAAAATAAACTTACTTGTCTAAATAAATTGGATATCCAAATTTTTTTTTTTCTTGTCTTCTTCCCTTTCTTCTTCTCTTTTCACAATTCTCTTTCTTTTCCTACTGTTTGACAGCTTCTATGTTTGATTTACTTGTGAGAACGGTATATATATACATAGTCATCCTTATCTCTTCTCATGCACCACCTCATGTCACAATCACCTCTTTATTTTATTTTATTTTATTTTGTTTTATTATTATATTATTATATTTTTCCACGATCGGAACTCACCATTTACTTTTACATATCTATATGTTTTTTTTTTTTAATATTTATATATATTTTTATTTCAATGGGCATGACCCACCACTTATTATTATTATTATTAAGAAAAAAAAAAACCCACCGTATGACTTTTTTTCCAACATATGGAAATTTTTATTTTGCCCCTATGACATTTTTTCTTTTAATCCAACTTTCTTAATTTCTTTTAAAAATAACCTCTAATTGAAGATTTATTCACAATTTCTCTACTTCTAAAACTTGATTTAGACCAAATTAATAACAATATATTATATTTCAATTAATCTCTTAAGTCCAGTTAGATTGGGGTCTTACATTATGAATTTATGAGATTCTAATTTTTCTATCACACATGTGAAGGTGGAGTATACTAACTAGTAACCACCATGAGCTCGTATACCTTAAGGCCTTGTTTGGTTCACAAGAAATTTTATAGGATTTGATTAAAATTTTCCTATCCTGTGTTGACTTGTGTTTGAAGAGACTTGGTAGGGATTCAAAACATAATCCTTGATGTCTTGCATCCTCTTGCCTTGGGATTTAATATTCCTAACTACCATGTTAGGATTTCATAGGTTAGTATATGTGATCCATTAATTACTCCGACAATTTTCTTTCCTCTTTCCTTTTACTATCTTTCCACTTTTTTTTCCCCATTCTTTTTGGTTCAGTGTTCTAAAACTCATGTAATAAAACAATCTCTCTTCCCTTTGGTTTCTTAACATATCTACGAATCATCTTCAACAAATCAAAATATAGGTGTGTAGACTGAAATCTCAAACTAAAAATATATTATATTGAAGTATTTTGTTTACTTTATAATTTTCTGTATTTTCTTTCTCAAATAAATTCTTGAAAAATCAGTATAATTTTCTTTAAATTGGAAAATGATTTATGACTCCATGTAATTATATGAGAGACTTATGATAGTGTCATGATCTTAACTAGTTAAGATATATACACTTGTATTGAAACTAATCTTATGAAATCCTCACATCTATCATTAAAAAAAAAAAAAAAAGAAGGAAGAAAGAAAGAAAGAAAAACCTAAGTCATTACACCAATAAATGCTATTTGTACAAAGTAACAACTGAAATGGCCAATACTGAGAAATTCTCAAGTCTCCTTGGAAAATTGGGGGCAGTCCAGTAAAAAACGTATGACTTCTTGCAATCACTTGACGCAAATGTGATCAGAAGACTAGCAGAACGTAGACAGACTTTTCCAAATAATACTTTTGACTTATAATGTGTGTAATAAATTAATGGTCCTACACTAAAGAAAAAGACAGGAGGCCTATTCCTCAAGCTCAAGTGCTTGTTCTCTGGTGTGACAACCAAAGTACTATCGCTATGTCCAGCAGTCTAGTTTTGCATGCTCGGACAGAGCATATTGCTTTAGATCCATATCTTGATCGAGAAAAGATTGCACAAAAGCAGTTAGCTGTGAATCATGTTCCATCATCCGATTAAATAGCTGACATTTTTATTAAAGCCTTATCTATACCTCAGTTCTAGTATTTGTGCACCAAACTCACTAGTTGAGTCAATGTAGGAGTCCTAATCATCAAAGTTAGTTACAATATACATACATTATACATACATATATGTACATACTCACATAAATCACATTTTAGAATTCTCTCTGATTTTCTATTCATGTTTCTTCTTCACTTTTTACTTGTTTTCTCAACAAAGTGACAATGTCTCATAAAGTCTAATGGTCCATTCTTTTTTCTTCTTGATCTCATTTTTTTTTTAAACTTATTTTTAGGAAATTAAGGAATTTTATTTCCATGTCTTTTTTGGCATGGGCAAAAATTTATGTATCCTAACAAGAAAGTTAGTTGAGCCTAGCCAAAAAAATTTTCTTACTATGTGATCCATTCTTACTTGTAAGTAAATTTAACCCACAAGAAAAAGAATTAATGCACATATTTTCTCATTAATATAACATCATAAACTCTTCTTGTATATTTTTCAATCATAAAATTACTGATATTATATGTTATATTAATAATGAGAATATCGGCTTTTATAAAAAGGTGGTAAAACATGTCATAAACTATACATTATGAATTTACGAGATTCTAATTATTTTATCACACATGTAAAAGTGGAGTATACTAACCAGTAATCACCATGGGCGCGTATACCTCAAGGCTGTTTGGACAAAGTAATAGCTGAAGTGGGCAATAATGATGGAAATTCTCACGTCTTCTTGGAAAATTGAGGGCAGTCCAATAAGAAACCTATGACATCATGCAATCATTTTCTACAATCCAGTACTGCAGGTAGTGAGAACTTGACGCTAATTAAATAAAACGAAAAACCAATAAAGTCTTATGGTCTTCGCCGATAAAGTCATGCCCCAACCTAAAAGTTTTATAGTCTTCGTCAATAAAGAAAACTCTTATAGTCTTCGCCAATAAAGTCATGTAATTGAAAACCAATGAAAACGATGGTGGAAGACTTGACCCAGGTCTCCGATTTGCAAAAATTTCTACAAACTCTTATAGTCTTCGCCAATAAAGTCATGCAATAAAACAATGGTGGAAGACTTGGCCCAGGTCTTCACAAATAAAGTCATCATGTAATTAAAAACCAACGAAAACAATGATGGAAGACTTGAACCAGTCTCCGGTTTGCAAAAATTTTTAAAAATTGGTGGGATGCTAGTTATAAATAGAGAATTTTGTGAACTATCATTACAATATACAAACCAAAAACCATGGCAAGAGAAATAAACTTGGAAAACATACTCTTCCTTGTTTTTATTGTCCCAGCTTTTAGCATTTTCGCTTTGCTACCGAGTGTCGCTTTTGCTTCTACTGAAGAGGCAAAAGCTCTTCTCAAATGGAAAGCTAGCTTTACAAACCAAACACAGTCTAAGCTATCTTCTTGGACCCTGCTTTCTCACAATGCCTCCAACTTCAAACCAAGCCCATGCCCTTGGTATGGAATTTCATGCAATCCTGCTGGCAGCGTAGTCAAAATCAACATGTCCGAATCTGGCTTGAATGGTACTCTTTATGACTTTCCATTTTCATCTTTTCCTAGTCTTGCATATGTTGACCTTGCTATAAATTCACTCTTCGGCACCATTCCATCTCACATCGCAAACCTTTCCAAACTCATTTATCTTGATCTCTCTATTAATCAATTTTCAGGACAAATCCCAACAGAAATTTGTCTCCTCACAAATCTTAAAGTCTTGCACCTTGTCGAAAATCAGTTCAATGGTTCCATTCCTCTCGATATAGGTCGTTTAGGATCTCTAGAAGATCTTGCCTTGTATAGCAACCGGCTTAGTGGTCTAATTCCTACTTCTCTTGGTAATCTTAGGAACCTAACATATTTGTATCTTTATAACAATTCACTTTCAGGTTCCATTCCTCTAGAATTAGGAAATCTAGAAAATTTACTTGAGCTTTACTTAGACACAAACAATCTCAATGGTTCGATTCCTTCCACTTTCGGAAATTTGAAAAATCTAAGTATCTTGAATGCATTCGACAATAACATTTCTGGCCCAATTCCCCCCGAAATGGGAAATTTGAAGTCTCTTATCTCTCTAAATCTTTACTCAAACAATCTTTCTGGTTCAATTCCAACGTCATTTGGTCACTTGACAAGCCTTGCTACTCTTTTGCTTTATGAAAATCAACTTTCAGGCTCCATTCCTAAAGAGTTAGGATATTTGATATCTCTAATTGATCTAGAGTTGAGTCAAAATCAACTGAGTGGTCCCATCCCCTCATCCTTTGGTAATTTGACAAATTTAGAATTGTTATTTCTTCGCGACAACAGGCTTTCTGATACCATTCCTTCAGAGATAGGAAATCTCCTAAAGTTGAAAGTGCTACAGTTAGATAGCAACCAGTTTACCGGTTACCTTCCCCAAAACATTTGTCGAGGTGGGTCACTTCAAAATTTCACAGTATTTAACAACCAGCTTCAAGGTTCGTTACCAAAAAGCTTGAAAAATTGCACAAGCTTGATCAGACTCCGTTTGGATGGAAACCAATTCACAGGAAATATAGCTCAAGACTTTGGTGTTTATCCAAATTTGAATTTTATAGATATAAGCTATAACAGGTTTCATGGTGAAATTTCATCTACTTGGGGAAGGTGTTCGAAATTAGTTAACGTACAGATGGCGGGGAATCGTATCTCAGGACGCATACCACCTGAAATTGGAATTGGAACTCAACTACAATCACTGGATCTTTCTTCAAACCAGTTAGTTGGAGAGATTCCAAAGGAGCTAGGAAAGTTGACTTCTCTTATTAAGTTGATGTTAGGTGACAATCAACTCTCTGGTCGTATACCTCCAGAAATGGAGTCATTAACTGATTTGGAGAGTTTAGACCTATCCAGAAACAATCTGAGCAAATCAATTCCCATATACTTGGGGAACTTCATCAAGCTGCATTTATTGAATTTGAGCCATAATGAATTTAGCCAAGAGATTCCAGCTCAAATAGGGAAGTTGGGTCAATTATCCCAGTTGGATTTAAGTTATAACCTTCTTGGAGGAGAGATACCATCACAAATCAGCACTATGGAGAGCTTGGAGCTGTTGAATCTCTCCCACAATCATCTTTCTGGTTTCATTCCAAAGGCATTTAAAGAAATGAAGAGCTTGTTACATGTGGACATATCCTACAATGATTTGCAAGGTCCTCTTCCTGACAACAAAGCATTTCAAGATGCTCCGATAGAAGCATTAGCAGGGAACAAATATTTATGTGGCAATGTTCAAGGACTAAGACCATGCATTCCTGATACCAGATATAAACACCCGTCGAGGAGAAGTCATCGCAAATTGGTGTTTTCAATCATATTCACTCTTCTAGGAGCTATCCTACTTGTGTTTGTTTCTATTGGAATGTACTTCATTTTACAGAGAAGAAAGAATGATGCTTCAATAGAACACGGTGAAGAGCTGCTCTCTGTATCGGAACTTGATGGTAAAATCTTTTATGCAGACATCATAAATGCAACCAAAAATTTTGATGTTGCATATTGCATTGGAAAAGGAGGATGTGGAAGTGTCTACAAGGCTAAGCTACCATCTGCTAGAGTTGTAGCTGTGAAGAAACTCCATTCTCTTCCTATTGGTGAAAGGACTTTGAGGAAACAGTTTATGAATGAGATAAAGGCGTTAATAGAAATTCGACATCGAAACATTGTCAAATTTTATGGTTTCTGTTCAAATGCACAACACTCCTTTTTGGTTTATGAGTTTCTTGAACAGGGTAGCTTGGCGTCAATCCTAGCTCAAGAAGAAAAAGCTAAAGAGTTGGATTGGTCTAAGAGGTTGAATATACTTAAAAGCGTGGCTGAAGCCTTGTCTTATATGCATCATGATCGCTCACCACCAATCGTTCATCGAGATATATCAAGCAAAAATATTTTGCTAGATCAAGAATATCATGCGCATATTTCAGATTTTGGTACTGCTAAGCTTCTAAAGCTAGACTCTTCCAATTGGACTGAACTTGCTGGCACCTATGGATATGTTGCACCAGGTACTCTAAGATCACTATTCTTTTACTTTGAGGTGTGTCTTTTTATTGCATAAGTAGTTTTAGACTAAACAATACTTTATGCCTAATGCATGGTAATGATTTTCCTTTTCTTCCAGAGCTTGCATTCACGATGAAGGTAACAGAAAAATGTGATGTGTATAGTTTTGGGGTATTGGCATTGGAAGTGATTAAAGGAAAGCATCCTGGTGACCTCATTCCCTTTCTGTCATCTCCATTGACCAGACAGAACATGCTACTAAAGGATGTTTTAGACCAACGCCTTCCAATTCCACCACCTGAAATTCAAGATGAAGTGATAAATGTGTTAAACATTGCGATTACTTGCTTACAAGCCAATCCACAATCTAGGCCAAGCATGGACATGATTGCTCCGTTGTTGTCAGTCTGATCAATAGTAAATTCATATGATGAGAGATAACTACGTAAAAGACTGTCAAAGAATGCATGCTGTACAAATATATTGTAGTGTTTGAAGTATTAATATTTCTTACTCTTGAAAGTATCTACATGAATGTAGTTGTTAGTTTTCTAGTGCTTATGACATAAAGTATGAAATGGGATGTTTCTTTACATAAGTGAACTCATTGTATTACATACGTATTTAATCGAGATTCATAAATTGTTATGTATGTATAAACATTCCACTGAATACATGTGAACCCAATTAGACTGTAGTTGTATCACATAGAAATTAAATAAACAAAATTGTAGA
Source organism: Litchi chinensis (assembly GCA_019925255.1). NCBI lineage: Eukaryota > Viridiplantae > Streptophyta > Magnoliopsida > Sapindales > Sapindaceae > Litchi > Litchi chinensis. Next base: position 8,266,003 of record CM034467.1, read on the forward strand.
AATAGCAAAGATCAATAATGCTGAGTAGCCAATCTTTTCTATCTTAACTAGGGCTGGTAATTTGGAACACGATACGACGAGTTGACATGAAACCAACATGATTATTATTGGTTAGGGTTGAGCATAAACGGGTTGGGTAAATAAACGGGTCAACCCATCAACCTATTTACTAATTGTGTCGGGTTCGTATTTTCTTAAACGGGTAACAGGTTGACCCGTTTAATAGGGGTAAAAAAGTAATTTCATATTGGAGGGATATTCATGTAATTTTAGTGGTAAATATATATATTCTTATATTTTGGATTGTATTTGTGGATGATTATATTTTTTTTAGGTTTTGGATTATATTTGTGAATTTAAGAGGTCTTGTATATCTTTATTTTAATTTTGTTTTTTATTAGATTTATATTAAAATTTAAATATATTAAATATGGTTGAATGGATTATAAATGGGTCATTAAACGTGTCGGCTAAACGGGTCACTAACAGGTCAATAAATGACCCGTAAATAAATAGGTTAATCGTGTCGTTTCCGTGTCAACCCGTTAATAATCGTGTCGTATTCGTGTTGAAAGGGTTTGACCCGTTTACTAATCATGTGGTGTTCGTGTCAGGTCGTGTTCGTATCGTGTTCATGTCGTGTTCAACCCGACTCGTCAACCTGAATTGCCCCCCTAATCCTACCTTATTCAAACCTATAATGTGTCATTTGATGAATGAATATATTTTTCAAGTGAAAGAAATAATCATTAATGAGTATCCATTAATCAATTGACATATTATGAGTTAGGATGCAAGGTAAGATATGTATTCAAATCTGGCCGCTAGATTTCCATGAATTCAAATGTGAGAGGCATAAGAGTTAAGAGTTTCTCAAGTAGTCCTCCAAATCTCCTCCCTCAACAAACACTGGCTCTGCACTGATACTTTCTGACTAGCAATGATGTTAACTTCTCTCAAGATATGGAATAATTGAATCAAAGTAGAGTAGCAATTATCTTTAATGTTTTTTGTAAATTATTTTTACTTTTTTAAATCAAGCGAAATCTATAAGGATGAAGTTAAATCAAATTTCTAGTAAATTAAGGAGCTTGATTAAATATATATTTTTGGAAGGTTAATTTTAATGTTACATTCATAACCCATTTGAACCAGGAACACAGTTCACTACATCCAATCCTTAACAAACCATGGTTGCCTTTGGTTCATGTTTCATGTGGGCACATAAATTATTAACTAGGTAATTGGCCACATGCATCATATCTTTGTTTAAATTTTGTATCAACTTAAATGATAAGATTTTATAGTTTATATTATTTTTAATATCATTATTCATCTATTATTTTTTTAGTGTTTATATATGTTGGATATATTTGAGGGTGCATAAGTGGGCTGGTAAAAGTCTAACGAATTGATCTAATGAATTGACTCAATAGATAAAAGCCTAGTTTATCAACGTTCAGCTCGCTGAAACGAGCTCTCAGTTTCCTATTGCAGTTTTTAGGTCATTGGTCAACTATAGTCAAGACTGCCTTATGTTCAACTTTAGGTTGCCCAAAGCAAGGTCTAACTCGTAGCTCGAAGTGTTTATTAAAGAAAATTTTCCAAAAAAGTAATAGCTAAGTTGAGGAAAAATCAACTATCAAAATTGGAAATAAGATCAAACTCCTATTTCGGCGAAATCTATCTCTAAATTGATGGACACCAGTTTTGGAAGTATAATTAGTGTAGAATTCCTTTATATTCATATTGTATTCAAATTGTAACACTCCACACTATAAATAGGGGTTAAAAATTCTTTGTATACAATAATAAAATAATATACTGTGACTTTACCAAAATAACCAGAGAAACAGTCGTAGATGTAGGCATTTTTTGAGCTGAACCACGTAAAAAATTTCCTTGCATTCGTTGTTCTTTTTTTTTTTTTTTTTTTTTGTTTTACTTTATTTGTAGTATTGAATCAAGAATTTTGGTCGACTGAATTTAGACGTCGATATTTTGGCACTAGAAGAAGGGCCTAGACTACATTTTTTTGAATTTTTAGCTGCATGAAGAGAAAGAACCACCACAAGTTCTGACGCAGTGATGATCAACTAGAAAGACAAATGAATCAGTAATAGCGTGACATCCAACCGATGGAGGATATAACTGCACCCATGGCAGACGCGTCTCATGTCTCCACAAACGGTGCTGCCGTAGGTATGCCTTCACTAACTCCTCGCCAACCAATACTGATGGTCCCTACAGCCGAGGGGCTATAGGTGTGGCACCAGCAGCAGGAGGCGTTGGAAAATACAATGCGGCAACTTGCGGATATAGTCATGGTGCCAGCATAAGCCCAAGCAAAAAATGCGCCAAGACCTGAAGTTGCTGCTCCCAGAGAAATTTATTAGTAGCAACGAAATGAAGTGTCAGCTCCTGAAAGACCCATCAAAGATGTGCCACAACCTGGAGACTCAGTTCGTTCCTCCAACTTTTGTTCGAGAGCTGAAGGTCACTGAGCTCGTGAAGAGGAGGAAGTTCCGCGTCCTGTAAGCTTAAGAGTGAGGGTGAGCCAGGATGGGATGGGAGCTATCACGTGGAGGTTGGTCACAACCGAGTTCAAATCGTATCTTGGTATGAAGAGAATGAAATAGACAATCAGCGACGTATAGAGTCATACCTAGCTAGCGGCTCACAAAGGGTTAGTCAAAGGTACATACCAGATCGCCGCTCTTCAGGTCGAGAGCACAGGAGAGGGCATAGGCCTTAGGACCCAAGGACAAAGGAGCTTCTTTAGAGGGTTCAACAACTTGAGGCATGCTCTAGTACCTCAAACCAGCGTGATTAATATGGGAAAAGGACCCCATTTACTAGGAAGATCGAGACACATCCCCTCTCTCACAGATTCAAGATTTCTAACATTCCTTAGTATAATAAAGATAGCGACCCTTATGATTGCCTAGATATATTCAATGTCCAAGTGGATCTTTAGACAGTCAATCCGTTAGTCAAGTTTCGTGTTTTCCCAACCACCCTAAGGGACGTTCCACGGACCTAGCTTAAGAGTCTCCCAACTCGTAGCATAGATAGTTGAGAGAAATGTCAATGAAAGTTCACCAACTAGTTCAGAGCTCTAAAGAGGCAGTTCATGCCATTTTGTCACCTCGCCATGGTCTTCGAGGGACAAAATGAATCGCTGAAAGATTACATTACTAGGTTCAGATGCGAAGTCAACAATGTAGAAAACCCTTCAGATAAAAGCATCCTACTGCGATCTCAGCTGGGTTTCGCAAGGATAGGAAGTTATATGAGAGCATCTACAAAGCTTTAGTGAAAGACCTAGGCGAGTTCTATGAGCGATCTGTTAAGGAGATCAGATGGGAAGAAACCTTCGACCCTAAGCAATCTAACTAGAAGTGTGAAGCAAGCAGTTCCAACCAACCAAAGAAAAGAAATAATAGTGAGAACGAAAGTGAAGGTCAGAATAATGACTTAAACAATCAGATCGCTAAGAAGTCGAGAATGAGATCAGAAACAAACGACCTCAGCGTCAAGGTCGTCATAATAGCTACAGCATCCTGTCAGATACACAGGACAGGATCTTTACAACAAAGAGGAATAGGGAGAACTTCGACAAGTCTAATCTTATGAGGTCTCCTTTTAACCTTAAAAACAAGAGCAAGTTTCATGCTTATCATAATGAGGTTGAGCACAATACTTTAAAATATTGGGTGTTAAAGGACGCCATTACGGATCTAATCAAGAGAGGTAGCCTGAGAAACTATATAGTGCAACTAGCAAACTTACAACCTTAATAGCAATGACCTCAACAACCATCATCATAACTAGCACAACAGTAGGCCTAACAAGCTCCTGAACAAGAATATGAACCCGCAGTGAGAACCATCTTCATCATACATGGTGGCATTTATATAGCATGTACATCCAACAGGTCACATGAACGTTACATACGAGAAGTGAATCATGTCCTACTCATAGGTCATAATTTCTTAGAAACAAAAAAAGTGGAGAAAAAACACAAGGCCACATTGAAGTAAAACAAATGAATTGAAAATAAACCTCGCAGCAGGGTTAATCAGTTCAACAACACTAACCTCAAAATGAGATTTAAATATCCATTACAAATGACCTCATAAAATGAGGTAAGTATGACATAAAGTCATGAAAAAATGTTAAACAGAAAAAGTTCAAACTACATGGGGGCTGTATCATGAGAGGTTGCATCTGGAGGTACTGCAACTTGAGTTGTCTCATCTTGGAAGGTAATATTTGAGAGCTCTATATTCTGAGGAGTTGCGTCTGGGATAGTTGAGGATTGAGCAGCATGCTCCTTGTACTTCTTCACCTCCACAACCACCTTCTCACCAAATAAGGAGAAGTCCAATTTGGGATGAACTTTCCATAAAATGTAGAGGAACATATTAAAGGTCTCTGAGATTTAAATATCCATTACAAATAACCTCCTTTTCAGTAGCCTCAGCTCGCTGCATGGCCTTCTCTAGATCGCTCTTGGCTTTGTTTAATTCCTCTTCACTCTTGAGGAGCTTGGTGGTGAAGTTTGTCCTCATAGCTACATGAGTATTTTCTTCACGAGTCAGAGCATCCTTAGCTTTCTCTCTAGCTTTTTTAGCATTTTTCGGCTTGGTCTGAAGAAGTTGCTCTAATTTCTTTATTCTTTCAGCCTCCATAGTCATAAACGCAAGATTGTCCTTCAATTTTTTTCTTCTCGCTCTCGAACTCTTTCTTTTTCCCCTCAAAAGCTAGAACTTCTTGCATCTGTTTCATCGCTCCTATAGCTGCTTGAAATGCAGCAAGTTTATTTAAACCAAGCAAGAAAGCAAGAAAAGCAAAAGTATTAGAGATTACCAACAGCTTGTGGCAAACTATGTAACCAGACAAGGTATCGCATCTTAAACCCTCTTTATCCAGGTTCTTGACGGTGTTCTCCAGGATTCCAAGCAAATGGTCGTGGATGACGTTGAAGTACATCCCTCCTAGCTCGTCTTTAGATTGTGCCTTGGCTTGTAATTTAACTCTTTTCTCTACGACCATAGGCTGCTTACCCTTATCTACTTGTGATCGCTTGGTCAGAGGTGGTTTGGATGCTGTCTTCCTTTTTGCTCCACTACTTAGAGTAGCTTGAACCTTACGAGCAGAAACTCCCACTTGCTCATGTCGAACTTCAACCACCTCTAATTGCGAGATGGGGACCTGGGCTTATAAAAGTTATGAAACCGATGCTGAGGTAGTCATCTTAACAAAGGCAACAACTAAAGGGGCTATGGACTGGACAGATCGAGTAGAAAAAGGCTTCCAAAAAGTGAGCTTCACCATCTCTAGAGTTTCTTGAGAGACAAGAACTGCCTCAATTTCACCAGCAACGTCGAAGGTAAGGGCGAGCTCAAGTTCACTCTGAATTTCGATGCCCCTCTTGTTATCAAGAAGTTTGATGTTTAGAGGAGGAGCTAACTGGTGGGCCCTGAAGAGCTCATTGTCAAATGTGTGATTGGTTTTTCTTTCCCTCAAATCCGCAAGTATCCTAAGAGATTCAATCTCCTTCTTTGTAAGGACTGTCCTATCTCTTGTCATGTCTGTGAGGTAAAACAAAAAGAATTAAAAAAAATATTTGTTGTAGCTCGCAGAAATCAGTCCTATTTGTCTATCTGGACTAAAGGCAAAATCGAAATTTTGGAGCTGTTTAAGGGAAGGGCCAAAAATGTAAAACCAACTTGACTTGCAATCACCTATGTTGGACTTGCCCTTCACGTTGCCTTAAGGTAGGAGGTCATTAATGTTCGTTTTCCAATATGTGAGATAATAAATTCTATCTTGCATTCCCTTTTTTAAGATACCGACACTCTTGATACTAAAGAGGTGGCAATAGATTCTTGGGATTGCAGATGGAAGACCGTTTCTAATGAAGACTAAGACTAAAGACGTGAGCTGAGAGTAAGAGTTGAAGGTTAATTAGAAAGGGTTGAGCTTTAGCCTATTTAGGAGGTTAATAAGATAGGTGAGAACTAGAAATCTGAGCTCGTGCCTAAGATGATAGGTACTAATGGCAATGAACCTGTGAGGAGGATAGATTGCATGGTCATTAAGAGAGGGCAACATGACACGACAACTTTTGGAAAGGTAATATTCTAAAGCTATCCCCCCCAACTCCTTATATTTCACGCTCGAGGCGCAGCGGATAAATACTTCATGAGCTCGTCGTTCCTCAGTGGTCTGTTGGAACACCATAGGGTCAGCTTGAGCTACAAATTCCTCAATCATCATCTCCTATTCTGTATGACCGATGTCTACGACCTGAAGACATTTACACATAAAAGGGAGCAGTTAGGTCGTTACATTCAAACCATACCTAAAAATCTAAGTTTTTAATTATTTAATAAGGGACTTCCTAATCTATAGGTCACAAATACCATACAGATCACTAAGGCCATGAAGGGCTTGACCTACGAGCTAACGACCTATAAGCTGATAACCTACTAATATCTCATTCTACACCTTGCATATATAGTGTTACAAACAACAAACAGTCCACAAAGGGCCAGTCAACAAGATCCAATAAAAAAGAAATGAAAAGTCATAACTAATAACAAGCATGCAACATCAAGAATATGAAACATTCAAGTCAATATCAAATCTAGAAAAAATGTAATGCATACAAAAAATGGAAACAAAAAAATCAAGAGTTGTTTATGGAGACTTACTATAAACATAGTAAACTTTAATCGCCTAAGAATAAAGACGATGATATTCAATGGACGTGTGTTAAAGAAAGCGAGAGAAGAAGGAGGCTTAGTGGTGTCTAAGTTTGAAAATGGCATAATAAGAGGGAAAAGGAAGGGGCTACCACTTATATTAGGCATAAGACCGTAACCGTTAGATCTAAGAGCTAATCGACCGCTTTAGATCTAATGGTGCTGTGCGAGTTAAGGGACTTGTCGGTATGGGTTGTCAGTTGAGAAATGTGTGCATTAAATGCGTATAGAACGAGACGTGTAAGTGTTGCGGTTACCTAAAGAGTCACCATAAGTCAAGTGATGGGATAGGATTTGAAAATGCAGTATGATAAGTTGTGACACATCAGCTTTTACTAGTGAGCTTGAGCTCCCAATCCGCAGATTGCACTGAGAGCTGGGGGGCTGATGTTGTAGGCATATTTGGGACAGCATAAATAGATTGGTAAAAGCTCAATGAACTGATCCAATGAATTGATCCAATAGATAAAAGCCCAGTTCGCCAACGTCCAGTTTTTTGAAATGAGCTCTCAATTTGTTATTGTAGTTATCAGATCTCTGGTCAACCATGGTCAAAGCTACCTTATGCTCAACTCTAGATTGCTCAAAGCGAGATCCAGCGTGTAGCTCGAAGTGTTCATTAAAGGAATTTTTCCAAAAAGGCAACAGCCTAAGTTGAGGAAAGTCAACTACCAGAATTAGAAGTAAGATCAAACTCTTATTTTAGCGGAATTTATCTCTGAATTGATGGACACCGGTTTTGAAAGTATAACTAATGTAGAATTCCTTCCTATTCTCATTGTACTCAAATTGTAACATTTCACACTATAAATAGGGGTTGAAAATTCATTGTATATAATAACAATAAATAATATATTGTGACTCTACCAAAATAATAAAAGATATAGTTGTGGACATAGACATCTTTTTGGGTCGAACCACGTAAAAAATCTCATTGCATTCATTGTTCTTCCTCTTCCTTTTCTTTTGTCTTTGCGTTTGTTTTACTTTATTTACAGTATTGGATCAAGAACTTGGGTCGATTGAATTTACAAGTCGACAGTATAATAACAAAATTTTTTTAAAGGGCTACAAAAATGTCTAATAAAGTTTTTTGTAATGTCTTGTTGTGTTGGAGATTAAAAAATTTGTTTGCCAATTGTCATGTTTCGTTGTAATTTTATGTTTGTAGATTGTTGAATTTGTTTAATTTGATGGATTGTTGAATATTTTATATATTGGATTAAGACTATTAGTGTTTTTGGACATAGTGTTGTATTATGGATTGTTGAATTTTCTGTTTAGTGTTTGTGGATAGTAGTGTTGTAAACATCATCTGTTACCAGTAATTATTTGCTGATTATTTGCTAACTAGCATCCAACCAGTCTAATAACCCCCGGATCGAAGGTCCTGATCACCAGAGTGAGTAATTGACCGAGTTGCCGAGTAATCAGTTCAACTTGACACAAAAGCTGACAGACCCTTCTCCTTACTTGGCCTGCCGGTCGCCTCACCCTCCAGGGAATATCTGATCCAACTGGAAAGTTTCCATGAAGTTACGTTGTTTACTTTTCAAAACTTCTCTAAATTTTCATTTAATGCAGAAAACGCGTGGATTTTTTTTTTTTTTTTTATTTCAAACATTTACAAAACAAATTTATAAAAATTTAGGTAGCATAACGACTATTTTTCGAATATGTCACCCTCCAAATTTAAAAATTTAACATTTCTATTTCAATCAATTCTTCACTACTGGGCCTCAGACCCTCAAATTATTTTTCACAATCCAACCACAAACATTTTTCAATTTGAAATCTATAAATGCATTTTATTTTCATTTAACATAAAAATATAATTTCATTCATCGAAAATTTAATTTTATAAATACAAAATATTATATATAACCCAAAATATAATTTACAACATATTCACCAAAAAGTTGCATGTAATGCATGACATACACTTTCAAATATAAACTTATGCAGTGATATCTTTGCGTCAGGCCACTTACGCGTCCAATGGAGCCTCTTTTGATTGACGGCTCGTACCTGCACCTAGGGAGGATTTTTCAAAAACACATGGGAAGAATGGTGAGTATAAAACTCAGTAAGTGGATAACCTTTAAACTAAAATATCATTTTCTAAAATATATATATCCTCCCAAAAGTAATTTATAAAACTTATAATTTCTTATAATTCTTATTAAAACTATGAAACTAAATAAAGCTTATAAACATTTCTTTGTTTTTCGAACTTGTAATAAATTTCTCATTTAATAATCTTCACGTCTAATGACGTGTTTTTCTCTTTTAAACTTGCCAAAGACAATCCAGGGAAACTTAGCTCTATTGTGATAGAATTTCTCATCATTACTAGAGTTTGGAAATGCTACCATGTGTAATCGCGGATGCGAGAAACTTTGGGGTCGCGATTCCCTCCCTAACATCAGACAGATCTACACTATCATATATGTGTAGAGGGCAACTCATAGACTCAGACTCAACCCCCCAAGTTTGTGACTATCCTAACCATCTTGTCATACACGCAATGATACTACGATCGGGTATACTGAGGATTAGGGTAAACCAAAGGTGTTTGAAATCTTATTCGACATACTAAAAACTCTTTCTTTTCTTATAACTCATGGTTTGAAACTAAAATTTTATTTTTCTAAGGCAAAAGCCTAACTTTCATAAATGACTTTAGCATGTCTAATTCTTGCATATATTTACTTAAATCTACTAGCTTGCTTTGATACTAAAATAAATAACATGCTAAAGTTTAAAAAAATCACAATCATAAAATTTGTGATTAAAACAAAAATGGTAACTTTAACAATTATAAAACGAGCATTTAAACAACAATGGAATTAATAAATTATAACTCATCAAAAGCTTATAAACACTTTAAAAAATATAACTACTCACAAATTGCTTCCAAGACTAATTCACCACTCCTTCAAGTCATCTTTTAGCCTTTAAACTTTCCAACACTTTAATCCAACCACAACCTTAATTTAGAATTCATAACACACCATATTAATAACTCAATTAAAGTTCCACACACCAATGTGAAATTTTGCTATATTCTTGACTAACCTTTTCAATCAACTTTCTAACTAAAACTTTTCATTCAAAACTCATTCAAGTACCCAACAATTTACTCAATAACTTTTCAACATAATAAACACTAACTAACCACTTAAATTACAATTCAATATATGCATTCAATACTTTCACAACTTTATCATAATTCCAACCAATATTTTAAGATCCATTCCTTTTAATTTCTTTTGCACCAAAGCACTTAAACACATCATAAACATCACCAAAATAAATTAAAAGGATTGAATGATAATTTACATACTCATTATTTACCTTAACCAAAATTAACACCCGAACTTTCTATGTCAATTTTTCTTATATTCCTTTAATACCAATCAACTCATTTCCATTCCAAAACATCATACAACCCATTCAAACATTAAAATCAACTCAATTACATAAACTTTTCCAGGTTGGCCACTTACTAATATATGACAAAAATCAATCCATTATCTTCATTTCAAGCTCAAAATCATACCCAAATACATCAAATAATCATCAATTGCACCATTAAAGCTTTAAAATCAAAATTTATTAAATTTCATCAAATCTATACATCAAACCCTAACTCATACCTTACTAAATTCTTGACCAACACTTGCTTCACTTCTCCTTCCACTTCCAAGCTTAATTTGATGATGATTTAACTCTATTCATGCCATAAATTTCATAAAAAACTCATTAAATCATCAAACTTTAAAAACCTATGAAAATCAATATCAACTAACATCGAAATAAATCTATTTAACTTACCAATTCTTCTTCACTTCTTTTTGATTCTTTATGGATGATAACAAGGGTAGAAAGTAGGTGAAAACCCGCTTGAATCCTTGGCCTCTTCTCCTTCTTCTTCTTCTTCTTTCTTCTCCATGGTTCCCTCATCTTTTTTTTTCCTCCTCTCGATTCTGCTCTCTCCCTCACGGTCTGCTCTCTTTCTCACGTCTCTACTCTCTTTGACCAAAAATGCCCTTTTCTTTCATCTCATCTCACACTTCACTTTATATACTTCATCCACCAATTGACCATTTTGCCCTTGAATGATCCCTACAATAACATTTCTATCCCTTATTACATTTTTGGTTGGTCACTTAAATAAAAATTATCTATTAGTCAACTTAAAATTTTCTTAACCATATATTTAGTCATCCAATTGACCCTAAGGTGTCATTCCCTCATTGGTTCATTCAATTTCACAAGGATTGTGCTTGTTTGACACTTATCTTTTCATACAACTCTTTATTAATTCCTTAAACTTAAAATTTAATTCTCATTCACCTTTAATAAATTTCAAAAATATTTCATGGTCATCTTATCATCAAATTGACCATGCAAAACTCTAATTATGTGTTTTAACTTTCAATTTCATGCTTTGAAAAAAAAATCAATTGGTTTTAAAATCAATAATATTCATTACTTTTCAACAAAGGTATTTTCGTCGATTAATCTTTGGAACCTTTAAAATCCACTTAAACAGACTCATTTTTACTTCATTTAAGTTCCATTAGTCTCTATTACTCGCTCTAAAAATTTTCGATTTTCCAAGGTCTAACTCAAAATTCACTATTCACCCGGAAAATACTATTTCTCATAGGGAGATGAAATTTTGGGTTCTACAAAATGGGCTGGAAAAAAACTCAAAAACCACCAAAAATTAACCAAAAAGTAAAGCATTTAAACAAGAAACAAAATCTGATTGTTAAATCAAAGACTAACATTTGTTGATTTGCACTACAAAACCAAGCGAAGGACTAGTAAATCATGGTTGTTGTTATTGAACTGTTGAAGGAATCGTCCATCAAGAGCAAGAGAGATCAGAGAGGGAGAGAGATACTTGATTGTGGTCACCACACTGGTGGATGAGGTTCAGGTCGGTGTCGTCATCTCCGTTGTTCATTGCCATCACCCCTACTATTGATCTGATGGATGACAGGATAAGGTCACTATCACCAACACACACGAGATCGGCAGGAGAAGAAGAAGAACGTTGATTGGAAGAAGAAGAAGAAGACGAAGAAGAAGAAAAGAAGGAAAAAAGAGAAAAGAGAGGTATGTAGTAGCTTTAAGTGAGAGAGAAGGGTGAACGTTTTTGTGTGTATTTGTGTATATATATGTAAGGTAAAATTACATAAACTACTCTCAGGTTTGATAAAATTATATCAATGTTTGAATTTTGGCCCTTATATTTAGAAAAGTATCAGTTTACATCTTTAGATTTCAAAAAAATAATAATTTTCCCTAAAATAGTACTCATTGATTAATTCTCGATTACTCATTGAATAATTGATAAATTGGTAACCTCTATCTCACCTGTCAATTAGCGAGTAACAATTTCTGCAACCTTGACGGATAGTAGTGTTATATTGTGGATTGTTGAATTTTTTGTGTTGGATTGGAACTATTTAATTTGGATAATGGACAGTGTTATAATAGCTATTTTACAGGATTTATTGGCTTTCCTTTTCGGCTTTATTGCTTGTTAATGGGTGGGCCTATTTAATTTGGTGTTCAATTATTTTATTGAATCATTGGCAGGTTGGTTTTTTGTGATTTGGTGTTAAATTTATTTTATTTTGCATCCATGTATTTTTTTTTTTATTGCACCCATAAAACAAATAACAAGGGGGGCTCATATACATCCTAAAAAAGTTAAAATAAGTAGGCCCAATAGTAAATAAGCCATAAAAACACTTGAAAATTGGCCTAGTAGTATGCCTAAAAAACAAGCCTAAATTTGGGTCTAGACTTGAGGAAACTTACCCAAATCAAATAGATCCAAGGGTGTTCGGTTCTAATCAATTCTCCCCTCTAAAATCACCATGTTTGGTTCTTAACATATGTTGAGAACCACACAGAACACCTATATGCCCACCTTAAAAGGCCATGACCACTTAGTTTTTTCTAATATATATAAAATATTATATAATTATGTCTTTACTAAGTAAAAATATTATAGAAACTACTAGTTGTATTGGTTCATATTATTTTGAAAAAGTAAATTATAAGTTATTTTACATATTAGAAATTTTTTCCATGAACTCACTTGATAATAGTATTATAAAAATGGTATGAATATAGTCTTTTTATACATTAATGGGATAGTTTTTCATAATAAATAAATAGAACACAACAGAATGCAGCATGCCTACATGTCCTCTATTCCAATACTACCTTAGCAGTCAATAATGTATTATATCTCGGTGAAAATTACTCTTAGATTTTTTAAATTCAGTACCATGATTGGGCTCGTTTTTCGTAGCCAACTCTTTGTCAAGCACTCATTAGCTACATCATTACATTCATGGTTATTCTTTACTTGAGGACTTATATGCCAATGCTAATTCCAGTACCGCTTTTCCAGAAGTAGTTCGAAAATTTACCTCTAGAATGGATCAACTGTGTACAATCATGTTAATGACTAAGTGCATCTCCAATACTTTCATAGATTGTGTTTTTTTTTTTTTTTTTTTCAAAAGTCTATTATCAACATCAAAGAATTTGCTTCCTATATGACATAAATATCATTTGATAGATAATCAATTAAAAATTACTCTCTAATGCTTCCATGTATTTTCATTTAATGCTTTAATGTTTTTTGACTTTTACTTAAATTTGAAAAATTAGAATTAAATAGTTATTAACGTGTTAAGATAGCTAACTAAGAGACTCTTTGAAACTAGATGATCATGTTGACAATATCGATTGTTTTTCTTGTCACCTCAACTTGATATTGAAGAGTAATAATTGCATTATAGAAGTTTATTTTAACTCAATGTTTATTTATGGTATGTGGTATGTAATTTTTTCATAATGCATAAAAGCATTGAAAATGCTTTATGCAGAAGTTGGACTTGCAATATTGCATCTTTAAAAACGTAGGGTGAAAGTTGGCTAGATTTTTCTATGATGAAAGTTAACTGATCTTAATAATTAAAATTCTTGGTATAAATATAATTGGAAGATCAAATATTTCCTTTCAATATGGTGTCACTACAACAAAACAGGATTATCCATATTAGGCACTAAAGGCTTGATATGGATACCAATTATCCATACGGGGCCTTTAATGCTCGATATGGGTAATATTTTTTTGATTATTAAATTCAATTATCCATACTAAGCACCAACTGACTAGTATAGTTAATTACCCATTCTGGGCACTGACTCGGGATAGACAAATTTATCTACATCAGATCGAGGCTCGGAATAGGAATAAATATCCATACTGGGTGGGCACCCGGTATGGATATTGGATATGCCACGGGTCAACCCATACAATTTCAACATATCCATGCCAGGTTTGGCCGGTGTGGATATCAATTTTTCATATTGGGTGCTCACCCCATATGGATATTGCCTGTATCCATATCAGCAGCAACCACGCCAGTCGGGCTACCTAACATGGATAGTCAACCATAATACTCGGTATGGTTGACCTATTTTATTGTAGTGTGTGTTATGATTTTGTTATTTTCTTTCATTTCAAAGCTCCTAGGGCACGTTTACAACTTATATATAAAATTAAAATGGAATTAAGTTTTATGGGAAAGAGAATCAAGGAAAGGGAAGTTGATTTCTTAGGTGTGAGGGTGGTTCAATTTGTCTTTCTAAGAGAAAATTAATTTCTTATTAATTTGGTGTAGTGTTCATGTAATACATTTTCGTAAAGATTTTGTAAACAATAGAATTATCGATGTCGGATTTTGGTCGACCCAAGTACTTGACCCAATACTTGCAATTAAAACAAAATAAAAGCATACAACAAAGGAGAAAGGAGGAAGAATCGTGTATGCATGGTGGTTTTTACATGATTCGACCAGAACAATATCTACGTCCATGATTATGTTCTCTGGTTATTTTTGGTAGAGTCATAGTATGTTATTATTTATTGTCTATTTATAATGAAATTTCAACTCTTATTTATAATGTAGGGTATTACAATTTGAGTATAATTACAATATGAAAGAATCTCACATTAATTACACTTCCAAAATTAGATTTCACCATATCAGGGATAGACTCCGCCATATTAAGGATAGATTCTACCAATATTTTGTAACACTTGAAATTTTATGAACAGTATTTTTGAAGGAATAACATTCCGGAGGAATAGTATTTTAAGAGAAATAGTAATTTTCGGATGAATAATATTTTCGAATAAATAGTGTCTGCATGAATAGTAAACTTTTTTGGAAAACAGACCCCGAAGTCAAAAACTCTGGAATAAGTAATATAATCTAAGGAAACTGAGGCAGATCAAAAATGAGTCCGTTTGAGGTAAAATGAAACCATTTTCGGATTGGACCGAAAATTTGGAAGGATTTTCGAAAAATTTTAAAAATTTAGAGAAGTGTCAAAATGAGTTTTAAAATATTCAAGAAATATTTTAAAAACTCAAATGACATTTTCGAAAGAGATCCGGATTGAAATTGAATCAATTTGGAAATCGCTAAGGGCGATTTAGTAAGCTTATGGAGAGCCAAAAAGGGGTATGGAATGACTTTTAAGAGTTACAAAAGTTACTAGGAGTATGTAGAAAGTCCAAATATAGGCCATTAAAATTTTTGACAAGATTTCGAAAAAGTTCTGGAAAAACCGAATTTAGACGTTCCGGAAAAGTCAAATTAAAAGAGATAAGAAAGGATATACATGTGAGGCAAGCAACCATGAAAATGTGACATCTAGTATAAGAGATAAGGATGAGGACACTTGGCAAGATTTCATAAATGACATTTTTGTGATTTTGAGTAAATTTTAATGGCAAATTGGACTTTTGGAAGGCATGTATATAAAGTGAAGGCATGAGAGGATGAAAGCAAGAGATTCATTCAGTCAAACAAGGAGGGAGAAGTGAGAAGAGAGGAGAAACCGTGAGGGAGAGCCAAACGGAGAGAAGAAGAAAGAAAAGAAAGAGGAAGAAGAAGGAAAGGAAGAGAAGGCCAAGTCAAGGGGTTTTCCATCAACTTTTTCCTCTTGTTTCCATCCCTAAAGAATCAAGAAGAGGTAAAGCTATTAGGTGAGTTGATTTTTATGAAACTTCAAATAAATTGGACAGTGATTTTAATGGGTTTTTGAAGATTTATGTTGTATTATCTAATTGATGATTTTCTTGACGTAAGTAGAGGTTATTCCTCACAAAATCAAACTTGGAAGTGAAGGAGAATTGAAGCAAGACTTGGGTGAAAGATATTAGTGAGGTAAAGTGTTAGAGTTTTATGTGATTTATGAAATTAAATTCAATTTGATGGATTTTTGAATATTAGATGTTATTTGAGATGTTTTGGTGATATTTGGTGTAATAGAAATGAAAGAAAGTGATTGAATGTGTGCATGTCTCATGGACTATCAAAGGAAGAAATAATGATGTAATTCACTTGATTTAGTGTTTGATGAATTTTGTATGTGATTTGAGTTGATTTTAAGTAAATTGATGGAAAGAAATTGAGAAAATTAAATGGCTATGCATGAGATTCAAATTCAGTTAGAATAGGTACAATTGTGGATTGAATGGATTTTGATGCTCGATTTTGTGCTTGATGAATTTGCTATGAGTTTTGGGTGGATTTTGAGCTAATTGATGTAAAGAAAATGAAAAAATTGGGGTGTGGTTCATGAAAATGGATTTTTGCTAGAATATGGTGTAATTGTGTATTGAGTTGAATTGTTGATGTTTGATATGAAATGTTTTTGGATGAATTTGAGTGCATATAAGTTAATGAAATGAAGAAAATGGAGTTGAATACCTAGAGAGGATGGACAACTAAAGAAGAAGATAATGAAATGTTGTTGACTTTTTTAGTTTGGTGTAATTGTATGAGAATTAATTGAAATTATGTTAGCTAAGGGAAAAAAGAATTAAAGAAATGAATAATTTTCCATGAGTTTGATATTTGCTAGTATAAGGGTATATGTATATTTAATTGAATTCTTGAGGTTTGAGGTTGTTATGTGGTGTTTTTATATGATTTGGGGTTAATAAAAAATCAATGGAAAGAGGAAAAGTAAAGCTAGAAGTAGTTGGATGTATATTTGGTTAATTGCATGGAAATTGAATTATATGATTTAATTTAATTGTGTTGATGATTTTGCCAATGAAATGGATGTGTTTGAGTAAGACTTGAATTAGGGAAATGGTTGGAAAGTGGCATGAATATGAAATTAAAATTTGGCTAGTATGTTGATAGTAGTGAAATTGTGAAGGGAATTGTGAATTGAGTATGAATTTAAAAGGTTATATGATAGATTTTGGGGTTTAAATTGTGATTTATAGGTGATTGAATTGAAAGAAAAAGGATCAAGAAAGGGAGGTTGAAATGGGCAAGTAAATAGTGTGAACAAGTGAGTGCCTTTAAATTATTTTCGAAAGTTTTAATCCTAATTGATTTTATGTTATTTGTTATGCTTATGAAAAACCATATTTACAATATTTAATGTTAAATTTTATTATATGTGATTCATTTAGTTTTTGAAACGAATATATAAGTTGAGAAGCTATGATTTGTTTAAAATTCATGCTTAAAATGTTGGGAAAGGTAGTTTAAACTAAATGAGTTTTGACTGAATTAGTTGCGTGAATATAGAAATGTTTTATATTAAATATGGAATCAATAAAGGAAATATTCTATATGAAATGTAGATTTGGCGAATTGAAAATGATTTATGAAATGAAATTTAAAATCTATGGTACGCCTAGTTATAATATAGAAATCTCTAGTTTGGGTTGAGTACCCTAAGCGTGCATTGGCTGAGTCAGGATTGTTAGTCAGTCACTAACCCTACTAACAACGGGAGGTAACCGTACCGAGTCAACTAAGCCAGTCCATCAGTGAGTCATCCAATGCATGTATGAGTTATATTATTAGCTAACTTCCACCCGAACGAGGACAATTCCATTCCGTAGTGAGGACAATTTCACTATGAAAAACTAAATTGATAGCCTACTCGAGGTAACATTCTGGGATGGCCCGAGTGAGAACAATTCTGCTCCAAATATAGGGTACCATGTGATACAGACCATCAGTGGTTTATTTGTTTTTTTACTGAAATGTTTTTATAAATTAATATTGCCACCACTGATAGATGTTTTGGATAGAAAATGGAAACCATGGAACTTTCTTAAAAATTGATTTATTAAGCATGAATTTATTGGTATTGAAATTGATTTTATAGAAATGAATCGGGAAATGAGTTTCCAAAGAAATTAAACTGATTTTTTCATTTTAATGATTATAAAATGTTTTTTTTAAAGCATTTAGGGATGTTGTCTTATATGAGTAGAACTATCAGGAAACTTCATGACACTCACTGAGCTATCAAGCTCACATATATTTTATGTTTTATAAATAAAAACCTCCTTAGGTGTAGGAACCAATGATTAGGATAAGCGCTCCCTTTCCTCGAAATATATATGCTGGAGAATTTAAAGATTCTATAAAGTCATGTACATTGCATTTTTGCATTTATAAAAATTGAATTGTATAAAATTTTATGTTGTATATATGCTTTTGAATTGTAAGTTTTATAAGCTTTACCACAGTTATGGTAATGTATTGTTTAATGACGTTAAAATGACTCTATAATCTTTTGTATGCGTATGAAATTTTGAAATGTTTATTTGTGATTTAAAGTCTTTAATCTTGAGAATGAATATTCATTTATGAAGTGTTGAAATCGATTCGATTTGAATTAGAATTTGTGGCTAGGAAATTGTTCTGGAAATAGACCGGAGGTCCAGATTGGCAGTGGAGTTGATGATTGAAATTTAGAAGTGTTGAAAGTTTTTAAACTTGCAAGGTTGCACGATCGAACAACAGTCGTTATGCTGCCCGAATTTTTATAAAATTATTTTGTAATTGTTAAAGAAAACTATATATTAAAAAAAAAAAAAAAGTTCCCCACATTACAGCTAGAAGTGAAAAAGTTTATAAAAATTTGAAAAGTTAACGACTTAACTCTACGAGAATCTTTCAGTTGGATGAGACATCGATTGGAAGGTTATTGTAGGGTTGCCGGGCAAGCTGCCTATGGAAAGGGACCTGTCACATTTAGAATTTATTTTCAATTCTGGTAGTTGACTTCTTCTCAATTTGGGCGGTTGCCTTTCTGGAAAATTCCCTTAACAAGCGCTTCGGTCTACAAGCTAGAGCTTGCTTTAGACGACCTTAAGTTAACTATAAGGCAGTCTTAATAATAGTTGACTAACGATCTAAAAATAGTAGTGACAAACTGAGAGCTCATTCCTACAAACTGGGTAATGGCGAATTAGACTTTTATTTACTAGGTTAATTCATTGGATCATTTCCTTAGACTTTTACCAGCCCGTTTATGCTTGATAATATACATGAGACATGAAAATATTAAGGTCACTGGCATGTTTACTTGTCAGGGATACTTAAGAGGGAAGGGAAACTTAATTCTTGATTTGTGATCCAAATATACCCACAACAAGAATCATAAATCAAGAATTAAGTTTCCCTTCCCTCTTAAGTATCCCTGACAAGTAAACATGCCAGTGACCTTAATATTTTCATGTCCCATGTATATTATGTCATTGAGAGATAAATTGCATGTCAAGTAAGCAACGTTAATAAAAAATTTCAATATTTCTATGAGAAAGAATCAATCTAAAGATATGGTTATCTGAAAGAATCAATCAAAAGAGATGGTTATTTGACATTTTGTTGGAGAACAAAGTAAAAAACACAATCAATATTTGATGTTGTACTCAATAACAAACACAACAAATATATAAATATTCAATACAACAAGAATATACTGCTTGTAAAACAATGGACATATAATAGAAGACTTACTTGAAATGAAAAGATAAAGGCTTGCACTTGTGTTGCAATGTCCTAAAGACAATATTCCATCCCTTTTTGGTGCTTGAAGGTTAATGATGTTGTCTCCCGGGTACAACTATCAATGATCTTGGTTCTTAGCAGTTGAACTAAAACCCTATAGAGCCAAAGTTGGTTTTGTTAGTAAAATGCAAAAATTTTAAGGAATTTTTATATTGGATGAAATTTATTTATCAACATCTAAATGTATGCTTTTATATGCATAGAAGATTCCTATTAATTTGCTAGAAATCCATAAGCAAAAAATTGAATGGAAGGCGAATAGTTTCAACTCTTCACTTGAACTTTCATATTTTTTTTAGAAAATAGTGTGACCACCATTTGCATCGCGACTTGGTGGTCGTGACATCAAGTCACCTTACATTCTACCAAGGCGATGATTTACACTACTTGGTGCCACAACTCTTTGTTTGAAAGCTTGTATCGCCTCTACATTGACCACTACCTTAACATCGTGCTCCTCATATAGAGATACATAGGATTTGGAAGTTTGTAATATCGTTACATTGGCCACCACTTCCATGTCGTGCTTCTCATGTAGCGATCAAGGTGAACCCTTTTCCATTTGTTTCCATTTTTGCACTTGGTTTCCATTCATCATTTATTGTAGTTTCCATTCAAACTTCCAACACATTAACTACAAAAGATTTAACTATATATACTTTAATTATGTAATTTGAGAAGTTCTATTTCCCAAATAAATTGATTTAAATCTTCCTTATGTCAATTCTATATGTAAAGCAGATATCAAACTGCGACTTGTATAAATAATTATTTCAATGTGTGTGAAATTGAAAATTATGTTTGAGATATGTTTGGTTATGATTAATGGTTGACAGTTATTGACGAATTAAAGCGGCAAGCAGAAATTCAAATGATCAAGCTTCCAATGTAACTAAGAATAACCAGCTCGTATTGAAAGATAGGGGCTTATGTTGCATCCACAAATAACATTTGGGCCACAAGTTCAAATAAGATCCAAAGACCAACCGACTTAAAAGCCTAAAAAGGGAGTAAACTACTATAAAGCCTATCAACTTGTGACACATCAACATATGCCACATCATTAAAAGCATATGAAAGCTTAATTTCACTAAGACAATAAGTGTATCTTGAGGTTGTAGTGACATAAAACTTGAAGTACATCATCCGCTCCTTTATTTTTTCCTTAATAGCACAAAGTTCTAGAAACAGGCAATCTCTCATAATAAGAAGAAGATCTTCAAAGAGAAAACTTTCAAATTTGCACATTGATTTGAATGTAGATGTATTAAATGTAGATTTATATAGAATAGAAAAGAAATTTTATTCTTTCTTATATTTTACTGGCCAAATTGATTGTAAATAAGGAACTCTAACATTATATAAAGAGCCATTTGCACACACAAAAGAACGACAATTCAACAACAACCTTTTGGCACTAGGCAATCTTAGAAACCCTATCAACAACTCTGCTAAATTGCAATTTCTTCTTAAAAAATAACATAACTGTGAACGTGGGCATCATTTAAAGTGTCGAACCACGTTAAAAATTCACTTGTCTTTTTGTTTTGCTTTCTTATACCATTATTGTCTTGCTATTACACCATAATTGCACTCATTCATTCACCTTCAAGCATTCAATTTGCATTGATTCGAGTGTTGACCAATTTTTAACATCAACATTTTAAAGCTAGAGGAAAGGACTTAAACTTCCTAAAAATCTTTGGTCCTACAAGTTCACACCAAGTTTACTGTTTTTTTCACCTATCTCAAGTAATCAACAACTTGAACTTCTCAAACGTAAGGAGGGGCTCCTATAGAAGTGCACGACTACTTGGCCATCCAGCATGGAAGATGTAGCAGATTTAGTGCAGCATATGCCGTTCATTGGAAACTAATGAGAAGAGAATCATGGCCATGACAAAGTCAATCCAGACCCTACAATAGACTAGGATCGAAGGGCTATTCAGAATTTGTCTTTAATGAATATGGCAATTAGGCTAGCAAGAGGTCCAAACCCCAAAGTCATGGCAAATAGGCAAGGTAGGGCGAATGATGCACTACTAACATTGACTAAGACTTTTTGAGGTAGTGAAAGAACCCCCCCACAAGGCTAGAATTTACCACAAGGCACAAGACAATAAACAGGCCAGTATCCTCCCCAACAATCAAATTGGAATATGGATCATAACCATGGTGTCCTTTAGGGACCCATTAAGGGAGCATCCTTAAGCCATAGATTTGCAAGTAACAACAATAGTTAGGGATACCGTAAGGATGTTAGAGTTCTGGAAGGGTTGTACATTGCCTTGTTGACCCACATGATTACCAAGTGCTACTCAAGAGGATTCATCGCCTGGAGTGATGAGGAAATGAGAACCAAGACCGTTTTAGCAAGGGAAACCCATCGAGCTATGATATTATTAATGAGCCACTACTAGAACATTTCAAGATGCCTACTATAACCTCATATCAAAAGGATAGTGATCCTTATAATCATTTGGATGCTTTTAATGTGTAGATGGACTTGTTAACTATGGATGATAATGTGAGATGCAAGTGTTTTCTAGTAACACTTGAAGAAACTCTATGAAAGTGGATCAAAAAACTTCCAGTCAAGAGTATAACATGTTGTGAGCAGTGTCAAGAATTATTCCTATGACACTATCAAGCCTTAAGGAGGTAGCATGTGCTTTCATTCCATATGGCAACCATTTTTCAAAAGAAAAGAGAAGTGTTGAAAGACTATATAGCTCTCTTCTTATTGGTCGCAAAATTAACAAATAAATTTATTTTAATCTTACAAGTGCACAAATTATTTTATTGTGTATAGATTGCAAGTAAGGGTTGATCCCACAAAGATTTCTAACCAACTTTTAAGTCCAAATTTATTTTTAACCTAATTTAGAAGTAATTAAATTAAAAGAAGGGGTTTTGAATCAATTTTCTAAACTAAAAATTAAATCACATAAAAAAATTAAATTGGAGAAAAATCAATAGAAAGAACTTAGTTAAGACATACTATACACCACTAAGCAATCCCTCAATTCATTCAATAATATTAATGAAGTAATCCATATATTAATGCATGACAAAGATATTCATGACAATGTAATGATCATACAGTATGTCATGTTACTCCTTCCATAGTATGTAAATCATATGCTTTCTATGTAGATACATTTATTTCTAGTTGTTACCTAGCATGATATCTACTTAGTTTTAATAATAGGAATCCATTAAAAACAAAAAGAATATGAATATCACACAAACCCTATAACATGATTTCTATCTTAGATCTTTATGAATCAAAGTCTTTCAATTGATTTCTATGCAATTGATTGTTGTAAACTAAGAATATGTTCATTTGATATGAGTTTAAATTCTTACAACAAAAATCCTATAAACATGCTACTAAGATGGCCAATCAAAGAAATAAAATAAATAAAATGCAATTAAACATAGAGACAATGATTTCATCATGTAAAAACAATAAAAACTTCATTGAAAATAATGATGAATTGAGCTTATGTTTAGGGCTTCAATTCAGCCCTAACTAACTATAAAATTAGCCATATATGACTTTAAAACAATATATAAGCACAAAAGAAAAATAGAAGAAAGGAAGAAGAAAGCTTAATCACTATGCCAAAGCCTCTACTCCAGCAGAACTCTCCCCCCAAAAGCCTCTTCATTCTACAGAAACTTAGTTATTTATAGATGCTCATGTGACATCTTCTAGTTTGAAAAGAATTCAATCATTCTCTTTTGATTTGGATGAAACTTTGTTATCTCTATCACTTTGTTGATCAAATCACATCCAAATATGTTTGACTAAATGATTTGGGATGTTGCGAAGCATAGAAAGTTGATTAGGATAGCAAAAACAAGAGTTTTGGTTGATTTGAAATTGTCCCATAGCTGTCAGGTCCGTCAGCTCTTATTGCAACCTTGGATCGCGACTTGGACTCTCGTAACACTCTTTTGACAAGGCATAAACATTATTGCTCATTTATTGCAACCTTCAATCGTGACTTGCATCTTGTGACACCCCTTGTTTGTTTATGGTGAGTTATGATCACCACCTTTAACTTGGCTCAATCTCGTGACATCAAATTATGATGCTCTTGGCCTTAAAACGGCCACCTACTATCGAGCCTTCAATTTTTTCCTCCCTCATAATCCACCTTGCTGATGGCCTTTACTTAAGAATGGCGACTTATGATTGTGAGCTTTATCTAACGATTGTATCTTGCGATGTGTTCTGATTTCCTTGTGTTGAAATTGACTCCAAAAATCCACCATTTCCATTCATTTCTTCTCAAAACCCTAACTTAAACACCACAAACAATAAACAACATAAAAGCACAAATTCCACACAAAAACTTAACATAAATAATAGGTAAAATGGACACAAAATAATAACAATTATTAACCTAACACTCCTGTAAGGAGTTAAATTACATTGACAATCTCTATGATAAGAGTATCTTTATTGCAGTTTTAGCAGGACTGAATCAAAGTGAGAAGCTTTATCATAGTATCTATAAGAACCCTATTGAAACCTTTTGGGACTTTTATGATTAAGTTGCGATTTACATCGGATTAGAGGAATTCTTGAATGCCCCGGATTGTAAGGCTTGAGCAGAATTATGCAGTAGAAATATGATTGGGAAAAGGAAGGGAGAAAATGGGAAGAACAACTAAAGGAAGATAGCTTCCTCATAAAATGCAGACTTATTGTTGAGTCAATTCATTAAGAATGCTTACATCGTCAATGAGCAAAGAAAGTTCATAGGTCGTTATGACACTTATGCAAAACTAACTGATATCAAAGAAAAAAATTATATGGTTGAAAAGAACCGAGAGGATTTTAAAAAGCCTCAGTCTATAGGGCCCTATAGAGAACCAAAAATCCAAACAAAATTTTACATTATCATAATGATGCCATTATCACAATAAGGTTAGGCATACAACCTTAGATGTTATGTGCTTAAATATGCTATTGAAGACTCATAAGAAGACTTAGATTGCGAGAATATGTAGCTTGTCTAAGAACTAATCAACAATTGACGATTATTCCTTAAACAGCATTACCAACAGCTAGGAAAATCTACACCGTACATGAGGGACCCCTTATTACAGAAGTCTCTAATAGGTCGCTTGATCAATACATCATAGAGGCAATGTACCCAACGCTAATTGGTTTTCATGTAGAAGAAAGACCTTCAAAATAAGCTAGAGTAAGCATGGACTTATTACATTTACTAAGGTGGTTGCAAGGGGGATTCATCATCCCTATAATGATGCTCTTGTCATCAATGCTACCATTGACAATATCAATTTCCATCACGTACTGATGGACAATAGGAGTTTAGTTAACATGATGTATAAGTAGGCCTATGAATATATGGGCTATAGGATTGGACTAGTTAAAGCCAGCACCTAAAACCATTGTATGGGTTCACTAGTGACTCAGTATAACCACTAAGGTGGATAAATATCCCATTAACCTTGTGAGAACCAGGCCAACAAACGACTACCCTTATGAACTTCCTTATCATCGATTGCTCTACAGCTTATAATGTAGTGTTAGGGCAACTTGCCTTTAATGACTTGGAAGCAATTACATCTACTCACCATTTGGCATTGAAATTTTTGACCCCTAATAGAGTGGGATACGTACTGATGACACTAAAATACATCATATTTTTATAATAGATTATCTAGCTTTGGTGATGAATTCTTGAGTAAATTATGTTAATTATCTAATATTTTTGTTTTTTTTTTTTTATTCAGGTGAGTCATGTAAGGAGTTGGTGAATGAATTTTCAAAGCGAATACCAACAAGAAACAGTTTTATGAGCCGAAATAATATATTCTCATTATGAGTTTATCAAGATGAGCCCATAAAACAATTCATCAAGCCCAAATTGTTCAGCCTAACTTGTGAAAGGAAGGGACCAGTCCATATTGCAACTACAAGATTAGTACATGCAGCCCACACAAGCAAGACACTGGCAGTCAGCCCAAATCAAGTCCAACCCATATTTATTAAAAGGAGCCATGCATTGCATGAGTTGTTGTAATTACAAGGCCAAATTCGTGTAGCCCGTGAAGCGAAATTAAGGTCCAAATTGCAAGACCAAATAATAGTCCAATTCGTCCAGCCCATGACTCAATGCATCAACCTTGAAATTCATGCAATTAACTTGTCGTGCAGCACATGCAGTAGTAGATAAGAAGTTGGCAGCTTGCGAGCTGCTATCGAGAGCGATGGCTAGCGGTAGTGTCTCGCAGAATATCGCAAGCAGTAATGGCGACGTTGTCTCTCACGGAAAAAGCTCGCCATGGCTGTCGTGGGCTCCGAACGCAAGAGATAAGCCAATGACACAAGCTTGCTGCTGTCGCACGTATGGCTAGCGAGGTATAGTTAGCGACTCTAGGTCGCGATTGATGGCGGTGGAGTTATGGTACGTGATCATCAAGACAAAACTCGTAGCAGACAACTAACCCATATTTAGCAAGTAAATCTGACTGTGGAGACTTGGGCAGTGAACAACAAGCAGTTTGGAAAGGAAGTATTGCTCAAATTTGATTTGCCAAATGTAAAAAAGAAAGTTTTCCATAATTATTTTGGGAATTACACTTTAGCCGATCTGGTGCAAAAACTATATAAGGAGGGTTGTCTAACGTGATTCGACATATACATCCAACACAGCAGAGAAGGAGAAAGAGCTGCGAGCCAAAGAGGGAGCGAGTTGAGAGAGGTTTTAAGCGTGGTTTCAAAGGTGCTGAGGGTTCTTAGCTTTGTAGATTTTGGACGGCCCCTTTGAACCCATTCTTAGTCTATTGCAAAAGAGCTATCGAGAGCCAATATCGAGTCGTCATCCACAAGGGGAAGAAGCGAAAGTCACAGCATATTGGGAGTCAAATTGGAAATATGAAGTTCGGCATTGGGAACGAGGGGATCACGCCTATTCAATGAGATTTAAATATGTTGGTTGATTCTTGTTTTGATGATTTAATTTGTGAATTGATGATGAGCTAGATCTAAGATCTAGGGTTGCAGTACAGCCCTAAAACTATGAACTCAGCTATATATTATTGTTTTTAATTAATTTCTTATTATTGTGTTCTATTCTATTTTATGTTTCATGTTTTTTAATTAATTGACCACTCATTCAATAGATTTGGCAATCTTGAGTGCACTTGGAAAAGGCATTTGTGGTTTAGACCTAAGTAGGATGACAGTAATTGCATGGGATAGGAATATATTCATGTGGTTTATGTGATCATAATGAGTAATTGATACTTAATATGCCTAAGCTAACTGATAATCATAGCAATACAGTCAATTAAATAATTAAACCAATTCCACTTGACCATTTGGAAGAGACTTGTGGATAATTTAGAAATATTTGATCAATCACATGATGAGAATAAATTAATAATGGTAGAAATATAGATTGAGTGAAATTGTAACTCTAGAATCTATTCCCATTTGTTGTGAATTATATTAGTAATTAGTTTAATTAATTAATTAATTAATTATCCTTATTTAAGTACTCAAATTCCTTTATTTCCATAGTTTGGATAAGGTTTAGTCTTGATCAGTTTAGTACTTAATAAAAATAATTAGAACAATTCCTGTGGGAATGATACTTTACTTAGCACTGTATTACTTTTGGACCATGTATATTTGCATATATTTCTATTGTATATTTATAACAATAGAAAATAGCCCATCATTTAAATTAACTTATACAACACATTAGAAATTTATCCATCAGATACATGAGAGCTAGCAGGTCACTAGGACTTGTTACGAGAAGGCTGTCAAGTTGGGTTACCAAGGATAAAATTTGCCAATGGCACCTATAGCCCCTCAAAAGTAGAACTAGTTGCTTAAAATAGTTTTAATTTATCACAACTTTTGAGGATTTATTGAATTGCTAGTTATATTTGTTTTTATGTTGCTTTCTTTTATGTTGTCCAAGTAACGTTGGTACTGATAATTATTTGTTTCCAAAATATCGATTAAGCACTAATAAAAGTTTATTTTCTTTTAACTTGCGAGTTACAAACTCTTTCTTAAGAGTTGGGGGGTGGGTGGCTGGGGGTGGGTGGGGAGGCAGGGAGCTAATGGGATCTAAAGCAACTCGAGTGCACTTGATCGGGCCAACATAAGCTACCCTAACCATAACAAAGTTATAAGGTAAAAAGTGCCCCCACAGCTGATCGATACAGGGGTATCCAATTGTGGACATACATGACACAAGCCTATAAAAATCCTAAAGGTAGTAGAATTGGGTGCTTCAAAGAAGATATGACAATATCTTGCCTCCACCACCATTTTAATATCTAGGATAGCTCCACAACTGGGCTGCTCCCCTAACAGCTCCACAACTGGGCTCTCATGGGATCACTCCACAAGCAGGTGGTCATACATTATGACTCAATGAGGATATGATAGAACCTAGCCTCAATCAAATCATACCTTGTGAGATGTCGTATGGTTCAACAAGGACATAACAACACCAAACCTCCATTGCATCCCATCGGCGACAAAGTGCAACTAATATTCAAAGGTTGAATGAGGGCATGATAGCACCCTACCTTCGCCACTGCATGGCTCTAGCCATTTCCTTGTGGTAAAATAGTGTGGCTCAACGAAGACATAAGAGCACCTTACCTCTGCCACATCTTTTCGCATGAAGGACACTCCCTTTATGGAATACGATGACCCTATATGCAAATGAACTGCTTTATAAGCCGCCCTATATGCATGTAACTTGAAAACGACCTTATTCATATGTGAGTTGCTTTATAAGTCGCTCTGGGAGTATACAAATAAAAAAATGACACTATCCGTAGGTGAGCCTTTTTATAAGTTGTTATGTGAGTAAGCTGCTCATTTATAGGTGAGGCTACTCTATGAGCGAATAGCTCACCCAAGTGAGGCTGCTTCATAAGCGAACAGATCACCCAATAAGCAAACTACATAAGCAAATTAGATTTGTGAACACAATATTTTGCAGAAGAAACAAGGTCACGAACAAATCGCTTCATTAGAAAGAAATATCCAAAAGGGATTGACGGGTAAAACACCCTTACAAGTAAAAAGCTCATTAAGTGAGCCACTTAATTGAAGTTTTGCATGCAAATTTGAGCAAAAGAGCAAGTCAAGTTCAATGAATAAAGAGTTGTACAGATAGCTCATCGTAATACCGACTCTTTCAAAGTTAGTGACACTTCAATTTTGATTTATTTAACCATTAATTTTTAAAGTTGGTTCGTTGGCAACAGGGTTGCTAGGGTTAGATGGCAATGGCTAATGAAACTAGGCAACTAATAAGATGAGGTAAAGTTACAACATTTTGAGCAAACATTGTCAAAAGTTAACTGTTCCGATTCCACATAGAGAAAGAATTTAAACAAACATAATTAAAAAATAAAGAAGCAAGTATAGAGAGCTTATAATTGAGCTAGTTTAACAAATTCAAGTAATTCAAGCAACTCATAGACGTGCTGAGCTAACACAGTTCAAAAATACATCAAGTTTATGAAAAAAAATGGAAGAGGATAAGAGCTTTCATCAAGAAACGTGGGGCAAGAAGCAAATATGGACCAGAGACATCAAAAGACAGCTCAACTTGTCACGGTTACCATCCAGTTTCTCTTAAAAGAGCAACATCATCTTTATAACATCGACATTAGGAACAAATTGACTGAGTGGTACGAGCTCTTTTGTCTTTCTATCAATCCTGCTTTCACCCTCAACGTGAACCTTTTGGGACTAATTTTCAGAAACCCTCGCCTTAAAACACCTAATGATCTGGTTGATATCCTTGTAGAGGAAAGAGAAGTCGCAGTCTTTGTTGTTTAACCAAATCGTGTAAAATAATGCCATCAAAGCATTATTCACTATGGTTTCTTGCCTTTGCTCCAAGCGATTAGCCCTCTCAATTACCAAAGTTAGATCCTCTCTAAGACTATCAATTACTTTATTCTAGCTAGTCACCTCTCTTTTAGCATTATTGGTTTCACCCCAATATCACATTATCAAATCATGAAAGTATTTTTCCTTGTCTAAGGCGGCCTGACTTTACCGTTTGACCTTAGCACTTTCTGAGTGAGCTCGCTCATTTTAGTAGGTCTCAGTTTGCCTAGCCTAAGCAAGATCCTTGTCTAGCTTCTCCTTCTCAGCCTTTATAGCAGCTAACAACCTATGAAGCTCATCCTTTATCTCTCTCTATTTGTTATTTACCTCAAAGTATTCATCAAAAATCTTCATCATTAAAAATTAAAGCTGCATGGATGGGAAGAAGGAAAGACAATTAGGACGATATATATATTTTAAAGGTGGGAAAGGGGATGAAATTGTAAGAAGAGTGTCAAACCTTACCAATGGCAGGGGGTAGCTGACGTTTTAACCAACGGTGCCAATTGCCTTGACAGACTGATATATATGTGTATATATGTAAATACATATATATGTGTATATATATATACTTACATATATATATATATGTATATATATAATATAAGGCGGCAAAAAAATAAGGAATCAAACTACCCATACTTGCTGCGAAATAGGAGTGAAGATGTAATCAATCGCTCCTTTTTAAGGTTCTCCATAAAGTGGGCTATGGCTTTATAAAAGATCCTTCTCATAGAGGTAGCAAACCTATCCACTAACTATGTTCAGATTGGGTGAAAATCAGCCTCTTTCTGCTTTGAAAGATTGCCTTTCGGGAGAGCAATATTCTTTCCCTTTTCCTTAAAAGAAGGACACACTGCAATAGAAGCCTTCGTGGGTTGAATGACATTAGAAACTCTTTGCCTCTTCATTCTTTTATCATCAGTGGAAGCATTGCCAATATGAAAAGGTGGAGGAGGCTTCTTAGAAAGGGTGTACGACTGACACTAGATCTCCAATGAGGTGATGTAGGGCTAGCGGTTGTGCATCTTCCGAGGGCACTAGCTTCTTTGATAAAATTCCCTGTGAAAGGATCAAAACCGTTAACTTCGAGGCCATCTTAGCAGACTCACTAGCCTGGTTCTCAATATCCTCTTCTTTAACATAAAAAACTTGCTCAGCAATGGTGAGCAGGCCATAAGCTATGTAATTCTCTATGGCTACCAGTGTTTTGGCAGATCGTTTAGGAGGTTTAAGCTTGCAGATCTAATCTAAGACTTTTTGGTCATTTTCAATTACTCTAGGAACAGCAACCTTTAACCCTTTGAAAACCAAGAAAAACAATTTGTCAGCAAGAGCAAATAATATAGCAAAAGACATTCAAAATATAAAGATAAGACTCTTACAAGAATAAAATAAAATTACAATGCTTTATGGGCACATTTTTAACCCAAAAATATTGATATTTGTAATTCCTTGCATTAGACTTGATGTTGATGATCAAGTCTTTAAATTTGTTTACTTTGCAAGTTAGATAATAAAACCTCTTATTAGAGTTTGGGGTTTTCTTCAGTTGAAACAAATATTGGACCATATTCGAGCTAGGGACTAAGGTTCACACCTATGGAATAGTATGAAAAGGGTAGAGAAAAGGGAGTAGCTCTTGGTGAGAAATGGAAAGGAATCACCCTATGACGGTTTAGGATCACCTAGAATAAAGATGGAGAGGAAGCAAAAGACCACTTTGCATTTAGATCTCGTCCATGGTTGTGTAATGTTATGGGGGATGAGTAGCTAAGTCTTGAGGGCTAGGTCTTAAGAGACTTGTATCTACATGAAACTTAGGCTTAGAGGCCAATTTTATTACGGTCTGATCATTTATGATTATGGGAGCCCTGGAAAAAATGGGGTAAAAAGAATGACTAGAGTACCCATTGTGAGCAACTCTTTCAGTGGAAGCCACCCTAACCTTGCTTGAATCAGCCTCATCCACATCCTTTACCCCTATACTATCCCTATTTAAGGCCTCTACACTCATTCCCTCCTTTATACCACCCACGGGACATGGAGGACGAAGACCAACAGACGACTCGTGCTCCTTATCAACCCTAACCACATTCTTACGATGATTACAACCTTACATCTTCAATCAAAACCTATTGTCAATGCCCTTAGAGGTTATAGCGACACTATACATCAAAACGAAACGTGAAACATGACTATCTAATTTCCTGAAAATGCATATAAAGTGTTGAAAGTCATTCAACCTAAAGGTTATTCCACAAACGCTAGAGGTAACGACAAACAAAGAAAAATGATACAGACAAAACAAACAATTTCTTAGGCACCATGGCAATATATATATGTACTAGTCATCACTTAACAAGTCGTATTGAAAATAAAAATGACATCAGGCATGAAAATGTAGAAGAAGCTCGAGCTTACCTTGAGACAAACCGACGAAAGAGGTGCGGTGAAGTACTTAGGAGAAAGAAGAGAAAAACTCTGAGTGCTTGAAGTATTTTTAGAAAGGAAAAATAACAAGGCATGATTTTCTTCATTTTATACATGACACCATCACAACCATAAGATCAAAAATAATAGTAATTGTCACAAATCCAATAATTAGGAAGATGACTCACATCATGTTTACATTGATGAAATGAAATGATGCCTCACTTGTCTATACATTGCAATAATAGGATGTGACGGTTATGACTAATTGTTGACAATTGTTGATTAATTAGAGTTGCTAGCGGAAATTCAAATGATTAAATGTCCAATGTGAGTAGGAATGACTAGCTCGCACTGAAAGTTGAGAATTTATGTTGTCCAAAAATAGCACCTAAGTTGCAAGTTCAAATAAAGCCCAAAAGACCAACCAACTTAAAGGCCCAAAAAGGGAGTTAATTTTATGAAGCCTGTCAACTCGTGAAACATCAACATATGTCATATCATCAAAAGCATTTGAAAGTTTAATTTCATTAAGACAATAAAAGTAACTCAAGTAAATTAGCTCATGTAGGGAACAACACGAGGTTGTAGTGATATAGCAGCTCAAAGTACATCATCAGCTCAAAGTACATCATCAACTCGTTTTTTTTTTTTTTTTTTTTTCCTTAATGACATAGAGTTTTAGAAAAGGAAATTTTCCATCTTAAAAAGAAGATCACTTTAAAGAGGAAGCTGTTATATTTCCACTTTAATTCAAATATGAATGTATTAAATGTAAATTTGCTAACCAAATTGAGTGTAAACAAGGAATTCTAACACTATATAAAGGGTTCTTCGCACGAATGAAAGAGAGACGATTCAATAGCAAATTCTCAGCACTAGGCAATCTTGGAAACCACTAGTATAAACTCTACTAAATTGCAGTCCTCTTCTTAAAAAATGATATAACTGTGGATGTAGGCATCATTTAAATGGCCAAATCAAGTTAAAAAATTTCTTGTCTCTTCATTTTGCTTTCTTGCACTATTATTGTCTCACTGTTGCACCATAATTGCACTAATTCATTCATCTTCAAGTATTCAATTCGCATTGATTTAAGTGTTGATTGATTTTTGATGTCAACATTCCTAAAAACAGATTATATATATTTAACCTCAACATGTCAAACAACAAAGTTCAAGCTCCACATTTCACCACCAAAAAAAAAAAAAAAAAAAAACCCAATGTTCAAGCTCTATGATCAAATTTCTAATCACACAACCAAACCACACAAGAAATGCCAAAGATTACCTCTACCAATCTGTTACATTCAAGCAACTAATACTACAAATAACATAAATGCACATAATTTGAGTAGCCCACAACACACGAAACTAGAAAAAAAAAATCATAATTTTATCCACAAACACCCTCTCAAAGTTGACATATTACATGTTGTGATTTTTATATTTCTTAATGTGGGCTTACATATTAAATAACAATTATATTATGGACTATCTATTTTAATAGAGCCAAATAAGTGATATATTAATTGGGCTATAGAAATATCCATTTAGTATAGGCTTTAATGTGTAGAAACCTAATACTAATTAAATTAGGGTTAATGAGAACCTAATTAGGTTAGTATATAAAGAATATAATTAGGGTTATGGTCCCCAAGTCAAATCAACGTAATTTTGCTCTTTTTTCTCTTCCCCATTCAAGAGGAAAAATATAGAGTAACCTAAGGAGATTTGACTATGGAAGATTCAATCCTACTCAAGTTTAATAATATGGATTCAGGTATGTTTTCTATAATAATTCTTATTGATTTAATATAAGTTTCTAGATTTTAATATAGGTTTTAACCTATTAAGTTATTTCCAACAAGTCGTATTAGAGATAACTCATATTGAATCATTGAGAAATTAATTGGTTTAATTATTGTTGTTGTCGTGGAACCATGAAAATATATATTGAATTTCCATGCCTATTAACGATTATTGTTGTTGTCGGAATAAATATATAGTCTTTTTTTTTTAATTTTTTATGCTTTTCGCTATTGTTTTACTGCATGAAGCAAGAATGAATATATATATATATATATATATTTAATCGGGTTTGTTTTAAATATATATATATATATATGACAGTAGTGTGTAATATATAATATATATTTTTGTTGAGGCAAAAGATTGGCATAGGAATTATATATATATATATATATATATTTTTGTTGAATGTTGTGACTTTTATTTGTTTGTTTTTTTTGTTGTTAGCGTGAAAGTCAATTTACAAACACGAGTACATGTTTCAAGAATATATATATAAATATAAAACTAGTGGTTTTATTCTATAACCAATGGTTTTCGGATGAGTATTTATTTTAAGAAGCAAAGTTTGACTTTTGTTTGGATTGTTATGGAATTTTAGTTGTTGATATATATATTATGTCTAATATTTCAAAATAAATTAAATTAAAATTATATGTTATCAAAGTAACCTCTATAATGTAAATTTGTTTATTTTGAAATATTAAGATGTGTATGTCTATTATTTATGTGAATAATGACCGGCCCAAAGGAAGGTTATTATTTGGCCAAATAATAGGCATACTTGTGGTAATAAATATGTGATGATTATTAGGCTTTCCATGTGAGTAATAAGTCGGTCCAAAAAAAGGCTTACTACTTGACGAGATTAATTATCAATATTTGATTACTACACAGAGAGTACCACTTACAATTGATATTTATGTCAAAGATTAAATGTCAATGTTGTGCTAGATATCTTGTTTTAGGGCCCACCATTATGGAAATAATTTAATCATGTCATGTATGAATTCATTAATTGAGTATTCTTATCTTGTGATATGGTTATTAATTGTGAGCTTGTATTTAGTTTTGTTCTCAATTCAGTTACTACTTCAGCTTCAACAATAACTGCTAATATCAATTCTACTTCTGTGCTTAATGGCACGAATTTTAAGAATTGGAAAGAGAACGTTATGATTGTTCTAGTTGTATGGATCTTAACCTTGTGCTTCGGGAAGAACGACCGCATCTCTTAATGATAATAGTACCGCTGATGAAAAGGCGAGTATGGAGAAGTGGGACCGTTCTAATCGCATGTGTCTTATGATAATGAAATGTTCCATTCCGGAAATTTTTAGGGGCTCTATGTTTGAAGAGAAAAATGCTAAGAAGATCCTTGAGAAAATAAAACAGCGTTTTACAAAAAACGAAAAGGTTAAAACAAGTACCATTTTGGCTAACCTTGTTTCAATGAAGTATAAAGGAAAAAGAAATATAAGGGAGTATATCATGGAGATATCTCATATTGCTTCCAAACTAAAAGCACTAAAGTTACAGCTGTCTGAGGACTTGCTGGTGTACTTAGTTTTGATTTCTTTTCCCGTACAATACAGTAAGTTTAAAGTGAGTTACAACACTCAAAAGGATAAATGGACTCTTAATGAGCTCATATCTCACTATGTGAAAGAAGAGGAAAGATTGAAGCGAGAAGGTATTAAAAATGTTAACTTAGCAACTATCTCTAAAGACAAGAAAAGGAAAAGAGGAAAAGAAACTGTAGTTGGGACATCACAGCATAAGGTGCAAAAAAACAGGATGGGAAGTTTACCTGTTACTTTTGCAAGAAAGCTGGACACATGAAAAAAGAATATCTCAAATACGTCAATTGGCGTGTTAAGAAAGGGTTGCATATGGAGTCGACAGCCAAGTGATGCCGAAAGATTCATCTATGTGAGCGACGATAAAACAGTTGCAGTAGAGGCTATAGGAACTTTTAGGTTATTATTAAAAACTGGTAATTTTTTGAATTTGGAAGAGACTTATGTAGTACCTTCTTTTAAACGGAATTTGGTTTCAGTTTCTGTTTTGGACAAATTTAGTTATTCTTGTTCATTTGAAAATAATAAATTTAGTCTTTTTCAAGATTCGAATCTTATTGGTACTGCTTCTTTATCTTTGCATGATAACCTATATTTATTGAATACAATTGCCTCGATTAATGAAACTTTGCATATAAATTCACGAGGTACAAATTGAAAATTAACTGACAGGGATTCCTTCACACTATGACACAAGCGTTTAGGTCATATTTCTAAATAGAGAATTCAAAGGCTTGTGTCTGACGGGATTCTTGATGCCCTTGATTTGACAGATTTTAAAGTCTGTATTGAGTGTATTAAAGGGAAACAGACAAACATTAGGAGATTAGGTGCCAATAGGTATTTTGATGTCTTAAAACTAATTCATACTGATATTTGCGGACCATTTCTTATAGTTTCTTGGAATGGTCAACAGTATTTTATTACATTCATAGACGACTATTCAAGATATGGATACCTATATTTGATACATGAGAAATCTCAATCCTTAGATGTTTTTAAGGCCTTTAAAGTTGAAGTTGAAAATCAACTTAACAAGAAAATTAAAACTGTCAAATCTAACCGTGGTGGTGAATACTATGGTAGATATGATGGATCTGGTGAATAACGTCCAGAACCTTTTACGAAATTCCTAGAAAAATACGGTATCGGCCCGCAATACACAATGTCAGGCAAACCTAGCATGAATGGTGTTGCTGAAAGACGAAACAGAACACTTAAGGACATGGTAAGAAGTATGATCAATTATTTGTCTTTACTAGAATCCCTATGGGGAGAAGCATTAAAGACTGCAACATATATTCTTAATAGGGTTCTAAGCAAAGCAGTAGCTAAAACCCCTTATGAATTATGGAGGGGCAAAAAGCCTCATATTAGACATTTATATATTTGGGGTTGTTCAGTTGAGGCAGGGCCTTATAGGCCAAATGAAAAGAAACTGGACTCAAGAACTGTAAGCTGCTACTTTGTTGGGTACTCTGAACGGTCAAGGGGTTTCAAGTTCTACGATCCCATTACTAGAATATTTTTTGAGACGGGAAATGTGAGATTTTTTGAGAAAGTTGAGTTTGTAGGGGGAGATAAGATTAAAGACATTGTCTTTGAAAAGGAATTCATTTCTCTTCCTGCTATTGCTATTAATAATGATTAGGCTTCTATTCCTGACATTGTTCAAAATGCAAATCCGGAATATCAAGACAATGACGTTTGGGATCTCTTTGAATTGCCTGAAGGCGCGAAACCCATTGGTTGCAAATGGATATTTAAGACCAGAAGGGATTCAAAAAGCAATGTTGAGAGATATAAGGCTTGTCTAGTTGTCAAGAGTTTCACTTAGAAAGAAGACATTGATTACAAAGAGACTTTCTCTCCGGTTTCAACGAAAGACTCTTTCAGGATTATAATGACACTTGTGGCTCATTTTGATTTAGAGTTACATTAGATGGATGTAAAAACTGCGTTTCTCAATGGTGACATTGATGAAACAATATATATGATGCAACCAGAAAACTTTGTATCCGATGACCTAAAGAAAATGGTTTGCAAATTAAAGAAATCCATCTATGGTCTCAAACATGCTTCCCGTCAATGGTATCACAAATTTCATCAAATCATTATCTCATTTGGATTTGAGGTAAATAAAGTTGAAGATTGTGTATATCATAAGTTCAGTGGGAGTAAATACATATTTATGGTATTATATGTCGATAACATACTACTTGCTAGTAACGATATAGGTTTATTGCACGAAACCAAGAAATTTCTAATAAAGAATTTTGAGATGAAAGATCTTGGGGACACCTCTTTTGTATTAGTCATACAAATACATCAAGATCGAACTCGAGGTATCCTTGGGTTATCACAAAAGAGCTATATCGAAAAAGTTCTTGATAGATTCGGCATGAAAAGTTGTGCACCAAAAGACACCCCTGTAGCTAAAGGAGACAAGTTTAGTCTCAGTCAGTGCCCTAAAAATGAGTTGGAACGAAAAGAAATGCAAAAGATTCCTTATGCATCAGCTGTAGGAAGTCTAATGTATGCTCAAGTATGCACGCGTCTGGACATTGCGTTCATAGTGGGAATGTTGGGCAGATATTTAAGTAATCCAAGGATGGATCATTGGAAAGCAGTCAAACGAGTTATGTGTTATTTACAGAGAACAAAAGATCACATGCTCACATATCGGAGATAAGATAATTTAGAGATTGTTGGGTATTCTGATTCCGATTTTACTGGATGCCAAGACAGTAAAAGATCCACATCAGGCTATATTTACTGCTAGCTGGAGGAGCTATTTCTTGGAAGAGTGCTAAGCAAACACTCATAGCTTCTTCCACCATGGCAGCTGAATTCATAGCTTTTTATGAGACATTTAATCATGAGATATGACTTTGAAATTTTATCATGGGGCTGCGAGTTGTAGATTGTTTAGAAAGACCATTGAAGATATATTGTGACAATAATTCAATTGTGCTATATTCCAACAACAACAGAAGCTTTATGAAGTCAAAACACATAGACATCAAGTTTCTTGTTGTTAAAGAAAGAGTTCAGAGTCATCAGGTGGCTATAGAACATATTGGGACAAACTCCATGATTGCAGATCCGCTTACTAAGGGATTACCATCCAAGGTCTTTTATACGCATACTGCTCATATGGGTGTTATTTTGGTTGATGATGTGCATGTTTAGTGGGAGTTAGTATTTTGATGTTTTTTGTTAAAGACATATTTTATATTTATTTTCTGCAAAATAAAATATAAAGTTCAGTTATAAACTCTGAATGTTATTTGTGTTTGATCTCACTAAAGATTAAGGTATGACCAGTTGGAAATAGGCATGTTTGAGATCAAATTGCATGTAATTTCCATGCTACACATCCATACTCAATCTATGTCATTAAATATATTGGTGTGGTGACCATTGATGGACCTAGTTACGAATATATGTGACAAAGGTCGCTTTGATCCCATAGTAATATAGTTGATGGACCAGATTGTAATTAAGTAGATATTTCAGGACAGATAGCTTTTCAATGCACACTCAAGACTATAGATAATATAATTGTTTCAAGAAACATATGTAGCCCAAGTGGGAGATTATTCGGATTTTTATATTTCTTAATGTGGGCTCATATATTAAATAACAATTATATTATGGACTATCTATTTTAATAGGGCCAAATAAGTTATCTATTAATTGGGCTCTAGAAATATCTATTGGGTATGAGTTTTAATGTGTAGAAAGCTAATACTAATTAAATTAGGGTTAATGGGAACCTAATTAGGTTAGTATATAAAGAATATAATTAGGGTTATGGTCCCCAAGTCAAATCAATGTAATTTTGCTCTCTTTTCTCTTCCCCATTCAAGAAGAAAAATATAGAGTAACCTAAGGAGATTTGACTGTGGAAGATTCAATCATACTCAAGTTTAATAATATAGATTCAGGTATGTTTTCTATAATAATTCTTATTTATTTAATATGAGTTTCTAGATTTTAATATAGGTTTTAACCTATTAAGTTATTTCCAACATTACACACCTCCAAATATCCAGGAACAGAATTTCAAGCTCCATCATCAATCTTATGCATGAAACAAAACCATAAACGAAGAAAAACATACCTCCAGCGATCCCACGTAACTTGGGAATCCGACGATAGCGAGGAATCTGATGACCGAAAAAACATAAAAAAGCGCCCCTTTATGGTTGCGACATTAACGAATTATATCTAATTGGTGTGAATAGAATATGGAACTCTCCTAATAAATAGCATAAAACATTTTCTTCTGGAAGTTGCTACCTCTGAGATTTGTCTAGTCTTTTCTGATCTAATCTTCTTTAACTATTTATTTTTAGACAAAAATCTTTAACTATTTATATATCGCGTTGATTATAAATTTTAATGCAAGTGGTCCTCAACTAGATAAAGATTAGAAATGGTAATATGCTAATAAATAAATAACTGATTATATTCTTTTAAGTGATCAGAAACTGCCCTCTTTTTACTTCAGACACAAAATATAGGTATTAATGTTATAGGTGGTGAATGGAGATAGAGTTGTCAATTGATGATTTGTCATACTTAAAAATAGATGAACTTCAGACAAAATTGCTCTGAATTTTAATATATTCGATAGTCCGTACCTAAGAATTTTTTATGTTAAAAAACATATCCTTCCCACATGAGAGAGTTATTACATAATATTAAATCAGTCACATTTTGAAAAATTTTAGATTGCAAACAATCTCAATCCTATAGATGAACTCATGTTTTAGCTGTTTTGAAGTTCAGTAAAGAAAGTAAAATATAAATGACTGTGTTTGACATAACTTCAAGATGTCAAAGTAGATATTGTGGTGATAAAATTTCCATGCAAAAGCTTGAGTTCATTAATAAAGACCAAGACAAACGATGTACAATACTACAAGAGAAAGAAGCAAAGTTTAACAATAACAAGCTCACCAAAGCAATGAGTATATATAGACGGACATGTTCAAGCGATGGAGGAGATGGAGGGGCTTCCTCCATCATTTCAACTCCTTCAACAAATGAAGGAATCAGTTGAATTTTTTAATGTCGAAGGAGGTCAGATCCTCCTAAGGCGACATCAATGAATGTCGCCAGAGGAGGATCAGACCTCCTCCGGTGTTGAAGGAGTTGATCGACTAATGGAGGAGCTGAGTTCAGCTCCTCCATTGTCCAATGATTGCCTCCTCTATCGCCAAAGGAGGTTAGGCCTCCACTGGCTTCTTTGACAGTCATCAGAGGGGGCCCCTATTAGAGTCGTTGTTGGAGACCCTGACAATGGAGGATTCCTCCTTCGTCTGCACTAGTGGCTACCATTTTTCTTATTTGGAAATGGAGATAAATATCACTTATTTTCCCTTTCATTTTTTTATTATCATTGGACTAATACTTTGAGTTTTGATATCATCTACAAATGAAAAGTGCACATTTTACCTTGATGAATAAGACAAAAATGAAGCTCTCTTCTACATCCCTTTCTCTTTCATTTTTGTTTGAAATGAAGGACACAAATCCATTCTTATGAACCATTTTGATTGAGTAATTTATTTTGGTTTTGGAAGATCAAGATAGATACATGTTCTCCTCCTCGAAGTCATGAAATTTGTATATTCTTTTAGTCAAAATGGTGCTTGGATGGATAAGAAATTAAAGCTCAAAGTTCAGCCATTGGGAAGAAAATAAGGTCTAGTTCCACATTGAAAAAATAAGGGTTCCGAAATATTGGTAGGAATAAATACCGAATTATTGGAAATAGGTACCACATTGATGGAAATACATAGTGATTTCCCTTTTTGTTTTTGTTTTTGTTTTTATTTTTTTTTGTTTTTTGTTTTTTTTAACAAGCACATAAACCCAAACCCCCAAATTCGCCATTTCAACAAACTCAGATCTCTAATTTCATTTATTTCCTTTTCAGGAAAAATAAACCTCATAAACCATTCATGGACCTTATTTAAACCTTAAAAAATTACATAACATTGTCTTTTAAATTAACAAATCCACAATAAAAAAGAAAAAATCCATTGAAATACCAATTGATAATCATAAACCACCGTCATCATTGTCATCCCTCATCAATGTTTTTCTTCTTCTTCTCTTTCTCTCTTTATTGTTGTTGCTCTACCTATTAAAGTTGCCCTAAAAAGTGAGTATAATGTCGTTGCCACCATCATCATTGTCATGGAGGTCGTCGTTGTGGTTATCACCATTGCTCATCAATTGTTGTCTTCTCCTTCTCCTTCTCTCTCTCTCTCTCTCTCTCTCTCTACTATTGTTGCTCTGCCTATAAGTCACCCTAAAAAATGACTTTTATAGTAGGGGTATTTTTGTCCCAATCCAATAATAAGTGATATTAAAATTCACACTATTAGTCTAGTAACTCTATCACAAAACACAGTAGTATAGGTGTTAAAAAATATGTCCCTTTTAGCACTTTTTATTATCTTCAATTTCACTTTCAAATATATATATTTACTGAAATAAGTCCAACCTATCCTTGTCAAAACTTGTATCATAATATAGAATAAACACTTTGAGTAGATATTTATAATAATATTATTATTATTTTGTTAAAAAAAAATCAATTGATTTAATTAGCTATTGGATTATAGAATCAAAACTACTTATAATTAAACGTAAAACCTCGCAAGAGATAACATTCATAAAAGAGAACTCAATTTCTAACCATCTCAATCACTTATTGTTAAAGTTAATATGCATGTATTGTTCTAGCTATGCTACTCTCTGTTGTAAGTGGAGTAAGTATGTGTGTGTGTGTATACACATATATATTCACACAATTTTCATGTTTATGTATCATAAACCTCTCTTATATTCTTATGGCGTAAGCCAGAGCCTACCCATACTACCTGTGGAAGTCATGGGTTTTACTCATATAAGTCTCATTTATATAGGTTTTTCCCCATGCATGTACATTGCTCCCCCACGCATGTGGTAAGAGATAGATAAACAGTTTAGTAGACAGTTGTGGGTACCATCATTAGTTAATCAAAGAATGTTTGTCTGTCTGAAACCCAAACAAAATGTCCCAGATGATATTTACGTGTAAAGATATTTATTTTCTTCATGTGTCCATATGCCACATTTATAGTTAAAATATTTTCGCTTTCAATTGCCCTCTGGAGTCCTACTATAATCCTGGTAGCTTGAGGCACCCAAAAAAAAAAATCCTAAATCATTGAACCAATAAATGCTATGGTTTTTGTTGAAAACTAACCCATTTTTTATAGCCCATTTGGGAAATAGCCTTTTTTAAAAAAAAAATCCTTGCACAATGTCTCTTTTTGGACAAAAATGCCCTTGACCCACCCCTTTTTTGTTGGTCACTCTCTCTACCAAATGTTTCACTCTCTATTCCCAACCTTTTGCTCACATTCTCTCTCTAGGAATCCCAACCTCCGTTCAACCTCCTCCTGTCGCATGTCCACGCACCACCGTCGCACCTCACTAGCACACCTCTACCCATCGGCATTCACTCTCTCAATATCCAACCATTTTCTTTGACTGTTGCACCTCATCACCATCGCATCTCATTGATTGTCGACCTCCAACCACCACCATCCAAATGCCAACATGGAACTAGGGAAACCCAACCTACCGACCGTCATTCTCGCTCTCTCTCTTTGTAAGCTTTTTGTGTTATTCTCTCTCTAAGAATCCCTAACCCAATTCTCATTTTATAGGAAATAATAGCCACTTACTTAATTCAAGTTGAAAGTCATAGCTGCTTGTGGTGAGGAAAAGCCGAAACTGTACTGACACCTACTCGAATATTTTGTTTGAACTAAATTAATGTTGCTTCTGGTATAGGATAATGAGGAGCAATTTTTTCAAATTGAAATCAGCTTGGCATATTTGTATTTCACATGATTTTGTTGATGCTGTTGCAATGTGCTCTCTCGTCTCCATATCTTATGTTATGTTTTACTTGTTTTGTCTATTTGGTGTATTGCAACTTATATCTCAAAGAATGTGATCTGTTGTGTGATAGATTTTTGAAGTTTTATGCAATGCTGGCTGGGAAACCTTGTGGAGTGAAGTCAGTTATGGAGGAGCCTTTAAACAACTTCTGGTTTCTTTGCAACTGTCAACTCTTAGAGTCTGATGTTGTAAGATATTCTATTTTATCTTTCCAAATGTATCTTCCAAGTAGTAGGTTCGCTGGACGTGCTTACTCTGCCACCATCAATCCGCTCTGGTGCTTCAAGCTTCATCAATAATCTAGCCGTTCTTCGTCTCTCAGGTTTCTTTGCAACTTTCAACTCTCAAGTTTGGTTGTGAATTTGTTTGTATTTTACTTCTGGGTATTTTGTTTATATTGAGATTTTTAAGTTAGATTAAAGGATATGCTTTGATTGTTTGGATTTATTTCTCTGTGTAAGTGGATATTTGTCTGTGAATTTGATTGTTGGGTTATATAGTTCCAATCAGAGCTCTTTTGGATATCAAATATGTTGACCTATTTGAATATGCATATAATAGTGTAATTTTGTGTTAATTGTTCAAGTATTCATCTAGGTTCGACTCAATATCTATAAATCTCGTCTGTTTGGTATGATCTTTGTAATAATGTGATTGTTATTGAAGGTGTATTCCATTATCAAGAGATTGAATTTTGTGATTGATTGCTAACTGTGTTTATAATGTATAGTTTAGCTATTACTTCATTGTTTATCTTGAGCTTGACTAGTAAATTTTCTAATTAAACATATGAAACTTGCTTTTAGGTGTACAAGACTTGAGTGACTTGAATTTCGCTCTCTAGATCCCCCAATAATGAGGGTCTGTGTTGCTGATGTTGTTGAGCGACGTAGTTTGTGAGTTCATGAAGCATCACTTGCCACATCATCTCCATCTAATGCACACTGAGGCAACAATCCAAGCATTGCAAA
The DNA here is from genome assembly GCA_019925255.1 of Litchi chinensis. Classification (NCBI taxonomy): domain Eukaryota; kingdom Viridiplantae; phylum Streptophyta; class Magnoliopsida; order Sapindales; family Sapindaceae; genus Litchi; species Litchi chinensis. The sequence continues at coordinate 8,310,411 of CM034467.1, forward strand.
AAATGGCCCCTCTTCGTCCATGAGAACCATATCATCCGCCACTGCCTCCTCCCCTCTGCCATTTTTACGCTTTCCTCCTCCGTCTCTGTCCCCATTGGTCTGAGCACCTTTGCCACCTTCAACATCCTTCGCAATGGACAATGACTCATATTTGGATGTCAATCTGCCAAAAGATGTCTTCCAGCAGTTATTAACAGCTTCGAGCTGCTTGTCTTCATTAAAACAAACCCTAGAAACTCTCACAGAATCTTCTAGAACTGCCGCTGGTCGTGCCTTCCTCACCTCCCATGACATCCTCCCTGCAGTCCTCCACCTCACTCAATCGATCCCCTACCCCTCTGCCCGCGATTACTTGTTACCATCACTGAAGTTACTTAGAAACCTCTGTGCCGGAGATCCTTCAAATCAAAATTCCTGTTTCTAACCCGGATTTCGAAGTCATTTGGATAGGATTACAGGGTCTAGCCAAAATAGGGTCACAACTACAACCAACACTCTCATGACAATGCTTTGACCCAACCCGGATTTCGAAGTCATTTGGATAGGATTGCAGGTTCTAGCCAATGTTTCATTGGCTGGACAAAAACATCAGCAAGCCATTTGGAGCCGATGTTTTCCTGATCTGTTTGTTTCTGTTGCAGGTCTTCAAAGCTGCCAAACTTGTGATCCTCTGTGTATGTTTGTTTATACTTGCTATGATGGTTCTCCTGAATTGTATAAAGTGATTTGTGATATTTTGGTACGAATTATATGCACTGTTTGTTCAGGTATATTTTAGTTTTTTTAATATATATATATATTTTGTTTTTTGTTTTTAATTTAGTATAATAGAATAAGTCTTGATTATTATTATTATTTTTTTTGTTTTGTTTTGGTGTTGTTTTTGTTACTAGTTGGTTTAGGAGAAGATTGGTTCAAGTTACTTGTCCCAAGAATGTGTTTAGAGGATGCATATTTTCCTGTGTTGTTCTCTAAATTAAAGGATGCTAGTGTAGGAGATGATGGTTTTTCATCAGAGCAAGGTTTTCTTTTGAGAGTGGTTTCAGATATAGTAAATGAGAGAATGGAAGAGATTAGAGTTCTCGGAGACTTTGCATTGTGTGTATTAGGAATTTTTAGGAAATCTATTGGGCTTGTTGATTTTTTCTCTAGGGGAAAGTCTGATCTTCCAACGGATTGTGTTTTGGTCAATGTGCTTGGATACTCGGTAAGCATTTTGAGGGATGTTTGTGCGCGAGAGGATCCATTTGGTTGTGACAGTGAAGATGATGTTGTTGGTAGACTGTTATCTTCTGGACTTATTGAATTGTTTTTGTCTTTGCTTCGTGACCTTGAGCCTCCGGCTATAATTAGGAAAGCAATGAGAGTGAGTGAGAAGGAATAAGGGACTAGTTCGTATTCAGCCAAGATGTGTCCTTTTATGGCGTTTCGAAAAGACATTGTTGCAGTGATAGGGAATTGTGCATACCGAAGGAAGCATGTGCAAGATGAAATTAGAAAGAGAAATGAGATTTTACGGCTGTTACAACAGTGTGTTGCAGATGAAGAAAATCCCTTTTTAAGGGAGTGGGGCATTTGGTTTGTTAGGAACTTATTGGAAGGTAATGTGGAGAACCAACAGGTGGTGGCTAATTTGGAGGTTCAAGGGTTCGTTGATGTGCCTGAGTTTGTTGGACTTGGTCCCAAAGTAGAGGTGGATCAACAAACACGGCGTGCAAAGCTTGTAAATGTTGCAGCCAATGCTTCATGAATGAATTTCCTTGCTTCATGTTGATTAAATTGTCTTATACTGATCTCGTTTACACGCTTCACATTTGTTTCAGTTGTTGGTTTCTATACTTGACAAGAATTTGCGTAACTAACATGTAATCTTGATTAGTGGTATCATGTTTGTGCTTTTTCCCAGTCTGAGAAAGCATGCAAAAGTGCTAGATGGAAGAAGATTGGGAAGTGAAGAAGAACAGATCAGGAGTTTTTTAGGCATTTGAAACTTTATAGAGACATACACACCCCGCTTCTACCTTGAGATTGCATTTTCTGTACTACCTGTTGCAAGGAATTCTTCCATTTGAAGGAAAGGAGAGAGGGATATTTACATTTGATTTTATGTCTAATGTTGATCACAGATATGTATTTCTAATATATTCTGATTGTTTTGAGGGAGTAGTTATTTTTCTTAATGTTAGCACCATCTTAGCCAAAGATAAGCTCCTTAAGACGTTTTAAATGAAGTTTGAATGCAGGGAATTTATTGTAAAAGATGTCAATCAATTTTTATTTTCATCTTTTTTTATTATGAGTATTCAAATAATAAGGCTTTCCTTATGTGTGTCTATTTTTGGATATTTTAACTTTGACAGAGCATATCGAAATAAACTATTGCTAGCCTGAATAATGATATCGCATGACCTGTAGATACAGGTAGATAGGGTAATTAAATTCAGTTTATTATCATTTGGTTTCCCATATTAGAATCTAGCAAATTGCATGTCAAGTGAATTAAAAGAGGTCATTATGCAACATGATTCTCTATTTGTTTTGATATGGAAATTAAAACCAAGTCTGGCAAGTGACAGAGTTGGAAGAATCTAGGACTAGTCTCTTACAAGAAAACCAACAACTGGCAGAACATGCATCTAGTTTGCAGTTACGGCGTCAAAACCTTGAGAGGAACGTTTCCTCTGCCCACTCATCTAATAACCAGATGAAGGTTTGTTTTGGAAAACATTGAATGTTTTGGGGGTTCTTTCCTTGAGCAATGTTGCCATTTTGTGCATGGTTTGGAATTTTGGGTATCTTGTGAAAAGTAATTATTTTCTAATATTTTGTGAATGATGAAAAGGTCTTGTGGTGTTGATGTCTTGTAAAAGGAAAGTGGCACATTATTATTATTATTATTATTATTATTATTATTGTGCAATCACGTTATTATTATTGTGCAAATATTATCTCAATATGTCATCAGGTTACGTTTTATTGTCAAAGATTTCATGTGTGTTGTTACTTTAGTATTCCTACTATTTGAGTTGTGATTAGGCTAATGTGACATTCAAAATATAATTTAGTTGGGAAATTAGGCTAATGAATTAAACAATGAAAATATGAACATGAAACGGAAAATAACAAGAAAAGAAAAAGGAAAATGATGACCCCAACCTTCATTATCCAACTTGGGTGCTCCCAACCGGAAGGGTTTTGATATTCATTATCTAAGAATTATTGAAAGTACAAAAAAGAATACTAAATTCCAAACCTAGATACACAATTCCCAACCTTCGGGTTAGGAATCCCAACCCAGAGGTTGGGAACCTTTACAAACTTTGGGATACGATTCCCAACCCCTGGGTTGGGATTCCCAACTTTCGAGTTGGGAATGGAACTATCGCTATTCCCACCCAACCTTGTGGTTGGGATTTTCAACCAGAGGGTTAGGAATCCTAACCCAGAGGTTAGGAACCTTTCCAAACTCTAAGGTACGATTCCCAACCACTGGGTTGGGATTCCCAACTTCCGAGTTGGGAATGGAACTGCCACCATTCCCACCCAATCTTGTGGTTGGGATTTCCAACCAAAGGGTTGGGATTCCCAATCCAGAGGTTGGGAACCTTTCCAAACTTAGGATACGATTCCCAATCCCTGGGTTGGGATTCCCAACTTTCGAGTTGGGAATGGAATTACCACTATTCCCACCCAACCTTGTGGTTAGGATTTCCAACCGAAGGGTTATGATTCCCAACCCTAAAGTTGGGATTCCCAACCTAGAGGTTGGGAACCTTTCCAAACTCAGGATACGATTCCCAATCCTTGGGTTGGGATTCCCAACTTCTGAGTTGGGAATGGAACTGTCTCCATTCCCACCCAACCTTGTGGTTAAGATTTTCAACCAGAGGGTTGGGAATCCCAACCCAGAGGTTAGGAACCTTTCCAAACTCTATGGTACGATTCCCAACCACTAGGTTGGGATTCCCAACTTCCAAGTTGGGAATGGAATTGCCATCATTCCCACCCAACCTTGTGGTTGGGATTTCCAACCGAAGGGTTAGGATTCCCAACTCGAAGGTTAGGATTCCCAACCCAGAGATTGAGAACCTTTCCAAACTCAGGATACGATTCCCAACCCCTGGTTTGGGATTCCAAACTTCCGAGTTGGGAATGGAATTGCCACCATTCCCACCTAATCTTGTGGTTGGGATTCCCAACCCAAAGGTTGGGAATCTCAATAAAATGGTTAGGTAGGTTCTTAACCCTAGGTTGGGATTTCAAACCCGGAGGGTGGGAATCCTAACCTATCTGAAGTCATTAAAATCAACATCACCACCACCATTCTCTTCATCAAAAACATCATCACCATCATCAAACCCAAATTCTCTCACCATTCTTTCCTCTTATGATCAAAGTAATTATGCTTTTTCTTCAAAGAAATGTAGTAACAACCTAATAGTTGGAATTATTTCTGATTTTTTATTTTTATAAAAATGGCTGCTGCCTAATGGAAACACGACAGCACCATAACTAGGATCACCTTCGTTGTTGCCCTCATTGCTGCCAGTCGCTGCTGCACTTGTTACCGTCATTCACTGCTGCTCTCATTGCCATCATTCTCGTTGCCAAGGGATGCTGCTGTTGTGTCATTTCGATTGTGTTCGATGCTACTCCTTATCCATGCTGGGTGCTTCACACTACTGCTGCTGCTGCTTATCCACATTGTTGCCACTACATTTCACTTCAGCTGTGTTGCGTGTGACTGTTGTTTTTGTCAAAACCCATGTTGCTACGCTGTTGTTCCTTTCCACTCCTACAGCTGGTCTGGCTTCTTTCTGATGGCCTGATTCTGCTGTGTTGGTTTGGTTGTTGTGATACACGCTACTGGGTTCTGCTTCTGCCAACACCAGCCTCTCCATCAAATCAATCGGCCATGGCCACGGATAGGCCACCTCCATCTCCTTCCTCCCCCCCACTGCCTCTGTTCTATCCGAAACCTGGGTTTTCTTCTACATCGAAATCCCCATCCGGGTTCTCCTTCGTTTTTGAAATTGCCGCCACTTCCATTCGAGTTCTCCTCCCTGCTTCTCGATTTCATCGATTTGCTTGAATATGAAGCTCATGCGAGTGGAGAACGAAGAGGGTTTCACTTGGAAGTATGAGGCGGTGGGTAGTGGTGGTGGTCGAGATGAAGACGAAGATATAAACATGGTGGACAGCAAAAGCTTCGTGTACACCTAGGGGTGGAAGTCGGAGATGGTATTGATGAAAAGGATTTCTGCAAGATCAGATCAGTTGGTGGATGGTTGACTGCAGAGCTTTTGGGCAGAGTTAGAAAAAGAGCTGTAGCTGGTTGCTACTCTTCATTAAGGGCATTTTTATCCATTTATGATCATTTTTGTACGAACAAAAACAAAAAGGGTAGTTTTGAAGAGGAGCTGCTGAAATGGGTCATTTCAGCCATTGTCTCAAATGCTATTTCAGTGAAGTAGCGGCGGAAATGACCAATATTCAGAGAATTTTCTCATCTCTCCTCGAAAATTTGGGGTAACGCAATAAGAAAGACAAATTATCCACAGCACAAACCTGACGTCATTCAATCGTATTCCAAAATCTAACACCGTGGATTAATGAGAATACGACTTTATTGATTAACTTAAAAAGAGGGCCCAAGTGCTTGTACGACTTCTTACATGTGTAATGGACTCAAGTGGTCCTACTCTAAAGAAAAAGATCGAGAGACTTTAACCCAACCTAAGCATGGAGCAGCCTCGCAGCACACATTTGGGACATAAGATTGAACTGGGTTTAGAGAATTTTCAATATGAAGTTTCAGATGAAATATGGGATTGGAAAGCAAATCCCACGTTGATTAATTTAACCAGTTGTGGTTGGTTTATTTTAACCCACCAAAACACCACGAAATGCAAGGGACAGTAGTCCCTTGCTTTATCATTATACATATAATATAATTAATATATTTAATTATTTTAAAGATTAAAGTAATATATTTATTAATTATTTTCAAAATTTTTTATTATTTTACATTAATTATAAAATAAATATTATTTTATTTAAAATTGAGAATATATAGTTATATTTATTTTTAAAAAATAATTTAATATGTTATATTATTTTAAAATTAATTTAATCATTTTAACTATATAATATATTTATTTTATTCATATTTTGTAGTTCAATCCCACCTCTACCAAACAAAAGACAATACTATTTTTATCCTATCCCATATTACACCAAATATTTAACAGTATTAAGTTATCTAATTAAATCCAATCCTATTGAAATAATCTAATTCAATACCATGTGTGAAATGGACTCTCAAAGTCTTCAAAATATAGCCATGATCACTTGATTGAAAATTAATAAACAATGAATAATTATACTAGCCAGTAACCATCATGCCATCCATTCTGACTTGTAGTCAAACCCTCAAGAAAAAGGATTAAATATACAAATTTTCACATTAACCTAACATCATAAATTTCTCTTGTATATTTTTCAATCATAAAATTACTGATTTTATATTGAGAATATCGACTTGTATAATAAGTCAAAAACTCCGCATACATGAGATTCTAATTATTCTATCCCACATGTGAAGGTGGAGTATACTAACCAGTGACCACCATTAGCGTGTATACCTTGAGACATTGTTTGTTGTACTTGAAATTTTATAGGATTAGATTAAAAGCTTTCCATCCTCTGTTGACTTGAGTTTGGAGAGACTTGGTAGGGATTCAAAACCCAATCCTTGATGTTTCACATCCTGCTGCCATGGGATTTAATATTCTCAGGCTCCCAACTACCATGTTAGGATTTCACAGGTTAGGACATGTGCTATATTAATTGCCATAACAACTTTCTTTCTTCCTCTTTCCTTCTACTGTCCTACGTTTTTTTTTTTTTTCCCCTTTTTTTTCGGGTTCAGTATTCTCTAACTCATCTTTAAAAACACTCTCTCTTCTCTCTGGTTTCTTAACATTTTTACGAATCATCTTCAACAAATCAAATATAGGTTTGTAGATTGATATTTCAAACTAAAAATATACTATATTAAAGTATTTGTTTATTTTTATATTTTTTCAGTGTTTAACTTTATCTATATATAATAAAATTTGGGTTATATAACGAAATACTTAAATTAACCATTGTAACCTACACCAAACATAATATAATATAATTTTAATTAATCCCAAGTTATACTAAATGCAGAATAGTAATTTTTAATTCAACTCAATCTCATCATATCCCAATCGTTTTCAATTCCATCATCATTTCCTATCTCATCCCTTGTGCCAAACAGGCCAAAATGATATTTACTTGGTAGGTGTGTTTAGCCTCAACTTTTATCTTGCAAAATATATGATTATTTAATTGCACATGCTCTCTCAAAATATGAATGTGATTAGTTTTGTAAAGAGACTATCTTCATAAGTTAGTTAGCATTATGCCAAATTCTTTATAATTAAATAAAATATTTTCAATTCTGGTTGTCTCTTGAATCTCGACAAAATTTCAATGGATATGGCTTCAACAATTATATGAGAGATTTATGGGAGTGTCTTAACTAGTTAAGACATACACACCACGTATATTGAAACTAATCTCGTGAGATCCTAATATGATTATAACAGAAAAATTCTAATTCATTAAACCAATTAATGCTGTTTGGGCAAAGTAACAGCTGAAATGGCCAATATCGAGAGAAATTCTCACGTCTCCTTGGAAAATTGAGGGCAATCCAAATAGAAGCGTATGACTTCATGCAATCATTTTCTAGAATCCAGCACTGTGTGAGTAGTGAGAACATGACGCTAATGTGATCAGATGATTAACAGAACGCAGAAATACACTTTTCCCAATAGTACTTTTGACTTATAACGTGTGCGACACATTCAAATGGTCCTACAGTCAAGAAAAAGACAAAAGGCCTTGACCCAACCTAAGCGTACAGAAAACTCTTATAGTCTTCGCCAATAAAGTCATGTAATTAATTGAAAACCAATGAAAACGATGGTGGAAGACTTGACCTAGGTCTCCGGTCTCGCAAAAATTCCTAAAAAATTGGTGGGATGCTGGTTATAAATAAAGAATTTTGTGAACTATCATTACAATATACCACCCAAAATCATGGCAAGAGAATTAAACTTGCAAAACATACTCTTCCTTATTTTTATTGTCCTGGCCTTTAACACATTTGCTTTGCCACCGAGTGTTGCCTTTGCTTCTACTGAAGAGGCAGAAGCTCTTCTCAAATGGAAAGCTAGCTTTACAAACCAAACACAGTCTAAGCTATCTTCTTGGACCCTGCTTTCTCACAATTCCTCCAAGTCCAAACCAAGCCCATGCAGCGTAGTCAAAATCAACGTGTCCGAATCTGGCTTGAATGGTACTCTTCATGACTTTCCATTTTCATCTTTTCATAGTCTTAAGTATGTTGATCTTGCTATAAATTCACTCTTCGGTACCATTCCATCTCAAATCGCAAACCTTTCCAAACTTGCTTATCTTGATCTCTCTATTAATAAGTTTTCAAGACAAATCCCACCAGAAATTTGTCTCCTCACAAATCTTAAAGTCTTGCACCTTGTCGAAAATCAGTTAAATGGTTCCATTCCTCTCGATATAGGTCATTTAAGATCTCTAGAAGATCTTGCCTTGTATAGCAACCGGCTTAGTGGTCTAATTCCTGCTTCTCTTAGTAATCTTAGAAACCTGACACATTTGTATCTTTATAACAATTCGCTTTCAGGTTTCATTCCTCCAGAATTAGGAAATCTAGAAAATTTACTTGAGCGTTACTTAGATACAAACAATCTCACTGGCTTAATTTCTTCCACTTTTAGAAATTTGAAAAATCTAATTACCTTGAATGCATTTCACAATAATATTTCTGGTCCAATTCCCCACGAAATAGGAAATTTAAAGTCCCTTAGCTCTCTAACTCTTTACTCAAATAATCTTTCTGGTTCAATTCCAATGTCATTTGGTCACTTGACAAGCCTTACTACTCTTTTGCTTTATGAAAATCAACTTTCAGGCCCTATTCCTAAAGAGTTAGGAAATTTGATATCTCTGACAGATCTAGAGTTGAGTCAAAATCAACTAAATGGTTCAGTCCCCACATCCTTTGGTAATTTGACCAATTTAGAATTTTTATTTCTCCGCAACAACAAGCTTTCTGGTACCATTCCTTCAAAGATAGGAAATCTCTTGAAGTTGAAAGTGATGCAATTAGATAGCAACCAGTTTACTGGTCACCTCCCCCAAGATATTTGCCGAGGTGGATCACTTCAAAATTTCATCGTAAATAACAACCATATTAGAGGTTTGATGCCAAAAAGCTTGAAAAATTGCACAAGCTTGATCAGACTTCGTTTGGATCGAAACCAATTCAAAGGAAATATAGCTCAAGACTTTGGTGTCTATCCAAACCTAAATTTTATAGATATAAGTTATAACAGGTTTCATGGTGTAATTTCATCTACTTGGGGAAGGTGTCCGAAATTAGTTGACATACGAATGGCAGGGAATCATATCTCTGGGCACATACCACCTGAGATTGGAATTGGCACTCAGCTACAATCACTGGATCTTGCTTCAAACCAATTAGTTGGAGAGATTCCAAAGGAGCTGGGAAAGTTGATTTCTCTTATTAAGTTGATGTTAGGTGACAATCAACTTTCTGGTGGTATACCTCTAGAAATGGAGTCACTGACTAATTTGGAGAGTTTGGACCTGTCCAAAAACAATTTGAGCAAAACAATTCCCATATATTTTGGGAACTTCATCAAGCTGCATTCATTGAATCTGAGCCATAATGAATTTAACCAAGAAATTCCAGCTCAAATAGGGAAGTTGGGTCAATTATCCCAACTGGATTTAAGTCACAACCTTATTGGAGGAGAGATACCATCACAAATCAGCACTATGGGGAGCTTAGAGCTGTTGAATCTCTCCCACAATTGTCTTTCTGGTTTCATTCCCGAGGCATTTAAAGAAATGAAGAGCTTGTCGCGTGTGGACATATCTTACAATGATTTGCAGGGTCCTCTTCCTGATAACAAAGCATTTCAAGGTGCTCCAATAGAAGCATTAACAGGGAACAAAGATTTGTGTGGCAATATTCAAGGACTACGAACATGTAGTCCTTATACCAGATATGAGCACACATCGAGCAAGAGTCACCGTAAGCTGGTGTTTTCAATCATATTCCCTCTTCTAGGAGCTATCCTAATTGTGTTTGCTTCTATTGGAATTTACTTCATTTTACAGAAAAGGAAGAATGATGTTGCAACAGAACACGGTGAAGAGTTGCTCTCTGTATCGGAATTTGATGGAAAAATCTTGTATGAAGACATTATAAGAGCAACCAACAATTTTGATGCTACATATTGCATTGGAAAGGGAGGATGTGGCAGTGTCTACAAGGCTAAGCTACCATCTGCTAGAGTTGTAGCTGTGAAGAAACTCCATTCTCTTCCTATTGGTGAAAGGACTTTTAGGAAGGAGTTTATGAATGAGATAAAGGCATTAACGGAAATTCGGCACAGAAACATTGTGAAATTTTATGGTTTCTGTTCAAATGCACAACACTCCTTTCTGGTCTATGAGTTTCTTGAACAGGGTAGCTTGGCATCAATCCTAGCTCAAGAAGAAAAGCCTAAAGAATTGGATTGGTCTAAGAGATTGGATATAGTTAAAAGCGTGGCTCAAGCTTTGACTTATATGCACCATGATAGCTCACCGTCAATCGTTCATCGAGACATATCAAACAAAAATATTTTGCTAGATCAAGAATATCATACTTATGTTTCAGATTTTGGCACTGCCAAGCTTCTAAGGCTAGACTCTTCCAATTGGACTGAACTTGTTGGCACCTATGGATATGTTGCACCAGGTACTCTAAGCTCATTATTCTTTTACTTTGGGATGTGTCTTTTTATTGCCTAAGAAGTTTTAGACTGAATAATACGTTATGCCTAATGCATGATAATGACTTTTTTTTCTTCCAGAGCTTGCATACACGATGAAGGTAACAGAAAAATGTGATGTATACAGTTTTGGGGTATTGGCATTGGAAGTGATAAAAGGAGAGTATCCAGGTGATCTCATTCCCTCTCTGTCATCTCCATTGACTAGGGAGAACATTCTACTGAAAGATGTTTTGGACCAACGCCTTCCAATTCCAGCACCTAAAATTCAAGATGAAGTGATAAATATGTTAAACATTGCGATTACTTGCTTACAAGCCAATCCACAGTCCAGGCCGAGCATGGACATGATTGCTCCGCTGTTATCAGTCTGATCAACAGTAAATTCACACGATGAGAGATAACTGCATATAAGGCTGTCAAAGAATGCATACTGTACAACTAGTCTGCTGTATTTGAAGTATTAATAGTATTAATATTTCTTACTCGCCAAAGTATCTACATGAATGTAGTTGTTACTTTTCAAGTGCTTATGAAATAAGTTAAGTGGTAATGAAATAAAGTATGAAATGGGATGTTTCTTAACATAAGTGCACTCCTTGTATCACAGACGTATTTAATGGAGATTGATAAATTGTTATGTGTGTATAAATATTCCATTGAGATACATGTGAACCCAATTAGACTTTAATTGTGTAATACATAAATTAAATAAACAAAATTGTAGAAATAATGGAGATCAATAACACTAAGCAGCCCATCTTTTCTATCTCAACTGATTCCAACCTACAATACGTCAACTGATTAATAGATACATTTTTCAAGTGAAATAAATAATCATTAATGAATATTTATTAATCAATTAATACATTATGAGTTAAGATGTAAGGTAAGATGTGTATTCAAATATGAGGGTAGGCTTCCATGAATTCAAATGTCGGAGGGATTAGAGTTAGATAGTTTCACTGGCAGTCCTCCAAGTCTCCTCCCTCAACAGACTTGGGCTCTGCGCTGATCCATTTTGACTGGCAATGATGGTAACTTCTCTCAGCATGTGGTATAATCGAATCGAAGTAGAGTAGGAATTATCTTTAATGTTTTTAGTACATTGTTATTACCCTTCTAAATCAATCAATATCTATAAAGATGAAACCAAATCAACTTTCTAGTAAACCGAGAAACTTAATCAAATATATATTTTTGGGAACTTAATTAAATATACATTTTCGGAAAGGTTAGATTTAATATTACATTCATAAGACATTTGAATCAGGAACATAGTTCACTACATCAATCCTTAGCAAACCATGGTTGTCTTCGGTTCATGTTTGACGTGGGTACAGAAATTATTAACTATGTAATTGGCCACAGACATGATATCTAATGTTTTGTTTAAATTTTGTATCAATTCAAACATGTCTATTGACTACTAAAAATTTAATGTTATACATAGATGTTGATCTAAGAAGCAAACACATATGTTTCTTATCAAAATGACTTTGGCGGTTTTGTGGGATATGCAAGAGAGAGAAGAGTGAGATATGCATTGGAAAAAGGGATTTTTCTGTGGATGGAAAATCTTAAAGTTCTTTTGGTTAGAATCAATTTTTTATCTTCAAGGGGTAAAGAAAATTATGATTGGTAAATAGATTCAAAAAAAGAAAAAAATATTAGGTATTTCAATCGAATATATTGTATGATGCTTTTATTGCTTTGTGTTATTTTGGATTCTCCCTTTGAGATCAATAAAGCATCAGATGTTATATTTTCATATTAATGCCAATTGAAAGACTTTGACAACAACATTTTCTAGACTATAATGTCTTGTATTACCTTCAAGAATTCTTTGGCCTATCAAACTAGTTAGGTGGCTATAATTATCCCATTTATGTGACATACTGCCTCAAAGCGTATTCTCTCTTTTATTTTACTTTTTTATGCAAAGCTTTTGTGTTCTTATCTTTGTCATTATTCGCATGGGAGAACCACATTTCGAGGTGAATCAATTGCCTTGCCCAAATGTATCATGAAGAAAGTTTTAAAACAATTGATGCCCTGTACTTGTTAGTGTTATGAAATTCTTCTTGTTTGGATTTCAGACACTTGTACATTTCTTTGTGTATGGTGTTTTGCTGCGTTGGAAAAAGCACGGGAAAGATGATCATTTTTTAAAAGTACTTATCTTAAATTTTGGGCACAGAAAATGTACTTAATTAAGCTAGTTGCAACTCTTAAGAGATTGCATTTTTGTCGGGTGAATAGTATATGATGTGCCCATAGGAAGGATTGGAAAAGAAACTAGCTGATGTTGGGGTACACAAGAGGTGCGCTTTACTCGGCTGACAACCCTTAAGAGACTCCACTTTTCATAACAATGTGTGGACTGCATGCTATTGTGTTGAATGGATGCATCAGACATGTAGATGGGATTAAAACATGCCTCTATGCACACTGCCGAAGCCTTCATCTGTAAATATAAGCATATTTACTGATTATAATAACACATATATATAAATAAATTACAATCACACATTTTTTTAATTAAATGTATGCACACTCTTGTTGTATGCTAGAATGTGTCATATATATATATATATATATAATTGTATGTCTTTACTTAGTAAAAATATTACAAAAACTACTAGTTGTATTAGTTCACAAAGAGAGTATCATATGAACGGTGGTGTACAGGCGCAAACAAAATATTTTGAAAAAATAAATTATAAGTTATTTTACATATTTAAATTTTTTTTCATGAAATCACTTGGTAATAATATTATAAAAATGGTATGAATCGATTCTTTTTATTCATTAATTAGTGGGATAGTCTTGCACAACAAATAAATAGAACACAACAAAATGCATCATGCCTTCATTTCCTCTGTTCCAAACTTCTAATACTGCTGACAAGATTCATCTTGATTCATTTCTTAAGTCTAAGAAAATCCCGTGAAAATGGACGTAATCCATCTTAACTCATCTCTTGAGTTTAGGAGAATCCCATGAAAATTGTGTTTTCTAACTTCAAATCTAAATTTACTAAAAACGTTTTAGAAAAATTCTTGTAAATCTCATGATTTTCAAATAATTTAATCTAAATGAATTGAAAATCTATACATTTCTCATGTTGGACTTAGTATAGGATCATAAAATACCTGAAAAAGATATTCAGCTGTAAAATTATTCTCAAAACACATTTAAGAAATTTGATTAATTAAAAGTAATAAACACTAATGCAAAAATGTTTCTATTTAAAATAATCCGTGTAATGATTCATTTTTTCATCATCATGTGTGTAATGCAGTGTTTTTCCTTTTAGAAGAAAATAATAATTAATTAATTATAGAATTTTATTGTTTTGGGAAGTTTGAAAGAAAAGGATATTGACTTATTAAAGGATACATACATATATATATATATATATATGATCATAGGTTTTTAGTTTAAATAGGATTTGTATAAAGATTAAATGTAATGCCCCAAAATTTACTTCAATAGGATTAGTGTTCTCTAATTGAGAATTAGTATGAAAAAGGTTGGATTAAATTGGAATTTTATGCATATATTATGAGATGTATTTTTAATTTAAAGAATTAAATATTTTGGAGGTATTTTCTAAGTAAAAATATAATTTAGAAATGAAATGAGAGTAATGGAATGGTGGAAAAATACGATTGGACAAGAAAAGAGTACAAGTAGAATGCATTACATGAGATTTGTTTTGGACCAATAGGAATTTGCTAACCTAAAAGTAAAAAGTGATGTAATTTAAGTTGAAAATAAAATAAGAATAATGTCAATTTAGTTAGTGGAGATATGAGTTAGAATTTCAACCAATCAAAAGCTAGCATTTGTAACTAAGGACATGGAGGTAAGTATGGGTTTAGTTAGGGGTAAAATTGTCAAATTGAGAGGGTTAGTATATAAAGTAGAGCTTGCATTGAATGAAACTCATTCTCCCTTTTTCTTCTCTCTTTGCTCTGACCTCTTTACCCATTTCTCTCTCAATTTTCTTCAAATTTAAGCCTTCAAATCATCAATAAACTTAGTTCCTTCCATCATCTAAGCATTAAAGTCATTAAAGTCATCAAAATTCATCAAGATTCAAAAGTGGGTTTCACTAAAAAGGTGCCAAATCAAGATAAGATTATGTGGGTTTTTTATTTAGTGATGGTTTGAGGTTAGAAAGGATGTAGATGCATTTATAAACATGTGGATCTAACTATTTTTGCATTTAAGTTAGTGGATTTGATTGTTGGTAATGATACATGCATTTTTGAAAACCCTAGGTGGGGAACTAGCTAAAGGAAACCAAGAGAAGGATCAAGAGAAGTTGTAAGCTCAAATTGAAGGTGTGGAAAGGCCACAAATCTTTCCCAAAAGGTTGGTGTACACTTGGTTTGAAAAATTAAATTTTCTAATAGGGTTTTAGTTTATGTCCATGCTTGATACTTTATGCCTTAGTCATATTAATTTCATGGCTATGTCTGAATTATATTATGAATGATTTTGAGGTATTAAATGGTGAAAAATTTGATCAATTTGTGAAATAAATCAAGGTTGACCGAATGGGTCAAACTGGGCAAAAGTGAATTGATTTAAGGATTTCGATGATTTAATCTAATTTGGATGTTAATTAATGGAATTTTAATGAATTATAGGGTGAAATATGAAATTTAAAAACAACAATGGAAAGTTGATGAGGTTGGCCGAATATATGTAAAGTGAAGGGGATGATGTTTTGATAAGTTTTGATGAGGTAATTGAGTGCAAAATGGTATTTTATGATGCCTAGATATGAATGTTGCGGTTAAATATGAAAAGTGTATATCAAAATGTAATTGATGGTACCCTTGATGAAATTCTAAATTTGAAACGGAAATCATGATTTTATGAAAAGGTTGATAATAACTAAAATTTATAAGGGCTTTAGTAAACTTAGACATCGATAGGTGGGGATTAATAATTGGCATGCCAATAGAGTGATTGTAGCAACATTGTGTTGATTTGAGTACATG
This sequence comes from Litchi chinensis, assembly GCA_019925255.1. Classification (NCBI taxonomy): domain Eukaryota; kingdom Viridiplantae; phylum Streptophyta; class Magnoliopsida; order Sapindales; family Sapindaceae; genus Litchi; species Litchi chinensis. The sequence continues at coordinate 8,326,366 of CM034467.1, forward strand.
TTGATAATAAATTCATAGACCTTGAGAGACACCGAGTGTCCGGTCCCCGAATCGATTATAAATATGATATGTGATTCCGACGGGTAGGCATCGAGTGTCCAATGCTAGGAAAACCTGTTTTTCCAGTCCATAGTATCATATTAGTGTTTACATAAGACGCTAAGAAAATAAATGTATATATATACACGCTATGCTATGGGAAATTGTGTAATTATGCATGAAAAATTGGCCTTTTAAGTGATGGTATGTATTTACTAGTTATTTGATTTTATTATGGTTTATTATGAATGTTTGGTAATGGTGAATTTTGGTATTATAAGATAGTACGATTAGAAATTGTAATCTTCAAATTTTGTGTACACCCACTAAGTAGAAATACTTAGCACGTTGAATTTACCATGCTCAGGTTGTTGATTGGACATTGTAGATAGAGACGGAATGGGAGATATCTGCAGTATTTCCAGTGAGTCACATTCATCCATACTTTGGGTAGTTATCTTTTGGTAGTATACATATATTAAAGTACATGTACATGGAAGTATGTATATATATACATATGTATATATGAAGTCTTGAAAATATTTTGCATTCAAAGTGTGGATTTGTAACTAATTGTTATATAAATTTTAATTTCGTATTCACCTTTTTTTATGGATATGATTTTCATTGAAGGTATGGTATTCATAAATGTTTGAGTGGTGGAGTTGATTTTGGGTCAGACAGGAGGTCCGAAAATGGTAGCTGAGAATATGTATTTCTTTTAGAAGTGTTTTCTTCCGATATGTAGGTTTTTAAATTTTTGTGTTTTTAGAAAAACAGATGGAACTCTATCGGATTTTATAAAAATAAATAAATAAATAACAAAAATATTCATAAGTAAAATAAGAATGAATAATGTAGCATTCTTTGATTCGATTTTCATTCTAATGAGAGTCGAGTGGAGGGTGTTACATTAAAATTCCTATTACTATAAGTCTTGTACATTATAAATAAATGACTAAGAGATAAAAGGATAGAAACCAAGTCAATTCATTCATCAATATTACAATATTTTTATATAGGATGATACAAACTACATATGACAAGTTATGAACTACAACAGTAATGAGATATATACAAGACAATATACTGGATGTTGAGTATTTACTCGAGAGATTTATGGAGATTAAATGTTGACTTGAGAGATTGATAGAGATTAAGAGATTGGTTAAATGTTTGACTTGAGAGATTGATAATGATTGAATGTTGACTTGAGAGATTGATGAAAATTGCGAGATTGATTTGAGTTTTGAAATAAGAGATTAAAGGAAAATGAGTGATTGATGGATTGTAACATCCCGAATTTTTCCTATTTAAGAGAAATGAAAATATATCAGGATGAATAGTATTTTCGGGGATGAATAGTAATTTTGGGATGAATAGTATTTTTGGATGGAATAATATAAGCGTGAATAGTGAATTTTTCGGAAAGCGGACCCTAAAGTCATAAAGCTCTGGAATAAGTAATGGAGTCTAAGGAAATTGAAACGGATAAAAAAAATGAGTTCATTTGAGGTAAAACGGAACGGTTTTCGGATCCGATTGGAAATCCGGAAAGATTTTTGAAAAATTCAAAAATTTAGAAAAGTGTCAAAATAGTGTTAAGATGCTCATAAAGTATTTTAGAAACTCGAATAACACTTTCGAAGGAATTCGAATTGAAATGGAATCAATCTAGAAATCGCTGGGGGTGATTTAATGAATTTACGGAGAGCCCAAAATGAGCATGAAATGACTTTTAAGAGTAACTAAGGTTACCAGGATTATGTAGGCAGTCCGAATATAGGCTCCGATGAATTTTGAAAGGATTTTGAAAAAAAGTCCCGGAAAAGTCAAATCAAAAGAGACAAGAAATGATAAACATATTGGACAAACAACCATAGAAATGTGACATGTGGCATAAGAGAATTGTAAATTGAATATGAATTTAAAAGGTTGTGTAGTAGATTTTGGGATTTAAATTGTGACTTTTAGGTGATTGAATTAGAAGAAAAAGATCAAGAATGAGATGTTAAAAATAGCATGATTATATTTAATTGTAAATAACATGTACAATGATATTTTTGTAGCTCCCCAATTTAACTGGACCTAAGAGATTAATTGAAATATAATTTATTGTTATTAATTTGGTTCGGTTTCAATCTTATAAGTATATAAGTTTATGAATAAATATCCTATTTGAGGATATTTTTAAAAGAAATTAAGAAGATTGGACTAAAAGAATAAAAGTCATAGGGGCCAAAAATGTAAATTTATCTATGTTACAAGAAAAATCAATGATGGTGGCGTGATTTTTTTAAAATAATAATAATATAATAATAATAATAAATGATGTGGGCCCCGTTGGAGAAAAAATAAATAATATAGATAATTATAAATGGTGGGACCCATTTAAAAAAAAAAAAAAAGAAGATGAAGAAGAGAAAATAAAGATACTGATGCCGGGTAATGAAGAAAAAAAAAATAAAAAAAGAAAAAGAAAAATAAGAAGTGGCTGTGCATGAGGCGGTGCCATGTGTGTGTATATATATATATATATATATATATGGCGCATCACAAACAAAACAAACACAAAGGCCATTCGGCCAGAGAAGAAGAAAAAGAATAGAGGAGCAGCCGAGAAGAAAAAAATAGGGAGAAGAGAGAGAAGGAGAAAGAAAAGAAAATATCTTGGGTGTTTGATTATCTAGATAGGTAAGTTTATTTTAGTAGGATTTGAATTTCAGAAAATTAGTTTATTTTTTTTATGAGTTATCAATTAAGTTTTGTGTGATTTTAGGGAGGATCTAGGATGATAAGAAAATCAAAGGAGTTATGTGAGTAGATAAGCTATAGAAAGCGTTCAAAAGGTTGGTGTACACTTATCTTAAAAACTTATTTTATTAGTAGAGATTTTGGTTTAATTTAATATATGAGTTTATTACGTTTTAATTAAATAAATTCTATGAAAATATGCGAATTATGTTATGAATGATTTTTATAGTACTTGATATTTAAATTTTGAAAAGTTTGGGAAAAAGTATGTGTTTTTGTTCAATTTTTAATTAAATTGATTTCGTGACTATGTATGAATTTTAGCATGAATGATCTTGTGATATTTTATGTGCAAGTGATATTATGATGAATTTTGTGGCATGAAATAATGAAAATTTTGAAAAATTTTGTAAAAGAAAAAGTATTGACCGAATGTGGAATTAAAAGGAGATGTGAAATTATTTTGATTATTTATTATCAATGGTATTGGATTGTGATTTTTAATAACTTCCGAATTGAGACGAAAAATAATCGGAAAGAAATTGATGAGTTAATGCCTTAACCGAATGTATATCAGGAGATGATGTTTTGTGACACTTAAATTGATATTTTGATTAAATGGAAAAAGTGTGACTGAAATCTATTTCGTGGTTTTTCTAACAAAAATTTTATTTAGAAATGAAGTTGTTAAAAATATGAAAATTGTTGATAATAAATAAAGTGTATAAGGGTCCGAGTAAACCTGAACATTATTAGGTGGGGATTGGTAATTGGCATGCCAATAGGGTGATTATAGCAGTACTGCACCGATTTGCTTATATATATTGATACGAAATTCATGGACCTTGCGAAGCACCGAGTGTCCGGTCCTAGAATTTGTGTATTATATGAAATGTGCTCCGGCGAGTAGTCACCGAGTGTCCGATGCCGGAGGAAACGTGAAACTCGATTTCCAATCCATGGTATCGTGTCAGAATTTACGAAGGGCACTGAGAAAAATGTTAAATAAAAAACGTGCAACTATGTTTGAAAATGATTTTAATGTGTATATATATATGTATTTGTTAATAATGTGCTGTCGTTGTGATTTAATATACAAGTTTGAAGGTATCGTGTTGAAATGTTTGGAAAAGTCTTTTATGTGGTTTATATGTGCTTTTATTAATAAAGTAAATTTCTTACGTATTATTTTAGTATTTTGAGAAAAACGTAAAAACAGGTTGTGTTACGCTATGATATATTTTTGTGAAATGAGGAATTTAAAATGTTTGTTTTATATGTGTAATTCTTGATAAATTGACGTAATTGTGAATTTTAATAAAAGTTTGAGAATTTTGGAAGTTTAATTCTAAATATGCTTGAAAACAAATTTCATGTGTTTTATATATGCAATTATTAATAAATGGAGTTATTTATGAATTTTGATAAAAACTTGAAAATTGTGAAATTTTGTGTTACGATAACATAATTTTGATGAAATAATAAAAATTTGAGATTTAGGGAATTTTATTTGACAACACGATAATTTTCTACAAAATGGGATTTAATTTTTATTTCGTTTCCTGACGAAAATGTGAGAATGGTGAAATCTGGTTTTGTAGGGTCATATTTGAAAAATGACTTTTAGGTATTTTATATATATGCATTTACTAGTAAATTGATCTCTTTATGATTTATTATGAATATTTGATAACTGTGAAATCTTGCTTTAAAATATTATATCTTTGAAATTGATGGAATTTAAATTTAGTGTACACTCACTAAGTAGAAATACTTAGCGCGTTGGATTTTCCACACGTAGGTTAAATTTGGACACTGTAGATAAGGATAGACGAGAAGACAGTTGCTGCACTTTCTGCAAGTCACATCCCTCCATCCTTGATAATTTTACTTTTAGTATTGCACAGTGGTGTTTAAGTATATGGAAATGCATGTACATGTCTATGGATTTACAAGATTTTATACATGAGAATGTATATCAATGGTAGAAAAAGGTTTTTAGTTTGTAAAGTAATTTTGTAAAGAAAATTCTTATTTATCATTTGATTAGTTCTTAATTTTGATGGATATGATTTTTTATTAAATATTGTGGTTATAAATGTTTGTGTGGTGAAGTGATTTTAGAGTCGGACGAAGAGTCCGAAATGGAAGTTGAGAAAATAAATGTATTTTAGAAGTGTTTCTTTGAAATTAAGTGCATATACGTAAAATGATAACGAATAAACCGATTAAGGTAGCATCTTTCGATTCAGGTTTCCATCCGAATGAGAATTGGGTGGAGGGTGTTACATGGATATTGAGTGCTAACTTGAGAGATCAATGGAGATTGAGTGATTGATGGATTGAAGACATGATTGATTGATTAAAGATGTTTTCATGGATTGATGACATGACTGATGAATTGAAGACATGATTGACTAAATTCCTTTTATAAATAATTTTTATTGTACTTGATTATATATATAGTTTTCTAGAATATGTTATTGTATAAATATATGCTTTCCATTATGTAAATCAATATACTGAAAATTCTCCTAATAATCAGTTTTCTTTTCAAAAAGGATTCTGATGGAAACCAAGAAAACAAGTCTATGAATCATTTGAGATTCAATGTTAAACTTAAATCTAATGGAAAACTAAATAAAACTGTAATTTTAATTAACCCTATACACTTACTCTTCTAAGCACACCCACATTGGGCTTTTAATCAAATTAAATGTCTCAATCTAATAACTAAAAACCTAAAATAAAATTAAATAAACCAAACTAATTTAAAAACAAGCCCATAATATAAATTAGACTCAAATTAATAGAAACAAATAGAGTGACTATATTTTCACCCCTCAAAAATTGTATGTATACCGCAAATTAGCATTTTTTTTAAGTATACAAATTACCCTTACGTAAAATTACTAAAATGATAAATATTTTATAAGTACACCCACCAATTATTTATTAAAATATCGTTTGAAACCCTTTTTACTCTTTCAATTCCTAAGTTTTCTCTTTGTTACTTATTCAAACCCTAATGTTTCTCCATAAAAAGCTAAAAAATTTCCAATCATTTATATAATCCTAATTTAATCATCAAAAATATTACCAAATATTTAGTTTTACATCATCATTTTCCATTCTCTCATTAGATTTTCTCATAAACCAAAGAAAAAGGTCACTTATTTCTTCCAATTTTTTCATCATATCAGCAAAAAAGCAATGTGTGCTTCAAATCACCTAAAAACTATAGATCTAAACCGATATTCAAAATTCATCATAAAAAAAAATGTTACTAAGAGTTCTATAAAATTAGTTGATAATCATTCATGTAAGTTTTGCAATTTAAATTAAAAATTAGGGCTTGAAAGAGTAAAAGGAGAGTAAAAGGAGTTTATGACTTTAATGATAAAAAATAAAAAGTTCATCATCAAACCCTAACTTCAATCATTTATGCAAGTCTCCAATCATTCATGCAATTCTAATTTAATTAAAAATTAGCTAGTAATCATTCATATAAGTCTTATGATATAAATGAAAAAGTATGGTTTAAGAGAGTAAAATAATAAAATAAATATTATTTTATGCACAAATCTCTATTAAAAAAAAAAAAAACAAAAAGCTAATGGGTTGAATGAATCATTAAATTATTTGCTTAGTATAGGTTTCGTTTCATGTGTAATGAAGGTGTTAAAAAAACATAAATGGTAAAATAAAAATTTCCTAATAAGTGATAACAAAATAATTTATACTAGATTTGCTTTTAACACATATTATAGTTTGTGGTGACCTAAGAGGTGTATTTACAAAAATACATACAATAAAATTAAGAGAAAATGGTAATCTTGGTATTAAGTGAGGTTTAAAAATAAATTAAAAAATTTAAAATTTTTTTATTGAGTCTGCAAACAAAATAGGTGTATATACCATTTTTAAGGGGTGGAAACATCACCACTCAAACAAATAAATAATAGCACAATTTGTATTATAATTGTCGCCTAAGCCATAAGAATTATGTTTTTGGACTTGGTCTTAGACTTGAATGACATTTTAAAGTGTTGGTGTTCCATCCAAATCATGTTATGTACGACTCTTGACCCAAATCTCTTGAATGAGCCAATTTAAAGTTTCTTTCATCCTCTTAATTCAAGCCCTTGTCATAGGTTCTCCATTGATACTCCAAGAATCTATAGGTTTGCTTCCTTAGATTTCATCAGTTTGTTGTGAGGATGGTGATTACAGTTATAAGTTGTGAGAAGAAGACAATGCAGTCATAAGGGAAAGTCAAGAGAGAGTGGCTTGTGATAGAGAGCGTGATGCGTTATCTTACCCAAAAAATAAAGTGTTTTTGGAGCATTAATTGGAGGCGACAATCTTGTTCAAATTTTGTTAAATTTCTAAAATCATCTCACTACCTCAACCTATAAATAGGTAGGCTTTACAAACCAAGGAGGATCATCGAAGAGAAGACCATGGAGGAGTAGAGCATAAGGCAAAAATCAAGTGGCTCCCTGTTTATTCTCACTTCTTTATTTTATGTTTATGTTTTATTTTAGAGCTCTGTGTGACTAGTTATTTTATTAGCTAGAGCTAAATCAAAGTCCTAAACATGAACTCAATTTGTTTACTTTTTCAATAAAATTTAATGTTTTGCATGATGAAATTAATGTCTCTATGTTAATTGTATTCTATTTATTATGTTTCTTTAATTGATTACCTTAGAAACATGTTCATAGAATTATGTTATAAGAATATAAACTGCACACTAAACGAGCTTATTCTTTGTTTGCAACACTTAATTGCTTATGCATCAATTAAGAGAATTTGATTCATGAAGATCTAGAATAGACACCATTTTCTAAGATTTGTGTGACATTCATATTCTTCTTATTCTTAATGGGTTCCAATTATTAAATCTAAGTAGAATGATACTAGATTATAATTAGAAATGTACATATCTATATAGATACCATGTGATTTATTTACTAACTAAGGAAGAATCAATACAACATACAATATGACCATTTCCTTATCATAAATGTTTTCATCATGCATTAACATGAATTTGCTTTATTAATCTTTTTAACAAATTGAGGGATTATTTAGTGGTGGATAGGATATCCTAACTACTTCATTGATTTAATTAATTTAATTTATTGCTATAATTTAATTTTTAGTTTTAAACTCAATCTTAAAAAGCCTTTTTACTTATTTTAATTATTTTTAGTTTAGGTTTTAAATGAATTTGAAATTAAAGTAGGTTAATAACTCCTTGTGGGATTGACTCTTGCTTGTTTTTGTACTCAATAAAATAATCTATACACTTGCAAAGTTAATTTTGTTAATTTTGCAACCAACAAGTTTTTGACATCGTTGCTGAGAAGTTAATACTTGCTTTAGTTTTAAGTTTATTTTAGTTTGATTTTTAGTTTTTAGTTTAATGTTTCTTTTCAAGACCATGGCTCACTAAAAACAAGGAATGGTCTACATAAACGAAAAGTGTTTAACGATAGAAGGATGAATGAATTCTAAAGTCCATTTGTGAGTTGCAATGATTAGAGTGGTAACGAATGGAGTGAAAGTTGTTGGAGCAATCAAGTATCGAATCATTATATGTCTAGTTTTAATGAGCAATACTATCATTCGAATTTAAACTTCTAAAACTCAAAATGGAGTGGCCAACTGAGTTTCACATGGAATGAAAAGCACTTACATATGTGACCATCATATCCACCTGCTCTTCAAGACCAATTTCCATAACCTTAAGAAGAGAAATTGTCTACAGAAGAGATACTTAAGCAAGCCATAAAAAAGGTGGATAGATAATGGCAAGAACAACAGGACAAATGCAAGCAATGGAAGGATAATATGTTGCAAGAACAAGTGTCTTCAATGCAATGTTAGTAGGCTATACAAGTTCAGCTAGATCAGTTAACTAGTGCATGCCATAATAGAGAACAAGAAGCATTTCTTAGTGGGATGGAAAGCAAATCAGAGAGGGAGAAGGAGGAATAGTGTCATACGATTACTTTAAGCAGTGGAGAAGAGCTAGATAAAGACAAGGAAGAACTTACTTAAGTATTTAAACCTCTTATGGAAGATGAGTAGGTCGAAGATGAAGAGGAAGATTAAGTTAAGAAGACCCCAAGTCAAGAAGAACCTAAGGAGCTACCTCAAATTAAGACTACACCATATGTTACACCACAATCCATATCCAAGAGATTAGGTTTGAGGGTGTTCGAGCTTATCGCTATTACACGTCAATTGGTGGATAGGACTCTCAACTAATATAAGGATTTTATTGAGAATAATATGGATGTGCAATATGGTGCAATCATAATAAGGGTTCACAATAAAGAGGTGATCTATAAGGAATTCAAGCCCTACAAATTGCTGTAAATAGAGGAGGATTATTGCACAAATGCTCTGAAGAATAATAAGGTAGAAAACATATGGAGAGAAGAACTACCACTGGATCTATGTGAGCTTTTTGCTGGAAAAAGAAAATTCCTTTTTCATTTATACGAGAGAGGAAGACATTTTAAGAAGAGATTCAAATGGTGGATAGGCACAAGCATTTCAAAATTCATCCTACATCATTTGAACAAGGGCATATCCTTAGTGCTACAGATAAAATTTCCTAGAGCAAATTCAAGCATTAAAGGTCGAGGCCATTAATGAGCAGAAAAACATACTCATGGGAACCGAATTGATAAAAGGTGGAAGATAGTCTAGCAAAGATGTTAAATAAGACGCGTGATGAATGACAATCCATCTGGGTAGTTTCTTTCCTTTTTTTTTTTTTTTTTGTTTTTTTTGTTTTTTAGTTTACTCTTACTTATTCTTAACACTTGAACATTCACTACAACAAAACAGGTCTTGACTATCCATATCGGGCAAGTGACCTAGCATGGACACTAACAACATAAATATCGGTAGTATCCATACCGAGCATGTGCCCGATATAGATAATATTATTCATATCAGGCGGTACTCAGTATGGATATGGTCCGGTCACAAGTTGACCTATGGGTTGGCTTGTGACTTGTCGACTATCCATATCGAGTGTCGCCCGATATGCCCAACATGGATAGTTGTACCCATTTTGGGCTCTAGCCCGATATGGAGACTTTTATCCATACCGGATCGGAGTCTAAAATGGGTAATTATTTATACTGAGCAACCTAGTATAGTTGCTTTTATCCATACTAGGCTTTTACCTGATATGGAAAACATTTTAATTTAAAAAAAAAATTAAATTAAAATATTATAATGAAACCAATAACATACATATGAAATATGTCTTTTCACACACACACACACACATATATATTACCTAATGCATTTATATATATAAAAATTACCTAATGTTAATGTGCATCACCTAAAGTTAATGTACATCATCTAAAGTTGTCGTACATTGTGAAATGTTGTAATAACTTAGTACATAATCTTAAGATACAATATATTTTACTAGTTAAATAATAAATGAGTTTAATACAGTTTATAAAGTTAGTAGCTCGTTGGTAGGTCGAGGTAGCGAAACATTAACCATTACTTTCTTTACACAAATGCACTAATAATTTAGACCAAGCTCAAGGTGATGAACTTTAGCATAGGGTTCTTTGAGTCAATTTCTGCTTCTGCCACCATTATTCCTCTACCCATCCAATCTAATAACTTGCAGTGGTTGCCACTTGATCCACCAGCTTGGCTTGAAGAATCTCAAGATATAGACTATATATGCACAAGAGTTTAAATATTTACTCCTATAAAAAAAATTTAAATAATTACATCTATATCTGAAATTAAATTGAAACAATAAATAATATAAATTTCATGAATATTTACCTTAGTTGAATGTTCAACAAATTTAATGCTTTTATTAACTCTCAACAAACTTGAACCACTTGAATATTGTGTCTACGAAAAAAATAAATAGCATTGTTGTGAGAAAATATGGATATTGGAAAAAAAAAATTCTAAGCACCTTTATTTAACAACATATACGTAACAAACTTAATATATAAAATAATACATAGACATTCACTATATCTATATATATTACAATCATCTTATATATTGCCTGTCATTCTTAACCATACAAACTAGTATATACACATATCTTTTACACATAAAAAGCAAAAAATATCATAACTTTAACCATTAGAAAAACTTCACAAAACCAACAATAGAAAATTACCTCAATAATATATTATGTTTATACCAAAATAATTGAAAATTAAAACGACAATAATATATGTATGATATCTAGTAAAATCTATAAAATATAAAATCATAAATTGAAACATCAAAAACACAAAGTCATAAACTTCATACATTCTTGATAAAGAAAACAATGGAAGAGGAGAAGATCGACGAAGATTATGGTACCGGACAGTGAAAGAGCAATAGATCGGCGAATATGATGGTACTCGGATGGTGAAAAAAATATTGACGGTGGCTACATGAGAAGAAAAGAAATGAAAAAATGAGAAGAAAAGAAAAGAAAATAACAAAAAAAAAGTGGTTGTCGGCACGGGTCCAACTATCACCTGAACAGAAGAAGAAGAAAAAAAAGAAATGAGTAGAAGAAGAATAAGAAGAAGAAGAAGAAGCAAAGGAAAAAAAGAAGAGAAGAAGAATAAGAATAAGGGAAGGGTTGTGTATTGGCGGCGGATCGATGATGGGGTGCTATTGGTAGCAAATGGCGGGGCTACCGGAGAGGCGAACGACCATCAAAGTGAAGGCAACAGCTAGGGTTTAAGGTAGAGATGATGTGAGAGAAAGAGATAGAGGGAGAAAGAAAATAAAGAAATGAAGGGGAAGGGGAAGCTTGACTCATGGTTAACCTAGATTATCCATACTGGGCAAATCAGAAGTTCAGCATGGATAATCAATTTTTTATTTTTATTTTTTTTAAAATGGACTATCCATACTGGGTGTTTGACCCGCCCAGTATGGATATTAAAATTCTTTTTTAAAATTAAAAAAAAAAATTATTTGTATCGAGCCACTATTAACCAGTATGGATAATCAAATTTAAATTTTTTAAAAAATAAAATATTTATTATCCATATCAGGCCATTAGTGCCCAATATGGATAATTAACTTTAATAATTAAAAAATAATATTATCCGTATTGAGCTCTTAATACTCGGTATGGATAATTCTATATATATATATATATATAATTTTTTTTTAAATTAAAAAATGGTATCCATAAGTACCCGATATGGATACTTCGACATGAATACCTTGTTTTGTTGTAATGATTGAGGACAATGTTTAGGTTTTGGGTGGTGAAAGTCATTTTATAAAATTTTTTAAAATTTTCATTAAATTATTCGTTTTTGAATTCTGTCCTAAACAAGTTAGCTAGTTATTTTTTTGCTTGTTAATGGAGTCTTAATGCATATTTTTGATTGATTATCTTTATTAGGGAATGGTCATGAACATCTTTGCATAAAATGAGACTTTTGAATGTCATGATCTTAGTTGATTGGGTGGATGAATACCAAGTTTGCATGAATTGTAGACTATTAGTGGAAACTACCCTTTGTGAGATTGGGAGTTGTTTAAGCATTTCTTTGTGAGGAATTTATTTGTTTCTATTCTATAAACACTCTTTACTTTGGTCTTAATAGATTATCTTTATAGGTTTTGCATTGAATATTAAAGAACAATCATCATTATAGATAACATAAGTTACTTTGACTTTTGAATTGGTTGGATTTCTTAGAACCGATATAGACAATTTTTGTTTTTCCTCATAAATACCTACTTCTTTAGTTTGAAATACATTATAAATCTTTTGAAGCCAAATATTTTTAGCTTTTTCTTTGTCTACACTTGCTAAATGACCATTTTGAGCTTTAAAGTTAGTCATACTTTATGAGCTTGGGATCATGCTAGGTGGTGTGCAAAGGGGAGCAGAGAATTAAAGTGTTAATGTTGATATGATGTGCACATGGGCACATAAATAAAAAGAGTGTGCTTGTAAACATCAAGATGAAAAATGGAAAAAAAAATATAAAAATTAAAAAAAGGGAGACAAAAAGAAAAATGTGAGGAGCACTAGTCAAGTAATGTGATGCCTAGATATACAAAAGAAAGGTGGAAGTAAATGAAGAAGGGGAAAAAAAAAAGAAGGAAAAAATTAATGAAAAAGAAGGAAACGAAAAGATGTTGTTGATGAATTGAAGAAAATGAATGAAGTGTTATGATATGATCCTAAGTTCATTTTTGAACTTAGATATTTTATTGTTTACTTATTAATCAACCTTAGCCCCAATATAATCTTGAATAAAGACCTACTGATCTTTAGGGAAAATCAAATTTGAGAATTGAAGTATGTCATCATGCTCTATTGATGTTTTTTATTCCATTAATGAGATCTATCCACTTAAAAGTATGCCAATCTTTCTAAATGTTTATATCCATATATGATGTAAAATATGCTTGTTTTGCCTTTTTACATAAGCTCTATTACATATGATTGTATGAGTGTTGCCTTATGATTCTTTAGCATTATGAGAGATATCTTGTGAGGATTACTATGAGAGTGGTGTGAGATTATTGATAATTGTGTCTCAGATTATTAGTGACTTATCGTTAGCTATGATACAAGATCATGCAAGTGTGGGATTTCAGTTTATTTGCATTTAGCGACACGTTAAGGAGTTACGGGTGGAAGATTTGATGTTTTTGGTTATCATTGCTGATAAACCCTCAAAAGACATAACTTGTCCTATTAGGGACACCTAGAAGTTTAAAGGCTTGTGGTATATCAATGATATCATATATTACCCACGAAATGGATTTATTTTGTTTTATTAGATTAGGTTTTTTTAAAGTTCTAAGTTTTCCTCAATGACTAGCAAAATATAGGTTCATGGGTAGTTGTTAGGTCAGTAATTATTAATATTTTATACCAATTTTACCTATCATTTATGTTATAATTTCGTGTGGAATTAGTACTTTTATTTTGTTTTATGTTCTTGGTGTGTAAATTTAGATTTTGAGAAGAAAAGAATTGGCTGATTTTTAGAATTAATTGTAGCACAAGAAAATCAAAAGAAAGTTAGGGACCAAGTTAGTAATTTGCCAAGCAAATCAGATTTCTTTGTAAACATGTAGAGAATAAATTCAGATTTGGAAGCAAATTAGGAAAAAAATTTGGAAGCAAATCACATTAGTTTGGGAGCAAGTAAGAATCTATCATATTTGGAACTAAAGCTAAAAATCATGGGATTAGTTAATGCAGAGCTTGGAGCATCGCGAGAGAAGAAAGTTGAAATAGGTTGCAACCATAGCTCGCTACTAAAGCTCGCGAGGCATCGCGAATGGTCACAACAAGGACAAGGGTTGTGGCTAAGACTTACAATGTTGGTCACAAGCATTTGCCATTAGAATGGTGATTACGGCAACGAGTCATAAGGAGAAAGTAGTGTAGTTGTAAGGGAGAGTCGCGACTGAGTAGCTCACGATAGGGAGTTATGATGTGTAATCTCGGTCGAATAGTAAAGTGTTTTTAAGAGCATTAATTGGAAGCAATAATCTCATTCCAATTTTCTTAAATTTCCAAAATTGACTCATGATCTCAAACTATAAATAGGTGACCTTTGCAAACCAAAAAAGATCATTGAAGAGAAGAACAAGGAGAAATAGAGCAAAAGGCAAAAATCAAGTAGCTACCAGTTCGTTCTTTCTTCTCTTGTTTTGTGTTTGTGTTTTATTTTAGGGCCATGTGTGGCTAGTTATTTTATTAGTTATAGCTAAATTGAAGCTCTAAACATGAACCGAATTTGTTTATCTTTTCAATAAAGTTTAATATTTTACATGATAAAATTAATGTCTCCACGTTAATTGTATTCTATTTATTTTGTTGTTTTAATTAATTACCTTAGAAACTTGTTTATAAGATTATGTTATAAGAATATAAGCCGCACACCAAACGGGTGTATTCTTTATTTGCAACACTTAATTGCTTACGAACCAATTGAAAGACTTTGATTCATAAATATCTAAGATAGACATCATATTCTAGATTTGTCTGACATTCATATTCTTCTTTTTCTTAATGGGTTCCAATTATTAATCCTAAGTAGACATGATGCTAGGTTATAATTAAAAATACACATATCTACACAGACACCATGTGGTTTACATATTAACTAAAAAAGAATCAACATCACATGCAGTATGTCCATTACCTTATCGTAAATGTCTTTATCATGTATTAACATAAATTTGCTTTATTAATCTTTTTAACAAATTGATAGATTATTTAGTAGTGGATAGGATGTTCTAACTAAGCTTATCTCCATTGATTCAATTAATTTAATTTACTATTATAATTTAATTTTCAATTTTAAACTCAATCTCAAAAGCCCCATTTATTTAATTTAATGATTTTATTTTAGGTTTTAAGTAAACTTATAATTAAAGTAGGTTTACAACTCTTTGTGAGATCAACCCTTGTTTTGTTGCTATACAACAAATAAATTTGTTTGTTACTTTTGCAACCAACAATCAAGGTTCCTACTTGTCCATAATTCATAGAGTGTGAAAGATATAATTTAGTACAAACCTTGTTTAAAATATAAGCAACTGTCAATAGTGTATATTCCTAGCAAGATACTAGAAGGTTCGCTTGTGCCATCATAGTAATGTTCAATTCTTCCTATCTTTTACAACATTTTGTTGCAAAGTCCTTGAAATAGTCAACTGTTTATCAATACCTTTCTCATAACATGAAGCTTTAAACTATTCAGAGAGATATTCTCTCATTCTCGGTCAGTTTGCGAAACCTTTACAGTTTTGTCTAATTGATTCTTTACCAAATTTAAATACAATTTAAAGCAATCAAGTGCTTCATATTTATGAGAGATTAGATAAACATTGACTGAAACAAGTATAAACATACATGAATGTTATATATATGAGACGCCATTTCTAGCTTTTATATTCATTAGTCCACAGATATCATAATGAATTAACTGTAATGAATTCTTAACCCCAATTTGTTTTCCTAAATGGTTTTTTAGTTTTTTTTTTTTTTTTCGCTAGACAATTTTCACAAACAGACAAATATGTTTTATTGAAGAAATCTAAAAATCCATCTTTAGCAAATTTATTCATTCGATCTTGCCAGATATGACCTAATCTAACATGTAAAATATTAACATCAATATTGACAACATTGGTGGAAGCAATTATAGAAAAACAATCATCATCATTAATAGTACCATCAAATTCGGTAATTAACATGATGAAACCATTCATCAGATATCCAATAACTAAACATACTGAATTTAAACAAATTCTAAGACAATTATCATGAAAACTCAATACATATCCTAAACCCAGAATGATAATTATAAAGACAAGATTCAGTCGAATCTCTAGAGCATACAAGATATCATGGAGGTACAACACTTGACCACCTTACAAAATCACTTTATAAGTGCCAATTCCTCTCACTTTAACCTTTAAGTTGTTTCCTATGTAAATATATTTTATTCCTTGGCAAATCCAATGACACTGTATAAATGATCCCCTGTTTGATGTCTATGGCTCCAATTTCCTTTTTTGGCTCAGTTTATTCACGAGCAAAATGACTCATCTTGCCACAGTTGAAATATTCCAACTAGCTCTTATCATTTTTTACACTACCACGTTTATCCCTTTTGTGTATTCTGGTCCCAAACTTGTTGGAATTGGGAATCCATTTCCCTTTCTTAGAAATCTTATTCATTCATCCCCTCTTCCACTTGGAGCATGCACTTTTACGATGCTGGACTCAACCATATAAAGCTATCTTAAAGCCTTGTCTGCCTTTAGGCATTCATCTTTAAGCTTAACATGACGTAAGATATCATTAAATGCCTGGATTTTATCATTATGAGTCATGTTGATTTTCATGTTTTCACAATTTTTTAGGAAAGACCAAATTACTGCTTGTACCCATTGCTTATCTGTTAAGACATGGCCAACAGACTTCAACTCACAAATTATGTTTGAAATCTTGCTCAGATGCTGCCTCAAGTTATGCTCATAGCACTTCCAATAAGTGTTAAACTTAATTATGAGCCTTCTCAATTTGATGGTTGATGTTCACCAAATTTTTCTTTCAGAGCCAACCAAATGTCCTTTGTCATCTCACATATTTCATAGGTGCACATGAGGTCATCATCCATACTGGAAAACATTGTTGTCCAAGCAATACTATTCATTTTATTCTAAGCTTGATAAACCTCAACATCCCTTTTGTGTTGAGCAGAAATACTATATTCGAGTTCAATCATGGTGTTGTCAGGGTTTCTAAGGCTTCTTGTTCCTCTAGATGTACTGAATCTTACAATGCCAAATATCATTGTTATCACCATTTAAATTTGTCACCCTTGTTCAATTCAACGACTATGTTTTTTGAAGCAGATGACATTTTCTGAAATGACATTTATTCTATTTAGAGATTTATGATCTATATTGTTTTTTGTCTACACTAGCATATCTATTATCATTTTACTAAAACATTGTAACAACTGTACATTTATAGATATAATAAAATAATCTTTAGAAAGGAATCGAAAAAATAGTCATGCTATTTATTATCATCATTTCCAAATATTCATATTAACATATATATATATATATATAAGTGTTTCATACAAAATAGTCCTAACATCATTTTCCAAAAAGATTTAGGACACTTACAATTTTAATAGCATCATTTAAGATCTTTATGACTTTGGGCATCTTATCGTCATTGATTTCTATGATCTTCGATGTTTCATCATTTAAAATCTCCATGATCTTAAAGACCTGCTTGTCATCTAAGATCTCAATGACCTCCTTATCATCTGATACGATAATGTTCTCAACCTTGTCATCAGATGGTTCATCATTAGAATGAGACGACATAGTTCCATAGTTATGTATGTCATAATATAATGAATAATCCAAGCCATCCGTCTTTAAGAACAAAAGAAACATATACACATGCATGCACGTTAATTTTAGGTTTGTTATATGTATTTTTCGGATTCATTAATTGGGCTGGTAAAAGTCCAATTTAGGCCCATCCAAGACCTGATAAGAAGGCCCAAAAGGGTTAACCCAGTCAAAGCCCATCAGATGAGGCTCAGTATTGACTTTGAAGCCCAGCAAGTTCTTCAGTTTGCTTAAAGGATCTTCCAGCTGGCATCAACAGACCTATAAACACAGCCAGGTCGCAGCTCGTCGCTTGCGCAGCTCGTCTCTCAGCGAGTTCGAGCTCGAGACCACCATGACACGTCAGCTCGCTCAGACGCGTAATAAGCACAGTATCTTCCAGAACAGGCAGTTACCAAGTTCAACCATGATTCTCTTTCCGAATATGACAATTGCCCAGTCAAACCATGATTTCCTCATCAGATATGGAGATCAATTCAAATTCAAATTCAGATCAACATTATCTTTAGATAATTATAGTAATTTCCTGATATTATCTAAATATATTAGGAAGTATAATTAATTTATAATTCTTTTCCTTATTTTTCCCAATTGTTTAAGGAATGTAATTAATTCAGGATTCTCTTCTTGATTTGCTACAACCAGAATTGTAACACCTTTTTCCCTATAAATAGGGATTAAGATCATTGTAACATGGGAGGAGAATATTCAATAATACACTGTCACTCTGCATAATTAAAGAGACAGACAGTCGTGGACGTAGGCCTATTATTGCCGAACCACATAAAAGCTTCGTGTTCCTCGTTTGATCATCTGTTTCTGTCTTTGTCTTTTCTTGGTATTTGTGCTTTCTCACATTAATTGCAAGTATTGGGCATTGATTACTCGTCGACTGAATTCCAACGTCGATATTTTGGCGCTAGAAGGAGGGCCCAGACTGCAATCTTTTTCATCTCAATTCATCAACTTCTGACGATATGGCGAAGACAAGATCAAACAGGTTCCTTGGAGATGATGACCAGGCGGAAAGTCACATGAACCAATCTCAGCAGAACTTACAGCCTGGGCAAGATGAAATCACGCATGCGGCAGGCCCGTCCCAAGGACAGATACTAGGGGCTGCGCCAGGCATCCCTCCTCTGCCTCACTGTTAAACGGTCCCAATTGCCCCGATGGTCGAAGGGCAGAATGCGTTGTTACAGAGGCAAGAAGCGTTGGAAGATACGGTTAGACAGCTCACAGAAGCCGTCAACATGTTGGTGCAGGCCCAGGTTCAGAACGTGACTAGGGTGGAAGTTCAGGCACCACTGGGAATGCCCCAGCCTCCTGAACCGACGCGAAGACCTGAAAGGCTAGCAAGGGAAGTCCCGCGACCTGCAGACTCGGCTCGCTCATCTAATGCTCGTTCGAGGGCCGGAAGACACCCTGTTCAACACGAAAGGGAGGTCGCACGTCCTGATAACCTGGTAGCAAGGCTGAGCCAGGATGGAAACAGACGGATGGAAGTTGGTCAAGGCAGAGTCCGAGCCGCAGCTCGTTATGCCGATGAGGTGGACGGGCAGCAGGTAAGATCCCATCATCATGAGGGTCAATTCGAGGAAGACGAAAGGTATGACCCTGAACATCCGGCTCCAAGTCATGGTCACAGGAGGAGATACGAGCTCCGAGACCCCCAAGTAGAGGAGCTCCTCCGAAGGGTCTGGCAGTTGGAAGCGCGACCTGGAGTTCCGGAGCAGCGTGGGCTCTACGGAGATAGGACCCCATTCATAAGGGAGATTGAGACACAGCCTCTCCCTCCAAGGTTCAAGATGCTAACCATTCAGCAGTACAATGGGGACAGTGACCCCTATGACCATCTTGATGCATTCAACGTTCAGATGGACCTGCAGACAGGAAGTCCGATGGTGAAGTGCCGAGTATTCCCCGCTACATTGGGGGATATTCCGAGGACGTGGTTCAAGAATCTCCCAACTCGCAGCATAGGAAGTTGGGAGCAATGCCAACAGAAGTTCGTTGGTCAATACAGGGCACTGAGAAGGCAGCTCGCTCCATCTTGCCACCTAGCTACCATTTTTCAGCGTCAGGGTGAGTCGTTGAAAGAATACATCACCAGGTTTAGACGCGAGGTCACGAATGTCGAGCATCCATCAGATGAAAGCATACTAACAGCGATCTCAGCTGGGCTGCGAAAGGATGGAAAGTTGTACGAGAGTATTTACAAATCCCCAATAAAGGATCTGGGAGAATTCTACGAGCGAGCTGCGAAAGAGATCAGGTGGGAAGAAACCTTCGGCCCGAAAAAACAGAATCAGAAGAATGAAGCGGGCAATTCCAGCCAGCCAAAGAGGAGAAACAATGGCCGGAATGAAGAATGAAGGAACAAGGGCTCAAGTAATCAGATCGCCAAAAGAGCGAGGAGAGAGCCAAGGTATGAGCGACCTCAGCGTTGGGGTCACCAGGAAGGATACAGCGTCCTGACGACATCACCGGACAGGATTTACGCTGCCGAGCGGAATAAGGAGGATTTTGGGAGGCCCAATCCTATAAGGGCTCCAATTCAGCACAGAGACCAGAACAAATTCTGTGCCTATCATAATGAGGTCGGGCACAGTACTTCAGATTGCTGGGCGTTGAAGAACGCCATTGAAAAATTAATCAAGCAAGGTCTTGGGAGAATATGTGGCAAGACCTACTGACCAGCGACCTCACCAGCAACGACCTCAATAGCAACAGCCAACACACCAGCAACAGCCCCAACGAGCTTCCGAGCAAGGTCAGGAACCTGCGGTAAGAACCATTTTTACTATTTATGGTGGCCCCCATATTGCAGGTGATTCCAACAGATCGCATGAGAGATACGTCCGAGAGGCGAATCATTCATTTCAGCTCAATGGGTTGGAGGGACCCACCAAAAGAGCAAAGCCGACCTCGGACGAGATCGTATTTACAGAAGAAGATGCTAGAGGAGTGATCTGTCCTCATAATGATGCGCTGGTTATACGAGCTAAAATTAGCAATATGGAAGTTAGGCGCATCATGATCGATACCGGAAGCTCGGTGAACGTGATGTATAGGAGCTGTTTTGACCAGATGGGGCTGTGAACAGAGCAAATGAGGCCATCCCCGGAGCCTTTATTCGGATTCACTGGAGATGCTGTGGTACCAGTAGGGCAGATTAAGCTGCCATTGACTCTAGGGGAGGCAGGTCGTCAGGCAACAACCTTGACAGATTTCTTGATAATCGACTGCCCATCAACATATAACGTGGTCCTCGGAAGACCTGCTATGAACGAGTTGGACATGGTTACTTCGACCAGAACTCTGACAGTGAAGTTCCCAACTCCTAATGGCATCGGATGTGTTCGAGGAGAACAGCACCTAGCTCGTCGTTGCTATGAAGATGCTGTGAAGATGGGTGTAAGAGGAAAGAAGGTGAACGTGGTCTCAGGAGGCGAGCCATGAGCTATGACTGAGAAGGGAGTCAGTCACGACCTGGACCCTCGCGAGGTAGATGCAGACCGAGCTACCAGTCCAATTGAGGAGTTAGAAGATGTACCAGTCAGCGAGGTAGATCCTGAGCGATGCTTGAAGCTGGGAAGAGGATTAACTCCGGAGCTGAGAATCCAGCTCGCTGACTTCCTAAAGGCGAACTTGGATGTGTTTGCATGGAATCATGAGGACATGGTGGGAATAGATCCAGAGGTGATGTCTCACAGGCTGAACATTGATCCTCATTTCAAGCCAGTTCGTCAGAAGAGAAGAGCAATGACAGGGGAACGATACTTAGCACTAAAGGAAGAGGTGGACAAGCTTCTGGTTAACAAGTTCATCAGAGAAGCTTACTACCCGACCTGGGTCGCCAACCCCGTGCTAGTGAAAAAGAAGAACGGGAAGTGGAGAACTTGCATCGACTTCACCGACCTAAACAAAGCATGCCCAAAGACAGTTTTCCCCTGCCAAGGATAGATCAGCTCGTGGATGCTACAGCTGGCCACGAGCTCCTGAGCTTCATGGATGCATATTCGGGATATAACCAGATCCCAATGAAGCCCGAAGACGAAGAGCACACCTCGTTCATGACTGATCGGGGGCTATATTGCTACAAGGTAATGCCCTTCGGTTTGAAGAATGCTGGAGCGACCTATCAACGCTTGGTGAACATGATGTTCAAGGAACAAATTGGAAAGACCATGGAGGTCTATGTGGACGATATGCTAGTGAAATCCAAGCAGATAGGTGACCATGTTAGCAACCTGAG
The DNA here is from genome assembly GCA_019925255.1 of Litchi chinensis. Taxonomy (NCBI): domain Eukaryota; kingdom Viridiplantae; phylum Streptophyta; class Magnoliopsida; order Sapindales; family Sapindaceae; genus Litchi; species Litchi chinensis. The sequence continues at coordinate 8,348,363 of CM034467.1, forward strand.
AGAGATGTTCCAAATTCTCAGGAGCTATCAGATGAAGTTAAATCCGCTCAAATGTGCATTTGGAGTAGCTTCTGGGAAGTTCCTGGGCTTCATGGTCAACAGTAGGGGAATTGAAGCAAACCCTGAGAAGATCAAAGCACTGATTGACATGAGGTCGCCTACCAGGGTGAAGGACGTACAGAGCCTCAATGGCCAGGTCGCAGCATTGAGTAGGTTCATTTCGAAAGCGACAGACAAGTGTGTCCTTTTTTTTGACATTCTGAAGAAAACAAAGAGTTTCGAGTGGACTGAGCAGTGTGAAGTAGCCTTCCAGCAGTTGAAGGAGTATATGGGACGAGTTCCACTTCTTTCTAAACCCAAAGAAGAGGAAAAGCTGATCTTATACTTGGGAGTGTCGAAGCAGGCTTTGAGTGCCGCACTGGTGAGGGAAGAAGAAAAGACGCAGCTTCCGGTCTATTATGTGAGCAAACGGTTACAGGATGCTGAAACCAGATATTCGCAGATGGAGAAACTGGCTTACTGCCTGGTGATTGCATCAAGGAAGCTGCGACCTTATTTTCAAGCTCATACCATCGAAGTCCTCACCAAGTATCCGTTGAAGCAAGTTTTGCAGAAAGCAGACACCTCAGGTCGTTTGTTGAAATGGGCAGTGGAGCTCGCGCAGTTCGATATCCAATTCAAGCCGAGGACGGCTATCAAAGCTCAGGCTCTGGCAGATTTCATTGCAGAATTTACGGGACCTGTGGATGATGAAGCTGAGTCTTCTGAAGGTCCAGCCTGGGAGCTTTTTGTTGATGGATCGTCCAGCGAACAGAGGGCTGGAGCTGGAATTTTACTTATCAGCCCCGAAGGCCACAAAATCCTTTGCGCTCTAAGGTTTGGCTTTCAGGCAACAAACAATGAAGCTGAGTATGAAGCACTGCTTGCAGGACTACGTTTGGCTAAAGAGATGCGAGCTGAACGCTTGAAGATCTTCAGTGACTCACAGCTCGTCGTCGGCCACGTAATGGGAGAATATCAAGCTAGGGGATCAAAGATGGCCCTCTACCTCCAAAAAGTACACGAGCTGCTGGGTGCATTTCAGAAGTACGAGGTGAAGCAATCCCACGGGCTCAAAACTCGCATGCTGATGCACTAGCTCGCCTCGCAACTACACGAAATGCAGATTTCCTTGGGGCGATCCCAGTTGAGTTCCTACCAGCTCCAAGTACGGAGGAAAAGAATATGACGATGGCCATAATTGTGCAGCCTGATTCCTGGATAAGTTCGTTACTCAGCTATTTGCAGGATGGAAAGCTGCCAGTAACAAGCTGGAAGCCCGACGTCTACGAACTAGAGTAGCCAGGTATTGCATCTATGACGATGCGCTGTACAAGAAGGGGTTCTCAGCTCCACTGCTAAGATGTATTGATGGTCCTGAATGTGAAACAGTACTAAGGCAAATACATGAAGGCCATTGCGGGAACCACGCTGGGGGGCTGTCTCTAGCTCAAAAAGCACTTCGTCAAGGCTTCTACTGGCCCACTATGAGGCAGGACGCCATCAACTTAGTGAAGAAATGCGACAAGTGTCAGAGGTTTGCTCATATTCCGCGAGCTCCGCCAGCTTACCTCCAACAGATGGTGAGCCCATGGCCCTTTGCGATCTGGGGGATGGACCTGATCGGACCCGTACCGATGGCTCGAGGAAGATGCAAACATGCGGTGGTCGCGGTAGATTACTTCACCAAGTGGGTGGAAGCAAAGGAGTTAGCTGAAATCTCCACGGCAAAGATTGAGAAGTTTGTGTGGAGCAATATTATTTGCAGATTCGGAGTCCCACAGCAGATCGTGACTGATAATGGGACCCAGTTCGCTAGTGACCAGTTTCTCAGGTTTTGCAACGACCTCAAGATTGTCAAGAGCTTTTCAGCAGTGGATCACCCACAAGCCAATGGCCAAGTTGAGGCAGTGAACAAGATCATCAAGCAGACCCTGAAAATGAAACTGGAAGCAAAGAAAGGAGCATGGGTAGATGAGCTTCAAAAAGTATTGTGGTCTTACAGAACCACAGCTCGCAGCTCCACTGGCGAGACCCCATTCTCAATGGTATATGGATCTGAGGCTATGATCCCAGCTGAGTTTGAAGTTACCTCGCAAAGAAGAGTGACCTTCAATCCAAACAACAACGATCAGCTACTTGCCACAAACCTGGACCTGCTTGAAGAGCACAGGGAAACGGCCAGGCTAAGGGTAGCTGTCTATCAGCAAAGAATAGCGAGGTACTACAACAAGTATGCTCGGATTCGCAGATTCAATGTGGGAGACTTAGTATTACGTCTCATTCTGCCTGGAGCCCGCAAGCCAAGTGATGGATCCTTAGGCCCGAACTGGGAAGGACCATATGTTGTCACAGCAAGCTTGGGGAATGGGGCTTATCATTTAGCTAACAATGAAAATGGAGCTGAGGTCCCTCGAGCATGGAATGCCGAACATCTCCGCCCTTATTATCAGTAAAACTCTTTGTAATATGTAATTCAAAATTATTCTTGTTAATGAAAGCTCCATTTCCCCAACTTGCGACTCAATTCACTTCACTATGGCGAAACGGGCTGCGAGTTAAATAGCTCGCCTAAAGAGCCAAAAAAGCAGGCGAGGTGACGACCCCTGCATAGTTCGCTATAAATGAAAGAGCCTAAAAGCAAGTGACTAAGTGTCCTTGCATAGCTCGCCTAAAGAGCCAAAAAAGCAAGCGAGGTGACGACCCCTGCATAGCTCGCTATAAATGAAAGAGCCAAAAAAGCAAGTGACTAAGTGTCCTTGCATAGCTCGCCTAAAGAGCCAAAAAAGCAGGCGAGGTGACGACCCCTGCATAGCTCGCTATAAATGAAAGAGCCCAAAAAGCAAGTGACTAAGTGTCCTTGCATAGCTCGCCTAAAGAGCCAAAAAAGCAGGCGAGGTGACGACCCCTGCATAGCTCGCTATAAAGGAAAGAGCCTAAAAAGCAAGTGACTAAGTGTCCTTGCATAGCTCGCCTAAAGAGCCAAAAAAGCAGGCGAGGTGACGACCCCTGCATAGCTCGCTATAAAAATAAAGAGCCTAAAAAGCAGATGGCTAAGTGCCCCTACATAGCTCATCAAACATTCTGATAAAATTACTTATACCTACAAAATTTTATTAAGTTGGTAATTGCTTTAATTATTATCAGATTTTGGGTTCATTGATTATCAGCTCGCAAGAAATGTGAAGAGCATAAAGTATATTATACACTAGCCTGAAGAACATTCAACGCAGAAGAAATAATGAAAGAAATTTTCATTAAGTATGAGAACTGGTTACAAGGTAAAAATAAAAAAAAAAAAAAAAATAATAAATAAATAAATACATGAAAAAGGAAAGAAAACGAACTATTAGTTCTGAACAGGAGGATCTGGGTCAGCCAAAGATTCTGGACCAGCGGTGGACGAGGCAGCTTTTGCTTTAAAATCCTCAACGGTTTCAGGCCCTATGTCCCCCAAGATAGAAAAATCCATTCCTGGATGGGACATCCACAGTGTGTAGAGGAAATCGCGACCTGTTCTTTCCTCAGCTTCGTCCCTTGCATCTGCAACCCGCACTTCCAGTTCTTGAGCTGCTTGCACTCTGAAGACCGTCAGCTCTTCGAAGGTATTATCAGCGAGACGATTGACGACCTCAGCCTCTTTCTTCATGTCTTCAATTCGCTGCTCCGCAGCCTCAGCTCGCTGAATAGCCTCCCCCACTTGCTGCCTAAGCACCTCAGCTCGTTTGGTTGCAGCCTCCTCAGCACTTTTAGCTGCAGCTCCCATCTCATCAGCTCGCTTCTTAGCCTCCTCGGCCTGTTTCTCGGCAGTTTCAGCTCGCGCCAGAGCAGCATCGACCTGGCGATGAAGCACTTCAGTCTTCTCTTCTGCAGCTGAAGCCCGCTGCTCGTCCAGTGCAGCCTGTTGCTCAGACTGCCTCAGATCTTCTTTCACCTTGAGCAGCTCATCCTTTAGCATGGCGTGCTCATTCTCCATTTTCTTCAGGGCCTCCTCAGCTACTTGCCTTGCAGCGTTTGCCTCAGCGATCTGAGCTTCCTGACCTTCTATTCTGCCCGAGGTTAAGCGAGCTAAATCGTCAGTAGCCGCCTCCAGGTCGAATTCCAGCTTCCTCATCTCATCCTTGGTAGCCCTTGTCTCCCTTCTTTGCTTCATTGCAGCAAGGGCACCCTGGAAATTATGAACAGATTAAAATCTAGTCAAGTAAGGGAATCAGCAAATGAGGAAAAATAACTTACCAGCATGCAATGGCGAGCCGCGAACTCATCTAGATCCTCGCCCCTAAGACACCTATTTTCCAAGACATTCGTGTGATTGAGCATAATTGTTGCCCAGTTGTCAAGGAAGGAATTTAAGTATCTTCCTCCAGGACCCAGCTCTATGTCTGATTTGGTTGGTGAAGGAGTTCTCTCGCGCTCCGGGATATCGCGTGCATCATCATAAGAACCACCGCGTCGCGATACAACGGTACGCCTAGTCGCATGCCCGCTGGGGCCAGCTCGGGTTGCCTGGGGAGCAACCTTAGAAGGAGCATCACCTTTTCCAGGCTGCGAACTGGAAGTCGGAGGTGACTGAAGATTTGCAAAAACATTTGAAAGAGGCACCTCGCTAGGAGCAGCAGTTGAGGGAGCAGTGGCTTTAGCAGCAGCATGCATCTCGCTGGGAGCAGCGGTCGCAGGGGCAGTGGCTTCAGTGACAACAGGCACTTCATTGGATGCAGCGACCGCAGGAGCCTGGTCCTGGGCAGATGGTTTAGAGCGTTTTGAGGGTGCTGCTGGAGTGGCCAAGTCTTCGGCAGGCCGTTTTGTTGAAGGAATCGAGGAAGCTTTAAATACAGTGGGACTTGCAGGAGGAGATTTCATGAGTACAAGTTTCCTCCTGTTGGCTGGGAGTTTTGTAGAAGAAGGAACAGGGGCTGGAACACGAGCTGGGGATGGCAGTGAAGCCCCTGGAGTAGATATGTGATGTGGAGAAGAGGATGGGTCAACCTGTGCAGTAGGGGCTGCAGGGGCTGGGTCTGATCCTGTCCGAGCTGGAGCAGGAACTGAAGAAGAAGTTTTTTTAGACGCACCCTTTGAAGTGGTGCGAGTTGAAGACGATTTCGCCTTCGTTGGTGTGCGAGCTGAAGATGATTTTGCTTTAGATGAAGCGCGAGCAGGAGCACTTCGAGATGAGGTCTTCCGAGCTGGAGAAGGTAAGCGAGTGTCATCCTCTGATGATGAAGAGACTGATTGCGGAGGTCGGGAAGCAGATGCATCCTGAACTGGAACCTCAAAAACAGAAGGAAGTCTAGGTTTGTCACTCATCTTGCCTATATCTTCCTCAGCTCGCAGAAGAAGAGATTCCTTAGAATGAGCAAGGCTGTAAGCTCTAAGGATAGCATCGTCGAATTTGATGCTGGTACCTGCGTCCTCTGAGCTCGCGAGCTTGTCAAGAGCTCGTTCCTCCTCGTCGCTGAGAAGAGACTCGTCCATTTTCAACACTGCACAGCAAATAATTAAAAGATGGTAATAAAGATACAAAATAACCTCAGCTCGCTATATTTTCCTTTATGAATACCTGGTTTCAAGACAAAGCTGAAATTTTGGAGATCTGCGAGAGAGGGGCACGAGACATAAAACCAGCTCGTCTTGTACGGCCCGACGTTGGATTTGCCCTTTGCTTCTCCTTTGGGCAAGAGATCTTTGTATTGCGACTGACGGGCTGTAAGGTAGTAGATGCCATCCGGTTTCTCTCCTTCTGCTGTACTCAGAGCCTTGAAGGAATAGAACTGCTGTATAATTTTTGGTGTAGGGGGGCGAAGGCCGTTTCTAAGAAAGACCATGGCCAACGAGGTCAGCTGCGCATATGAGTTTGGAGTTAACTGAAATGGCGCGAGCTTGACCTTGTTAAGAAATGCGATCAAGTACGGTGGAATGGGGAACCGCAACCCCTGCTCGAAGTGCTGAGTGCTGACAGCGATGAATCCCCTGGGCGGATAACACGCATGATTGCTTGAATCAGGCAGCAGTATGCGGCAACCAAAAGGGATATGGAATTGCTTGACAAGCCCTTCCATCTCAGGACGCTTCAGCGATGTGGGATGATGAGCGAGCGCATCACGAGCCTCTCTTCCCTGTATAGCGTGAGCTCGGGCTTTATCATGCTCACGAGCTTCATTGCTTGGAATCATTCCCTTGCGAGTTCCGCTTGAAGACATCTGAACAAGTTAAAAAAAAAAAAAAAAACCAGATTGAGTCAGAAGAAGAAATGCCATGACCAATAAACTCAAAACTCAGAATATGAAGGTACAACAATGGTGGTGGAACTGAATAAACTAAAAGCAGAAAGATTGTCTTACTTTGAATCGTTGATGAGATTGAAGAAACAACGAGTAAGGACGTTGATTTCGTGAAAAGGCAGTAGGTCCTGGTTGCTTGAAAGTTTGAACACTTGTTTGCTTCGATGGAAATGGCAGATGAAAGAAGAAAATGAAAAGAGTTTCCATCAGTTTATATAGACAAACGAGTGTGAACCCCAACCGTCAGATCTTGGAAAAGAGTAACCGTCATAAATCTGACGGCGCAGCACGAAACATGGCTTTGGAAATCATGCAGCCGTCAGTTGAAAGACGTGCGCATTAAATACGCGTGTAAAGGACGTGCAGGCGTCGCTTCAGTTACCATCTGCATGATCGCCACGTGTCAAAACTGAAAAGGTGGAATTTGAAAGTGTACAGAAATAGTTATGAAGGTAAGCGTGCCAAGGAAGCCAACTTTTACCAGCAAGTTCAAGCTCCCAGCTCGCTGAAGCGAACTGAGAGCTGGGGGGCTAATGTTATATGTATTTTTCGGATTCATTAATTGGGCTGGTGAAAGTCCAATTTAGGCCCATCCAAGACCTGATAAGAAGGCCCAAAAGGGTTAACTTAGTCAAAGCCCATCAGATGAGACTCAGTATTGACTTTGAAGCCCAGCAAGTTTTTCAGTTTACTTAAAGGATCTTCCAGCTGGCATCAACAGACCTATAAACACAGCCAGGTCGCAGCTCGTCGCTTGCGCAGCTCGTCTCTCAGCGAGTTCGAGCTCGAGACCACCATGACACGTCAGCTCGCTCAGGCGCGTAATAAGCACAGTATCTTCCAGAACAGGCAGTTACCAAGTTCAACCATGATTCTCTTTCCGAATATGGCAATTGCCCAGTCAAACCATGATTTCCTCATCAGATATGGAGATCAATTCAAATTCAAATTCAGATCAACATTATCTTTAGATAATTATAGTAATTTCCTGATATTATCTAAATATATTAGGAAGTATAATTAATTTATAATTCTTTTCCTTATTTTTCCCAATTGTTTAAGGAATGTAATTAATTCAGGATTCTCTTCCTGATTTGCTACAACCAGAATTGTAATACCTCTTTCCCTATAAATAGGGATTAAGATCATTGTAACATGGGAGGAGAATATTCAATAATATACTGTCACTCTGCAGAATTAAAGAGACAGACAGTCGTGGACGTAGGCCTATTATTGCCGAACCACGTAAAAGCTTCGTGTTCCTCGTTTGATCATCTGTTTCTGTCTTTGTCTTTTCTTGGTATTTGTGCTTTCTCACATTGATTGCAGGTATTGGGCATTGATTACTCGTCGACTGAATTCCAACGTCGACAAGGTTAAATAAAATTAACATAAAAATTAAGACATTTTAATTCATCTTTCTTTAGAGTAAAATAAATAAAATAATATAATTTAACATATCTATTAGAGCGAATAAATAATTGGGATAAAAAGAAGAGAAAAAATAAAAAAATGTATATATTTGTTTTTCTTGACGAAAACCACTGTTGTGCTGATGCGTGGTGTTCACATGTTGAAGAGTGGGCCACACGTCGATAGGGTTAGCCATGTGCCGAAGCATGGCTGGTCATGTCTACCAGCTGTGCCTAACAGCGGGATGCCTGTCGCCACAACAATGTGACACTTGCCCGTAGGAAGCTTTTGTATCACGCTGAGACAAAGGTGCATGGCAACAATACAACATGACATGCATCCTTAGATCAGTGGAACACATGTCAAAGGTATGGCCACCAACGTGTCACCACGTGGCAGCATGTTGGCAGGGCCCTGTAGTCTCGCATCTTACTCTTCTAGATGCATGTGGCGATTGAACGACTGCCATCTTAATCAAATTTTTATTCCGGTTCCCCTTAGTTTTTTTATTCCAATTAGCGGTGATGCACACTCTCCTATTATGTGAGTGTGATTATGATTTGAACCTAAAATCAACACATTTTTTTCGAAAATAAAATAACAGATTTTGACCCTAAATTTCATTTGATCCATTCTCACTCATTTCTTAATGAAAAATTATGGTTCAAGTCAATATGGATTCGTCTCTAAGTCTAGTTTGATATAATCTTTGGATTAAGTAAAATGGAGATCTATTAAATGAGATAACATATAATTACAATGTAATAATAGTCAAATTTATATTTCTTAGGTTTTCAACCAAAAATTGAAATTCATCATACGTTCTTATCAACCAATTAAATATTTAGGCATACAATTCATGAGTTAACAACCAACAATGGTTCTGATACCAATGAATGCAAAATCAAAACATGTATTGTATATTAAAAATAGTAAGGAAACAAACCAGTCACCCACAAAAACATCCCTTTCGAAACCTTGGTGTTTGTTTAACTGGTTAAAATTTAATCATTAATGAATAGAATTGAAATATCAATTCACAATATAAGAGTTTTGCCCTTTTTCCTATTTTCTCTGCTTTGGTCTCTGTGCTCATACGTTATTAATATAGTCATATGTCTGATTGTTCAGTCCTAGGCATAATAGTCTAGCCATGCTCAAAATTCTCTAATCAACTATTTATATGTGATTAAAAAACTACCAGTTCAGTTATTTGGTAACTCCTCATATAACAGCCATTATAGTTGTCTAGTAGCTGCTCACAACTGTTTGAGCAGTTACTCAATCACATTTTAAAACCAATTGGATCCAGTTGTGGGTTTAGATCATCTAGGATAGACCCAACCCATAACCCATTAAGCCCAATGTTATGAAAGGGTCAATTTTACATATTTTGATTCATTTTGTATATTTTGATTTTTACATATCTATTTCACATTCAATTTTGCATGATTTAGTTTACTTTATGACAAGACCCAATCCAGATTCACTCTAGACTAGTATCTGGTAGGTCTGGCCGGACACCCCAATGGACTCCTTTTAAACCCTCTTAAGCGGTTAAAAGAAATCTGCGGAGCAAACTCTGAACTTGCCCGTTTACTTTACTTTGAATCTCATGTAATTTCATTATTTAAAACTAGTTGGGTTGGTTAAAATTCATATTCAATTCGTTGATTTATAAAGTTAACTAAAATTTTAAAAGTAACTATTTTTGTTTACAAAATCGGAAATCATTTTTAACAAAAATTCGGCAGTATAACGGCTGCAACTATAAGGTTACCAAATTTCTTGCAATTAAAATTACACTCCCAAATCATTTCCATCACAATCCAACTTTTTCCACAAACATACATTTCAAAAATCAATTCATCATTTTCATAAAACCATCGATACTAATCGACTTTCATGTCATCAAAATATATACAAGCAATTTACATTACAAAATGTATTAGTATAAGGTTTCTACATGAGTATCTAAAATGCAAAATATCATCGAGATACAGGGTAGACTATATAGTACATTCTTCAAAATTTGTCCCATCTATAATTACAAGAAGTTTGTTGTCTTCGAATGCTCATGCAAGTACCTAAAATTTATTTATACAATACGACACAAAAATATAAAATCTCAAGTAATTCATGAAACTTAACGATTATTCACAACATAATTATAAATTTGTTTAGTTTAACACGAAGTACTACATAACCCATTTCTTTCTAAAAGCATCATGCGTTCCCCTTAACTATTATGTCACGTGGCGATTTTTAACTGACACCAGCCGTGACGCTACTAACACTTCTCAATAACTACGTGCGAAATTTTTTCTGTGTCGTGACGTAGTACGAGGTTATCTATAAACTCTAGCGACTACATGCTGAATTTTTTGTATCGCAATCCGTAGCGCAACATACTATATCGAATCTTGGTGACTATATTGCAGAACTTTCTGCATCGCAATTAGTCACTCAAGAAAATCTCAAATTTTGAGGGTTCACGCATGGCCCTTAAAAACATCTTTTCTACTAATTACTATAAGCACAAATGACTTTTCTTTTTAAGACTTTTAACTAAAACGTTTAAGCTCTGCTTCTCATAAAACTCATTTCTTTTTTCAAAATTCCTTTGAACATATGTAAAGGCCATTCATAATTATTTTAACAACAATGAAATAAAAATCCAAACATAAGTACTCATAACGTGAGTTAGTGACACTCACCTCGAATCCATGCGTGCTAATGAGCTCTAGTAGGCCTCTCTCACTCCACTTGCTTGCGCTTCACCTACACATTACAAACTTGCTCAATTTCCATTAAATTGAACTACTCAAAACTAAAATCAAAACTTCCAACACAACTAATTCTTTTAACCACCCTTTTACACTATAACTTTCCAACTTGTTTCTAACTCAACCGAGACTCTCTAATTCCGATTTCTTCACAAAATTTTCAATTATACACCCCTAGGGACACCCCCACGCAGTCCGTATAATTTTCAAAGGCCCAAAACGAAAAGTTAAAATTTTTCGCCTCTTTTGACACCCCAAAATAGAATGTTATGAACAGCTCTGCTTGGGGCTCCATTTTCTTTCGTTCTTTTTACTACGGTCCTCTTATCTCACATTCTGGTCACCTATAAAATTTCATAGAAAAATCCTATCGTATGCTACGTCAAATCTAAGAAAAACGCCATTTTTCAAACACTTTTTTATGCACATTTTTGCATCGGACGAGTGACGATATTATTTATTTCGTATCTAAGGTTCTTTTACCTAATTATGGTTAAATATATTCATTCCATGTATAAGAAAATGCATTTACATTGATATTTTACCTTACGACCCTCTAACGACATTATTTTGACCATAACTTGCGTAATTTTTATCGGAATCATTCTCTTCCAAAACCTATGGTTTCCTATGACTCCTAAGCATGATTTGAGATCTAGAATAACCCCAAATAAACTCAAAGAGTGCAGGTCTCTACAGCCCTTTCATCTTGCTCGAAAATCCCAACATAACTCTACACTTCTCTTTTGACAACTCTATCACTTTTATAAGTTCCTCTAACCTTTCTAGGGGATACTCTAGCTTCTAACATGCATGAATTCAAACTCAATTTCATCAAAACTCAATGAGATCACATAAGCCTCTTAGTGGCCGTGACCTACACATTCCTACACAACCTATTGCTTCATTCAATTCTCAATATTTTCACATTGTATTTCACTTAGGCATTTCATCAAATACTTTACCTATACTCAATTCACTTAACCCAATCTAATTCCACATTCTAGGGTTTCTCCTACACAAACCCTAACTACAATTTCTTGCATGGGTTTTCTTGATTTAAGTCTCCTTTTTCACTTGATAGAGTTCTACAATTAATCTCTATCAAAACCCCCATCAAACACTCAACCAATATCAACCCAATCATCAACACATCATACAAGCCCTACTAACATTAATCTATGCAAAAATGATGAAAACTTACTTGGATCTTGCTCAAATCTTGGTTATCTAACTTGGATGAGGTTGATTTCTTAGTTGGATTCTCAATTTGGCTTGCAAAATTTGGTTTCCCCCTCGTCTTGCCCTTGGCCGAACTTCACCTCACCCTCTCTTTTTTTCTTTCATCAAATTTCACAAAGTGTTGAGCTTAACACACAAACATATATAGGGCTCTCACATGTATAAATGACCATTTTGCCCCTTTTTAATGTTTCACTTACTATTTGGTTTAATTAGGTTCTAAAATCTCTACAACAATTTTAATGACTTTTACTAAAATCTTAATATAACTTCTAAAGGTAATATTTATAAAATTTAGTATTCTCGCCCAATAATTTAATTACTATTACATAGAGAATATGAATTTACGAAAGAGGGCTTACACTTTATATGTTTTTTGTTCTTCCTTATGAGTCTAGTTCCAAGTTGGACGTGCAACAATTCAGGTCATCTTTCTTTGCACAATAAATTGTCAACCAAATCGAAACCTATTGAGATGATATTCAAGACCCCATTTAACACCATATTTGGGAATCAATCGAAACTATATTCAAGACCTATGGGGACCATATTTGAGACCTCAAGATACTTGAGATCTTATTGAGACTACATTAGAGACTTGTTAAGGCCACCAATGTGAACCCAACGCAATGCCAATATGACCCAACTCGACACTAACAAGACACCGACAAGACCTCAGCAAGACTCCAACAAGAGCCAATGCAACCCCAACACCACACCGACGAGAGCCCAATGCGACCCACTTCAAGAATTTAGGTGTTTCTAGCCAGTTGAAAGATACATGGAATATACACATACATATTTCAATTCATTGTTATCTAAACCAAAATTTGGCAAAGTTTACTTTACAGTGGTTGGCATGGTGTGCAATAAAAATAGAAAACAAAAATGACTTCTATTCAAGGAATAGTTTATGTATTTTTAATCTTACTTCACCTTTTATGGAAATTTAATTTGCCTATGCAGTAGGCAAAAAGAGATGCAAAAGCAACTGAGAAAGGAATGAGAACAACAACCACAAGGCCTAAATGGTCATATTGAAAACCATCAAAATCCTATAGAAAGAATTGACTATTTTCTGCTCCCCAAATATCAATATCTCTTTGTTCATGTCTCTATATTGTGAAGTCAATAGGCCATTTAAGGACCAAGCTGTGGGGAAAATCCAATAGCACCAAATCCACCACTTGGGAATTTTCTGCATATAACGTAACGTGTAGAGTCACAATATAACAAGTCATATCACATGAAATGCATGTCAACATTTTAGAGCATGCACCAATAAGAATAATAAGAAAAGGAATTATTAGAAGTGCATACTTGTAACAAGCTAACCTTGGCTACTACCTGGCTGGGTCGATGTTGATCGATCGGGGGTGTGTTAGCCCGTTACACAACATCTCTTCTCACTACCGATGGCCAACCTCTGCTCTCATTTCCCACGACCAACCTTTCTTCTGTCTTTTGTTGGCTTTCGACAGGAAGGAGTGTCATGTTTTAGATTGTGGAAGAACTGTACCCACAGCTACCACTCATCATCTCTGCGAGTGGGTAGTATATTTGACTAGTTTTAGTTGCTTTGGATATGTTAATATGATAATATGAACCAAGGTTGGGGTAGCGAAAGTGGGTTATGACTGTTAGGTATATTTTGTGTGTGGTTTTGTGGGTATGATTAGAATGTAAAAGTTATATTGTATTAGTCGTTGTTATTAGTGAACCTGTACTTTGAGAGTGGGATTTGTAACGGAGGTTGACAATCGAAGTTTAAAGGCGAAGTCTTTATGTGAAGGTTGGGAATCCAAATTTTTATGTTGAGAATCTCTACCTATACATTGGAATTCCTAACCTGTAGGTAGAGAATCCCAACGTAGAGGCTAGGATTCCTAACTTGTAAATTGGGAATCTTAACTTTTAAGTTGCGAATCTCGATTTGTAAGTTAGAAATCTCAACCTTCAGGTTAGGAATCCCAGCCTTGAGGTTGGGATTAGGAACCTACAAGTTAGAATTCTCAACTTAAAGGTTAAGATTCCTAATTTACAGGTTGAGAATCCTAACCTCAAGGTTGAGATTCTCAACCTTGAGGTTGAGAATCTTAACCTCTATGTTGAGAATCCCTACCTACAAGTTAGGATTTCTAACTTTCAGGTTGAGAATCTCAACCTCGAGGTTAAGAATAACAACTCGGATGTTCAATTAAGGTTGGGAGTTGGGATTCCCTACCAATCCTAACCTGTAGGTTGGGAATCCCAACCTCGACGTTGGAATTCCCAACCTTGATTAAAAATTTAGGTTGAGATTCTCAACTTGGAAGTTGAGATATTAGGTATCTCAACTTGGATGTTAAATCAAGGTTTTGAATCTCAATTGTGATTGAGCACTGAGGTTGGGATTCTCAATTAAAATTGTTAGGATTAGTAGGTTGGGATTCCTTACATTTCAGTTGAGAATCCCAACCTGGATGTTAGGATTCCCAACCGTGATTGAACATCCCAACAAGTTAGAATGCGTTTTGTATCCCATTTATGAATGTGTTTAATGTAATATAATTTTTCGGTTTCTTTTTACATTGTCATCTATTTGTTGATTAATGGTGTTTATTCAATGTTTGGTAGCTATAAAGTTATGGATCGACACAGCGAGTTATATAACATTTGATATGAAATAATAAAAAATTGTCATGAAATGTGTACAAGTGCTTGTATTTGTTGAAATAAATGCAATTGGTATGGAGAAAAAATTAAATTATACACTGCCTTATTTGGGAGATTATGAGAGTAGTAGTGCTTCTTTCTCACAAACCAAGAGAAAACAATGTTTGGATATATGCTGACCGCACTGCCTTAATTTGACAGGTTGAATGACATGGATAAAGTTAGAATTACAGTTCAATATGATGGTGAATGGATGATGAATAAGGGAGGAAACCTTATGTACAAAGGTGGCAAGTCGAAAGAAATTTTATTAACAAGAATTCAGCGTACGAAGAATTACACGATGCTATGGTACATGCACTTGATATCAATCTTGTTGAATTTGCAATTACGATGAAGTTCGAATATAAAATGTGTGATGCCGCCTCACCAATTGAGTGATGAATGATAGTGATGTTGAGTTCTTTATCATTGAAGTCAGTGATGTATCGACAAGGAATACTTTATGCATCACAATGGAACATCAATGTGACTTGACAGTAACCTTGTTAGTTGGTGAGGAAGAATGTGCAAAAAATATTGGAGTAAAAGTTATTGTAGAAAAATATTTGGGCAGTGAAGTTTCAGTTCATGTAGAATGCATAATGACTGATGAAGATGTGATTGGGGGTAGATAACTATGCTGAATACATATTTGATCATTTTGGTATTGAACCTGCAAATGTCTATACATCTCCATTGGCTCCTATAGAAGTATCACCAATTGATAGGGTTGACAGTTTGATTGAGAAGAAGTTGAAATCAAAAATAGATGAATTGGATTGTCATGTTGCAATGACATCTTCGATTCCTTAGGCAATATATGGTGGCGGTATTAACAGTGTCTTTAACAACGTTAAAGATGTTCGGCTTGGTGATATATGCTCTAAAGATAAGAATGTTAGCTGTTGATAGACAGTTTAATATTAGAGTGAAGAAGTCCACTAAAGACTTATTAGTTTTGGCTTGTGTGTAGAAACATTGCAAGTGGTGGCGGTGTGCAACAAAACTTTCGGGCTCAGAAGCTTTTCGCGTGCGAAAGTACTTCTAGGTCACACATGTTCTCTTGATTTGCTCGTTTTTCACCGTCCGCAAGCAATAAGTAAATTGATTGGGCATTGTATCAAATGGAAGTATAAGGGTGCTTCTTAGTGTTACCGTCCAAATGACATAGTTCATGACATGAAGAAAAGGTGTGGGATGATTTGTAGTTATAATAAAACATATAGGGTTAGAGAGGTTGCTATGACGTTAGCTAGGGAATCACCTAAACAGTCCTATAGTGTGCTTCCGTTGTATTATGCGATGTTGGAAATGAAAAATCCAAGGACTATAAATGACATTGAACATGATGCTTCTAATCAATTCAAGTACTTTTTTATGGTATTAAGAAGTTCTATTGCTGAATTTAGATCTTCCATTCGGCCCGTTATAGCTGTTGATAGAACTTTCCTCAAATTTCAAGTATAAAGGTATCCTATTTATTGTGACTTGCATGGATAAAAATAACCAATTGTTAGTGCATTTTTTGTCTTGTTTACATAGAGAAAGCACTTTCTTCCACAAGGTGCTTTTGTCAATCAAAACTTTTAAACCACTTTCCTCATTTTCAAATTCACACGCACGAAGCACTTTGTTGTTTCATAGAAATTTCAACCCCTAATATAATATTTAACTAACTATGCGTTTGTTGTCCAACGGTTAGGATAATTGCCTTCCAAGAAATAGACCCGGTGTGACTTGAACCATGGTTTCTGATTGCAAGAAATAGACCTAGTGTGACTTGAACCACGGTTTCTGATTGGATTACATAAACTCTTTTTTTTTTTTTTTTTTTGGGTAACTCTTTTGAGGGTGTGAATCATGGCCCTTCTCAACTTTATTTTCTAATGTCTTTTAGTTGAATGGTGTGACTTGAACCACAGTTTACAATTGGATTACCAAACTTTTCCTTTCTAACTCTTCTGAGGGTATGAATCATGACTCTTCATAAGGTTAAGGTTAATCACTAAGTTACCTCAACTTTATTTTATTTTAGCATTGACCTAAACCTTAGATACCATTAAGTGTTGAATAGAGTGTGAAATTAATATTTGCAAGATTATTTGTTAACGAGAGAATTAATGTTTTTAATTAAATATTAAAGTTCTGTTTTATAAATGTTAAATGAATTTGAAATAAACATAATTAATATTACGGGTTTATTATAAATTTAATGAATTTTATAAATAAACGTGGAGAAGTATTTGTTGAAGTAAATAAAATGAATAAATGTTAATTATGTTTAATAAATGTTTAAGCAATAATGATGACAAAGGATTTCAAGGTGTTATAAATAGACATTAAGAATATTGAATTAAGATATATGAAAATTCATGAACTACTTCTTTTAAAGGATCGAAAGCTCGCTCTCTCTGATTTAAATATGATCATAAAATTTCTACCGGAGTTGCTCAAGGATACTTCAATATTGCTAGTTGCAGTATTCTAGTTTTGTTGTATCTTGGAGGTAGTTTACAACAAAAGACCCGTTAGCAAACTCTTCGAAAGGGTACAAATCTGACTTCAAAAAAATGATATATATATATATATACATATATTATATCTCTGACTAAACATTAAATTACCTCAATTTTCATTTTTAATAAGTCTTTTAGTACATGACTTGAACCACAATTTATCATTGGATTGTCTAAACTTTTTCCTTCCAGTAATTTATTTGAGTATTGGATCACGACTCGTCATAACGTCAATTAATAAATTACCTCAACTTTCTTTTATTTTGATATTGACTTGAACCATGGATACCATTAAGTTACCCTGATTTTCTTTTCTAACAAGTCCTTTTAGTTGAATGGTATGAGTTGAACCATGAACCACGCTCTATGGTCACCGATTATCTAAACTTTTCGTATGACTTGAACCACACTATGCGGTTGGAATATCTGAAATTTTCGTATGATTTGAGCCACACTCTACAATTGGATTATCTGAACTTTTCTTTTCAATAACTCTTTCGACTGTGTGGATCAAGACTCTTCATGGTAATAGGAAAAGTAAAAGAAAGGAAACTGCCAAGCAAAAAGGGGCACCGTGTCTACTTTCTTCCCTGTACAGGCTGTACTCATGGGGTCCAAGTATTGAAAACATCCATTAAAATATATTTCTTTCACATTTAAACTGTTTGAATTTCACCAGAAACTGTCCTCTAAACATCATTATTTTCCACCATTTTTTTCCTTTGATAACCTCTTTATCTTGTCTGCTAGTGTTACACACAACCAATCATAGTTCTCCTTTTTTACAATTTTCCAATCGACTAAATGTACAATATCACATATTGAATTATTATATTATAATTTGATTTTAATTTTTTTTATTACATTATATCAGTAGGACAGACCTAGAAAATAATCGGGACTAAATAGAAATGAACACTGAACGCACAGCTCGGAGAGCGACTTTCATATAGAAGGAAACGACCTATACATAGGTGGGGAGACCACTGTCATATAAGAGGGAGAAGCCGCAAGCACACAGGAGCTGCCACATATTTTTTGAACCTCTCGGGTGTAGAACCTGGCTAAGGAAATTAGCAAGGACAGCTGGTGCCTAAACCAGTGGCATCGGTTGTCAACTACAGGAATGCCATTTTATTTAATCTCTTTCCCAACAATCTTTTTTGATTTTTTTTTCTTTTTCATTTTATCTCCATAAGACACCAATGTTTTTCATTTGATCTCCATAAGACACCAATGTTTTTCATTTATTACATGTAATTAACTAGTATTTTCTTAGAGTCATATCATTCTTGTTAAATATACATAGTTCACGTGCCACCCCAGCTTGCCCTCCCCCCCCCCCCACACACACACACACACACACACACACAGAGACACAGACAGAGACAGAGACACACATTATATGTATATATCACACATTATATATATGTATATATTAGACAATAATTCCATTTTTTATCATATACTATATCTATATACACAAATTAAAATAGTGCAATATAAATGTAATTATATTTTTTATAACGATGACTAAAAGGGATTTAGATTTTGTACCAACATAAGTGTTTTTTTTTTTTTTAAGCTTTTTGAAAAATATATGATTAATTATTTGTAAAGTAAAAGAGGAAAGAAAGTACATCCAATCATTTCTTGTAATATTTATATATCATGAGATTAAAAAAAACTTAAGTGAGAGCTTCCAAATTAGTTTTAAAAATGGTAAGTGGTGAAAGGGGACTATTAAATCCGAAAGTTTAAGATGATAAAAATAGTTCAACAATAGTATAAAATATATGCATTATAATATAATTTTAGAATTACATCTTACTTTTCGACATGTTATTTATACTTTTTTGAGATTTCTAATAGTATAATGTGACATATAGTTACTTTTACTAGCTTTGACAACCAAGTATAATTTTTTTTAAAAAAAATAACAGATTATGAATGCTTTTCCATCAAAGTGAATGATAATTTTTTTAATATAAATCAAACATGCATAAAATTAACAAGGTCTCCATCACAATTGTATCCAATATTTTTCTATGTCAATCATAATGAAGAGTTGTGTTAACTAATTAAGGTAAGATGTAGAAAAGTAATTGATACATGCTAATAAAGTTTGGATGAAAAGTTAAACATAAAGACTTTTGTAGATATGTCACATGCCTTATGCTTGTATACTTTATATAGACAACCATTAACACTATGATGACTCTAACCATTACGATCTTTGAAATAAAAATAATAATACATATATTTAATATTGTTTGATGAAAGTTTCTAATGTAGAAAGAAAACTTTCAAACAAACTTATTACATAGGACAATAAAGAGTATTCTATAGAATCAAAATTTTGTAAGGTTATATGGATCATGATATAATATTGGTTTCATTTTGTGGTTGCTAATTAAAATTCTATTTGGATTGACTAGTATTATTAAAAGATAAAATAATTTCTGAGAAATAAGTTATCCTTTGCACTATATTAATATAAACCTTATTATTTTATCACAAATCAATTATTACTATACATTTTAAACTCTTAATCTTTAGATTAAAATGTTATCTATTCATGAGTTTATACATTATAAACTCTTACTATTTAGATTAAAATACTGTATATCTTCATAAGGTTTTTGAGTTAATTGGCATTAAATTAAATGAACAAGGTAATTGAGCTTTAATAACTTTGTTAGTTACCATCAGACTCAAAAGTTTAAGCTAATAGGAAATGACCCAACTATAATATTTAAGATTTTATCGTGTGTAACTTGGATAGATGATAGATGACGGACATATATTAAACAACCCCTACTAACATGTGTAACAAAAGATTTTAGATAAATGGGAGAGTGAGGGTTTGAACCAGGAACCTCCAAGCTCTAATACCATGTTATTTACCATTAGACTCAAAAACTTAAGCTGATAGAAAATGACCCAACTATAGTAGTTAAGACTCGAGATTGACAAGTGACAAACCTAACCATAATAACCATAACAAATTTTAGTATTGCATTTTTACCATCTTTTTATCAAGTATCAATAAACTACTTCCTTTTATAGCATCATAACTCATCAAAAAATCAATAAGACAATGTAGCTTTGCTAGCTAGATCAAACAAATAAAAATGAAAAGGAAAGTAGCTTTTGAATTAATCAAATCATATGAGTATAGACTACTCTAACATAAGAATGTAGACTACTCCAATATCAATCGATCAATTAAACCATAAGCTTTTGGACTTAGATGTTTATGTGGGGACAACTTGCCCCAAACTTCTATTTCTGAAAATGAAAAATCAAAGTTTCTACTAAAGTTTGGTTTAGATGTATAAAGTGGTGTAGAAAAAATGACAAGTTGAATTGTAATTCTATGAATCTAGACTTGTAATGGAACAATATTAATGATGGAACAATATAATGATAAAAGACAACAATTGACACTTGTTCTTAGTCAAGGTCCTAGAGATCAATTATTTGGAAAGAGCTAGAGAGATTGTTTGCATTCAATTCTACAAATAGTCTTTAATACAAATGCACTATAATGCTCAGTTAATAAAAAATACCCATAATGTGTCTTTGGTGTTCATTCAAAAAAAAAAGTTATATATATATATAATATAATATAATATAAAAGACTATCACAATAGGAAAAAATTCAATTAAAGAGATTTTCACTGGTGTGATTAAATTTAGTATGTATTGAGAAAAAAATTGTTATTTATGTATGCTTTAAGTTTTGTAATTTTAAGATTATAATGTATTTTTATTTTCTGTATAGCAAGGCATGTAGATTTAAATAAAATGCAAAACTATTTGCAAAAATGATCAAGACAAAATCAACCAAGAATAGAATAAAACTTGGTTTACAATGCTGCAAAATGTAACTTCTTCTCAAAATGTAACTCTTTTTTTTTTTTTTTCCTTTTTAAGATGAAGTACTTTTGATGCTTCTCAAGAAAATCATTACAATGTAAGTATTGCTATCAAATAGAAAACAAAAAAAGTTTAACAACATAGTAGATTGAGAAATCATCACATAAAACATGGACATACATCAAGAAAAGTCTAAGCACACATCACAAAAGGCGTGAATGTATATTACATAGATAAAAAGTGTTCTAAGCCCACAAGCCAAATTGGACAACGATACAATGTGTCGATTGATATTGGCTTATAGCCCAACTTGTTAGTCGACATAGGTTTACATTTCCTCATATGAATTAATCGGTGAGTCAAACGATAATCTACTTAACTTAGAGTAAATATACTCTTGGTAGAATGACTTGTGGGTTTGATCAAACAAATTCAGTATAACTATAAACTGTTCATACAGGTTGGTTGATATGATTCTGACGTAAGCTTCATAGCCTAACTCCAACTCTTCCACTTCGAGTCTAATTACATCGGGACTCAAACCATTAATGAGATGAGGAACAATTCGATTAGGATTAACCTTTATCCTCTCCAATAAATTAGGGATGACTACGACAATCCCAAAATCCTACTCAAACTTGGACTCCTAAGTCTACTAATTAGTCTACTTCTAATGTAGTAGGACATCTCGCCTATAAAAGGGTCCACACATTCTCAAATCATAGCCTTCAATCCCAAATACACTATCATGCTACTAGACCACAACCACATACCTCTGAAATCCAATTCCAACCAACTTCAATGTCAAAATCCTCACGATACTATCTACATTCCCACCTTGCCGCCATTACCTTCCACCTACGCTACCATATAGCCTAACCGTCTGATCTACACTATCTGACATTATATATCGTTCATATTTTCAACCCTAGTGTCATCAGGACAATGCTTATTTGTTGCTTTCCATTACCTTTTACATTTAAAGTATTAACTTGAGCTTTGGAGGGTCCTTAGTCGGCACCCCACCAATGTCAAGATTATCTACATTCTTTCTTGCTTGATTTGTGTAGGACACAGATTGTTAAGCTCTATGAAGTCAACCGATAAGGCTTGATTTCAATCGACATATTGCAATTTGATCCCATTATAGTTTGGCACTGTTTGTGGGGAATTTAACAATCCAATCCAGTGCAAATTGAGTCAACTAACTCTTAGTGTGTTAACATGTTAGATGATGATGTTAAAACACACAACTAATGATCTTGATGGAATAGATAACGACTTATAGAATAACTCAAGGCACTTTAGGCTAAAAACGAAGTAATTCGGGCTAAGACTATCGATCTACGTCGAAGAGTCGTACAATAGAGTCACAACAACATTGGACCAGATTAGCAAAATGAAGCTGGTCCTTTTGGCATTGACAGAAAGACAACTCCAACATTTGGAAGATCGGTTCCTAGGTTCCAAAGCAGGCTAGTGAGGCAACCAGATCCACTAATGGCAAACTTTAATGTCACCAGCTTCGGAGAAGACCTTGATAAGGAAGTCGATCCAAGGCTGTCGAACGACTTCAATGAGTTCAAGCGAAGGGCTTTGGTCGATCGACAACCAAGTGTCAACCTAACTTTTGAAAAACCACTCCACGAAGTTGAGGGTTTAAGGAACAAAAGACCTACTCAACCAACATCGGACGAAGTATCAAATAAGCTGGCAGAACTTGAGGCATTGATTAACCGAATACTTAGAGTTCTAGTACTTATCAAGAAAAGCACCTCAACTAGCTTCTCTAATTCACCATTTGCAAATCCAATTGGGATAGCAGAGATGCCAAAAATTCAACCTCTCAAACTTTAAGAAGTATGATGGAATGACAAATCCAAACAACCATATTGCCTTCTATAGACAAAAGATGTTCACAGTCACCATTCCAAAGGATTTGAGGGAACTTTCATGTGCAAAAATTTTGGTTCAAGCCTGGTGGAACCAGCCTTTTTAATGGTTCACCAACTTGCCAAATGGAAGCATAAGCTCCTTCGTGTAATAGCATGACAAGTTTACAAAATTGTTCTCTAGCAGCAAAAAGTTAAAGAAGCATTCAGACGATTTTTATATGATTATGTAGTGGGCGGGCAAATGTCTAAGAGACTATGTCAGTCGTTTTAATAAAGAAAAAGTGTCCATAACTAATTGCAATGTTGTTACTACAGTATCAGCCTTCAGAAAGGGTTTATTGATGGATTTAGATCTCTATAAAGAGCTAATGAAGTATCCGCCAAAGTCAATGGATGGCACAAATCAAATGGGAAGAACACATAGCCAATTATCGACCAAACGTGTCTACTCCCAAAAAAGGCAATAAGTTCGATCAATAGGATAATCAACAAGGACCCAGCAATCTTAGAAATGTAGATTCCACCAGCATCAAATAAGATGATCGAGTCAACAAGAATCATCATAATGATCAACCAAACTCGTATGACCGACCAAATGGTCAACCTAAGCGACTATAAAGCCTCGCAGACCCTTTTCTAATTACAATCTTTCAATCCATCTGATAGAACTCATAGCCATCTTAAAAGGAATAGGGAACGCAGTTAAATGGCTTGTAAAATCCAAGAAGCCAGCAAGCGCCAATGATCAAACTAAATGGTATTCGTTGCTTTGTGCCTCTAAGTTGCTGAGCTTCTCAAAAATGATCACTTGCATGAATAATTGAGTGACAAAGGAAAGAAGACTATACATTGAGCTGACGATCGATCCCACAATCAAGAACCTACTCCATCAACTCCACCAATTCATGAAAGAACTATTAATGTGATTATCAAGGAATTAGAGATCAATAGGACCACTCATTCAGCTATAAGAAAACACACCAGAGATGTTGTGCAATTCATTAGTCGACCGAGCTAGATGGATCAATAAGATGATTATACTTTGTCCTTCTCTAGGAATGAAGCCATCAAAATTCTTAATTCGTATCATGATACATTAGTCATAAGCCTCTATATAGCCAACTATTTTACCAAATGAATTCTAATCGACAATGAAAGTTTTGTAAATATACTTTTCCTATCAACCTTAAAGGAGATGTAAATCGACGAATCAAACATAAATAAACAATCGATACTTTAATTGGTTTCAACAGTGAGCAGAAAATTACTGGTGGAGAGATTGTGCTTCTAGTCTATGTTGAAGGTGTCATCAATCTCTAAACCAAGTTCTTAATCCTAGATATCGGTGCAGCATATAACATAATTATGGTTCAACCTTAGATCCATGAGATGAAAACGGTACCCCAGATCTATCATCAGTTTATTAAGTTCCATACTGAATGGGGAGTCAAAGAAATCAAAGGAGAATAAAAGGTATTACGAGAGTGCTATTGAAACACTCTCAAAGGCAAAACAATAACTTGTTAGCAACTACAACAAAGATCTCAGGGGGTCAAACCAAGTCAACCCCAAATAGAAATACAAGACAAAGTGTTGGTCCATTTGGTCTATAATGACCATAAAGTGCAGATTGGATCGACATTGAAACAAAACTTAAGATCCAAGTTAATTGACATGTTCACTCGACACTAGGACTACTTCGCATGGTCGCATGCTAACATGATGGGAATCGACCCATCTATCATCACTTATAAGCTAAACGTTCATCCTTCATACGTCCTACTAAAGCAAAAAAGGTGAAGATTCGCCTAAAAAAGAAATAAGGTAATTAATGAGGAAGTTTAGAAATTGATTGAAATTGGGTTAGTTATGGAAGTCCAATACCCTAACTAGCTTCCCAATGTGATTGTCATCTTGAAGAAGAACGAGAAATGGCGAGTTTGCATTGATTTCACGGACCTCAATAAAGCCTGTACAAAAGACTTATTCTCTCTACCTCATATTGATATGATGGTCAACACAACAGTAAGGCATAAGCTCTTTAGCTTCATGGATGCATTCTTTGGGTACAACCAAATCCTTATTCATCCAGACAACCAGAAAAAAACATCATTCATCACAAAGCATAGCATTTACTATTACAAAGTGATGACGTTCGAATTAAAGAATGTTGGAGCCATCTACTAATGTCTAGAGAAGAAGATGTTCCAAGAAAAAATGGAAAAAACTATGAAGGTCTACATTAATAACATGTTGCTCAAGTAATTGATGATTAATAAACATCTTAATTAAGTGTTTAACACCCTTAAAAAGTATAATATGAAGCTCAATTAGACCAACTGTTCCTTTAAAGTGTCGTTTGGTAAGTTTTTAGGCTACCTCATTACCCAATGAGACATAAAGGCCAATCCTGACCAACTCAGGTCGATCATAGGCATCGAGTCTCCATGTAACACCCTCCACCCGATTTCCATTCGGATGAGAACTCGAGTCAAAAGATACTACCTTAATCGGTTTATTCGTTATTATTTTACACATATGCCCTAAATAATTTTTTTTTCTCGAAAATCCAGCAGAGTTTTCTTTATTTTTCTGATAAAGCCAAAATTTATAAAAACCTGCAAATTTCAAAAGTAACACTTCTAAAGTACATTCATTTTCTCAACTTCCTTTTCGGACCCTCCGTCCGACTCTAGAATCACTTCACTACACAAACATTTATAAACACAACATTTAATATAATTCATGTTAATCAAAATAAATACTAATTAAATAATAAATAAGAATTTCTTTACAAACCAAAAACTTTTTCTATCACTTATATATTCTCATTTATAAAATCTTGTAAATTCATATACATGTATATGCATTTTCATATATTTAAATACCACTATACAATACTAAAAGTAGAACTACCAAATATGGAGGGACGTGACTCGTAGAAAGTGCGGCAGGTATCTTCTCGTCTATCTCTATTTACAACGCCCAAATTTCAACCTATGCTTGGAAAATCAAACGCGCTAAATATTTTTACTTAGTAGATGTACACAATTTTTACATTTATCATTTCATCAAGAATTTTCATATTATAAATAAAATTTCCATATTCTCAAGCTTTTACTAAAATTCACAAATAAAACCATTTATTAATAATTGCACGTATAAAACATATGAAATTCATTTTCAAGCATATCAAAAATCGAACTTCCAAAATGCTCAAATTTTTATTAAAATTCACAAATAAGTCATTTCACCAATAATTACACATATAAAACGAATATTTTAAATTTCTCATTCCACGAAAATGTCATAGGGTAACACAACCTTTTTATGTTTTCTCAAAATACTAAAATAATATGTAAGAAAATCACTTTATTAATAAAAATACACACACACACATATATATATATATATATATAAAAGACGTTTTCAGACATATCAACCCGATTTCTTCCAATTTCTATAATAAATCACAACGAAAGCACATTACTAACAATTACGTATATAAAACCCATAAAAATCATTTTCAAACATAGTTACACGATTTTTATTTAATATTTTTTCTCAATGCCATTCATAAACTCTGACACGATACCATGGACTAGAAAATGGGTTCTCCGGCATTGGACACTTGGTGACTACTTGCCAGATCTCATTTAACATATCACATAAATTCTGAGACCAGACACTTAGTGCTTCACAAGGTCCATGAATCTAATATCAATGCATATAAGCGAATTGGTGCAGTACTGCTAATATCACTCTATTGACATGCCAACTACCAATCCTTACCAACCAATGTTCATGTTTACTTGGGCTCTTATAATTTCATTTATTACCAAAAATTTCATATTTTAACAACTTTCCCTTTCTCAATAAAAATTTTCATTCGGAAAAACTCTGAACACTTTTTCAATCAAAAAATATATTTTTCTTATTTATTTGAAGCATCATTGTAAGCATCACAACACATTATTTCTCATTCAAAAGTGATTCATCAATCTCATCAAAACCATGGTGCCTTCTTCCGATATATATTTGGTCAAGGCACTAATTTGTTCGTATCTTTCCGTTTGTTTCCATTTCTTTTCTGTTTTCATTCGAAAATCATTAAAATTATATTCAAACAAACTTTTATTTCAATTGATTAAAATAATATTATAAAAACCTCATATTCTTTATTCGAACAATGCATACTTTTTCACAAACTTTTCAAAATTTAATTATCAAATACTACAAAAATCATTCATAACATAATTCACACACATTCATAGAATCTATTTAATTAAAACGAAATAAACTCACTATACAAAATCTCTACTAATAAAAATGAGTTTTTAAGATAAGTGTATACCAACCTTTTGGACAATGTTTCTAGTTCTACCATACCTCCAAATGGAGCTCGTAACTCCTCTTTATCTTTCTCTTGGATTCCTTGAACTAATTTCCACACCTAGATTTCAAGAATGCAAAAATTCACTCATTTCTTTAATTCTTTTTCCATCAACTAACTTAATTTCAATTAATTCTCATATAATTACATCAACTAAAAAAAATTTCACCACATTCCATTATCTTCTTCTTTAGCCGTCCACCCCCTCAAATTTACTCAACTTTATTTTTCTTCATTTCCTTGACTTATATTCACTCAAATTCACCCAAAAACACTTCATACCCACATCAAACATCAACAATTCAACTCAACACACAATTACACCCTATTATAGCAAAAACCCATTTTCATGAACCACACCCTAATTCTTCATTTTCTTTACATCAATTAACTCAAAATCCACCCAAAACTCATGTCAAATTCATCAAACACAAAATCAACCATCAAAAATCAGTTCAATAAACAATTGCACCTATTCTAACCGAATTTGAATCTCATGCATAACCACTCAATCTTCTCCATTTTTTTTCATCAATGTCCTCCAACACATCCTAAACATCACTAAAAATATCTCAAAATGATAGACTACCAAATTTACACCTATTCTTGAACTTAACAAATTTTACATCCAACTTTCCATTTTAAATTTTTCTTCTATTCTTTTGACTCCAACAACCTCAAATTCATTTCAAAATATCATATTAACCATCCAAGCATTAAAATCAACTTAAACACATGCAAAAATACAAATGGTCCATATACTAACATAAATGCTCATCACTTCATTCAATTGATTTTCTTTCCAAAAATCATCTCAAATTAACCCAAATCATCATTTAACATCATCAAAATATTAAAACTCATTTTAATACACAAATTTTTCCAATGTATACACATACTAATATATGACCAAATTAATTCATCCTCATCATTTCAACTCAAAAATCACATCCAAAGGCATAAAATAATCATCCAACTATCAACAAAAGCCTTAAACTAAAAATTCATTGAATTCCATCAAAATTATAACATAAACCCTAACTCATACCTTACTAATTTCCTTGACCCAAAACTCCTTGATGATTTCTTTCCTTTCCAAGCTTGATTTGACGATAATCAACCACCATTCAACCCATAAAATTCATCAAAAACCCATTAAATCACCAAACTTTAAAAACCCATGAAAATTAATATCATCTAATATTAAAATAAATCTATTTAACTTACCAATTTTCCTTCACTTCTTCTTGACTCTTTATGGAGGATAACAAGGGTCAAAAGTAGATGAAAACCCCTTTGAATCATTGCCCTTTTTTCCTTCTTCTTATTCTTTCCCACGGCTCCAATTTTTTTTTCATCCTCTTGGCTTTTTCTTCCTCTCACAGTTGCACTCTCTCATTTCACTTTCTCCTCTCTTTTTGCCAACCTACACATTCTCTCTCATCATTTCATGCATTTCACTTTATATATTATCCACCAAATGACCATTTTGCCCTTAAAATTTACTAAAAATCATAAAAATATCATACATAAAATCTTGACAAGTGTTCTTATCCTTATCCACAACACCACGTGTCGCATTTTCAATGGTTGTTTTTCCCATACTTACAGTTTCTTTATTTCTTTTTATTTTGACTTTTCCGGGATGCCCGGATTCGGCTTTTCTCGAACTTTTTCGGAATCCTTTCAAAATTCACTGGGGCCTATATTCGAACTGTCTACATACTCATGGTAACCTCGGTGACTCTTAAAAGTCATTTCATGTCCCTTGTTAGCTCTCTGCTAATTCACTAAATCGCCTTTTATGATTTTTGGATTGATTCTATTTCTATCCGAATCTCCATCGGAAGTGTCGTTTGAGTTCCTAAAATACTTCTTGAGCATTTTAACACCCATTTTGATATTTCACTAAATTTTTAAATTTTCCCGAAAATCCTTCCGTATTTGATATCGGATCTGAAAATTGCTCCATTTTACCTCAAACGAATTCATTTTTGATTCGTTTCAGTTTTCTTAGACTCTATTATTTATTCCAAAGTTTTTCAACTTCGGGGTCCTCTTTCTGAAAAATTTACTATACACACGAATATTATTCATCCGAAAATACTATTCATCAAGAAATCATTGTTCATCCCGATATATTTTCATTTCTCTTAAATAGAGGAAATTCGGGGC
This sequence comes from Litchi chinensis, assembly GCA_019925255.1. NCBI lineage: Eukaryota > Viridiplantae > Streptophyta > Magnoliopsida > Sapindales > Sapindaceae > Litchi > Litchi chinensis. The sequence continues at coordinate 8,377,679 of CM034467.1, forward strand.
GTTACACTCTAAAATGAAAGAAAGATGTACAAAAACTAATTGGACAACTTGCAGCTTTAAACTGATTCATATCCAAGGTCTCAGAGAAATACCATTCATTCTTTGACACATTGAAGAAATAGACCAGCAAATATGACGAAGTTGTACAACAACATAAAACGTACTTGTCTAACCTGTCATTACTTTCAAAATAGAAAGGCGGGGAGATAGTATATGTTTATTTAGCAGTTGCATCAACTGAGTCAAGCATAGTTTTGGTTTGAGAGGAAAATGATCAACAGAGTTCAGTCCATTGTATGGGTCGAACACTACTCAACGTTAAAACAAGGTACAACCAGATGGAAAAATTTACACTCACCTTAGTAGTGGCAACTTGCAAACTCAAGCCTTATTTCTAATGCCATCCAATGATGGTGTACATGACCTTTTGATGCGGAACCCCAAGACCCAAATTGTTTCTTAGAACTCTTTATCACTCAAACCAGATTTGATTCACACCAAATTAATTTAGATAGATTTGTTCTATCACCCAAGAAATGCGTTTTGAAAAGAATCCAAGAGAATTACCTTTGAACCCAAGATCAAAGCAATCAGGAACAATAGAAATAGGAAGTAGAATTGAAACACAAAGATGAACTCAATTGCATCAATTCAACACCTTCTGCATAAAATCACAAGAAAAGCAAACTTTCTCATATTCCATATAGGAAAATGTTTGAAAATACATTCAGATATATGAATAAAAACAAAGTTGAACATCCCTATTTATAGCCTTTACAACCCAAAATGCATATTGAATCTAGACATTAATCAAGGTGGTGTTACTCCTCATAAATGTCAAAATAACTCTTGTAACTCCTTGATTCTTGAATGTCAAAATAACTCTTGTGACTCCTTAACTTCTTGTCATTAGTGAATGAATTTGGACACTACTTGGATGGCTAGAAATGAGATGGGCTGAATCTAAAGCTACTCTTTTAGCCCAATTAAATTAATTAACTTGGGCTCTTTAAAATCTCCATGCTTAGACATCTCATTATCAACCCAATTTTGCACAAATAGTTGAAGTTATTCATTTAACCTTTTAGCTTAGGCTCTAGTGATTGGTCTGCTAAAATCTCCAAGATGCATCTCCAAATTACTTCCTTGAACACTAGTGGCGTGTGGAGCGGCATTTGTATCACCTTTCCACTTAAGAACATTCTACACAAAATAGAGCTTTTTGATTGACTCACCAAATGAGCAGTAGAACTGAGTAAGCACAATATCTCCTTTTAATCCCTAATAACCATTAAATCTCAAACTTTGGCCAATTTCGTTGCGAACTTCACTTCCAGTGAACAAACACAAGCATAAAAAACTAATGGTTATCATAGAAGTGATAGAGTAAGAAAGGTGGATATTGTAGGTTGACGGACTTAGCAATTGAGCCGGTAATGGTAGGAATGTCTTCATATCTTCAGAGGGGGACATGCTTCAACAAGTCACTCGATGCCATTTCAAAACAACAAACAACAAGGCCGAATATGAAACTTTGATTACAAGATTCTACATCGCAATAGGGATAGGAGTTACTTGAATCCTTGCCAAAAATGACTTGTAATTGATTGTCAATCAAGTAAAGGGTTAATATCAAGTGAAAGACTTAAAGATGGGAGCATACTTAGCCAAAGTAAAAGAGCTCAATTTTAAATTTGAGTCTTTCGACATTTACCAAGTACCTTGATTAGAAAACACCCATACGGATACACTTGTAAGGCTTGGTTGTCGATCAACAAAAAGAGGGATTTGTACATCTTATTCGTCCATCTATATTGGTCAACAGTCTAGCTTAATGAAAGAAAAGTCGCTTTGGTTGATCAAGAGACAAAATGGATAACTCCAATCATTGACTACCTCCTCAATGGCGAACTACCAACATATCAAGGAGAAGCATGCAAAGTCAAGATTTGGGCTACTCGACACTATCTGATGCATGGTAGACTCTACAAAAGATCAATCTATGGATCATATCAATAGTGTGTTGGCCTAACAGAAGCAAGATATATGCTTAGAGAACTACATGAGGGGGAAGTGGGGAATCATTCAAGTGCTCAAAGTTTAGCCATGTGAGCTTACAAAGTTGGCTATTTTTGGCCGACCATGCATCAAAATATGGCCGACCTAGTCCTAAAATGCAACAAATGCCAAAGACACTCATAGGTCTTACATCGTCTTCTAGAACCACTATCAACAATCATTGCACAATATCTATTTATGAAATAGGGTATGGACATCATCGGTTCACTCCTCCTTTCATAAATAAAAGGGGAGAGATATTTACTCATTCTCAATGACTACTTCACTAAATGGGTCGAAGCAAACACTTACAAATCAATCAAAGACAAAAAGGTACAATCTTTTGTTTGAAAATTTATAATTAGTATGTTTGGTGTCTCAAAGAAGATCATTACAGACAATGGCTCCCAATTCATTGCCTACTACTTTCAAGACTACTGTGAAGGATTAGAAATCAAGCTAAGCTTCTCCATTCCAAGATACCTCTAGTTGAACAGACAATCAAAGTCAACTAACAAAACCCTCATTAACACACTAAAAAGAAAACTTAAGAGAGTGAAAGGAAAATGAGTCGACAAGTTACTAGGTGTCTTATGATCTTACCGGATGACGCCACAAGTATCAACAGATCAAATGCCTTTCTTTCTCGTTTATGGCACCAAGGCTATGCTTTCGACCTATATTAGGTTTTAAACATATATGACGGAAATTAATGAACTCAAGAATTCTCAAGCTCCAGAGTTCGAATTAGGAACAATCAATAAACTAAGGGCACGAACACTACTGCTCATAGCATCCTATCGATAGATGATCGCTACAACCAACATGTCTATATTCAAACCTTTGTGGCAAGAGATTGGGTCCTACAAAGAATGTTCCAGAACACTAAAGTTCCAAAAAAAGGAAAATTAGAATAAACATAAGAAGCCCATTATCGAATTACCAAAATAGTTAAATGAGGCATCTATAAACTTGAAAATGCAAATGGGCATGAAATTGCCAATAATTGGAATGCATTGCATCTTAAGAAGTATCACTTCTGATACCTCATCTCGTCAATCGAGGTAACATTTATTCATTTGACATAGACACTTTTTTTCCCTTAGTGGTTTTTTCCATTGAGTTTTGCTGTTAAAATTTTTAGAAGGTCTACTTAGAAATTATTGGATCTACGTTGTCTCTACAAACATCTATTTATTTGCTTTTTATGAATAACTAATGTACTAGTTCTTTTACATTAATAAAATGTTAGGTTCACTAGAACCATTATTCATTCAATCGACGTACTAATTTCATACGATTACATATATATATTTTTTGTTTTTGTTATAATGAATTTCACATCAAGATCAACCATTTATTTGCTAGAAAATTCAGGTTAAAAAAATCCACAATTCAAGAAGGATATGACAACACCGTACCTTCGCCATCCTACATATAGATGTGGTTCTCAAGGGGCACACCTTAGCAACACAAGTATACTAACATGGTTGAAATCTAACTTTCACCACACATCAATCTAAATTGAGCAACAACAGATTGTTTGACAAGAACATCATAATCTAGTTGCCAAAAAGCTATTCGACAATGAACACATGAAAGTTGACAAATGAAACATCGCACTTTCTGACTTATGATATTCGATTCAACTTATGTTGAATCATCATAAGTCGAAGCATTAATTCCAACAAACTAGGACAACAGTCACTAGTTACATTTAACATTAAATGCTTTCAAAACAAGGTGTCGAACAAAAACTTAAAATGATGTCGATCAACTAATTCTGACCCATCAAACTAGGTCAAGAAAATTATAATTTTGAGTTAATTGGATTATGTGTAATTTAGTTCCAAAGAATTCAATATAAATGATTAAAAATGTAAAATAACATGCATACTTAGTAGCTTAATAAAATGAAAACATGTTATCATACATGTCATTATACATACATGATATCATACATCAAATATCAAAGCACTTTAGAAGTGTAATGATTAAAAGTTCGATGCACAGACAAATGATGAGACCATTCAAATGTCCACAAACTAAAGTTAAAGTACATCCAACAAATTAATGAATGCAAAATAGTCATAAAAAAAAAAAGACAAGTAAACTCACAGATCAAGCTTATGGGTCGACTTCATCGTCGATTGAATCTACATTTTCACCGGTCATAGTAGCCATACCATTCTTGGCCCCCTTGTAGAACTTTCCGTCCTCATTGTTAATATCTTAACCTTCATCCACCTATTCATTTGGATTGACCTCAATGCTTTGGTCAATTGGCTCATTCCCCTTAAACTCTAGATGGACAGCCTCTCATTGCTCTTAAGTTTTTTCAAGTTCATAGTCTTAGCACTTGCCCTTAAGGTACTCCTTCATTAGATCAACAGTAGTCTTCAACGTTGCTTCTATAACAATCTGTTCGGCTTGCTCCCTGATAGCTTGAAGTTCTTTTTCAAGTGTAGCTTTTTTAACTTCCTATTTTTTTCCTTTCTTGCTCCAAGATGAGCTCTACTTTGGCTGCTCTATCACTGTAACCAAAGCTAACTTTATGGTTTTCAACGTAGCTTTCTTAACTTTCTTCTTAGCCTTTTCGGCCTCCTCTTTAGCTTTTTTTTTGTATCAGTAAGCTCTTTTAAGTCGACTTAACCTTATTTTGGAACTTCTTGTTCTTTTTATGAGCAACCTCTATTTCTTCAACGAGCATATATCTATATTAAAGTCTTTATTGAATGAACAAAAGTGAGAAAATGACGGGACCCTTCCCGAATCCCTACTCTGGACCCGTGAAGGATACCATAGCACTCCGACAGAGCTCCAGCGAACCCTAGCTTTGGTCCGGAGAAGTCCTACTGGAGCACCAAGACTCATTTTAGACTCATTTTGTAAATCATTTGATTGGTGGCTGAAGTAAAAATTTTCCCCTTTTTTTTGACGAAAATTCGGCAACATGCCGACTGTTTATTGAACTATGCCTCCCTGCAAATTCAAAAGTAATTTAAAGACACTTCTATAGCACACAATCTCCACTATTAGGGGCCTTTGGCCCTTATCCAAAACCAGTCACAACCTAACCAATCACAATTATGAAATGGATGGAAATCTAGATTTTTGTTTTTAAAAAAAACATTTTCACCAAACGTGCATCCAACAACTAATATTTACGTTTACAATTTACATCATTTATAACTTCATTTATGTACAACACATGCATGACAAAATATGAGCTATACAATAAGGTGTAGTCGTCCGTCAGTCTCTCCGTGCATCAATCTGAGCCTCGTCTGCTGGACGACTCACTCCTACACCTGAGGAAACATTTTTAAGAACCATATAGAAAATAAACGGTGAGATAAAATTTAAACCATTTCATAAACTAAAGTATTTTTCTGAAATACCTTTTTAATCTTTCAATTAAAACTGTTTCTGAAATTCAGTTCGAATTTCTTTCGAAAACTTTCTCATTTCTCGTCTTGATGGTAACTCAAGGAAACTACTCCTGTCGTGGCTGCATAAATCTCTAGCTAGCCACTAGGAATTAAGGAATCTACCATATGTAGTCACCGATGCACGACTTTGGGCACGCATTACCGCTACGCAATCGATTTGAACTACACTACTCTATACGTGCAGAGGGTCGCTCACTAACTCTCTTTCTCATTAGTTAGTAACTCTCTCACATCTACCATGCACGCATAAAGCATTTTACTAGGTACTTAACTGGGGTTAGGGTAAACCATCGGCGTATGAAAATTCTTTTTCTCGGTGTTCTCAAGTAAACTCGCTTTTGAGGCAAAAAGCCTAAAAACGTTACTTTCAATAATTCTTTACATAAACACATACTTAATTTAAAGCTCATATAATAGAATATTGATATAACAATAATATGCAATTTAATTACAACAACATAATAAATATAAATAATCATTAAATAAACTTTAATGTCAACTACACTTGGTGAGGTGAGATTTCTACTCACAGTACGCCCTCAGATAAATCCGATCCTCCTCCGAATGCCTCCTGAACTTTCCGCTTTTACCCTAGAATATCAAATATCCATTTAGGGTCACTTAACTCATTCAATTAACACTCAAATCAATAAAAATCTCACTTATCGACTCTCTAACGGCACTATTTCGCGCATAATTTGCGTAATTTTTATCGGAATCGATCCGTTCCAAAACCTATGGTTTTCTATGACTCCTAAGCATCATTTGAGGTGTAGAACACCCCCATATATGTCAGACTTGGTCAGGTTTTCTCTAGCTCAAAATTTCAGCTCGGGTTCATAAAATTGTCAAAACTACTTCTCCTGAGCTTCTAACATTTTTACTTGCTTTTCTATGATTTCTTAACCCTTTTCATGCCAAATTTTGAGTTCAAAATCATCTAAAATCAAAGCCATCTACTGCTCTTCAAGCCCTTAACATACACACAAACATAACTTGGTCATTCAAACATTACAGCTCATTCAAACTTTTCATCAACTAGATGGAGTGTGTGAGAGCTAATTTTTGTTTCTATTGTGATCAAGGTTATGACAGCCCATATTTACGTCCCTAAGCTATCATTAACATACAACAACTCAACATTTAAGTCCCTACATCAATCACTTAGGGTTCTACACAAATTTCATGTGCAAAATCTTCAACACAGGACAATAAAATTCTGCACAACTCTTGACAGCTTTCTACTTCCATTTTCAGCAAGAACAAGAAAAGATGAAGTGATTCTTACTTGGTTCTTGGTTTAGAGAGTTGAGAGAGACTTGGGAGAGGTCTTAGAGGAGGTTTAGAGGTCTGGAAGGGCTGGAATGGTTGCTTCTTCTTCCATTTTTCTGGTTTGGCGTCCAGCACCTCTGCATGTCACAATTCTGCTCTGTTCTGTTTTGTTGCTGCTGGTTGCTTCTTGTTATGCACAACCAGCAGCTGGTTTTCTTCTTCTTTTCACGCCTTCTTCTTCTCTTCTCCTTGCCGTTCACTTCTGGTCTTGATCTCCCTCAGTTCGGCTCTGGTTCTGCACATTTCTGGATGCTTCTCACGGCAACAGTTGCTGCCCGGTTTTGTTTCTCACGGTTTCTACTTGTTTCTCGAAGGAATGCCTCTTGTTTGCTGAAAAAAATCTCAGCTAAGTGTTATATATATACTAATGGCACTTCCTTTAATTGCATTCATGCCTCATTTCTTTTTAAATTTCATGCCAAACCCCTCTCCTTTCCTTGTGTTTCACGGCTGCCCCTCTCTTTTATTTTTTTCAATTTCCTGGCAGCTTGATTCTTCTCTTATTTCTCTTCTTCAATTTAGCTTCTCAGTATTTTATATATACCTCATTAAGATTTTATGGAATAACAAGCTTGCCCCTTTGATTTGTTTTGGTCTATCACTTTTAATTAGATTTTAATTCAATTTGTTATTGGCCACTTGAACTTCTATAGTTGACGAATTTCGGCGTCAATCTTAAATTAATAAATCTCTAATGCCATGAAGTTCAATTAATTTAATGTAGAGATTCATTTTAACTCTCTAATCTATCTTTTAACACTAGGAGGTTATAAATCGAGACTAGGGGTTTACAAAAAATGTAGAGGACATGTTAAGCGATCAAAAGATATAATTTTCTTTTACCTTAAATAGGTGAGCTAATGCCTCCTTAGCAATGTTCATCATGGACCCCTTGTATTAGTCAACATCATAGTCAAAAAGTAACTTCTTGCCTTCTTTCACTATCGTTGATTGATCTTCGTTGATTGACGCATTGGGAGGAAAGGTTAAAGCAATTTTTTCAACCGACATGACCTCTATTTCTTGCAACTTTTGCCCTTCAACTTCGCGGGGCCTTTTCTTTGAGACAGGTCTCATCAAATGAGTAGGGGTAGTCTTACTGGTGGAATTTTTTGCAAGAGCCACAGATATTACAATCCTCTTTCGCTTGGTAGGGGTTGATGCTTTCCTAGCAATCTTGCCACTTTTGAGCTCACCGAAGAAATCCTTCAAATTTGGAATAAGAACTTTTGGCATTTTGCTCTCTATAAGGAAGAGAATATGTCAAAAACAATCAAATATCTCAAAACCTAATCAAAAGATTGAATAGTTCTTATGGTCAACGAAGCTCCAAAGATAGCTATCCTTCAATGACTCTTCACTAAGTAACTCTTTGTAATGCCGATTGACTTCATCAAATGGAAGAATCTCTCCCGCACGAATGACTCTTTGTTCATTGTCCGGAGGCTTATACCCATCTGGAGTCATTATTAAAAAAAAAAAAAAAAGAGAAAGATTATAAATAGTCTTAAATAATTGAAATGACTGATAAACAGAAGATAATGTAGATTGACTTAAAGCACTCTATACCGAGGGGATCCTGCAATTATTGAACAATCCAGAAGCAAGTTCCCCTCGAGCAAGAAAAAATTTCTTGTGTCAATATCTATCATTTTTTTCTGACTTGGTGACCAAGTGATGGTGATTTTTGTGACGTACCAATAAATGCCTACCACCATCTCTCTCATTTTGCTTAAGAGAATAGGTGTATAAGGTGTATAACAATTTTTACAAACTAAATTTGAGACCGTATTTCTCACATAAACGGTTGACACCTAATAAAATCCTCAAAGAGTTTAACATTTGCTAGTTAGGAGCAATATTCCAATAACACAATACCGCTCTAGCTAACCTTAAGATTGATAATCCCATCCCAACTTCAAAATTCTATATATGAAATACGATCCATCTTGGGACAATCCAATTTGCCTATTCCAAATCAGTGGGTAACCTCAGTTCCACCCTTCAGGTATTTGATACTCTTCCCTAATCCAATCTAGGTCGTCCAAATCTAAGATACTAGAGACATCTTCAGCCAAAATCCCATATGGTTTTCTTTATACATCCTTTAAAGGATCTATATTTGATGGGCCCCCAAGTTCTATATTTCTAGTCGACTACATTGTTTTTTGCAACAGTCAAATGATAAGAGTTGCATCTTTCTCATTTAAACCCCTATCACCCTCATGGAGTGATTGTTCGAACCACCCAGATGAACCAGATGTGGGACTTAAGGATTTCTCGACAGGTAGGTCACTTGACAACTCGATAGCTTTTTCTTTGATCAACATCTACCTATACACAATCGAACGAATATAATGCCTAAAGTTAGTTTCTATATAGGGTTACCCTTGACTCTACTCTAAGGTTGTGACTTAACTATGGTTCACAAACACCTAGAGGCTGGAGTAATATCCGTTTTCAGATTAAAATATGAGGTTTTTGGGTTTTTTTTTTTGTTTTTAATCAAAACTCAAATTCGAACCTCAATTCATCATATATTACTTCAAAATATAAATATATACTCAAAGTTTATATCACAAGTATCATAGCAAAATAGAAGTTTAAATAAAAAACAGGGATCTGGAAGAAGGAATCCACTTACCAAATTCAAGATTGTAACAAGAACAAAGTTAGAAATGGTGATTGCAGACCACTACAACCCTTTATCTACCCACCTTCATATTTGCCTTCAACTCCTTTTTCTAATTCAGTTTCTCTCTCTACTTTTCTCTGTCTCTCTCTCTAAAACACAAGCAAAATGGTAGGAGAAGTGAGACGTTCATATATAAAATAGAGGTGAACGAGCATTTTGAATTTCAAGTGATGCGAAAAATGGGGTCCATTAGACACGTGTCATTCATTTATCACGCAAGCCAGTTGAAGAAACATGTACTTGATTGGCATGCTGAAATGCCACCACTATATTTAATGAGGTGTCATCATTATCTCGATCAAGATGAGACAAATATTGGAATGAAATTTATGTAATTCAGTAAACAAATTTAGGCTTTTGGTCAACATAATGATACGAGTTAAAATTTTACCAAACAACATTGTTGACTGAATTACTATAATAGCAGCATGGTTACTGCACTTCCATTCCTTCAATCGACTTCATCAATAAAAGAAATGAGGGACAAACTGTATTGGTCACAAATCTAGACCCATTAATTATAGGCACACAAGCCAATTGGATAACGATGTAATGTGTCGGTCGACATTGGCTTATAGTCTAACTTGTTAGTCGACACAAGTTTACATTTCTTCATATGGATTGGTCAAGGAGTCAATCAACAATCTACTTAATTTAGAGTAAATATACTCTCGGTAGAATAACTTATGAGTTTGATTAAATAAATTCAATATAATTATAAATTGTTAGTATAGGTCGGTCGACATGATTCCAATATATGGTTCATAGTGCAACTCCAACTCTTCCACCTCGAGTTTAATTACACTGGAACTCAAACCTTTAATGAGATAAGGCACAATCCAATTAGAAGTAACTTCTATCCTCTCTGATAAATTAGAGATGACTACAACCATCCCCAATTCCTACTCAAACTTAGACTCCTAAACCTATTGAAATTAGTTTACTTCTAACTTAATAGGACATCTCGCCTATCTACACAACCTCAAATTGTGGCATTCAATCTCACATATACTATTATGCTGCCGAACCGCCACCAGTTACCTTTGAAATCCAATTTTGCTATCTTCAACAACAAAATCCTCATGTTGCAATCTGTATTCCCACCTTGCCGCCATTACCTTCCACTTACACTGCCATGCAGCCTAGCCATCTGATCTACACTGTTTAACAACAAAGATCATTCATATTTTCAATCCTCATATCACTAAGACGACACTCGTTTACTGATTTCCATTACCTTTTACGTTTAAAGTACTGACTTGAGCGTCAAAAGATCTTTGGTTGACACTTCACTAATGTCAAAATCATTCACGTCCTCTTTCGTTTGATTTGTGCTGGACACAAGTTATTAGGTTCTATGAACTTAACCGACGAGGCTCGCTTTCAGCGGACATATGGTGGTTCGACCCCACTACATATATATATTTCTCTGCGTATATGTGCACGCAACAAATAATAGTTGAAATATCAAATATAAAAGTAGTTATTTTCAATTATTTACAACTTAAAAAATACAAATAACTTATCATTTTTGTGCAATTTTTGAAGAAAAACAATAACATGTCATTTAATCTTTACTTTTCAATTATCATTCAGTGTTCAATATAATTCAACATTATTCAATCTTTAAATTGAAAATTGATTACGAGCTAATTGAATAATGATTGCTTTTGACCAAGTTTATTATTTGCTCAAACTAAATGAATTTTATTTTTTGGGCAAATTGCACAAACCTCTCCTAAGGTTTGGCAAAATTGCACAAAATGACGATATTTAGGAAACTTGTACTGACCTCTCCTGAGGTTCTAAAAACTCAACATAAATCTTTTCTGCTATTAGTCAACCACTACTCAACCTATGTTAGGTCAAAATGATCAAGAATAAAATTGTCAATATATGGCTTATAAATATTTTAATTTAATATACATTTTTAATTTAAAATGAAAAGAAAAAAAAATCATCAGTAAGATTATCCATTTTCTTTCACATTATCCATCACCCAATTCATCAACAATATGTAATCATCATCCATAGAACATCATCAACATCATCAATCCACATTATTCAAATGACATCATCATTAACAATCATCAACCTACATCATTAGCATAATCAACATCATCTCCCCATTCTAGACTAGAAACCCAGTTATCATCAATCAAAAAAATAAAAATCCATCACATTAATCCAATCATCAATTAGCATCAATCTCCCACCCAAAAAAAAATCAATTGTCAACAACAAAAATCTTGAACAACGAAAAATTGAAAAAAAAATAACAACAAAAATTGAAAATTAAAACAACCCAAAGATTGAAACTAGAAAAAAAAAATCATCATGTTGATGGACGAACCCATAGGTTGAAAAAAAATTGGAAATTCAAATGTTGAAAAATCATCTAGGTTCATCAATTCAAAGCCAAATAAAGGTTCATTTGGGTTTGCATCGATGAACCTAAATGAATTGAGAGAGAAGGAAAATGATGGCTGAATGATGTGAGCGAGAAGGGAAGAAAGGGAAAAGAAACTGGTGAGAAGATATGAGTGAGGGGAGCGACGACAAAGAGATGAGAGGAGATTGAAAGATCTAACTTTTAAGGGATGAAAATGTTGTGATAGTAAAAGGTGCTGGATTTGCTGTGAGAGAGAGAGAGAGAGAGTTGAAAAAATAAGCTAGAGAGAGAGAGAGAGAGATGGTGCAAGAAAGAAGAAAGAATTTTTTTTTTGTTTTCTCATTTTAACATTTTTTTAGTTTTTTTTTTAAATTATTAGATTTCTATCATTCATCTTATTAAGATAGGTTATTAGGATTTTTTTTTTAATTTTTAATTTTATTAAATGTTTAAAATATATTATTTTTTATTTTTTTAAATAATAATTTTCATAGTTTGACTTTAAATTTAAAATATATTACTTTTTTCACTTTATTAAATATTTTTTTTTCATTTTAATGGTTTTAATTAAATTAAAAAAAATATTTGACTGGCCCATCCTTACACATTATAGGCAGCCCCCCGGCAACCTCATGGTGGCCTTCCTGTCGATATCTAATCCGATTGGAAGGTTTTTGTGAAATAAAACTATTTCCTTTTTATTGAAAAATCTATTATAATTTTTTAGAAATCTTTTTTTTTTTTCCAAAATGAAAATGGATGGAAACATTTTTCTTTTTAAATGTGCATTTACAAAACAAGATTTAGAAAAATTTCGGTAGCATAACGACTATTTTTCTAAAAATCCCACCTTATAAAATTTCATAAAAAAAATTTGTACACTTTCATGGCAAACAATTTTTCAACTTCTAGGTCTCAGGCCCTTTTCTTGGCACAATCAACTATAAACATGCTTTCAAATTGAAATACAACTCAAACTTTTAATTTTTGGTGACCCACTAATATAAAAATAGTTGAAACACAACATATTATTCAAAATATTTCTATCTCATGCACCAATATATTATACATTTACAAAAATATGTATTCATTTATATACAAAAGCTATTGTATAGATTTTCAAACAACATTTATGTAATATACCCTCCTGATTGTAGTATTGTATATGTACAGTGTAAAGGTACTTTTATTTATGAAATAATAAAGTATTTAAGGTTCCCAAATGTGTAACCGGGTTCTAATGAGACCTCTAGATATACCAAAGATAAATATGAATAGAAAAAGTAATACGGTGATCAATTAGAATTTAATATGAAAATGGTAACAAAGAAATTATCAAAAAGGGGTATGGTTAGATAAACTGTTAAAATGCATGACTAAGGGTAATTTGGAAAATTCAAAAATATAAAGAAATGTAGAGATAAGGATGGCATAATAGTAATTTTGAAGACATTTGAACTAATTGGTTAACATTTGGTTACATTAGAATGGAGTTAGTTAGAATTGGATAAGTTTCTAGATTTCAACCAATTAAATTCTTTAAGTGCTAACTAGTAGCAAGTTAGTAAATTCTAACTTAGTTTGAGGGTAAATTACTATGGTAAACTTGTATATTTAAAGGCAATTAAGGGCAATTGTTAGGGGCATGTAAATGCTATATATAATTGAGTGAAGAGATGAAAGATCAAAAAGAGAAAATTGGAGAGACTAAGGGGTGCAGTTCGGCCAACACCAGAAAATTGGGCAGCAGCTCTTCTTCATCCAATTTCAATCAATTTCAAGTGAATTTCAAGTTATCCAAGGGTTATCCACAAGCTTAGGAAGAGTATTGAGCAAGATCAAGTGAGTTTTGAGTGGTAAGATTTGTGTTTCATAAACTTTTACATGTGGTTTTGTGGATGATTTGTAGATGAGATGTTTGATAAAATTTCCAAGTGAGATGTATGTGATTTTAATGAGGTGGTTTATGCATGGATTTAGAAGATTTAAGCTTTAAATTAGTGGGAGAAGCAAAGTTAAGGTGATAAGAGAAATGGGTGAGCTTACTAGTCTAAGTAAAAATTTGATTCAAATTCAATTGGATGTTGTGTAGGATATTAGTCTTATTACCATGAAAATTTATGTGATATGAGTATAATTTCACATTGATAACTTGAAGGAAACTTTGGTGCTATGTTGAGTGAGGTCACAGTCAAGCTAGGGTTATAAGGTCTCAATTGTGGTTGAGTTATTCAGATGATTCCATGCATGTGAAAATACCAAAACAATCAAGTTGGAAGGTTGAAATGAAAAACAAAAATGGAAATAAAACTATAGCATGCATTTGGCCTCAAGGAGTATGAAATGGGGGATGATTGTTTTTGAGTGTTTGAATGGTTATACGAGTTATGTGGATGATGAAAATAACATGAAATTTGGAAGAGTATCCATCATAGGTCAATCAATGTAATTCATGGCCAAATTATATACTAGTTTTACTATATTGTGAACTTATAAAAAGTTGACTTGATTTCCACCAAGTTGCATGTGTTTGAGTATGATTTGGTGAAAAATTTTTGATGAAATGGATGGTGTAAAAATGTTAAGATTTCGGCTAATATGAAATTAGAATGGTTCAAGATGCCAATTAATGTTTATATGCGAATTTAAGTGTTGGTTGAAGAATTTTGTATGCTTAAATGTTAGAAATTTCGAATAGGAAATCAATACGAATAATTTTGGTCAAAATGTCATCTAAATGTAGAATCTAATCATGTGTAGGTGTATTACGAAACAAAGGAACCTTTAATCGAAATTGTCGTGAGCAAATATTAGGTGAGTGTCTCACTAAAATACTTAGAAATAATTTTTATTTTCATTCATCATGAATTTTATACGTTGAATGAAAAAGGAAACTTACGTTTTAATTGATAGGAAGCTAGCTTTTATAATGCATAAATTTAGTATGAGAACCAGTGTTGTAAAAATCGCCGGTTACTGGTGATTTTTCGTAGATTATTCTCTGATCGGCACCCAACCGGTCCGATAATCCCCCGATCGGAGACCCTAATCGCCGAAGGTAAGTAATCGGCCGAGTTACTGAGTAACCGGTCTAACTCGGCCAACTCGGCACAAAATTGGCCCCAAAAAAATCCAAAAACCACAAAAATTAAGCAAAAATTAGAGCCATCAAAATCCAAACAACAAAACAAAATATAATTATTAAATCAAAGACTAACATTTGCACTACAAAATCAAGCAAATGATTAGTGGAGGTGACGTTGTCATTGAAGAAATCATCCATCAAGAGCAAGAGAGATCAGAGAGGGAGAGAGAGAGACTTGATTGTGGACTTGTGGTCGCTGGCTCGCTGCATGGGTGGATGAGGTTGAGATCGTCTCCGCTGTTCATCGTCGCCATCCTCACTGCTGGTCGTCATCTCCAAATCTTACGGATGACTGCATGAGGTTGTCGTTGCCAACACACACGAGATCGACGGGAGAAGAAGAAGAACGCCGATCGAAAGAAGAAGAAGAAAGAGAAGAGAGGAGAGTTGTGTGTGCGGTGGCTGTGAGACAGTGAGAGTGGTGAGGGTTTTTGTGTGTGAATATATATGTTAGGGCAAATTATACAACGGACCCTCAAGTTTGATAAAATTATATCAATTTTGAATTTTGGCCCCTTATGTTTTAAAAAATATTGCTTCACTTCTCTAAATTTCGAAAAAAAATAATTTTTTCCTAAAACAGTACTCACCGATTAATCCCCGATTAATCCTCGAGTAACAGATAAATCGCTAACCGTTGTGTCGCCGGTCGATTAGTGAGTAGCGATTTCTGCAACATTGATGAGAACCTCTTTTATGGAACTAAGAAAGTTTATACAAATTATAAAATTTTTACAATAAGAAAATGGCAGGCATGGAAACGGTTTTATAAGCTTGAAATACTAGTATTTACCCACTGGGAATGATGGTTCGTCCCACCCAGTCATATGTTATCGATCAGTGTACCCAAATCATGCATGGGCAGTATCAAGGGTGTCTGTAACTAACAATAGAAGGGATTGTGTTAGTTAGTCCAGTTTAGTGTGTCGTCTATGCACGAACTGGTATATAAAATAGCTTGCTTCTATTTGAGCGAGGGTAAATTCTACTCTTACCTATTAGGATAGTGCTGGGGTCGGGGCATAAGGCTTGGCTAGCCGAATCCGGGTTGGTCCATACCTAGGGTATTATGTGGTATTCAGGCACCAGTCGTTGGCTCTTTTTATGGATAAATTTTTCATAAAACATATATTGCCACCACATGTTTATGATTTACAACATAAGATGGAATTATGTAATTATTTATGATTTTAGATTTAAAAAACCATTCAAAATAGTTCTCTGAAATTAGAAAATTGTTTTTCAACATGTTACTATATTTTAATTTTATACAACATGACTCATATTGATATTAAATGTCATTCATGCATTTTACTTCAAATAAGAATTTTTGAAAGCTTATATTGGTTTTATGGAGTCACAAACAAATTGATCTTTAAGTTTTAGGGAGATTATTTTAGAAAACATAGTTTAATTAAAGAAAATATGACACTCACTAAACTTGTATAGCTCATTTTAGTTTTATGTTTTATAAATAAAACCTCTCCAAGGACAGGTACAGGTGTAGAGATATTAGTAGTGGGGACTTCAATCCAAGAATAGATGGATTTTGTCGTGTGCCTCTATGATTTATGTATATTTGTATAAATAATTTTGAAAATCTATATAATAATTTCGTATGTAAAAGAATGTATACTTTTATAAATATGTGATTATATTGATGCATGACATAAAATTTGTTTTAAATGATATGTTATCTTTTAATTATTTTCCTATCGATGGGTTGCCAAATTTATGAGTTTGACTTGTGTTCAAATTGAAAATGTGTTGTGGTTGGTTGTAGAAAGAAAAGAGGGCTTGAGGCTCAGTTGTTGAGACTTTGTTTGCCATAGAAGTGTATAAATTTTTTATGAAATCTTTGCAAGGTGGCATTCTAAAAAAAAAAACAGTTGTTATACTGCCTTAATTTTTATTAAATTTATATTATGAATGTATAAATTAAAGAAAAAATTCCTATCCGTTTCCGTTTATAAAAGAGATTCTTAAAAAGATTTTATAAGATATATAACAGCTTAGTTTCATGGGAACCTTCCAGCCAAATTAGATATCCACTAGAGGGTCATTTTAGGGTTGTCGACGGGCCACAGACCATACAAAAATAGATGTATAGGAACGAGGCCCGTCAATTTATGACAAATACACAAAATCACATATGCACATGAGTAATTCCGTCTACTCTTGGGTTGGAGTCCTTGCTACTGACCTCTCTGCACCGGTATTTGTCTATGGGGAGATTTTATTTATAAATCATAAAACTAAAGTGAGCTAAACAAACTTAAAATATATTTTTCCTAAAATAAGCCTCCCTAAAACTTTAAAATCATTTCATTACTGATTTCATAAAAATATAATAAGTTCCGAGGAAACCTCATCTAAAATAAATGCAAAATGAGCATTTAATATAAATATGAATCATGCATTGTGAAAACTAAATTTTCAGTAATATATTGAAAAACAAATTTTTGAATTTTGGAAAACTATTTAAGATGCTTTTCAAATCTGAATTACGTAAAATGGCAATATGCATGATTTTATCTTTCTGTTGGAAAATATAAACAGTGATGATAGTAAAGCCTTTAGAAAACTTTCTGAATAAAATAAGTCAACCACTGACAATCTGTATCACATGACACCCTAGGTATGGAACGGAATTTACCCTCGCTCCAGCCTTCACGAAATTTATCCTTGCTCAGGCCGTTTGTCCGGTTATACATAGTGAAATTTTCCCTCGCTTATGTAGGGGTTAGCCAATATATACCCAATTCGTGCATGGACGACATACTAGATTAGATTAATTGACACTGTCCCTTCTGCGGGTTTCCTCCCGCTGTTAGTGACAGACACCCTTAACACTGCCATGCACGCATTAGGGTACTTTGACCGGAAACATCTATCCGAGATACCTATTCTGGGTGGGACGAACCACCATCCCCAAAGGATAACAATTGGTACCATAGATTTATAAAACATTTCCAATCATGCTATTTTTTATCAGATAATGCACAATTCACATAAACTTTCTAAAATTCATACAAGAGGTTCCATACTAATCATATTTACTTAAAATTAGTTTTTAACATTTCGATGCATGAATTTAAATGTAACACATACTATTTATAATGAATAGAATAAATTGCTTCAAAACGTTTCAAAAGGACGCTCACCTATTATTAACTCACGATAAGACATGATATAGGGTTCCATCGTTGCGACTTCACCTACACAAGATCATATTCTACATTTAAGCAATGTCACAACCGAACTCATTCATATAGGCTTCTTATTCAAAATCCCTAATGTCTAAGTATGTAAAACCCTTCAAACGACGTTTAAATTCACTTTAACGCATTAAATAAATTATGAACCATTCTAACTCAATCTTTCCTAAACTTTTGCACCATCCATTTTATCAAAGTTTCTCACCATAATCATGCTCAAACACATGAAAATTGATGGCAAATCAAATCAAATATTATAAAACTCACAATCTAACAAAATAGCATGGTTTGGTCATGAAATACATCACTTAGCATCCAATGGATTCTTTTCCAAATTTCATGTTATTTTCATCGTCAACACAACCGATGAAACCATTCAAAACAACCAAAAGCAATTATTCACCACTTGAAAACACCTATAGCTGAATGCATAGCAATATGGATATACCAACATTTGCTTCCCATTTTAACATCCTAACTTGGTATTTTAACACTTTTCATGCATAAAACATACTTAGATGAATTAAATACAATTTGGATCATAAAACCCTAGCTTTGGCCGAATACTATCCTCAACACAACACCAAGATTTCTTCAAGTTTTCCATGTGCAATCACACTAAAATCACATCAATTTTTATGGCAAGGAAACTGATATCCTAAACAACCTTAACTTGAATTTAAATCAACAAGTCACTAACACTAGTAGGCTTACCAACTCCTCTTGGTTCACTAGCCTTGCTTTCCCATCAAATGGAAGTCTCAAATCCTTGAATCCATACACCAAAAATTTCATTAAGATCAAATACAACTCATTTGGAAAATTTGATCCAAATATTCACACATAAAAGTCAATAAAACCTAAACCTTACCACTTTAAAACCACTTGATATAGTTAGATATTCCTCCTAGGCTTGTACACAACCCTTAGATGGCTTGAAAACCACTTAAAATTGCTTCAAAATGGATCAAGCATAATTGTTGCCCCAATTCTATTATGGATGAACTGTATTCTCCCTCTCTTGCAATTTTTCTTTTGATTTTCTCTTCTAAGTTTCCTTAATAATTTACAAGTTCACAAGTTTGCTTTAATAATTGCCCTCAAATTAACTTTAAATTTACAATATTGCCATTGGTTAGTATTGAAGACATGTGATTGGTTAAAATCTAACAATCAATTCCATTTCAACTAAAACCATTGCAATGTAACCAAATGATAACTAGCCAGTTCAATTATCCTAAAAATCATCATTATGTCATCCTTATCTCTACACTCTCTCATATTTTACTTTCCCAAATTGCTTTTGCCATCATATTTTATTTACATCCTTGCTTTTTTTAGAGAATTCTTTTATTTCCATCAATTGCCTTTGAAAGTTTCATAATTTCTATCTTATCCTTTTTAGAGTTCTCTTTCTTTTTCTTACATAATTTGCCCTTTTCACCTACTTAACCTTAGATGGGTGTATTTAGAAATCAAATTTAATGTGTTTAGAAAATAATTTGGGCTATACTAATTCTCGTATCCAAAATCATCTCCGTTCCATCCGAAACTTCTACTAGAATTCAGATACACATCTGGATACTTCAATTCACTTTATCATTCCATAAATAAAGGTATATTTTATACAGTATTTGTACAGTACTACAATCAGGAGGGTATATTAAAATATTAAATTTAAATTTATAAAAAAATAAAATATTGCATTTAAATTTGACTTGAAGAGTATGTTAGTCTTTTTGCATTTTTCACCGTTGTCCATGAGAGTTTAGCAATGGTTGACTTACAATAGGAGAGGTTTGTACTCAGTTTTTGGAACCTCAGATGAGGTCTGTGTGAGTTACCTAAACATAGTCATTTTTATGCAATTTCACCAAATCTTAGCTAGGATTTGTGCAATTTGCCCTTACATAAAGCATCATTAGGATAAGAAAGCGTCTAAGTGAATAGTTTTATAGTTAATGAAATTAATTGAATGTAGGATTGAAAATTTGAAATTATTGGTGCTTGGAAGACAATTAATAGTTGTAGAATTTATTACAATTAAAGTGAGTGTAGATGATGAAAATATTGGCACAAATAAGCAAATTAAATTAGTGTAATTAAATTATTTAAATTGCTCAAAAAAAGTGGGAATTTAAAAAGCTAACCATATTTCAAAACCAAAATTCATTTTTGACCTTCCCACAAAAAATTAAGTTTTCACCTCTCAAACAAACTAATTGCACCATATGCCCAAGGCTACGAAATTACGATTACAACAAATGTCATATGCCTTTATCATTTAAAATTTAAGAAAAATTTTGAAATTATAGAAATACCCTTGTATATAAACTGCATTAAAACTCGATTTTTGCTACATTTAAACCATTTCTTTCGTGGATTATCCACCGCTACTATTGACCACTATCAACTGTCGTTGACCCTGTTGACCTCACCGACCATTCACTAGTCATTTTGACCACTATCGAGATCGAGCAATGCCACCATTCTTCCCATTCAAATGGTACGCATTATGCTTACCATTTCTTAGATGTTTTATGATTTTTTGAATTTTTCTTTTAGTTTTGGTGATTGAGTTTTGATAAATAGGGTTAAATGTGGTTCATAATGTGATTTAGGATTAGAAAACGATGTTTTGTGGTGAGATTTCAGTGTCAAAGATGATTGTTCGTCTTTTTCATCAATAACTAGGTTTAAAGGTCTCATTAAACCTAGTTGCTTCACCATAGCAAATTTAATGAGGCCATTAAACCCAGTCACTATGGTAGTAAAAGATTGTTTTCTTTTGCCATAGAAACTAGGTTTAATGGCCTCGTTGGACTTTGTCTGGTAAAACAATTAGTTTGAGTTTTAATGTTATCTAAAAGTGGGAGCTGTCTAAAATACCATTAGTGAGAGGTTTTTAATTTTTTTCTTTCTTTTTCCTGCTTTCATTTGTAGTCCTCACTTTCTCTCGATTTGTTCCTCTTTATCTTTTTCTCCCCATAAACGAAGTTGAAAATGAGTGCATCTTAGTCATCGACAGCAATTGCCATGTTGGTTTTGTTAAAATCGGCAAAACAAATATAAAACTGAGTCGCTTTCTATCTATCTCTTTTTGTCTCTCACTCTTTGTTGTTTTTCTTTTTGATAATTCAAAATTTCCCGAAACTGCTTAATGAATTTGAGTTCAAAACTGGCATCCTCGCTAAACCTTACAATCTTTAGGAAGCAATATGTTATAGCCTTTGGTCATGTAGATGCCCATAAGGTTTTAGACCCTTGACCTTGAGGGAGCAAACCCTAAGGCCCAACTATTCTTACTAATCACTCATATGTGTCTCTCACTCTCTATGTCTGAAAAGGAAGCTAAACTTGAGGTGAACATAGTAGTCAAGGACAATTGTCTTTATGGTTTTCTTAAAATTGGCAGCATAAATATGAATTTGAGGTCATCAAAGCTTGGTCGCAACAGGAAACCATAAAATAAAGTTGTACAACATATATGTGTTCCTATGTTGTATTTATGTAAAGGATTCAGAGGTTGATTTAAGGTTCGGTGGCACAAATTTTTCTGTTGGTTAAGATTGCATTGTTATGATTTGTAACATTTATAATTCTTAAAAGACTCGTGAAGGACATTTGCCTATTTAGTACTTGTGATTTCCACTTTTAACTTAATTCGGCATCGTAGCATACTTGTCTAGGAAATTAGTATGAAGGCCAATAAAGTCAATTCATTGTACACTCATTTAAGCACACATAGTACATGAGTGTATTAGAACTTAAGTCAGCAGTTGAGTGAACCTATATAGGAAATCGATTGCAATGGTAGCAAATTCAATATTAGTGATTGTGATAAAATATATCGTGATTTCATGTTTTTAAATCTCATTTTTGTAATGAACATTTGAGTAATTTCAATTATTTTTATGTGTTTTTATTTATCATTTTTTAGGTGAGTCATGGAAGGATAATTGAACAAATTAAGTGAGATTTTTAAGGCAAATCAAATGCAAGAAATAATTGCTTGGGCTAAAATAATGTAATTTTAATATTGACTTTTGTGAGAAATCAGCCCAAACAATGTACTTATTCCAAATAATCAGCCCATGAAGCCCAATTTCAAGGCGAGTGGTGATATTTCCACCACTCAGGAATTGTTTGTACACCCCTTTGGTCATAAAAAAATTTACTTTTTTTTTTTAGTTTATTTTCAATCTCTACTTAATATCAACGATACCCTTATTTCTTAATTTTATTATATTTTATTTTTGTAAACACATCCCACTTATACCTATATTTTATTATTGTAATAATTTCAATATCAATATGAGCCAGCTCGAGGACCGTCGCGATTAAGAGAAACATCCATATCGTCGTCATAGTAAACTCTAGTGCAATTACAAGGATCTGCAATGAAGTCCCAAGAAGCAAAAAAGTAGGAATCTGGCATGTCCTCAAGAGATTTTTGAATGGCTTGTAGAGCCAAGAAGTCAACTGGGTCTAAAATGGCAAACACATTGCTGAATCCATATTGTAGAAGAAAGACCACATACACAATATACGAGAGACTGAGTCTTTCTTTTGATCTAGCCATTAAAAGCATTGTAGTTGAGTCCAAAGAGAGTGATACGTCATTCACATATGTAGAGTGAACAGAGAAAGCTTTTGTGGGTGTAAATGAAGCTTTATCCATGAAAGAAGTCTACTGATTTCTCGTGGGAAATGGCATGAGAGCTTTAATGGCAAAACCATCAGCATAAAAAAAGAGTGATAATCATTTTTATACAAACAGTTAGGGTTGCTAATCATTTTCATCAGTTTCAACAGCAAGAGAAGAGGAACCAGAGATAGGTTCACTTGCTTGTCAGTAAATGTGAGGCTTTGAGAGCTTTTGGAGCTGAACTCAACTACTTCTTGGCTCTTGCCTTGTAGATCTTCTTGTATGGCTAACAATAATCAGAGAGATAAAGAAAAAGAGAGATGGAACAATAATGGTGGTGGGAGTGGTACTAGTTGTGCTTCTTATGAGGCATGTTTACGAGGTGGTTGGTGGCAGAGAAGATATAGTTAGTGGTGGGAGATAAAGAAGAAAAAGAAGAAGATGAGCAGGATGGGGATGATAAGATGGAGACAAGGAGGGGGAGTTAGAGGAGGCATGTGTTTTATGGATATTGTGATTGAAGAAGCAGAGAAAAATGCCATCTTGAAGTGTGGTGATAACGATGGAAGAGAAAAAAAGGGCATTCTTGGTATTAAATTGAGTTTAAAAACAAACTACCAAAACTTAAAATTTAGTATGGCAAAAGGGGTGTGCAAACAATATTTGAGGGGTGGAAACACCGCCACTCTTTCAAGGCCATTCCATTCATTGACTAAAGATCTTTTATAATCCGTGCAAGACCACCCCAAGTTGCAGCTTGAGAGGGGTTTTGTTGAAAAATGACCTTTTTTTTTGTGACCCAATCGAGAAATAACCCTTCTTCTTTTTATTCTTTGTAGCATGATTTTTTTTTGGACCAAAATGCCATTAATAGTGCAGTTAATTACCACTGACCCATAACTTTTCTCCTGTGACCCACCCCAAATGTCATTCACAGTAACTCTCTCCCTTTCAAATTTTTTTCTCTCATTCTCTCTCTAAAATTCCCTAACCCACTGACATTCTCATCCCTTTTCCACCTAGTCGATGTGGTGCTCTCACGTCGATTGTTAGCTCTCCTCCACCGACCCACCATTCCACTGCTCTCTACATTAGGAACCCAAAACTGACAGAAGAAGTAAGACGAAGTTGAAGGAAGAAGAAGCTAAAAGTTAAAGGAAGAAGAAGGAAGAAGTTGAAGGACGAAGAAGCAAAAAATAGAAGCATAGTAGGAGGTGCAACAGCCAACCACAAACTCCACAGTAAGAACATTATTCTCATACGCTTTGTGATAGATATTCTATTATGACTCAAATTGCTTGTGGGGTGTTTTTATTCTAGTAGGTTTTACAGTTGTAGATTTTTTGTAGAGTAAACACTTCGATGTGGTTATTAGAATTTTTGATTTGTGCTTTGAATTTTGTAAACATCCAAGTTGGAAATCCCAACCTCCAGACTTGGTAGAAACAATCGGATGTATAAATGCAGTGATTTATGCTAATGGGTTGTTGAACTTTACTGGAAATGTTATGCTTTGTGTGATGCTTGTTTATTAATACTACAGAATTAGTGTTTTCCAGTATTGGCTACTTGATGTTCTCATTGGAATTGGTACTAGGTACTGTAAATTTCTCAACTTTGGCTTTGTTTATATGGATTCCTGACTGAGGACATGCAAGTTTTTTAAGATTGCTGCTTGTCTGTTTTGTGCCTTCTTATATGGTTGATACTTGTGCTTTGAGATATTTTGGCTCTTTTAATTATCTTCTCATGAAATCTACATTGCTATAGTGTCTCCTTAATTTGTTGTTTGCTTGAAAACTTTTGGTTGCTTTTTATTTTCTATGTGCCTTGTGGATTTTGTTAATTGACTTCTATTGTAGAGGAGATTTAGGATGTTAAATTAGTTGCTTTGAAGTTCTATGACTTTTGAAAGACATACTTTTTTTATTTTTTGAAAAAATGGAAATGCTACTCTTGGAAGGCTAATCAAACAATTTCTAAGTGTTTGCTTTTAGTTCTGTTGCAATATATTGTTCAATTCTTGATATTGAGCAAGTACTAACTCATTTGTGTTGTTATGGCACATGCTACGTTGGCTATATAGCCTATATTTTATGGTGTTTGATTAAGTAGCACCATGGAGGACACTTGTACAATCAAGAAGGATGTTACTGAAGCAATTGCACATGTATATGCTATTTCATTCTTGCACATCTGACTAATTTAATAGGTATTGAAGGTGAGCTTTGCATTAGCACATTATGAAATGGTGGTATTCATAGCTTTAATGATATGTCAATATGAAAAATTGTGTTAGATTCCCAGCAACAACGTGGACAAAATGTTATTTAGTATGTTATCATGTGAAAATGTCCTGGAGTACTAGTTAGTAAGTATATAAGTGTTCTACCTAGATCAGTTTGGTGTACCGAGGCTACAACCAACCTTGACATTTAGAAAATCAATTTGTAAAGAAATTATAATTGGCGAAGCCAAATTACAAAATACTATGTAAAAAGGGCAATTCTACCCTGTTGTGTGCCATTCACTGCCAAAGTTTATGTTGGCTAGGACCACTGATTGTAGTCTCTTAGTTTAATTTTAAAGTTGTCATGTAGAGATACATTAACATGTGCTTGATATCCACATCATGTTATGCACAACAAAGGGCAGAAGTCAGAGCATCCATGTTGTTTAGGGTGTGTTTCAATGGTATCTCTTCGTGTCTAACTGCTAGTGATTCCTATAAATATATGACAACACCACTAAAACTCCTACTTTTTGATAACTTTCTTTTTGTAAATGAAAGTTTCCATAAACATTCCTATTTTACCTTTAATGTCAAATCCCATTTCAAGTTTTTAGCAAATGATAACATAGATCGGACGTTATTGCTTTAGCTTAAAGTTGTTTAAAATGATTTTCACCTATACATCTTAGAGACAATCAAAATCCTTGACAGTTTTTTTTTCCCCCTTAATGCATGCTGCAACAACACAAGCGGCAAGCATATGATCCAGGGTATTGGTGCATGTTTCATCCCTTCTGTTCTGGATGTTGACCTACTTGATGAAGTTATTAAGGTAAGTCTTGAAACCAATTTGTCATATGAAATTTATGAGCTAGTGCTTCTCTAATACTATTTGTGTTTGCATTTTGAGGATGAGCAATTGCAAAGACCTTACAACATAAATGAAAAGTGATGATAATGATATTTGAGGACAAATATTTGAGCTTTGTAATGGATCTTCTTTTGTTTGGGATTCCTAAAAGTCTTCTACAATTTTCGACTTTATAGGCTTTGTTAATTTCTAGCATACATGATTCTTACACATCATTTGAGTCTGGCATTATTTCCCCTTTTGGTTAGGTTATTCTAGCTTACAAACATTTATTTGTATTTATTCTAGCCATTTCCCTTTAGGATGACTGAGGTGAATTAGCTGTGCTTAAGGACTATGCTTTCTCATTAGTATCAGAAAAAAAAGTTGCTAGTCCTTGTAATGGAATTTTTATTTATTTATTATTTTTTTGGTGATTCAATGATTAAAAGGTTAAGCTATGACATGTTTTGTTTATGTGAGGACACTTATATAATGACCTATGAAGCATATAATATTTTCTTTTATCAACTTACATTGCAAGTTCTTTTCAGGCATCAAGTGAGGAAGCTATTGAAACTGCTAAGCTATTTGCTCTAAAGGAAGGTTTGCTTATTTGTTCACAATTTTAGGATCGCATCAGGTCTTAGACTCCATTTTTCCATCATACAACATCTAAATTCTTGTTGTAGGCTTTTGAATTTTGATACTAATTTTAGGATCATCAGTTGACAAGTTGGGATCTCATCTGGTGTTGCAGTAGCTGTTGCTATACAGCTGGCAAGGAGACTAGAAAATGCTAGGAAACTCATTGTTGTAAGTTTAATTTTTGTCGTTTCTGTGTTAGATATATTAGTAAAGTATTGTATTTGACTCTTGTTTCATGATATTTTGCTATAATTCAAATTGTAGGTCAAAGTAAGTATCTAAAAGGGCGATCAAATGATCAACTATGTGTGCTAAGCATTTTATCACAGTGGTTGAACTTCTCTTCCATCCTTTATTGATCATGAAAGGGTTTGTTCTATTTGACTTGCTTACATAGGCTCTCATCTTTTTTTGTTGCCTGAGTGACAAGTTATTGAAGATTCCATGCGTTGATATTTTATTTTATTTCTTTCTTTTGTTTGTTATATTTTGATACAAGTTTAAGTTAGTTTGTGTTCCTTTCCAACAAAAAAAATATATATAGTTTTGTGTTTGTATGTTCTTCAGTAATGTGATATGATCGGTAATGCATCTGAGTGAACTCAATTTGATTGTTGAAGTGTACTTTGGATTAAAGAAAATTTGTTGGCAATTGCTAACTTGCTCAACAGTTGTGGTTTTTAAAACATGGCAAATTGGAGTGTTTGTTTGGTAGATATGTCAAGCTTATATCATGTTTTCATTGGTATAACTTAAAATGTTTTAGAAAATGAATGGATTTGGACTTTTAATTTTCAATCTGTAGTGTATCCACTTTGTGTTTCAGAAATCAGTTCATTGTAATGTTATATGGTTTGAATTTGGGTATGTAATTGTTTTGAATATATCTGTCATAATTTGCAAGTTTTACTGATACCCTTTTGGTGGTTTATGCATTTACTTTTATAGAATGAAGATGTTGCAATGATGTAAAGTATGAATGTGTTATGCAGTCATGAAATTTGTAGGAGTTAGAAATTTTTTTGTTTCAATTTCTTAGTTGAATATTGAAGCTAGTTTATGGTTATTGACGATAAATATGTGTGGATGGGAGATATGGAGAAATGTGTGCCTTTATGTTTTATTGTATGCAAATGGTGTTGAAACAAAAATTCAGAGGGATTAGAGAAGTGGTATATGCTGGCTGTACAGCTGTCTGAGTTTGGGTGGAGAAAATGTTGTCTAGATGTTGGAAATTGTATCTTTTCTCTTTAGACATGATTTTGAACATGTGTAGGATAGTTTTTTGACCTTTTGAGGGATGGCGCTGTTTATGATTTTCTTCCAACTTATTTGGAAATGGGTTTTTGATCTTATTATTTTGTATGTGTTTTGGATGGTAGTTGGATACTTTTGTGTATGTGTTAGGGGCTGGTTGGTTTAACTCATTACTTATTGTACTATATTATGGATTGGTAAATAATGTTATTTATGTGCCATAAATTATTGGTATTCTCAACGATATTGTTGAGTTATCTCAAATGGTTACAAGAAATTGATACTGTCAATTTCTTCTTTTTCTATGGTGGTAATCTCTAACGACTAATTCTCATTTAGTTGAAAGGGTTAAACTTTTGCCTTCAGCTATTAGGTTTTATTTTAGTTTTTTTCGTTTTCTATATGTAGGTCTAAAAATAAGTGGTGAGATGAATCTTGTTGCTGGGTTCCAGGTGGCTCAACTGGCTCTTAAGCATCGCCAAAACAAAAAGCAGCAACAAATAGTTATTTATTTGTTGGAAGGTGTGTTCTGCTTTGGCTCTTCATCTATTATCTTTTTACCATTTCCATGTTAAAATTTCATTATTGCTTATTAAAGTTGTCTGTTTGAAGTCTTATCAAACATGCAAAGAAGTTGTTGGAGATGATTGGAAGGAAGTTGAAAAAAAAATAGTGTGTCACTTGACATTGTCAATTTTGGTGAACAAGACGATGGTAAGCCAGAGAAATTGGAAGCACTTCTTGCTACAATGAACAATAATGATAGCAGCCATATTGTTCATGTTCCTCCTAGTCCAAATGCCCTTTCTGATGTTCTTTTAAGGTAAGTTGTTTTGCTTTAGTTTGCTGCTTTTATTTTGCATGGTAGTATAGTATTTCAGTTTATTGTGATGTTTTTATTTAAGTTAAATATTACCTTTTCCATTGCAGTACACCCATATTCACTAGGGATGGTGAAGGTGGAAGTGGTTTTGCAGCAGTTGGTGGTGTCTTTGGTTTCACGTTTGGTGTGGATCCCAACCTAGATCCTGAGTTGGCCCTTGCTCTTAGAGTTTCAATGGAAGAGAAGATGGCCAGGCAAGAAGCAGTAGCTAAAAAAGCAGCAGAGGAGGTTGGTAAGTTGGAAAAGGAAGAGGGACAGCAGTCCAACTCACAAGACACAACTATGACCGATCAAGTCAGTGCCCCAGCTTCTAAACTGACTCTAAGAAAAATGATTTGATTGTTGGTTTCATATTTGGATTTCATTTTTTCCTGCCATGTTAATTAATAATCCCTTTAACAGTTGCATCTTTGTATAATTGCTAAGGCTGTTTTTGGGATTTGTAATTGCTTGTATTGTTTGACTACAAACAAAAGCAAAGCATCATTGGCTAAAGATGAGAGGTCTATACCTTGTCTGATAAATTTTTGTAGTTTCAATTAGAGTTGTAACAAAAGGCAAGCTTGTTGCTCCCAGCTCTTTATAAGCATCTACTTAGACCTTCTATGTTTTCATTAAGTATATAAGGAATTGCTAATATCTTTTGATATATGCTTAGAAAAATATATGCATTCAAGGTTAGGATTGCTCTCAGAAAAATGAGCATGCACAATGAGGTCGTGAGTGCCCTTTGCCTCCCGCCAAACTCCTATAAGGAAAGGAAAGCACTAAGAAAAAGAGGGAGAGATAACAGAAAGAGCAGCAGCTCGCCAAACTCCCACAAGGAAAGGACTGCATTATACATGCATTTGCATTATGTGATTATTTGATGCATGAACAGTTTTAAATCCATTTCATAATGAATTGATTTTGGATAAGTACATTTTATGAAGCAAGTTTCAAAATGACCATTTCCGCTTCTATTTGGTTTACATGACACATTTATCAATCTAGTATGAGTTATTATATTGATTTCATTGAATAAATGTTGATGTAATGGTTAAAAGCGAACAAAATCATCTAAACAATGTACGTAGTCAATCAAAATTTGTGCTGGTGCAACAACACAAGTGATGTTGGAAATTTAAAAAGTAATGATAATAAAGAGGAACAAGCACTTGTACATATTTCATGACCTAATTTAATTTATCAGCTTATCACTTGAAATTTAGTGCAGTCGTCTGATTTGTGTTGTGAAGTTAATTGTTTTATAACCTAAGAGTTATGTTAATGTCATTTATACATTAGACAGTTGAATGAAAAAGTGACAAGGGTAAGCTTTAAATATGCGTATATATGCATGTGTGCGCGTGCACACACACATATATATATATATATATATATATACATGCAATGAGAAACACAACAATCAAGGATGAAAAGGGTTTGATTAAGATCAGTTACTCTTTTTCAAACATATTTATATACAAAAAGTCTGCTTGTCTCTTAGGTTGGAACCTCATCGACAGGTTGCTAAGGGCCTTTCTTGCTCTCTTGCTGACATTCACAATATAATTCAGTTAGGAAATTAGGCTAATGAATTACACAATGAAAATATGAACATGAAACGGAAAATAAAAAGAAAATGAAGAGGAAAATGATGACCCCAACCTCTATTATAGCTTGGGTACTCCCAATTGGAAGGATTTTAACATCCATTATCCAAGAATTATTAGAAATACATAAAAGAGTACTCAATTCCCAACCTAGGTACTCGATTCCCAACCTTAGGGTTGGTATTCCCAACTGGTAGGGAATCTGTGTAACTATCGGGTTTGGATTCCCAACCCAAGGGATGTTATTCCCAACTTCAAGGTTAGGAATTATAACCTCCGGGTTAGGAATCCCAACCGATCCTAACCCAGAGGTTGTGAAATACCACCTCCGGCGGAATCTATAGTGGGATTCTCAACCTGGCAGTTGGGATTCCCAACTTGGATTCTCAACCTTTAAACCTCCGATTTGGGAATTCCTCCCTAGTCCCGCCGGAGGTTGAGAAGTAAGCCGGGGTTGGGAATCCCAATCAGAATCACAACCCTAAAGTTTGGAATCCTAACCTAAAGGTTGGGATTCCTGAGGGCGGGATTGTGTTTTCTGTGGGTTGAGATTCCCAACCTTTAGGTTTGGATTTCCAACCTAGAAGTTGGGAATCCCGACTGAAAGGTTAGGATTCCCCAACCTGAAGATTGGGATTTTCAACTTTTCGATTGAGATTCCTAACAAGGTAGGATATAGGGTGGGATTCCCAACTCAGAAGTTAGAAATCTCAAACTAAAGGTTGGAACCTTCTAAACCTAATGGTTGGGATCTCCCAACCATTAGGTTTAGGAAGTCTCAACCTTTGGGTAGGGATTCCTAACTTTCGGGTCGGGAATTCCACCCTAGGTCCTACCTTGGTAGGAATCTCAACCGAAAAGTTAGAAAATCTCAATCTTCGGGTTGAGGAATCCCAACCTTTCAGTCTGGAGGTTGGGAATCCCGACCTGCAGGAAACACGAATTTCAAAACAAAATCAACATTCTCCATAGCCATGGGAAGTGAGATTGCAAAATTAAAACAAAAGAACCCACTTTCAATACCCCTTGGTTCATGTTACCATTTTCACATACCCAAAACAACTAAAATTAGTCAAATATAGTACACCCGCACAGAAGAATAGCGGTAGTTGTGGGTAGTTCTTCCACTCATTCCTTTCTTAGGCAAGGGAAT
This sequence comes from Litchi chinensis, assembly GCA_019925255.1. NCBI lineage: Eukaryota > Viridiplantae > Streptophyta > Magnoliopsida > Sapindales > Sapindaceae > Litchi > Litchi chinensis. The sequence continues at coordinate 8,409,238 of CM034467.1, forward strand.
ATAGAAGAAATGATGGTCGTAGGAAGTGAAAAGAGAGGTTAGTTGACCGTGGGAAGTGAGACTGCCGCACAACTCACTCACTCCTTCTTTTGTTGGTCGTGGGAAGAGAGAAGAGACTTTGGGTGTGGGAAGTGAGAAAAGAGTAAGATGTGGAAAGTAAAACGATCGAGTGAGGTGTGGGAAGTGACAAAATGAAAGGTTGCAATCAGTGGGAGAAGAGTTGCACAGCAAAACATCGCCGGCGAGAGGACAGTGGCACAGCAAAACAATGCGGGAGGAGAAGTAAGACGATCGAGTGAGGTGTGGGAAGTGACAAAATGAAAGGTTGCAATCGGCGGAAAAAGAGCTGAACAACAAAACAACACCGGTGGGAGGACAACTACACAACAAAACAATGAGGGAGGAGAGTTGCACAGCAAACAATTTTACCAAATGGGTTAATTTCAGCTTTTTACTCTCATTTCATTAAGGGCATTTTTGTCCATTCAACATCTTTTTTAATCAATAAAAAAATAAAAGGTTATTTTTGAAGTTGACCTTTTCAAATGGGTCATTTTATCCATTTTCCCTTAAAAGAAGCTACTTATTGAGCCCAGCTCAAATGCATTACATGCAGGAATTAAGAAGCAGCAGAAGCCACGTCCAGCATGAATAACATGCAGTGCAGAGGCTGGTCGCGAACCGCAAACGCGGAGTGCAGCTCGCGATAGTCATTCCCTATACGCAGCAGAAAACTAGCGTGAAGAAGCTGTTACGTGCAGACCTAGAACACTTGATTTTTTGCCCTGAATGCACCCTATAAATACATGATTTAGAGGAGAGAAACACACTATTCAGTAGCCACACAACACAACCAAAGAGGAGAGAGTAAAGAGGAGTTTTGGACGTGGTTTTAAGAGGTGTTTTGAGCGTCAACTTCTGTATATTTTTCACACTCCTTGAATCCGTCCTTGGATGTCATTGAAAAGAGTTTTCTGCAGTCTTTTGGCGCAGCTTTTGACAGAACCGAAACGCAACCAAAAGAGGAGATATTAGGGAGAGATCGATCATGGTTCTAAGGGGGTTTGAGTACCATTTTCTGCAGGTGTTTGCAGAGGTTTGCAACAGCCTTTGAACCTGATTTGTAACCCCTCTTAACCAGCCTTGAGAGCAGTATTGTAGGGTCTTGGTTGTGGAAATTAAAGGCTGGAATTGGGTGTAAACTCTGCACAAAACAGCCCCTAGTCTGCAGTTTTTCGACAGCCTTTCAAGCCGATTCAGAACCAGATTGGAGGCAGCTTCGTGACCTGTTTTTGCACTACTTTTGCAGGCTTCAAAGTGGAGTTAGAAGGCTAGATTTAGGCCACAAAATTAGTGCATAACAGCCCTTAACAGCGGAAGAAGACAGCCCTCGAAAACACCCCAAAACAGTCCCGTGGAGAGGTGATTTTGAAGCCGAAAAATAATCCGTCATCAACCTTTTTGGAAATGGCCTGGGAGAAGTGAAGATTTCGTCATTTGAATGGTGGCTAATTCTTGGTGATAGAAGGATCATGCTACTACCATGAGATTTTCCACTCCTATGCTTTGATTTAAATTGTTAATGATGACGTTGATTGTTTGTTTGATTGATTTAATTTGTATTATATTGATGATGACATAAACTTGTTGTCTAGGGGTTGCAATTAACCTTTGTCCATAAAACTCACCTTATTTAGATTGTTGGTTAATTGAATTTTTATTATTCAAGTTCTATTCTATTTTGAACTTAATGCTCTTAAATTACTTGATCTTTAGTTTAAGAGGTATAGTGACCTTGAATGAACTTGAAAGAGGAACTCTTGTGTTTAGATCCGAATAGAATGACATATAGCATATAAGACAAAAATATACTTATGTGTTATGCATGATTGTGTATGGGTACTTATTTGTAATGAATTTGTATTAATCATCCAGTATAGAAATATAGTTGAGTGTTTAATGTGAATATACTTATGATGAACTTGAAAGAGGCTCACAAATATTATAGTATTACCTGATTAAGCTCACAATGAAAATGAAATAATTAATGTTAAAAGTATAGATGAGTGGATTGGTTTGGTGAGATAATAGCTTTAGACCATTATCTCCTTTGGTTGTGATTTAGCATATTAGTTGTTTTTATTAATTTTCTTATTTACACATTTTATTTTAATTCATTGTTTGGATTGTTTGGATAAGGGTAGTTGAGATCAATTTTGGTAATTAACATAGCTTGGACAATCTCTGTGAGAATGATAAACTACTTATCGTATATTACTTGTGGACCATATACACTTACACATGTTTCTAGTGTGTCTTTAATTAATAAAATTTGTTCATTAAATTCTATACACTAGAAATTTTCCATGAATTAGTAGCTTTAGGTTTGGCTGCAATACAATCAATTTGGTACCAATAGCAGTGATGCGATACTATTAGGATTCAATGCAATACCAATATGAATGAGATTGGTACCAGTGGCAATGAATTGGGTACCAAGTGTAATATAGAAGGCGTACTGATATGGCTAGTGCCTATAGCAGTGATGTTTTGAACATTCTTAAAAAAGATTAATCTAAATATAGCTTTAGCATTGTCACGTTTGTTGTTTTACAGAAACGGAACCTGTTAGACTGATGGTGTTTTACAACGGCCGATGGGAGCAGACAATAGAGAAAGCAGCAACATACGTTGGAGGGGCGTGTAGAGCAGAAATAATTTCTAGGAATCTGACGTTGGTGCAATTGGTATTGGTTGTGCAGTCAATTGTGAAATATGATGCCAGTGGATATGACTTAGAGTTGAGTATGGTAACCTTTTGTTTTGATAAAATGATACAAGTATGAGGTGCATAATGATAAAGATGTGTACCTTTTGCTGTTTGAAAATAAAACAGCGCCGCAATTGTGTGTCTGTTGTGGAGCAAAATGTTAGTGTGGAAGTGGATGTGGATGTGGAAAATAATAAAAACTGTCATGCGACGAGGCCCAACGGACGATAATATGGCATTGTTGCGAGCTCCGGAATAGTTTCATTCTATGATTGGGAGTAATTAACTAATTATAGCATCTACCCCCCACTGCATAATGATTAAATAATGTTGATTATGACTTCTAAATTGCTGGAGCCTCCTCTTTTAATGCGGCACATCACGTGGATGAGGAAAATGCAAGTGCAAATGAGCATCTGTCACACAGTGAGGGAACGGTTCCGTACGAGCACAACCTTAAAGAGGCAACAAATCCGCCAGATGATACTCAAATCGATGATCAATGTCCGATCGAAAATGTTAGAAATTATAGAAAAGGATGGCACGATATTAGTGGCGCGTTATAGCGCGATAATTATACGACTTGGTCATTGGGGCAGGGACTGTGACCTAAAGTTTTGCGGGGGCATCTACTCTTTCTGATTGTGTTATTCTCGAGTCGTCCTACTGCTCAATTTCGACGATTTCAAGGGTATAGAGATGATTTGAAGTCCTTATCTATGGGGACAAATGTTCCCAAACAAGAAAGATATGAGGCGTATAGTATCGATGCATGCAATGAATGGAAACTTTGAGTTTCGGGTTAAGAGGTCAAATAAGGAATCTTGGCATGCCATATACGTAATGCCCAATTGTAAGTGGAAGTGCCAAGCGGTAAGAATTAAGGACGAGACTCGTTGGTAGGTTAGAGAATTCATTTATCGGCAAACTTGTCCATTAGAAGAGGTGCACAGACGTCATCGACAAGCTAGCTATCAAGTAATTGAGGAAGTTGTGGCTTCGAGATGCAGGAAGTGAATGGCAGTATTATGAAGCCAAAAGACATTATCGCTGATACGAAAGAGATGTTCAGAATTCAGATAATGTATTTTAAAGCTCACGTAGCATTGAAATATGCTTTGAGATTGATGTGTGGTACACTTGAAGATTCATTCCCAATGTTGATGTTATATTGTTGGGTTTTAAAGCAAACTATTCTCCGGTACAATTGCCAAATATGAGGAGCACTTCCTATGCAAATTCAAATACATGTACATGGCTTTGCATCCAACATGGAGGGGATTCTGGAGTTGTATGCAGCCAATCATTGCACTAAACGGTACGCATCTAATGGGGACTATAAAGGAACTATGTTTGTTGTGGTGAGTATGGATGTGAACGAACAAATATATCCACTAGCATTTGAGTATGAGAATTCTGAGAATAATGAGTCGTGGGAGTGGTTCCTTAATTTGTTGATTTTTGAATTATAGGGTCCAAAACGAGAAATGTATAGATTTTTTATTTGTTCAAATTAAATTTTTCGAGGAAATCACGAGATTTACACTAATTTTTAGTAAATCTAAATTTCAATTAGAAAATATTCAGTTTTCATGGTATCATTTTGGATTCAAGATAGATGTAATTAATAGATACAGCAATTGAGAAGATTAAGGATCAAATGAAGAAAATGAATCACACGACTGTCATGAATGTCGATTATTATATTTTACAAGGGAAACACGTAGCTCAACAATGGACCGTCAACTTGCGTCAGTAGACATGCCCATGTAAGTTGTTCGACCTGTCGCTTTTACCATGTGCACATGCTCTTGCTGCGGGTAGGTACGTTATCACATTTTCACTCTCTGCCAACTTTGTTTTGATGATGTTGAATGTGGTCATTTATTGCTTTCAGGTCGAGAAATGTAGATTTCATATCTTTGTGTGCTGATTACTATCGAAAAAAGTGTCATTTTACAAGCATATTCAGAACCAATCATGTCCATTGGTCGTTGGTATCAATTGGTCATTCCAGATGAGGTTCGTGACCAAGTTGTTCTTCTTCCCCTTGTCAGACCTCAGACAGGACGTCCTAGAAGGATGAGAATCCCATGTGGGCATGAGAGGCTTATGGGCACTCGGACACAAAAGTGCACCAATGTTGACAATAAGGTCACAATCGCTGGAGATGTCCTAATCCAAGACCAAAAAAAGCAGGTTCAAGTTCGGCTCCCCTCCCGGAGCAATATAGACATAGGTGCAACGTCTGTAATAAAACCGATCACAACCAGTAAACTTGTCCCCATGTTGAGCAACAAACTCTCCCATACTCTGATTTTGGTATAACACCTTACTTGTTTCATTGTTGTATTGTTGTAATGAATTTAGTGTAATGTAAGAAGTAATAAGAATTCGATACAATTAATATGATTTCGATTCCTATTTGGAACAATTCTGCTCCAAAATGATGAATTGGGTTCCAGTATGTTGAAATGATTGTAAGGATTGGATAAATGAATTTGGGAGTGCATAAGTAAATTCCTCAGTTGTCTTCCTATTCAACATTAGTTAATATATACGGTAAAAAATCGGTATATGTTATATGCAAAAGCCAAGTAACTTTACGATGGTTGTCTTTCGAATAAATATGTCATGGTCTTTTATACCGATGCACCTCATAAAGTTTTGGTTTCGCATAATGTCTGCATTATCATATTTATTGATGTGCATACCGAGAGTGATTAATTGCAGTCGTTTTCCAAATACTTTTCTGCCCTATCTGACGTTGCCTTAACACGTTATCGTGTCTGGTCAGAACACGTTTTTGCAGCGATGTCGTATTCGGTACCGATGTTTTCAAATAAGAACAAACTGTGGACAAATTACGTGTTCAAACTATTAACGACGCATCAACCACTTAGTTGATAGGCAACAAACAACCACACGTTTACACCTACTAGCCATGCATTAACACCCATCGACTACACTGGTCTATTTAAGTTACCCACATGTTTACAACTGCTATTTCACGATACTGTTGTATTTACATAATTTTTACCGTCGTGGCTACAAATGGTCTAATTTATTAGTCATTTTTCACAATAGCACTGTCACTGTCACATTCTAAGAACTTGGCAATAGATTGTACGGACTCCACCTTAATGTCAAATCTCCGGACCATCATATGATTTTTGAGGTTTCAAATCAATACCAGTAGTCACGCTTTCGGTTCCGATGTTGCTACATTGGTACAAATTTTGTCAATTCGTTTCCTTTGCCCTCATACGGGGTCCGAGTCCCTAAGTATGTGGTTCCCTACATTTATGTGACTGAAGGTTACTGCCATGGCAACCACATATTAATACTCACCCACTACACATTAACACCCAATTACCTGACATAACTGTAAGCCCAAATCCAAGTGGACACGATAAATAAATTGAGTCCAAATGAAATCAATAAATGAGCCTAATTAAGTGCAAGTCCAATTGTTTAATTTTGGATTTATTGAAACCCAGTTTATGTTGTTAATTCGGCCCAATCCAAGTTTTAGAGATAAAAGAGACATATGGACAAATGTCTTAAAAAGCATAGCAAAGACTAAGTGTCTGACTTATCCAGATAAATTATGTAACACCCCAAAAATTTACTTCAATATAATTAGAGTTTTTTAATTTAAATTTAATATGCAAAAAGTTGGATTAAATTGGAATTAGATGCATATGTTGTGAGATGTAATTTTTTTATCTAAGGGATTTATTAATTTTTGGAGGCAATTTATAAATGAGAATTTAATTTAGGAATTAAATGAGAGAAATGGAATGGTGAAAAAAAATATGATTGGACAAGAAAAGAATGCAAGTAGAATGCATTACATAAGATTTATATTTGGACCAATAGGAAATTGTCAAACTAAAAGTGAAAAAGTGATGTAATTCTAGTTGAAAATAGAATAAGAATGATGTCAAACTAGTTAGTGGAGATATAAGTTGGAATTTCAACCAATAAAAAGTTAGCATTTATAACTAAGGACATGGAGTTAATTATGGGTTTAGTTAGGGGTAAAATTGTCAAGTAAAAGGATTAGTATATAAAGTCACAGCATGCATGAAACCCATTCATTTTTCTTCTTCTAGTCATGACCTCCACATCCATTTTTCTCTCAATTGTATTCAAATTCAAGCTTCTAAATTATCAATAAACCTAGTTTCTTCCATCATCTAAGCATCCAAGTGATTAAATTCATCAAATTCCATTAAGATTCAAAGGTGTTTTCAAAAGAAAGGTGCCAAATCAAGGTTAGTTGGTGTGGGTGTTTGATTGAGTGGTGGATTTAAGTTAGTAAGGGTACAAATGCATTCATGATCATGTAGAATTAGGGGATTTTGCATTTAATTGAATAGATTTGATTTTATTGATGAAGTATGCATTCTTGAAAATCAAGGTGAAGAAGTGGTAAAAGGAAATCAAGGAAAGGAAAAGGAGAAGGTATAAACATCAATTGAATGAGTGTATAAGTCATAGAAAGTGCCCAAAAGGTTGGTGTATACTTGGTTTGAAAATTCAATTTTCCTAGTAGGGTTCTAGAATACTTAAATTTTTAATACCCTATGTTTTTGGTTAAACGGATTTGATAGCTATGTTGGAATGATTTGAAGTTAGTTTGATGTGTGAAATGATGAAAATTTGATAAATTGTGAAAGAATTGCATGGGATGTCCGAATGTATTGTTTTGGGTATACATGGACTCTTTTAATAATTCATGTCATTTTGAATGTTATTTGAATGTAATTTTAAATGAGTTATGGGTGAAACATAAATTTGAAAAAGAAATTTGGAAATTTCCATGTTTAGGCCGAACATATATATATATATATATATGGTCTAGGTGAGGTTGTTTTTGGCAATTTGTGTTGAAATTATTGAATAGAAAAATTGTCTTTTGTGATACCAAGATTTGAGACATTGATTAAATGTGAAAAGTATAGACTAGAATGAAGTTGATTGTACATTTGATGGAATTGTAATTTAAAATGGAAAATGTGAATGACTAAAATGTTATCATTAAATAAATTTTATGAGAGCCCTAGTAAACTTGGACATTGATAAGTAAAGATTGGTAATTGACATGCCAATAGGGTTATTATAGCAGTACTGCACCAATATGTTTCTACGTTGATTTTTAATTTATAGACCTTGAGAGGCATTGAGTGTCCGGTCCCAGAATTTATATGTATATGACATATGATCCGACGAGTAGACATTGAGTGTCTGAAGCCAAGAAAGCCTGTTTTCCATTTCATGGTATCATATCAGTGTTTACAAAGGGCGTTGAAGAATGTTATGGGAAATTGTGTAATTGTACATGAAAAATTGGCCTTTAAAAGTTATTGTATGTGTTTACTATTTATTGAACTTTATTTTGATTTATTACGAATATTTGATAATCGTGAGTTTTGGTTTTATAAGGTTGTATAATTAGAAATTATAACTTTAAATTTTGTGTACACTCACTAAGTAGAAATACTTAGCGCGTTGAATTTACCACGCGCAGGTGGTGGAAATTATATGGTAAATAAAGACTGAAGAAAAGCGTATCTACAGCAAGTCTATCAAGTCACATCCTTTCATATTGTTTTGGGGTAGTTATCTTATTTGGTATTATATATACATATATATACATTAAAGTGCATGGACATGAAAGTATGTATATATATGAAGTTTTGTAAAGGATAATTTATATAAATATTGAAAAGGTTTTGTATTATAAAGTAGATTTGTAAACTAATTGTTATTTATATTTTTATTTCGTATTAAATTTTTATGGATATGATTTTCATTAAATGTATGGTATTTGTAAACATTTGAGTGGTGGAGTTGATTTTTAGTCGAATGGGAGGTCTAAAATGGTTGTTGAGAAAATGGATTTCTTTTGGAAATGTTTTTCTTTCTATTTGCAGGTTTTTAAATTATTGGGTTTTCAGAAAAATAGACGGAATTATGCAAAAAAAAAAAAAAAAAGAAGTAAATCAATAAAGTAACATATTTTGACTTGATTTTTATCGGAAATAAAAATTGAGTAGAGGGTGTTACAGTTTTATTGGTATCAAAGCCCGATTTAGGCATTCCTGGACTTAGGCATATATGAAAAAGAATTTGACATTTTGAGTGAGCATGCATTGCATATAAAAAATAGGAGGATATGACTCTGATGTGCAAATATCTTTTCTGTCTTATATAAGGTAAAAAAAAAGCCCTCTGATGCCTTAAGAGCCGAGGGTGGTGAAGGAAGTGGAAATGATAGCCCAACCAATGTAGCTAGAGGAATCTACCATGGGTCCTCAAGCTAGAGAATGGCTGGACAAGAGGGTCAGGGCTAGCCAACGTTTATGTGGCAAATGGCCGAGTTCTTTCAACATATGGCTTGAGCTGCACCATAGAAAGCGATGATCGAAAGACTTGCTAAATATAGACCCACAAATTTTTATGGAAGAAAAAATAATGATGCATCTGTTGCGGAGTATTGGTTAGAGCCGATGAAGAGAATATTACAGCAACTTCATTGCACCCCTAAGGAAAGTTTAGAGTGTGTTGTTTCCCTTCTGCAGGAAGATGCATATTAGTGGTGGATTTCAGTTTCCCACACCGTACAGCATGAGGAGAGGACATGGGATTTCTTTTTGAGAGAATTTAAGAGGAAGTATATTGGTCGTATTCACATTGACAATATGAAGAGAGAATTAATTAATCTGAAACAGAAGCAAATGACAGTTACAGAATATGAGCAGGAATTCATTAGGCTGAGTAAATATGTCAGAGAGATTATGGCTTCGAAGGCGGATAAATGTAGAAGGTTTAAGGACGGCTTGAATGATTACATAGGCCTTCAGATTATAGCCTTGGAGTTGGAGGAGTTTCCCCGACTGGTTTCAGTGGCTCTTAATATGGAAAAGGTGAAAAAGGAGAAACAGGCTAGGAAAGACAGGAATCAACAAAGGATGGGTCAGAGACAGTTTGATTCTTCTCAGCCCACAAGTAAGAAATGCAAGGGACCCCACACTAGTGGTCAGCCACACATACAGAGGCAGAGATAGGGTTCCACTACTAAGCCAGGACAGCCGACAGCTTCTGTGGTTAGTGCCCCAATGAGCAGAGTAAGAGGATTAGCCCTGCCTCTATATGAGCATTGTGGTAAGAGGTATTTGAACGAATGTTGGAAATTGACAGGGGCATGTTATAAATGTGGGTCACATGACCATGTTGAAAAGGATTGCCCGAGGAATAAGGTGACCTCCGTTCCACAAACCGAGAGATCAGCTCTCATGACTCAAAGAAGTAAGAAACCTAACTAAACAGATACCGAGGGGACCAATCAAAAAGGGGTACCTAAGGTAAGGGGAAACCAAGATACCTGCACCCCAGCATGAGCCTATGCCATCAGGGCTTAGGAGGATCAAGATTCACCTAATGTGATATTGGTACCGTTTCTATTTTCGAAATTTCAACATGTGCATTGATAGATCCGGGATCCACGCATTCATACATTTGCATTGTCATGCCTAGAGAGAGAAACTTAAAGGCAGACACTATTAAACATGATGTGTTAGTTAGCAATCTTTTAGGTCACAATGTGATCGTAAATAGGGTATATAAAGAGTGTCCAATTGGGATACAAGGATATGAATTTCCAAGTGACTTGATGGAATTACCTTTTTGTGAATTTGATGTGATTTTGGGTATGGATTGGCTATCCAGACATTAGGTCATGGTTGATTGTCGTCTGAAAAGAATTACTCTTAAGATTGTAGATGGAGTGGAAGTAATTTTGGTGGGAGAGAGATCGGATTTCCTCTCTAATGTTATTTCAGCCGCAACTGCCAAGAAACTAATGAGAAAAGGGTGTGAAGTTTATTTGGCACATGTAGTTGATTCTTAGAGGCTCGGATCTAGCCTTTAGGACCTATTGTCTGTGATTTTTTAGATGTGTTTTCGAAAGAATTACCTGGCTTGCCATCGAAGGGAGAGGTAGAATTTGTTATAGATGTTATACGAGGCACTACTCCAATAACTATTACCCCTTACAGGATGACACCCACTGAATTGAAAGAATTGAAGATATAGTTGCAAGAATTGCTAGATAAGGGATTCATACGGCCTAGTGTATCTCCATGGGAAGCACCTGTATTATTTGTAAAGAAGAATGATGGGTCACTCAGACTGTGTGTGGGCTATAGACAATTGAATAAGGTCACCGTTAAAAACAAGTATCCCTTGTCTAGGATTGATGATCTGTTCATCTTCCCTCTCCCTTTACTACTGAACTTGTTTGCACTCTCTCCCTAAATTTCCTCTCTTTTTACATACCAAAAACTCCCAAATTTTTCATCACCCATCAACTTTATATAGTCCACTTTTTGCTTGACAAAAATGCCCCTCATCAATTCATCAAATGGCCATCAAATCCTCTAGTTATAATTACCTTAATACCCTTAATTATATCTCACATTCAATTGACTAGTTGATGGGCAATTTGGTAACTTAAGCATTAAAAACTAATTAGTCAACTTTAATGCATGACAACTAATATTCACAATTCCATAATGTAATTTTAATGTGTAATCCTCCCATTGGTTAATATCTCATAACATGGATTGTGCTTCTTGCTCAAGTTCTTTCCATGTAGTGCTCACACCAAATCCATGTATTGATTGAGCTTGAAATGACCATTTTGCCCTTGGTGAAATTAATTGTCATTCACACTCTACTAAATTCCAAAAATATTTCATGATCATCCTATCATCAAATTGACCATGAAATACTCTAATTAGATATCTCAACTCTTAATCTCATACTTTAAAAAAATTCTAATGGTCGTAAAATCATCAATTCCTATTATTCTTCGAAAAGAGCATTTTCGTCATTTAATTTCAAACCGTTTAAAACTTATCCGAATGGACTTATTTTTTATCCATTTTAGTTTTCAGTAACTCAACTACCTATTCCGAGACTTCTGATTTTCGGGCTCAGCTTTCTGAAATCACTATTCATACGGATACTATTCATCTGAAAACATTATTCACCGAAAAATTTTATTTTTCATAAAAGTACTACCTTAAGTAGAACCTATCACATTTCAGTCATAAAAGTCCGATTGGATTCTAAATTTTGCTCTTAATGCCGATTTCGGACCAACTTGTTCACTTGCACTGTTCGTTGGAAAAGAATTTTTCAAAAAGTGAAATTATGGGGTTTACAATGTTGATGATAAAATTAGCATGAAATTTGGAAAGAAATCCATTGAATGCTAAGTGGTGTATATCACGACTAAGCCATGCTATATTGCAAGGTTGTGAGTTTTATGAATTTGACTTGAATTGATATCATTTTGCATGTGTTTTGAGCATGATTGTGATGAGAAAATCAAATGAATGGATGGTATAAAAGTTTAGGGAAGATTTGACCAACATGGGTTAGAATGATTCAAAAATTTCGTTAAATGCATATATATGAATTTAGACATCATTTGAAATATTTTTTGTGCTTAGATGTTATGAATTTTGAATAGAGAGAATATATGAATAAGGTCAGTTGTAACGTCGCCTAAATATGGAATATGATTGTGTGTAGGTATATTACAAATGAGGAAACCTTAAAGTGTGTGTTACTATAAGTTAACAATAGGTTAGTGTCTTTTTAAAATGTTTTGATATGATTATTTTTCTATTCAATGAGATTTTATGTTATGTTTAAATTCATGCTTTGATATGTTACGAATTGAATTAAAGTAAATAAATAAATTCAATATGAAAACCACTTGTATGAATTTTTGGAAAGTTGTTGGAAATACAAATTATATGATGAAAAATAGCATGATTGGAAATATTTTGTAAGCCTATGGCACGCCTTATAGGTATCTCGAATAGATGTTACCGATCAGAGTACCCTAATGTATGCATGGCAATATTAGGGGTGTCTATCACTAATAGTGGGAGGGACTGTGTCGGTTAGTGATACGAGCCCCATATATAGTGATACGACACTTACAATCAAATTAAAATACAACCCCAGGAAAGATTAAAATAGATTTATAAAAAAGAAATTTTGACTCATTGATTATATGTCGATCAAGAACCAAAGTTATAAAAAACTTTGACCCAATGATTAGAACTCAATCAAGAACCAAAATTATAAAGAAGGATATTGACGCCACTCCCAAGACATAGATGAGAAGGTGGGAGATAAGTTATGATTTTTATCATCAGAAGCATGGCTTGATAAGATCATATGTTCATAATAAACAAAAGAGAAAATTAAGCAAAAAAATAAACTAGTTTTGGAGCATAATTAATTCCCAAACATAAAGATCTAAAATCTAGGAAAATAAAATCAACATGGAAAGTAAATAATCCTAATAAAATAAACTACTAAATAAAAGATTGGATGACATTAAATTTACAAAATCTTTTAAATTTCCAAGATTTGTAAGATATACATTAAATTCTCAGGATCTTCTGAATCTCAAGATTTGTAAGATATACGTTAAATTTTCAAGATCTTCTAAATCATTAAGATTTACTAGATATGTATTAAATTCTCAAGATCTTCTGAATCTTCAAGATTTGCTAGATATTTTGAGTAACACAAAAATGACCCATTGTAGTTTATGCCCAAATCTTGCCTGCTTCCTTGGATCCCATCAGTCCCTCTTACCTCAAGACGGTTTGTCCTCAAATTGTAACTCATCTGCATCATAGTTTGATTACACACTTGACACTTGAAAGAATCTTTGAAAAAAAAAAAAAGAATCTCACACACTCTCTCACGTGTTTCACTCTAACTCTCACGTGTTTATCACTCGTCACTCTTGTTTTTACTTAACACTCATGATGTAACTCAACACTCCCTATCCACACTCAAAGTTTTGTCTCTAAGTTCTTTATAGAACTAATCGATCCACCAAGGTCTCCCCTGAGATAATCTCTTTGACAAATCTCAACAAGAATGTAACACATTTATAAAAGGAAATAATAGAACAAGAAAGAAGTTCAAGAAACAATGAAGGAACAAAAAGGAATTAATTATGATCAAAGTAAAAAACAAAAGAAAAGAAGGCGATTTCAAAGTAATAAATTAGAAAAGAAATTAAGTTTCCCTCCCTGATTTAAGCAAGACCAAAATGGAAAAAAAATAAATTTTATTTTTTTATTTAAATAAGAGCAAAATAGGAAAGAAATAAAATTAATTCCTTTTTATTTAGGCAAGAATATAAAAGGAAAGAAACAAAATTGATTCATTTAATTTAGGCAAGGACATGAAAGGAAATAACTAAAATTTATTCACTTAATTTAGGCTTTCCTTATGTGTAGGTGTAGGATGCCTAATTAGAAAGGAAATAAACTTTCTATTTCCTCCAATTAAGCTTTTTTTTTTTCCCCTTTTTTCTGTTTTTTTTTTTTTCTTTTTTCTGTATTTTTTTTAGTACTAGAAATCACTCACAATAAAGAATATTGGTAACTTGCAAATCAAGATGAAACAAAAACACATAAATAGTGACGTGAATAGTTAGAACAAATTTGAATTATTTTTTTGAAAAAAATAAATAAACAAATAAATTAGATAACCAAACCTGAATTAATTCTCAAAGCTCTGATACCAACTGATACGAACCTCATATATAACGATACGACACCCACAATCAAATTGAAACACAACCCCAAGAAAGATTAAAAAAATTTATAAAAAGAAATTTTGACCCATTGATTATATATCGATAAAGAACCAAAGTTATAAAAAACTTTGACCCAATGATTAGAACTCAATCAAGAACCAAAATTATAAAAGAATGATATTGATGCCACTCTAAAGACATAGATGAGAAGGTGGGAGATAAGTCATCGTTTTTATAGCCATAAACATAGTTGATAAGATCACATGTTCATGAAGAACAAAAGAGAAAATTTACTCTCTCAATTAAACACAATTGGCTATATTTTCATCCATCTTTCATTCATCTTCCTTTTTTGCTTAAGTTACAAGTCTTTTTATAAGTAAAGAAATAAACTAGTTTTGGAACATAATTAATTCTCAAACATAAAGGTTTAAAATTTAGGAAAATAAAACCAACATGGAAAGTAAATAATCCTAATAAAATAACCTACTAAATAAAAGATTGGATGACATTAAATTTACAAGATCTTCTGAATCTCTAAGATTTGCAAGATATACATTAAATTCTTAGGATCTTCTAAATCTCTAAGATTTGCAAGATATACGTTAAATTTTCAAGATCTTCTGAATTTTTAAGATTTGCTAGATATACATTAAATTCTTAAGATCTTCTAAATCTTCAAGGTTTGCTAGATATTTTGAGTAACACAAAAATGGTCCATTGTAGTTTATGCTCAAATCTTGTTTGCTTTCTTGGATCTCATTATTCCTAATGCAAATCCCATATACAAGATATGACACCTACAATCAAATTGAAACATAACCTCAGGAAAGATTAAAATAGGTTTATAAAAAAAAAAAAAAAAAAGTTTTGACCCATTGATTATATGTCAATCAAGAACCAAAGTTATAAAGAACTTTGACCCAATGATTAGAACTCAATCAAGAACCAAAATTATAAAAGAAGGATATTGACGCCACTCTCAAGACATTGATGAGAATGTCGAAGATAAGTCACGGTTTGATCACCACAAGCATAGCTTGATAAAATCACATGTTCATGAAAAACAAAAGAGACAATTCTCTCTTTCAATGAAACATCGTTGGCTGTATTTTCATTTTTCTCCTCTTTTTTGTTTAGGGTTACAAGCCTTTTATAAGTAAAGAAAATAAACTAATTTTGGAACATAATTAATTCCCAAACATAAAGGTCTAAAATCTAGAAAAATAAAACCAACATGGAAAGTAAATAATTCTAACAAAATAACCGATTAAATAAAAGATTAATGATATTAAATTTACAAGATCTTCTGAATCTCCAAGATTTGCAAGATATATATTAAATTCTCAAGATCTTCTAAATCTTTAAGATTTGCTAGATATGCATTAAATTCTCAAGATCTTTCAAATATTTAAGATTTACTGGATATTTTGAGTAACACAAAAATGTCCCATTATAGTTTATGCCTAAATCTTGCTTACTTCCTTGGATCCCATCATTCCCTCTTTCCTCAAGACGATTTGTCCTCAAATCGTGGCCCATCTTTATGGTTGTTCGAAGATGGAATTGAAACTTGAAAAGAATGTTAGAAAATCCTCACAACACTCCCTAACATGTTACACTCCAATCACTTCATGTGTTTCACTTTTTTTTTTCTTTATTCCCCCTTTATTTTTAATCAAACCAAAAAAAAAAAAAAAAAAAAAAAAAAAAAATAAAATAGACCAAAAAATTCTACGAAAGCAATTTTAAAGCTGACTTGATATGGTGCGGAAAAGTTATGGTGATGAGCAAATTAGTAGAATGATTTGATGAAGCAAAATGAGACAATAAAAAATAAAATAAAATAAAAGGTCCACTGATTGATGTTGGGTGGCATAGACAATAGCAAAGAAAGATAAAACAAAACAAGAAAAACTAATTGATAAATTAATATGATGGGTATACGGAAAAGAAACAAATAATAATATGCTACTCAAGCTAATAAAAGGTGAAAGAAAGTTGTGTTCGAACAAGAGATTGGGTTTGGGTGCATATGCACAAGGAAAGGTTTCATAGAGCAGTGGAAATCTAAGTTACAGTTGCATGGAGATGGTTCATTCCAAGTGCTTGAACGCATCAACGATAATGCATACAAGATAGACTTGCCAGGTGAGTATAATGTTAGTGCTACCTTTAATGTTTCTGATCTTTCTCCTTTTGATTTCGATGCAGATGCAGATTTGAGGACAAATCCTTTTGAGGAGAGAGAGAATAATGGAAACCAAGGAAGCAAGTCTAATGATCCTTTGAGCATCAACGGAGGGCCTATGACAAGGGCTAGAGCTAAAAGGATAAATGAGGCGCTAAATGGACTGATTCAAGAGATTTGGGCCAAGAGTCTTGTGCAACATGGATTGGACGATATGGAGACGACACCAAGGCTTCAAAACATAATCTAAGTTCAAGATCAAGTCCAAAATCATAAATATTGAAGGTTTGGGTGGCTATTTGAAGGCAAATTGGGCTGGTCTCATTTGTTTTTATTAATTTGGCCTAATTTGATTGTGAGCTAGTTTTAATTAAGTTAGTTTGTTTAATTAGTTTGTTAGATATCAAATTTTGATAACATTGGGCTTTAATTTGTTTTATTACATGTTGGGTCATTAGTTTATGTACTGGTGAAGGGCCTTTCCCTATATACTCTAGGTAGCCCGTCGGTAACTCTACGTAGCCCTCCAGTCAACGTCTGATCCGACTAGAAAGTTCCTGTGAAGTTAAGCTGTTTACTTTTACATGAGAAATCTATTATAATTTACTTAAATTCTTTTTTTGAACTAAAAATAGGTGGAAACTTTTTCATTTTTAACATGTAAAAGCAAATTACTTTTCTGAAAATTTTGGCAGCATAATGACTATATTTTTAAAAATCTCACCCTACAAATTTTTATAAAAAGTTGTATACACTCCTAATTTCAAACAATTCTCAACTTCTGGGTCTCCGGCCCTTTCATTCATTCACAACCAACCACAAACATATTTTCACATAAAATATATTTAGATTTAAAACTTTAGCAACCCGATAATATGAAAATTTAAATTTGCAATATAATATTCAAACATTTCAAAAGTATGCATCGATATAATTATATATTTACAAATTATACTTTTTTTTTTTTATACAAATATGTTTATACAAATTTTCAAAGTTATTTATAACCAAAATACATAATCATAGAAGCACACGACTAAGTGAGTCTACTCTTAGACTGGGGCCTCTGCTATTGATGTCCTAACACCTGTACCTGTCCCTGTGGAGGTTTTATTTATAAAATATAAACTAAAGTGAGCTATGAAAGCTCAATGAGTGTCATTTTTTTTTTTAAATAAAGTTATCTTCTGAAATAACCTCCCTAAATTTAAATTTATTTCATGAATAGTTTAATAAAATATACATAAGCTTTCTAAAGCATTTATTTTACATAAGATGCATGCATAACATTTGATATCAATATAACTCATGCTATATGAAAATGAAATGTGATAATATATAAAAAAATGTGATAATAATATAAAAACTGTATCCGTAACACAAGCCAGTTACTGGTGCCTGAATACCATATAGTACCCTAAATGTGGAATAACCCAAATTCGGCCAGACAGGCCTTGTGCCCCAGCCTCAGTGCTGTCCTGACCGGTGAGAGCGGAATTATCCATCGCTCACATAAAAGCTAGCTATCTTATATACCCAATTCGTGCATGGACAACACACTAAACAGGACTAACTAACACAGTCACACCCACTGTTAGTGACAGACACCCCTGACACAGTCCATGCACGTTTGGGTACGCTGACCGGTAACATAACTGGGTGGGACGAAACCACCATCCCCAGTGGGTAATAACTAGTATCGCAAGCGTATAAAATCTTTTCCGTACATATAATTTTCTTAACATAAAGCTTTTCATAATTCGTTTAATCTTGCTAAAATCCATAAAAAAGATTTTCATATTAAACTTATGCATAATAAAGCTAGTTTCCTATCGTTTAAAACATAAATTTTCATGCAACATATAAAATCATGATTAATGAAAATTAAAATAATTTTGAAGTATTTTAGTAAGATACTCACATAATATTCGCTCATGAAAAATTTCGATTTCAGGTTTTCGTCGTCGCAATACCCTACACATGATTATTTCCTACATTAAACGACGTTTCATTCGAAATTATTTGTATAGATTTCCTATTAGAAATTTCTCATATTCAAGCATACGAAACCTTTCAACTAACACTTTAACTCACATTTAAATTTTTCATTCAAAATCTTGAACCTTTCTAATGCCACCTTAGTTGAAATTTAAGCATACTTTTACGCTATCCATTTCATCACATTCTTGTCACCATATCATGCTCAAACACATGGATTTTAGTGGAAATCAAACCAACTTGTAGAAATTTCACAATCTAATAAAAGTAGCATGTCTTTAGCCATGTATTACACAACTTAGCATCCAATAAATTTCTTCCCAAATTTCATGTTGTTTTTATCATCATCAAGTCTTCATATAACCATTTAAACAATTAAAAACCATCATCCACCATTCCATACATCATGGGGCCGAATACCTAACATAACTCTTCATCCATTTTTGCTTTCCATTTCAACCTTCAAAATTGATAATTTTACTAGTTTTACATGCATGAAATCACTTAAATAATTCAAACTAAGTCTTGACCATACAAACCCTAGCTTGACCATAACTTCCTCCAACATAGTACCAAAGTTTTCTTCAAGTTTTCATGTAAAATCACACTCAAATCACATGATTTTCCATGAAAACAATACTAATTTACTGCACTATATTTAATTGTATTTGAATTGGAATTTCACCTAAACTAGTAGGCTCTATCATTCTTTATAAAACCCTAACCTTGCTCTAATATAAATTTAAGGCTTAAATCTCTTAAATCCATGCTTAAACTTCTCATAAAAATCACACAAAACTCACTTGGAAATTTAATCAAACAACTTACATACAAAACACATATAAACCACATGAAAAAGTCTACTAAACAATAACCTTTCCACCCAAAACTCACTTGATTTGGTTCAATCTTCTTCCTAAACTTGTAGATGACCTTGGATGACTTGAATATCACCTAAAAGTGCTTGGAAATGGATGGAGGGAAGCTATTGGACTACACTCTGTTGGCCAAATTGTTGTCTTCTTCTTTTCGAATTTTTGTTCTTCTTTCTTTCATGTATAAAGGCTTGGCTTATATATATTTTGGGTGGGTTAACAAATGCCCTTAATTGTCATCAAATTTACAAGCTTTGCCATTGAAAAATGCCCATAAACTAAGTTAGAAATTGCTAACTTGCCACTAGTTGGATTTCATGAAATTTGATTGGATGAATTGTAAAGACTAATTAAATTCCAACCAAGTTCATTCTAATGCAACCAAGTGTTAGTCAATTGGTTCAAATGTCTTCTAAATCACCAAATTTCCATCCTTATCTCTACCATCTCTCATACTTTTGAAATTCCAAAAATGCCCCTAGACATATTTTTCTCTAGTTAACATAATAACGCCATTTCGAGGAAAATTCTCATGTAATAAATTTTTGTCTTAAATTTTAATAAACCATCATGCTATTTTTCGCATTTGAATTTATCCTAGACCTATCCAAAAATCCTACTAGGATTTAATTACACATCTAGGTACTTTTAATTACTTTATCATTTCATGAATAAAAGTAAATTTACATAGTCTGTGTACAGTACTAAAATCGGAAAAATATATTACAACTGGGCTATCAAATTTAGTTGTTTTAAGCCCAAACTTAGCTATTTCAAGCCCAAGTGGAGTGTATTAAGGGGATAGGGCGTCCATGCAAGAGTTAGAGGCTAGGGTTTCATTTATTTTGCCTATAAAAGACTATGTAAGCTGCAAAAACCAGGGTAGACAATTTTGAATGAAAAATTTCAGTTTTCTCTCTTTGTTCTTGAAGAACTTTGAGAATTTATCAAGTTTAATTCTTGAGTTATCAACTTGACTTATCTCCCTCATTCTTCACTTGTTCTTGGGAGTGGCATCTACATTATCTTGGTTCGTGGTTCGTTAATCATTGGGTCAAAGTTCTTTATAACTTTGGTTCTTGATTAACATATAATCAACGAGTTAAAATTTCTTTTATATAAACCTATTTTAATTTTTCTTGGGTTGTGTTTCAATTTAATTGTAGGTATTGTATCTTATATACGGGATTCGCATTAGTTAGTCCAATCTAGTATGTTAATCATGCATGAATTGGGTATATAATGGCTAGTTCTTACATGAGCAAGAGTAAATTCTGCTACATAGAACCAGATAGAATTGGGTATATAATGGCTAGTTCTTACATGAGTAGGGTAAATTCCGCTACGTAGAACCAAACAGATGGCCTGAGTAAGGGTTGCATACTTTTATATTATAACTTTATAAAATGTTTTTACATTATCATGTGACAAAGCAACCCGTAAAAATTTCATTATTTTTCATGCATATGATTTTAGAAATTCATGTGTTACAAAATTTTTATTTTAATTGTAAAGCCAAGAATTTTCTTTTTTAAGAGAAATAAAAATCTTTTTGATGAGTAGTATTTTTATGTGAATAGTATTTTCATGTGAATAGTATTTTTTGAAAAGCTGACCCCGAAACTTGTGAATAGTGATTTTTCGATGAATAATATTTCCGTATGAATAGTATTTTTGGATGAATAGTATCTATGTGAATAGTAATTTTGAAAAGCGGACCTCATAAATCAAAAGTTTCGAAATTAGTATTAGTGTTAAAGAAAACTGAAACGGATCGAAAATAAGTCTATTCGAATAAGTTATAAGTGATCCAAAACTTTTGGACGAAAATACCCTTTTGATTATTTATGGAGTAATAAAGTAATTTAAAATGCCCAAAGGTATAAATCGAATTGTAGTATGATTTCCGAATAGACCGTAAATAATTTTTAAACATGAGGAAATAAAATAATATAAAGTGGCCAGATTTGGATGCGAAATCGGATTTATATACAGTTTTCGGATATGATAATTAAACTATAATAAAATGCAAAATCTTAAATTGATGTACCTCCAAGGAGAAGTGTCGCAGGCTGTGGAGTTTCATCAATTAGAGAAATAATTTTTATATATAATAATATTTTTAAGTTGGTAACAACCGACTCACTTTGCCTATAAATACGTATGTTCCTTCAGTTTAAAATCAATGGAAATGAAGGCAAAAACAATTTGCTTTTCTCATATTCAATCTCTCTCTCCCGGTTATTCTCAATTTCTATTTGCTTTTATTTCTTTATCTACTTTAATTTTATTGTTATTATTTTTATTTTATAACATATGAAACTATTTTTAAGGAGTATATTTAATAAAATTTTTAATAACTTCTGATGCAATATATGCATAAAACAAAACTCTCACCATGGGATAGGGACTTCCTCTAACCAAATTAATAATTAGTTTCTTGACAAAGAGTCAATTTGGTTAGTGCGTGAGCCACTTAATTGGCTCTCCTAGGCACAAAATCAACACAAATAAAATAAAAATTATCTAAAAACGTAAAAAAAATATTATCAAGAACTAAGTCTATTTGTTATTTTCAATGTTTTCATATATATATATATATATATATATATCTGGTGAATCGATATATTTGACAAAAAAATGAGTGATTACATTTTTAAATTACAGATTATAATATATTATATCTTATTATAACTAAATATATCTTATTACAATCTATAAATGTGATATTGTCTGTTGATTATAGTAATTATAATCCAACTCATTTAACTGTAATAAGATATAATAAAAGTATAATAAATTACATTTAATAATTTTAGAGTGCAATCATTTACTCTTTTGACAAGTATATATATATATATATATATCTATTTTTTGATGTTTGTTAGCAAAAGCTTGTGTTTAATAACTTGTACCCTTCATACATAAAAAAGTAAAAATAAAAATAAAATTGTTATTATTATTATTTAAATAAAAAAACAATCATACTTGTGTTCTTAACAACAAAGCCTAGAATTTATTCATTTTAGATTGGTTATCCCTTTGCCTGTTTTTATCAAAACAGTGATGTTAATGGGGCAGTGTGAAGTTGGGAGCAGAAATCCTCATGCCCAACCCTGTAAAATTATTTGCCTCCAACCGCAAATGAAGTAGCAATTGTCCAGCTCAAAATCAGCCATGAATGCCAATTTGAGCCTCCCTAAGCAAACTAGCAGTACTCCTGATCCTGACGAGCAAGATGAGCAACCCGGTGCCCTTATTGGACACCGACAGAATAGTACTACAGAACAGAGCCCTCACCAAATTTGGAAGCCCAAACATCTAGTGTTAGCAAATGGGTTTTATAAGTACTCAGGAAAGTGGGACTGGTATCAGTGGGGGACCACAGTCAGAGGAGGGTGGCACCTCCGCAAAGCGACAGCAAAGCATAGAAGTGGAACGTCTTAATGTGCACAATAGTGCAATGGCGACTCAACCCCTATTGTCGTAATCAAAGGACCTTTCTTTAATTGACAAAGATATACATGTAGAAGATTCTCCATGCAAATAAATATAGAGTGTATCAACGTCTACCAGCCCAAAGTGCGACCGTAAATCATGTCATCCCTATTAATCCAAACTCCAGTCGGAAACTCACCAAAAAATGGAAACGTGCTGCCAGGCTCTCCTCTGTCTCTTCTTAGAAATCAACAACTTCTCAAAACAAGAATAATGAGGGGATCCTGAGGAAGATGGCACTAGAGGAGGCTGAAGTCTCCCAGAAAGTAAGAATTTGAAAAGTTGCCTTGTGTTTTCTGGTGACTCTCCTACGGAAAAGGCGGAGCCTGGTCCCCTAGCCCGCCAAGCACTATGATTCTCTTATGTTGGAACAAACAGGATTTGGGTAGTCCCCGTGCATTCACATCCCTTACAGTGGCAATCTGTAGATTTTCCCCTCTAATGGTCTTCCTCAGTGAGACCAAATCACATAGTAAATCTCTTCTCTTAAAGTAGCTTTGGGGTTTGGTAATGCTTTCTTTGTGGATAGTGCTAGCAAGAGCAAGGGTCTCGGGTTGTTATGGAAGGATGATGTAAAACCCAAAACTTTAACTACTGGAAAATAATTATTTTTCCGTATGAATAGTGTTTTCGAACGGAAAATGTCTGAGTAAATAGTAATTTTTGGAAAACAGACTTTGTAAAGCAAAAGCTTCGAAATTAATATTAGAATTAATTGAAACTGAATTGAAGCGAAGATGAGTTTGTTCAAATGAGTAATCCGGAGTTTATTGGACAAAAATACCATTTTTAGATCATAATGGTATTGATAATTTTATATTAATAAGAATCTCTTTTAGTATGAAATGGAAAGATAAAATACCTAATTAGAGTATTTTATGGTCAATTTGAAGATTTATAGGCCGTAGAATATTTTTGAAATTTATTGGGCTAGAACGTGAATTAAAATTTATTAGAGGACCAAGTAGATATTTTTCATTCTCAAGCACACTTGGATTGTATGTGAGTATTACATAGAATGAGATCTCATGAAGAAGCACAATCCATATGAAACAAAATAGGCCAATGAGAGATTGACACTTGAATCCACTAACTTGGAGGTCTATATAAGGTGGACGTGTCTTAGAATGAGGGGAAGAAAATTGAAAAGAAAAATTAGAGAGAGAAAGAGGAAGGAGTTGGTAGAGTGAGAAAGGAGAAGCTTTCCGTTGCATGAGAGAGAGAGAGTGTGTGACCGAGTGCAAGACAGATCTGATCTATTCAGATCAGTTGAGCCATTTTGAGAGAAAGTATAAGAGTGAATCAAGAAAAGACGCTGCAAGAGAAGTGGAGCTTGGCTGAAAGGGATGTTTCTGCCGAGAGGAAAGAGTAAGGTAAGCTTGCTATCTTTGTGGATCTTGAGTTGATTTTGAGTATTTCTAACATCTGCAAGCTAATTGGATTGAAGGGAGCTCGCGATCAAGAGTACCCAAAAAAGGGCAGTGGCCTTGCTGATCGGTT
Source organism: Litchi chinensis (assembly GCA_019925255.1). Lineage (NCBI taxonomy): Eukaryota > Viridiplantae > Streptophyta > Magnoliopsida > Sapindales > Sapindaceae > Litchi > Litchi chinensis. The sequence continues at coordinate 8,433,720 of CM034467.1, forward strand.
TGGAGATTGATTTGGCGAGGTAAGCATGAGATCTCATGGATTTTTCCTTGTATGAAATGGAATGTATGATGTTAAGTCAGAAATAAGTTTGATGATGCGAGCTGTCATATATTGGTTATGAATGTATTAATTGTTAAGTCGTTATTTTAGATGTGGTTGTTAGTGTAAAACTTGGAAAGAATGTTAAAACATTGTTTACTTGAGTTTGGGCCGATCTAGGCTAGGATAGCAACTCGCCAGGGAGCTAAAGATGTGTGTAAGATGATGTTGTAGTCCATGGCAGCGCCTGCTTGAGTTGGGCAAAAAACAGCAGCTCGCAAAAAGGGCGAGCTTGACGAGCTGGGTAGTGCTCATATTTCAGGTCGAGCTAGTTAGGGCAGCAACTTGCAAGGACGAGTCTAAGTACAGCAGCTCGCGAAGGGCGAGTTGGAATGGTGAGGTAGCTCACAAAAGAGGCGAGCTGGAAAGAGCTCACTGTCTAGGCCAAGCAATCTGGACAGTAGCTCTCAGAAAACGAGTTGGGTCGTAGCTCGCAGCTTGAGCTCAGTTCATTATATTTGGAGTGCAGTGTTTTGTATGATAGAATGTTGAGTCTTTCGAATGGATTGTTATAACTAAGAAATCACTTTGGTATTGAAGTGTAAGTGAAGCAACGAGCTAACAAAGGATATAGACGAGTGGTTATATTTATATTGGAAAGCAAGTAGTAAGTGTGGTTTATTTTAAAGCATTTTATAAGTTTATAAATTGAATTTAATTATTGCACTTGTTTACTTTTAAATTATTATATTGAAATGATCTATGTTTGCATGTCTCCAATTTTGTATTTATATCGCATGTAAGTTTCTGAATTGTATATTATCAATGTTTATATACTTTAGTAGCAAAGCAATTTATTAAGAGACATGCCAGAGAATATTTTAAAGTTAAATTAATATATTTTCGAAATAAAGAGAAAAAAAAGTTTTGAGTAGCTTGAAAAGATTTAATATACCTATGGTTTACCCTAAACCCTAAAGATTACCAACCAAAGTACCGTATGTGTGTATGACAAGTGTGGTTAGGAGAGTCACTAACTATAGGGGGTTCATGTCAGAGTCAGTCAGTCACTCTCTACACGTATACAATAGTGTAGATCTACTTGATATTAGGGTGGGGATCACGATCCCCGAGGTCACTCATCGGCGACTACATAGAGAAATTTTCCCCAATCCTAGTGACATGTGTGAGTTCTGTTACTTATATGTACAAGTATCGTCACAAATGATAAGTTTCCCTAGGTTACCAATTTAGGCAAGTTTCAGTAAAGAGAAAACACGTAATTAGACGTGAGATTTCAGAGAAACAAGAAAGTTTTACTACGAGAAAGATTCATGATTTATAAAGATCATTATTATCAGTTTCTAGTGAAATTATTATTTTTTTATTATGCTCATTTTATATTTTATCAATGTAAGATAAAGTACAAGTTTTTCCTCAAATTATTTTGGGAGGTGTATATATATATTTCGAAAGTGAGTTTCAAGTTGATACGTTACCCACTCACTGAGTTATTACTCATCACTCGTTTTTCATATTTTATAAAAACCCTCCCCAAGTGCAAGTGTGAGCCAAAGATCAAAGGGAGCTCCGTCGGGCGTGCACGAGGGCTGATACGTGACGCTGCTGCACTAGTTTGTTTGCTTCGCACTATCATGTATTGCATATCTTTTGAACATAATGCATGTTTCATAAACTTTAGATTGAGAACACATATTTTGTGTATTACTTAATATATTTTGTGAGTCATATGTGCACTTTGTTTTACTTAGCTTTAATGGATTTTTAAGTTATCTTTGAATGAAATCGTATTTATGATTGATTGTGAGTTTATATGAGGGCTTGAGGCCCCAGAGTTAGGGTTAAAATAATTTTAGAAGTGCACAGGTTTTCCTTCATGTTTTACAGGGTGGATTTTTCAGAAAAACAACCGTTGTGCTACCGAATTTTAATCAAACCTAATTTACAAATGTATTTTGAAAAAGTATCTTGAAAATTTTCATAAAGGTTTTCAGTAAAAGAAAAAAGTTTAGTTTTACATGAACCTTTTAATAGATGTAGATCCCATCTAGAAGGCCACCATGGAGTTGTCGGGCAGGCTGTCTAGTGTATAAGAAAGAAGGGCCTGTCATATGAAGTGGACATCTCAATTATATCTTACTCCCTCGAGCATATTTATGCCAATTTTCAACTGCTTAATGAGTCATGTTGGAGATTTTCAGGATTCTATGGAAACCCTATTCTGTCTTTGAGGCATCACTCATGGGAGCTTCTAAAAATACTAAGACATGTAAACAATCACCCTTTGATTGTTAAAGGTGATTTCAATGCTTTGTTAAGGCATGAGGAGAAAACTGGTAGCTTGGTTATATCAGCTATGAAAATCCTTGATTTTGACTGATTATGTGGAGGATTGTGGCCTGTTTAATCTGGGCTATTGGGGGACAAAATATACTTGGACCAATCAAAGGGACAAGATGGACAATATTCAAGAACGTTTGAATAGGTACATTGCTGAGACTTTGTGGATATATCTTTTATCAAATGCTCAAGTAGTAAACCTAGGTTTCCACTCTTCTAATCATCGTCTTATTTTACTCAAGTTTAAGGAGGGGTTCAAGCTTGAATCCTGACACTCGAAGAGCTTTAAGTTTGAACATTTCGGATTGAAAGAGGAAGATTATCTTAAAGTGGTGCAAGCTGCTTGGTAGGCACGAGGTACTCCTCAGCTTAAGCGGACCTATCTTTCAATAATAATCTAAGATTGTCTTGAAGCGGTGCAAACTACATCTTTATGCTTCCCACCTATCTGAATGGAGCAATGAATGTTTTGGGTCACTCTAGAGATGTATTCAAGATAAGCTTAGGCAAATAGACATCCTTTACAGCAAAGCTTCATAGAATGGGGTCATGCAGGAGAATCGTAAATGTGAGGAATTAGAAGTACAATTGGTGTTGTGTCCCGCGTGCAACTTCTAGAATACAAGGGCATATATTGGTGATTTGTTCTTAGGAATCCAATCACACTCTTGCTTTACTTGGATGGATTGATACACAGGGGGACCTATCCCGACTCCTCTCTTAAGTCCAAGAGAATAACATGAAAATTGTGATTTTTCTAATTGAAATATAAATATTCTAGAAAAAAATCATTTTTCAAGTTCAGAAGAATCATATGAAAACTGTGATTTTTCTAATTAAAATGTCAATATTCTAGAAAAGATTTTGAAAAATTATCGTTTATCTCATAGTCGCTTTATAAATGTAGCCTCAATAAATAAAAAATCTGTATTTTATTGTGTTGTATCCTTGGACTGAATATATAAATATATTCATAAAATATTTTGAAAAGATATTTCATTTATAAAAGTATTTTTGAAATACATTTATAAAATCTGGTTAATTAAAAATAATATACACTTATGAAAAAATGTTTGTACTTAAAAATAATATTAATACATTTTATCTTCACCATATAGCTCTTCTCACGATATACAATAATCTACATAAACCTGTGGTAGATACCTAAAAAAAGATTTTATAAAAGAGTGAGCAACTATTATTTGTATATCTTTTTTGAATCTCTTCTAATTAATTGCACAAGCTTCTCTGGTTTGGACCACCATGCTTCAAGCCTTCATTCAATTTAACTGAACTAATTTCTTTTATCTTTTTCTTTTACCCAATTTAGTTATGTTTATGTGTGTGTGTGTTTGCTACCTTAAAAATATTGAAAATTATAGAGTACAAATATAATCTAACTGGAACATGCTCTAGTTTTACACCACAATTGCAAATTGAACAATGAACATAATATATATATACAAAACAATGAAAAAAAATTAAGAATTGAAAAATACACTATTATATGATTTTTGAACTAGCCGAGGCTCGTAATTACTATGGTGTTCTTAAAAGAAACTCATGCCCCACTATCTATGTTGCATGTCCATCTCCCAAGATATAACAACTATGAAGTCAACGAACCAATTTGAATCAGAACTCTATCACTCGGAAGGAATGATGAACGTTTTGAGAGAATTGACTATGGAGAGAAAAGCTATCAAACATTCAACCAAATAAGGATGCCAATATATATCATTAAAAAATTTGAGGTTTTAATTATAGATTTATTTCATCAATAAATCCATACTTCAGTTACAATTCACAATTAAATTGTCATTCAAACTTACAATTATTTCATTCAAATGAAATCAATTGTAATTTTAGTTACAATTGCAATTCAAACTTAAATAAAAGATTTATTTCATTCAAAGCCAACATAATTGCAATGAAATCAATTGTAATTTTAGTTACAATTCTTATTCATAATTTAAATAAAACTATTTATTTATTTTAAAATTGAACTGAAACAAATAAATTATTAATTTAATTCATTATTACATGAAATCAATTGCAATTATTTATTAAAAAAATTAAATGAAAGAATTAAAATGAAATCAATTATAATTATTCTATCATTATTTCAATCAAATGAAATATTTAATGACAACTAATTCAAATTCCAACGCGTGATCTTTAAGTTTCAATTTCTCATTCGCACAAAAACCATTTTGTATTTATAATCACACCAATTTGATGTCCTCACGAAGAAGAACATGAATCTATTTTGATATATCAATATTAAAATGGTTCATGAAAATGGATATTTCTATCCCATTTTCTAACAAAAAAATATGTATATTATATATCATACATAGCTCCTGGAACCACATCTACTCTTTCATTCTTTCCATTGCTTAGCAAGCAAATAAACGTGACACTTGTCTTCATTTATGTAAAGTAATTTGCCACTAATCTCTTTTCTTGGCCACCAAGTTTTTTTTTTCGTTTTCCTATTATGCTAACTTTGCTTGTTTCTTTATATTAACAATGCAAATTACTTGATAATGACCCCCTATCATTCCTTTGGTCCACCCTCTTGTGTCTTTAATTTTGATAAGTGAAAGCACACTTAATTGAGAGCTTATGAGTTCGACCCAAACTTTTTGTTTTTTAGGGGGGGGGAGGGAGGAGGGGTGAGGGGCTTACTGCAGTTTATTTTGATCCATTTTAAAATTTGGATTTCAGTTAATCTCTTGAGTCTATTTAGATTTAGGGTTAGGATTTGCACCTTACAATACACATGACTCATGGGTCATGAGAGGCATAGAAGGGAATCATGCCTAATCAACTTTGGCAGAATAATTCTTTTGTTTTATAGTTTATATAATCTAAACCTATAGAATGTTAAATCAATATATTTATATTTCAAGATATGTTTACAAATTGTCCCTGAATTTAAAATATTTTGAGTTTCAAATATAGATAATCATGTTGTAAGGGTTTTTATTAATTGAACCACAACATGGTTTTGATATGTAATGCTACTGGATTTAGGTGTATTTGCAAGTACACGATTGTTTTAGAACATGATGAAAACTTAGGTGAATGATTGCAAATCCCCCTTTTATATTTATTATATAGGATGGATTCTAATTTCTATTACTCTTATGTTTGAAAGTATGATCTCTTTGAACTATAAAAATTCAATTTACTTATAATGTAACTATAAAATGACATTAATATTTTATGATACTCGTTTATTTATAAAAACTTTGATATATTAACCCGGCCAACCAATCTGTCTAAATAAATAAAATGATACTATATTACATAGCATTTATATCCAATTATATATAATAATCTCTTGATCTATCACACATGGTGTATTTAATATCTCGTGAAATAAATAAAAGTAAAAATAATGCATAATTTAGAGTTTGGATAGGTTAAATTGGTTGAAAGACAGAGAAAGCCGCTATAGTGTGGTGTCTCTCAATCCACCCATGATACATTGAAAAGTTATGAATTCTATTCTCATCTAGACCCATTTATGTGGGCTCTCTCTCATCTCCTAGGAGCTAATCCCTAAACCACTAATTGATTCGGATTATATCTTAGACTAGTTCTAGTAATAAAAAAACATGGATTGAAAGACATCTACATATGACTTTTTTTTTTTTTTTTTTTAAATAATAATCTTTTGGAAACCGTTACGTATGATAGTAGGGCACATAATAGAAGGCACATTAAAATTCACAAGAAGGTTTCAACATCTCTCATTTCCTTTCATTAAAAAGATAATTAGCATACGTGAAACATAACATAAAGCAAAATTAGAAAATAGAAAAAAGATGAAAACATTATGAGATTGAAAGTACAAGAAAGCCCCTCTGATTCACTCACTTTCCTTTCCTAGCAGGACCATATGTACCTTGCTACTTCTATTATTTCTGTTTCTTTGATCTCATCTGATCCTCTCTCTCTCTAATTAATTAACTAATTAACTGATCAAGCTTTTGGTGCTTCAATAGCTTTCATGGATGGGTTGCTTGGTTGGCTACTATTCTTCTGCATCTCAATATCGTCCTGTTCGACTTGGAGGTGATGATCCATGGTTGTAGCTCCACAATCCTTGATGGGTTCAGGAATATTGCTCTTCTCTTCTTTTTCTTTGTATTCTTTGTACTTGCCCCACAGCACCGAGTAGAGCCCAATGACAATCAATACAGCCCCCAGGACACTGAAACCATCAAGTACAAGAAAACATAAGTTAGCGCTTCAAAAAAGTTAAGATTGAATGCATGCTTTGTTTATTGATACAAAACATATACTGTTCATGATAACAGTATTTTTGTTTTTCAACAATTTTTATTTACACGCAATTAATTTGATATATAAAAAATTCGTTAAAAGACAAAAATGGTAAAACCTTGGCTCACACTTATACAAATTTTTAAAAAATATTTTTTTTTTTTTTTTTTTCAATTTAATCCAAAAGTTGCTAGAAATTCCTTTCTATTTTTTTTTTCTTTACACCTTAAGGAACAAAAAACTACCAAAGTTAGTTCAAATTAGACTCTAATAGTACAATTTGGATGATTATTTCTAAACATTGAGAGATGACTAACTATTTATATATTTGTGAATATTAACACAAAAAATGAGATTTATTTGAAATTCGAATTAACTCCTTGAAATAGTTGGTGAAAATGACTAACCATTAAATCACTTCATTTTGAAGTTTTTTCTAATTTTTGAATTTTTTTATTAGATAATGATTTGATAGGAAAGAGTAATTACCCTCCAACATAAATCTTCTCAGCAAGAATAAAGGAACCCATGATAGCAGCAAAGATCAGAAGGAGAGGACTGAAAGCAGTTACAAAGACAGGTCCTCTTTTCTGCATGACCAGCCCTTGCAAATAGTATGCAATGCCTGACGACACTATACCCTGTTTGTTCCACATTCAATTTATATATCTTTAGTGAACTGATAAGACAAAAACAGAGAAACAAACACAGAGAGAGAGAGAGAGACTCACAGCATAAGCAGCAGCTAGAAGATTCATGTCCCAGCCGATTTTCCAAACAGATGCTTTGCGTTCCATCACAAGGGTGACAGCTACAGATTGCAGTGTTCCAAGACAGCACACAATAGACGTCAATGAGAGGTGAGCTGGGTATCTCTTCATTGTCACAGCCTGAAAATTAAACAAGTCACCAAAACACTAAATAAATCTACACCTCTCACAAGTTACAAAATTTGTTCATTTGGATTCTCAAAAAAAAAATAAATAAAAATTGTTCATTTGGAAGATTTTTGTTGAAACTTTTACCTGAAGAATGAAGAAGGAAGCCCAAGCAAGTGTAGCAAAGATCAAGAGAATGGAACCCTTGAGCCAGTCCTTGTCAGAAGAACCAGCTGCTTCAGGAACAGACGATGTTTGAATGTGGATGTGTTGAGACCAGAACAAATTGATGACATGACCCTTGTAAAATGTCATCAGCATGGCTCCAGCCAGTGTCACCACAGTACCTATCACTTTTGCTTGGCATCTGATTTTCTTTACGTCCACTTTCTCCATTCTAGATTTTAATCAAATTTTCACTAAGTTAGAAGCACATCAACCCTGCTGGTCCACCTAATATAATTACTACACAGAAATATTGAGAAAACGTGGAGGTGATTATAGTTATAAATTTACCTGCAGAGAACCGCCATGACAAATGTCATTGCTGGTAGCATGTTGCTCATGGCACAGGAGAAGGTGGGAGACGTGAACTTCAAACCAGCGTAGTAGAAGTTTTGGTCAATCACAGGCCTATAAAACCAAGAAAGGAACTATGTTAATACTAGCTAATTTAATTTCTTCACAGAACTAGATCATGAATGATGATCCATAGCATGAACCGTGCATATATATACATATATTATGGTGTATTGAAGATGAAAGACTAACCCCAGAAGACCAAGCACGAAAAGTTGCATGAAAATGGGAAATGTAATCTTTGGCCACGCTTTCCTGTAAACAAAAAAACAAAAAGAGCAAGTTCAGGAGCCCAATTCTTCGAAACCTGATAGTAATTGATCCTCACCTGATAATTACTATATAAAGATATAAATATAGATACGTATATATGTATACCTCTCAAGAACGAGAGCAAAAGGGGCGATAACAACGGTGGCGAAGGCATGTCGGTACACAACAAGAACGTAATGAGACATCCCTCCGTTGAGGGAAATCTTGGTGATGATGCTCATTCCAGCATAACCAAATTGCAGACATATCATGGCAATATAAGGCTTGCATCTTTGTAAGAAATCACCACAACATCCTTTTCCCTCCATTTTTGTTTTGCTTCTAAGCTTATAGAATTTTACATATTATAGAATTGTATATAAGGGTTTGTGTGGGAAGCAAAAAAGCAGAGAGAAATTTAAGGAAGACTAGTGGAAGCAGAGTTTTTTGATGAGGAAGAACACTTGAGCTTGGCTGTGTCTCCTCAGCCTCAATTGCTTACAAGCTTTCATATTTATAGTAGTTTTCATCAAGTGATCTCTGTGACAATATCTATCCGAATCGTAAAGTTACATGCGTACGGACGTGTGACAATTGAAAAAAAATCGAATCTCACTAACTATAACACACGAGTCATGTTGCACTAAAAACCATGTTGGATCCCTTTGAATATTCTGCAAATTAGGCATCGATTGCATCGTCCATGTAGAGATGATATGGGTTCCAGTGGCATCAAACAGGATCCACTTGGTTCAATCTTAGTGGCAAATGATTTGAGATCTGCCAAAACAAAGGTGAGTTTGGTGCTTGCTGATGCCATGAATGGCGCCTAATTATCATGTAGGTGGTAATGGTGGTGGTGCATGGTAGCCCGCCTAACATCACTGCCTGCTGCTGATGTACGCGGCTTTCCGACACATCGAGTCTTTCGGAAACTTGAAGCCGATTACGCATGCTTTTTGCCTCAAATATTCGGATCATCAACCATCATCATATGATTCTCTATCCATAAGTTTCTTGTGCTTAATTAATTAAAATTTAGTTCACATTTTATAACTTATTGAATAGCATCTTAGTGTAAATTTTTTATAATCAATATGCGTCGTCATATTTATTTTAGTTTTTATAACTCGCAGATGGTTTTCATAGATTATATATATCTCAACAGAATAAAAGTTGTTTTGAACATTTTATTATCTGTGTATCTCAATAGAATAACGGTTGTTTTGAACATTTTAGCCCTTATTCTACACAAAGTATAGAATATAAACTACTCTTATTGATTTATACATTATGATACATAACGATGGTATAAATTAATCTAGATAAAAATAAAAATATATACACTTTTATATCTAAATAAAAATAAAAATAAATTTATTTTTAATTATTTGAATGTAGGTTTGATAAGAATCCGTCTTAACTGTTTTCAGAAAAATAAAAAAATAAAAAAATCCTTCTTAACTCATGTATGTTACATATATAAATATATATATTAAAAAAAAAAAAAAAAAAAGACAAAATTGCATCCCAGTGTAACATAAATTTAAAGGCTTTGGTATATATGATGTGTACAAGCAGGGCCGGACCTAAAGGGACACGTGCACCTCGTGGAATTTTACAAAAATTTATTAGGTATATGATGCTAACTATTAATAAACTGATATATATAATTGCAAAGTTGTTATCCTCACCTAAAGAGGAATGGGCTTGTGGTGTGAGACACGTTTTTTAACTTCCAATGCCACCTTGGTCTCTGGTTCGATCCTCAGTCATACAGGTATTCCTCTTTTTTTTTTTTTCAAAGGCAACGCAGGCAGCACACTCCTCACTGATACCTGTGCTGTTTTTGTTTTTCCCCCAAATGTAATGAACAGCACACTCCTCATTTATGCATAGCATTATACATGTGCTATTTCTCTGTGTTTTTTTTTTTCCCTCCAAAGTTCTGAACAGGGTGCACCCCTCACTTGTGCTTTTTTAAAAAAAAAAAAAAAGATAATGAACAGTAAATGTGAATTTGTTAGTGTTCATTCTTGGGTTGAAAAACAACATAGATACTTACCAACCAAATAAATTTTCACACTTGAAATATTTTGATTTTGAAAACTTTTATAACCTACCATGAACTATAAACATTTTTTTTTATTATAACTTTTTTTTAATCACAAACTAGATCATATTTATATAAATTATTAATTAATTTTTCTTCTTTTTTTTTTTAATATTTTGGGTTTCTTATATCTCGTTCATAATTTAGTGAATGTTATGAATTTATTTCCGTTCTTTAGTGTTAGTGTATAAACTCACCAATGTTTTAGTGCTATTTTATGGGGTTTACTTATTAAAATAATAGAGATTATCATGATTAAATTTTAAAAATAAAAATATTTTTAACTATGAATGAATTGCACCTACATTTATGGTTTTAGTAGTTAGTACACTTTTCTTTTACATTCATGATAGAAATTTGAATTCTATATTGTATATTTAATAATATAGGCAGATTTTTCTCTCTCTTTATATAATATATTTCACAAACGAAAAAACTCATGAATTATAATTATTTTTATCTTAATTAATTTTTATTTTATTTTATTTTGTTATAAAGTGCTCTTAATATAAATGAGTGAGTCTCACACTATGGGCAAGTGAAACAAAATGTTTCTAATAGTTGTGCGTCACTGATTACGATGGATAATCTGCATGCTTAGTTGATTATCATATATTGGATATGTTGTTACCTAACCATAATAATTTTATTAGAAAGATTCAGCGATTCATAAAATATGTTCTCTACGTTTTTGATTGCAGGTTCCATGGAATTTCTGTTCAGAGTCCATTATCATGTAAACTGAAAGACATTGGTCACTTTACAAAATAGGAATTTTGCTTTTATATTTGGTAGCAGAATGTAAACGCGACTATTCGATTTTTTATTTTTTTATTTTTTTATTTCTTGTTTATTTTTACGTGTGCAGTGCTTCTCATTCATAATGTACTAAGTGTTAATAATAGTTAATGAAAAAGAATGCGAATTTCACTTTTCGAGATACGAAAGTACGTATTTCTATTTGGGGATCTTTGATACTTTATTCTCCATTAGAATGTTTGTCTTGTCACGTACATGTTAGTGAGATATATATATTTTTTTTTTGTTTTTTTAAAAGAAAACCCTTTAGGGGTGATTCATTCCTGATCATACAATAATTTTAAAAACTAGCTAGAATACAATTTTAAAATTTGATTTAAACACAATCATTTCTTTTATATATAAAAACTAAGATAGAGAAAATATTTTCCCCTTGTAAATTTGTTTGAAATTGCAGCACAATATTTTACAAAAACAAACAAAAACAAAACATAATAGTTTTTATAAAGAATATTATAGCTGTATCTTCATAAAAACTATTGTGCTTTATTTTTGGGAGCTGGGTTTGTCTGTTTGTGCATGATTGTATGTGCGCGTGCGTGCATGTGTGTGTATGTGTGAGATTCCACTATAAAAAGTATATGGCATTTTGGTTTTCTTCATTTGGGGGCTTAATATATAATTTTCTTCTTGTCGGTTTCTCCGGTGAAGTTGGGTTAGGTCATAATGATGCCGTGAACTTTGGCACAGTTCTCTCTCTCTCTCTTATTTTATTGATGATAAGAATGAATAATGAATCATTTTGAAGACTGTGACTCCCATCATTCTTGGTGTAGGAAAATATAAAAATTAGATCAGGATTGATATTATAATTGATGACAATATCAGATTCATCATTAGATCATGTTTAAAGACATGCATGTTTATTTAATGTTTGTTTTTTTTTTTTTAATTATATATATATATATAAAAAAAAAAAATTAAGCTGATAGCAAGTTAAAGATTTACCTGAACCGTTAAGAAAAATAGATTATTTAGGATAAAGTGCATAATTGTTTAGATTGATGATACCTATTCATAGAGGCGGAGATGTAGGGGTGGCCAATGGGCTATTAGCAAATTTAGCCATATATTTAAATAAGAAAAAATACATTATTTAAATATAGTAATTAATAAACATGAATAGTAGGTTGTATTCATATTTATTAATTATTTAATAAATATATTTAAAGAATATATTTTTTCTTATTTAAAGTAGAAGTTTAATATTAGCCATTTAATTTTCATAGTTTTTAGGGAATTTAGCAAAATTACCTTTTTTGACATCATATTTACATAATTACCCTCCCAATCAAAATAACAAAAAATTACCCTAAATTACCCGAAATACTTCTAATAAATTAAAACCAACTCATTAATATAAATCATTAATTATTTACGTACTTAATTAAATGACAATAAAAAAAAAAAAAAACACACCACAGACATTAATCCATCCTCCATCACAATTATACTCCAACAACAATCATTTTTTTTTTTTAAATTTTAGTTTTGAAGGTAAAATAACATGAAGAAAAGTTGAAGAAATTTGGGTATTGATAAAGGTTAGTATTTATATTTGAGTATTTAGAAAATTTGGTTATTATGTTTGGAAAAAATAGAAAAAAAAAATTATTATTCAGGTCAGAAGGTGACTTGAATTTGGGTTCTTTAGAATGATAACTTCGGGTCAAAAGGTTACCCGATTTTAGGTCTACTCGAATTTGAGTCACCTTCTAACTCGAAGTGTAACGCCCAAAATTTTCTTCATTTAAAAGAAACAAAAAAAATATATCCGAATTAATAGTATTTTCAGAATGAATAGTATTTTCAGACGAAAAAGATTCGTGTGAATAGTAACTTTTGAAAAACAGATCTCATATACTGAAAGTTTTGAAAACTATATTAGAACTAATGGAAATTGAAACGGATAAAAAATGAGTCTGTTTGAAGTAAAATGTGGCAGTTTTTGGATCCGACCGGATATTCGGAAGGATTTTCAAAAAATTTTAAAAATTTAGAGAAGTGTTATAATAAGTATTAAAATGCTCAAAAAATATTTTAGAAGTTCAAATGACACTTCCAAAGGAGATTCGGATTGAAATGGAATCAATCCGGAAATCGCCGGAGACGATTTAGTGAAATTACGGAGAGCCAAAAAGGAGTATGAAATAACTTTTAAGAGTCACCAAGGTTATTAGGAGTATGTAGGAAGTCTGAATATAAGCTCTGGTGAATTTTGAAAGGATTTCAAAAAGGTTCCGGAAAAGTTGAATTCGGGAGTTCCAGAAAAGTCAAATCAAAAGAAATAAGAAAAAAATAATAATAATAATTGGATGTGTTTGACATGTAAAACCCAGAATTTCATTCTTTTTAGGAGAAATAGTGTTTTTCGGACGAATAGAATTTTCTGGGTAAATAGAAATGCATGAATAGTAAATTTTCAAATTCGACTTCGGAAAATCTAAAATATTTAGAATAAGTAATAGAGTTTAAAGAAACTGAAATGAGGCTGAAATGAGTCCATTTAAGTGGATTTTAAGGGTTCCGAAGATAAATCGATAAAAATACCTTCGTTGGAAACATTATGAAATTAGTGAGTTTAAAACCAATGAAAATTTTTTCGAAGCATGGGATTGAAGATTAAGACACCCAATTAGAGCATTGCATAGTCAATTTGATGATAGGATGACCATGGAATATTTTTGGAATTTATTAGTGTTAAATGAGGATTAAATTTTAAGTTAAATAAATTATTAAGTGTGCATGAAAAGATAAGGGTTCAAGAAGCACAATCCATGTGCTTATGTGAAGACAAATGATGTTGTGACATTTTTAAGTAAAAAAGGAAGAGTAATTAGTTAAAATTGAACTAAAGTGAATGCATTTGATTGGTGATTAATTAGATGGAGTTAAGTGACCAATCAAATGAGTTTATTTATAACTAATGACAATTGTGTGATTTTTAAGAGAGTTAGAGGGCAATTTAGACATTGGTAAGTGTTAGTATATAAAGTTAAAGTGTAAGAGAGCTTGAGAGAGGGATTTCATTTGGTCAAAGAAAGGAGAGGACGTGAATTGAAGTTGAAATTGAGAGCAGAACCATGAAGAGGAGAGCAGACCGAAAGGAAGAAGAAGACCGCAGCCATGAGAGAAGAAGAGGTTCCAACGGTGATCCTTCCATCCTACCATCTCAAACCCCTCATGATTTTCTCAACAAAAACTTAAAGAAAGTGAAGGTAAATGTGATGATATTATAACTAGTTGGTCGGTATTATTTTTTATAGTTGATTTAATGTGAGTTTGACGAAATTTTTAGGTTGAATAGAGTTTAAATTGAGCTTGGAAAGGAAAGAAAGCATCGAGAAATTTTTGGTTAAAAAAATAGTAAGATAAGGTTAGGGTTATGTGAGGAAGTTGATGAAATTTGATTGATTTTTATTTTAAGGCTTTAGTTGATAAATTTATAAGTATTTGATGCTTTTGGGTGTGATTATTGAGCTTGAAAAGAAGTAAATAGCATAGTTGTGTTTTTGCTAGTATGTGTCTATATAGGAATAATGGATGAAATTACATGGTTTTTGATTTCTAGATGTAATGGAATTATTTTGATGCATGAATGAAGTATATGAGAGTTTATGTTGATTGAAATAAACTTTTGAAAAGAAATTCAAGTAAATGAAATGAGTAGCATTATGTTAGTGTATGGACCAACTATGTTTAGCATGTGTTGGTGTTGATTTTTTTTTTTATGTTAAATGGTTGGTATAATGTTTTGAATGAATTTAAGTTGAAGTGTGGAAAGAACATGGAAATGATTGGGTTTAAATTTATGAAAAGGAAATTTTGCTAGTGTAGGGGTATATGTGTATTGAATGGATTCTTGAGATTTGATGTGCTATTCTTGAGTGAATTTGAGTTAAAATAAATCAAGTGAATGAAAAAAAAAAATGTAGTATGGTTGTGATATGGTGGGTCCACACTTATTTTAAAAATCTCATTTTTTTTTCTAGTAAGGGTTTTGTTATATTGGTATATGATTTTGTAAACTTTAAGTAAATTAAGTTCATGAATATTATGTGAATTATGGTTTGAATGATTTTGTGACAATTTATAATGAAAAATTTGAAAAGATGTGGAAACGTGTATGTTGGCCGAGTGGGTATGTGTGGGGTTTTGAGAAATTGTTTTGATAAATTGTGATAAAATGGTGATTGAATGAGTTATATAAGTTTTGAGATGAATTTAAATTGAAGTGTGGTTGTGATGTTGTTGGTGTACACATATTCAAAAAATTTGATTTTTATTAGTAGCTAAAAAATGAAAATATTGCTTGAAAACTTGGTGATTTTGTTACCTTGATGTGATGAGTCGAGATAAATAGTATTTATGAGTTATGTGGGTGCTCATAAAATGGATTTTATGATGAAAAATCAAGTGGAACAAAAATTTTCAAGAAACTTACACCCTAGGCCGAATATAGGTTAGAAATGGTTTTAGGG
Organism: Litchi chinensis; assembly: GCA_019925255.1. Lineage (NCBI taxonomy): Eukaryota > Viridiplantae > Streptophyta > Magnoliopsida > Sapindales > Sapindaceae > Litchi > Litchi chinensis. Next base: position 8,449,538 of record CM034467.1, read on the forward strand.
GTATTTTTGTCATTTCAAGCTTATTTATGTGTTTAACGGATGATATTTGAATGATGTGTGCAATGATTTATGAAGTTGAAACAATTTTTGAAGAATTACCTTCCTTGGTCGAATGGTGTGCATAGAGAAATTAAGGGTTATTTTTGTCATTTCACTCACATTTACGTGTTATTTACATAATGTTTTGATGATACATGTGATGAATTAAGATTTTGAAGAGAAAAATTCGAAAACCACCTCTTGGGCCGAATGAAAATGTGAAAAGAAATGATGTTGTGTGTTATTAAATTTTGATAGTAAAACCAAGGGCAAAATGGTCTTTTAGTAATGACCAAGAGGGAAGTTTCGAAAGATTTCGAAAAACGAATGCAAACGATGAGATTTGATATTTACGCAATTAAAAATTTATTTGAATTGAAAAATTTGTAATTATTGAAAAATATTAAGTGCCCGAGTAAACCTGAACATTGGTAGGTGGGGATTGGAAATTGGTATGCTAAGAAGAAAATATTAGCAGTACTGCACCGCATTATTGATACAAAAATTGTGAATTTTGGACCTTGAGAGGCACCGAGTGTCCGGTCCTAAAATTCATGTGTATGTGAAATATGATCCAGCGGGTAGTCACCGAGTGTCCGATGCCGAAGAATTTGGCATGCCAATAGGGTGATTATAGCAGTACTGCACCGATATGCTTATAGACGTTGATATTGAATTCATAGATCTTGTGAAACACCGAATGTCCAGTCCCAAAATTGTGTATTATGTAAAATGTGATCTGACAGGTAATCACCGAGTGTCCGATGTCGGAGAAACCCGTTTTCCAATCCATGGTATTATGTCAGTGTTTACGAAAGGTACTAAATATTATTAAAGAAAATCGTGTTGACATGCTTGAAAATGAAAATATTTATGTTTATACGTATAGTGAATGGTAATTTGATTTCCTTGCAAATTTATTTGTAAAAGTTCAAAATTGTAAAATAATGATTTACCACTTGTATCTAAGAAAGTGTTATGAGAAAATTTTATATGTGAGTATGAAAAAGTGACATGGTACAAATGCTTGTAGGTATTTGTTAGTTATTAGATTTTTCTGTGTTTTATTACTAATAATTGAAAATTGTGAAATTTGATTTGTAAGGTCATAAGTGAAAAATGACTTTTATACAATTTATGCGTATGTTAGCTAGTAAATTGATCTTATCATGAATTAGTATAAAAAATAGAGGAACAGTGAAATCTTGTATTTTTATGAGATGATGAAATTTAAATTTGATATACACTCACTAAGTGGAAATACTTAGCGCGTTGTGTTGAACTAGGCATTATAGATAAAGATTGAATGCGATATCGACAACACTTCTGACGAGTCATATTTATTCCCATTTTGGATAGTTGTTCTTTTGATAGATATACATACTTGTGTTAAAATGCATTGAGCCAAATATATATATATATATATATGTACATGTAATTGGTATAAGTGAAATTTGTAAATAATAAGATGTATAAAGTGGAGACGAGTTTTTAGTATTATAAACTTATTTGTAATAAAATTATCACTCCTCTTTTATTTAGTATCTACTTTCATTATTGTGATTTTTAATAAGTGTGTGATTTCATAAGAAGTTGTGTGGTGAAATGATATTGAGTCGGACGGAGGGTCAGAAATGGAAGTTGAGAAAAAAAAATTTAGGAGTGTTATGTTTCTCTTGCAAATAACAAATTTTGGATTTTCAGAAAAACAGAGAAAACTCTACCGGACTTTCTCTAAATTAAAATAAACAAATAACTGAAGTTTTCGAAAAAAAAAAAAAATAGTGCATACATGTAAAATAATAACGAATGAACCGATTAAGGTAGTATCATTCGACTCGGATTTTCATCCGAATGGGAATCGGGAGGAGTGTGTTACACGAAGTATCATTCTGACCACATCAGGTCAGAATGATACTTCGGGTCAGAAGGTATAAGGTCAAAATAATAACTTCGAATCAGAAGGTAATCTGAACAAAAAATATTGCTTCAAGTCAAAACTAACCCAATATTAGGTTAGATTCTGATTTGATTTGCGGTGACCCGAAAATTGGATTAGTTTCTAACTCAAATTTTAAGCTCTGTGTCGAAAACGGACCCGATCGAGTCGGATCAATTTCCGACCCAAAAACCTAATTGCTGACTCGTAAGTTTCAAGTCAATTGTTGATTATATGTTATCAAATTACTTTTTAAGTTGTTTAATAGTAACGATAATATGTTATCAAATTTTTAGAATTAAGGATGTCTACTTTGCAATTGGTTTTCAACTAGGGTAGACAATGGAAGAGCAATCATGGGGTTTACTAATATGAGGGTTAGAGTGCAAGGGCTTTTAGATTTCCATGGGATGCAACTTTTGAGCAATCGTTGGATAAAGCATACTACGTCATAGGCATTGATAAAAACCTTTACCAAGCTATATTAACTACTGTTGCTCAAACCATTTGTCCAAGCATGCCTATTGAGATAATTGATGATGATGTTTAATTATTGCTTGGCCATGAAAATGTTGGCCTCTAGTTTATATAAGTGTAAAAGAGGTTAAGCGTGATTCAATAGATGTGAAGGATACTTGTCAATCAAAAACTTTTTGTAAACCAAATCATACATCTGAATTTGACTTCCATCCTAATGTAAATGACAATAAAATGTCTAATACTAGTCCAACATATCAACCAAACTTAGGTGTCTATTTGGATGATATTAAGGAAGGATTTACACCATGTGGCAATGATAATACTTGTTCCTCTCTTCATTGTGGATTTGAGGGTAACTCGACAATAGAGCATGTTCATGAGGTTTCAATTGATCACCATACAACGAATTGTGATGAATAAGAACAACATACCTATCCCATTAGTTGAGTTTCAAATTGATATGACTAGCAATTTGAGCATATTCAAAGGCTTGTTCCGCTATCATGTGCATTATATTCAATTAATTCCAATGAAGTTGCTCCTAGATGCAATTCTATATGTGTTATGCTCGTTTTCTCGGCCTGAGTAAATGGGCTGGAAAAAGCCCGTCAGACATGAACAAGAACAAAATCCCAGAAGACCCGATCTCCAGCTCGTTCCATCGAGCTCGTGAGCTCGGGAGTTCGCGAGCTACAGAAACAGGTCAAGCTCGTCTCCTGCCCAATCCAGTATCCCTCTACCTCGAGCAACCCACCAGATTGATAGCCCACTCTAGAAGATGGCTTATGCAGCAAGTTACCAGAACCACCAACTCCCCTGATTTCACGCCGGAACCACCTACACAATTGCCAAGGAGCATTCAATAAGGCAGCCATGTATTTAATGAAGAGAAGACCTCTCCCGATGCAATAAATGCAGACGTGTGCACAGAAGGAACAATCATTACCTTTACAATAAATGTAGCATGGTTTATGTCAAGATTAGTTGAAAACAACCATCATTTGTAACGTGTAGATCACTCTTTGTCATCTCCCCTTCTCTATAAATATGGGAGATTTTTATTGTACAAACAAGCTGAAAATACTAGAGTACCGTCACTCTGCCGGAATTACCTCAGAGTGGCCGTGGACGTAGGCGTAATCGCCAAACCACGTAAAAATCCTTGTGTTTGCATTCATTCTTCCCCCTCCTTTCTTCATTAACTGCTCTATTATTGTTGCGTATTCATTACCACCAACACTCCTTCATCTTTATTACTTCAAACCAACCTTAAATCTCATTTATTACATACTTAATACCATTAATTCCCTTTATTACCACGTTCGCAGTCTGGGCCCTTGAATCTCTGAATTGGCTGTTTCCGAACGTCAACAATATGTATTTAAGTCGGTGAATTGTTTGATAACAAAGAATAATTGTAATCAAAGCTAGGTAGATATACCTTGGTAAACTTATTCCAAACAAGAGTCATGAAATTGGACAAAACAAGATATCAAGTTCGGTGCATCATTGCAGATTGTAATTAATGCTTACGTGCAGTCAAAGATGGAAATTCAGATTATTTTCAAATTAGAAGATTTGGTAATGAACACACACGCTTCATGAAAAAACGATTTCTACATCAAAGGCAAGCAAGTGCTCGTATTATAAGGGAACACATCAAGGAAGAATTTAGGAACCTTAATATATACAGGCCTCAAGAATTTCTAAGAGACATATAAAATGAGTTTAACATTTCATGTAACTACCACAAAAGATATCGAGCCAAACGCATTGCATTGGATGAGTCTTGAGAAACTCCTACTGAATCATACATGATTTTGCCTTTATACTTGTACATGCTAAAGCAAGCTAATCTTAGAAGTATTAATGACCTTCAGACTTATTCTAATGATAAGTTCATGAACATGTTCTTTTGTTTGAAAGCTTGTATAGATAGGATTTTGATTTGATATTGGGGATGGATTGGTTAGCTACGCATCGCGCCATCGTTGATTGCTTCAAAAAGGAAGTTAGATTCAGTGCTTTGGAGGAGCTAAATGTGGTATTCAGGGGTGAAAGTCGAATGCTTTCTTCTTGTATTGTATCAGTTGTGTCAGTCACGAAGATGTTAAAGAAGCAGTGTGAGGGTTACTTGGCCTATATGATAGATACTTCTGAGAGAGAGGCTAGATTAGAGGATATTCTGGTGGTTAGGGAATTCTCAGATGTGTTCCCGGAGGATCTTTCTGGATTACCTTCAGATAGGGAGATCGAGTTTGAGATTGATTTGATTCCGGGGATAACACCTATAGCTAAAGCACCCTACAGATTTCACCTACCGAGTTAAAGGAATTAAAAGTACAATTAGAGGAGTTAGTGGACAAGGGTTTCGTTTGACCGAGTATTTCTCCTTAGGGAGCACCAGTGTTATTCATAAAGAAAAAGGATGGCAGTATGCGGTTGTGCATTGACTATAGAGAGTTGAATAAAGTGAATGTACAGAACTAGTATCTACTTCCTCATATTGATGATCTATTTGATCAGTTACAGAGGGCCAATGTGTTTTCAAAGATTGATTTGAGATTTGGATACCATCAGTTGAAGATTAAGGAAGATGATGTTCCCAAGACTGCCTTCAGGACACGTTATGGACACTATGAGTTTCTGGTGATGCCTTTTGGTCAAACCAATGCACCAGCAGTATTCATGGATCTAATGAATAGGGTGTTCCATGATTTTCTTGATAAGTTTGTGATAGTGTTCATAGATGACATTTTAGTGTATTCAGGCAGTAAAGAGGCACATGCTGAGCATCTGAGAGTGGTATTGCAGACCCTAAAGGATCATCGACTGTATGCTAAGTTCAGTAAGTGTCAGTTCTAGTTAAACAGGGTCTCATTTTTAGGGCATGTGGTATCCGCAGATGAGATTAGCGTAGACCCCCAGAAAATTGAGGTAATTCTGAATTGGAAACCGCCAACTTCAGTGTCGAAGGTTAGGAGTTTCTTAGGATTGGCAGGGTATTACCGGAAGTTTGTGGAGGGATTCTCCAAGATTGCCATTCCTTTGACAAAACTTACCAGAAAAGATGTGAAGTTTGAGTGGTCAGAGGCTTGTCAGAGAAGTTTTGATGAATTGAAGGCTAGGTTGACCACAGCTCCCATTCTTACACTCCCTTCAGGAGCAGAGGGCTTCGTGGTGTACAGTGATGCATCTAGACAGGGCTTAGGGTGTGTTTTAATGTAGAATGGGAAAGTAATAGCATACACATCCAGACAGTTAAAGAAGCATGAACAGAATTATCTGACTCATGATTTAGAGTTAGCTACAGTTGTGTTTGCATTAAGGATCTGGAGACATTACCTATATGGAGTTTTGTGTCAGATATTCACAGACCACAAGAGCCTCCAGTATCTACTCACTCAGAAATAATTAAACATGAGGCAAAGAAGGTGGTGAAAGTTGATCAAGGACTACGATTGCTCCATTGAGTATCATCCAGGAAAAGCCAATGTGGTAGTTGACGCTTTGAGTATACAGCCCAGTAGTTCTATAGCTCATTTGAGGGCAGGGCACCTTCCGTTGTTGAGAGATATAGGATCCTTAGGGGTTCAGTTAGAGACTACGAGTTTAGGTGCACTGCTAGCCACATTCCAGGTCAGACTGGTACTCACAGATCGAGTCCGAGAGTTATAGGGACAAGATCCTCAGTTAGTCAAGATCAAATAGTAGATCGAGTTGGGTGGAGGCCAGGACTTCTTAGTGAGAAAGGATGGTACACTGATGATAGGTCAGAGATTGTGTGTTATAGACCTGGCAGATTCTAAGAAGGAGATTCTGGATGAAGCCCATTCTTTTACATATACAATACATCCAGGGAGTATAAAGATGTACCATACCTTGAAAGAGCACTATTGGTGAAAATGTATGAAGAGAGAGATAGCTGAGTATGTATCCAAGTGTTTAATTTGTCAGCAAGTTAAAGCAGAATATCATAGGCCAGTAGGATTAGCTCAAACACTCCCTATTCCAAAATGGAAGTGGGAGCACATTATTATGGATTTTATAGTTGGATTTCCTCATAGCCTGAGTGGGTATGATAGTATATGGGTGATAGTTGATCGACTTACAAAGCCAGCTCATTTTCTGCCCATTCATAGTACTTATCCCCTAGACAGGTTGGCCAGATTATATGTTGATGAGATTGTCAAGCTTCACAGAGCTCTAGTTTCGATTGTATCTGATAGAGATCCTAGGTTTACATCTAGATTTTGACCCAGTTTGTAGAGAGCTTTAGGCACTCGATTGCATTTCAGTGCAGCATTCCATTTGCAGACAGACGAACAGTCTGAGCGTACTATTCAGACTTTAGAGGATATGTTGAGATCTTATGTGATGGAGTTTGGAGGGAGTTGGGATGCTCAGTTGCCATTGATTGAGTTTGCCTATAATAATAGTTATCAGGTGAGTATCAGCATGGCACCATATGAGGCACTGAATGGGAGGCGATGCAGGACGTCGTTATGTTGGGCTGAAGTAGGTAAAAGAAAACTTCTGGGACCCGAATTGGTACAGATAACTACAGATAAGATCCAGATTATTCGGGATAGGTTGAAAATCGCCGAGGATCGCTAGAAGAGTTATGCAGATAATAGAATACGAGATTTGGAGTTCCAAATAGGGGATAAAGTATTTTTGAAGATATCGTCGTGGAAAGGGATCATTAGATTTGGTAGACGTGGGAAACTTAGTCCTCGATATATTGGTCCCTATGAGGTGATTAGTAGAGTGGGAGACGTGGCTTATCGTCTTGAGTTGTCACCAGAGTTATCAAGGATTCATAATGTATTCCACATCTCAATGCTCCGCAAGTACATGCCAAATCCTTCTCATGTGTTGTCAGAGCAGCTAGTGGAATTAAGATAGAACTTAACCTATGAGGGGAGTCTAGTTCAAATCTTAGACAAAAAGGAACAGGTTCTTCGCAACAAGACAATTCCATTGGTAAAAGTACTGTGGAGGAACCATTCGGTTGAGGAGGTTACGTGGGAGCCTGAGAAGCAAAGGCAGAGTCAGTACCCGTACCTATTTGATTCAGGTATGTGATTTTAAATTTCGAGGTCGAAATTTTTTTTAGAGGGGGAGAAATTGTAAACCCCAATACGAATTATTATGTATTAGTATTAGTAGTTAAGTTATGAATTTAAGTTCCTAATATGAGTAGTTAAGTCATAATTTTATGCATGAATTTTATGTGAATAAGTTTAAAGAGATGTTAAAAGTTAGTAGAGAAATTTTCAAAGTTTATTAAACTTGATTAGAGATAAAAGCTAAAAGGAGGGGCATAATTGTCATTTTTCTATTGGAGACTTTAGGGATTAATACGAATCTGAATAAGATAGAGATGCCCTAAAATAATCAAAAGCTAATTAAATTCCACTGATAGGATTCAAATGAAGTGTCATCAGAATCCGAAAATTCGGAGTGCCACATGGCGTAAAGTGATTGGTTAGAAAATTTAGTGATTGTAGAGACGGCAAGTGGACAAATTAGGGATCTAGATGAGTCAAGTTTATCCAACCACAAGGTCAAAGTGGAATTTAGGGAAGTCCAAGGGTGGAAATGAGATTGTCAAGGGACATGATGGTCATTTTTTATTTATTAAAAGCTTAGTTATATGTAAAAGAGGTGTGTTGTCGAGTAACACACCAAACAAATGCCAAACACTTAGAAAAGAAAAAAGTGACCGTGAGAAAGGAAGAGTGATGAAAGGTGTGTGCTGTGAGCAATCAAGGAAGAAGAAGCAAGGGTTCCAACCATTTTTAAGGCTTCAAATCAAGAACTTAAGCTCTTCAAAGCTAGGAGATCAAGCTTAGAGCAAGAAATAAGTTAAAGGAGGTGACAAGGAGGCTAGTGGAACAAGACAAGAAGATTAGAGCCTTTTGAGCAAGCTTTATGTTTGAAGGGTGAAAGCGAAAAGTATTGGAGGCAATTGGAGGAGAATCGTCATTAGTCGGAAGGCGTTTTGCGACAAGGAGGCTAGTGGAGCAAGACAAGAAGATTAGAGCTTTTTGAGCAAGCATTATGTTCAAAGGGTGATAGCAGAAAGTATCGGAGGCAATTGGAGGAGAATCGTCATTATTTGAAAGGCATTTTGTAAGTAGAAAGCTAGTTATTTAAAGTGTTATTTTATTTCAATTTTATTTCTCGTTTATATACGAATGAATGCATGTTATTTACTGTTCATATGAATTTATTAATTATGTAATTAAGTTGTTTATTGAAGTTATACTGAGATTTTAGCATGTGAATTTTGAGTTAAGTATATATTTATACCGAGAACATGTTAGAAATAAAGATTTTAGGCTTTCTGTCTTAAAAATGAGTTTATTCTAGAATATTGAAAAAAAAAGTTTTATTACGCCTATGGTTTATCCTAGTCTCAGTTGAGTACCCTATGCGTGTACGGTAGATGTGAGAGGGTCACTAACCGAGAGTGGAGTTTGGACGACTCCTAAGAGATAGAATCAGTTGAGTCAACCTTTGCACTTGTAAGGGAAGAGTAGATCAAACCGATTGCGAGAGGGTAACGCGTGCCCAGAGTTTACGCATCGACGACTACACCGGGTAGATTCTTAATTCCTAGTGGCGAGCAAAAGATTTTATGTTGCCACGACAGAAGTAATTTTCCTAGGTTACTATTAAGGTAAGTAAATGAGAAAGTTTAAGAAAAAGATTGAGAACGAACTTGAAAAATAATTTTCGAATGAGTTTCCATAAAGCATTTTAGAAAAGAATGAAATTGTTTTCTTTAGTTTTATTAAACTGTAATTCTCATTGAGTTTTATTCACAGTTTGTTTTCAATGTGTTTCTTAAAAATTTCTCCCTCAGGTGTAGGAGCTAGTCATACAGGAGTGAGTTGTTCAGCAGACGAGACTCAGACGGACGCGCAGATCAACTGACAGACGATCTTTACTACATTGTATATTTCATGTTTTTGTCATGTGCATATTTCGTATCAAAGCATGGTGTAAATTATAAATGTAAATATAAGTTTTTGAATACATGTCTTTATAAAGTTAATTTGATAAGAAAGTTTTAGTTTTTCAATCAATTTTTGTGAATGTGGTTTTCCATGCTGGAATTGATTTTTGGGATGAGGGCCGAAGGCCCCTGGTAGTTGAGATTGATTGCAATTAAAAGTGTTTTTAAATTGCCTTTGAATCTGTAGGGTGACATATTTCAATAAACAGGCAGCATGCTGCTGGATTTTCATTAGAAAAATGAAAAATTTTTACCCTTGTCACCTAGTAAACGAGATATAGAACAAGTTAAAGTAAGCTTCGATGCTTCGATGGGAATTCTTTGGGCCAAAGTTAGGGTTCGTTGGAGTTCTGTCAAGATACTACGGGGTCTTTCTCGGGTTTAAAGGAGGGATTCGGAAAGGGTCCCGTCACTTGTGGAATATTATCTTGATTTACGTATACAATGCATAATTCCACTGCGTAGTAGCGAGATGTCTTTATAGCATTGTCCCGTGTGCGTTGCTAGTATATTCACTACGTGACCTCACATTGTGCGGCATTAAATTAGTCACCACGTAATTATAGCTCCCTTGGGTTTCCATTAGTATGATTTTTAGAAGATAAAGCATACCACTAGATGGGAATTTTCGAAAGAAAATGTTTTAGCTACTTCTTGAAAGCTTATGAAATATTTTAGCATTTTACGATTTCTATAATAATACTAAACTTTATTATGTTTTTTGCATGATGATAAAGTTTTCAAAATCATTTAGTAAATCTATAAAGTGTATAGTTTTATGAAATGAAAAAGTTTAAGAAATATAATGTAATACACCCTCATAATTTCAGTACTATGCATGTACAGTGTAAAGTTACTTTTATCTATGGAATAATAAAGTAATTTCAGGCATTCAAATGTGTAACCGGATTCTAGTAGGATCACCGAATATACCGAAGATAAATTCGAATAAAAGAAGTAAAATGGTGATAAATTAGAGTTCAATATGAAAACGGTAACAACGAAATTTCTAAAAAGGAGGCATGGTTGAATAAATTATTAAAATATATGTTTAAAGGCAATATAGGCAAGAAAGAGAAAGAGAACTCCAGAAAGGGTAAAATTTTTAAAGGATAATTGATGGAATTAAAGGAACTCTCTAGAAAGAGCATAAATGTAAATACAATATTATGGTAAGGGCAATTTGGAAAATTCAAAAGTATAAAAGAATGTAGAGATAAGGATGACATAATAGTGATTTTGAAAACATTTGAACTAATTAGCTAACAATTAGTTGCATTGAGATGGAATTAGTTAGCATAAAACAAGTTTTTACATTTTGACCAATCACATGCTTCTAATATGAACCAATGGCAAGTTAGTAAATTCTCACTTAGTTTGTGGGCAATTATCAATGGCAAACATGTAAATTTGATGACAATTAAGGGCATTTGTTAACCCAATTAAAACCTATATATAGTTGAAGGATTGGATGAGAGAACAAAAGATGAAAAATTGAGAAAGGGAGAGAGTTAAGGTCGACAAACAAAACAGTGGGCAGCAACTATTCTCCATCCATTCACAAGCAATTTTAAGTGAATTTCAAGTCATCTAAAGGTTGCCTACAAGTTGAGAAAGAGTATCTAGCAAGATCAAGGGAGTTTTGGGTGGTAAGGTTTATGTTTTATAAATTTTTACATGTGGTTTGTGGATGATTTGTACATGAGATATTTGATAAAAATTCCAAGTGAGATGTATGTGATTTTAATGAGATGTTTATGTATGGATTTAGAAGATTTAAGCTTTAAATTAGTGGAAGACCAAAGTTAGGGTTGCAAGAGAAATGGGTGAGCTTACTAGTCTAGGTGAATTTCTTATTCAAATTCAACTGAATGTTGTTTAGGATATCAACCTTCTTACCATGAGATTTGGTGTTGTTTGGTGTGATATTAAGCGGAAAAACTTGAAGAAAATTTTGTGTGGGTGTGCTATTGTTCACGGCCAAGGTGAAGTTTGTGTGATATAAGTTGAGTTCGAATTATTCAAGTGATTTCATGCATGTGAAAATATCAAAACTATCAAGTTGGAAGGTTAAAGTGAAAAGCAAAAAATGGATGTAGCTTTTTGGTATGCATTCGGCCTCAATGAGTATGGAATGGTGGATGATTGTTTTTGAGTGTTTGAATGGTTATATGAGTCATGGTGATGATAAAAATAACATGAAAATTGGAAAGACATTCATTGGATATCAAGTAGTATAATTCATGGCCAAGTGCATACTAGTTTTACTAGACTTTGAACTTAATAAAAGTTAACTTGATTGCCACTAAATTGCATGTGTTTGAGCATGATTTGGTGAGAAAATTTTGATGAAATGGATGGTGTAAAAATATTTTAAGATTTCGACTAATATGAAATTAGAATGGTTCAAGATGTCAATTAATGTTTAGATGCAAATTTAAGTATTGGTTGAAGGGTTTTGTGTACTTAAATGTTAGAGATTTCGACTAGGAAATCTATATGAATAATGTTGGTTAAAATGTTGCCTAAATGCAGAATGTAATCATGTGTAGGTATATTGCAACGAGGGAAACCGGAATCGAATTTATCGTCAGTTAATAATAGGTGAGTGTCCCTTAAAATGTTTGATACAAATGTGTTTTTATTCGCTATGAAAATTTAAATTACATTCAAATACCTGCTTTAGAATGCTTTAAATTAATTTTAAGCCTATCGCATGAGTTATGAAAAGTTATTTGAATTATGAAATTTTACCGTTTAAGATACGAAATTATATGATGAAAAGAAATACATATGGAAATATTTTATAAGTTTGTGATACTAGTTGTTACCCGTTGGGAATGGTGGTTCTTCCCGCCTAGTCATATGTTACCAGTTAGCGTACCCAAACCATGCATGGACAGTGTCAGAGGTGTCTGTCACTAATAATGAGAGGGACTGTGTCAGTTAGTCCTGTTTAGTGTGTCGTCCATGCATGAACTGGGTATATAAAATAGCTAGCTTCTATATGAGCGAGGGTAAACTCTGCTCTTGTAGGTTAAAACAGCACTGGGCCTGGGGCACAAGGCCTGATTGGCCAAATCTGAGCTGATCCATACCTAGGGTATTATGTGGTAATTAGACACCAGTGGTTGGCTCCTTTTATGGATAGATTTTTTATAAAATATATATTGTCACCACATGTTTATAATTTACAGCATAAGATGGAATTATATAATTATTTATGATTTTAGATTTGAAAAGCAATTTCAAAATAGTTTTCTGAAATCAGAAAATTACTTCTCAACATGTTGCTGCATTTCAATTTTAGGCAGCATGACTCATATTGATATTAAATGTTTTTCATGCATTTTACTTCAAAAAAAAAAAAGAATTTTAGAAAGCTTATGTTGGTTTTAAGGAATCATAAACAAATTGATTTTTAAGTCTCAAAGAGGTTATTTTAGAAAACATAGTTTAATTAAAGAAAATACGACACTAATTGAGCTTGTACAACTCACTTTAGTTTTATGTTTTATAAATTAAACCTTCCCATGGACAAGTACAAGTGCATGGACATCAGTAACGGGGACTCCGATCCAAGAGTAGATGAATTTTGTCGTGTGCCTATGTGATTTATATATATTTGTATAAATGATTTTGAAAATATGTATAATAAGTTTTCATATGTAAATGAATTTATACTTTTATAAATATGTGATTATATTGATGCATGGCATAGAAATATTTTAAATGATATGTTATATTTTAATTATTTTCATATCGATGGATTGCCAAATTTATGATTTTAACTTGTGTTCAAATTGAAAATGTGTCGTCGTTGGTTGTGGAAAGAAAAGAGGGCCTGAGGCCCAGTAGTTGAGACTTTGTTTGTCATAGAAGTGTACAAGTTTTCTATGAAATCTTTGTAGGGTAGCATTCTCAGAAAAACAAACGTTATGCTGCTCAAAATTTTATTAAATCTATTTTATGAATGTATAATTAAAAGAAAAAGTTCCTACTCATTCTCGTTTACAAAAAGGGTTTTGGTAAGATTTATGACGACTTAGCTTCACGGGAACCTTCCAACCATATTAGATATCTACTGAAGGGCCACCATGGGATTACCGGTGAGGCACCGACCGTATGGAAATAGAGGAATAGGAATGGGGCCCATCATATAAATTTCATTTAAATGTTTTTGGGAAGTAGATTTTAAAAGAAATAGTATAAACAGAAAACTAAAACACTCACTAAGCTCTGTTAGCTCATTTTTTCTTTGGTTGTATGTTTTAAAAACCTCCCCATGTGTAGGGACAAGTGATCCAGGTGCTCGTTCTACTACTGCAGATTAGGTAGGCTGGATGCAATAGATGCTTCTATGAAATGCCATTTACGCATATTTTGATTTAGATAAAATTATATGCATTTTCAGGTTTTTGGTTGCAAATGAGATTGTAAAATTTGCCACTTTTGTAGTAAGGTGTTGTATCAAAATAATAAAGTATTTGATGACTAATTTTTTGCATGATGTGCACTTTTAAACTATGTGTGAATACTTTCGCTGGCATGTATAAAAATGTATTTTCAAACTTTGAAATGATTTTATTGATTTAGAACATTTGTGGCTAGATTGTGCAGTGAGATGGACCTGAGGTCCAAATTGGAAGTAGAGAATATGTATAAAATTTTAGAAGTGCTTATTTTTCATGTTACAAGGTGGCATAACTCAATAAACAAGCTGCCGAAATTTCGTTAGGAAAACCCTAACTTATGAAAAAGGAAATTTTTAAAATTTCATAAATCTTATATTTAACATTAACCAAATTTTAGGGTTCGTTCCATGAAATCCTTTTAGTGATGCTAGCTAGAGTCCATAAAGGTTTTTTGAAGTGCCTGGCAGGATCACTTGGATTCGGATAGGAGCAGTTCACAGTGGGTCCCGTCAATTGCAAGAGAAACACCATTCGGTCAACACAAGAAAGAATAAGAAGCATTCAGTTTTGAAAAACAAAGGTGTGTATTCGGTCGAAGAGAGGGGCTATCGGCTGAGAGGAAGAAGACCACAATAGTAGCATATTTGAGTGATTTTGGAGCTGTTTTTCAGAGAATCCATCACATGCAAGTGGCGTGAACAAAGCTAGAAGCAAGATTCATCCATTCCAAGAGGTAAGCTCTAAGTTTCCATGATTTTTGTTGAAGAAATAGATGGATTTTGTGATATTATACTTGGATTTATGATTTGAAACCTCATTAGTGTGGAGGTTGGATTGCATGTGGTTTTGATGCAAGAATTGATGAAATTTTGGATGTGGTGACGTGTGTCGTTTCGGCCAAAGTGAGAAGTTTATGGTTGAAATGTTGTTTGATGATTTTACCATGAAATATGTTGAGATTAGGATGGTTGATATGTTGCATGTGAATTTAGTATGATATTTGATGAAAATGTTGGTGTTGGATGCTTATGTTGGTTCGACCAAAATGGATTTTTTGTGATTCAAAATGAAGTTGATTATTTGCCATGAGATTTAGTGTTATTTTGATGTATATACAAGTATAAAATTTGAAGAAATGTGATGTTATATGATTGCATGTGTTCTCAGCCAAGCAAGGTTTCAAAAGTTCATTTTGAGTTTGATGTATTTGAATGAATTTCATGCATTTGAATGTGTTGAAATAACAAGTTTTGATGTTTAAATAAAAAGCAAATATTGGTGTTAAAAGTTTGAGTGTATTCAACCAAGATATGTATGTTGTGATGGAAAATTGTTTTTGGTCAGTTTGTCTGATTTTATGGAATATTTGGATGATAGAATTAGCAAGGAAATTAAAGGAAATGCATCGATATGTTAAATAGGCATTTTGTGGCAAAACTTTTCAAAATTATGAAAGTGTAATGTTTTATAGATTTGATTTTAAATTGCACTATATTATGTATGTTTGTGTGTAATTGTAATGAGGAGAATTGATTTGGATTGACAGTGTGAAAGTTGGTAAGTATTCGGCCAACATAGGATAAAATAGTTGGAAAATACGATTGATGCGTTAGTGTGGAATTTAGGCTTAAATCGAAGTGATTTTCATGCGTGAATGATAAGAAATTCGAATGGATATTGTGTGCGATTAATTAAAGTTGTTACGGCTTGAAAAAAGATATTTCGATATTCTTGCATAGCTGAAGTTTGCATGTTAATGCGTGTGTAGGTTAAACGGAAATTCGCTCATATTAAAATGTAGGTAAAGCGGCAAGCGAAACAAAAGTGTAAAAGAGTGGTTTATCAAATTGGGAAGCAAGTTGTGAGTATAGTTAATTTTTGAAGCTTTTACAAATTTATAAATTGATTATAGATATTTGCACTTGTTTATTTTAGTATACAAGTTATTATATTGAATTGATTTACTTTAGTATGTCGTTATTTCTTTTTATATATAATGCATGTAAGTTTTTGAAATTTATATTATAAATGTCTATATATTTTAGAAGCAAAACAATTTATTTATGTTTAAGTAATGTACATGCCAATAAGAGACATGCTAGAGAATATTTTTCGAGCTAAAGCAATATGTTTCCGAGATATATAGAAAAGAAAGTTTTAAGCATATTGAAAAGAATTTTTTTAAATGTTATGGTTTACTCTAATCCTCAAGTTACGGGCCGAAGTACTGTATATGTGTATGGTAAGAGTGGTTGAGAGAGTCACTAACTTTGAGGGGTTTGAGTCAATATGTCGCCCTCTGCACGTGTGCAGTAGTATAGATCTGCTTAATGTTAAGGTGAGTATCGCAATCCCTGAGGTATCGACAACTACTCAGAGAGTATTTCTCTAATTCTAGTGACGTATGCGAGTTCTGTTATTATTATGTATAGGTATCGTCACGTAAGGATGAGTTTTTTCATGGGTTACCAACTAAGGCAAGCTAAAGAGATAAAAAAACACGTTATTAGATGTAAAATTTAGAAAAGAAGAAAAATATGATTTATTGAAATTATTATGAGATTTCAAGCATGTAAAAATTCAAAAGTTTTATGCTAAATTTATAGTTTTCAGCAAATAGAAATAAACTATTATTAGTTTTTAAAACTATTTTGGGAGGATAGATATATTTTGAAAACGATTTTCCAAGTATAAAAGTTTATCCACTCACTGAGTTATTACTCATTACACTTTTTTTGTTTTCAATAAAATTCTCCCCAAGTGCAAGTACGAGCTAGTAAGCGAAAAGAGCTTCATCGGACGTGCAAGTTGACTGAAGACGCGATACCACTGCACTGATACATTTTGAACTACCATGTACATGCTTAATGGTCTAAGATTTATTTGCACATTTTGTAAATACTATTTTGGAGATATATTCATTATGTTTTAAAATTTTGCATGTATAAAGTTTTACGGGAATTGGATGATTTTTGAATGATTTAATAATCAGAATTATATTTGTGGATTGTTTGTGGAATTAAATGAGGGCTTGACGCATAGTAATTGAGAATGTGTGATTTTTGAAGTGAACAGGTTTTCTTTCATGATTTTACAGGATTGATTTTTCAAAAAAACAGTCGTTGTGCTGCTGAATTTTTAATAAAATTTGATTTGTAGATATAGTTTAAAAAGAAAAAGTTTCCACTATTTCTGCTGGAAAAGGTATTTCGAAGAGTTTTATAAGGTTTTCAATTAAAAGAAAAAGGCTTAACTTTACAGAAACCTTTCAGTCAATGCAGATCCTACTGGAAGGCCACCATGGGATTGCTAGGTGGGCTACCTAAGTTATAAGGAAAAGGGGCCCATCAAGAGTCCACACCAAAAATGTATAAATTGGTTTCTAAATAGCAAAATTGAAAATATAAATGAACTAAAATCAAACATGATGTGTGGCTAGATTTGAAATTGCTTTCAATCTTACCATTAAAACAAGCCAATTTGGCATCCATAATTTTTTTTTTTTTAAGTACTAAAACAAAAGTGCTAAAATATTTAAAACACAATGAAAAAAGCATATGCACCACTTTAACAAGATTACACACGCTAGATCCGGACAAAATTAAAAATAATCATAATAGAGAGGATCAAATTTAAATGTAAGCGAGCAATGCGGATGATATTTCATTTTCCCAAGTATTCAGGACATATATGAAACGAAATCTGTTACTCTCTTACCAAAAAACGAACATATACTAAGCAAGTGAAGTAACAAGTGGTTTTAACACAGTAAGGCTTTATTTGATATAATTTCTCTAAGTAGATCGTTTGGAAATAGATTTTTTGGAAGAAAGTTATTGATTATTTTAATTGTTAATTGAAAAAACTCTTTTAAATTATAGACAATTTGGTTAAATTATTTTTAAAGTACTTTTAGATTATTAATTTACCAAAAATGATATGAGAGAGAAGGGTAGTATATTCATTCTCAGAATATAATGGCATCAAACTCAATAAAAAAAAATAATTAATCGTAGTAATAATAAAAATTTTATTGCTCTCGACCAATTTTTCACTTTTGATTTAATTAGTCTCAAGAAATAAAAAGATCGTATTTCTCTACTCTTTTTTTTTTTTTTTGCCATTTCAGGGTTCTTATGAAGTTCACATGTACTCATTTCAAACCGATTGGCTGATTTTGTTTCTCTATTTTTTTTCCAAACGAAATAAAAAGATTTTGTTTTTTTTTTTTTTTACTCTTACCAATTGCAATATATAATATATATATATCAACAAACCAATAATCAATTGTAATATATATATATATATATATATACATATATATCAATGAACCAATAACAAAAAAATTGTATTATCAACCAAAATAAATTGAAAAAAAAAACACATAATATAGAAAATTTACAAGTTAAAGAGGAGTTTTCAGATGTTTTTATGAAATAAAAAGTGAATAAAAGTGGAGGCTATGCATTTATATTTATAAAAAAAATATAATAGGGTTATATGGGCATAGAGATATTAATAAAAAAAAATAAGGGTAGATTAGACATTTTAATCTTTTAAAAAAAAAAAAAAACTTAAAAAGATCTATTTGAAAAAACTCAAAATTTGAGTTTCTTTAAATAGATATTTTTCAGCTTTTTTAATTCCCTAAAAGTTCTACTAAAATATCAACCAAACGACTAAAAGAATCAAGTAGTGCTTTTAACATTAAAAAGGTAATTTTGCTCAATAAATAAGTTGTACCAAATGTACACTAAATACCATGTTGTATCCATAAAAAACAAATTATTTGAAAAATGTATTTGTGATTATAACGCCGCATATACTAAGCAACATACATCAATTGTTATTTGTCCATAAAAAAATAAAAAACCAACACAAACAATTAAAACTCAGCCTAAAATACAAACAATCAAAACTTACTAATACTTTATATCTACACAAATAATCAAAACATAACCCAAAAATACAAACAATCAAAACCTACCAATACTTTATGTCCACACAAATAATAAAAAACCAACACAACCAATTAAAACCCCAAAAGACACACAATCAAAACTCATCAATACTTTATATACATACAAATAATCAAAACCCATCTAAAAGACAAACAATTAAAACCACCAATACTTTATTCCCACACAAACAATCAAAACCCATCATAAAAAATAAACAATCAAAACACACTAATACTTTATATCCATACAAACAATTAAAAACCAACATAAACAATCAAAACCACCCCAAAAAAGAAACAATCAAAACCCAAAAAAAACCTTTACAAACAGTCAAAACACACCACAAATCCTTTAAGAAAAACTTAAAATGCTTAAAATCCAAATGAAAATGGGTGACCTTGGGCAAAATATACCTTCAAAGAGGTCGGTTGGCTTATTGTTAGGTCAAAACTTTCGTCGAACAGTTGGTAGGCATGCTAGGTTGGCTTGAGCTTGTATGGGTGGTTGCAGTTGAGCTTAGTCGACGGTTGAGCTTTAAGTTAAGTGGAGGTTGGTTGAGCTTGGGCGAGTTTGGGTAGAGGTTAGTCAACTTCAATGGGCGGTTGATAAGTTGACGCTTCGGTCAACTGTTGGTAAGTCGATGCTTACGTCAGTAGATGGAGATTTGTTGACTTGAGTTGTTGAGTTTCGGTGCAGCTTGTGTTGGAGTGGTTTGAAGGTGGGGGAATGGCTTGGTTGGTGTTAGTGGTATGGTGTGAAGGAAAGAGGTTGATATGGTTAAGGGCGTTTAGTAAATTATGGGCACTTTTGCAATTTAATTGCTCCAAAGGGTGCTTACGTAATTCTAATGGGTATTTGGGGTAATTTTGCTAAATTCCCTAGTTTTTAATATTTTGAGACTTATTCTATTTCTATATTTCAACTTCTAAGAATCAATTTACGATATCCCAAAAAAATTTAGTGTAAGTTCAATTATAGACGATCTTTAAGGTTTAAAAGAGTGATGAGGTTTAAGATTTATAAATTTATGTTCTAATTAATTACAAATTTATTTTTTGTAGTAAGATTAAATGGTGTTATATCTAGGTTTGAATATTATTATATTTATTTTATGAAAACTTGAATGTTTATTTTTGGTTTGGCCTCCCAAATTAACAATCTTGGCTTTGCACTTGCCCGTTCATAGTCTTTATTGAAAAACTAAGAGTGATGGGCCCCGTCCTTATACACTATAGGTAGCCTGCCGGCAATCCCACGGTGTGTAAACCCCTAGTCTCGATTTTAAATGCTCTAGTGTTAGAAGCTAGAATATTAAGTTAAAATAATAAATCTAGTTAGTGTTAATCGAAATCGAGTTATTGAAGAGCGAATGCTCATTCTAGAATTACACAACAATAAACTTTAGTAAGGGTAAAATAGTTTGTATACAATCAAGTGATAGATTATAAGTGATGATACGGTTGAATCCAAAAATAAGAGTTAGAGAAAGTATTATGTAGAATTAGTAGTTAATAACGAATTAATTTAAAATTTAACTAAGAATGATAGACAAAACAAGTCAAGAGATAAACTTGGCATTCTATAAATCCTTAATGAGATATATAAAACAAATCAATTGGAAGCAAAATGTACAAGTGAAGAGTGCAAAGCTGTCAGAAAATTTAAAGAAGTAATTGCCGTGAGATGTAGGGAAGAAAGGGGGTTTGGCGTGAAATTTAAAAGAAAATGGGGCATGAAGGCAATTTGGGGAAGTGTTAGTAGTATAAATACAATACTTAGAGAATTTGAGAGACAAAACTAAGCAAATTGGCCTGAAAAGAAGAAGCAACCAGCAGCAAAACAGAATAGATCTGGCGTGAAGAAAAATAGAACAACAGAGGTGAATTGGACGCCAAACCAGAAAAGTGGAAGAAGAAAGCTCCATCTAGCCCTTACAACCCTCACACCCCCTCTCTAAGACCTCTTCCAAGTCCATCTCACTTCTCTAAACAAGAACGAAGTAAGATAGCAACTCCTCTTTCTCTCTACTTGCTGAAATTGAAATCTAAAAAGGGTATGTGATAGTTTAGGTTGTTGGATGAGTTATGTGGGGTTTTTGCCTTTAAAATTATAGTAGAACCCTAAGTGGTTGTTGTAGAATATTAAATAACAAGTTATTGTGTGTTAATGGTAGCTTAGGGTTGTAAAAAGGGGCTGTCATACATTTGATAACAGTGGAAACAAAAATCTGTTTTCATGCACTCCAAGTAGTTGACAAAAATTGTGAGTGAGTTGTGAGTGTTAAAATGACAAAGTAGTGTTTGTGTGTGTGTCATGGCTGTGAAGACCAGTTGAAAACCTTTGAGATTAGATGGTTTTGAACTCAAATTTAAGTATGAAAAGGGTTAGAAAAGCTTAGAGAATTGATAGAAGTTCAATAGAGGTAGTTTTGAGCAAATTGGTCATCCCGAGCTCAAACCATGGGCTAGGGACAACCTATGCAAAACTGACATATATGGGAATGTTCTACACCTCAAATGATACCTAGGAGTTATAGAAAACCATAAGTTTTAGAATAGATCGATTCCGATAAAAATTGCGTAAGTTACGGTCAAAATAGTGCCGTTAGAGAGTCCATAGGTGAATTAGCTATACAAATGCAATTTTTATTGCATGGAATAAATTTAGTTGATCATAATTAGGCAAAAGAAGCTTAGATACGAAAGAAAAACCATCGTCGCTCGTCCGACGCGGAAAAGTGTACAAAAAAGTGCTTGGAACAAAACGTTTTTCTTAGATTTGACATGGCAAACGATAGAATTTTTTGACGAAATTTGACGTGTGACCAGAATGTGAGATAAGTGAACAGTAGGAAAAAGAACGAAGGAAAACGGAACCCCGAGCATGTTGCTGCACTACATTCTATTTTGAGGTATCCAATGAGGCTTAATTTTGTGATTTTTTGTTTCGGGTCTCTAAAAATTATGCGGGCTGCGTGAGGGTGTTCCTAGGGGTCCAAAATTGAAACTTTTGTGAAGAAATTGGAATTAGAAAGCCTCGGTTAGGTTAGAAGTGAGTAGAGAAAGTTAGAGTTAAGAAAGTGCATTGTATTGATTTTTAAAGTTTAAAAGCATTGTATGTGTTGCTTATGAAATGCATGATAGCGTATTTTAAATAAGAAAGTATTGTGTAGGTGAAGAGCGAGCTACCGATGCACGTGAGACTCGTGGAGGTGCTTGACGCGGTCTTGTGCGGACTTAGGTAAGTGCTTTGTCACTTATGGTTCCTTCAAATTATATTTCTCTCTTTGACTATTATGTTAAATAGAAATAAAAATGGTTTTTAACTATCAAAGTTCAAGTTTTGAGTATATGGGTTCCTATGGAATCCATAAAATGACTTAAATCAATACTAAGTTGTTCTAAAAAGAGTTGAATCAAGAGAGTTTCTATAAGTTCCAAAAATAGTTCGTTTTGTGCTTTTGCACTTAACAAATTTAGTTTAAAACCCATGTATATACCTTAAGATTATATGAGATTTATCGCTACGTGACGATACAGAAAATTCCGTCTGTAGTCACTCAGATTATAGAAAAATTAGCACTACGCGATTATGCAGAAAATTCCGTCCGTAGTTGCTCAGTTTTCCTAGAAATGATAGCGCTACGTAGCGATGCAGATAATTCCGCACGTAGTTGGTTATTTTACAGTTTGGCACTACATGGCGATGCAGTATATTTCGCTCGTAGTCGCCCAGAGTTTTTGCACTACAATTACGATGCAGCAAAATTCCGCGTTGTAGTTGCTCAGTTGTGAAATTTGTCACCTTACGTGCGATGCAATAAATTCTGTATCGTAGTGGTTGAGACACCGCATTAGCTTTACGTTGGCGTTAGATAAAATCGCCCGTGATGGGTATACATGGGGATTTTGAAAGAAGATATGAAGATTTTGAGAGTTTTGAAAATAAATAAGATTTTAGTCTATTATATTGTTGCTTGTGGTATTATGTGATCTTGTTGCACTAACTTGTTTATTTGTTGTGTAGCCCATTATCTTCCGTTGCGTGCTACCGTTGGATAGGACAACAGCATTTTGTTTTACATATACATATATAGGTGGGAGAACCATGTAAGATGCTTGTGTAGATTTGTATATATGGATTGAAAATATTACATTTTGAAATACACTTGCATTTGGATTGTATAGTTGTAAATATTTTGGTAATTAGTGATGAATTTTCATATAGATTTATATACTTATACATTGTATTATGATTCCATGCTTGTTGATTGAGATATGTGTGGTGATATTGCATGATTGTGGATAAAGAAGTTGGGAGGAAAATGAAATTATAGTCGAAGTGTTTGTTTATTCGCAGGAAAAATTTTGGTTTTGTTAAAAATGCAATCGTTATACTGCCAAAATTTTTATAAAATCATTTTGAAATGAAATCGCGAAAAATTTATCACTCCCAACTGTTTTAAAGAAAACCAAGTTCTTAAGTTTAAACGAGTAAACCGGCTAAGAAAGTTAGAGGTTTGCTTCTCGGGGTTCTTCAATCCGACGAGTCGGGTTTAGAAAGTCCATTGAAGTGTCCGATAGGATCCTCCAGACGAGAGCCTAGATAAGGTCTGGTTTGGGTCCTGTCACGGTGGCCCTCTAGTCGATATATAATCCAGCTGAAAGATTCCCGTGAAGTTAAGTCGTTTTTCCTTTACTGAAAATCTATTATAACTTTTCCAGAAATCTTTTTTCGAATGGAAATAGGTAGAAACTTTTTCTTTTTAAATATACATTTGTAAAACAAGGTTTGTAAAAATTTTGACAGCATAACGACTATTTTTCTAAAAATTCTACCCTGTAAATATTTTATAGAAAATCTGTACACTTTTATTGTAAACAATTTTTCGATTTCTAGGCCTCAGGCCCTTTCTTGGCACAATAAACCATAAACATGCTTTTAATTTAAAACACATTCAAACTTTGAATTTATGTAACCCACTAGTATGAAAATAAACACAATATGTCATTCAAAACATTTCTATGTCATGTACCAAATATATTTTTACATTTACAAAAATATGCATTCATTTACATACAAAAACAATTATACAGGTTTTCAAAAACATTTATAACAAATATACATAATCACAGAGACACACAACTAAATCTGTCTACTCTTATGTTAGAGTCCCTGCTATTGAAGTTCCTGTACCTGTACCTGTCCTTGGGGAGGTTTTATTTATAAAACATAAAACTAAAGTGAGCTAAATGAGCTCAATGAGTGTCTTATGTTTCTATTCAATTTATAATTTCGAAATTAAACCTCCCTAAAATTTTAAAATGTTTCATAAATGCTTTAATATTAAAAATCACATCTGATCTAACCGCATGAATAAATGTATCTTATAAACATAAATAATGCATCATGAAACTGAAATACGATTACCATTTAAAAAGCAAGTTTTCTGACTTCGAAAAACTATTTTGCAAAGCCTTTCAAATTTGAATTATGTAAAATAACATTATGCATGATTTTATATTTCCATTGAGAAATACAAACAGTGGTGGCAATAAAGTTTTTAGAAAATCTTTGATGAAATAAACTGACCACTGATAGTCTGTACCACATAGTACCCTAGGTATGGAGTGAAATTTACTCTCGCTTAGGCCTTCACAGAACTTACCTTTGTTAAGGCCGTTTGACCGGTTCTACGTAGCAGAATTTACCCTTGCTCATATAGGAGCTAGTTGTTATATACCCAGTTTGTGCATGGACGATATACTAAACTGGACTAACTAACACAATCCCTTCCGTTGTTAGTGACAAACACCTCTAACACTGCCATGCACGCATTAGAGTACTCTGATCGGTAACATCTATTTGAGATACCTATAAGGTGTACCATAGACTTACAAAACATTTCTAATCATGCTATTCTTTTCATCATATAATTCGTATTTCAAACAACTTTCTAAAATTCATGCAGGAAGTTTTTATATTGAATTTATTTACTTTAATTCAATTTCCAACATATCAAGGCATGAATTTAAACATAACATATAATCTCATTGAATAAAAAAATAATCATATCAAAATATTTTAAAAGGACACTCACCTATTGTTAACTCACGATAACAAACAATTTAGGGTTCCCTCGTTTGTAATATACCTACACACAATCACATTCTACATTTAGGCGATGTTATGACTAAACTTATCCGTATATGCTCCCTATTTGAAATTCATTACATTTAAGCAGACAAAACACTTCAAACGATGCTTAAATTCACATCTACGTATTTAACGAAATTTTGAATCATTCTAACCTATGTTGACCGAATCTTCCCTAAACGTTTACATCATCCATTCATATGATTTTCTTATCATGATCATACTCAAACACATGTAAAATGACGTCAGGTCAAGTCAAATTCATAAAACTCACAATCTAGCAACATAGCATAGTTTGGCCGTGACATGTATCATTTAATATCCAATAGGTTTCTTTTTAATTTTCATGTTAATTTCAGTATCAACATAACCCCGTATAACCATCCAAACAACCAAAAACAATTGGTCATCATTAGCATCAACATAACCCATATAACCATCCAAACAACCAAAAACAATTGGTCATCATTCTTGATTACTTACGGCTGAATGCATACCCTATTGTTATACTAATTCTTGCTTCTCATTTCAACATCCTATCTTGAAAATTTTGACACTTTTATATGTATGAAATCACTTATATAAGTTTAAACACACTTTGGACCCTAAAACCCTAGCTTGGCCAAATATTATATCCAACAAAACACCAAGATTTCTTTAAGTTTTTCTATGTGAAATCACACTAAAATCACACCAAATCTCATGGCAAGGAAACTAATATCCTAAACAACATCAACTTGAATTTAAATCAACAAGTCATCTATATTAGTAACTTACCAACTTTTTTTGAATCCCTAACTTGCTTTCTCACTAATTTGAAGTCTCAAATCCTTGAATCCATAGGCAAAATCAAATTAAAATCACATACAACTCATTTGGAAACTTTGCTCCAACAATTCATACATAAAAGTCAATGAAACTTGAACCTTATCACTTGAAAATCACTTGATATTGCTAGATATCCTTCTTAGGCTTTTGCACATCCTTGGTATGGATTTAAAACCACTTAAAATTGCTTCAAAATCGATCAAGAATAGCAGCTGTCCTTTATTTTGTTTCTGCTGACCGGCCCTTTCTAACTCTCTAATTTTTCTTTTGATTTTCTCTTCTAATTTCCACCACAAGTCCACTTTATATAGCCTTTGGTTATGCTAACAAATGCCCCCAAACTAACTTCAAATTTATAAGTTTGTCATTAGTTAGAATTGAAGACATTTGATTGGTTGAAACTTAAAAACCAATTCAATTCTAACTAAATCCAATCTAATGCAACTAAATACTAACTATTAGTTATGTTGTTTCCAAAATTGCAATAACGTCATCCTTATCTCTACACTCTCTCATATTTTTAAATTTTCTAGAATACCCTTAGACATGTATTTTAATAATTTATTCAACCATGTCCCTTTTTGGTAATTCCTTTGACACTAATTTCATGTTAAATTTTAATCAATCACCATACCACTTCTCATATTCGAATTTATCTTCAGTCTATCTGAAAATTCTACTAAAATTCAGTTACATATTTGGATACTTTAAATTACTTTATTATTCCATCAATAAGGGCATATTTTATACAGTAGATATACAGTACTAGAATCGGGAGAATATATTACAAATCCTCCCCCCTTCTACATCCCCGAAATTTATAAGACTTTTCTATATAAAAAGGTAGGGATATCGTTGACACATCTGATCTTCATGCTCCCATGTGGCCTCTTCAACGTCATGATTCCTCTATAGAACCTTCACCAAGGGAATGACTTTATTACGCAAGACATGTTCTTTGTGATCAAGAATTTGGATTGGTTCTTCTTCATAAGTCAAATTTTCCCTTAGTTTTATAGATTGATCTTTAAGTATATGGGAGGGATCAAGAACATATTTTCAGAGCTTGGATACGTGGAATACATCATAGATTCTGGCTAATTGTGGTGGCAGTTTCAACCTGTACGCCACTGATCCGACTCAACCCGTAATTTCATATGGCCTAATGTAGCCGGACTCAACTTACCACGTTTTTTTACCCTGAGCACCCCTTTTCATGGGGAAATCTTGAGGAATACTTTATCACCAATTTCAAACTTCAGGTCCTTACGGCGATTATCCGCATAACTTTTTTGTCTGTCGCTCACTATCTTGAGCTTATCCTGAATTATTTTAATCTTCTCGAAAGTGATCTAGATAAGCTTGGGATATATCAATTTCCTCTCATCTACCTCATTCCAGCATACTGGAATCCTGCATTTCCTTTTGTAAAGTGCTTTGTTTAGGGCCATGCCAATACTGACCTGATAACTATTATTATAAGTGAACTCCATGAGTGGTAGGTGCATATCCCAACTTCCCCTAAATTCAAGGACATATGATTTGAGCATATTTTCAATTGTCTGAATCATTCGTTCAGACTGACCATCGGTCTGGGGATGAAAGACTATGCTAAAGTTCAACCTTGTGTCTAAAGTTTTTTGTAAACCGGACTAGAACCTTGATGTAAACCTTGGATCATGGTCTAAAATGATAGAAACCGGTGTACCATGGAGTCTGACTATTTCATCGATCTAGAGTTAGGCTAATTTGCTTAAGGAGTAATCACTTCTAATTGGCAGAAAATAAGCGGACTTTGTTAAGCTATCCACTATAACCCAGTTAGCATCATGCCCCCTCTAACTCCGTGGAAGCCCTACTACAAAGTCTATGTTAATCTTTTCCCATTTCCACTCTGGGATAGGAAGGGGTAGCAACTATCCTGCCGATTTCTGATCTTTTGCTTTCACTTGTAAATAGGTTAAACATCGAAAGACAAAATCTGTTATCTCATTCTTTATTCATTTCCACTAGTAGTGCTTTTTTAGAGTATGGTACATTTTTGTGTTGCCTAGATGCATGGCATAAATTGAAGAGTGAGCCTCTTCCATAATCTTCTTTTTCAGATCTTTCACATCTGGTACATATAAGTGTTGGCCCATCATTACTATACCATCTTTCTTGATCACAAGATCTGATCTTTGGCCATTCCTTATTTCCTTTCTTAACTTCATCAACTGGGGATCTTGTTTTTGTAGTTCCCTTATCTGATCCACCAAAATGGGACAAACATGAAAGGTAGCTAATAGTGCCCTTGAGTTTGTCATGTCTAATCTCACTCCCAGAGATCTCAGTTCCATCGAAAGCGAAAGGTATATAATCTTCAGCTATGCTAGCCAACTGGTAAGTCTCTTGCTCAAAACATCGACCACTATATTAGCCCTTCCGGGATGGTACTCTATCATACAATCATAGTCTTTTATCAACTCTAACCACCTCATTTACCTTATATTTAATTCCTTCTGAGTGAGCAAGTATTGCAGACTCTTATGATCTGTGAATATTTGACAAAGGACATCATACAAGTAATATCTCCAAATCCTCAATACAAATACTACTGCTGTAAGCTCTAGATTGTGGGTGGAATAGTTTTGCTCATGCTTATTTAACTATCTGGAAGCATACGCTATAACTTTATCGTTCTGCATTAAAATGCATCTTAAACTCTATCTCGATGCATCACTGTATACAATAAAACCATCCTTCCTCATTGGCAATGTCGATACTTGAGCTGATGTCAATCTCCTCTTTAACTCCTCAAAATTTTGCTGGCAAGCATCTGACTATTCAAAATTTTCTTCTTTTCTAGTCAGTCTAGTGAATAGGGCTAATATTTGGAAAACCCATCAACGAACTTTCTATAGTAGCCTGCCAACCTGAGGAAGCTCTTGACTTTTATCACATTTGTGGGCGGTCTCCAGTTGATAATAACTTTTATCTCCTAGGGATCCATACTAAGCCATTTAGCTAAAATGACATGACCTAAGAAAGTAACTCGGTCTAACTAAAACTGGCATTTATTGAACTTAGTGTACAACTGGTGCTCTAGTAGGGTTTGTAGTACTATTATGAGATGTTATGCATGCTTTTCATGGCTGCTTGAATACACTAGTATATCATCAATAAACACAATCACAAACTTGTCCAAGTAGGCTCGAAAGACCTTATTCATCAAGTCTATAAAGGTGGTTAGGCATTCGTCAATCCAAATGGCATAACTAAAAATTCATAATGCCTATACCGAGTCCTGAAGGCAGTGTTCGAAACATCTTCTTTATGAATTTTTAGTTGATAATAACTTGATCTCAGGTTAATCTTCGAATGCACTCTAAATCCCTGTAACTGTTCAAACAAATCATCAATTCTCAGGAGCGGATACTGGTTCCGCATTGTCACTATATTCAACTGTCTATAGTCGATACACAATCTTAAGCTCTCATCCTTCTTCTTGACAAACAAAACAGGAGCTCCCTATAGAGAAGTGTTGGGATTCACAAAACCCTTATTTAGTAGTTCTTCCATCTATACTTTTAACTCTTTTAACTCAGTCAGGGCCATCCTATAAGGGATAATGAAGATCGGCTCAGTTTTCGGAATTAAATCTATCTCGAGCTCTATCTCCCTATCTGGGGGTAAGCTTGGGAGATCCTCTGGGAATATATCTAGGAACTTTTTGATCACCGAGATATCTTTTAATTGAATCTTGTCCTTTTTCTGTTCAATCATGTAAGCCAAGTATCCTCGATACCCTTTATGGAGCGTCTTACTAGCTGTCATGGTGGTCATAATGTCGGTGGCAAATACTTTCTGTATGCCCTGGAACACCACCTCTGGTTTAACCAATCTAACCTCCTTCTTATAATAGTCAACAGTGGTTTAATGTTTGGACTGCCAATCCATCCTTAAAGTCACATTAAAGTCCTGAATATCCAATACAATCAGATCCACTAGGAACTCCTTTTCTTCTATCACTATCTTACTATTTGCTTCTACATTTTTAGCCAAAATTAATTCTCCAGTAAAGATGGAAACTACTATTCCACCATCTAACGACTGTGATTCCACGTTGGCCTTAGTAGAAAAGGTACAAACGCAAAAGAATGGGTAGCTCCAGGGTCCACTAATACATATGCCTCATGATCAAAGATAGCAATCATACTAGTGACTACCTCCAAAGTGGCATTCGCATCCTGCTGGGTGATGGCAAACACTCAAGCCTGTACGCGGGGTCTCCTTGGCTAACCTATATGAGGTTCTTCTTTACTCCTTGTACCTCAAATTGAAGCTGTGGTACTCTATCCTTTAGTTTGGAAGCCTCTGCCTCTCTGTCTCTGGCCAACATTGGCATGTGTGGGTGCTGATGATGGTCTAGCCTTTGAGTTCGTAATGGTGGCTAACTGTGGGCATGCTCTCACATAATGGCCTTCCTACCCATAATGACAACAAGCAGACCTGTTCATCTGCACTCACCTACATATCTCTTTCCATATGTATTGCACTTTGGCACTAAACTTTTGGTGTCATGGGAACCTTCGGGTGCTGTAGGTGGCCTAACTGAACCCTGATTGGATGATGCTCCTCGGCTTATCCTCCTGCCACTGACCCATCTAGACTTGGTCTTCTTCTTGGCGAACTTGCTGGGCCCTTCCTAGGGCGAACTAGATCCGTTGCATTTACCTTTCAATATCCCACTTTGGGCAATGGCTGTGGCATTCCTCTCTACTTTCATTGCAGCTTCAACCATCTCCCTATAATATGTTCGAGGGGCCAATGACAAATGGATTCTAAGGCTAGGATTTAGACCCGTAATAAACCTCTTGCACTTCTGCTCCTCATCTTCAGTAATGAAAGGGACAATCTGGACCAGCTCAGAAAATTTCTTTTCCTCCTCTGTCACGGATGTCGAACCCTGCTCCCACCTGAAGAATTCTTCAATTCGAACATCCTTATAGCTCTTTGGGTAGAATTTGTCTGTAAACTCTTTCTAAAACAGTGCCCATGACACTCGACCTGGATGTCGTCTCTCCCACCAATCTTTTGCTCTGTCTTCTAGGAGGAAAGTGGAGAATAGTACTTCCTGATCATCCGAGCACTCCATAACTCTATAGATCTTATTGACACGATCCAACCAAGCTAGGGCACTCTCGAGGTTGCCACTCTCATCAAATGGTTTTGCTCCTAACTTATAGACACATTCAATCATACATTTTGGTTCCTTTGGGGTCTCTCACGGCTGACGCATTACCACCATCAATATTTGGACCACTTGCTCCGCATTAAAGTTTTTGCCAGCTAGTTCTATAGGTCCCAACAGTCTTGGAAGTGATTGATTTATTAGGGCATTCTGTAAAACCTAAAACTTTAGTTGCGGGAAAATAATTATTTTTTTGGATGAATAATATTTTTGAACAAAAAATGTCCGAGTGAATAGTTATTTTCGAAAACCGAACCTTGTGAAACAAAAGCTCCGAAATTAATATTAAAATTAATTGAAACCGAAATGGAGCGAAGATAAGTTTATTCAAAGAGATTTTGAGTAATCCGGAGTTTATTGAATAGAAATATCTTTTTTGGAGATTAATGGGTATTGATTATTTTATATCCATAAAAATTTCTTTTAGTATGAAATGGAGAGATAAAATACCTAATTAGAGTATTTAATAGTAGATTTGAAGATTTAAGGGTCATGAAATATTTTTTTTGAATTTATTATGGCTAGAATGTGAATTAAATTTATTAGAGGATCAAATAGATATTTATCATACTCAAACACACCTGGATTGTACGTGAGTATTACATAGAATGAGATCTCATAAAGAAACATAATCCTTGTGAAACAAAAATAGGTCAATGAGAGATTGACACTTGGAATTCACTAACTTGGAAAAATCTATATAAAGTGGAGTTGTCATGGAATTGAAGAGAAAAAGTGTCGAGAGAAATTAAGGTCCTATTTGGGATCCATCAGGAAGAGTTTATTTTGGCTTTTTGAAGCCAAAAGCCATTTTGCTACCCGTTTGGCTAATTCAATAAAAGAGCTTTCTGTCTTAGGAAGCTCTTCTACCCAAAGCTACTCTACCCAGTTTCTCTTGGAAGCTCTTCCTGGAAAACATGGGAAGTCAAAATTTGGTTTAACGAAGCAATTTAAACATTTTAGCCTTTAATTCTCTTCTGCTTCTCTTCTTCTACTGTCAAAAGCCAGAAGCAGAAACTATCCCAAACGAGCCCTAAAGAGAGGAAAAGATGAGGCTTTCGGATATACTTGAGAGAGAGTGTGTGTGTGTGACTGAGTGCAAGACAGATCTGATTTATTTTGATCTGTTGAGAGCCAGTTGAGAGAAGTCTAAGAGTGAATCAAGAGAGGAACGCTGCAAGAGAAGTGGAGCTCGACCAAAGAGGATGTTTCTATCGAGAGAAGAAGTAAGGTAAGCTCTCTGTTCTTGTGGATTTTGAGTGGATCTTAGAGATTTCTAACACCTGCTGACCATTAGATTGAATGGGAGCTCGTGATCAAGAGTGTACAAGAAGGACAGTGTTGATGAGGAAGTGAAAGCCTAAGGGGGAGTATTGTAAAAATAGTAGTCTTTCACTCATGGAAGAGGTAAATTTCAAATTGAATTTGTCAAATTACCAAATTGACTACTTATGTGATAATCAACTTATCAAGTTGCCAAATCCATGCTTGCAAGTTGTACTTAGCATTTTATTAGATATTGTGTTGGTAAAATTTGATTGGTTTATCAAAATCAACATTTTCCTATAAATAAGCATTAACTTTATGTAAATTATCATCCCATTTTATGAATAAAAACTACCCTCTCTCTACTCATACATTATCTCTCTTTCTCTACATTTCTAAAATTCTCAATATAGCTCTTATTACTTATTTGTTTCAACCCTAAAGTATACAACATATAGGCCTTTTTAGGCTAGAAAGTCAAAAGCTTTCGAAATCTTAAATTGCCAAATTTATGAACAATACTAAAGGGAAATTTGGACATAATTATTGATGGGGAAAACTATATGAATAGCATTTTAGTGTAATCACTTATCATATTAGAGCATTTTCAATACTCTTATGAATTTTTTTTTAAAAAAATATTGTGTCATCAATATTAAGAGATTTGTTTCCTACAAGGCATAAATATCATTTGATAGACAATCAAATTAAAAATTGATCTTCAATGCTTCCATGTATTTCTATTTAATGTTTCCATTTTTTTATTTTTAATTATATTTGAAAATTAGAATTAAATAATTATTGACTTACTGAAATAACTGTCTAACAAAACCTCTGAAAATATATGGTTATGTTGACATGTCTTTTATTATTATTATTATTATTATTGCCACCTCAGCTTTACATTGATCAGTAATAATGGCAATGGAGAAGTAATAAGAGCTATGTGGAGAATTTTATAAATGTAGAGAAAGAGAGATAATGTATAAGTAGAGAGAGAGTAGTTTTTATTCATAAAATGGGATGATAATTTACATATGGTTTATGCCTATTTATATGCAAATGTTGATTTTGATAAACCAATCAAAATTTATCAACACAATATCTAATTAAATGCTAAGTACAACTTGTAAGCATGGATTTGACAACTTTGCAAGTTAATTATCACATAAGTGATTAAATTGGTAATTTGAAAAATTCAATTTGGAATTTACCTCTTCCATGCATGAAAGACTATTATTTTTACAACACTATAACCTTTATTTGTCTCCCTTTCATTGTATAATCTTAATGAAATTGCAAAATCAAATAAACAATAAATTTCCAATATTACAAAAACTAGTCAACAAGATAACTCATTTATATAATGCTTTTATAATTAAAACGTCTTAACTTTAAAAAATAAAGACAAATTAATCAAATTCACCTGTTATATTATCTCTCCTAAAACAAATTTCTCTCCTATTTAATTCCAATGGAATGAGTGTATTTAATTGGTTGGTCCTTACTTTTTCAAATTTTGAGGTCTTGATTATAAAAGCCTTATATATACATGTGTGTGTGTGTGTATAGCAAATTATAATTTAACTACCCAATTGAAATGCAATTACAATTATTTTTATTTTTTTAAATAAATTCTTTTATTTAATTTTTTATTACGAGGACATTTTTGTCTTTTGATCATATTTACATTATTCACTGTCAAATTTAATGGAGATTAGCTAACGGAAGGGAGTTAATTGTAATAAAACCGAAAACATCTCTTTACCTATAATTACGTTTCAATTAAATAGCTAAATTATAATTTGCTCATTTATATATATATATATATATATATTTACTTTAATGACAACTTTTTTTCCTCTTTGTTTCCCCCTTTTACATATTATAGACAACTGAAACACATCAGTACCACCACTTTAATATCATATTTTTATTGTTTTGTTTTATTGCAAAAGAATAATCCAAAATATAAAAGTTGCTCCTTTCGGTCATTAATTTGACAGAAAAATCAGCCATACAAGACCATAGCTGTCAGCTTCGCTCAAATATACATCGTCTTTAAATTAATATTGTTATCTTTTTATATTGCAAAAGCCATAAAGAGGCATATATAATTGTAGTCATTGTTCAAAGATTCATTTTCTGTAATTCTATAATTGGAATTACGTTCAATTAAAGCTATTGCTTTGCTACCCTTTTTCTTATCATTCAGAGTCGCATATTATAAAATTAGCCACTTTCGCTTTTTATTGAAAGACAGATTTTTCATTAAATAAAAGAACAACTCATACGTGCTACTGAATCCCGCAAGAATGGCTAATCAATCACGTACAATGGTGGAAGTTGCATTGGATGCAATTATAAAAAGTAACTGAAAAGACGTAGGAGGAAAAGCAATGTTCACTTAAGTGGAAATTATCAAAAATCACTTCCTAGATAGTCTAAAATCGTACCACAAACGAAACTTCAATAGTATTTAACCATATGGTATTTTGACTATTCAAATCTATTCATATTAGTTGCAACATCATAAATTTATGCATTTTGGATGTTATTCGTATAATTTTAGAGTATTGTTTGGTGAAGAATCGGTATAAAAACTCGTAATTTTTTATTTTTCAAAATATTTCGAAAAACAAAAACCATAAAACATTGCCAAAAAAAAAAGGAAACATCATGCCATTGATCGAACAAACCTCTGGTCGCATGTGATTGTGCATTGGACCTCTGATGCTAATGTCATTTGCTTTGTCAGATTCCTTTTCAAGAGTACGTCATTCGCATACGTGGATACAGTTTGGATTACTTATGCATTAAGTAGTTTATTCGAATTTCTCAAGCATACAAACCAAAACCTAACATTAATGGAGAATTCTAATTGATGTGTTAGTGTTCCAAAATGATATCCGGTCCGACAAATCTAACTTAGCAAATGGCATCATCAATTGAGGTCCGACATACTATCGCAGTGGCGGACAAAAAAATTCATATTAGAGGAGAAATCTTTAAAAATTAACAATAATGTTAAAAATATTTAGAATCACAGTGATGAATGATAGTTTCTTTTTCTTTTCTTTTTTTTGTCAATTAATTTCTAATCGTCTCCAACAGCTCAAAAAATAACTAAAAGTGAAAATTAATTATCTAATAATCTCTTATTATAAGGCATAAGAGAAAAAATGATATAACATTTTTACCTATTAGTAATTCATTTAAAGCAAAAAAAAAAAAACTCAATTTTAATTTGTGATGATTGTGTAATTGCTGGCAATCAAGTTATTTTTAGCATTACTTTAATAACAAAACGTGTCTCTTCAATCAAGAATTTTGTTTTTTAATCACTTTATTGATTAAAAACTGGGGAACATCCAAAAAAAATAAAAGATAAAAATTAAATCATAATTGAACATAAAGAAATATAATGTAAACACTAAAATTTAATATTTAAAATTTTAGAATTCATTAATTAAATTTTCAAGTCCAGTTAAGAACATTATATTTAAAATTTATGAAAATATTAATATATCTATGAAAACTATAAATAAAATTACTGTTATTTTATGTTGTATTATTATTATTAGTATTATTATTGAGGTTCTAACAAATAGAAGATAAATATATGAATAAGTAATAATAAAATTAAATATTAATAAAGATAAGAATAAAAAATTAAAAATGAATTAGATGTTAGATATACAATTTATCTTTTAATTAATATATCTATATTTATATTAAAAAAAAAAAAGAGAGAGAGAGAAATTTTGTAAAAAGAAAAATGTAAAAATTTTCAAAAATCCAAGAGGAACAGGTGTCCCCTCGATTCGACACTGGGTTCACCATTGCACAGCCACATGCCATCGAAAGTCGGTTGGGTTGATGGCATGATGTTTCGCATTTTTTGTTTCAAAAAATATATAGCATAAAATCAAACCAATGAATTTAATTAACCGATTTTTTTTATCAAACTCCTAAATCATACAAATAACACCCAAAATATATAAACTTATGATGTCACAACTAATATGAATAGATTTAAGTAGGGTTTAAGTTGAAGAATAACTCATTATAACCAGTTGAGAAAAAGAAGATGGAGCCGGAGGAAGAGAAAGTAAATATGGGGTTTGGGAATATGTGGGTAAATTAGTGCCTTTTTTTTAAAGAGGGTAAATTAGCGTCTTAGGTGATTAAAAATAATTGAACTTTTACTTGTGAGGAAAAACTATTTCTTATTTCATATTTTAATTTTCTTCTTCATTCAAACATCTTGATGATATATATTAAAGTTTTCATGGAGTTATGGGCGTATCATTTTATTGATGAAAATTACAAGGGTTTTATTTTCTTTTATTTATTTTTTTTTATAACACCTTTTTATGTGCTTGCGTGCTACACGAATAGTTTCTTTCATATTCTCTTTTCTAGAAAGTTACAAGAAATGAAAAGCTTGGAAAGTTACTAGTTTGAGCTCTACTTTTGTAGAAAAAGAAATAAAAGAGTGATAATGAAAAAGAACTTTTAATCAATGTTACTCTTATTTTTCAAAAAGGTAATATTAGTTATTCTAGATTTTATGTTTCACTTTCATTTTAAATGTGATATGACAATGGGTGAATTAATAATATATATATATATATATATTTGATTGGGATATTACTGTTTTT
This sequence comes from Litchi chinensis, assembly GCA_019925255.1. NCBI lineage: Eukaryota > Viridiplantae > Streptophyta > Magnoliopsida > Sapindales > Sapindaceae > Litchi > Litchi chinensis. The sequence continues at coordinate 8,486,546 of CM034467.1, forward strand.
AAAGTACCCACCATGTCTTGTGCATGGCCTCCCATTCAGGTCACATTACACATTATCCAAATTACATTGTATGTTATGTACATCAAGCCGCACGGTATCCCGGGAGACAAAAGAAGTTTACGGCGGTACTAGATAATTTCAAAACAAATATAGTACAAATGCTTTGAGGTGTCGAATGCTGACTGAGATTCAACATTGTTTTTCTCACAGATGGGATTTTGTCTTGGAACAAATGTGGTCGGAGTCAATTCCGGACATCAGACTTCTAAAGCAAAATTGTAAATCGTTCTTGAAATTATGTAAGTTTCAATAACCAGTCATGGTCTTAGCGCAAAAGGTTTGACATCATATGGCACTTGTGAAGAATTGACATCATATGATAATATTTGAGCAAACTCAGATTTTGTTTATTAATTAGTTTTTTTTTTAATCTCTGAAATTATTTTGAATATTCTTAATAATCTTGGGTTTTAATTATTTTAAATAATCTTGTTATACCCATTTTTTCGTTCGGTCCAAATGGGCCAGTACAGGCCTTATTAACTTGAACAGAAGCAACGGCCCAGGAGGCCCAAGGTTGCAAACCCAGCTCGTGAGGTCATCCAGGTCGCAAGCCAACAGCAGTTCCCAGAATGCCTTCTGCCCGTACCTTCAGTTCGTGGAGCTCACGACATTTAATGAAGTGAAGGTCTCTTCAGGTATATTAAATGCAGACTCATGCAGGAAGAGAATGATCATTACCTTTACAATTAATGCAGCATGGCAATGTCGGGATTAGTTGAAACTAGCCGTTGCCAGTAACGTGTATAACTTTCGTTTGTATTTTCCATTGTCATCTCCCCTCCTCTATAAAGATGGGAGACATTTTACTGTACCGAAAAGAAAGATATACCAGAGAACTGTCACTCTGCTGGAATGACCCTAGAGTGGCCGTGGATGTAGGGGCAGTCACCGAACCACGTAAAAATTCTTGTGTTTCCTCTCTCTCTCTTTCTCTTTAATTCCTCGTTGATCACCTCATTAAATCCAACCAACCTCCAGGACCAACATTCTTTCACCTGAATTAATCACCACCAACCTTGAACTTCATTAATTGCCTATTTACTATTCTTCCATCAGTACGACCAGAACCTTTAATTACCAAGCTCGCCGTCTGGGCCCCAGAATCTCTGGTTGACCGTTTCTGAACGTCAACATCTTTTTGGCGCTAGAAGGAGGGCCCAACAGCGACTTGGTAATCTCCATTTAGTTATTATTTCACATTCACCTATATTTGTCTACCATGGCTAGGATCAAGGCAACGAGGAGTGTCGGAGTGGCAGAGGAGCGACGTGAAATTCGAGAAGAACAGAGCGCCTCACCTTCAGGAAACAAGGTTGCTCAGGAATGGCAGCAGCGCCAGCGAGCTCTAGAAGATACAGTAAAGGAGTTGACGACGACAGTTAGGGCGTTGGTGGAAGTCCAAGCCCGTGCAGTGCAAAGACAGGTGGAGGTCGCACCACCAGGCAGAGCTCGCCGTCGACCTTCAGAAGAAATCCCAACCCCGGAAGGAGTAGCCGCCAGGGAAAGGTCACTGACCGAAGGATCAGCTCGCTCCTCGAACTTACACCTAAGGAGAGCTAGGGGGCGGAACCAAGAGCAGGAGATCTCACCTCGCCAGAACGGGATAAGGGCAAGGGAGAGCATCAAGGGCGCCAGGCGCGAAGAGGGTAGTCGTGGGCCAGAACGAGTCCGCGGATACCGTGCAGGTTATGAGCCCGAGCCGCAGAGGGCCCCCAGACACGTAGAAGCTTTCGGCGAAGAGGGCAGGTCGCAGAACCATCACTTTGGGGAGCAGGAAAGTACCAGTAGATGGAACCCCAGTCGGCGATCTCTGACCCAGGACCCAATAGTAGAGGAATTGTTACAGAGGGTCCAGCAATTAGAAGCTCGACCTGGAGGCCAGACCGGGGAAGAGCGGGAGAATCGCAGGGTACCATTCACCCGGGAGATCGAGACAGTACCCTTACCAGCGAAGTTTAAACTCCCCAATATCCCTCCATATGGCTGCATGACAGATCCTTACGACCATCTGGACGCTTTCAATGTACAGATGGATCTTCAGACAGATGACCCGCTGGTAAAGTGCCGAGTATTCCTAGCTACTCTAGGGGATGCTCCGCGAGCTTGGTTCAAAGGCCTTCCAGCCCGCAGCATCGGAAGCTGGAGAGAATGTCAGAAGAGGTTCCTGGACCAATATAAGGCCTTGAGGAAGCAGCTCGCGCCAGCCTGTCACCTCGCTACCATTTTCCAGAGACAAAACGAATCCCTGAAGGATTATATCACTCGGTTCAGAGAGGAGGTGAGTAATGTGGAAACGCCCTCTGACGAGAGTATTTTAATAGCTATTTTTGCAGGGCTCAGGAAGGACAGAAAGCTGTACGAAAGGATTTACAAATCCCCAGTGAAGGATCTGGGGGAGTTTTACGAAAGGGCTGCTAAAGAAATCAGATGGGAAGAAGCCTTCGGGGCTAAGAAACCCGACGGTCAGCGGGGTGAAGCGAGCGGTTCCCACCGCGAGAAGAGGAAGAACCATGGCGGTGATAAGCCGGGGGAGCCGAGACACCAGACTGCCAATGTTGTGGTAAAGCGAGCTAGACCAGGGCCGAGGGTGGAGCGACCCCGGCGTCCGAGCCGATATGAAAACTATAGTGTGTTGTCAGACAGGCAAGACAGGATCTTCGCCGCAGAAAGAAACAGGGAGAATTTCGGGAAGCCACCCCCGACTGGACCCCCTAATCGACGTCGGGACCCGAGGAAATACTGTGCCTACCATAATGAGAACGGGCACAATACCTCAGACTACTGGCAGTTGAAAGATGCCATTGAAGAACTCATAAGACGAGGTCGCCTAGGAGAGTATGTAGTACAGCCCGCTGGCAGGCGACCTCAGCACCAACGACCTCAGGGACAAGACCAACAGCCCGAGCAACAGCAGCCTCAGCGAGCTCAAGAGCCCGAGCACGAGCCCGTTGTAAGAACAATCTTTACTATTTATGGTGGACCCCACATGGCAGGTACATCAAACAGGTCGCACCAGAGGTACGTGCGAGAAGCCAACCATACCCTACTGGCAGAATATGGAGGAGTCGAGGGACCCACCAAAAGGGCAAAAGCGTCCTCAGACAGTATTGTATTCACGGAGGAGGACGAGAAGGGAGTACGCTGGCCCCACAACGACGCGATTGTAATTAGGGCCCAGATCAGTAACGTCGAAGTACGAAGGGTAATGATCGACACTGGCAGCTCAGTTAATGTCATGTATAAAAGCTGCTATGACCTGATGGGGTTAGGGATGGAGCAGTTAACACCTTCACCAGAGCCCCTCTACAGATTCACAGGAGACGCAGTGATACCGATAGGCCAGATCAAATTACCTCTCACCCTCGGAGAACCAGGCCGGCAAGCTACTGTTCTTACAGACTTCCTGATTATCAATAGTCCTTCAACATACAACGTGGTCTTGGGGCGACCTTCGATGAACGAGCTAGACATGGTCACCTCCACCAGATCACTAACAGTCAAGTTCCCAACCCCCAACGGAGTAGGCTGTGTCAAGGGAGAACAGCAGTTGGCCAGGCGATGCTATGAAGATGCAGTGAAGATGGGAGTTCGAGGAAGGAAAGTAAACGTGGTCTCGGGTGGCCAACCACGAGTTATCTCTGAAGCCGGGGTGAGCGACGACCTCGACCCTCGCGAGGTGGACCCAGACAGGGCCACGGGACCTATTGAAGAGCTAGAGGATGTGTAGGTCAGTGAAGTAGACTCGGAGAGATGTGTGAAGGTAGGAAGAGACCTGCTACCAGAAGTGAAGACTGAGCTCATAGAATTTCTGAAGATGAACCTTGACGTCTTCGCCTGGAACCACGAAGACATGGTGGGGATAGACCCTGATGTTATGTGCCACAGACTAAACATAGATCCCCAGCACAGGCCAGTCCGCCAGAAGAGGAGGCCGATGACCCCGGAACGTTATGCAGCTCTGAAGGAGGAGGTCGAGAAGCTGCTAGCTAACAGGTTCATCAGGGAGGCCCGTTATCCTGTCTGGGTCGCAAATCCGGTCCTCGTGAAGAAGAAAAACGGGAAGTGGAGGACTTGCATTGACTTCACCGACCTGAACAAAGCTTGCCCGAAAGACAGCTTCCCATTACCCAGGATTGATCAGCTGGTAGATGCGACAGCCAGACACCAACTCTTGAGTTTCATGGATGCCTACTCAGGATACAACCAAATCCCCATGAGCCCGCGGACGAACGAATAGCACACCTCTTTTGTCACTGATAGGGGGTTATACTGTTACAGGGTGATGCCATTTGGACTGAAGAACGCAGGAGCCACCTACCAGCGACTGGTCAACGCCATGTTCCAGGACCAGATTGGGAGGACCATGGAGGTGTATGTAGATGACATGCTGGTAAAGTCCCAGAAAGCAGCAGATCATGTTCGCGACCTGGATGAGACATTCAAAGTCCTCAGAAATTATCGGATGAAGTTAAACCCCCTGAAGTGTGCCTTTGGGGTAGCGTCTGGTAAGTTCCTTGGATTTATGGTAAATAGCAGAGGGATAGAGGCCAACCCGGAGAAGATCAGGGCGCTTGTGGAAATGAGGTCCCCTTCTAAAATCAAGGACGTACAGAGTCTCAACGGACAGGTCGCGGCTCTCAGCCGGTTCATCTCGAAAGCTACTGACAAGTGCGTGCCATTCTTCGAAGCTATAAAGAAGTCCAGGAACTTTGAATGGAATGAGCATTGCGAAGAAGCATTTCAGAGGCTGAAGGAGTATATAGGCCAGGCCCCCCTCCTGTCCAAGCCAAAGGATGGGGAGAAGCTATTCCTGTACTTGGGTGTTTCTGAACACGCCCTGAGCGCGGCCTTGGTGAGAGAAGAGGGGAAGATGCAGCTGCCCGTATATTACATCAGTAAAAGGCTGGTTGATGCGGAGACCCGATATTCACAAATGGAGAAGCTCGCATACTGCCTGGTAACCGCCTCCAGGAAGCTACGCTACTTCCAAGCTCATCAGATAGAGGTTCTCACTCAGTACCCTCTCAGGCAAGTCCTCCAGAAAGCAGACACTTCAGGCAGACTCCTCAAGTGGGCCATCGAGCTTGCTCAGTTCGACATAGAGTTTCGGCCCAGAACGGCATTCAAGGCCCAGGCACTTGCAGATTTTATTGTAGAATTCACAGGGCCAATACCGGAGCAAGGGGAACTAGCCGGTGATCAAACTTGGGAGCTTTATGTGGATGGATCCTCTAACGAGCAAAGCTCAGGAGCTGGAATAATGCTGGTCAGTCCAGAAGGCCACAAGATCCTGAGTGCCTTAAGGTTTGGATTCCGAGCTACCAATAATGAGGCCGAGTACGAGGCGTTGCTTGTCGGACTTCGCCTGGCAAAGGAGGTACGAGCTGAGCAGGTAAAGGTCTTCAGTGATTCTCAACTTATTGTTTGCCATGTCAGGGGAGAATATCAGACCAAGGGAAGGAGGATGTCGAAATACTTCCAAAAGGTTAAGGAGTTACTGGGGGCTTTCAAGGGGTTTGAAGTGAACCAGATCCCCAGGGCACAGAACTTTAACGCAGACGCCCTGGCCCGCTTAGCGACCTCCCAAGACACAGATCTCCTTGAATCTATCCCTGTGGAATTCCTACCAACTCCGAGCATCGAGGACGAAGATGCAATGATGATCATACAGGTTCGGCCTAACTCCTGGATGAGCTCGTTATTGGGTTACTTGCAGGAAGGGAAGCTGCCAGAGAACAAGCTGGAAGCTCGCCGCATACGAGCTAGAGCAGCCCGATACTGCATCTATGATGACAGATTGTACAAGAAAGGGTTCTCAACCCCGCTACTGCGATGTATAGATGATGAGGACTGTGAGGTGGTGCTGAATGATATTCATGCAAGTCACTGTGGGAACCACGTAGGAGCATTATCCTTGGCCCAGAAGGCCCTCAGACAGGGGTTCTACTGGCCAACTATGAAGCAGGATGCCTTGGATCTGGTGAAGAAATGTGATAAGTGCCAGAGATTTGCCAAGGTCCCGCGAGCTCCACCAGCCTACCTCCAACAGATGGTAAGTCCATGGCCTTTCGCAATCTGGGGGATGGACCTCATCGGACCTTTGCCCACAGCTCGAGGAAGTTACAGGCATGCTGTGGTCGCTGTGGACTACTTCACCAAATGGGCCGAAGCTAAGGAGCTAGCAGAAATCTCCACACGAAGATAGAAAAGTTTGTGTGGGACAACATCATCTGCAGGTTCGGGATCCCTCAGCAGCTCGTCACGGACAATGGGACTCAGTTCACCAGCGAGCAATTCATAGACTTCTGCAATGAGCTCGGAATCGTGAAGAGCTTCTCGGCTGTGGACCATCCTCAGGCCAATGGTCAGGTCGAGGCTGTGAACAAGATCATCAAGCAAACTTTAAAGACCAGGCTAGAGGCAAGAAAGGGGGCTTGGGCTGACGAGCTACAGAAAGTCCTCTGGGCATACAGGACCACAGTCCGTAACTCGACAGGTGAAACCCCATTTTCCATGGTATATGGAACGGAGGCCATGATACCGGCAGAATTTGAAGTCACCAGCCAGCGAAGGGCCTCGTTCCGACCTGAAGACAATGACCAGCTGCTCGCGGCCAGTTTAGACTTAGCCGAGGAAGCAAGGGAGACAGCTCGCCTGAGGGTAGCAGTGTACCAGCAGAGAGTTGCCAGGTATTATAACAAGAAGGTGCGAGCTCGAAGCTACAAAGCAGGGGACCTCGTTCTCAGGTTAGTCCTCCCCGGGGCTCGCAAGGCAAGCGATGGGGTGCTCGGGCCCAACTGGGAGGGGCCGTACCTCATCAAACAGAATCTGAAGAATGGAGCCTATCACTTGGCCAGCATGGATGGATCAGAGTTACCCCGAGCCTGGAATGCTGAACACCTGCGGCCGTACTACACCTGAGAACTGTCAGCCCGCTCTAACTTTGTACATGATTCTTTTTGACGATTGTCTGTAAACATGCTTTCACTTGTTTTCTGTTGTATGTGTCATGTTTGATGCAGAAAGCAAACTGGTTGAACCAGCAAATGTACATGCTAAAAAGAGCAAAGCTAATGAAATCTCTTTCTCAAGAAATCGAGCTGCGATCTATCATCATATATGCCTATATATATATATTATTCCTTGAAGATATCTGTGCAAAAATCCAAGGAATCATTCGCAACTAAAATGCTCGCATAGAATCGCTGGCCAAAGCTATGAGCATGTTCCGGCAATAAGTGTCCATAAAAAGCCTCAATCGAGGATGCCTCATCAGTTGATGCTCGACTTACCCATATTATCCTCACTAACGGAGGTTTACGTCGGCAACTATCAAGTTCATTTCTTAGTTCGCAGCCGCTATGCCCGCGACCTCGCGAATCATTGCCCCGCGACCTCGCGGGAGAGGGTAAGGCCACGCCTCTCAAATATAAAGCTGCCCGTGACCTCGCGAATCATTGCCCCACGACCTCGCGGGAGGGGGTAAGGCCACGCCTCTCAAATATAAAGCTGCCCGCAACCTCGCGAATCATTGCCCCGCGACCTCGCGGGAGGGGTAAGGCCACACCTCTCAAATATAAAACTGCCCGCGGACTCGCGAAAAGGGCTCACCCTTGAACTACGAGTACTGCCACAGGCTGGAATCTCAAAGTTCGGGAAAATGCCACCGTCAAGCGCACTCAACGCCATTGAAACATATGGGTTAAGGAAATTCCGAGCCCCTCACTGACTGTAAGCTCCTGCCAATCCTTTAAGGCTTGTCCAACTATGTTACATGCAGGATCAAATACTTTGCTCGACCGAGCTATTTGCCGAATTCAAATCCTTACGAGCTAATGTATTATTATAATCGCTGACTGCAGTTAGCAGGTTCGTAAGTTAGCATGATTTTCACGATTGTGATTTACTTAACAAATTTTAATACTTATAATGGTGCGCTTATTGTCTGCTTGTTGCCCATCATATAAGTAAAATATGCATATCTACACTTGGACAAAATATTGGAATTGTGCAGGGAATCCAGTATTATAATTTCGAGCTTTAAGCTCGCTGTTTGAGTTCCAACGAATAAAAAATTACAAGGAATAAAACAAACAAACAAAATTAAAACACCCTAGACACCAGCTGGTTCGTCCGAAGGAGCAAGATCAACAGGGGCTTCTACTGGGGGCTCTGCCGCAGGGACGTGTTCAGGAGCTGGTAAATCAAGAAGGGCCTCTATTGGGGGCTCAGGCATTGGAGGACCCTCTGAAGCTGGAGGTACCTCGGGGACCTGTTCTGGCAAAGGGATTGGGACAGCAGATGGATCAACTGGGGGAGCAGAGGAAGTATCTGCATGTTGCGCGCCCTGAGCACCTGCAGCGAGCTCCACGAACTCCCGGATCATTTGGACCCCGGCTGACCCAAAGAAGGAGTAGTCCAAGTCCGGGTAGCGCTCCCACATGCTGAACAGAAATGCCCTCTCGACCTCTTCCTCGACCCTGTCCCGCTCCCGAGCTAACTTGGCCTCAATGCCCGCCTCGGTCTGAGCCAGCTTCCCCTCTGTCTGAGCCAGTTTCCCTCCTACCTCAGCGAGCTTCTCCTCGACCCTCGCGAGCTTCCCTTTGGCTGAAGCCAGGTCCCACTGTTGCTGACTTATTTCATTCTTAACAACCTCTACCTCTTTCCGTGCAGCACTTAGCTCGCCCTTCACCTGTTTCAGTTCACTATGGGCCTTGCTGACTTCAGAGGTAGCAGCCTCCCTGCGAGCAGTCTCTTGTGACAGGGCTGCGTCAGCATCTCGAAGCTTGGCAGAAAGCTCTCCATGTTCCTTTTGGAGGAGGTTGACTTCATCCTGCAGTATTCTCCTCTCCTCCTCGAACTGTACCTGGGACACCCTAAAGGCCTCCCTCTCGCCAAGCTGACAATCTACCTCCCTCATCAGCTTCGCAGACGCCATACCGAGCTAAAAGAGATGGTAAAAGATCTTTTGAAAAGAAGAAAATCAAAGTATAGAGGGGTGTGAACCTTACCAACGCAGCATGACGAGCTACATAGCCTACGAGGTGCCGGCCTGTAAGCTTAGCTCTCTGCAGCTTTGGGTTGCGCCTTCCCATTACTTCGGGCACGAGCTCCATGAAGCTGTTTAGGTACTCCATCTCCTTTGCCGCCTCAGAGCGGAGCTTGGAGTCTGTCTGTTCCCCCATCACTGGCCTCGTAGGATGTCCAGGTGTTTCAATGCCCGGCTCCCTGCCAATAACAACTGCCCCGGCCTTACGCACCTCGATGGCACCCTTCTGCTTTGGGGCTGGGGGCCCAGCTACGGCCTTCCCTTTCCTTTTCCTGATCAGGGCCTCAGGCTCCGGCTCTACAAGTGAGCCCGCCTCGACAGAGACCTTGGCCCTCTTTGCTGGGGAAAGACTTTGCCCTTCAGATGGGGCAGCCCGCTTTTGGGGAGTCACAGCTGACCTGGTTGGAGAAGAAGCAGCTGCAGCAGGTTGAGAGGGCGCTCTTTGTGAGCGGTCTGAGGAAGTGTCGTCCACGTCGACGACCTCGGTCGGTCCGGCAGGTGGAACCGACCTGAGAGGAGGAATGGACATCTTAAGCCTTCCCATGTTGCCTGAAGAAGGGCTGGTGGAGAAGCTCGTGCTCGGAGACCTTTGTTGTAGGGGCTGCGGATCTGACTCAGACTGTGCAGGAGCAGCAAAGACAGAATGAACCTCGCACCTTTCCCCCCTTATTCCCAAGTGCTGAACTATGTTCAAATGAGGACCTGTGGCAGATGGTGCGAGACCCCACTCTACCAATTCACTATCGGAGGGGAAAAAATCCTCGGTTGGTCTCTTGGCCGCTGCATAAGCATCCAGAATAGCGAGCTCGTCCTTTCTAAGCTTGTACCCAGGAGCAGCGACACCTGCAAAGCAAAAGCTAGCTCGTAAAAAAAAAAAAAAAAAAACTATTATTAAAGTGCTTGTGTCCCTACTAGGTTCCTATACGAAACTCCTATTATTCAGCCCGACAAGCGAAGGGCACGTGACCAGGGCCCAATTTGACTTGTATTCTCCCACGTTGGACTTAGTGCAGCTCTGGGGTAAATACGCCCTATAATGAGAATGTTGGCGAGGCGTGGCGTAGTAGAGTCCGTCCTTTCCGGAGATCCCCTTGAAGCTGAGAACGCTGCAGAGGATGCGAGGTGTAGGGAGCCCGAGTTCGTACTTAACGAACGCCGCAGCTAGGGTGGTTATATAGGCATACGAATTCGGGGTTAATTGGAACGGCGCGAGCTTCAGGTCGTTCAGGAGATTCTTGAGATAGCCAGGAACAGGGAACCTAAAGCCGAGCTCCATATGCTCGCGGCTGATCGCCACAAAGCCCGCGGGAGGATAAGCGGCTCGATCACTGGCCGCGGGGACGTTAGCTCGACACCCCAAGGGGAAGTTGAATTCCTAGGCCCAAGCCTCCAGCTTCGAAAGAGTAATGAGCGAGGGCGTGTGTTTAAAAGGATAGGGGTCTGCCCTCTCGGCGACCTCGTCCCCTCCTGCGACCTCCTCGGCGGACACGCTAGCTCGCGAGGTCGTAGCCTCGGCTTCACTAGTCTAGCGCCCTGCCTGCCTCCTAGAAGCAGAAGCCCTGCCTCGACCTGTGCATGAGCGACCTGACATCTACAGCATAGAAGGAACGACGTCAGAACGCCTACAGCATGCTGAGCCTAGCAAGACACAGAAAAAGAACTCCTTGAGCTATTGTCCTATGCGTCAGGTCGCACACTTGGCCTCCAAAGGCAAGAGAAGGTCCAGGGACACGGGCCCGTCAGGTACTATATCACCCTAAATATGTGTGTTGCTAACCCTATGTTTACAGGTACCCTACCAGGCAGTAAGGGGACACTTTCATCAAAAGTCCTAAGCAACAACAATATGGGACACGGTTAATAGCCAGGTCGCCCCTAGCGTACGCAGGTACTCAAACAACGATCACGACAAATCTCTAAAGAACAAACAGGCACACAGGGACCCACAGATGTGATACAGAAGCAGAAACTAGCAACACAAACCAGGAGCAAATCCTACAATAACACAAAAAAGCAAAGCGAGAGAAGAATTACCTTACTCGAACTGTGTGTGGCTTGTTGAGAACGGTAGCTAATTCCTGAAGCGACGGAGTCTGAAGAGGTTGTTCGACGGTGAATAACAAACCAGAAGAAGCAGAGAAGAAGAAATGATGGAAAGAAGGGTGCTGGAGTCGTGTCAGGAAAGCAAAAAGGGGAATATGAGGAGACCTTGTGGATTATATAGGCCAGGACGTCCGTCCCCAGCCATCCGATCCAACATAAAGGCATAACCGTCAAAGATCCAACGGCTAGGCACCAATCTCGGTCATGTGCCGTCATGCCTATCAGTTACAAGACGTGCACATTTAATGCATATGGTCCCGAGACACGTTTTTCGGCTCCAACGCCTGTGTGGATGCCACGTGTCAACGATTACAGTGCGGAGATTGAAACGACACCAGAAGGTTTGAAAATGGGCACCAGTTATATGTTTGAATCAGCTCTCAGTCCGCAGAACGCACAGAGAGCTGGGGGGCTTGATGTTATACCCATTTTTTTGATCGGCCCAAATGGGCCAGTACAGGCCTTGTTAACTTGAAAAGAAGCAAGGGCCGAGGAGGCCCAAGGTTGGAACTGGCGGTTGCAAGCCCAGCTCGTGAGGTCATCCAGGTCGCAAGCCATCAACAGTTCCCAGAATGCCTCCTGCCCGTACCTTCAGCTCGTGGAGCTCGCGAGGTCGCACATGTCGCGAGCTCGCGGGAACCTCCAGACCATCTTACCTCCTCCTCCAGTGTGCATCAGTGTGCATCAGGCTGACCGGAAGGCTTACCCAGGAGATATCATGTATAGCAAGTTGTCAGAATTACCAACTCTCATGATTCCCTGCCGGAAACTGTCTGCACAATTACCCAGAAACATTTAATGAAGTGAAGGTCTCTTCAGGTATATTAAATGCAGACTCGTGTAGGAAGAGAATGATCATTACCTTTACAATTAATGCAGCATGGCAATGTCAGGATTAGTTGAAACTAGTCGTTGCCAGTAACATGTATAACTTTCTTTTGTATTTTCTATTGTCATCCCCCCTCCTCTATAAAGATGGGAGACATTTTTACTGTACCGACAAGAAAGATATACCAGAGAACTGTCACTCTGCCGGAATGACCCTAGAGTGGCCGTGGATGTAGGGGCAGTCACCGAACCACGTAAAAATTCTTGTGTTTCCTCTCTCTCTCTTTCTCTTTAATTCCTCGTTGATCACCTCATTAAATCCAACCAACCTCCAGGACCGACATTCTTTCACTTGAATTAATCACCACCAACCTTGAACTTCATTAATTGCCCATTTACTATCATTCCATCAGTACGACCAGAACCTTTAATTACCAAGCTCGCTGTCTGGGCCCCAGAATTTCTGGTTGACCGTTTCCGAACGTCAACAAATCTTTTATGAGATAATCTTGGATTTTAATTTGATAATATCTTTTTATCAAATATGAAATTTTCTATTTAAGATAATTTTTTGGGGATAAAATTCAATGGAAATATATATATATATATATATATATATATATATTGGAATTATCCCTCATACTTTGTTGTTCATTTCAATAAATCTCTTTCATTTATTAGAAATATTCATTGATCAAAATTAGAATTGATCTCTTGGATGAATCTAGTCATGATAATGACCAGATTCGATCATGACAAAAAATTAGGAAACTTTCCTATATTAATCTAATTTATTTTAATTATTGTATCTCTAATTAAATTATTTATTTTGCAGATAATATTAAAGAGATTTAATAGTGTATGTTGGTGCAGTCTATACTAACCGAATTCATGAAGTTTTATGTGTAGACAATGAGCATTTAAATATAATATGAGAGCACCAAATGTGTACTAGAGATTTTTATGTATTTTAAGCTATAGGGTGAATCTTCTAGGGTTTTTAGTCTTAAGAAGAGTGTGACTTTCTAAAAAAATATAACAACATAAGTTTTTTGGGAGGAAGAACAGTTTCGTATTTAAGAGGAGGCGATTTACAAAGTTTCGAAAGGAATTCAAGTAACATGTCTTTTCGGGAGGAAGAATTGCTATTCTTCGAGAGAAGATAGGTCTCAAGGTGTAAAACCCAAAACCTTAGCTTTTGGAAAGTAATTGTTTTTCGACTGAGTAGTGTTTCTAGACGGAAAATATCCTAGTGAATAGTAATTTTTGGAAATCAAACCTCATGAATCAAAAGCCCTAAAATTAATATTGGAAATGATAGAAATTGAATTGGAGTGAATATGAGTTTATTCGAAGAGGTTTTGAGGGATTTGGAGTTATTCGACAAAAATATCCAATTAGAGTGACTTATGGTCAATTGGAAGATTTAAGGGTCATTGAATATTTTTAAAAATTTTTAGGGTTAGAATGTGAATAGAAATTTTTAGAGGGCCAAGTAGATATTTTCCTTACTCTAGTACACCCGGATTGTGTATGAGTATTACATGGAATGAGATCTCATGAAGAAACACAATCCATGTGAAATGAAAATAGACCAATAAGAGCTTGACACTTGGAATCCACTAACTTGGAAAAGTCTATATAAAGGGGACTTGATGGGAAATGAGAAGCAAGTGATGAGAGAGATAGAGGTGTCAGCTAAGAGAGAGAAAGGAAGGCATTCAGCAATTTGAGAAAAAGAGAGTAAGTTGTGACCGAGAGCATGTCAGATATGGGTGCAAGATTTATGTGAATCAAGTGAAAGCCAAATTGAGAGAAGTCTAAGAGTAAATCTAGAAGAGAGGAGTTCAGCTAAGGAGGAAGCTTTGTATTGAGAAGAAAAGTAAGGTAAGCTTGCTGTTATTGTGGATCTTGAGTTGATTTTGGGTATGTTTAACGCCTGCAAGTCATTTGATTTGAAAGGGTGCTCGTGATCAGGAGTGTGCAAGAAGGGCAGTAGCCTTACCTATCAGTTGGAGTGATTTCCAAGCCTTTAAAGTGGCATGCGAGCTGAGGTAGAGTAGCAGCTCATTTGAGGAATTAATCTAAAGAGGTAAGTGCAAGACCTTATGATGCTCCTTGTGTGAAATGAAATGTGTAATGTTAAGTTTGAATAAGTTTGAGGATACGAGCTGCTATGTCTTGGTTATAAGTATACTACCTATTAAGTTATTATTTTGGATGTGTTTGTTGGTATAAAACCTGAAAAGAGTGTTAGATCATGATAAGCATGAATGTGGACTGATTTATGCTAGGACAGTAGCTAGCCAGCGAGCTGAGTGCTGCGAGCAAAAGGATGTGGCAGCCCTGTAGCATCTGTCCAAGTTGAGCTAAATGCAGCAGCTCGCGAAGGGCGAGCTGGAGTGGTGAGGTAGCTCACAAAAGAGGTGAGCTAGAAGTAGCTCGCTGTCCAGGTTGAGCGAGCTGGACAGTAGCTCCCAATGGACAAGCTGGCAGTAGCTCGCAGCTCGAGCTCAGTCTCTTATAAATTGGAGGGCAGTGTTTTATGTGCTGAGATGTTGAATGGATGGTTGTGACTAAGAAATCACTCTGATATTGGAGTGTAGGTGAAGCAGCGAGCTAACAAAGGACGCAAAAGAGTGGTTATACCTATTGGACAGCAAGTAGTGAATGTGGTTTATTTCAAAGCATTTTAAAAGCTGATTTAATTATAGCACTTGTTTACACTTAAGTTATTTATATTAAAATGATTTATGGTTGCATGTCTCCAGTTTTGTATTTATATCGCATGCAAGTTTCTGAATTGTATATTATTAATGTTTATACACTTTAGTAGCAAAGCAATTTATTTAGAGACATGCCAGAAAATATTTTCGAGCTAAATTAAAGTATTTACCAGATAAAGAGAAAAGAAAGTTTAAGTAGTTTAAAAAGATTTTAAATGTCAATGGTTTACCCTAGCCCCCAAATATTTTTGGCCGAAGTACCGTATGCGTGTATAGCAAGTATGGTTGGGAAAGTCACTAACTATGGAAGGGGGGAGAGGGGGGAGGGGGGGTGTTTGAGTCAAACTCAATCAATTGCCCTCTGCACGTATACGGAAGTGTAGATCTGCCTAATGTTAGGGTGGGTACCGCGATCCCTGAGGTCATTCATCGATGACTACACACAGAGATTTTCCCCAATCCTAGTGACGTGTGCAAGTTCTGTTATTGTTATGTACAGGTACCATCACAAATGATAAGTTTCCCTGGGTTACCAAATAAGGCAAATTTCAGAAAGAGAAACACGTCATTAGACGTGAGATCATAGATATCAAGAAAGCTATACTATGAGAAAGATTTATGAACATTATTATCATTTTCAAATAAAATTACTTATATATATATATATATTATGCTTGATTTATATTTTACAATTCAAGTTAAAGTATTAAGTTTTCTTAGAAATCATTTGGGAGGTGTATTCATTTTTCGGAAATAAGTTTCCAAGTTGATATACCCACTCACTGAATTATTACTCACTACTCGTTTCCTTCTGTTATAAAAACCCTACCAGGTACAGGTGGGAGCCAGAGATCTGAGGGAGCTCCGTCAGGTGTGCACGAGAGCTGATACGTGACGCTACTGCACTAGTTCGTTTGCCTCGCATTATCATGTATTGCATATCATTTGAACATAACACATGTTTCATAAACTTAGATTTGAGAACTCATATTTCGTGTATCACGTATCATATCTTGTGAACCATATGTGCACTTGTTTTATTTAGTTTCAATGAATTTCTTTATTTTCTTTGGATGAAATCATATTTATGACTGATTGTGGATTTCGATAAGGGCTTGAGGCCCAGAAGTTGGGATTATAATGATTTTAGAAGTGCATAGGTTTTCCTTCTTGTCTTACAGGATGGATTTTTCAAAAGAACAGTCGTGGTGCTGCCGCATTTCAATCAAACCTGATTTACAAACGTATTTTATTTCAAAGAGTTTTATAAAAGTTTTCAATGAAAGAAAAAGACTTAACTTCACAAGAACCTTTCAAGTGGTATAGATTCCGTCTAGAAGACCACCGTGGAATTGCCAGGCAGGCTGCCTAGCATATAAGGAAGAAAGGCCTGTCAAGTTTGGTATCAAAGCCGAAGTTTTAAATACATTACATGCTTTCAAGCATTTTCCTTACTTTGTTTTCTAAACATCATGCATTACATGACATTAGCATGATTTGAGTGCAGTTTAGTTATGCGTCGTGTCGGTCGTCCTCGCATATGAAGAGTCGCAGCTAAGGCTCCACCCAATCCACCAGAGATAAAAGAGTAAGTAAACGAATCAGTGAATGATCCGCGAGTAGAGGCTCAGTCAGAGCCACCCGCAGTAGAGCCCAATATGGATCCAATTGAGAGGCTAGTTCAGTTTATTCAAGGCCTGAGATCTTGTGCGTCGAGCACCAGTGTAGAGAGAGCACGAAAGCTAGGTGCTGACGCTTTTGACGGATCAAGAGGCCCAAAGGCAGCGACCGAATGGTTAGACAGCACTGAGAGGGTGCTGGATCAGATGGAGTGTACCGAACCGCAGAAAGTATCCATCACCTTTTTTCTTCTGAAAGCCTTGGCGAGAGATTGGTAAGATTCATTAAATAGAAGAGCATTTGTTCCAATTACATGGAAAAAATTTAAAGAAGATTTTAATGAGAAGTTCTACCTCAAGGCGTATAAGAACGTTAAGATCGAAGAATTCTACCGCTCGGTGTAGGAAGATATCACTGTAGAGGAAAATGAAAAGAAGTTCATCGAGCTATCCGAGTGGCACCATTTATAGTTCACAATGAATTGACTAAGTATCACAAGTTTAAGTAAGGCCTGAATCCGAAGATCAAGGCGTTCGTAGTAGCCGCTGAGCACAGGGAATATAAGTGGCTAGTTAAAGCAGCTTTGAGAGTAGAGAGGACAGTGCTGGGTGATAGAGAGCAAGTACAGAAGCCAAAGCATAGCCAGGGATTATGATGGTATTCAGGGGGTTCCAGTAAGTCCCCTAAGACTGGAGGCAAGTCAGGGTGGTCCAGTAGTAAACAGTAGAGCTACAAAGCATCATCAAGTCAAGGCTCCGTAAGACCTTCATCAAAGTCCCCAGGTAGGAGTGGTGCCCAAAACAGACCGGGGCTGTGTAAGAAGTGTGGCTGATTCCACCAAGGAGAGTGTTGGGGGAGTATCACCAGTTGTTATCTGTGCAGTCAACAGGGACACTTCATGAAAGATTACCCGTAGAGAGAAGTGAAGGATAGTAGCGAGTTGAGATCCATTACCCAAGGACAGACCAGCAGAGGTCAGCCGCAGGATAGGAGAGATTCACAAGTGATAGGACCAGGGACTTCTATTCATCCTGGCAGAGGTTCCGGCAAATGCACCCCAGTTAGAGGACAGGCGAGGAGACCATCCGCTCAGGCTAGAGTGTTTGTGATGACGCAGCAGGAGGCAGAGACGACATCCGAGGTGGTCACAAGTACGGTGACAGCCTTTGGTATTAATGCATATGTTTTGATAGATTTTGGTGCTATGCACTCTTTTGTTTCTTAAGATTTTGCTAGCCAAGCTAATGTGGACTTAGAGCCTTTGGAGTGTAGAATGGTAGTAGCTACCCCCACTGGAGACGCATTAGTTACGGAGAGTGTTTTTAGAGATTGTGATATAGTGATTGGGGGTAGAGTCTTTCCAGTTGGCTTAATTCTGCTAAGCATTCGAGATTTTGATATTATTTTGGGTATGGATTAGTTGGTTATGCATAGTGCCACAGTCGACTGTTTCCGAAAAAAGGTCAGATTCAGTACTCAATGAGAGTCAGAGGTAATATTCCACGGGGAGTGCAAAATGCTTCCATCTTGTATCATATCAACCATGACCGCTAGAGAGATGTTAAAAAAGCAGCATGCAGGTTATTTGGCTTATGTCATAGATACGACAAAGAGCGAGACACAAATAGAGGACATCTCCATAGTTTGTGAGTTTCCAAACGTGTTCCCCCAAGATCTTCCTGGTTTACCTCCAAATAGGGAATTGAATTTGAAATCAATTTGATTCCAGGGACAGGATCGATTTTCAGAGCACCTTACCGAATGACACCCACTGAGCTGAAGGAATTAAATGTTCAGTTAGAAGAGTTTGTAGATAAGGTTTCATTAGACCAAGTGTATCTCCCTAGGGAGCACCAATGTTATTTGTGAATAAGAAGGATGAGAGTATGAGGTTGTGTATTGATTATCGAGAGTTGAACAATGTGATGGTGTGAAACCACTACCCTCTACTGAGAATTGATGATTTGTTTGACCAGTTTCAGGGAGCAAGGGTGTTCTCCAAAATAGATCTGAGGTCAGGATACCATCAGTTGAAGATTAAGGATGATGATGTTCGTAAGACAGCCTTCTGGACATGCTATGGACATTATGAGTTCTTAGTTATGCCTTTTGGGCTAACCAATGCTCTAACAGCGTTCATGAGTCTAATGAATAGAGTATTCCATGAATTTCTAGACAAGTTTGTAATAGTGTTCATAGATGATATTTTGGTATACTCGAGCAGTGATATAGAGCATGTTGAGCATCTAAGGATAGTTTTGCAGACGTTGAGGGAGCGACAATTGTATGCTAAGTTCAGCAAATGCCAGTTTTGGCTAGATTAAGTTAAGTTTTTGGGACATGTGGTATCCGCAGAGGGTATTCAGTTCAGCAAAAGTGATTGTGAATTGGAAGCCACCGACTATGGTGAAAGAGGTGAAGAGTTTCTTAGGGTTGGTAGGATATTATAGGAAGTTTGTTGAAGGATTTTCCAAGATTGTCATCCCATTGACGAAACTCACAAGAAAGGAAGTTAAGTTTGAGTGGACTGTGGACTATTAGAGAAGTTTCGATGAATTGAAGACAAGGTTGACTACAGCTCCTATTCTTACACTAACTACTAGAAGCGATGGTTTTGTGGTATTCAGTGATGCTTCAAGGTAGGATTTGGGTTGCGTTCTGATGCAAAACGGAAAGGTGATAGCTTATGCTTCCAGGCAATTAAAGAAGCATGAACAGAACTACACAACCCATGATCTAGAATTAGCTACAATGGTGTTTGCATTAAAGATTTGGAGACATTATCTGTATGGAGTTTCGTGTTAGATATTCACCGATCATAAGCGTTTCCAGTATTTGTTTACTCAAAAAGAACTGAACCTGATGTAGGGGGGTGGTTGGAATTGATCAAGGACTACAACTACACCATAAAGTACCACCCAAGAAAAGCAAATGTAGTAGCTGATGCATTGAGCAGGAGACCCATAAGCTCAATAGTGCACCTAAGAGTTAGACACACTCCGTTGTTAGTAGAGCTAAGATCGTTGGGAGTCAAATTAGAATCAATGGATATTGGTACACTGCTAGCTGCATTCTAGGTTCAACTAGTACTCGTGGATAGGGTCCGAGAATTTCAGGTTCAAGATCCTCAATTGGTCAATTTAAGATAGGAAGTGGAGACAGGCCAACGGGAAGATTTTTCATTAAGAGGTGACGGTACACTAATGATAGGTCGGAGACTATGTGTACCAAATGTGGCAGAACTTAAAAAGGAGATTTTGGATGAAGCTCACTCATCGACGTATGCTATGCATCCGGGAAGCACAAAAATGTGTCATACCTTAAAGGAAAATTATTGGTGGAAATGTATGAAAAGGGAAATAACTGAGTACGTGTCGAAATGCTTGATATGTCAGTAAGTTAAAGCCGAGCACCAAAAGCCATCGAGACTTTTGTAGCCACTCTTTATCCTGGAATGGAAATAAGAATGTATTACTATGGATTTTGTGGTAGGATTCCCTCGGAGTCGGAGTGGTTATGATAGCATATGGGTGATTGTGGATCGACTTACGAAATCAGCTCATTTCCTACCCATCCGCGGTACGTATTCCTTTGACAAACTAGCTAGGTTATATGAGGATAAGATTGTTCGGTTTCATGGGGCTCCAGTGTCTATAGTATCTAACAGAGATCCGAGGTTTACATCCAGGTTTTGGCCAAGTCTACAGCGAGCCTTGAGCACTCAATTTCATTTCAGCATAGCTTTTCATCCTTAGACAAATGGACAGTCTGAATGTACTATTCAGACCCTAGAAGATATGCTTAGATCTTGCGTGATGGAGTTTGGAGGTAGTTGGGATACTCACCTGCCACTGATTGAATTTGCTTACAATAACAGTTATCAAGCGAGTATCGGCATGACACCATATGAGGCACTTTATGGAAGCAAATGCAGAACTCCGGTGTGTTGAGATGAAGTCAGTGAGAGGAGATTGATAGGTCCTGAGATGGTATAGATGACTATAGATAAGATCAGAATTATTCGAGACAAATTGAAAGTTGCCCAAGATCGACAGAAGAGCTACGTAGATAAGCAAAAAAAAGACTTGAAGTTCCAAGTTGAGGATAGAGTGTTTTTGAGAGTGTCACCATAGAAAGGGATAATCTATTTCGGAAGATGTGGCAAGCTGAGTCCACGATACATTGGTCCCTATAAAGTGATTGACAGAGTAGGCGAAGTGGCATATCGACTCGAGTTGCCAGCAGAACTCTCCAAAATTCACAATGTATTCCATGTTTCAATGCTCCGCAAGTATATATTAGCCCCTTCGCATGTCCTGACCGAACAACCAATAGAGCTCAAGGAGAACCTAACTTATGAGGAGACACCAGTTCAGATTCTTGATAGACGAAAGTAGGTTCTGCGCAACAAGGTCATTCCATTGGTAAAAGTGTTGTGGAGGAATCATGTAGTGGAGGAGGCCACATAGGAGCACGGAGAGCAAATGCGTAGTCAATATCTGCAGCTTTTTGAGTCAAGTATCTTTAAATTTTGCAATAATTGTTTGAGATTATATAAAGAGTTATAGCATTGGTGTCATAGACTGTGATTTTGATCACTCCTAGGCGTGATGTAAATTTCAAGAGCGAAATTTTTATAAAGAAGGGTGAATTGTAAAACCCAAAACCTTAGCTTCTGAAAAGTAATTGTCTTTTTGGACGGAAAACGTTCGAGTGAATAGTACTTTTTGAAAATCGGACCTCGTGAATCAAAAGCCCTAAAATTAATATTAGAATTGATGGAAATTGAATCGGAGTGAAGATCAGTTTATTCGAAGAGGTTTTGAAGGATTCAGAGTTATTGGACGAAAATATCCAATTAGAGTGATTTATGATCAATTGGAAGATTTAAAGGTCATTGAATATTTTTGAAAATTTTTGGGGTTAGAATGTGAATAGAAATTTTTAGAAAGCCGAGTAGATATTTTCCTACTCTAGTACACTTGGATTGTGTATGAATATTACATGGAATGAGATCTCATGAAGAAATACAATCCATGTGAAATGAAAATGGACCAATGAGAGCTTGACACTTGGAATCCACTAACTTGAAAAAGTCTATATAAAAGAGACTTGATGGGAAATGAGAAGCAAGTGATGAGAGAGATAGAGGTGTTGGTCGAGAGAGAGAAACGAAAGCATTCAACAATTTGAGAAAAAGAGAGTGAGTTGTGACCGAGAGCATGTCAAATCTGGGTGCAAGATTTATGTGAATTAAGTGAAAGCCAAATTGAGAGAAGTCTAAGAGTAAATCTAAGGAGAGGAGTTCGACCAAGGAGGAAGCTTTCTATTGAGAAGAAAAGTAAGGTAAGGATGCAGAACCGTTTGCTGTTATTGTGGATCTTGAGTTGATTTTAGGTATGTTTAATGTCTGCAAGTCATTTGATTTGAAAGGGAGATCGTGATCAAGAGTGTGCAAGAAGGTTAGTAGCCTTACCTATCAGTTGAAGTGATTCCAAGTCTTTAAAGTGGCATGCGAGCTGAGGTGGAGTAGCAACTCATTTGAGGAATTAATCTGAAGAGGTAAGTGCAAGACCTCATGATGCTCTTTGTGTGAAATGAAATGTGTAATGTTAAGTCTGAATAAGTTTGAGGATGTGAGCTGTTATGTCTTGGTTATAAGTATATTACTTGTTAAGTTATTATTTTGGATGTGTTTATTGGTATAAAACCTGAAAAGAGTGTTAGATCATGGTATCCATGAGTGTGGACTGATTTATGCTAGGAGAGTAGCTAGCCAACGAGCTGAGTGCTGCGAGCAAAAAGATGTGGCAGTCCCTGGTAGCATCTATCCAAGCTGAGCTAAGTGTAGTAGCTTGTGAAGGGCGAGCTGGAGTGGTGAGGTAGCTCGCAAAAGAGGTGAGCTGGAAGGCGCTCGTTGTCCAGGCCGAGTGAGCTGGACAGTAGCTCCCAGTGGACGAACTGACCCTAACTCGCAGCTCGAGCTCAGTCTTTTATAAATTGGAGGGCAGTGTTTTGTGTGCTGAGATATTGAATGGATGGTTGTGACTAAGAAATCACTCTGATATTGGAGTGTAAGTGAAGCAGCGAGCTAACAAAGGACGCAGAAGAGTGGTTATACATATTGGATAACAAGTAGTGAGTGTGGTTTATTTCAAAGCATTTTAAAAGCTCATTTAATTATAGCACATGTTTACACTTAAGTTATTTATATTGAAATGATTTATGGTTGCATGTCTCCAGTTTTGTATTTATATCGTATGCAAGTTTCTGAATTATATATTATTAATGTTTATACACTTTAGTAGGAAAACAATTTATTTAGAGACATGCCATAAAATATTTTCGAACTAAATTAAAGTATTTACCAGATAAAGAGAAAAGAAAGTTTGAGTAGCTTAAAAAGATTTTAAATACCTATGATTTACTTTAGCCCCCAAAAATTTCCAACCGAAGTACCATATACGTGTATGACAAATGTGGTTAGGAAAGTCACTAACTATGGGGGGGTTTGAGTCAGAGTCAGTCAATCGTTCTCTGTACGTATACGATAGTGTAGCTCTACCTGATGTTAGGGTGGGTAGCGCAATCTCTGAGGTAACTCATTGGCGACTACACAGAGAGATTTTCCCAAATTCTAGTGATGTGTGCGAGTTCTGTTACTATTATGTACAGGTACTGTCACAAAGGATAAGTTTCCCTGGGTTACCAAATAAGGCAAGTTTCAAAAAGAGAAACACGTCATTAGACATGAGATCACAGATATCATGAAAGTTATACTATGAGAAAGATTTATGAGCATTATTATCATTTTCAAATAAAATTACTTTTATATATATATATTATATTATGCTTGATTTGTATTTTATCAATTCAAGTTAAAGTATTAAGTTTTCTTAGAAATCATTTGGGAGGTGTATTCATATTTCGAAAATAAGTTTCCAAGTTGATATACCTACTTACTAAGTTATTGCTCACTACTCATTTCCTTCTGTTATAAAAGTGCTCCCAGGTGCAGGTGGGAGATAGTGATCTGAGGGAGCTCTGTCAAGCATGCACAAGGGCTGATACGTGACGCTACTGCACTAGTTCGTTTGCCTCACATTATCATGTATTGCATATCATTTGAACATAACGCATGTTTCATAAACTTAGATTTGAGAACTCATATTTCGTGTATCACGTATCATATCTTGTGAACCATATGTGCATTTGTTTTATTTAGTTTCAATGGATTTCTTTATTTTCTTTGGATGAAATCATATTTATAACTGATTGTGGATTCGAATGAGGGCTTAAGGCCCGAAAGTTAGGATTGGAATGATTTTAGAAGTGCACAGGTTTTTCTTCTTGTCTTACAAGATGGATTTAAAAAAAAAACAGTCGTAGTGCTGCCGGATTTCAATCAAACTTGATTTACAAACGTATTTTATTTCGAAGAGTTTTATAAAAGTTTTTAGTAAAAGAAAAAGGCTTAACTTGATGAAAACCTTTCAAGTGGTGCAGATTCCGTCTAAAAGGCCATCGTAGAGTTGCCAGGCAGGCTGCCTAGCATATAAGGAAGAAGGGCCTGTCATAAGGCTTTTAAAGGGAGTTCATGAAGTTAGGGATCAATTAAGTCTAGGAGAGCTTGTTATACTAGATTAATGGAGAAAGTACAACACTATGTGTCAAATGAGTTAAGTTGTATGTATACTATTTGAACCTTCATTAATTAGTAAATATATATAGGCGTGGCCTCGTGGATGTAAAATAAAACCAAATTACATGAAAATATGGTTGTATTTTTGTTTTCTGTTACAACATTTTTTAGGTAATTGTTATAGTCGAACATTATTAGTTGTTACAACAACTGACTATCAATCATTATAATAAGTTACTGTTAGTCGTTATAACAATTTGACAAATTTAATTTAATCCAACAAATTTAGTAACTTCAAAGAAAACTAATCTTTCAATTGGCATCCGAGCAAAGTCACTATAATTTATATAGTGAGATTCTTGGAAGTTTTTTTTATCTATTTTTGACGGGACCCTTCTCGAATCTCTACTTTGAACCCAAGAAAGACCCCGTAGCACCCCAACAGAACTCCAACGAACCCTAACTTTGGCCTGAAGAAATCTCATCGGAGCACCGAAACTTACTTTAGCTTGTTTTATAGCTCGTTTAATAGGTGGCAAGGGTAAAAATTTTTCATTTTTCTGATAAAAATCTAGCAGCATGCCGACTGTTTATTGAACTATGCCACCCTGCAAATTCAAATACAGTTTAAAAACATTTCTATAACACTCAATCTCCACTACCAGGGGCCTCCAGCCCTTATCCCAAAATCAACTCTAGCATAAAAACCATAATCACGAAAAATAATTGAAAAACTAAAACTTTCTTATCCAAACGTATTTCTAAAGACATGTATCCAAAAACTTGTATTTACATTTACAATTTACACCATGCTTGATACAAAATATACATATGACAAAAATATGAGCTATACAATGTAATGAAGGTCGTCCATCAGTCAATCAGTGCATCTGTCTGAGTCTCGTATGCTGGACAACTCACTCATGTACTTGAGAGAGAATTTTTAAGGAACACATTGGAAACAAACTATGAATAAACCTTAGTAAGAATTACAGTTTAATAAAACTAAAGAAAAACAGTTTCATTCTTTTTCTAAAATACTTTATCGAAACTCATTTGAAAACTGTTTTTCAAGTTCGTTCTCAGTTTTTTTTCTTAAACTTTCTCATTTTCTCGCCTTAATGGTAACCCAGGGAAACTACTCTTGTCGTGGCAGCATAAACTCTCTCGCTTGCCACTAGGAATTTAGGGATCTGCCCTGTGTAGTCGCCGATGCGTAAACTCTGGGCACGCGTTACCCTCTCGCAATCGGTCCAATCTACACTACTCTTATACATGCAGAGGGTGACTCAACTGATTTTCTCTCTTAGGAGTCGTTCCGACTCCACTCTCTGTTAGTGACTTTCTCACATCTACCGTACATGCATAGGGTACTCAACTGGGCACTCAACTGAGACTAGGGTAAATCATAGGCATAATAAAACTCTTTTTCTCAATATTCTAGAATAAACTCGTTTTTGGGGCAAAAAACCTAAAATCTTTACTTCTAACATGTTCTCGGTATGAATATATACTCAACTCAAAACTCACATACTAGAATCTCAGTATAACTTCAATAAACAACTTAATTACACAATTAATAAATTTATATGAACAGTAAATAAAATGCATTCATTCATATATAAACAAGAAATAAAATTGAAATAAAATAACACTTCAAATAACTAGCTTTCTACTCACTAAACATCCTTCGATAGATGACGATTTTCTTCCGGAAGCCTCTGAAACTTTCCGCTTTCACCCTAAAACATCAAATACTCATTTAGAATCACTAAACTCACTAATACAAAGTTATAAATAACTTCTAAGACCATTAACTCTATAAAAGTCTTTTTACGCCTAAACTTCCTCAACTAAAATTTAACTTATCTGAGACTTTCGAATTCTGATTTCTTTTTACAAATCTTATTTATTATCACCTAGAAACACCTCAGTATGCTCAAAATAAGTTTCTGAAGCTTTGAACGAAAAATCCTCGCTTTTGACCCTCTTTGACCGAATGCTACCTAGGGAGAAATCCCTAGGTTTTCTTCATTCCGTTTTCATTCTAATCATCTCCTTAACTGTCATTTAGGTTAGTCATAAAGCGAATTCAGAAAGAAACGACCGCTAGGTGAGTGTTCCTAGACAAAAACCACATTTTTCCAACACTTTTTCATGCACATTTTTACCTAAAGCATGTAATCAACTTTTTTCTTTCACTCAAATATGTTCAAACATATTCATTTCTTGCATCAAAAGAGTGCTTTTAAATTAAATTCCTTAATGCCCTTCAACTAAGCTAAAATCACTAGACTTGTCTCTACTCTTTTGTTTATTCAATTCTAACACTTCTATAAGATTTCTTAGCCTCAAATATGCTTAGATTTAAGCTCAAAACATGGAATCAAAGATGGACTCACCAAGCCCTAACTTGACCGTGAATCACCCCTTACATACATCAATATTTAACTTTCAATTTTCATCACACTAACGACACCAAAATCATTTCAAATCAACCTAGTTTCAATCCATAAACTCAAAACAACATTTGAAGCAAGATGGAAATGGGTTTTTAAGTCATCCAAGTTGAATCAATATAAGGAAACTCATTTATTTAGACCTCAATCTCACTTCAAACTTGCACAAATAGTTTTGGTTGATGACAAGATGAAATTTAGTGATGAAATCCTTGAAGAGATTTGCTTGAGATCACATAATTCCCTCTCTTCCTTGACTGGCAACACACACCCTCTCCCTCTCATATTTCAACTATTTATAGTGGGGGCATTTAAAAAAAAAATCCTTTCTTTTAATTACAACTTACCGACTTGAACTTTGCTTAATTCCATTTTGACCATTAAATGGATAAGTTTAATGCTAAATGGTCCACTTGTCACCACTTAAAACCACTAATTCTTCCACCAATCAAAAGATTTCAAATGGCTCCCTAAACACCATAAATTCTATCACACTTGGTTAATTCTCATTGGATGAACTTTTATAATTTTTTGACCTTAGTTGTGAGCTTATCTCATCCTATTCTCTCCCATATCATTCTCTAATACTCTTGGGTACTCTAACCAACATCCCACTCGCGATGTGAAAATAAATTTAACTTTAAAGACTACTACTGGAGAGATACTAGTAAATCGAAATCATAATCAAGGGTTTACAATTTTCTTCACAGCTTGTAAATATTTTCACAACAGCTCTAGATTCAACAAGATTTGATTCCTTAAGGAAAGCCTTAGGAATCTGTTTGATTTAATTCTTTCAAATTGGTTTCTTTTGTAAGGCCAAACATTATTTTCTTTAATATCAGGTATATTTTCAAGATGAAAAATTTACAAGCAATTTGGAAAGTTTTACATATATCTCCTTTCTAATTTTGTTAGCTTAATTAGGTTGTATTTGTTTCTTTTGTTTTTTTTTTTAATCTCTGAAGATTTAAAACTAGATGAACATTCTAGATTGATTTTTTATTGATAAGATTCATCTAGTATTTCTTGTGAAGGTCAAGTTATGATCAAGCCCTATGGTTGGAGGAAAGCTACATACTGTATCACAAATATAAAGAGGATAATCTATCATGTGAAAAGAGCTACCTTAGTACCAATTACGGGTGCTTTCTATTGCAACACAAAAGAAAATTAAAAGAGTAGTTCAAGATTGAAAAAAGAAAGGAAAATAAAAAAATTTAACACACGGCACACACTAATACTTGGGAGTGGCTTGATCTTTATTTGGAAAGATGAAAAGAGGTGAATTAGTGATTTTTCAATCCAATTTCTTCATCTTGTGTTCATAAACTAAATTAGAGATTTGATTTTCAAAAAGTCAACAATGCATTTTAATTTTACAATCATTCTCATTTTGAAAATAAATTTTGTACTTTCTATCCCTTGCAAATTTATTATGGTTGAAAATTACCTTATATTTCTGAAAATTTGATTTAGTAATGTACATATATTTTTCAGAATGTTTTTCAGAGAGTTTGTAAGTTTGTTAATTGGTTTCCATCATATGATACACATTCTTTTTCTTTAGAGGCAAGAACCATGGTTTGAGTGGGAGAATATCAAGAAATTTGTTTTTTTTTTTTCTTTTTAAATTTTGAAATTCCTATTTGTTTGGTTGGATGGTTGAGGTATTTTAGGATTCAAATGAAGGGTTTACTCTAATTTTTCCATTGCTCCTAACCCTAGCCTACCTTAACTTATTCTTCAACCAATTCGTTATTTCTCTCTCGTGTTTCTCTATGTTTTTAGTTGCCTATCTATTTTGCAAAACATCATCTCTGTCACCATGAGAACCAGATGAGCAACAAGTAAAAATCCACTGTCTTTTTTCGTTCAACAACGCTACCACTCCTCTCTCTCTCTTTTTTTTTTCTTTGTTTTGCTGATCTTTCTCTGAGATCTGAACTACAGATGATAGCATCGTCACAGTGCAGACTGATCCACCAGTACCATCTGAAGGTTCGCTCGAAACCATAGTGACAGAACAACCTTTTGTCTCATTTGTTGCTAGCTCTTTACGAATGAAATTCAACATAATCCAAGGATTGATATGGTCTTGTTTGTTGCAAAATGTTTTTTAATAGTTTAAATATTACGTTTTGCTTTTGGTGCTATTGATTTTGTTATTCTCCTATGGACCTTTCAGTCAAAAAGGGTGGAAAAGTTATATTAAGAAGGAGAGTTTATATTCAGGAAGAGCAGTTGTCTTCTGGTTTTCTGTTTTGTGTTTATTGAGGAGGAGTGTATTATGTTTAATTTAGATTGCAGAATTGTTTGAGCTTTGCTCAAAAGTTTATCTTTGAGCAGTTTATGTGTTTTGTCATAAAGATGCCAAAGGGAAGATTGTCAGTACAAAGATTTGGCAATAATAAAATAGAATAAACCACTACCAAGGAGAATAAGAATCTAGAGTCACAACTTGCTCCACCAATCTACTCAACCCATATTTCTACTGTTAATAATTTATTCTCACCATGTGTTTGATCGAGCGTTAAATTCTTCACAAGCCTCTTTACATGGTGAGTGAATTTATCTAAATTAATTAACTGACTAATATTAACCAACTTAAGCACTTAATCACTCACAATGTGATGGATATATTTCTAATGCACTAAATTACACTAGTTTGTGTACAATTATACATGGTCACAAATCAAAGTCTTCCCCAAAAGGACAATCGCTAATTTTATGTGTCTATTACCAAAAATAATTAAAATTAATTCTATCCGGACATTCAAAATTGAAAGTGCTCCTTGATTAAGAAAAGAAAAAAAAAAAATTGCAACCCAATTAACAACGTAATTAAATTAATAAAATGGCAATAGATGAGAGGATCTAGGGTACAACTTCACCTAATTATTTTTTCAATCTTTTCTCATTTTATTTTTATGTGTATTTAATCAAGTAATACTAATTTAATTGCTAACCTCTTTCTACCGGTCAAGCAAAAATATCCAAATAAATTAAACTGAATTCATTATGAATAAAATATCCATTTATGATTACATAATTCCTATGGGTACATGTCTATCACATATGAATTACGCCATGCTACTGAGACCTAAGCATATGAAACCTTTTTCAAGCATATCACAACCAAAAAAATCTACCAATTAACAAGCCTAATTAATTGACAGCAACAAAATCCAGTAGCACAGAATACACTTATAAAACAACTTAAACAATATGGACATTAAATCATTCAGTAGATTGAAAAATAAATCAGCTACATTGTATCCTTAGATTAAATATTTAGTTCGTCATAAAACAGATTAACACAATGGGAAAAATTGAAATCCCAATCATAAACATTGTAATCCAAACATGAAACATTGTGAATCTTGAGTGCTTGCCTTTGAACTTGAACATGAACAGAGCAGGTAGAAGTCAGGAGCATTGGAAATGACTCTGCAACTCATTGTCTACGCTTGCTTCTAGTTTTTCCCTCCGCCCTAACAAAAAGAGTTCTTTTCTACTTGCAAATCGAATCAATGTATAGACACACAGATTGAGGGTTTTTTCGTTCAATTAGTTGACTCAAAACCTGTATTTCTGACTTTAATGTCTATAGTCTCTCCCTGATTCTCTAGCTTCAATGGTTGACACTTGAATACATAAATCTGCTCCCAAGATGCTTTACAAGCTATAGGTTGACCGCCATAAATTCTTTCTTTAGGAACCTGCTTATTTCCTTCGAAATTTTCTTGATCCTTGAGAAATGCTCGAGTGTGATTTTCATGTGTGAATCTCCTTCCTAATTCACTTGCAACTTGACTAAATTGGCTTTGTCAAGCAATATCTTCGTAGTCATTACTGGTGATTTTCCACGAGTAAAATTCACAAGGAAAATTCGTCATGTACAAACATGGGCCTGGACCGCTTGCAACACACATGCGCACGTCATTAGCTTCTAAGCGTAGGCCACTCGTGCAGCCGGCACGCCTGCGCCCAGACTCGACCCCTTCACGTGGGCAACATGCTTGTGTCTTCTTCTAGCACACACACGCTGGTGTGGGTTGTCAGCCTGCAGCTATGGTCTGAGGTCAAATTACCAAAACCCCTCATATTTGTAGAAATTACATTTTGCCCCAAAAACTGATGTTTTAATCCTTCTCTTTAAATTCTACATAAAACATTCAGAAAAACATCAAAACAATCACATTTCACTTGAGTCTTCATTACAAAAGCAATGGTTAAGAATATAAAATCGTGCTTAATTTTAGCACGATCACAATTACCACACAAATCACATAAATATGTATATATCTATCATATACAATTCATGTTATCCTATTTTAGGTTTGACACATGACTATTTTTGTTGATAGCATTCGTGGTTCCAAATCATTTAACTAGTGGATAATTAATTCAAAAGCATTAAACATAAAATAGAACATAATACAATAATGAGAAATTAATTAAAAACTATATTATATAGGTGAGTTTTATGGTTTAAGGCTACATCATAAACCAAGATCTTGGATTTAGTTCATCATCATAATACAATTAAAATAACTAAAGCACGAATTAAACAACATAATTAAATTGATAAAAATTAAGTACAAAGAAAATCTCATTAAAGAAGCTTGATCCCTTTGTCTCCAAGGTTGGATTTCGCCTTTCCGACTCAACTCTCTATATGTTACGATCCTTGCTTCTCCCTCTTGTTGATGATGACTTGCGTTGTTGCTCAAAAATCGTGATTGAGGTCAAAGCCCTCAACCCATGTTTCTCTCCTCTTATATCTCTCTCTTTCTAGTTATGTGTTGAACTGAATGGAGAACACAACTATTTATATATGCAAAAGGTTTGGTAAAAGGCATGAGAAATCGGAGCATTTAATATTGCATTTAATGCATGAACAGAACTAGAAATCGGCCAAAATTGGTGGTTGTTGCTTGTGGTTGTCGCTTGTAACTCGTTCACAACCTGCATCTCCAAGCTACGACAACAATGTAGGTTGTGGTTGTCAGTTCTCTTCAAGCACCTTTAAGTAGCAACTCTTAATACTGGTTGTTGACCCTGCTTATTCTCCTACATCACCAAGCTACGACTAATCACTGTTTATTAACAATGTTTGCATTTTTAATTTATTCCTACAACTATGACTTGCAACTAATTAATGCTTCCTTTTCGATTAGGATTTGATTGGCTAATTTCATAATCAACCCCTTAAATATCTCCAATATTTGTAATTTAGCCCTTAACTTTAATACCTCCTCGTGAGTCACCCCTGAGCTGAAATAGTACAAGTCCATACTGTGGTGGCTCCATCCAAGTAGCCCAATGGAATCAATAGAATGCTACGGTCTCAGGTCGATCCCTTCGCTACCACTATAGATTTCGAAAAAAAATTTCATTTATTGTCGTTTCAACACCGTTGTTACACTACGAGCTCTACAGGCCAGATCTCAAGTTTTCTCTACTGAAATTTAATTTCGAAAATCTGTCAATTCATTCTTTTCTTCTTAAAACTAACTTGCTCCATATTATTGCACAGTTGCCCCCAATAAATCACCGAATTACTCAACAACACACCTTCCACAACTCACCTGAATAAAATAATATAAAATCATTAAATAACTAATATGATTTACTCGAACATTCATCACAAATGCTAGGTAATTAGGTATAAAACAATGGTATTATTTAGCATTATCAGATTCCTTACATTACTTCTCCAATTTGTTAGCCCAAAAACTATCCAATTTTCTTGGTCAAACAAAACAAAGGTACACTATGAATTTGAACCCAAAATTCCACTTTATCAAAATCTATCCTTTCCCTCTTCCTAAACCTGAATGGTTCTTCCAACACTATTACAACCTTGTCAAATGTCTAATGACTCCCACAAAACCCTTCTCTGATTAACTTGGTTTAGAAGTGAAAAACAACAATGTTATCACTCACCATTTCTACATTAACTTTTTTTATGGTCAGCCATATTTGCGGTAAGATGGCTTTAAAAGTTTTCTTGTTCACTAACTTATTGGTTAGCACTGTGCTTGCTAAACATAAATCAAGTAGATTTTCATCATACACTTGCAATTGCTTTTTTAAGATTGCAACCGATTTGTTCTATTCCGCTAGTGAAAGTGAATCACACAAATTTGCTGAATTGTCCGTGTTCAAAGTAGTAGCACACACTAATCAAAGAAAGATTAGATAATAAGAAGAAAAAACTACATTCATCTAGAAATGAGAACTGATCTAGAAACCTAGTAGCTACTTTTACCTAATCAATTTCCTGAGAATAAAAAACTAAAGGAAGACTTGAAAAAAAATTATAATTAAAAAAAAAAAAAAAAGTTCTTAGTATTAGTGACCAAGATTAAGGAGCCTTATTAAAAATGAGCAAACTCGTTAATTTTACTAAATCTGTCCCAAAGTCAATGTAATTTTATTAAGGTGTATTTATAATTTGACTACCAATGTTTGATCATAATTTGAATGCCTCTCCTAAGTTTCGTAATTAGCCATTTACCTCTTTAAAGTTTAATTAAATAAAGAATAAACCCCCCACCGTTACGAATTCCATCCATTGCCATTAAAGGTGGAAGGGTAAAATGCTAAATTGAGGTGATAAATTAATAAAAAATAGTATAAAAAGTCAAAAAAAATAAAATTTTATTTACTTAAAAGAACAATAAAAAAATTATCGATCTCCCTAGTCTAAATGGATAGTGGAGATCAAATTAAAAATTAATTTGATATAAAAAAATTTAAAAAACAAAAAACAAAAACAAAAACACACACTTTCTCTCTTCACAACTCTCTCTCTCTATCTTCGGCTTCATCTACCACTTCATCAATGGAATTTTGCTGACAACAACTTCATTGGTGACAACCCATTTGGTTTTTGGTGGTGGTGGGGGTGGATAGGTGGGTTTGGTGTGTTGGTGGTTTTTGGGTTGATGTTGGTGGCCATCCGAATATGTTTGATGGGTGAGGTATGGTAGGTGTTTGTAACACCCTCCACCAGATTCCCATTCAGATTTTTTTTTCGAGAATCTAGCAGAGTTTCTTCTGTTTTTCTGAAAAACCCCAAATTATAAAACCTACAATTTCAAATTCAAAACTTCTAAAATATATTCATTTTCTCAACTACCCTTTCGGACCCTCTGTCCGACTCAAAATCACTTCACCACACATCTTTTATGAAATCACATATTTATTGAAAAGTCACAATAATGAAAGTAAACGCAAAATAAAAGAAGAGCGATAACTCTCTTACAAACAATTTTACAATACTAAACATTTTTCTTCACTTTATATATCTTATCATTTACAAAATTTTATGTATACCAATACATATACATATATACATATGTTCGTCTCAATGCATTTTAACACAAATATATACATATCAGAAGAATAACTACCCAAAATGAAAATGAATGTGACTCGCTGGAAGTACTACCAATATCTCCTCAGTCTTTATCTACAATGGACCGTTCGACAATTTACGCGTTGTAAATCCAACGCGATAAGGATTTTTACTTAGTGGGTTTTACACAGATTTTAAATTCAACTTCTCTCAAAAATACAAGATTGTAAAATAAAATTTCACAGTTCTCAAATTTTTATAATAAATCATAAAGAAATCGATTTACTAGTAAACATACACACATAAAATACATAAAAGTCATTTCTCAAGTATGACCTTACAAATCAAATTTCACCATTTTCAAATATTTGCAATAAAACACAATAAAATTTAATAACTAACAAATACATACAATCATTTGTACCAGACCATTTTTTCATACATAAATACACAACTTTCCCATAACATTTTCTCAAAATACAAGTTGTAAATCACTATTTCACAATTTTCTAACTTTTACAAATAAATTTGTAAGGAAATCAAATTACTCTTCAATGCACACATAAAACACAAATATTTCAATTTTCAAACATATCAACACGATTTTCTTTCATAATGTTCAGCGCCCTTCATAAACACTAGCACGATACTATGGACTGGAAAACGGGTTCTTCGGCATCGGACACTCAGTAACTACCCGCCGGATCTCATTTCACATATCACATAAATTCTAGAACCGGATACTTGGTGCCTTGCAAGGTCCATAAATCTAGTATCAATATATATAAGCAAATTGGTGCAGTACTACTAATATCACCTTATTGGCATGCCAAATTCTCCAGCATTGGACACTTGGTGACTACCCGCCTAATCATATGTTATATAACATATGAATGCTAGGACTAGACATTCCGTGCCTCTTAAGGTCCAAAATTCACAATCTTTGTATCAACAACGCAGCGCAGTACTGCTAATATTTCCCTATTGACATACCAATTTCCAATCCCCACCTACTAATGTTCAGGTTTACTAGGACTCTTATAAATTTTATAAATTACCAATAATTTAGTAAAACAACCATTTCCGTTTCCAAATAAAAGTTTCATTAGAAACATAACGTACAAATTTTCAATCACGTTTTTCCTCGTTTCATCAAAATATCAAACGTACATCATCAAGCATCATTTTACATGCCATTATTCATCAAAATTAGTCAAATATCACATTGCCCTTCACCTTACTAGTATACGGTCAAGGCACTAAACTTGTCCATTTCTTTTCGATTCTTTTTCATTTTTATTCGAAAGTCATTAAAATCACATTCAAACAATATTTTATCACAGTTTATCAAAATAATTTCACAACAATCTTTAAGCATAAAACATAAAATCATTTTAAAAAGTCCACTCACTTTGCCTAATTGCTTCCTTTCTCAATTCTTTTATGAATATTTATATAATTCTGAATAAATAATTTTCTCAAAAGTGAAATCAATATTCTCTTTCAAAGCATAAAATCATATTACTTAAAACATTCTGAAATCTTTCTAATAATAACTCAAACTGAAAACATAAATTTCTTTCCGGAATTTCTGATAAGTATATATATATATATATATATACAAATTCGTAATAAACTTTTATTTCAATCATAAAACATAATTTATAATTTATAAAATCAATTAACTAAACAAATAATTTATTTCATTTACATAATAAAAGTTGAAATGTAAATAAACATAATTCAATCAATTTAATGAAAATAAAGTTATCCACTCACATAACTCATTTATTTGGATCTAAAACGAACTCCTATTTGATTTTCTCATCATTTTGGATCCACCCTAAAATCATATAAAACTTAATTTATAACTTATCGAAAAATAAACTATTTTTTTTTCTAGAATCCAAATCTTATTAAAATAAACTTACTTATCTGGATAATCGAACACCCAAGATATTTTTCTTTTCTTTCTCCTTCCCTCTCTTCTCCTTATTTTTCTTCTACCATTTCCTTTTCAACTTCACCATGTCTGTTTGCTTTTTCTCCCTTCTTTTTTTTTTCTCCTTTGTTCGGCAGAACAGCTTCTATGTTTTTCTTTTTTTTTTCCTACTACTTGCCCGGTTCTGCTCTTCTAATGTCATTTTTTTTAGTCTCTAGTTGCACCTATATATATACACATGCAAGAGACAGAAAAAAACCACCGCCTCAAGTCCCTCACATCTCAACCACTTCTTTTTCTTTTTCAATTTTATTTTATTTTATTATTAATTTTTCCTTCTCACCTGGCATCCCCCTTTTTACTTTGAAAATCTATACATATATATACATTTGTGTGTTTTTTTTTAACAATTATATATATATATATATATATTTGAATGGACCCCACCACCTTATATTATTATTATTATAATATTTATTATTGTTTAAAATGAAACTCTCCCACCGTATTACTTTTGCAATATATGTAAATTTTCACTTTTACCCCTATGGTCTTTTTCCTTTTAATCCAATCTTCTTAATTTCTTTTAAAAATATCATCTAAAAGGATATTTATCCACAAACTTCTGCACTTCTAAGACTTGAACCAGACTAAATCAATAACAATAAATTGGATTTCAGTTAATCTCTTGGGTCCAATTAGATTGGTGCCTTACAGTTCTCCTTGAACCGAATGCATTTTCTTTTTATTTGACTTTTTCAGAATGCCTAAATTTAGCTTTTTCAGGATTTTTTTTCTTTTTTTTTCGAAATCCTTTCAAAATTTACCGGGGTCTATATTCAGACTTCCTACTTACTCCTAGTAACCTTGGTGACTCTTAAAAGTCATTTCATGTCCCTTTTTGGCTCTCCGTAAATGCACTAAATCTCCTTTGGTGATTTCCGGATTGATTCCATTTCAATCCTAATCTCCTTTGAAAGTATCGTTTGAGGTTCTAAAATATTTCTTGAGCATTTTAATATTCATTTTGACACTTCTCTAAATTTTTAAAATTTTTCGAAAATCCTTCCGAATTTCTGATCGGATCTGGAAACGACTCTATTTTACCTCAAACTGACTCCTTTTCAATCCGTTTCAATTTCCGTTAATTCTAATATAATTTTTCAAAAATTTTAATATACGAGATCCATTTTTCGAAAGTTTCTATTCACGCAGATCCTTTTCGTTCGAAAACACTATTTACTCCGAAAATATTATTCATCCGGATATATTTTTGTTTCTCTTAAATAGAGAAAATTCAGGGCGTTACAATATTTAATGTTAATGGTGATGGTGGTGGTGGTGGTAGGTAGGTAGATAGGTTTGGTGGGTGAGTGGTTTCTAGATGTGGTGGATGCATTTGATGGGTGGTTGTGGATAGGTGTTTGATGCTGGTTGTCGTCCATGCTTGCTGTCTATAGGTAGGTTCTTTTTCTTCTTCTTCACTTATTCTCTCCTTCTTTTTCTTCCTCTTCGATTATTCTTTTTTTTTCTTCTCTTCTTCTTCGTCTTCTCAAACCCAAAACTCTAGGTTCGAATCTAACCTAGGTTCTAAGTTTGAATCGAACCCAGAAACTAGGTTTGATCGAACCCAGTTTCTAGGCTCAAGAAGAATAAAAAAAGGAATAAGAGGAGAAGATGAGAAAAAGAAGAAAAAGTTTGTGTTTGTGGGCGGTTTGATTTTTTTTTTCTTCATAGGTGAAGAACATAATTTCTATGAAGTTGTTGAATATGGTTAGCTTGAACTGGGTTGAATTTTTTTTTTTTTTTTTTAAATGATTTTTTTGATGAGATTAGAATGAGAAGAAGAATGAGATGTGTTTAAGTTTCTGGGTTCATATCCTAGATATAAAGATGTTGAATGTCAACTTGAAGATCTATGTTCATAACTCAAACCTTCAATTGATTTTTTTTTTTTAATATTTTTATGCAATAATTCATTTTTTCATAATTTTTTAAATTCTTCGATCACTACCGTCCATCTTAGAGGTGGATGGTGGAGATCTGTTGTCTTTATTTTTAGTAAATTTTAAAAATTAATGTTTTAAACAAATAAAAATATTAAATTTTATTTTTAAATTAATCCTCACTATCCATTTTAAAGATAGATGATGAAGATATTCCTTTATAATTTAATTTTTTAATTTTGATTTTTTAATTTTATTTTAATTAAATTTATTTTTATTTTCAATTTTATTTTAGTTAAGTTTAAATCAGGAGTAACATAGTCATTTAGTGCTCTGGTCAACTTTTTAATGGAAAACTTAACGATGGGGGATGAAATGGCTATTTACGAAACTAAGGGACGCATTTTAGAATAGGATCAAATGTTGCGGGGATATTGTAAATATCCCTTTTATATAATTACCCTTCACCAATTCGAAATTTTATCCACATGTCATTTTCAAAAAATATTGCAAAATGAAAAAAAAAAAAAAAACTTGAAAATATTTCACTGGACAGAGCTCCTCACTAGATAATGCTCCATCTCCAACCAAACTTTTTCTTCTTCTTCCTTCTCCTCCTCCTCTTCCTTCCCTTGTACTTCTTTGTTCTCTAGTTTCTTCTTCCTTCTATCCTTCTTTCTTCTTTCTTCAACGCGGATCTTCTTTGCCAACGATAAACCATCATCTGAAGGGAAAAATCGATTTTGGATTTAATGCAGAAACGTGGATTTAAAAATTTTTCCAAATAAAAACATGTCCGATTGATACTAGTAATAATAATTTAATAATTAAATTAATAAGATCGAATCTTACCTTGCATAAATATTGAATTAATCCCTTTTGATTCACAAATTCTTCACCACTCGATCTTCCTTGCTATGACTCTTCATAAAAGAAACTATGTGTGGCACAATCTCGAAAAATCAAATCACGAAATCTTTTTATAAAAGATTATTATATATAAATCAAAAAACAATTTTCTTGTTTTCTTTTGAAATGTGGTAATATGGTGTTTTTAATAAATAGAAGTTTTTGGTTCAAGTAGCCAAAAATTCTCTCTTTTGTTATCAACATAAAACACCCTTTTTATAATGGTAAGTTAGAATTTTCCAATTTAACAAGGAATACAATTTTCTTTTTAAATTAGAAAACATAGTTCATATCCAATATGGAATCAAATTCCTTATTGATCTAGAACTTTTTACTTTTAATTTAATATAGAATCTAATTCTTATTAAAACTTCTTTAATTCAATTTAATATGGAATCTAATTCCAATTAAATTAACTTATTATTTCCATTAATTAAAAGAATTTTCATTTAATTAAATGATTCTAAATAATAAATAATTTAATGACACCATTTAAAATTAAATTCATAATCTCTACAGATAATTAAATAATTAACACTTAATTAAATAATTACATATATTTAAATAATCAAATTATTTAAATAATTCGTGAACATGTCCATGTGACATTAATAATTGGACAATCCAATTATATTCTTTCATTTATTTCTTTATATGGTTGTGAGCTAGCAAGGAGACCAAATGGACCTACAATTTGAGCTTCAATAATATCGGAATTATTAATTAAACTTTTTAATTTAATAATTCACTATTATTAACCTCAGAGTTACTCCACTAAAAACCCAAGGTTGCACTCGCAAGATTGTAGATGTTTTACACAATCTGAATTTTCAGTGTCCATTGATTTAATCATTTCATATGGTTCGATCCTCCACAAGTAGTTCATAATTAGAGTTAGGTTATTAAAGTCCGTTATACCTCTCTAATTATATCTTATTCCAATAAGTACCATTGATTCTCTAATGAACAATATATCCATAACAACTTATGAACTTGTCTTTCCATTGACTCATAAACAGAAAGTTGAACGCTCTTATTGTTCAAGACTCAAATCAACACTTTAAGGGAACTACTCATCTACTTGCAAGAAAGATAGATTCCACTATTGTGTAGAATGTTCCCAACCATTTATTAAATCACATCTCCAAAGTACGAAGTTTATTGATTGTAAATCTATAACAGTTTCACCCATGTAAATAAAAAAATATGACTCAACAAATAGGAATCCATAAAACACTCAAGATTAAGATCAATCCATATATAATCATCTAGTTGATAAATATGAATTTCTTTATTTAATGGATATTAATAAAAAATTTATTTTATCATGATCCAGTCCTATATAATCTCTATTATATAAGGTGCCTCCATTTTCATGTCACCACATGAACAATCTCGGATAAGATCATCGCATCAAATACAAAATGGACCGCAGCTGTAGATTTACTACAAGCAAAGTACTCAGTTTTGTTTGCTTTCTACGGACTCTTTAGATCACTGATCTCAAACTAAATCCTCTTGTATATAACACTTATATACTTAGTTTGAAACTACATAAGTAATCATGGATGCTACATGAGATTTGTATGAAACAAACATTTCATAAATGTACATAAAATTTAATAAACATATTTTATTTATTATTTATTTAAACGTTTACAAATTACAATCTCTTAGGACACAAACCCTAACATCATCAATAGTACTTTTTTCTTCTTCCTTCCTCCTCCCTTTTCTTCTTTTGTTTTTGTTTTTTATTCTATTCTTGTTATTCTTCTTCTCCAATTCTGAAGAATTTCTTATCGGAAAAGGTTTATGAATCTATAGGCACATAAGAGCGTTAGCTATAGAAGAGACACTTGTCGTTAAATAATATAATTTTCGATGAAAAATTCACCAGAAAAGATTAAAAAAAAAAAAAAAAGGAAGAAGAATGGAGGAAAAGAAAGAAAGAGGAAAAAGAAAGAAAGGAAGAAGAAAAGTGTTGGTGGAGAAGCGTCAGCAAGGTTGTTGGAGATGGAAACAAAAAAATGGAGGTTGAAAATAAAGGTTAATGGGGATAGAGGTTGGATAAATAGATTTTTTTTCTTTTTGTAATTTTGTTTTGTTAATAAAAAATTATAATTATCAATTTTATTTATTTAGAACAACAAAAAAGTTATGAAGTTGGATCGTTTTTATTGAGAGGATTTTTTTTTTTTTGGTCAATTTTAGTTGTTTTCTTAAAAAAAAAAAATGTCATTTATAGTTTGTGACTACTTAGTTTCGAAATGATCCAAGACTAAGAGATGGGTATAAAACTTAGGATCTGACCCAAACCGATCTGAGTGTATTCAGTTTGGTTCACATGTTTTATTGAAAGGTGTTCAGTTCACAACCTAGGAAAACCAAATGTTTTTTTATATCGATTCGGTTGTAGGCATCCAGAACTAAAATGACCCGAGAAACCAACCTTTTAAGAGCACATGCCTAATTTCAACCCGTTATAAATTTCAACCCTAATCAGATCCCTATTTTGATCATCTTCTTCTTCTTTTTCTAATTAGATCCCCATTTTGATCCTCTTCTTCTTCTTCTTCTTCTTTTAATCAGATCCCCATTTTGATATTTTTTCTTCTTCTTATTCAGATTAAATCGCACTACCAAATCTGACTACCGCTCTTCTGTCTTCTTGTTCTTGTTCTTCTTCTTTTCTCATGCTTCTTCTTGTTGTTCTTCTTCTTCTTCGTTGCAGATTAAATCGCACTATCCAATCTGACCACCCTTCTTCGGTCTTCTTGTTCTTCTTTTTTGTCTCAAATTAAATTGCACCACCAAGCCTAAGGTGATTATCCCTCTCTAGACTCCCTTTTTTTTTTTTTGGTTTCTATTTCATGTGTTTGTAGAGTTAGTTTCTTTGACTCAATAGTTTTGGTTTGGCTGAGTTACTATTGATGTTATCTGAAGCTAAGAAAGTTGTTGAAATTAGCTAACAGTTTGGTCAATTGAAAGGTAGAATCGAGGGAACTCAATCGAACAGAATTGAACCAAACTAAGGGAGTTCGGTTTCAATCAATTCCACCTCCCAATTTCTCCAATTCAGCTCGATTCCAATAGGAACTGAATTGAATACCCTTTTGCCCACCCTTATCCAAAACCATTAGAAATTAAAAAAAAAAAAAAATCAAAGTCAAACCTTCTCCAATACAAACACCAATTCTCATGCACTCTCACATGCCCTATAAAGTTCCTCCATACACCCTTACTATAACCATGTGCATATGTGTACATGTAGCTTTTATGATCAAGGCTCAAGTTCTTATATATATATATATATATAGAGAGAGAGAGAGAGAGAGAGAGAGAGAGAGAATGTGTGTGTGTGTATGTCTCCTAACTTTTTAAAGTTAGAACGAACTAATCAAATGCATTTATTGCATTTTCTATCCTAAAACAAATTCTCTCTTCTATTTAATTCAAATACAATGGATCAATTTGATTGGTTCATCCTAACTTTTAAAAAGTTAGAAGACACTAATGGTAGAATTACTATATATATAATTATCATCATCATCATAAGTGAAATCTTTGTTTTAATTAACGATACGAGAGATTGACCACTTTGTCGATGCATTATATATCTTCTGTTGCATTTACTTTTGTTAGTCAACGCTTCTTTATTTGCAGCATTATGTTTTGTCAAGCCATCCACGGACAAGATGTTGCCTTCAAGTTTTCAAGTTGTGGTTGGTTTGGCTCTTCTACACGCCACATGTATAAGATATGCTTTTACTTAGGATTTATTGGATATCCATGTCATGAATGTTAAAATATGCTAATAATTTATATGTACTTTTATCCAGTTACAGAGGTTGATGAATGTCATAGATCTCCTTCAATGTCTCACTTTCTATTTCACTTTCAATTCTTCACGTAATTACATAGCGTGTGAAATATCACCTTTAAAATTAATCTGCAACTTTAAAACTTTTCAAGAAAGTCACAGGAAAATTTGGCTAAATGGAAATACACACAATTACCTTACAAATCTACCGCTATAAATCAAGGTGGGCATTTTCAGATTCAGATTGAGTTGGGTTGAAAATTTCTCAATCCAATATTTTCAACCCAACTCAACCCAATAATAATCGGGTTGGTTTGGATTAGGTTGAACAGATTGGATTTAATCCACCATAAAACCATAAAAAGTTTAGTTGATAACTTTTATAGTCTTAGTAATTTGATTACCAATAAAACAAGTACAAATAAATATTTAATTATTCAAAATAAAAAATTCAATCTAACACAAAAATTATTCTTGATCTTCATCCTTAGCAAATGCTCTTCTAGAAGAAGAATAAAATCTTAGATTTTGAATTACGGATGGGTATTTGTCGGCTTGGATTGGGTTGCATTTAAAATTTTTCAACCCAACTTAATCTAATTTAATTTTCAACTCAATCCATCTCAATTTTTTTAAAATTAAGCCAACCCAACCTAACAAAAAATGATCGGGTTAGGTTTGTCGGGTTGGGTTGGGGATGACCATCCCTACTATAAATTTTTTTCTATTTTTTAGAAAATTTCCAAAAATGTAGATAAATATGTAAGGTTGGAGTTGGATGCAAACCTTAAATATATATATATATATGTATATATATATATATATATATATATCTTCTATGGTTATTGACTCCTAACTTTAAAAAATTAAATAAACTAATCAAATTCAACAATTGCATTCTCTCTTCCAAAATAAATTCTTTCTTCAATTTAATTTAAATGTAATGAATGAATTTAATTGATTCGTCCTAACTTTTAATGTTATGAGACACTGATCATAGAATTTTTTTTTTTTTTTTTTTTGGTGTACACACACACATATATATAAGGGTCCCCTTGTGGGTACACTTGGGTATGCATACACTTGATTAAAATATATATATGTGTGATTAGGTGCTAAAATATATTATTGTAATTTGTTATATATGATTACAACTAAATATATTTGATTATAATCAGTAACTATGATTACAATAAGTAAATGTGATCATATTTACTAATTGTAATCACACATATTTAATTATAATTATATATAATAAATTACAGTCATACATTTTATAATGCAATCATACTTTTTTTTGTGTCAAGTATATATATATATATATACTCAAGTGTATGTTAGAATGTGTCATATATGTATGGTTTTTATAATCATGTATACTTGATTTTAGAAAGTAAGAGCTAACTAATCAAATTCATTCATTGTATTCTTTCTCTTAAAGCAAATTCTTTCTTCTATTTAATTCAAATGCAATGAATAAATTTGATTGGTTAGTCGTTACTTTTTAAAATCAGGTATACTTGATTATAAAAGCATTATATATAATAGTATTAACCATTTGAATTATAAGTTAATGTCCCTATGAATATACTTAAGGACTAATTATATCAATGCTTGCAACATCTCTTAGTGGTTTCAGTCAGGACTCTAGTTGTAAAATATGTATATAAATACCACTTAGAGTAGAATCACTTGAATCAAGGTCATTACCAGGCTCTTTATCACTAAGCCACATTAGGTGATTTTATATAAGATCTTTATATCTAATATTTGGTTTGTCTTGTATAATTTTAAAAGTCAATTTCATCTTGATAGTTTTATATATA
Organism: Litchi chinensis; assembly: GCA_019925255.1. Classification (NCBI taxonomy): domain Eukaryota; kingdom Viridiplantae; phylum Streptophyta; class Magnoliopsida; order Sapindales; family Sapindaceae; genus Litchi; species Litchi chinensis. Next base: position 8,530,851 of record CM034467.1, read on the forward strand.
TATAAAGGTATTAATGAAAGTTTCAAATTCATGAAAGTCTTTAAACTTGACCAAGGTCAATCTAATTGTGCAAGTTTGATCTGACAGTATGATCCTCATATGAACCATCAAATTAGAAAGATTTTTGAAAATCAATGTAATCTTGACAAATCTTTGGACTTGTAAAAACACGCACTGTTTACTTTTTCTAAGCTTTTGAGGACAAAGACTAATGCCTAATATTTTGTCGACCTGAACAAATCACAATGGCGGTTCTTGTTTTCTTTTTTCTTGTTCATCTATTTTCACTATGTTCTGGTTAGTTTTCAACCACTATCACAAGACGCGGCTGCGTTTCTCTGCATCCCACTTTTGTACTTTTAAGACCAAACCCCATAATGATGATATTAAAATCAATGTTGCCCAATCCACGTTCATGTGTTTATTTTTTTCTTATTCGTCTACATTATTATAATTTAAAGGAAAGAAAGTGATATCAAATTTGCATGCTTTGGCATGTTCAGAGTTTCTACTCTTTTAAGTGCTTGAATAATGAGCACCTATACCATTTATTTCTTTATTTAAAAATAGACCTATACTTGAAAGCTCATAATTATTAATACAGATAAACTTTCAAACTAATTTTGGATTTGAAATTAAACATCTATATAAGAATGTGTATTTGAAACATAATTTAATTGGTGATGAGATATTCGAAAGACATACTAATGAGATTGTGTAATTGAGTTCTAAAGTATATACATGATTACTGTCTAATAAGACTGTATTTTTTAATTATGTTGCTCTCTTCTAAACTTGACCTCAGTGGTTATTGAACGTCCAACTTTTTGAAGCATAAGAGTTACACAACCACCTATGATAAAAGGTGTTGTATAACCTCTATTCCAATTGATGTTAGTGTAATAACAATAATAATTTACTAAAAAAAAAGGGGGTATAATAGGTTCAGAAAACATAAGTTAATAAAAGCTTAACCGAAGCAATAGATCTATAGTTGTACAACTAAATGGGCCCAATATTGGAAACTACTACATTGGCCCACTTTCATAGGATGCTTATTTTTGTGTGTTGAAGGATCACCCATTATATAGAAGGGTTTTCATAAAAAATGATCTTTATTTGATGACCCTTTGGGAAATTACCCTTTCTTTTTCAGATCTTTCCTTATGGACATTTTTTGGACAAAAATATCCTTGATTACAATGTTAATTACCACTTACCCACCCCTTTTCAGATTCATCACTCTCTCTGCCAAATTTTCCCTCTCATTCTCTCAAGCTGAATTTTCAAAATTTTTCTCTCATTCTCTACCAAAACTTGGGCGACGGGCCTCTCCTCCCTCTCCTCTTCTTCTTCTTCTTCCTCTTCTTCTTCTTCTTCTTTCTTCTTCTTCTTTCTTTTTTTTTTCCTGCCTTGGTTCTGGTCGGCGACGAATGCAGGTTCGTCGCCAACCAGAACCATCGCTGGTTCTGGGTCGCGAACCCAGAACCAGATTTCTTTTTTATTTTTTATTTTTTTTGTGTTTGTTTGTTAATTATTGATTTGATAATGTTATTGTTGTTGTGGGAGATGATGATGTTGATGAATTAGATTGATGATGTTGATGAATTGTGGTTGATGATGTTGATGAATTGTGGGAGATTATGAATTTTGATATTGAATGAATGGGAGGGGTAATTTTGTTCAAAAAATAATAATAAGGTCCGTTTTGATAATTCAGAAAACTAGAAGTCTATTCTGTAATTTTTAAAAATACTTTTAAGGGCGCTTCTTGGATAAGAAGCGCCCTCTATTTTAAATTTGATAATTATGAAATAACCCCAAAAATTTATTTAATTATGAATTTCATCCTGAATTTTCAATTAAGGTTGGGAATCTCAACCTCGAGGTTGGGATTCCCAATCTGAAAGTTAGGATTGATAGGGAATCCTAACCTTGAGGTTGGGATTATGGATTTTGATATTGAAGAAATGGGAGGGGTAATTTTGTTCAAAAAATAATAATAAGGTTAGGTTTGATAATTCAAAAAAATAAAAGTGCAATTTTGTAATTTTAGAAAATATCTTTAAGGGCGCTTCTTACCCAAGAAGCGCCCTCTATTCTAAATTTAATAATTACGAAACAACCCTAAAAATTTGTTTAATTACGAAATATATATAATTGAACATTTAGGTTGACATTTTCAACCTCCAGGTTGGGAGTTCCAACCTTGATTCAATATTCATATTTGAAATTCCCAACCTCGGGGTTGAGATCCCAACCTGTAGATTAGGATTGATTTAAAAAATTACTCATTAAGGGCGTTTTTGTCCTTTCAGTGCTTTTATTAATAAAAAATAAAAAAGTTACTTTTGAGGATGGCTTCCCAAAAAGCGTCATTTTCTCAATTTTCTCTATATAGAAAATGAATGCATTTATATATTATCTAAAAAAAAAGAGTGTATTTATACGTATTTATAAATATAATTCGACTTCTAATTTCAACATCAATCACCCCATGCATTTACTCAGAATCAAAGGGTTGTGAAGAATAAATAGATGAATTAAAGGTAAAATTTTCATTTTCAAACCAAATTAGAGCTTTGAAGAACACAGGAGATGCATTAAGCATCGCTGTTCCTTGTCGCCCCTTTAAGACCAAATTTTATTTCTGGATAACCCAACACTCATCCTTATATTATCTTTGAATTTCATTTACACAAGCAAGGACATATTGGATGTCAAACGAAACCCAATCCATGAGAACACTGCCCAACCCTACTTTGAATTTGGACAAAGTAGGGTTAATTACCCTTAATTCTAGGTTTACTAGTCAATTTTTATAATTTTTATTTTAATTAGCTTTATTTTTATTTGTAACGGGAAAATGGTCTCTGCCTTGAAAATAAGATTTAATTGAATTAATTTTTAATTTCTCAAAGTTGCATGGACGCCCAATGTTAAGCCCAATTGTTTATTCTATTGGACCCAAGATGCAAAGCAAATGTTTAGTTGGCCATATCATATTGCATGGGATTATATGTGCATTGCACGTGTTGAAGAGAATTAAGTCATGCTTGTGGATGACATACAAAAGAAAAGACAAGGGATGAGGCGGCTGGAACAAAATGGAAAAGAGTGGACATGTGTGGTGGCCCGTCTCTTGCACAAGAAAGTGAAAGAAGAATATTTGGATGAGCTTGGCGATGCAGGAGCTTTCTTGGAATAGAAACATAGTGGTGGAATTATATGTGTATTGCACGTGTTTAAGAGAATTAAGTCATGCTTGTGGATGACATATAAAAGAAAAGGCAAGGGAGGAGGCGGCTGGAACAAAATGAAAAAGAGTGGACATGTGTGGTGGCCCGTCTTTTGCACAAGAAAGTGGAAGAAGAATATTTGGATGAGCTTGGTGATGCAGGAGCTTTCTCGGAATAGAAGCATAGTGGTGGAACCTTGAAGAAAAGTAATTTTTGGGGAATACTTGCAGCCAGCATTTTTCCAACACACACCCACCAATTTTGGAGATGAAATCTGGAGCTAAAAATTGCAGATCTCTCTTCATGGCTGGTCCAGTTTCCTCATTTGAGTTTCCATCTGAAGCATTTCCTTCTAATTTGTTTGTATTAGGGCTTGGATACAACCATTAATGTAGTAATTTTATAATTATTTACTCATGATTCCAAATAGTGTTTCAAAACTCAACCGAATTCTTAGCGAGTACTCATGCAGATCCTAGAACCCCAGATCGAGGGTCTTGCTCAGGCAAAGTGAGCACTCATTTGAGTTGGCTGAGCGACCAACTCGGCCCACTTGGCCTAATTTGCCCATGCTCTTTTTTTTTTTTTTTTTTCAAATCTACGACATGAAAATGACATCATTTAAATTAGCCTAAAATAGCGTCATTTAGGTGTGCCCAAAACGATGTCGTTTTGGTGTGCAGAAGGCAAGTTTCACTTTTCAATTCTTCTCACTTCTTCGAAACCCTTCTCAATGCTTCTCTATTGCTCGTCATCTATCATGTTGTCGCCATCGTGCCGTCGTCGTCGCCGCTCTAGTGAGGTTTTGTTTTTCAATTTACCTTTTTTTTTCCTTTTGCTTTTAACACTCTTTTATAATTTTTTAGCTAAATTTATTTAGGACACAAATTTGTAAGCACTAGGAGCTTATATTTCATTGTGTTAGTTTTTAAGTAGTGATGGAAATTTTTGATTTTTTTTTTTTCCTTTTAAATGTTTAGCAAGTTTGACCAGTGGTCAATGGATTGACTGTTGATCGATGGTCAAACCGAGTATTCTTCAAATAACTAAGAACTCACTACTTGCTACCTCGTTGGTTAAGTAGTGAGTTGCAAGTTCTAAAACCATGATTTCAATATCTATGATACTTTAAACATCGAAAGATTCTTACTTTTTTAGTATCAATCAACTATTTCTCTTCACCAATTATGTCATGTATATTTAGTTGTCTAGATTATTTGTTTGATAGTATCCAACTTGTCATGTTTAGGAAAAAAATATCATTTACTTTATGTTTTTCAATTTAATTGGACAGACAGAATGTTTAGGATTTATGCATTTAGGCCAAGAGGAATCATATATTGATGGTTTACAATAAGCTTAAATTATTTTAATCTTCACAAAAGCAATGGATTAGTTTCTTATTTGCTTTTGAAATATTGGAATTAGTAGGTAAATATTCTTTAAAATTATTATATATGGTGGTGGTTCCAGTTCCCTTATAGATTTTATTTTTACTGTTTCAAATTAAGTATCCTTGTATTTTATTATCATAGTTTTAAATTTTATTTGTCTTTCCTTACATGAAATAAATTTTAATTTATTTTTGACACTCAGTTAGTTAACTAGATTAGAATTTTTATTAATGAATAATGCTACACTTTCCAAAAATTTATCTAAAAATTTTATCCAAATGATGTGGCAAGTTGATTTATAACTACCACATTAATTAGTTTAGATTTTAACTTTCATTTTTCAAACAATCCTTATGGGATTGATCTCAAATGCATATAATTTATTTTACAATAAACTCGTGTGCTTGCAAGTAATTAAAATTTGCAAAATATGGGTGAATAGGCTCATATATATCCCCTTGAATTCTTCATAAGAATGATAAGGATTCGAAACCATTTTAGTAAGAGATGGTCCGATTATCAACTTTCCTTTGGAATGTGTAATACATATATTTTTATTAAATAGAAGTATCCTTTGGTTTCTTAAATAATGCCCTGATGAATTTTCAATGATGATACATATGATTGTGGATCTTGGATGACAAAGACGATCATGCCTATGAGTAATTATTTTCGGACTTGAGAACTTTTTTTTTTTTTTTTTTTTGAAAATGGATATGATGAGAACTTCTAGTTATACATACATACATACATATATATATATATATATATATATAATCCAAAGGAGAAAATATGTAGCTTTTTTATAATGAGCCTTTAGCATAAAATTATTAGATCTAATCAGTGGTAGACCTAAAAATCTATAGGGGGAATGACATTTTTATATAATAATTATAATATTATAAAACTAAACTATGTAAAGTTTCTTTACAATGTTTTTTTCAATTACTAGAAGAATGGTATATGAAATAAAAATAATTAAAATATATAACCAGTAAGAAATATGTAATTCACACCAATAATTATGAGTAAACTAAGGTCTATTAAAATTAAATAACACTATATATTTTATTCTTTAGTTCATATAAACATTATATAGTTTACGATAAGAAAAATAATTTGAAATGAGAATAATAATTTGTGAAGTAAAAATGTTTTAAATTTGAATTTGATATGGGAAAAGATTGAACCGTTAGTGTCTTTCAATAGGATTGAACCATGGTTGATTCTAAAGAGGAAAGCAAGCTCCAACCATCAACATCTTTTAATGTTTGCCATTGTATGTGGCATTTATTTATACAATATATTTAAGGGAAAATCCTAAAAAACTACATGAGTTTTGATAGATTATCCATTTTCCCCCATGTGGTTTCGTTTTTATCCAAAATCTCCTATCTGTTACAAAATTAACAGAAATTTTGAAGAAATAATAAAAATACACTTTTACCCCTCAAATTTTTAATTAAAAAATAAAATAATTATAAATAATAGTTTAACATAAAAAATATTTGAAAAAAAAAAATTGAGATCCAGATTGGATCTCCACCGTTCATCCAATTGGATGGACGGCGGAGATCCAATCTGGATCTCCACAGCCATTACATTATCACATCATCCAGACCACAACCATGAACATACCAACAACCATTACAATAAATCAGTAAACTCACAACCATCACAGATGAACAACAACAAATCAGTAAAGTTACATTGAACAACAATCAATCAATAAACCCACAAAGATTGAAAAAAGAAATCATCAACATCATCTGGGTTCGAAGCTAGATGAGGGTTCGTCTAATCTGGGTTCGAACCTAGAGGAGACAACCCAATCGTCTGGGTTAGAACCCAGATTAGAGTTCGTCTCATCTGGGTTCGAACCTAGACGACTGGGTTCAGCTGGGTTTAGCTGGGTTCGAACCCAGTCGAGGGTGAACCCAGATGAACCCTCGACTAGGTTCGAACCCAAATGAGGACGAATCCTCATATGGGTTTGAACCCAATCGAGGGTTCGTCTGGGTTTGAACCCAACCGAACCCAGTCGTCTGGGTTCAATCCTGATCTGAAAAAAAAAGAGGAGAGGAGATGGAGAGGGAGAGGGAGAGAAGGTGACGGCGATGTTAGAGAGAGACAAAGAGAGATGAAGAGGAGTCGACGTGGGAGAGATTGGTGGCGGATGTCTGGTGGAGGCGACAACGAGCGACGAGCACAGCGGTGAAGTTAGAGAGAGAGAGAGAGACCAATGATTTAGAGAGAGAGAGAGAGATAGATCGGTGAGGTAAGAGAGAGAGTGGTGAGTAACTAAAATTTTGATTTTTATTTAAAATATTTTTTTATTTTTTAATTTAATAAGAATATCTTTTATTTTTTTAATTTTATATTTAATATTATTTATTTATTTTAATTTTTCATATTTTAATTAATTAATATATATTTTTTAATTTTTTCACATTATCGCTTTTACCTTAGTCAAATGGTAACTTTTATGATCTAATCATCAATTTATTACCGTTTGGGGTATTACCATCCTTTCATACGTCTCCAGGGGGTATTTTGGATGTTTAATTAAAAGTCAGGCGGTATTTTGGATAAAAATATAACCATATGGGAGAAAATTGATAATCTATTAAAAGTCAGGGTTTTTTTTAGGATTATCCCCATTTTAATGATTGCAAAATGAGAAAAGCACAATTTTTTATGGGGCCAAAGGGGATCGAACTTAGGTGGATTCTGAAAAAACAAAGGAAGCTCTCCACCATCAATTGATTGAGGTAGCATTTATTTAATATTTAAAATATTTTAATGACCATATAGTAAACTTATCAATTTTTAAAAATTTTAGGATGAGCACGTGCCCCACCTGGGCTCTAACTAGGTCCGCCCATTGATCTAATGCATAACTATATTCAACATTATTATCAATATAATATCCATTATGTCATATATCTTTAAACTAAGCAAGTTTCTTCTTGATCTGTTATGACGTATAACATCATTGATATATAATTTGATATCCCAAGGTGATAAGGTTATGACTCTTTCAGAGCGGTCAATAGAATTGCTAGACCTAATACAGTTTTATTTTTATTTTAATCAAAGCCAAATTCAAAAAGTAATTCTGATGTTGAAGAATATCATATGTTATTGCACTGTCTCTCCTAGACATATATCACTATGCTTCTTCTCAACAATAAATAATTCTTTGTTTAGATCCATTATATATATATATATATATATAAGTGAAAAATACCAAAAATAACATTTTCAATAACATAAAATTCATTTTATAGCCACCAATTATCATAAATTCTACTTTAACCTCTCAAACAAATGAATTGCATTCCATACCCAAGATACCCAAATTGCCCCTGGCCTAAAATTACGAAATTGCCACTCGATTTCAAAATTAAAAAAAAAAACGGAAAGCCGAAATTACGGAAATACCCTTGCTATTTAACATATCTCGATCGGTGAGAATGGGTGACAAACACAACCCGACGAAAAACCAAACCCGGTGTCTGTCAAGCCACGAACCCCGACACTGACTTTGCACAGTGGCCGTCCATCTCACGCCTTCGCCGTCGCCGTCGCCGTCGCTCTGTAACCACTGCAAACCGCCGCCGAGCACGTCCTCCTACTCCATTGGTGAAGGTACGCCGATTCGTGTATCATTTTGAGACTTTTTGAATTTCTTGCCATTTTGTAGAGTTGGTTTGTGTTTTTAAAGGTTGGGTTAGGATGATTATGGTGAGATTGTGCTGCATTTGGTTAGGATATGGTTGGATTTGTACTGAAATTGCAGGTTTAGAAGAGTTGTAGTGTGAGAAGTCGATCGGTTTTTGTGAGGCACCCTAAACCGACGTCGGCTTATGTTGGATATCTTATACCGACGTCGGCTTATGTTGACAAACAAAAACCGATCAGCTTTATTTGATGGTTAGGGTCAGCTTGTGTTTGGAAACATAGGCCGACGTCGGTTCAAGTTGAAAATCGAATGCCAATTAGGCAGATGTTTGGAAAACGAAGACCGACGTCGGTTTACGTTGACAAACACATGCTGATTCGGGTTGGATGGGTAACGTAAGCCGACGTCGGTTCAAACACTTCAACATAATCCGATTCGGCTTACGTTGCGCAAACTTAGCCCGGCGTCGGTTTATATTAGCAATCAAGACCGACGTCAGTTATGTTGATAACTTAGCCCGGCGTCGGTTTATGTTTGCCCTCACAGACCGACGTCGGTTTTTGTGTCTATATATGAACCGATCAGTTTATTTTGTCAGTTTTTTTATTTATTTATTTTTGTTGCTTTTCTTCCTACAGATGCAATTCAATTATAGGTACCCGGTACAGCATGTGCCAGAAGGAACAAATGGGAGTACACATAATAGTATGAAGCCTATTGGTTATCTAAATGGATTTCTTTCACAGAGACAGCTTCTGGATAGGTTTAAAGCAGAGAGTTCGATCGCGTATTTTATAAAACAATGCGGTCAACAGTTGCTGACTACTCCCCTTATGCTGACCATTCTTGCTAGAGAGTTAGTAGATTATCCTAACTCACGCCCTGATGAGATGTGGTTTGAGATTGGGGGAAGACCATATAGGTTTGGAAAGCAGGAGTTCTTACTAGTGACAGGACTCCAGTTCGGGTATGTTGACTTACATGTCCTTAAGTGGAAGCAAACAAATGAGGATAGTCTCTTGTGGCGACTTTTTAAAGGAATATCGCCGAGATTGGCTGAAATTATGCAAATGTTAAGGGTCCGAGGGGAAGATATAAGCGATGAGGACATCTTGAAGTTGAGTAATATAATCATCGCTTATGATTTATTCTACGGCTTTGATGATCGGTCTAGGGTGGAAGATTATCTGTGGGTCTTGATAGAGGATCTTGATATGTGGAATAAGTTCCCCTTTGGTACAGTCGCCTATAGTAGGTTGATAGAGGGCCTTCATCGGGCGCTTGATGAGGATCGGCTTATGACTGGACGTAACATTAATTTGTATGGTTTTATTTGGGCATTTGAGGTACGATATTTAATATATTATCTTTCTAAATAATAAAAATTGTTTAGTGTTTATATACTAACTAATTGTTTATCAAAATTACAGTGGTGGTTAGTGGAAATGTTTCCGTGGTTGGAAAACAGGGTAGGAAAGAGAGTCATAGGCGGCGATGTGGTGCTGCCAAGGTGTGTGAATTGGATGTGTAATAGCAGAAAAAAAATAAGGTGGTTTAATGAGCTTAATCGTGTAAGTTTCTAAATTAACTTACATTTATTTTCATTTATTGACTATTATCGTTTGTAATTATAATATTAAATATATTATAATATATTATGCAGTTAATAGGAGGGAGTAGCACCCTTGAGCCCACTGATGCAGAGAAAGAAAAAGATTATTGGATTTCTTTCAACCCTGAGCATTTGGTTAGGGAAAATGCCTATAAAGTAGGCGGTGGAGGGGCTGTTGATGAAGCTACAGGTGATGGTTCAAATAATGAGGAGAGGGAGAGAGAGTCTAATAGAGAGGAGGAGGGTGTGAGGGAGTCGAATAGGGAAGAGGAGAGTGAGACAGAGGCGACTAGGGAAGAGGAGGAAGAGGAGCAGCATCATTATCACATCCCAGACCCACGAGATGACTCAGATAGTGCATATTCAGAGGCAAGGACAAAAAGAGCACACGAGTTTAGACGAGGTGAGGATCAGCACGATGACACCGCAGTCCCACGAGGTCACACCGTGGCCCCTGGACCCTCTCAGCGTCAGGTGCGAATTTTGTATGATTATATTACTGTATTTTATTCTTACATAACTATCCATTATTATATTGTTATTTAATTAATTTTGCAGGAGCCTCAGACGAAGGTGGGCAAGATTATGGCCTTGTTGGAGTCTATTTTGAAGACACAACAGGAGCAAAATGAGAGGTTGAGTAGGATTGAGAGGATGCTGAAAATCCGTGTGCCTCCGGATGGCGGGAATGACCCGAATGATGATGATGATGATGATGATGACGATGATGACATGATACTGAGAGCTCTATCCGGAATGAGTACATCCATCGCTCTTTACCATCAAAAAGAGCGTCACCATTGAAAACAACACCATCACCAAAAAGACAATGTTCAGTAGATGTTTCAGTACCCCGTCAGGACCCACCGCAGCAGGATGAGAGTGACCGGGTAAATTTGTGATTTAATTTTTGTTTTAATTTCGTTTGTCAAATCATCACAAACTTGTAATTACAACTTTTAATTTTCTGCAGATTGTAGAGGTCCAGGGGGTAGGATCGCAGCTGCTGAGGGAGACCGATCAGATACTTCCCTATGAGGACCTACTGACCCATCAGGATCCACCGCAGCAGCATGAATTTGATCAGGTAAATTTTTTGTTTGTTTAGTAATTTAATTTTGTTTTGCTAATCATGATAAACTTGAGCAGATTGAGGAGGTTCAGGAGGTAGGATCGCAGCTGCTGGGGGAGGTCGATCGGATACCTCCCCGTGAGGACCTTCCAGCCGATCAGCATCCACCGCAGCAGGATGCGAGCGAGCAGGTAAATTTATAATTTATTTTGTGTTTTAGTTCAGTTTTTCAAATAATGGTAAACTTGTAATTACAACTTTTAATTTTCTGCAGATTATAGAGGTCCAAGGGGTAGGATCACAGCTGCTGGGGGAGGTCGATCAGATACCTCCCCGTGAGGACCTTCCAGCTGATCAGCATCCACCGCAGCAGGATGCGAGCAAGCAGGTAAATTTATAATTTAGTTTGTGTTTTAGTTCAGTTTTTCAAATAATGGTAAACTTGTAATTACAACTTTTAGTTTTCTGCAGATTATAGAGGTCCAGGGGGTAGGATCACAGCTGCTGGGGGAGGTCGATCAGATACCTCCCCGTGAGGACCTCCAGCCGATCAGGATCCACCGCAGCAGCATGAGTGTGATCAGGTAAATTTTGTGTTTGTTTTGTAATTAGTTTGGTTTTGTTAATCATTATAAACTTGTAATTACAACTTTTGATTTTCTGCAGACTGTAGAGGTTCAGGAGTTAGGATCGGGATCGTTGGGGGAGGTCGAGGTCCCACTCCATCATGACCCACCATTTGAAGGGAAACCGACACGGCCTAAACGAAAAATTAAACCGTCGGTATCTCTATTGTCACCATACACAGATCCTGAACGCGCGAAAAAGAAGAAAAAAGTGTCAAAGGAGCAGGTGACAGAAACTGTATTGCTGGGGGATGATATGGTTGAAAAAGTGTACAAGCAATACAAAGCTTCCTCTTCTTTAGATCTCAGGTATTAATAAAAATATTCATTATCTTTGTTTAATTCTATTACTAATCTAATATAACTGGCTTTTAATTCTTGTTTTGATTTTAGGCGTTACGTCGACGGTTATCCGCTAGCATTCACCCCTGAAGACTTTTGTACTATTGAGAATGAGGATAGTTGGTTGACATCAGAGCATATCGATGGTTATTTACAGTGCCTACGGATCAAAGAAAGCGAGTGGTGGAATGAGGTTCTGATGAGAGATATGTAGTGCATGGATCGACCTTTTTTGTGAGTGTTTACATTTTATAATTACTGAAATATTTTTTTCATCTTTTCATATCTGTTAAGTAATAAATAATTTTATCACTTGTAGGCGGACTTGTCATTAGTTATGAATAAGGAATATGTCAGTAAAGGAAAGACATTTGATCCTGCTACAGCTGTGATCCCCCCCCACTGGATAAGGTTTGCTAGCGGTTTGGAGGACGCTAAAATCCCTTGGTGGTCTGTTAATTATGTAAGTGTCGTACGAATAAAAATAATTGTTTGATTGTTCGAATTCGAACTATATCACTGACGTTCTCAACATGCAGCTGTTGTTCCCATGTAGTTTATATCAGACCCATTGGATAGTCTGCAAGGTGTGCCTAAGAGAGCAGAAGATTGTCATATATGATCCAGCTAGTTCCATAGAGTTTGTCTGCTATGCTATATACCGTTGATCTTACGGTCGATTGATTACTACGGGAAGACCAACACAGAAATGCCACCTATAGAAAAAATATGGGATGTGGAGCGTGTGGATAAACAAAAAGTGCCTCAGCAACCTGATGGGTAAATATATTTTCTTTAGTCATATATTTAAATAATGTATAATAAATTATCTGACCTAAATCTGTGCGTAATACAGGAGCAGTTGCGGGGCATATTGTGCAATGTACATTCATGATATCTTATGCTCTCTAGAGGGTGAATGGAAATCTGTCCAAACCAAGGAAAACGCCCGTCAAATAAGGGCACAGATAGCATCGGATTTATATATGTATTCCACCCCAAGATACAGAGTAGACGATTGGGGGCGATGGATATTAGATGAGGATGACAATGTTGTATATGATTGATTGGTTTATATATTTGTTTATATTTGATTCATTTATCATCATTATTTAGTAAATATTTGCTCAAATATTGTGTGGTAGTATGATGGTGGATTAAGAGACTGAGTCTCTATAAGAAATAGTAGAAGTGTTATTTTTTATGCAGGTTTATTGGAAAGTATGTGAAAAAACAAAGGAAATTCTGTCAAAATTTTTCTAAATTATTTCCTTTAAAAAAAAAAATTGTATCGGTTTTCGAGAGGATATGAAAACCGTCGTCGGGTTACATAAGGCCACATATACCGACGACGGTATCAACATAGTGATGCATACCGATTCATACATCGGGTGGATCTGGAATCTAAACCGATATCGGTTTTAGAATTGCCACAAAAACCGACTCCGGGTTTAATAATAGAATGTACACCGATTGCATAAATCGGATGTCTGCAATGTCATCCGATATCGGTTTTAACAAAGCCACAAATACCGATATCGGTTCTTGTCACCCCTTGCATACCGATTTTAAAATTTCTCAACATAAAATTAAGAATTTTTGTTCATTTTCTTTGTTTCCATTGATCAAAAAAGCCCCCAAACTATAAATTTCCTATTATGTATATCTACAACCCAACAATGTAGACAAACATGAGACATTATATCTTGAGTTATGATGTGTACTTTGACCTAATGACATCTAACAATTCAATGTGATAAATATAGTGGATATAGCAATATATTTTCTTAATTCAATTAAATTAACATAATTTAAAGCCAATAGGGATCATTTTTGTCCCACCAAAACATCATAAAGTGGTAAAAAAAAAAAAAAAAATTATATCGGTTTTCGAGGTGTCTCTATACCCGACGTCGGGTTTTATGGCAGGCTAAAAACCGACACCGGTGTAAGACGTACAACGAGACCCGACATCGACTGAATTCACCGCTACAACCGACGTCGAAAATGCAATGAATCAAAGCCCGACGTCGGTTTAAGTGCAAAAACGATTTTTTTTAAAATTTTTTTTAATTTTTTTTTTTTAGGTTGTTTTTGTCATTTGTTATCTCATTTGTATGTTTCCAATATTAAAAATTTGATATCAATTTATTCAATCTATTTTTACTCGATTTTTTCACCCTCAATCAAAATAACATAAAAAATTTCAAATTTTAACATAAGATCCTCTATTTTGTTTTCATATTAGAGACGATATAATCGAACCTGTAATATAATATTAATAATTACGAATAAACTAGTTCAACTACCATAAAAACAGAAATAGACTTCGTTTATATATCAAATTTTGAGCAACAAATGTGATAAACCTTACAACATCATGTCTATTCATTACAAATTTCCATCATCTTCTGAGGGTGGAATAGGGAACTGTAGATCACATCGACGTCGCGTGTGTCCAGTCATACCACAAAGGCTGCATTTTCGGGAGGTTCTAACTCGTCCAATAGGAGCGGCATTCACTCGAGCCTCTGTATCATCTTCTGTCATGCTCTCAGTGGCAATGGAGCTAGTTCCAGCCTCTCCAGCAATTTCTGTGCTAGTCCCAGCATCTTCAACAGCTTCTGCACTTGTCCCAGCACGTCCAGCTTGACCTACGCTCGTCCCTCCGATAGTAAGGTTAGGACAACGAAGACGGTTGTGTCCCCTTTCACCACATTTTCCACACTTTTTCTTTCGACGACTTTCTCCAGCTGAAGGAATTCGTATCTCTTTCGGTCTACCTGCTTGTCGTCTTCCTTGGGATGGTAGTACAATCATACTTTTGACTTCTGAAGGAACATGCCAATCTTTTGGGCCAGGAACAGGATTGATCGGACGTGCATATGCAGCTTCTAGCCATTCTTTGCTATAATAATCATGACAAAGTGTATAATAATGAACACCGTTCACCCTGATATACGACAAAGATAGAAGGTTACCGACTGATATTAAATAACAAAAACATAATAATAAAGTATAATTACGATACCTGGCAACAGCAATTGCATGATGACATGGCAACTGATCTAGATCCCAATGCCGACAACTGCATGTCCGCTCAAAAGGCCGAACAAAACCATAACCCAGTTCATGTGTGACTCCGAACTGGATCGGCTGTTGAATGGCAGATACCATGGCACTTGTCGATTCATTGGCCATCGAGTTCACATGATCTTCTGCAGTTTTGGTAACCGAAGTTCTGAGTTTCTCAGCATGAACACGTCTATCATTATACCACTTTTGCAGCATATGTCTTAGATATTCATGTGCGGTTGTTATTGGAAGCCGACGTGCTTTCATCATGCATTTGTTCAGCGACTCTGCAATGTTAGTGGTCATCATGCCATATCTTCTTTTAGGAGAATATGCACGTGACCATTTTGTCACTCCAACATCAATCAATTTTTCATGCATTTGCGGACATACCCGTTGAATTTGTTCCAAATATCTATCACAATCTGGCCTTGTATAACAATATGCTGCAAGGTAGAACATATCCTCCACATCTTTTTGCTTTCTAAAGTGTTTTTTCAGGTTTTGCTTCAAGTGGAAGAAACAGAACACGTGTGGGACTTCGGGAAAAACATCACCCATCGCATTCGCAATGCTTTTATGACGATCGGATACAATAATCAAATCCGATGGCAAATGTTGTCTCCCACCGATAATCTCTCTCAATCTACTTAAAAACCAAGTCCATGAATTATCCGACTCTCCATCACCAAATCCAAAAGCGATAGGATAAATCATCTCCTCCCCATCTTTGCATGCAGCAACAAAAATCACTTTTTTGTATTCACCTTTCAAATGAGTGGCATCAATCGCAATAACCGGTCTGATGTAAGATCGAAAACCCTCAATTGAAGCTCCAAGTGCAACGAATGAATATAAAAAGCTATTGTTTTCATCTGTCTCAATTGCAGTCACTGTACCAGGGTTTGTTTCTTTTAACATGTGAAAATATGAAGGAAGCTGCTGAAATGACTCATCTGCTTTTCCATATGCTAGTTTCTTTGCATATTGTAAAGACCTCCAAGCTTTAGTGTACATGATCTGCACACCATATTGCTCCAACATTTCTGCAATCAAAAGTTGAGGTGTTATACTATCAAGGCCCACTTTTTTCTGATACAATGTTGCTACGACAACAGTCTTCACACTGCGTCTATGTGACTCGTAAGCATCTTGACAACATGTGTGCTCTGGTACATACTTATACACATACCACATAGAACCACCCTTTCTACATCTTGCACGAATCTCAAAACTACAGCTTAAATCCTTGCAACCAGCCTCATATCTAACCGTGCATGAACGTCTGACTTTATGTTGATGCCTGGAATTAAGCACACATTTTCCAACGGCTACATTCAGTTCATATTTACTATCAAAAAATGCACCTCTGTACAATGTATCACGTCGGATGAAGGTCGACATAGCCACTGATGTACCCTCAATTTCACACTGATCTACACCAGGAACAATCCAGTATGGTTGTGAAGGGTTGGTTTCAAATTGTGAACCCGAAAATCGTACTTCTAGATACTCCACGGTCTCTGTATCAACTCTAGTTTCAATGTCATCACCTTCAGTTTCCTCATTATCATCTTCACTGTTCGATGTCTCATCACCATCGCTAACTGCATCCTGATCTTCATCATCATAATCATTTCCGCCAAAATCAAACTCATACATTAGACTTTCTACAGATGTAAATGCGGCAATAGAAGCTGAAACTTGGTTGCTACCACTAGAAGAAATAAAACAATTTTGACCTCCACCTATAATCGGACTTGCAATTCTATCCGTAGGTACCTCCACATGCCTTGGATCTGATATTGCATTAATGGCAAACTGAGGGACAATAGAGCTAATACCTCTAGAATCTCTCATAATCTTATCAACATAAATTTCTCTATAATCAGCTTTTTTGTCTGAAATCACACCTCGGACACTGAGATCAGTAGTGATTGGAATCTTCACTGCGGGCATTCCCCTAGCTCGGAGTAAATAATGCAAATGAATATCCCATATTCTTTTATCAATGCCAGTCACTATGTAAACGAATTCTACCAATCGAGAAAAATTAACGTTCTTAGGGGCCCCCATCATGAATGTCTCACCTCCAACATAGT
Source organism: Litchi chinensis (assembly GCA_019925255.1). Classification (NCBI taxonomy): domain Eukaryota; kingdom Viridiplantae; phylum Streptophyta; class Magnoliopsida; order Sapindales; family Sapindaceae; genus Litchi; species Litchi chinensis. The sequence continues at coordinate 8,547,998 of CM034467.1, forward strand.
TATTCCCATTCCACTCTCCGTTACATTTGACTATTATCGGCACTTCACTCATTCCTATAAAATTTAAAGTATAAAAAATTAGTGTAACACATACTTATGTCATATTAAAATTTAGTATCTAATTTCCTATTACCAAATTCATCAAAATCCAACCAAATATTATATAATTAATACCAAACATACACAACCGAAGTAATAGAAAAACAAAAAACAACAAAACAAACAAAACAAAACAAAAATACAACACATCACAGAATCCGATTCGGGTTTTGTGAAATCATGTATCCCGAATCGGTTTTTGTGAATAAACATAAACCGATTCAGGGTTTATGAGATCTTGAAACCCGATTCGAGTTATGTTATTCCATACAACTCGATTCAGGTTATATTAATAAAGATAACCCGATTCGGGTTACACATATTCACAAAACCTAACGATTTGCAAAGATACACAGTATTTTTCACGTTCTTTTTCTCTTCGTTTTGTGCAGATCTCACTCACATCAGGTTAAATCACAACCAAAATTCACTCTTATGCCCTAAAACTAAGCAATGTGACTAAAATAATTTGAAAATCAACCAACAACAACAATCACATACCTTAACTTGAAGAAAAGCTTGAATGTAGAGTTTGTTAGAGGCAAAGAAGCTTCGAAATGCAGCTTTAATGAGTAGTAAACAACTTAATAAGTGCACGAAATGCAGCTGTTATGGATGGGAAAAAAAAAACGTAAGGATGAAAGATGTGGGAGCCGTTTGCAAGAGAAAAGGGAAGAAGAAGAGTAAGGAAAAGGGTAATTTCGTAATTTCAGTAAGGTTTTAATGGGAATTTTAAATTGAAAAATACTTAGGGGTAGTTTGGGTAATGTGGGTATAGGTAGTAATTAGTTTGTTTGAGAGGTTAAAAGGAATTTTTGTAAATATAGTGCTAAAAATGAGAGTAAGGAATTTTTGTTTTGAAAAGCTCTCTATATATAATCTATATAAGAAAATTAAATACATAAAGAAAGCAAGATATGTAATATCAAATTTCTATCATTATTTCTATCATTAGGCAAACGTATCTTTCTTTTTGGGAATTTTATGAACATTATCCAATAACATTGTATATTATATCTGGAATGAAATATAATTCTCAATATGTTTATTCAATTTTAAGATATGCTTTTAAATTACATCAATAAATATAAAAAAAATGTAAAATTTTCTATATTGCTACTCTAGGAGCATGTGTCAATTAGATAAAATGTAATCTTCGGTTTCAGTTTACGACACACTTCTAATTTGTGGGGTATTAGGATCTTAGATCTCCTATGCCTTTACAACATCCTATTCGGATGTATAATTTTCTTCCACAAATGACAACATTTCAAATAAAAAATAAAAATAAAAACATCAATTAAATGAACAAACATTATTATAAAATATAATAAAATCTATTCCGAATGTTAGATTTTATTAGATCAATTTTTTGGAACTTCATGTCCAGTCCTTGAACTACAGGTTCATAAATAAAATTTAGGTAAAATTCAAAAGTTGAGCTTTTGAAACAAAAATTACGATATACCATTTCGTATATTACAACAATCATATAATCTAATATGATCCAAAACTTTTGGTTTCGATTAAATTTCATATCACAATTTTAAATCAAACTCAAAACATCAGGTCTAATTGACTTAGAATTAAGAATAACTTCTAGTAAAATCATGTTATATGTATTTTTCGGATTCATTAATTGGGCTGGTAAAAGTCCAATTTAGGCCCATCCAAGACCTGATAAGAAGGCCCAAAAGGGTTAACCCAGTCAAAGCCCATCAGATGAGACTCAGTATTGACTTTGAAGCCCAGCAAGTTCTTCAGTTTGCTTAAAGGATCTTCCAGCTGGCATCAACAGACCTATAAACACACAGGTCGCAGCTCGTCGCAGCTCGTCTCTCAGCGAGCTCGAGCTCGAGACCACCATGACACGTCAGCTCGCTCAGACGCGTAATAAGTACAGTATCTTCCAGAACAGGCAGTTACCAAGTTCAACCATGATTCTCTCTCCGAATATGGCAATTACCCAGTCAAACCATGATTTCCTCATCAGATATGGAGATCAATTCAAATTCAAAATCAGATCAACATTATCTTGAGATAATTATAGTAATTTCCTGATATTATCTAAATATATTAGGAAGTATAATTAATTTATAATTCTTTTCCTTATTTTTCCCAATTGTTTAGGGAATGTAATTAATTCAGGATTCTCTTCCTGATTTGCTACAACCAGAATTGTAACACCTCTTTCCCTATAAATAGGGATTAAGATCATTGTAACAGAGACGGACAATATTCAATAATATACTGTCACTCTGCAGAATTTAAGAGATAGACAGTCGTGGACGTAGGCCTATTATTGCCGAACCACGTAAAAGCTTCATGTTCCTCGTTTGATCATCTGTTTCTGTCTTTGTCTTTTCTTAGTGTTTGTGCTTTCTCACATTGATTGCAGGTATTGGGCATTGATTACTCGTCGACTGAATTCCAACGTCGACATTTTGGCGCTAGAAGGAGGGCCCAGACTGCAATCTTTTTCATCTCAATTCATCAACTTCTGACGATATGGCAAAGACAAGATCAAACAGGTTCCTTGGAGATGATGACCAGGCGGAAAGTCACATGAACCAATCTCAGCAGAACTTACAGCCTGGGCAAGACGCAACCACGCATGCAGCAGGCCCGTCCCAAGGACAGATACTAGGGGCTGCACCAGGCATCCCTCCTCTGCCTCACCGTCAAACGGTCCCAATTGCCCCGATGGTCGAAGGGCAGAATGCGTTGTTACAGAGGCAAGAAGCGTTGGAAGATACGGTTAGACAGCTCACAGAAGCCGTCAACATGTTGGTGCAGGCCCAGGTTCAGAACGTGACTAGGGTGGAAGTTCAGGCACCACTGGGAATGCCCCAGCCTCCTGAACCGGCGCGAAGGCCTGAAAGGCTAGCAAGGGAAGTCCCGCGACCTGCAGACTCGGCTCGCTCATCTAATGCGCGTTCGAGGGCCGGAAGACACCCTGTTCAACACGAAAGGGAGGTCGCACGTCCTGATAACCTGGTAGCAAGGCCGAGCCAGGATGGAAACAGGCGGATGGAAGTTGGTCAAGGCAGAGTCCGAGCCGCAGCTCGTTATGCCGATGAGGTGGACGGGCAGCAGGTAAGATCCCATCATCATGAGGGTCAATTCGAGGAAGACGAAAGGTATGACCCTGAACATCCGGCTCCAAGTCATGATCACAGGAGGAGATACGAACTCCGAGACCCCCAAGTAGAGGAGCTCCTCCGAAGGGTCCGGCAGTTGGAAGCGCGACCTGGAGTTCCGGAGCAGCGTGGGCTCTACGGAGATAGGACCCCATTCACAAGGGAGATTGAGACACAGCCTCTCCCTCCAAGGTTCAAGATGCCAACCATTCAGCAGTACAATGGGGACAGTGACCCATATGACCATCTAGACGCATTCAACGTTCAGATGGACCTGCAGACAGGAAGTCCGATGGTGAAATGCCGAGTATTCCCCGCTACATTGGGGGATATTCCGAGGACGTGGTTCAAAAATCTCCCAGCTCGCAGCATAGGAAGTTGGGAGCAATGCCAACAGAAGTTCGTTGGTCAATACAGGGCACTGAGAAGGCAGCTCGCTCCATCCTGCCACTTAGCTACCATTTTTCAGCGTCAGGGTGAGTCGTTAAAAGAATACATCACCAGGTTTAGACGCGAGGTCGCGAATGTCGAGCATCCATCAGATGAAAGCATACTAACAGCGATCTCAGCTGGGCTGCACAAGGATGGAAAGTTGTACGAGAGTATTTACAAGTCCCCAGTAAAGGATCTGGGAGAATTCTACGAGCGAGCTGCGAAAGAGATCAGGTGGGAAGAAACCTTCGGCCCGAAAAAGCAGAATCAGAAGAATGAAGCGGGCAGTTCCAGCCAGCCAAAGAGGAGAAACAATGGCCGGAATGAAGAAGGAAGGAATAATGGCTCAAGTAATCAGATCGCCAAAAGAGCGAGGAGAGAGCCAAGGTATGAGCGACCTCAGCGTTGGGGTCACCAGGAAGGATACAGCGTCCTGACGACATCACCGGACAGGATTTACGCTGCCGAGCGGAATAAGGAGGATTTTGGGAGGCCCAATCCTATAAGGGCTCCAATTCAGCACAAAGACCAGAATAAGTTCTGTGCCTATCATAATGAGGTCGGGCACAGTACTTCAGATTGCTGGGCGTTGAAGAACGCCATTGAAAAATTAATCAAGCGAGGTCGCTTGGGAGAATATGTGGCAAGACCTACTGACCAGCGACCTCACCAGCAACGACCTCAACAGCAACAGCCAACACACCAGCAACAGCCCCAACGAGCTTCCGAGCAAGGTCAGGAACCTGCGGTAAGAACCATTTTTACTATTTATGGTGGCCCCCATATCGCAGGTGATTCCAACAGATCGCATGAGAGATACGTCCGAGAGGCGAATCATTCATTTCAGCTCAATGGGTAGGAGGGACCCACCAAAAGAGCAAAGCCGACCTCGGACGAGATCGTATTTACAGAAGAAGATGCTAGAGGAGTGATCTGTCCTCATAACGACGCGCTGGTTATACGAGCTAAAATCAGCAATATGGAAGTTAGTCGCATCATGATCGATACCGGAAGCTCGGTGAACGTGTTGTATAGGAGCTGTTTTGACCAGATGGGGCTGCGAACAGAGCAAATGAGGCCATCCCCGGAGCCTTTATTCGGATTCACTGGAGATGCTGTGGTACCAGTAGGGCAGATTAAGCTGCCATTGACTCTAGGGGAGGCAGGTCGTCAGGCAACAACCTTGACAGATTTCTTGATAATCGACTGCCCATCAGCATATAACGTGGTCCTCGGAAGACCTGCTATGAACGAGTTGGACATGGTTACTTCAACCAGAACTCTGACAGTGAAGTTCCCAACTCCTAATGGCATCGGATGTGTTCGAGGAGAACAGCACCTAGCTCGTCGATGCTATGAAGATGCTGTGAAGATGGGTGTAAGAGGAAAGAAGGTGAACGTGGTCTCAGGAGGCGAGCCACGAGCTATGACTGAGAAGGGAGTCAGTCACGACCTGGACCCTCGCGAGGTAGATGCAGACCAAGCTACCGGTCCAATTGAGGAGTTAGAAGATGTACCAGTCAGCGAGGTAGATCCTGAGCGATGCTTGAAGCTGGGAAGAGGATTAACTCCGGAGCTGAGAATCCAGCTCGCTGACTTCCTAAAGATGAACTTGGATGTGTTTGCATGGAATCATGAGGACATGGTGGGAATAGATCCAGAGGTGATGTCTCACAGGCTGAACATTGATCCTCATTTCAAGCCAGTTCGTCAGAAGAGAAGAGCAATGACAGGGGAACGATACTTAGCACTAAAGGAAGAGGTAGACAAGCTTCTGGTTAACAAGTTCATCAGAGAAGCTTACTACCCGACCTGGGTCGCCAACCCTGTGCTAGTGAAAAAGAAGAACGGGAAGTGGAGAACTTGCATCGACTTCACCGACCTAAACAAAGCATGTCCCAAAGACAGTTTTCCCCTGCCAAGGATAGATCAGCTCGTGGATGCTACAGCTGGCCACGAGCTCCTGAGCTTCATGGATGCATATTCGGGATATAACCAGATCCCAATGAAGCCCGAAGACGAAGAGCACACCTCGTTCATGACTGATCGGGGGCTATATTGCTACAAGGTAATGCCCTTCGGTTTGAAGAATGCTGGAGCGACCTATCAACGCTTGGTGAACATGATGTTCAAAGAACAAATTGGAAAAACCATGGAGGTTTATGTGGACGATATGCTGGTGAAATCCAAGCAGATAGGTGACCATGTTAGCGACCTGAGAGAGATGTTCCAAATTCTGAGGAGCTATCAGATGAAGTTAAACCCGCTCAAATGTGCATTTGGAGTAGCTTCTGGGAAGTTCCTGGGCTTCATGGTCAACAGTAGGGGAATTGAAGCAAACCCTGAGAAGATCAAAGCACTGATTGACATGAGGTCGCCTACCAGGGTGAAGGACGTACAGAGCCTCAATGGCCAGGTCGCAGCATTGAGTAGGTTCATTTCGAAAGCAACAGACAAGTGTGTCCCTTTCTTTGACATTCTGAAGAAAGCAAAGAGTTTCGAGTGGACCGAGCAGTGTGAAGTAGCTTTCCAGCAGTTGAAGGAGTATATGGGACGAGCTCCACTTCTTTCCAAACCCAAAGAAGAGGAAAAGCTGATTTTATACTTGGGAGTGTCGAAGCAGGCTTTGAGTGCCGCACTGGTAAGGGAAGAAGAAAAGACGCAGCTTCCGGTCTATTATGTGAGCAAACGGTTACAGGATGCTGAAACCAGATATTCGCAGATGGAGAAACTGGCGTACTGCCTGGTGATTGCATCAAGGAAGCTGCGACCTTATTTTCAAGCTCATACCATCGAGGTCCTCACCAAGTATCCGTTGAAGCAAGTTTTGCAGAAAGCAGACACCTCAGGTCGTTTGTTGAAATGGGCAGTGGAGCTCGCGCAGTTCGATATCCAATTCAAACCGAGGACGGCTATCAAAGCTCAGGCTCTGGCCGATTTCATTGCAGAATTTACGGGACCTGTGGATGATGAAGCTGAGTCTTCTGAAGGTCCGACCTGGGAGCTTTTTGTTGATGGATCGTCCAGCGAACAGAGGGCTGGAGCTGGAATTTTACTTATCAGCCCCGAAGGCCACAAAATCCTTTGCGCTCTAAGGTTTGGCTTTCAGGCAACAAACAACGAAGCTGAGTATGAAGCACTGCTTGCAGGACTGCGTTTGGCTAAGGAGATGCGAGCTGAACGCTTGAAGATCTTTAGTGACTCACAGCTCGTCGTCGGCCACGTAATGGGAGAATATCAAGCTAGGGGATCAAAAATGGCCCTCTACCTCCAAAAAGTACACGAGTTGCTGGGTGCATTTCAGAAGTACGAGGTGAAGCAGATCCCACGGGCTCAAAACACGCACACTGATGCATTAGCTCGCCTCGTAACTACACGAAATGCAGATTTCCTTGGGGCGATCCCAGTTGAGTTCCTACCAGCTCCAAGTACGAAGGAAAAGAATATGACGATGGCCATAATTGTGCAGCCTGATTCCTGGATGAGTTCGTTACTCAGCTATTTGCAGGATGGAAAGCTTCCCAGTAACAAGCTGGAAGCCCGACGTCTACGAACTAGAGCAGCCAGGTATTGCATCTATGATGATGCGCTGTACAATAAGGGGTTCTCAGCTCCACTGCTAAGATGTATTGATGGTCCTGAATGTGAAACAGTACTAAGGCAAATACATGAAGGCCATTGCGGGAACCACGCTGGGGGGCTATCTCTAGCTCAAAAAGCACTACGTCAAGGCTTCTATTGGCCCACTATGAGGCAGGACGCCATCAACTTAGTGAAGAAATGCGACAAGTGTCAGAGGTTTGCTCATATTCCGCGAGCTCCGCCAGCTTACCTCCAACAGATGGTGAGCCCGTGGCCCTTTGCGATCTGGGGGATGGACCTGATCGGACCCCTGCCAATGGCTCGGGGAAGATGCAAACATGCGGTGGTCGCGGTAGATTACTTCACCAAGTGGGCGGAAGCAAAGGAGTTAGCTGAAATCTCCACGGCAAAGATTGAGAAGTTTGTGTGGAGCAATATAATTTGCAGATTCGGAGTCCCACAGCAGATCGTGACTGATAATGGGACCCAGTTCGCTAGTGACCAGTTTCTCAGGTTTTGCAACGACCTCAAGATTGTTAAGAGCTTTTCAGCAGTGGATCACCCACAAGCCAATGGCCAAATTGAGGCAGTGAACAAGATCATCAAGCAGACCCTGAAAATGAAACTGGAAGCAAAGAAAGGAGCATGGGTAGATGAGCTTCAAAAAGTATTGTGGTCTTACAGAACCACAGCTCGCAGCTCCACTGGCGAGACCCCATTCTCAATGGTATATGGATCTGAGGCTATGATCCCAGCTGAGTTTGAAGTTACCTCGCAAAGAAGAGCGACCTTCAATCCAAACAACAATGATCAGCTACTTGCCACAAACCTGGACCTGCTTGAAGAGCACAGGGAAGCGGCCAGGCTAAGGGTAGCTGTCTATCAGCAAAGAATAGCGAGGTACTACAACAAGTATGCTCGGATTCGCAGATTCAATGTGGGAGACTTAGTATTACGTCTCATTCTGCCTGGAGCCCGCAAGCCAAGTGATGGATCCTTAGGCCCGAACTGGGAAGGACCATATGTTGTCACAGCAAGCTTGGGGAATGAGGCTTATCATTTAGCTAACAATGAAAATGGAGCTGAGGTCTCTCGAGCATGGAATGCCGAACATCTCCGCCCTTATTATCAGTAAAACTCTTTGTAATATGTAAATCAAAATTATTCTTGTTAATGAAAGCTCATTTCCCCAACTTGCGACTCAATTCACTTCACTATGGCGAAACGGGCTGCGACCTAAATAGCTCGCCTAAAGAGCCAAAAAAGCAGGCGAGATGACGACCCCTGCATAGCTCGCTATGAATGAAAAAGCCTAAAAAGCAAGTGACTAAGTGTCCTTGCATAGCTCGCCTAAAGAGCCAAAAAAGCAGGCGAGGTGACGACCCCTGCATAGCTCGCTATGAATGAAAGAGCCTAAAAAGCAAGTGACTAAGTGTCCTTGCATAGCTCGCCTAAAGAGCCAAAAAAGCAGGCGAGGTGACGACCCCTGCATAGCTCGCTATGAATGAAAGAGCCTAAAAAGCAAGTGACTAAGTGTCTTTGCATAGCTCGCCTAAAGAGCCAAAAAAGCAGGCGAGGTGACGACCCCTGCATAGCTCGTTATGAATGAAAGAGCCTAAAAAGCAAGTGACTAAGTGTCCTTGCATAGCTCGCCTAAAGAGCCAAAAAAGCAGGCGAGGTGACGACCCCTGCATAGCTCGCTATGAATGAAAGAGCCTAAAAAGCAAGTGACTAAGTGTCCTTGCATAGCTCGCCTAAAGAGCCAAAAAAGCAGGCGAGGTGACGACCCCTGCATAGCTCGCTATAAATGAAAGAGCCTAAAAAGCAAGTGACTAAGTGTCCTTGCATAGCTCGCCTAAAGAGCCAAAAAAGCAGGCGAGGTGACGACCCTTGCATAGCTCGCTATAAATGAAAGAGCCTAAAAAGCAAGTGACTAAGTGTCCTTGCATAGATCGCCTAAAGAGCCAAAAAAGCAGGCGAGGTGACGACCCCTACATAGCTCGCTATAAATGAAAGAGCCTAAAAAGCAAGTGACTAAGTGTCCTTGCATAGCTCGCCTAAAGAGCCAAAAAAGCAGACGAGATGATGACCCCTGCATAGCTCGCTAATAAAAATAAAGAGCCTAAAAAGCAGAGGGCTAAGTGCCCCTGCATAGCTCATCAAACATTCTGATAAACCAATTACTTATACCAACAAAATTTTATTAAGTTGGTAAAACAAGTAATTGCTTTAATTATTACCAGATTTTGGGTTCATTGATTATTAGCTCGGAAGAAATGTGAAGAGCATAAAATATATTATACGCTAGCCTGAAGAACAGTCAACGCAGAAGAGATAATGAAAGAAATTTTCATTAAGTATGAGAACTGGTTACAAGTTGAAAAATTGAAAAGGTACATGAAAAAGGGAAGAAAACGAGCTATTAGTTCTGAGCAGGAGGATCTGGATCAGCCAAAGATTCTGGACCAGCAGTGGACGAGGCAGCTTTTGCTTTAAAATCCTCAACGGTTTCAGGCCCTATGTCCCCAAAGATAGAAAAATCCATTCCTGGATGGGACATCCACAGTGTGTAGAGGAAATCACGACCTGTTCTTGCCTCGGCCTCGTCCCTTGCATCTGCAACCCGCACTTCCAGTTCTTGAGCTGCTTGCACTCTGAAGACCGTCAGCTCTTCGAAGGCATTATCAGCGAGACGATTGACGACCTCAGCCTCTTTCTTCATGTCTTCAATTCGTTGCTCCGCAGCATCAGCTCGCTGAATAGCCTCCCCCACTTGCTGCCTAAGCACCTCAGCTCGTTTGGTTGCAGCCTCCTCAGCACTTTTAGCTGCAGCTCCCATCTCATCAGCTCGCTTCTTAGCCTCCTCGGCCTGTTTCTCGGCAGTTTCAGCTCGCGCCAGAGCAGCATCGACCTGGCGATGAAGCACTTCAGTTTTCTCTTCTGCAGCTGAAGCCCGTTGCTCGTCCAGTGCAGCCTGTTGCTCAGACTGCCTCAGATCTTCTTTCACCTTGAGCAGCTCATCCTTTAGCATGGCGTGCTCATTTTCCATTTTCTTCAAGGCCTCCTCAGCTGCTTGCCTTGCAGCGTTTGCCTCAGCGATCTGAGCTTCCTGACCTTCTATTCTGCCCGAGGTTAAGCGAGCTAAATCGTCAGTAGCCGCCTCCAGGTCGAATTCCAGCTTCCTCATCTCATCCTTGGTAGCCCTTGTCTCCCTTCTTCGCTTCATTGCAGCAAGGGCACCCTGGAAATTATGAACAGATTAAAATCTAGTCAAGTAAGGGAATCAGCAGATGAGGAAAAATAACTTACCAGCATGCAATGGCGAGCCGCGAACTCATCTAGATCCTCGCCCCTAAGACACCTATTTTCCAAGACATTCGTGTGATTGAGCATAATTGTTGCCCAGTTGTCAAGGAAGGAATTTAAGTATCTTCCTCCAGGACCCAACTCGATGTCTGATCTGGTTGGTGAAGGAGTTCTCTCACGCTCCGGGATATCGCGTGCATCATCATAAGAACCACCGCGTCGCGATACAACGGTACGCCTAGTCGCATGCCCGCTAGGGCCAGCTCGGGTTGCCTGGGGAGCAACCTTAGAAGGAGCATCACCTTTTCCAGGCTGCGAGCTGGAAGTTAGAGGTGACTGAAGATTTGTAAAAACATTTGAAAGAGGCACCTCGCTAGGAGCAGCAGTTGAGGGAGTAGTGGCTTTAGCAGCATCATGCACCTCGCTGGGAGCAGCGGTCGCAGGGGCAGTGGCTTCAGTGACAACAGGCACTTCGTTGGATGCAGCGATCGCAGGAGCCTGGTCCTGGGCAGATGGTTTAGAGCGTTTTGAGGGTGCTGCTGGAGTGGCCAAGTCTTCGGCAGGCCGTTTTGTTGAAGGAATCAAGGAAGCTTTAGATACAGTGGGACTTGCAGGAGGAGATTTCATGAGTATAAGTTTCCTCCTGTTGGCTGGGAGTTTTGTAGAAGAAGGAACAGGGGCTGGAACACGAGCTGGGGATGGCAGCGAAGCCCCTGGAGTAGATATGTGATGTGGAGAAGAGGATGGGTCAACCTGTGCAGTAGGGGCTGCAGGAGCTGGGTCTGATCCTGTCCGAGCTGGAGCAGGAACTGAAGAAGAAGGTTTTTTAGACGCACCCTTTGAAGTGGTGCGAGTTGAAGACGATTTCGCCTTCGTTGGTGTGCGAGCTGAAGATGATTTTGCTTTAGATGAAGCGCGAGCAGGAGCACTTCGAGATGAGGTCTTCCGAGCTGGAGAAGGTAAGCGAGTGTCATCCTCTGATGATGAAGAGACTAATTGCGGAGGTCGGGAAGCAGACGCATCCTGAACTGGAACCTCAAAAACAGAAGGAAGTCTAGGTTTGTCACTCATCTTGCCTATATCTTCCTCAGCTCGCAGAAGAAGGGATTCCTTAGAAGGAGCAAGGCTGTAAGCTCTAAGGATAGCATTGTCGAATTTGATGCTGGTACCTGCGTCCTCTGAGTTCGCGAGCTTGTCAAGAGCTCGTTCCTCCTCATCGCTGAGAAGAGACTCGTCCATTTTCAACACTGCACAGCAAATAATTAAAAGATGGTAATAAAGATACAAAATAACCTCAGCTCGCTATATTTTCCTTTATGAATACCTGGTTTCAGGACAAAGTTGAAATTTTGGAGATCTGCGAGAGAGGGGCACGAGACATAAAACCAGTTCGTCTTGTACGGCCCGACGTTGGATTTGCCCTTTGCTTCTCCTTTGGGCAAGAGATCTTTGTATTGCGACTGACGGGCTGTAAGGTAGTAGATGCCATCCGGTTTCTCTACTTCTGCTGTACTCAGAGCCTTGAAAGGAATAGAACTGCTGTATAATTTTTGGTGTAGGGGGGCGAAGGCCGTTTCTAAGAAAGACCATGGCCAGCGAGGTCAGCTGCGCATATGAGTTTGGAGTTAACTGAAATGGCGCGAGCTTGACCTTGTTAAGAAATGCGATCAAGTACGGTGGGATGGGGAACCGCAACCCCTGCTCAAAGTGCTGAGTGCTGACAGCGATGAATCCCCTGGGCGGATAACACGCATGATTGCTTGAATCAGGCAGCAGTATGCGGCAACCAAAAGGGATATGGAATTGCTTGACAAGTCCTTCCACCTCAGGACGCTTCAGCGATGTGGGATGACGAGCGAGCGCATCACGAGCCTCTCTTCCCTGTATAGCGTGAGCTCGGGCTTTATCATGCTTACGAGCTTCATTGCTTGGAATCATTCCCTTGCGAGTTCCGCTTGAAGACATCTGAACAAGTTAAAAAACCAGATTGAGTCAGAAGAAGAAATGCCATGACTAATAAACTCAAAACTCAGAATAATGAAGGTACAACAATGGTGGTGAAACAAAATAAACCTAAAGCAGAAAGTTTTGTCTTACCTTGAATCGTTGATGAGATTGAAGAAACAACGAATAAGGACGTTGATTTTGTGAAAAGGCAGTAGGTCCTGGTTGCTTGAAAGTTTGAACACTTGGTTGCTTCAATGGAAATGGCAGATGAAAGAAGAAAATGAAAAGAGTTTCCATCAGTTTATATAGACAAACGAGCGTGAACCCCAACCGTCAGATCTTGGAAAAGAGTAACCGTCATAAATCTGACGGTGCAGCGCGAAACATGGCTTTGGAAATCATGCAGCCGTCAGTTGAAAGACGTGCGCATTAAATACGCGTGTAAAGGACGTGCAGGCGTCGCTTCAGTTACCATCTGCATGATCGCCACGTGTCAAAACTGAAAAGGTGGAATTTGAAAGTGTACAGAAGCAGTTATGAAGATAAAGCGTGCCAAGGAAGCCAACTTTTACCAGCAAGATCAAGCTCCCAGCTCGCTGAAGCGAACTGAGAGCTGGGGGGCTAATGTTATATATATTTTTCGAATTCATTAATTGGGCTGGTAAAAGTCCAATTTAGGCCCATCCAAGACCTGATAAGAAGGCCCAAAAGGGTTAACCCAGTCAAAGCTTATCAGATGAGACTCAGTATTGACTTTGAAGCCCAGCAAGTTCTTCAGTTTGCTTAAAGGATCTTCCAGCTGGCATCAACAGACCTATAAACACAGCCAGGTCGCAGCTCGTCGCTTGCGCAGCTCGTCTCTCAGCGAGCTCGAGCTCGAGACCACCATGACACGTCAGCTCGCTCAGACGCGTAATAAGTACAGTATCTTCCAGAACAGGCAGTTACCAAGTTCAACCATGATTCTCTCTCCGAATATGGCAATTGCCCAGTCAAACCATGATTTCCTCATCAGATATGGAGATCAATTCAAATTCAAAATCAGATCAACATTATCTTGAGATAATTATAGTAATTTCCTGATATTATCTAAATATATTAGGAAGTATAATTAATTCATAATTCTTTTCCTTATTTTTGCCAATTGTTTAGGGAATATAATTAATTCAGGATTCTCTTCCTGATTTGCTACAACCAGAATTGTAACACCTCTTTCCCTATAAATAGGGATTAAGATCATTGTAACAGAGACGGACAATATTCAATAATATACTGTCACTCTGTAGAATTAAAGAGATAGACAGTCGTGGACGTAGGCCTATTATTGCCGAACCACGTAAAAGATTCGTGTTCCTCGTTTGATCATCTGTTTCTGTCTTTATCTTTTTTTGGTGTTTGTGCTTTCTCACATTGATTGCAGGTATTGGACATTGATTACTCGTCGACTGAATTCCAACGTCGACAAATCATTACGCCAAACTTTTGGTTCAGACTTTATATTTTATTTTTCCAAATTTTTGGTTGGCAAATATTCACCAAGCAATATGCATAATTTTGATTGAAATTATCAAATCTTTAGATCTAATTTTAGAATATGCTGACCTGAGGTTGTGGCATTCTGGTCACGTGAGACACTGTTTGTGCGATAGTGTGCACTACGATCAAAGAGGCGTGACCAGAGGTCGGGGCAACCTAGTTACGTGAGACACCGTAAGCCCAGCCATTGTGTGATGTGACCAAGAGTGCAACCTAAGGTCGCGACGACTTGGTAGTGGGAAAGCGACTTTCCTGGTAGAACGTAGCGTGACCCGGTGGCATGACCAGCCCAGGGGACAGCCCCCATTTCCAGAAGAAATTTTGAAATTTTGACTAAAAAGTCGCCAACTCTTTATATTTCATTCAGTTATGGCTAATATATTTTTATCAAGATATCTCCAATTAAAAAGACACTCTCATGCATACAAATACAGACAATCACAAGAAGAAAGGCTAACTTTTCAAATCTCTAAAAAACTACTACATTATTCTCTGCACTCAGAAGTTAAAGAAAACGTACTTTGGATCCATAAGATTTGTTTTTAGTTCTGAGAATGATGATAATAGATAGTTGAATCCCGAAAGATAACCATTTTTTGACCTTTAAGCACACGAATAGGGTGGAATTTTGTATTTATTATATTATAACAAATTACAAGCCTCTATCTATTACCATGTCAAGTTAGCCTTTGGTTTTCTGTTTATAGTTCTAGTATTATTGCATTTTATGTATATTCATATTGTTTGTTGTATTTCATTATATTGAGGGTGTGTTTACCAATCAACAATAAAATGAAAAGAAATTATGTTCTAGTGGAAAGGAAATGGAGGGCAATCGAAATTAAGTTACAAGTTTTCATTCAAATATTTACTAAATTTTAGGAATTGGAGATGAAATTCAATTAGTTTCTTTTCTTATGTTTACTAAAATAAGGAATAGGAATGAAAAAAAATTATTTGCAAAAATATCTAGTAAAATAAAATGAATTTTAGTTTTCAATTTCATACAATTTATGAATTCTAAAACAACCAAAATTCACTCAAAATTGAATTTATCTATTAGTAGCAAGATTCCAAAACTCGCTACTACTTGACCAATGAGGAGTGAGTAACAAGTTTTTGGTTACTCGATGAGTATTGTTCACTAATGGTCAAACTAGGTTAAACCTATAAAAAAAACTAAAAAAAAAAAATTCTATAGGATCAAAATACAATCAATCAATGACTATTGACCAATTGGTTTAATACTTTTGACCAATTAGGATTTAACAACAGCTCTTTAAAGTCAAAAAGTATTTCTATTAAGTTTTCGGAATATCAAGGGAGGTTCATGTCATTATGGCCAAAATTTAGATATTGGTGTAATTTCATCAAACCTCAAAGGAGGTTTGTATAAGTTACCCTAAAATATATACATACACACACACACACACACACACACACACAAACAAATGAACCCTCACTAGTTTCTATCATTTTCTCAGTCGTGTACCTTCATTAGTTTTCATCGTTTTCTCAGCCGCCTCTCTTATGCACGTCGTACCCTCTTCCACTCTCTCTTTATTTCCTCGAATCTGCACCGTCTGACTAAGGTGGCATAGCCAGGATGTGAATCAGGCAGGGGTGATGGGTCATTGAGTAGCAGCCATGAATCAAGTACAAGTGATGGTTCCTAGAGCAATCAAGTCATCAAGTGCTCCACTTCCACCATCCTTTGCCACTCTGATGTCACCATCTCCACCTCCACTCCCTCTGACCACCACCAAGCAACCCTTTCTCTTCTCAAAACTCCCCTTTCTTTTTCTTCTGTCTCTTTCTCCCTTGCCGGTATCTCCCCTCTCCTTCTTTTCGCTCTCTCGTTAGTTTCTCTCTCTCTCTCTCTCTCTCTCTCGATTTGGCTAGAGGTTTGTGAATACATGTTGAGTGGTGGTAGGGTTGTTGAAGGCGAGTACAATTTTAGTGATCTATAGGATTATTGTTTTGGTGAGGTAGAGAGACTCTGTTTTTTTTTTTTTTTTGCAGGTTTTGTTTTGATGATTTGAAGCGTTGCTAAGTTTTATGTTATCTTGAATTTGTAACTGAGATTTCAAGATCTAGATTGTAACCGGAGTAGGTCTACTTAGCCAAATTTGACTGATTTGATCAAGTACTCAGCCTACTCAATTTCAACCCTCGATCTAGGATTAACGAATTGGCATGGTGTCGGTTTGTGTGATCGATTAACCGATAATAACTTTGCTAAGATTTAAAACATTGATTTGTAGTTTATTGTGTTAATTTAAACAATAAATCAAAGAAAGAAACTATGAGAATTCATGAACTCAACCATAATTCGACCATCCAAAATCACAACCATACTAGAGAAATCCCAAAACACATCTTAAACCTAAATCAACAAATCAATTTATTATTACTTTTCTTTTTATTCTTATATATATATATATATATATTATTTGTCAATTTTCATCAAAATTAGTTTGTGATTTTAAACATAAAATAATTCATTGAAAAACATATAGAATTCAGAAGAGTATTGAATTTTAAAACAAAAACAAAAAAGTATATTCATACAATGATGTTGAAAAAGAAAATAATGAATATATATATATATATATATATATATCACCTGTCAACTTCGAGTCTTAAATACTATAGTTGAACTATTTTCTATCAGCTTAAACTTTTAGGTCTAATAGTACCTAACATGGTGTTAGAACTTAAAGGTCTTTGGTTTAAACTTTTTCTCTTCTGTTTGTCTCAAATTTTTATTACATATGTTATAATGGTAGGAAGCGTTAAGCATTTATTCGACATTTATCATCTATCCACATTACATGTAAGAGGGTGTGTCACGTGTTAACTTTAAGTCTTAAATATTATAGCTGGACCATTTCCTATTAACTTAAGTTTTTAGATCTAATGATAAGTAATAAAATAAAATCAAACTTGTACTAAAATTGTAGACAAAAAAGGGTGATATAAATAAAGATACATGTTGCAATTCTTTTTTTATTAAAATTGGCATAAGATATTTTAATTAAACCATATAAATTTTGTTTATGATTAAGAATAAAAACTTATTCCTAGGGTTAAAGGAAGGAATGAAGTTTCCTTTGGATAGAAATTAGGCAATATTTGGTACGTGGGAAATAAGGTGGAATTGAGATTTATTTTTTGTCATCATCCCATATCCCACGTTTGGGTCAGGGAAGGGAATGGATATTTTCATTTTCGAGCTCACCTCTATTCTTAGTCAATGTGGGAAATGGAAACCTAAGCTCAGCCATGGGTTTCCCATTTCTTGTGTTGACATGAATTCTTTTCTTTAAAAAAAAAAAAAAAATTATTCATCGTCTCTCATCAAACAACTATTGACCAATCTCTCTCTTAACATAACTCTTCGTCTCTCTCTCATCTCCACCATACCTACCCACCACCACCACAAATCACTCTTCATCTCTCTCATCTCTTCTTATATCCATGGCAGCGAACTAGTAGCAATAGCAATCATCTTCCTCTCTACCCTTTCTGCTGTTTTTTTTTCCTTAAATGGGTGTAGGGCTACAATCATTTGGGTTCGATTGGAACCCAAATGAAAAATCATCTAGGTTCCAATCTGTTATGCCTGTTTCCTCATCATAGGTAAAAGGGGCTTCTAAGGGCCCAGAAGGTGAGTACAGTGCCAAGAGGCCCAAAAGGCCCAGCCTTCAGATCGCAGAAACGAGCTCGCCAGACCCCGAGCTCGCGCTTATCTCCAAGAACTAGTGCCCTCTACCTCACGTCAATGCCAGAGTCTGTCTCGGCCTATCTTCAGGTCGCTTGAGCAACCAACTCGTTGAGGTCGCGTCAAACAGATTTCACCAACCTACAATTGATTCGCTCCTGAACAGTTTCAGTTCATTTCCACAGCAGGTCACCCCAGCATCCCAGCTCGACAACCAGATCTGTTCTACCTTGCCCCAAACTCTTTCTCAGGGAGCCGTTACCAGATCTGCCTAATCCCCTGATTTCATGCCGGAACCACCTATACAATTGCCGATGAGCAATCAATGTCGCAGCCATGTATTTAATAAAGAGAAGACTTCTCCTGGTGCAATAAATGTAGACGTGTGCATAGAAGAAATAATCATTACCTTTATAATAAATGCAGTATGGTTTATGTTAGGATTAGTTGAAATAGCCATCATTTGTAACGTGTACAACGCTCTTTTGTATCTCTCCCCCTCTATAAATAGGGGAGAATTTTACTGTATTAAGAATGGAAGCATACTAATATACCGTCACTCTGTCGGAATTATCTCAGAGTGACCCGTGGACGTAGGCGCAGTCGCCGAACCACGTAAAAATCTTGTGTTTGCATTCATTCTTTCCCCTCCTTTCTGTATTGATTGTTCTATTACTATCTCAACAACCACGACTAACATTCTTTCACCTTTAATACAACATACCAACTTATAACATCCATTACTACTCATTTATTACAGTTATCACCATTTAATTATCACGTTTGCAGTCTGGGCCCCTGAATCTCTAGGTTGACCTTTTCCGGACGTCAACATCTTTTGGCGCTAGAAGGAGGGCCCAACAGCGACCTGGTAACCTTTTCTCCAGATTCGTTTCTCTTTAACTGTTTATATTTCACCAAGCCACTATGGCTAGAGCAAGGACGACAAGAAGTGTTGGTGTGGTGGACGAGCGACCTGAGGGACCAGGATGACCAACAGAGCACCCAACCTGCTAGAGAAGAGGTCGCTCAAGAGTGGCGACAACGTCAACAGGCCTTGGAGGATACAGTAAGGCAGCTGACTGAGATAGTTAGGGCGTTGGTTGAAGTTCAGACCCATGTTGTGCGAAGGCAGGTAGAGGTCGCGCCTCCCGAACGAGCTCGCTGACAGACCAGGGAGGAGATTCCGACCCCGGATGGGGCAGTTGGCAGAGACAGATCGCTATCCGAAGAGTTTGTCCACTCTTCGAACCTGAACCCAATGAGGAGAGGACGATATGTGCAGGAGAGAACTACCTCACCTCACCCAGCAGACATTAGGGTGAGGATGAACCACGAAGGTGACCATCATGTCAAAGACAGTCGCGGGCACGAGCGAGTTCGGGAGAATCGTGCTGTCCACCAGCCCGGGCTACGAAGAGTAGTTGGGCAGGTAGAGGATTTTGGTGAAATGCGCAGACGCGAGATCGCCGATTGGGAGAACAGGAGAGCACCAGTAGGCGAAGTTCCATTGGGCGACCTCAATCCCAAGATCCGATGGTGGAAGAGCTGCTACAGAGGGTTTAACAGTTGAAAGCTCGACCTGGACCCCAAAACCAGAGAGAGCAAGATGATCATAAGGTCTCATTTGCTAGGGAGATCGAGACAGTGCCCCTGCCACCTAAGTTCAAACTCCCGAGCATTCCGCCCTATAATGGTATAAGTGACCCATACGACCACCTGGATGCCTTTAACGTGCAGATGGACCTCTAGACGGACAACCAGCTGGTCAAGTGCCGAGTCTTCCCGACTACCTTGGGAGATACCTCGCGAGCCTGGTTTAAGGGCCTCCCAGCTCGCAATATAGGGAGTTGGAGAGAATGTCAACTGAAATTCCTTAACCAATATAAGGCCCTGAGGAAGCAGCTCGCACCCCCATGCCACCTCGCCACCATTTTCCAGAAACACAACGAGTCCTTGAAGGATTACATCACCCGATTCAGGGATGAGGTGAGTAATGTTGAAACACCCTCCGATGAAAGCATCTTAACAACGATTTCCGCAGTACTCAGGAAAGATGGAAAGCTCTATGAAAGCATTTACAAGTCGCCAGTGAAGGACCTGGGCGAGTTCTACGAAAGGACTGCCGAAGAGATTAGATGGGAGGAAGCTTTCAGAACCAAGAAGTCCAACTACCATCGGGGTGAAGCAAGCAATTCCCACCAAGGGAAGAGGAAGGTCCAAGATTGGGACAAGCGAAGCGAGCATAAACATCAGTCCGCTAATATTGTGGCAAAGGGAGCTAGGCTTGAACCAAGAAGGGAGCGACCTCGAGGTCAAGGTCGATATGGGAGCTACAGTGTCCTATCAGACAGACAGGATTGAATCTTCGCCGCCAAGAGAAGCAGGGAGAACTTTGGGAAGCCACCCCCTACAGGAGTCTCGAACAGGCACCGAGATCAGAGGAAGTTCCGTGCCTACCACAATGAAAATGGGCACAACACCTCGGACTATTGGCAACTGAAGGACGCCATTGAAGAGTTGATCAGACAAGGTCATTTGGGAGAATACGTAGTGCGACCTGCAGGCAGGCTACTTCAGCAGCAGCGTCCTCAACCCCAAAATCAGCAGCCCCAGCGAGCTCTAGAGCCCGAGCACGAGCCCGCCGTAAGAACAATTTTTACTATTCATGGTGGTCCTCAAGTGGCAGGTATTTCAAATAGGTCGCACCAGAGGTACGTGAGAGAAGCCAACCACACCTTACTGGCGAATTGTAGCAGGGCAAAGGGACCAACTAAGAAGGCGAAGGTGTCCTCGGATGGCTTTATATTCACTGAGGAAGATGTTTAAGGAGTGCACCGGCCCCACAATGACGCTATAGTCATCCGAGCTAAGATCAGCAACGCTGAGGTGCGGCGGATTATGGTGGATACTGGCAGCTCGGTGAACATGATGTACAAGGACTGCTTTGATCAAATGGGGCTGGGAACCGAGCAGCTTATGCCTTCACCAGAGCCCCTATATGGCTTCACCGGAGATGCAGTGACCTCGATAGGCCAGATCAGACTCCCACTCACCCTAGGGGAACCAGGTCGGCAGGCTACTACACTGGCAGACTTCCTAATTATTAACTGCCCGTCAGCATACAACGTGGTACTAGGACGACCCTTCATGAAGGACCTGGACATGGTAACATCCACTAGGGCGCTGACAGTCAAGTTCCTAACCCCCAACGGAGTAGAGTGTGTCCAGGGAGAACAGCATTTGGCCAGACACTATTACGAGGATGCAGTGAAGATGGGAGTAAGGGGTAAAAAGGTGAATGTGGTTTCAGGTGGTGAACCGCGAGTTGTGACAGAAACAGGAATGAGCCATGACCTCGACCTCGAGAGGTAGATACGGACGGAGCTACTGGGCCCGTTGAAGAACTAGAGGACGTACAAGTCAGTGAGCTAGATCTAGAAAGATGCTTGAAGGTGGGGCGAGACCTGTCCCCAGAGGTCAAGGTCGAGCGCGCCGACTTCCTGAAGGCAAATCTGGATGTCTTTGCATGGAACCATGAAGACATGGTAGGGATAGATCTTGGAGTAATGTGACATAAGTTGAACATAGATCCCCAGCATAAATCTGTACGTAAGAAGAGAATACCAATGACACCAGAACGGTATGTTGCTTTGAAGGAAGAGGTTGAAAAGCTACTGACCAACAGATTTGTTCGTGAGGCCCGTTATCCCATATGGGTGGCCAACCCGGTCCTTGTCAAGAAGAAGAACGGAAAATGGATGACCTATATTGATTTCACCGACCTAAACAAGGTCTGCCCGAAGGACAGTTTTCCACTGCCCAAGATCGACCAACTCATGGACGCGACAGTTAGGCATCAGCTCCTGAGCATCATAGATGCCTACTTGGGCTACAACCAGATCCCTATGAGCCCGGAAGATGAGGAGCACACCTCCTTTGTTACTGACCGGGGATTGTATTGTTATAGGGTAATGCCCTTCAGGCTGAAGAACGCAGGGGCGACCTACCAGTGCCTGGTCAATGCCATGTTCAAATAGCATATTGGGAAGACAATGGAAGTATATATAGATGACATGTTGGTGAAATCCCAGCAGGCGGTGAATCATGTCTGCGACCTAGACAAGACTTTCAAGGTCCTAAGGAACTACCGAATGAAGCTGAACCCACTAAAGTGTGCCTTCGGGGTGGCGTATGGTAAGTTCCTCGGTTTTATAGTGAATAGTAGGGGGATAGAAGCCAATCCAAAAAAGATTAGGGCGCTCGTGGAAATGAGATCCCCAGCTCAAGTTAAAGATGTCCAGAGCCTCAATGGTCAAGTCGCCATCCTCAGCCGGTTCATTTCAAAGGCCACAGATAAGTGCATGCCATTTTTCGAAGCAATAAAGAAGGCGAAGAACTTTGAATGGACTGAGTAGTGCGAGGAAGCATTTCAGCGGCTGAAAGAGTACATGGGACGAGGTCCATTCCTGTCGAAGCCAAAGGAAGGGGAAAAGCTCTTATTGTACTTGAGAGTGTCTGAGCATGCGTTAAGCGCAGCCTTGGTAAGAGAAGAGGAGAAGATGCAACTGTCAGTGTACTATATCAGCAAAAGGCTGGTCGACGCAGAAACTAGATACTCACAAATGGAGAAGTTGGTGTACTACTTAGTGATAGCATCGAGAAAGCTACGTCCTTATTTCCAGGCCCATCAGATCGAGGTTTTTACGCAGCATCCTCTCAGGCAGGTCCTTCAGAAGGCAAACACTTCAAGTAGATTGCTCAAATGGGCCATAGAGCTCGCTCAATTCGACATAGAGTACAAGCCCAGGACGGCAATCAAAGCCCAGGCCCTTGCGTATTTTATTGCTGAATTTACAAGGCCAGTACCGAAGCGGGATGAGAGTGCGAGTGGCCCGATATGGGAGTTGTATGTGGACGGGTCCTCCAATGAACACAACTCAGGAGCTGGAGTGTTGCTGATCAGCCTAGAAGGTCACAAGATCCTTAGTGTACTGAGATTCGGGTTCCAGGCGACCAACAATGAAGCTGAGTATGAAGCATTGCTCGCTGGACTCCGCCTAGCAAAAGAAGTGCGAGCTGAGCAGATAAGGGTCTTTAATGATTCCCAACTTGTTGTATGCCATGTCCAAATGGAGTACCAAACCAGAGGGCGGAAGATGACAAAGTATCTCCAGAAAGCCAAGGAGTTGCTAGGGGCCTTCGTATGGGTTGAAGTAAACCAGTTCCCGCGAGCTCAAAACTCCCATGCAGATGCCTTGGCACGCCTAGTGACCTCCCAGGACACGGACCTCCTAGAGTCCATACTAGTAGAGTTCCTGCCGACCCCCAGCATAGGAAGGAAGGATGCATTGATGGCCATAACCGTCCAACCAGATTCCTAGATGAGCCCGCTACTAAGCTACCTCCAGGAGGGAAAGCTGCCAGAAGACAAACTGGAGGCACGCCGTCTGTGAGCTAGAGCGGCCGGTGTAAACTCCTAGCTCTGATTGCTAAAGTCCCAACGTGAGAAATTAAGTTAGAGAGATAATATATAACTCTCTACGTTTAATTGATTGAATTTCATGGCCTCCGAAAGCATTAAATTAAGAGTACGACGAAAATCGTCGGCTATGAAAATCTAAGTAGCATATTAATAAAATCTAAGTTAGGATTTTATAATAGTGATCAATGATAATTCGAATTAAAAATTCGATTAAAAAGAGAGAGTTAAGATCAATAATTCAAGCTTGACGATCGAAGGAAAATGTTAACGAAACGAGAATTAAAACAAGTATAGATGGGCTAATTTGAGAATCAAATAAAGGAAATGAGAGTTAGATGAAATTAAAGAGAGTTGGGACAAGATGTAATTAAGAAGAGTTGATGACTATATAATCAAACCTTAGCTGATTTGTTTCAGCAAAAATCACAAACAATTCAGTCATTAGCCGAGAAGAACCGAGAAGAATCACGAGAAAGAGAGAGAGAGTAGCGTGAACCAGAAGAGAAGGCCAAGAAGAGAAGAAGAGAAGCAACCAGCAAGCAAGAAGAGAGCAAGGTAGCTGCTGGTCGAGCAAGAGACAGCAGCTGAACCAAAACAGTTCAGACGTGGAAGCAGAAGCAGAACCAGACGCGCAGGACAGCTCGCGCAAGAGCAGCTCGCGAGGGAAGAAGCTCCTGGCCGTGAACTGCAGCAAGCTGGGCAGCAAAGGAAGAGGAGAGGGAGGAGACACGAAGGAGAAGAAGCACCAGCAGCTGCTGGTCGTGAGAAACAGAGCAGAAACGCGAGCTGGTCGCGAGCAGATCCGCGAGCACAATCGCGAGCAGAACCGCGACAAGGCTGGTCGGCCAGGGAAGAAAGGGGAAGAACCACCACCCAAGTTGCCTTCCAAGCCCTCAAACATCCTTCTTAGACCTCTCTCAACTCCCTAAGCCAAGACCAAAGTAAGATTTCAGCTCCATTTTCTTTGATATTCTGCAGAAACGAAAATGGTGACAGTTGTGAAGTTGTTGTTGATTCATGTTGAAATATTGCTTTTAAATCTTGTTAGAACCTCATGTGAGTGTTATGGAATCATAAGAGATGATTGTTGTGTGTAATTGATGCCATAAAAGATGTAAATATGGGCTGTCATATGTACAAGCGAGATAGAAACAGAAAATGGTTCCATATGTACACCAAGTGGTTGATAGAAGTTGTGAGTAAAGTTTGAGCTAGTAATTGACCAAGTTAGATTTATGTATGTATTAGAGACTTGAAGGGCAGTAGCTAGACTTTGAAATTAGATGGTTTTGAAACCAATTTCAAGCCTTAAAGAGGTTAGAAAAGTTAGAGTTGCAAAAAGGGGGAAATTTGACAATGTTGGTGAACCCGAGCTCAAATTTGAGCTAGAGGAGACCTGACCGTATTTGGCTTATTTGGGGGTGTTCTACACCTCAAATGATGCTTAGGAACCATAGAAAACCACAGGTTTTGGAACGGATCGAATCCGATAAAAATTGTGCAAGTTATGCACAATATAGTGCCGTTAGAGCTCTGAGAAGTGAAACAGCTAGCTTAATGCAATTTTTATGGTTTGAAATGAGTTTGGTTAGTCATTATTAGTTGAATGAAGTTTAGTTATGGAAGAAAATCTAGTGTCGCTAACCCGAAACCAAGAGTTTGCAAAACGTGCATTAAATTACACCCGAAAGTGTCCAAAACGGACGTTTTCATTAGATTTGACTTAGCAAACGATAATATTTCTCAATGAAATTTGTCGTGTGACTAGAATGTGATATAAGTGAGTCATAGGAAAAAGAACGAAGGAAAACGGAGCCCCGAGCAGCAGGTTATCGCCTGTTCTGTCAAGGGCTGTCCATTTTAAATAAAATTGTGATTTTTCGTTTTAAGCCTCCGACAAGTAAAGGGACCGTGTGGGGATATCCCTAGGGGTCCAAAACTAAAACTTTTCCACAAGAATCGGGATTAGAGAGTCTCGATTGAGTAGAAACAAGTTAGGAGGATATATAGAGAAAAATGGTCTTAGTTGAGATTCTTGACCTTATAGTTGAGAATTGATTTTTGTTATTAATAATGATGAGAAAATATTGTGTAGGTGACGAGCCTCGTCGAGACGCTTGACACGGAGTGACGCGGCTTCGAGGTAAGTGGTTCGCCACTTATAAGTGTTTAAATTCTATATCAATTTATGATTATTCGTAATGGATATCGTAACTAAGTAATAAATGAAAATGAAAAGGATTTTCAATGTTAATGTCCAAGTTAAGCATATAGATTCCTATGGAATCTATATTGTACTAGAAACTAATACTAAGTTGTTATAGAAAGAGTAAAATGAGAAAGTTTTCAGAAGATGTAAAACTAGTGAGTTTTGTGCTTTTGCACTTGAAGAAATTGATTATAAAACCCATGTATATGTCTTAAGAGGTTATGAGAGTTAGCGCTACGTGACGACGCGGAAAATTCCGTCCGTAGTCGCTCAGAGTATAGAGAAATTAGCACTACGAGACGACGCAGAAAATTCCGTCCGTAGTTGCTCAGTTTCCTAGAAAATATAAGCGCTACGTTGCGATGCAGAAAATTCCGCACGTAGTTGGTTAATTAACAGTTAGCGCTACGAAGCGATGCAGTAAATTCCGCTCGTAGTTGCCCAGAGTTTTAGCACTACAATTGCGATGCAGAAAATTCCGCATTGTAGTTGCTCAGTGATAAGATTTAGCGCCCTACGTACGATGCAGTAAATTCCGTAACGTAGTGGTTGAGATACCTTAGTAAGCTTCACGTTGGCGTTAGTTTTAATCGCCCGTGATGGTTAGAATGTTTAAAGGATATACATGAGGGTTTTGAAAGAAATCATAAAACAAATGATAAATTGTCATGTTAGTGTATGTGATATTATATCTTCGTTGCACTAACTTATTTGTTTATTTTGTAGCTATTTATATTTAATTGTGTGCCACCGCGGACGACAGATTGTCATCATTTTGTTGTATATATATAGGTGGGCGATCTATGATATGTGATGATGTAAAACTTTATGGATGAGATGGATATGTAATTGAGAAACAAATATTCATATTTTGAAATTGTATATTTGTAAATATTCATGCATTTGATATATATGATGCATCTAGATACATTCTACATGAGTTCGTACTTATGAAAAGAGAATTGGGTGTTGATGTTGCATGTTTGTAAAACAAAAAAAATGATGATGATTTGTGCATGTTTGGGAATAAAGAAGTTATGAGGAATTGAGATTTTAGTCGAAGTGTAAATTTCTTGACAGGTAAATTTTGGTTTATCAAAAATGCAGCCGCTAAATTTTATAAAAATATTTGAAATAGAATCGAGAAAAATTTTATCACTCCCAACTAGTTTAAAAGAAAACTGAATTTTTGAGACCAAACGAGTAAACCGGTTGAAGAAAGTTAGGGTTCGCTTCTCGGATTTCTTCGATCCGACAAGTCGGTTTCGATAAGTCCGTTGAAGTGCCCGGCAGGATCCTCCAGACAAGAGCTTAGATAAGGTCTGGGAAGGGTCCTGTCACCCGGTACTGTATTTATGATGATATGCTGTACAAAAAAGGTTTCTCAGCTCCACTCATGCGATGCATTGATAGAGAGGAGTGTGAAGTCGTGCTGAGAGACATACATACAGGTCATTGTGGGAATCATGCAGGGGGACTGTCCTTAGCCCAGAAAGCACTCAGACAGGGGTTCTATTGGCCAACCATGAAGCAGGATGCCACTAACATGGTGAAGAAATGCGACAAGTGCCAAAGATTCGCCAAAGTTCCTCGAGCTCCACCAGCCTACCTACAACAGATGGTGAGTCCATGGTCTTTCGTAATTTGGAGAATGGACCTCATCGGACCTTTGCCAACTGCTCGGGGAGGGTGTAAACATGTCGTGGTTGCTATGGACTACTTCACCAAATGGGCCGAGGCCAAAGAGCTCGCGGAGATATCCACCTCCAAAATAGAAAAGTTTGTATGGAGCAACATCATATGCAGGTTTGGAATCCCTCAGCAGCTCATGATAGATAATGAGACGCAGTTTACCAGCAAACAATTCCTTGACTTCTGCAACGAGCTCGGGATAGTGAAGAGCTTCTCAGTCGTCGATCACCTTCAAGCCAATGGTCAGGTCAAAGCTATGAACAAGATCATCAAGTAGACCCTGAAAACCAAGCTGGAAGCACGAAAATGAGCTTAGGTAGATGAATTGCAGAAGGTACTATGGGTATATAGGACAACAGCTCGCAGCTCCACTGGCGAAACCCCATTCTCCTTGGTATACGGATCAGAGGATATGATCCCAGTAGAGTTTGAAGTTACAAGCCAGTGAAGAGCAACGTTTCGATCTGTAGACAATGACCAGCTGCTCGCTGCAAGTTTGGACCTTGTTGAAGAAGCAAGAGAAACAGCTCGCCTGAGGGTAGCAGTCTATCAACAAAGGGTGGCCAAATACTACAACAAGAAAGTTCGAGCTCGAAGCTACAAAGCTGGCGACCTAGTTCTAAGACTGATCCTCCCTACAGCGCGCAAGGCAAGCGATGGCGCACTCAGTCCAAGCTGGAAAGGTCCCTACCTCGTCAAGGGGAACCTGAAGAATGGAGCCTATCACCTGGCGAGCATGGACGGATCTGAACTCCCTAAGGCCTGGAATGCAGAACATCTCCGTCCATACTATACCTAAAACTGTCAGCTCGTTCTATGACCTTAGTACATAATTCATTTTTTATAATTATTTGTAAAGTAATTTCACTTATTTGTTGCTATATGTACAAATGCTCAATACAGAAAACAAAACAATTGAACGTGCAGAGTATGATTATTATAAAGTGATGACTGCTGTAATCTGTCTCTATAAAGCGAGCTGCCATTTATTATGCATTACTTCTTGAAGGCATCTTTGCATTCATCCAAGAACTCACCAACGTCCAAAGGACTTGTGCAAATAGCCACGAGGTTACAAACCATATGGCAAGCGCGCTTCCATCAATTATATATGCTCATAAGAATGCTTCCATGATCAGTTCTCCATTGCCTAGCACTGACAATTTCGTGCGAACTCGCGAGCTGAAATTTGTTGTACAATAGAATAATACTCCACGACCTTCGAGCTGCATCTTATTCTGATAAAGGAAGGATTATTACCAACGCTTCTTATAGCGACCTCGCGATATGCGAGCCATCTTCTTATACCCTTCAGAACTATTATCAGCAACCCGCAATCTTCACACTCCGAAAGCATAAATTGAGGAAATACTTATTATAGGCTCCCCTGAAGGTGATCCTATGAAAGGGGAGGCTATCCAGATATAACCCGTGGAAGGAGCTGCCATCTGTACGCTCTAGAGGGGACTATCTGGAAACTCTATTACTGCGCTTTGGAAGGCTATTGCCTATGGAATGAGTTGCAATAAGGGTTTCGCCTGTGGAAGGGGTAGCTGTCAGCACCCTGGAGAGCGTTACATATGGCCCGCTAACGGTACAAAAAGGTTTCACCCGCGGAAAGGGTCGCGATCTCTGCACCCTAGAGGATTCAACTAGGGACCTCCAATCACTTCAAAGAATCTGCCAAAGGTACAGTCCGCTTAAAATTGCATCGCGACCTCGCGAGAGGGGTTACGGCTCTCAAATCTTAAAATTGCCTCGCGACCTCGCGAGAGGGGCTACGGCTCTCAAATCCTAAAATTGCCTCGCGACCTCGCGAAAGGGGCCTCCCATGCAAGGGATCGCCCTCAAACCACATTAATGTCTCTTAAGTGCTTCAACGGGCTGAAGTCATCAAAGTTCGGGAAAATGCTACTAAAAGCCCTTAAGAACCTGGGCGCATTGGGCATACTCGAGTAAGCACTCCCCGCGAGCTGTAAGTACTTGCACGGTTACGCGGGAATGTGTTATTGTATACTAACATACAACTAGGTTGATTGCAAATTATAAGCTTATGAGCTAACATATTATCACGATTGTGGTTTGTTTGTAGTTCTTAATTATGACATGTTTATTAGCAGATCTTGACAATAGCTCATTATAGACAACTAAGCACGATTCAATCACATTTATTACATGTACATGTTATTACTTGTCAAAAATTCAAACTACAGGAAAATCATATATAGCTTTCCCAAGCTGAAAGCCCACCATGCAACACAAAAATTGATGAAGAATTAAAGTAAAAATTAAATTCCTCATAGAAGGAGGGCAGATCCAAAGATTACAATGTTGATGAAAAGAAACTGAAAATTTATCTAAGTGCTTGCAGGAGCATCTGGAGACGGATGATTCGAAGAAGCCTCTGCCGGAGTCTCTGCAACAGGAGGATCTTGGGACTCTAGAGGACTTTCAAGAGCTGGAGTTGGGTCCGCTGGGAGGTCTGAAGGTGTTGGCTGACCGGCTGGAAGGCTGAGGAGGTGACACCCTGCTGCGCGCCCTGAGTACTGGCTGTGTGCTCCTCGAAACTCCGAATCGATGAAATCGCAGCCGGCCTAAAGAACGAGTAGTCTATGTCAGGATGGCGTCGCCAGATTGTGTACAAAAACGCATGCTCGGTCTCCGCAGCAGCGTTCTTTCGTTCTGGAGCAATCCAAGCTCGGATGTGTTCTCCCCCTCGGACGACCTCCTCTTGTGCCTTAGCGAGCTCATCCTTGAGCGTAGCCGTTTCCTGCTGCATCTGGCTGATTTGCTTCTCTGCAGCCCTGACCTTTCTTTCTACAGCCTCAGCCCTCTCTCCAGCGATCTTGGCTCTCCTATCTATAATGTCAATTCTCATCTCCGCACATTCAGCCTTTATTGCAGAAGCCTCAGCCTTCTTTTCAGCGGCACCAGCCCACGCCACAGCAACAGTCAGCTCGTCTTTGGCTTTATCCAGCTCCTCTTGAATTTTGCAAGTGGCTGCTTCCCCGCGAGCTATTTCCTTAGACAGAGCTATGTCTGCATCCTTAAGCTTATTCTCGAGCTGCTGACGTTCTCCTCGGAGGAGATCAACTTCATTCTGCATCCTCCTTCTATCAGCCTCGAGCTCCTCTTCAGTGGCTCTAAAAGCAGCCCTCTCATTATGCTGCTCTTCAATTTCCTTCATCAACTTCTTAACTGCCATACTTATCTACAAAAAGAAATATCTATGAGAATTAAGTCAGAGACGTCGAATAAAAGAAGGTGAGTCTGCTTACCAGCATCGAATGACGAGCTGCATAAAGTGCCAACCTCGGGCCAGAAAAATCCTCTCTGTGAAGCTTCGGGGTCTGATTCTCCAGTACTTGTGGTACGAGTTGTAAGAAATCGTCAAGGTACCGCATCTCTATCAGCATCCCAACTTGCAGCTCAGGGTCCATGAATGATGATTCTTAGAGGCTCTTCAGGCCGCCCCGATGCTTGGATGCTTGGACCTCTGCCAGCCTCCGCTATCCTCGACCTGGCGACCTCAGTTGCCTTGTGACGCTTGGAGGCTAAGGGCTTGGCCACGTCTTTTCCTTTGTCTCTTATCGCGGGCTCTGGCTCTGGTGCTGGCGGACTCTCCCTTGTGGGAGTTCTGGCCCTCTTAGCTATGGAAGGACCAGCTTTCTTCTGCCCCTTTGCCTTAGGGGCTTGTTTTCTGGGTGCTGCAGCCAGACCAACCTGTGGAGCAGCTACCTCAGCGATCTGATGAGGCACCCGCTGAGGGGAATCTGGCGAGGTACCATCTAGAACTACGACCTCTGGCTCCCCAGACCTGGGTACGAAACGAATTGGAGGGACATCCAAGATCAGCCTGTCCAACTCATCAGAAGAAGTACTCGTAGACGGGCTTGAAACGTCTCCTAGTGGGAGCTCGGGCTCAGAAGCAAGAGGAAGCTCAGGCTCAGGAGCTATAGAAGGCTCGGGCTCAGGAGCTGGAGAGGGCTCAGGTTCAAAAGATGGAGGAAATGCAAATACTGAGCGAACTTCATTACTCTGACCGCGAACCCCGAGATCGTTGTGTATGTCGAGGGGCGCGCGACCAAATGCAGGGGCTAGACCACAAGCTTGTAGCTCGGAGCTCGAAGGGAACGAGTCGTCGCTATCTCTCTTAGCTGCTGTGAAGGCCTCCAAGGTCGCAGTCTCCTCGTCAGTAGGATCGATCCTGCTGGCATAAGTGTCTACAAGACAAGCATAAAAAAGTCAAAAAATAAAAAAAATAAAAAAAGAGCGAGCTAAATCTATACTCATTGGGAAGGTAGACAAAAGTTCGATTTTTTAAATTGTACAAAGAAAAGCAGATGACATAAATCCAATGGGACTTATAATCCCCCACATTGGACTTGATGCTACTCTTGGGCAAGCAGTGCTTATAGGGGGAGTTATGGGCTAAAACGTAATACAGCCCGTCCCTATGCTCTGCCTGATATCCGTGGGTCCCTTTGAAGCTGTGCAAATAGCGAATGATGCAAGGCGTAGGAGAACCAAGCCCATTCTTAATGAAAATAATAGCCAAGGAAGTTATCTGGGCATAAGAGTTGGGCATCAGCTGAAATGGTGCCAACTTGAGATCGTTCAGCAGGTCAATCAGGTAGTTGTGGACAGGGAACCTGAACCCATACTCCATGTGCTCGAAGCTTATTGCTATAAAACCCTCGGGTGGGAAGGTTGCGTGATCGATCTTGTCCGGCACGTTAGCTCGGCAACCTAGAGGGAAGGCAAAATTCCCAGCTAAGGACTGCAACATCGAAAGATCCACGCTGAAGGCATTATGATAAAAGGGTCCCCAAACTGGTCTCCCTTCATCTACAGGTCGGGAAACCAATGGCCCAGCTCGTCCCTCAGGCTCTCTCGTGACTTCTCTTCTTCGGGAAGTCGCGCCCTGTGAAGTACCAACCTGTTGTTCCACCTATTCGTCAGAAGCAGAAGCCTCTTCACCTATCTGGTGGTCCCTACGCGAACGGCCTGACATCTACAAAACAGAAAAGAACGACGTCAAAACGTTGAAAACACATCGATCCCAACGAGCCTAAAGAATTCCCAGTTCTATAGCCCTATGCGTCAGGTCGCGCATCGCACCACCAACAATGGGGCCCCAGGGCATAAGCCCACCAGGTAAAAAAACTTCTTATTATCTGAATCTCTAACCCTGTTGCTACAGATATGCTATCAAACAGTCCAAATGCGGGATATTAGAGGCCACAAACTACACCTAATATCCTATTTCAAGCACAAAAAAAAACCTCACAAACAAGCTTCACAATTCACCTATAAAAAGATCATTTCCTCAAGAGATAAGATATCTGTAAGCAGAACGCATAACAAGCCTAGAACATATATACGGATCATTAAGCCAAATACGCAAGTCAAAATCCAGAACTGGAAAACAGAGACTGCACACCAAGAACTACCATCAAAACGCAAAGAGCGAAGTCAGAGAACTTACTGTAAATACTCGAGATGAAATCTGGGCTCTGATATGATGATTCTGAAAGAAGCTGTTGAGGAAGTGCAGAGGAAGCAGAGAAGAAGACGATGAGGAATAAGTGTCTGTATTTCTCTTTGAAGAAGCAAAAATGGAAAATGAAAGTGACATCTGATTTATATAGGCTCAAGCTCTTCTCCCCTGGCCATTCGATCCAACAAAAGGAGTAACCACCACAGATCTGACGGCTCGAAGCAGAACCTGGTCCTTTACAATCATGCAGTGTTAGTTACAAGATGTACATTTAATGCGCACGGCCCACGACGTGATAACGGTTTCAGATACTAGCGTGATCGCCACATGTCAACGGTTATAAGCCAGAGAGTGAAGCGACACCTCAAAAGCTCGCAAACGGGCGCCAAATGCATTTTGAATCAGCTCCCAGTCCGCATATTGCACTAAGAGCTGGGGGGCTTGTGTTATGCTTGTTTCCTCGTCATAGGTAAAATGGGCCTTTAAGGGCCCAGAAGGTGAGTACAGTGCCAAGAGGCCCAAAAGGCCCAGCCTTTAGATTGTAGAAACGAGCTCGTCAGACCCCGAGCTCGCGCTTATCTCCAAGAACCAATGCCCTATACCTCACGTCAATGCTAGGGTCTGTCTCGGCCTATCTTCAGGTCGCTTAAGCAACCAGCTCATTAAGGTCGCGTCAGACAGATTTCACCAACCTACAGCTGATTCGCTCCTGGGCAGTTTCAGTTCATTTCCACGGCAGGTCACCCCAGCATCCCAGCTCGATGACCAGATCTGTTCTACCTTGCCCTAGACTCTTTCTCATGGAGTAGTTGCTAGATCTGCCTAATCCCCTGATTTCACGCCAGAACCACCTATACAATTGCCGATGAGCATTCAGTGCCGCAACCATGCATTTAATAAAGATAAGACTTCTCCTAGTGCAATAAATGCAGACGTGTGCATAGAAGAAATAATCATTACCTTTACAATAAATACAGTATGGTTTATATCAGGATTAGTTGAAATAGTCATCATTTATAACATGTATAACGCTCTTTTATATCTCTCCCCCTCTATAAATAGGGGAGAATTTTACTATATCAAGAACGGAAGCACACTAGTATACCGTCACTCTGCCGGAATTACCTCAGAGTAGCCCGTTGACGTAGGCGTAGTCGCTGAACCACGTAAAAATCTTATGTTTGCATTCATTCTTCCCCCTCCTTTCTGTATTGATTGTTCTATTACTATCTCAACAACCACGACCAACATTCTTTCACCTTTAATACAACATACCAACCTAAAACATTCATTACTACTGATTTATTACAGTTATCACCATTTAATTACCACGTTTGCAGTCTGGGCCCCTGAATCTCTGGGTCGACCGTTTCCAGACGTCGACACAATCAAATCCAGATAAAATTCTTTATTTGGGTTCATCGAACCCATATAAAGGTCATCTAGCTTTGTTGAACCTAGTTGTCCTTTTGTTTTGATGTGGTTTTTTTTTTAATTGTTTTTATTTTTTTACTTTTGACAAACTATTTTGATAATGTTCTTATTATTGATGATGTTATTGTGGTAGGAGATGACGATGTTGTGATATTGTTGATGATATTGAAGATAGTGGAAGATGATGTTGATGAATTAGGTTGTTTAAGATGTTGATGAGCTAGGCATTGATGATCTTGAAGATGGATCTCCACCGTCCATCCAGATGGAGATCTATTTTGGTGGATCTCTATTTTTTTTTTTCATTTTTTTGCAAAATTAATTTAAGTATATAATAAAGTATTTAAATTAATATTTTTTTTCAATCCAATCCAAACTTACACTAAACATAATATGATATATTTTTAATCAAATCTCAAGTTCTATCAAACATGAGACGGTGATTTTTAAATCTAATATATTCCATTTCAATTCAATTCATTTCATTTCATTCTAATTTCACTTGTCAAACTTAGCTTTAATTTCCAAAATTTCCAATCTAGGTGTGGTACCCATTTAATTTAATTCCTACAAGTTTTAGTAAATATAAGAATTCCCAA
This sequence comes from Litchi chinensis, assembly GCA_019925255.1. Classification (NCBI taxonomy): domain Eukaryota; kingdom Viridiplantae; phylum Streptophyta; class Magnoliopsida; order Sapindales; family Sapindaceae; genus Litchi; species Litchi chinensis. The sequence continues at coordinate 8,582,683 of CM034467.1, forward strand.
ATCAGAAATTGAAGTCTTTTTCTTTCTTTGAATTCTTGATTAATAAACATACTATGAGTGAGAACCTTTGTTCCAAGTATTGATTTTGTTTCCTTTTGTTTGTTCTCTAATAGTTTCCATATATATATAGCGATACAATAATATAGCATGTAGCAAGAAGGTGACACTTGTTCTAATACTTTAATCTTAAAGTTAGAAGTTAGAACTTAACTTTAAAATTACATTTCAGTTGATTGAAAACAATATCCTAACTATTTTTTAACCTAATACAGAAAATAAAAAAGTGGTGAACTACCTAATAGTCAGTTGCTTTTACCTCCACAAATATTATAAACATTGAACCAAATATTCAACCACCATAAATAATCCAGTAGCCTATTTGAAAACAAAACACAATTATTGCATTACCTACCTAGTGCCTATTTGCTCACAAATAAAAACAGCCTAATCACACTCCACCGACTGATTTGTCTCAAGTAACGGATAAAAAAAACAGAAGCCACAAAGAAGATAAGAGTTGAGAGACAGCTGTTTTGGTTCCACAACAGAGACACATGCAAGGGATTGAGTTATCGTGTGAAGCAGAAGATTGAACTTTTGTCTTCTTTTTTATTATCGATTTTGAGAGGCAGAATCCTCCAAGTAAAGTTAATAAAACTTCCAATATTGTTACATATTACCAAGTCAAGGCAACAAAATCCACGGCTACGATCAAAATCAAATCCTCGAATTAAAACTAGAACAAAGTCAATCCTAAATTGACTATTCGTTGGACTGCATTTTATTTTATTTTATTTTTTTAATTTATTACACACATCACAAGAGTATTATATACTATATAATTTATTGAACGCTTTTAATTAGAGTCTATCAGATTTGATCCAAAATTGGAGCTTCCAATCAAGGTCTCTAAAGTTTGATCCAAAATTGAAGCCCTCAAAAATATAAAAAAGATCCACATGAAAAATTATCCCACTCAAGGATCCCAAATATGAACACAGCCATGGACTTTTTATCTCAGATGAGTTTGAGATCAAGACTTCTTGGGCTGGGTGCCAATGGCACCAACGGCTCTCTGCGGACTGCATTTTAATTAGCTCTTTTATATAAAGCACACATTTCTTCATGTCTATACATATCACCACACAATTTCTAGTCGTTCTTCACACAAATCACAAACCACTGCCGAAAAAAAAAAAACAAAACAAAACAAAACAAAACAAAAAACAAGAAACAAAACAAAATCAAAAAATACCACATGATCAACGCAGCCATGGAACTGCAACTTTTCTCTCTTCCATCTTTTCTCTTCCTTTCTCTACTCTCTCTCTACTTGTACTTCTACTTATACTCTACAAACAAAAAACCCAGAAAAGGAGGCTTCAAATTCTACCCTTTACTAGGAGCCTTGCCGGGATTCATCAAAAACCGGCACCGGTTTTATGAGTGGACAACCGAAGCACTTAAAGATTGCCCTACTCACACCGCAGTCTTCCACCGTCCCGGAAAAGTGCACGGCGTCTTCACGGCGAACCCTTCAAACGTTGAGTATATTCTCAAGACCAACTTCGAGAACTACCCGAAAGGGGACCGGTTCGTCAGGCATCTTGAAGACTTCCTTGGCCAAGGAATCTTCAACTCCGACGGCGACTTATGGAAAGTCCAGCGCAAGACTGCTAGCTACGAGTTCAACACCAGATCTCTCCGGAACTTCGTTCTGGAGACGGTCAGCTCGGAGATTTCCACCAGACTGATCCCAACTCTAATAAGAACGATCAAGACTGAACAGCTCCTAGACATACACGACGTCCTGGAGCGGTTCGCCTTTGATAATATATGCAAAGTTGCTTTCAACTTCGACCCCGGTTGTCTTGGCGGAGATGGAACCACCGGTTCAGAATTCATGCGTGCGTTCGACGAAGCAGCCACTCTCAGCGGCGGGAGGTTCAGGTACGTAGTTGCATATCTATGGAAAGTCAAGAAACTCTTCAATATAGGATCAGAGAGAATACTCAAACAATCAATCCAAATAGTCCATGACTTTGCAAACGATATAATCCGATCAAGACTGGAAGCCAAACCCGAAAAACTAAGCGAAGACTTGCTCTCCCGATTCATCGCAAACAGCAACAACTCACCCGAATTTCTCCGAGACATCATCATAAGCTTCATTCTAGCCGGAAGGGACACGACATCATCGGCTCTATCTTGGTTCTTTTGGTTGTTATCATCCCATCCAAACGTAGAACAAAACATATTAAAGGAGCTCGACGTAATCCGGAAACGAAATGGGAAAAAAATCGGCGATATGTATAGCTTCGATGAGCTACGAGACATGCATTATTTGCATGCAGCGTTATCCGAGTCTATGAGATTGTACCCACCAGTACCGATAGATACAAAAAACTGCCTGAACGACGATATATTGCCGGACGGTACGTTTATTGGAAAAGGATGGTTTATTACGTACCATGTGTACGCGATGGGACGGACGGAGGCGTTATGGGGGCAGAATTGTAGGGAGTTTGTGCCGGAAAGGTGGCTTGAGAACGGGATATTTCGGCCGGAGAATCCGTTTCGGTACCCGGTGTTTCAAGCCGGGCCGAGAATTTGTCTCGGGAAGGATATGGCATATATTCAGATGAAGTCGATTGCAGCATCTGTGATTGAGAGGTTTGTGTTGGACGTGCAGGATAGGGACAGGTGTCCCAAGTATGTGCAGTCCTTAACTATGAGAATGAAAGACGGGTTACCGGTAAGGGTGAAGGAAAGATGTGTGGATGTGATTAGTTGAGCTTCACAAGTTTGGTTGATTAGGTTGTTCAAAAAGCTCTAAGATAGAGAGCAAATTGTCAAAATGATAAAAAGAAGTTGTCGTGCCGTGTGTAACTTTTAGTATTTTATTTGTTTTAATTTTTGAAAATGTTTTGTCGTGTAATTGATGGATGTGGTGGTTTTATATATAAATATATATAATATAAAAGTTTATGTTAAATGAGAAATCAGCCATCATGATGTTGGATAGGATAGAATTCTTTTGTCCTTTCCATAAACAATCAATCACTACGTTTATCAATTTTTTATTTATATTAATATTCAAAGGTTTCTTTAATCAATTTTTTATTTATATTGATTTTTTAGGAGATAAATTTAAATTTAAATTTAAATTTGAATAATGTTTCAGAAAGAAAAAATGAAACGATCTTAATTATTATTTTTTATTTTTTATGTTGATATATTATTAAATTATAGAAACATTGATAAAAAAAATTTAATGATAAAGAATATTTACTTTTGTTATCTTGATGAGATATGAGATCAATTATTATTTATATAACATATATACTTATAATTGATCAACATTATTTAATTATTACTCGATTATTTTCAAAGTAATGTTATATTTTTAAAATATATATTCAAATTCATTACTTAAATGATATAACAAGTTTATATATAGTTATCATATCATTAATATATTATTTTAAAGTTAATAATATAGTTATAAATAAATTTATCATATTATTTCGATAAAATTTTTGAATAAATTTTTAGAAAGAAAATCATTATTTTTATTTTCATAATAGGAAAACAATTACTACTAATAAACAAAATCATACATACTTATTAAGAAATTTATACGGGGTGAGACCTAAACTACCACCGGTTAATGAATTTAAGAAGCACGCAACCACCCACCTCAACCAGAAGAGAAATTATAATTGAGTAGATTCTTTATTCCTTTGAATGAGTGGAGAAAGATGATTACATTATATTAATATTATATAATGCAAACATCCACTGAAAAGAAAAGGATTTTTAGCTGAAAAAATGATCGATGGATTTGGACGTCTGGCTTTGGATTCCTGTGCGCAATAATAGATGCCACTTATTGCCTTGAAGCTGCTGAAATAATATGTAATAAGAAAAAATCTAAAAAAATCCTCTAATAAAAAATATTATCGGGTCACCCAACTTTTAAAAATAATAATAAAAAAACCCAACCTTTTAATGGTATTTAAAGGAGAAAAAATACCCTTACTGAACGATCTAGGAAGAAATAGAATCTTTTTGTTGGTTTTAAAATTATATAAAATGACAAATATGCCCTCCATAGCCACTACAAAAAACAAAAATAAACTTTAATTGAATTACCAATTTATATTACCAATTTAAATTACAAATTTATATTAATAATTATCATTTGTAAAATTAAATTAAATGAATTTCTTAAATTAAATTTATTTGAATTATTACTTAAAAAATAATTAGAAAACTAAGAAAATGGAGGTGGAGATCCCAAACTAGACACCTCCACCGTCCATCCCACTGTCATCATCTATAACACAAACATCATCATCCACCAATCACAATCCATCACACCATCATCATCATCCACAACACATAATCATCATCATCACCATTCATCACACACTCACTGTCCATCATACCATCACCATCATATATCACACATAACCATCATCATCACCATTCATCACACACAACACACCCATTGTCCATCGCACCATCATCATCATACATCACGCATAACTATCATCATCACCATTTATCACTCATAAGAATCATCAAATTAAATTAATTAATAATCAATAATTAAAACAAAAATAAAAATGGAGGTAGAGATTCCAAATGTGATCTCTATTTTTAAAAATAAAAATAATGGTTAGGATTAAACTGCCCTCAATTATAAAAAATTAAAAAATATAATTTAATAAAAATAAATTTAAAATGTAATTAAAAATATTATATTAATTCAATTTACTATGAGACTTGCACTATCCATCACTATAATGGACGATGGACATCATTTCAAAAAATAATTAAAAAAATTTTAAAAGTTTAAAAATTTGAAAATAAAAATTTCTTTTGGGGTTTGGATCTCTATCATCCATCAAGATGATGAAAGGTGAAGATTCAATTTGAAGATTAGATATCCACTTCTAATTAAAAATCATTGATAAAGCTACATCAACATTATCCCATTCATCACCATAATCAACATCATCTCATTCATCAACATCATCAATATCAATGTAAATTTGTCACCTATCATCAACAAATTTTTAAAATAAAAAATGAAAACCAAATGAAAATGAAAAAAAATAAAAATAAATTCCATCTTCATCTAGTAAAATGAAGATTGTCAATGATCTAAACAAAACCAGATCGTCGACTTTTGGGTTTCAAAACCCAAAGAAGTAGATCTAGGTTTTGAAATCCATATTTGAAAAAACATGGAATGAACCTAAGTGATTCAAATGAACCCAAGTTGACCTGGGTCGTTCAAAGATAAATGAACCTAAGTCAGTTGGGTTCGTTCAAAGCCAAATGAACCCAGGTTGTCTAGATTTGCTTGGTGTTTTAGACAGAGAAAAGAGGTAGAGGAGTCGAGGGAGAGATAGAGAACGGAGAGATAGAGAACTAACTTTGATGATGATGGTCTAGTTTGGTGGATGATAATAAAGATAAAGAAAGAGAAGGAGAGAGAGAGACAGAAAGAGATGTGTTATTAGCACTATTCTTCATGTAAAGAACACTTTAAATATATATATATATATATATATATTTGAATTATGGCCATCGTCCATCATGCTGATGGATGATGGACATAATTTTAAAAAGTTATTAATAATTTTTCAGTTTTTTTAATTTTTTAATAATTTAAAGTAAAACTAAAAAAAATATTATAAATTTTTTAAAATTATCTCCACCGTCCATCATGTCAATGGATGGTAAACATAATTTAAAAAAAAAAAAATTATTAATGCTTTTTATATTTTTGTGCTTTGAAAATTTTGTGTTTTCCTACTAAGAGTCATACTTTAATTTTTAAGGTCAACTTTGATAGTAAAAGGTTTTTGGATATTTATTTAAACTAGAAGGGATTTTTTGTATATTTAATCAAATGATAGGGGGATTTTTATTGAATTTTTAAGTCAAGGGGTTTTTAACTATTATACCAAACTAAAAGGGAAATTAGAATTATCCCTAATGGGTTGGGTAGGTGAGTTTGATGGTGATGATTATGTTATTTACATAGATTGGTTAGATGGATGCTAAGTGTAATATATCAACCAATCCATCCAACCCAACTGGAATCCATTTTTTTTATTTTTTATTTTTATTTTTTGTTTTTTTTTTTGAAATAAGCTGAAATCTATCACTATCATCAAGCTCCAATTACCTTGTAATCCTCAAAAATAACGGATTTATTAGTTTATTAACGGATTTACTATTTCATTTAGTAGTTGTAACGTTTTAATTATTATTTTTAATACCAAGGGTGGTTTGATACTATTTTCAATTATAAGGGTAAAATAATAATAACCCATAAAAATATAGAGGTGCTCGAAGCTACAAATGAATTTTAATTGGTGCAGCTCCAGTGAAGTTTCTCAACCTATCGAGAAGACCTCATTTTCATTGGCCTGATTGTTCAAAGGTATTACTGAGCTTGTTGAGCCTTTCCCTTTCACAAGGGGTATTGATTTTACTCCCAGGACAGCGAATAATGCGGGTCATGATCTTGGATTGGTTAAGTGTATTGTTCCCTTTTATAGAATTTCATGGAAAGTTAATTTGAAAACAAACGTTTAGTAAAACGTTTTTTCGTAATTTAAATAGCGTATATGTTTCAATGATGGAGGTTCAAATCTTATTATGAGTACTTAATAATACATATAAAAAGATCTCACTCCAACATTATATAAGTAGATTTTGAGATGAGTATTTAGTAATACATGTAAAGAGACCTCACTCCAACATTATACAACTTGCTAGATTTTGAGATGATATATTGATCTAATCCAATAAACCTCTGACATGTTGGATATTAAATTTGAAAATAAGTTTATAAACAAATGTGGAATACCATAAACGGCACTCCACCTAAGTCCAAATTCCAAACAATAAATTAACCCCTTTTTTATATGCAAGCGGGCTGCATAAAATATAGATGAAAGCAACAGAAAGAAATTGGTCGAATTAGCTTAGACATTCGTGATTCATGATGTCTATTTTTAAATTCACAATTGAAAAATTATGAACCATAGTTAATATTATCATCCATTGCGTAACAACATGTTAACTTGGAGAAGCAAAGTTGGAATAATAATATTACAAACAAAATTTCAACATAAGCAATCTTGTTCATTAGTGATAATGAGAAAATTTGACTTTGAGATGCAAATCTTATATGTATTAGGGACTTGGTAAGTGGCGTGTTGTAATGTCATTGATTTGGTGTTTGTTTGTTTGAACTCATACCAACGGTAAAAAAAAAAAAAAAAAAAGCTTCTTATTTATCGTGTAAAAATATATAGATTATCTCCTATTTTATATATATTGTATGTATTTTTCGGACTCATTAAATGGGCTGGTAAAAACCCAATTTAGGCCCAATAAGAAGGCCTGATAAAAATCAACCCAGTCAAGGCCCATCAGACGAGGTCCAGACGACTCTAAGCCCAGCAAGCTCTGCAGCTCGCTCAAGTAATTTCTTCAATCTGCAATTAACGAGCTCGTGACACAGCCAAGATCCAGCTCGCAAACCACCAGACCGCCATAGTCAGCAGCTCGTTCAGGAGTGTAATTAATACAGTATCTTCTAGGACAGGCAGTTACCTAATTCAACCGTGATTCTCTCTCCAGAAACGGAAGTTTATTCAAATTCAAACCGAATCAACATCGTCTCTGATTTTATGGAAGCAATTTCCTGATATTATTCAAACAGATTAGGAAGTGTAATTAATTTACAATTCTTTTTCTTATTTTTCCTGATTATTTGAGAAGTGTAATTAATTCAGGATTCTTTTCCTGATTTGCTACAAACAGAATTGTAACGTCTCTTTCCCTATAAATAGGGATTAAAATCATTGTAATAAGAGATCATAGAATAATTAATAACATACTGTCACTCTGTAGAATTTAAGAGATAGATAATCGTGGACGTAGGCCTATTATTGCTGAATCACGTAAAAGATCCGTGTTCCTCGTTTGATTCTCGGTTTTTGTCTATATTCTTTATTGGTATTTGTACTTTTTCATATTGATTGCAGGTATTAGGTATTGATTACTCGTTGACTGAAATCCAACGTCGATAATATGAACCTTATTTTTATTTATGTGTGGATTGATCTTCTTATATAGGAGTTGATTCTTGAGTTACATCGTAGAGATAAATTTTATTTAGGGTTGACTGAACCTTAGATTTGCCCAATTATTAAAAAAAATGAAAAATTGAATAGGTATTATAATAACAATATCATGTTTAGGGCACACCAATTACTTGAAAGCAACACTTCATTAACGGGCGGGACCGGGGATACGTGCCCCGTTGTGGGATTGGAGAAAAAATCGATAATTCAGCCTTTTTTTTTTTAAAAAAAAAAGGCTCTTTTGCACTGTCACCGTGCATTTGCAGACATGCGCTGCAGTGCATTAATTTGTTAGTGCTGTTGTACACGGCATATTGACAACTGACAATTGTTAAATGATAGCCATTATTATTAATTATTATTATTATTTTATTTTAAAACTTGTTTATATTGTTGAAAAAAAATACTAAAATAGTTTTCTTCTATCCGGATCCGTGCCATACTCCTACTCTGTCCTTTTATTAGATGTTTATTATTTTTTTTACTTTATTATTTTATTACTATATTTTAATATGATTAACTTAATTCATTTTTGTTACTTTTATTAAAGGAAAATTTATAATTTTTATCTAAATAAAAAGAAAATTTTATTTTTATCCAAAATTTTAAAAAAATTTATTTTTGACCCCTCAAATAAATTATTTTCATTGTATACTCAAGATTACGAAAGTACCTTTAAATTAAAATCACCTAAATGCCTAAACTTGAAATTACCAAAATAATTTTCTTTTTCTAACAATATCCTCCCTCTTTTCTTTTCTCCATTCATGGTTTATGAGATTTGATTCACCATTGTAGTTGAAAAATAATCTAGTAAGGGATTCTTCATTCAAACTTCTTCATTCATTGAAGGTTTTAAATTTTTTTCTTCCATTTGAGTTTTAAAGGTAATGTATATTTTTTTTTGTTGGCTTTTGAGTTGTTTTGTTCATATTATAAGCTAAAAACCTATTAGAATGATTTGATTGTGATATATATAGTATTTGTAAAAATCTGCAACGAAATCTACAAAATTTACGATGAAATCGGTTTTTCAGTGAACTGAAAAATCGAAATTAACAATTTTTTCATACTTTTGATATTTTTGTGTTTTGAATGTTATATATTGAATTTTAGTATTATGTGTAGTTAGATATGATTGTATCTTATTCTATTTGATTATATTTGGGTGAAGAGTGTTGTAAGTGCACAATTAATGCGTTTAACTCGATTTTTAGTGGAGTAAAAAACTGGTTCCAGTTCCAGTTTTTTAGTCAATTTAAAAACTAAGTTAGGCAATGTTAGTATAATTTTGATATTTTTTGTGTCGTTGATATTGGGTATTGATTTATAGTTTTAAATTTGATTCACTATAATTGTATTTTATAATGTTGTCTAATTGAAATGAGACTAATTTATTAATTATATTATTTAATTTGAACATTATAGGAATGACTCAAAAGACGATCGTAATCAACTTTGATGGAGAGTGCAATGGATGTAATTATGTTGGAGGGGAGTCGATTATGTGTAGAGTCTACAAAAATAGTAGTTTTTCATCATTGGTGGACGTTGTGTACAAAGAGGCTGGTGTTGATAAAAGAAGGTAAGATATTCGTATGTATTATTTAATATAAAGTACGACAAATGGTTAAGTTAAAAATATACGCATCATGTCTGATATTGGTGTTGTTGGTTTGATGGCGATAAAAAATATTGACGTTAAAAAGATATATATCAATAAGATTGCGAGAGATTTTAGAGCTAAGGATAATAGGCGTACTGTTCATCCAATTGTCATTGACTCAATACCAGACACAAGACATGACGAGGTAAATATGGATAGATCTGTAAATTCGTATATGGTTGAAAGTCATTTTTATCTTACTTCAGGTATGGGGAGCAATTAGGTTAATACTTCTGTCACCTCATTTACATTCATAAAAAGTCTCATTTGCGACGTTAATGATGACTATATGAATTATGGTATTGATAATGAAGATTGGGACACAAATGATAATGGTGATGGGATACGGGATAGTGACGAAGAGCAAATTGGAGATAGTGATGAAGAGGAAACTCGATTTGATGATATCTCTAAAGAAGAAAGGTTTCTAGAAACAAGATTTTCTAGTTTGCAATTTCAGAACAATCCTTAACAACCATATTGGATTGTTCCTGGTGTAAAATTAGGTGACATTAAGGTTACTTCAAGCATTACGTCAACCGTCTACCAATGTGGTACGTTGTATAAAAGAGCATTCTTTAATAGTAAAGAAGAAATGAATATAGCTATTGGAGAATATGCTCTAAAAGCCAAGTTTGAATATTTGGTTAGACATTCAGACATAGAGTGATTTGAGACCGGTTGTAAGGATAAAACTTATAGCTTTATAGTTCGTACAAGATGCAAAAAAGGTTATTTGATGTGGTTTGTGTTAAAGTATGTGGCGAAACACGCGTGTCATCAAACAACCACGGAATCACATATAAAGAGTGTGAAAGCTATTGTGTTCGAAAAATTGTATAAGGAAAAGGTGGGGAGAGACATTTATACACCTAATTGTTTGATTGGAGAAATGCTAGAGCAGTATGAAGTTAAGATCTTGTATAGTAAATCTTGAAAGGCTTTACAATATATAAAAAAACTAGCATATGGGCAAGCAGATGAGTCATATCAACAGTTTTCGTCCTATTTTAAGATGTTAAAAGTATTAAACCCCGACACAATGATGATAATTGAGAGAGCTGAAAACAACCGATTCTTGTATTTTTTCATTGCACTTGGAGCTTTCATTGAAGGTTTTCAGTCTTACATGAGATCAGTTATTACTATTGATGTCACTCATTTGAAAGGTGAATATAAATGAGTGATTTTTTTTGCTACATGCAAAGATGGGTCAGAGATGATTTATACCATCATTTTTGGATTTGCTGATAAAGAGTTAGACTGTTCATGGACTTGGTTTTTAAAAAAGTTATGAGATGCGATTAAGGTGTCAAACAATTTACTTATTGCATCCGATTGTCATAAAAGCATATCGAATGGAATGAAAGCAACTTTTCTTAAAGTCCCACACATGTTATATTTTTTCCACCTATGACAAAACCTTAAACAACATTGTAAAAATCGTTCAAATGTGGAAAATGCATTTTACAATGTAGCATATTGTTATGTGCTTGATGAATGCAATAGAATATTGGAAGAAATACGTGCATTACATCCAAGCACACATGCAACTTTGGTTAAAGCTGGAGTAAGCAGGTGGTCACGAGCACATTGTATAAAAAAAAGATATGAAATGATGACTATCAACATTGTAGAGTCGTTCAATAATTACATGATGCAAGCACGTTGTTTGTTAATAATAACTGCACATAATTATGTAAGAAATTTGTTACATAGATGATTTAATAATAGACGGGTTGCTGTTGAGAAGCTTACAACTTATATTATCACCGTTGCATATGATCGTATCATATTGGCAAAAGATTTATCAACAAAAGGTAACGTATATTGCATTACAAAACCGTATCAGTACAGTATCATACATCTTAGTAAAGGAGTTGCGATAGTTGATATTTAACAGCGCACATGTACAAGTAAGCAGTGAAATCTTGATCAGTTGTCATGTGTTCATGCATGTGCTGTGGCTAGATATAGTAATTATACGTTGTTGCTTTCGGTATTTCATATTATATTGTGACACTTAAATTCTGATACATGTCAAGTTCAAGGGCATCGGTTGTGATACACTTTGTAGTCAGTATTATAGCGTGGAGTGGTTGCAAGCCGCATATGCACGTTCGATTAATCACGTTCCTAAATTGACTAGAATGTTTCTGTGGAAGAAGGTTCGAATTTCTTCAATTGGGGAAAATCGTCGTTGAAAAAGTACGGAAGATGTGGTCAGAAAGGACACAATCGTGTTCATTGCCCTAACCCTTTAACTTCCGTCAGAGGAGGGACGGATGCAACTATGAATGCGGAAGCTGGGACGAGCATAGCCATGGATGCAAAAGCTGAAATGAGCACATATGCTAGTGAAAATGCACTGCGGTCCCGAAGTTGCCGCTTGTGTCATGAGACTGGACACAACCAACGTCAATGTCCTCAACGGTTTCTTACTCCCAACCCAAATATAGCTAATGACGAAAACAATGATTATACATTGATTGACATTAATTTTAACTTATGTTTCATGTATATTTAATTTGTTAAAATAAAATTATTATTCTGTTTATGTAATAATACAACGGTAACATTATAATCGAATCAGTTATTAAGTTAATAATTTTAATTTCATCAATTTTAATGAATGAATGAAAATTTTTTCATAATGCATTGTCATTACAAACATGAAAGAAGTAAAGTAATTGATATCAAATTTAATGAATGAAGTTTAGTACTCAAACATAAAATTATGTCTTCAACCATCATTCAGTAATTGAGAACCTCCAATGTGGTGGAAAGTGGGTAAGAAGGGAAGGAAATATAGAATCGATTTTTCAGTGAGGCTAAAAAACTGATAGGGGTTTTTCATCAATTGTAAAAAACCAATTACCGGTTTTCTTGATTTCCCTCAAGATTGGTTTTCAAGCATCCATAAAAAACCGATTACGGTTTTTAGGATGTTTAAATAACCGATCATGATTTTCCTTGAATATATTCCTTCCAGATGACTTTTGATGACTAATAAATGACCCAAAATTGCTTCAAGTTAACGAATTAACATAAAAATGCATAAATAACTGTTATATGTATTTTCTGGATTTACTAAATGGGCTGGTAAAAGTCCAGCTTAGGCCCAATAGGAGGCCCAATAAAGTCAACCCAAATGCAAAGGCTGTCAGACGAGGCCTAGATATCAATTCCAAGCCCTGTGGGCTCTTCAGTTCGGCCCAACAATCTCCCCAGCTCGCAGCAATGAGCTCGTCTCATAGCCAGGTCGCAGCTCGTTCTACCATTCACAACAAACATAGCTCGTTGTTTGCTTCTCAACGAGCTCCAGCTCGAGGTCGCCATAAACGGCAGTTCGACCAGAAGCGTAATTAATACAATATCTTCCAGAACAGGCAGTTACCTAATCAAATAATGATTCTCTCTCTAGATATGGAAGTTTATTCAAATTCAAACTGAGTCAAAATTATCTCGGATTTTAAGGAGCAGTTTCCTGATTTTATTTAAACATATTAGGAAGTGTAATTAATTCATGATTCTCTTACTATTTCGTTGCTTCCTAAATTGTAACAGTATTTCCCCTATAAATAGGGGTTAAAAACCATTGTAAACTAGAGACTGAATAATATACTGTCACTCTGCAGAAATTAAGAGAGATAGCCGTGGACGTAGGCACATTTGCTGAACCACGTTAAAAATCTTGTGCATTCCCTGTTTGATTCCTGGTTCTTTATTGTCTTGTTCTTGTTTTCTGTGTTTTCTCACATTGATTACAGGTATTGAGCATTGAATACCCATCGACTGAATCAAAACGTCGACATTTTGGTGCTAGAAGGAGGGCCCAAACTGCAATCTTTTTCATCCCAATTCATCGATTTCCGATATGGCAAAGACCAGATCAAACACGTATCTTGGAGATGATGACCAGGCGGAAAGCCGCATGAACCAGTCCTAACAGAACGTGCAGCCTATGCAGGACGCACCCATGTATGTAGCAGGAACGTCCCATGGCCTGGCAATTGGCACTACAACAGGTATCCCTCCTCTGTCTCATCGTTAACCGGTTCCAATTGCCCCATTAGCCGAAGGGCAGAATGTGCTGATTCAGAGGCAAGAAGCGCTGGAGAACACGGTCAGACAGCTCACAGAGGCCGTCAATATGTTGGTGCAGGCTCAGGTACAGAACATACCCAGGGTCGAGGTTCAGGCACTAAGGCGTGTGCTCCAGCAGCATGAAGCAATGCAGGCATCTGAAAGGCCAGTAAGGGAAATCCCGCGACCTGCCGGTTCAGTTCGTTCCTCCAACGCGCGTTCTAGAGCTGGACACCCTGTCCACGAAGAAAGGGAGGTAGCTCGCCCAGCTAGCCTGGTGGTAAGGCCGAGCCAAGATGGATGCGAACAAGCAAAGGTTGGGCACAATAGAGCCAGAGTTATAGCTTGGAACGTAGATGAAGTGAATGAGCGACATGTGGGGTCCCATCAACCTGAGGGCCTGTTCGAAGAGAACGAGAGGTATGACCCAGAGCACCTTGCCCCGAGTCATGACCACAGGAGGAGATATGAGCTCCGAGACCCACAAGCAGAAGAGCTCATTCAGAGGGTCCAGCAGCTAGAAGCGCGACCTGGAGCCCCTGAGCAGCGTGGGTACAATGGGGAAAGGACTCCCTTTACAAGGGAGATTGAGACACAGCCTCTCCCTCAGAGATTCAAGATGCCAAGCATTCAGCAGTACAACGGGGACAGTGACCCCTATGACCATCTCGATGCCTTTAACGTTTAGATGGACCTACAGACAGGAAATCCGATGGTAAAGTGTCGTGTATTCCCAGCTACTTTGGGGGATATTTCGAGGACGTGGTTTAAAAATCTCCCAATTCGCAGCATAGGCAGTTGGGAAGAATGCCAGCATAAGTTTGTTGGCCAGTACAGGGCATTAAGAAGGTAGCTCGCTCCATCCTGCCACCTAGCTACAATCTTCCAACGTCAGGGTGAGTCGTGAAGGAATATATCACCAGGTTTAGACGCGAGGTCGCGAATGTGGAACATTCGTCAGACGAAAGTATACTGACAGCAATCTCAGCTGGGTTGCGAAAGGATGGAAAACTGTACGAAAGCATTTACAAATCCCCAGTGAAGGATTTGGGAGAGTTCTACGAGCGAGCTGCGAAGGAGATTAGATGGGAAGAGACCTTCGGCCCGAAGAAGCAAAATCAGAAGAATGAAGCGGGCAGTTCCAGCCAACCAAAGAGGAGAAACACTGGTAGGAATGAAGAAGGTAGAAACAGTGGCTCAAGTAATCAGATTGCTAAAAAGGCTAGGAGAGAGCCAAGGAATGAGCGACCTCAGCGTCAAGGTCGCTATGAGCATTACAACATCCTGTCAGACTCACAAGACAGGATCTTTGTAGCAGAGAAGAACATGGAGGACTTTGGGAAGCCCTATCCTTTGAGAGTCCCTGTTCGTCAAAGAGATAGAAGCAAGTTTTATGCCTATCATAATGAGGTCGGGCACAATACTTCGAATTGTTGGGCGTTGAAGGATGCTATTGAAAAATTGATCAAGAGAGGTCGCTTGAGAAATTATGTGGAACGACCTGCAGGGTCGCGACCTCAGCAGGAACGACCTCACCAACAACAGCCAACACATCAGCAACAGCCCCAACGAGCTCCCGAACCCGAGCATGAGACTGCAGTAAGGACAATTTTTACGATCCATGGTGGCCCCCATATCGCAAGTGCTTCAAACAGATCGCATGAGAAGTACGTCCGAGAGGCAAATCATACTTTTCAGCTCAATAGGTCAGATGGATCGTCAAAAAGAGCAAAAACAACCTCGAATGAGATCGTCTTCACTGATGAAGATGCTAGAGGTGTGATCTGGCCTTATAACGATGCGCTGGTTATACGAGCTAAAATCAGCAATATGGAAGTTAGGCGCATCATGATTGATACTGGAAGCTCGGTGAACGTGATGTATAGGAGCTGTTTTGATCAAATGGGGCTGCGAGCAGAACAAATGAGACCGTCCCCAGAGCCTTTATATGGTTTCACTGGAGATGTTGTAGTACCAGTGGGCTAGATTAAGCTACCATTGACTCTTAGGGAGGCAAGTCGTCAGGTAACAACTCTGACAGATTTCTTGATAATTGACTGCCCGTCAGCCTATAATGTGGTCCTGGGGAGACCTGCCATGAACGAGTTGGATGTGGTTACTTCGACCAGAACTCTAACAGTTAAGTTCCCGACTCCTAATGGCATCGGATGTGTTCAAGGAGAGCAGCACTTAGCCCGGTGCTGTTATGAAGACGCAGTAAAAGTGGGTGTGCGAGGAAAGAAGGTGAACGTGGTCTCAAGGGGTGAGCCACGAGCTATGACTGAGAAAGGAGTCAGTCACGACTTGGACCCTCGCGAGGTGGATGCAGACTGAGCCACAGGGCCAGTTGAAGAATTGAAAGATGTACCAGTCAGTAAGGCAGATCCAGAAAGGTGTCTGAGGCTGGGAAAAGGTTTAGCACCAGAATTGAGAGCCCAGCTCGCTGACTTCCTGAAGGCGAACTTGGATGTGTTTGCATGGAATCATGAGGATATGGTGGGGATAGATCCAAAGGTGATGTCTCACAGGTTGAATATTGATCCTTACCATAAGCCAGTTCGTCAGAAGAGAAGGGCAATGACAGGGGAACGATACTTAGCATTGAAAGAAGAGGTAGACAAGTTGCTGGCTAACAAGTTCATTCGAGTAGCTTACTATCCGACCTAGGTCGCCAATCCGGTTCTGGTAAAGAAGAAGAATGGGAAGTGGAGGACATGCATCGACTTTACTGATATGAACAAGGCGTGCCCCAAAGATAGTTTCCCCTTGCCAAGGATAGACTAGCTCGTGGATGCTACTACTGGCCATGAGCTTCTGAGCTTTATGGATGCGTACTCGGGCTATAATCAAATTCCCATGAATCACGATGACGAAGAGCATACCTCGTTCATGACTGATCGTGGCCTATACTGCTACAAGGTGATGCCCTTCGGATTGAAGAATGCTGGAGCGACCTACCAACGCTTGGTGAACATGATGTTTGAAGAACAGATTGGAAAGACCATGGAGGTCTACGTTGATGACATGTTAGTAAAATCCAAGCAGGTGGATGATCATGTGCGCGACCTAGGGGAGATGTTCCAGATTCTGAGGAGCTATCAGATGAAATTGAATCCGCACAAGTGTGCATTTGGAGTAGCTTCTGGGAAGTTTTTGGGCTTCATGGTCAACAGTAGAGGTATTGAAGCTAATCCTGAGAAGATCAAAGCACTGATTGACATGAGGTCGCCTACTAGGGTGAAAGATGTGCAGAGCCTTAATGGCCAGGTCGCGGCACTAAGCAGGTTCATCTCGAAAGCTACAGATAAGTGCATCCCTTTCTTTGATATTTTGAAGAAGGCCAAAGGTTTCGAGTGGACAGAGCAGTGTGAAGTTGTCTTCCAGCAGTTGAAGGAATACATGGGGCGAGCTCCACTCCTTTCTAAACCCAAAGAAGGAGAAAAGTTGATTCTATACCTAGGGGTGTCTCAGCAAGCTTTAAGTGCTGCGTTAGTGAGGGAAGAAGAAAAGACGCAGCTTCTGGTCTACTATGTAAGCAAAAGGCTGCAAGATGCTGAAACTAGGTATTCTCAGATGGAGAAGCTCGCTTATTGCCTGGTGATCGCATCAAGGAAGCTGCGGCCTTATTTTCAGGCTCATACAATTGAAGTCCTCACCCAGTACCCGCTGAAAGAAGTTCTACAGAAGGCGGACACCTCAGGTCGATTGTTGAAATGGGCAGTGGAGCTTGCACAATTTGATATCCTGTTTAAGCTGAGGACGATCATCAAAGCTCAAGCCCTAGCAGATTTCATTGCAGAATTTACAGGACCCGTGGATGATGAAGCTGAATCTTCAGAAGGTCCGGCCTGAGAGCTCTATGTCGATGGATCATCCAGCAAGCAGAGGGCTGGAGCTGGAATTCTATTGATTAGTCCTGAAGGCCACAAAATCTTTGTGCTTTGAGGTTCGGCTTCCAGGCAACAAACAATGAGGCTGAGTATGAAGCCCTGCTCGCAGGTTTGCGTTTGGCTAAGGAAATGCGAGCGGAGTGATTGAAAGTCTTCAGCGATTCGTAGCTCGTTGTTTGCCACATATTAGGGGAGTATCAGGCCAAGGGACCAAAGATGGCCCTTTACCTCCAGAAAGTTCACGAGCTGCTAGGTGCGTTTCAGAAGTACGAGATGAAGCAAATCCCACGGGCTCAGAACTCGCATGCAGATGCATTAGCTCGCCTCGCGACAACATGAGATGCAGATTTTCTTGGGGCAATCCCAGTTGAATTTCTACCAGCTCCAAGTACGGAAGAGAAGAATTCACTGATGGCCATAACTGTGCAGCCCGATTCCTGGATGAGCTCAATTTTCAATTATTTGCAGGATGGAAAGTTACCAAGTAACAAGCTGGAAGCCCGGCGTCTACGAGCTAGAGCAGCCAGATATTGCATCTATGATGATGCCCTGTACAAGAAGGGGTTCTCAGCTCCACTGTTAAGATGCATTGATGGCCTTGAGTGTGAAACAGTACTGAGGCAGATACACGAAGGCCATTGTGGGAACTACGCTGGGGGGTTGTCTCTAGCTTAGAAGGCACTTTGTCAAGGTTTCTATTGGCCCACTATGAGGCAGGACGCTATCAACTTAGTAAAAAAGTGTGATAAGTGTCAGAGGTTCGCCTAAATTCCACGAGCTCCACCAGCATATTTCCAACAAATGGTGAGCCCGTGGCCCTTTGTAATTTGGGGGATAGATCTGATCGGGCCCTTGCCAATGGCTCGTGGAAGATGCAAACATGCCGTGGTCGGGGTGGATTTCTTCACCAAGTGGGCAGAAGCGAAGGAATTGGCAGAAATCTCCATAACAAAGATTGAAAAGTTCGTGTGGAGTAATATCATTTGCAGGTTTGGGGTCCCATAGCAGATCGTGATAGATAATGGGACTCAGTTTAGCAGCGACCAGTTTCTTAGGTTCTGTAACGACCTTAAGATCGTTAAAAGCTTCTCAGCAGTGGATCATCCACAAGCCAATGGCCAAGTTGAAGTTGTAAACAAGATTATCAAGCAGACCCTGAAAATAAAATTGAAAGCAAAGAAAGGAGCATGGGTAGACGAGCTTCAGAAAGTATTATGGTCTTACAGAACCACAGCTTGCAGTTCCACAGACGAGACTCCGTTCTCAATGGTGTATGGGTCTGAAGCCATGATCCCAGCTGAGTTTGAAGTCACCTCGCAACGAAGAGCGACCTTCAATCCAAATGACAATGATCAGCTGCTTGCTACAAACTTGGACCTGCTTGAAGAACTCAGGGAAACGGCCAGGTTGAAAGTAGCTGTCTATCAGCAGAGAATAGCAAGGTACTATAACAAATATGCTCGAATTCGCAGGTTCAATATGAGAGACTTGGTTTTACGTCTCATTCTGCCTGGAGCCCGCAAGCCAAGTGATGGATCCTTAGGCCCGAATTGGGAAGGACCCTATGTTGTCAAAGCAAACTTGGGGAATTGAGCTTATCGTTTAGCTAATGAAAATGGAGCTGAAGTCCCTCGAGCTTGAAATGTCGAGCACCTCCATCCTTATTATCAGTAAATTCTTTTGTTATATGTAATTCGAACTCATTTTAGTTAATGAAAGCTCCATTTCCCCCCGCTTATGATTCAACTCATTCCACTAGGCTAACGGGCTCCGAGCTGCATAGCTCGCCAACAATGAAAAAGAGCCTAAAAAGCAGATGGCTAAGTGCCTCTGAATAGCTCGTTAATAAAGAGCCTAAAAAGCAGGCGAGGTGACGACCCCTGCATAGCTCGCCTAAAAAGAAAAAGAGCCTAAAAAGTAGATGGCTAAGTGCCTGTGCATAGCTCGCTAATAAAGAGCCTAAAAAGCAGGCGAGGTGACGACCACTGCATAGCTCGCCTAAAAAGAAAAGGAGTCTAAAAAGTAGATGGCTAAGTGTCTTTGCATAGCTCGCTAATAAAGAGCCTAAAAAGCAGGCGAGGTGACAACCCCTACATAGCTCGTCTAAAATGAAAAAGAGCCTAAAAAGCAGATGGCTAAGTGCCTCTGTATAGCTCGCTAATAAAGAGCCTAAAAAGTAGGCGAGGTGACGACCCCTGCATAACTCGCCTAAAAAGAAAAGGAGCCTAAAAAGCAGATGGCTAAGTGCCTCTGCATAGCTCGCTATTAAGGAGCCTAAAAAGCAGGTATGGTTAAGTACCCCTGCATAGCTCATCAACACTTCAACTGATCAATTGTTTATATTTACAAGATTTTATTAACTGATTGAATTAAGCGATTGCTTTAATTATTATCAGATTTTGAGCTCGTTAACGATCAGCTCGTAAGAAATTTGATAACTCTAAAGTTGAAGATTATAAAATATGTTATAACATATGCAACAGCTTAAACGCATTCAACACAGAAGAAATAATGAAAGAAATTTCATTAAGTATAAAAGTTCATTACAAATTGAAACAAAAATACAAGTATAAAAGATAAAACTACTAGTTCTGGGCTGAAAGGTCAGGGCCTGGAGGAGGGTCTTCGTAAGGAGGAGAAGATGCAGTAGGAAGCTCGAGATTGCCAACGGGCTTAGTTTGGGAAGTCACACCAGAAGCTTCCTCTGCTGAAAGAATTGGATCAACTAAAGACAAGGTAGCCCTTGCTTTAAACTCCTCTACAGTTTCAAGTACCACATCCCCAAAGATGGAAAAATCCATCTCTGGATGGGACATCCACAGTGTGTAGAGAAAGTCGCGGCCTGTTGTCTCCTCAGCCTTCATCTCCAATTCTTTAAAAGATTGTTCGCGGTAGACCGTCAACTCTTCAAAGACATTGTCTGCATGCCTATTAATCTCCTCAGCTTCTAGCTTCATGGCCTCTATTCGCTGCTCTGCAACCTCAGCTCGCTGAATTACCTCCCCTACTTGTTGCCTAAGCACTTCGGCTCGACTTTCTGCCTCTTCAGCCCGTTTGTTGCAGCCTCCTCAGCACGTTTAGCAATGGCATCTACCTCCTCAATCCGCTTCTCAGCAGCCTCAACTCGCTCCGCTGCAGCCTCGACCTAACGATCAAGCACTTCAATTTTATCCTCTGCGGTTGTAGCTCGCTGCTCGGCCAGCTCGGCCCGCTGCTCAGACTGTTTCAGCTCTTCCCTCATTTTGTGTAGCTCATCCTTTAGCACGTCGCGCTCATTTTCCATTTTTCGAAGAGCTTCCTCGGCTCTTTGTCTTGCAGCATTCGCCTCAGCAATCTGTGCTTCCTGACCCTGTACTCTTCCCTCGACCAGGGCCGCTAGCTCATCAGTGGTGGCCTGCAGCTCGTCCTCCAATTTTGTTATTCGATCCTCAGTGAGTCTGGTCAACCTCATGCTCTTCATCGATGCAAGGGCAGCCTAAAATTTCCACAAGTTAATTAAAGTGAAGAAGTCAGATATAAAACAGAAAATAACTAACCAGCATGGCATTCCGAGCTGCGAACTCATCCAGGTCCGTACCCTTGAGGGTCTGATTCTCCAAAGGCCTTGGGTGAGTCAACATAATTGTTATCCAATTATCAAGGAGAGAAGTCAAATACCTCCCACCAGGTCCAATTTCAATCTCTGGCCTCGTTGGCGATAGAGGCCCTTCAGCTTCCGGGGCATCAGGCTCTATAGTCTTGTAAACAATATTACGAGCAAAAAAGGTACGCTTAGGCCAATTCCTCGTCATTAAGCTACTGGTGCCAGCTTGGGTGGCCTGGTCGGCCTTAGACGGAGTTTCCCCTTCTCTATGTTGAGGAGCGACTTCAGGCGGAGTTTCCCCTTGCTACTAGCTGCGGGACGGGACTAATTGAAGATCTACAAAAACGTTTGAAAGTGGCACCTCGCTAGGGACAACGATCGAGGGAGTCTTTGCCTTAGCAGCAGTCTGTTTAGGCCATTTTGAAGGAGCAGTTGGCGAGGTTGAAGCCCCAGTAGGTCGTTTAGCTGGAGTGGCTGAGGAGGTCGGAGCTTGGGCAGGTTTCATGGCTGGAACAACCAGAGGGACTGGAGCTTGGGCAGGTCGTTCAGAAGGGCACTTCAAAAGAGTAAGTTGCTTCCTGTTGGTTGGAGTTCGCCCAATGAAAGGAGTAGGAACTGGAGAAGTAGTTTTTTGAAATGCACCGACTGTTGGGGTGCGAGCTGAAGCTGGTGTTGCTTCAGCAGATGGTGAAACTATTAAAGCCTGCATCAAGTATGCTGAAGCAGGCAGCGAAGTTTCTGAGATAGTTTCGAGATTTGGGGAGGGGGATGAATGTACTTTTACAATAGGGGTTGCGTGGGCTGGAGCCTTTTTTGCCTGTGTTAGGGCCCGAGCAGGAGCACCATGAGCGGAAGCTTTGCGAGCTGAAGTAGGTGCCCGAGTTGCTCCCACTGCTCGCGAAGTAGTGACAGGTTTTGAAGGTCGAGGAGCAGATGTATCCCCTTCCTGAACTGGGACTTCAAGAACAGAAGGAAGTATAGGGGTATCACCCATACTCCTTATGTCCTCTTCAGGTCGCAGTTGCGGAGAATCCTTAAGAGGGGTAAGGCCATAAGCGCTAAGAAGAGCATCGTTGAACTTGCTGCTGATGCTCGCTACCTCCGAGTTCGCAAGCGCATTAAGAGCCCTTTTTTCCTCGCTACTAAAAGGAGTCTCATCCGCTTTCAGCACTGCAAAGCAAGATGTCAAAAAAAAAAAAAAATCATCAGTTCGCTAAATTTCTTTCTGCATACTTGGTTCCAGGACGAAGCTGCGATTATTAAGGCTCATGAGAGAGGGGCAGGAAACATAAAACCAGCTCATTTTATACTTTCCAACATTTGACTTGCCCTTCGCTTCTCCTTAGGGCAAGAGGTCCTTGTATTCTGACGGGCGAGCTGTGAGGTAATATATGTTGTCGGGTTTTTCTCCCTCTTTTGTGCTTAAAGCCTTGAAATTGTAAAATTGTTGTATGATTTTTGGGGTTGGGGGAGGAAGGCCGTTCCCGAGGAAGGACAGAGCCAGTGAGGTCAGTTGTGCATAAGAGTTCGGTGTCAATTGGAATGGTGCGAGCTTAACCGCGTTGAAGAATGCGATCAGGTAAGGATGAATGGGGAACCTTAGTCCCTGCTCAAGATGTTAGGCACTAACAGCGACGTACCCCTTTGGTGGATAGCATGCATGGTTTTTGAGAATGGGTATCAGTGCGTGACAACCCATAGGGATACGGAATTGAATGCAAAGCCCTATCACATCAAAAAGCTCTAACTCTGAAGGATGATGTGCAAACGTTTTGCCAGCTTCCTTTTTCTTTTCAGCTCGCTGCTGGGTATTTGCTCGCTTTCTGCCCTGGGCTGATTTACTGATCTTATGAGCTCCACTTGAAGACATCTATGCAAAAGGAGATATAGTCAGTTCGCTAGGAACAGATTACTAAAATACAAAAATTTTCTAAGTTTCCTATTTGACAGATCATTCATGCAATGGAGGGCTCGACCTATGAATAAACAACCTGCGAGCTAATGGTCTACAGGTGTCTAATTCTACAGTTCGCATGCATAACAAGCTACAAACAGTAATCAGCTCACAAGCAGACATGCAATGAGATCAAATCAACAGAAGTTGAAAAGTTTTGTTCAAGAAACTCAGAACAGCGAAGGTTCAACACCAGAGAACATGATGTACTCAAATCATTTAGACACACTGATGGCAAAGTCTCAGAATAGCAACAATTCAATATCAAGAACATGACATGTTCGTAACATCACATACACAAGAATGGCATAATGCAGGCACAATACAACGCAACATGAACTCAACAAAAATGAACTCAAAAACTGAAAGATTGAAGTAAGAAATTAGAAGTTTACCGTGAATCTCTGATGAGAGTGAAAAAACGACGAATGGAAATGATGATTTCGTGAAAAATCAGTGAGTTCTCTAGACTTGTTTGCTTGGTTGCCTCGAGAGAAAATGACAGGTGAAAAAGAAAATGAAAGAGGCTTCACCAGTTTATATAGACAGACGAGCTCGAACCCCAGCCATTAGATCGGTCTGATATGTAACCGTCATTAATCCAACGATGCAGCACGAGGTACGGCCTTGTAATCATGCAGCCGTCAGTTGAAAGACGTGCGCATTAAATGCGCGTGTAAGGGACGTGCCAGCGTCGTTTCAGTTACCTCATGCATGACCGTCACGTGTCGAAATTGAAAAGACAGAATTTGAAAGGGCGTGGAAGCATTTATACAAGTTGGCTTACCAGAGAAGCTATCTTTTACCAACAAGCTCGAGCTCCCAGTTCACAGAGCGAGCTGAGAGCTAGGGGCTAATGTTATATATATTTTCTGGATTCACTAAATGGGCTGGTAAAAGTCCAGCTTAGGCCCATTAGGAGGCCCAATAAAGTCAACCCAAATGCAAAGGCTGTCAGACGAGGCCCATATATCAATTCCAGGCCTTGTGGGCTCTTCAGTTCGGCCCAGCAATCTCCCCAGCTGGCAGCAACGAGCTTGTCTCATAGCCAGGTCGCAGCTCGTTCTACCATTCACAACAAACACAGCTCGCTGTTTGCTTCTCAACGAGCTCCAGCTCGAGGTCGCCATAAACGGCAGTTCGACCAGAAGCGTAATTAATGCAATATCTTCCAGAACAGGCAGTTACCTAATCAAATAATGATTCTCTCTCCAGATATGGAAGTTTATTCAAATTCAAACTCAGTCAACATTATCTCGGATTTCAAGGAGCAGTTTCCTAATTTTATTCAAATAGATTAGGAAGTGTAATTAATTCATGATTCTCTTACTATTTCGTTGCTTCCTAAATTGTAACGGTACTTCCCCTATAAATAGGGGTTAAAAACCATTATAAACTAGAGACTGAATAATATACTGTCACTCTGCAAAAATTAAGAGAGACAGCCGTGGACGTAGGCACACTTGCTGAACCACGTTAAAAATCCTGTGCATTCCCTGTTTGATTCCTGGTTCTTTATTGTCTTGTTCTTGTTTTCTGTGTTTTCTCACATTGATTGCAGGTATTGGGCATTGAATACCATCGACTGAATCAAAACATCGACAATAACTAACTTAATAACTCTACATGGTAACATTAAAGTAACATAGGACAATTACATGACAATATTTCACCTAAAACATATTCATATTGATTCATCCAACTATGTTTATTGGTAATGATGATTTGTTATGAGATATAATATTATTTCTATAGTTTTTGTATTTGTTTAGTAGTTCGGAACCTTAAAATAGAGTGAAAAGTGGGGTAAAAATGGTAGAAAACCATCGATCGGGTTTTAAGTGGGCATAAAAAACCGATTTCGATTTTTTAGCTTATGTAAAAAATCAATTCACACTTTTCTTCAATTTCTTCCTTCTAAATGGCTTTCTATGACTAACAAATAACCCAAAAATTGCTTCAAGTAAACCAATTAATATAAAATTGTATAAATAACTAACTTAATAACTCCGTATGGTGACATTGAAGTAACACAGGATAATTACATGACAATATTTCACTTAAAACATATTCATGTTGATTCATCCAACTATGTTTGTTAGTAATGATGATCTATTATGAGATATAACATCATTTCTATGATTTTTGTATCTGTTTAGTAGCTCGAAACCTTAAAATAGGGGGGAAAATAGGGTAAAAATGGAAGAAAACCATTGATCGGTTTTTAAGTGGGCATAAAATACTAATTTCGATTTTTCAACCCATATAAAAAGTCGATCCACACTTTTCACATCATTTTTTCTTCTTATTAGTTTTCTAATGTGATGAAAAACCGATTTCGATTTTTAAAGGACAATAAAAAACCGATTCATTGATTTTGAGCTTCATTGTATTGACCTTTCGTATATTATTTTCGTAAAATCGTAATTAACAAAATTATTTAAATAATGAATGTATAAATCTTCAATTTTACTTATATACAACATTCTCATAAGAGTTTAGTGTTCATTTCCTAAATTCATTTACTTTATACATTGGCGTCAAAAACATATATATTCCTAGCAATCTTTGCCCTCAGTGTAATGGTATCTACAACTTTATTGGGTTGTCTTGATTTCCATGTACTCTCTTTGGACCGTAAAAGGTCGTGTATGTATATGACCACGTATGCTCCACAACTTGTCCTATATCAGTAATAAATTAATTAAATGATATTAATAAACATATAGACTATATATATTAATTCCGTTATAAACTTAATCACCAATCAAGTTACTGAGGCATAACTAATCTATCAATACGCTCAACTTTTCATCGCTCATCCACATGTGGCATATCTAACTAGGTTTTCTCATAAAATCTTATGAACTGCAACAAGATGGATATGAAACATAGCGACTCAAGTGGTTGGAGCTGTTTGACTACTTCAACATTTGCTAGAGAATCGTATATTAATATTTTCTGCTCTTTGAGGCACACCTGATAAAGGACCCAATGATTTTGATTTAGACTACACGGTAGTAACACCTACAGTTTGAAGACGTTAGTACCATAGAACTAGTTCGGATGATCAAATAATAAATATTAATCTTCGAACAACACTTACATTGTCAACACACCACTATGAGACTGATGCATCTAATTGCCCACAACCGAATGTAAGCCATTCTGAGAGTACATCAATTATAATCGGATCAAATTTCATACCTTTGCTAACGTAATGTTGATTATAGTGCATTCTCATAAATGCCTATATGATAAAAATTAAACATGTTATTTAACTTCAGGGACACATGACATGATATTGTAAATGCATAACTGATTAAAATGTAAACACTTACAAGTAAAGAACTCTCATGGATTGTGTATCTACTGTCCTCAGTCTCATTTCACTACTTTTTCCATAGACATATCAAATAAGAATTGATGTGTTCATTAGTCAACCATAGGTTCTCATTGTCGAGGGATACCAATGTGATCAGTATGATGCACCACCCATAACGATCAACCACACACCAAAAATTAAAAAAAAATAAATTAAGCATGATGGTAAATTTTATTACATTAACAATTAGGATATAAGGATAATTATGTTTTTTTTCAATATCTAAGGTCCAAAGATGTGGAAGCTTTGTATTTATTATAGATGACCTCCACGAGGTCTACAGACTCCGCCACCTCCTTAACTTGCTGTTGGGCTACTTTCTTTATCTTTTTCACCGATCTCAGATCTGTGTATGGTGTCCGTAGAGGTGCCGCTGGCTTAGTTTTTCATTTGCCCCATTCTTGGATGCCCTTATCTTGCAACTGTAAACAAATCAAAAACATGAATTATAAATTTACAATTATATGTCAGATTGTAACATGCTCAGCCTTTACATCTGATAAACCTCCTAAGTCCTTCTAGGAATGGTGAATCTCCTGCTCCTCCTACTGATAGGGTGACTGGTGGACACCCTGTGACTGAAAGACCTCCTAATTCTTTGATGGATGGCTGACTAGCCTGCATCGATAGGTGATTGATAGACCACCTCGTCCTCATGGAGACGTGACTGACGGACCCTCTCGTCCTCATGTGGTGGTGGTGGTGGTGGTGACAGGCAATAGATGTGCTTGTCTGGGACAAAGCTTCCACCATCATCATCATCATCGTCATCTGGATCATATCCACTAGCCAGAGACCTAGGAATTTTTAAATACTCTTCCACCCATCTCAGCCCCTATCCATCTCTCTTATGATCTTAAAAATTGGCTTCTGCCTCTTATCCATCTTACTTAACTTTTTATGGGTGTAAATCCACAATATTCTTAAACAACTGCTTCACTTATAAAATAAAATCATATATATCATTTTACACAGTGCATACAATTGTAAAAAATTTTGACAGAGTTTCCCTTGTTTTTTAAGTATCCGGGGAAATATAACCTACATATTTAAATTGCACTTCGTCTATTATATTTTGAGACTTCGTTTCTCTGTCTCACTCCGTACTACTATACAACATGTCCATATCTTTTGCATTTACTACAATGGATATTCACTAAATAATCATATAAATAGAAGATTCGCACCTCAAGATGTACGTTTCATACAGTGTACGACTTTTTTGTTCGAAACTCTGAAAAGGCATCCTCTAATTCGGATTGTATGCTTCAGACGTCTTTATTTAGCACATCGTCCTCCTTTGTAAGCTCATCAACCACATGATCATTATCACCCTCCACCTCATCATTATCCCTTCCACCCTCCACCTGATAATCATTATCACCCCGTACACCATCATCGTCATCGTCATCATCATCCTCACTCCCTCTACCGCCAACTCTATATACATGTTCTGTAATTGAATGGTTTGGATTGAAAGATTTCCAATAATTCGTATCTCTTTTGGCATCAATAAGCTCAAGGATTTGCATAATGCCAATATATGCATTATATACATATATTGACAAGACCCAAACCAGATACTTTCTCTAAACTCTTATTTGGAGGGTCTTGCCAGGTACTCCGACGAATCTCTTATAACTCCTCTCTCGATCAAGAGAGATTCGTTGAGCAAACCCCTAAGATGCTGTTCCCGTTTGCTTTACTTTATTTTGACTATATCAATTTCTTTTATTTTTGAAAATAGTTGGATTGGTGTAAATTTTTCACGTTTTAAAAATTTTTTTATTAAAAATTCGGCATTATAACGCCTGTATTTTGAAGGTTTCCAAAATTTTTCTGCAAGAAAATACACTTCGAACTATTCTCAATCACCACCCAACTTCTTTTATCCACAAACATGCATTTTTACAATCACTTTACCACTATCATATATGATAATCAGAGGAAAATTATATCTATGTATCGTATACACTATTTACAATTTCATCCAACACAATTTACAAAAGTTTATAGTTTCAACAATATATTTTCGAATGTTGTAATGTGACACATGCACTTCATTGTTTTCGTATTCGCAAAACATAACATGATATATATATATTTCTTCCATTGGTTTCGCTCACCTATATTTTTGACGAGTTGATTCTTTTACTTCGTCCTTCGATGGATGTATCTGAACAGATTTTTACACTATAGCAAAGGAAATTCGTTAGTGAATCAATATAATAAATATGAAAAATCATCATATGAGTATCTATAACTTGTTCTGATACTTATAAAGCTTAAATTAAAACTTTATTACTAAAAGCACCATGTGCATCCTTAAGAAGTCTAACTACGTGACGACTAACTATGTCGCTCAAGTGGTGAATCACGTGACAATTTCAACTGATACCAACTGTGACCCTACTGAGATATTTCAACAACCATGCGCGAAATTTACTGCATTGCAAAACGTAGTGTGAAATAGTCTATACTCTAAGTATCTACATGCAGAATTTTCTGCATCGCATATTGTAGTGCTCAATACTTTAGCTTTTGTAACTACGTGTGGAATTTTCTGCATCGCATTGCAATGCAAGGTAAACTATGAATCTAGGCGGCTACGTACGGAATTTTCTGCATTGTAAACATAGCGCCAGAAATTTTGAGAATCTTAGCAACTACGAGCGGAATTTTTTGCATCGGCACGTAGTGCTAACTAACATATAAAGTCTTAGGAATACAGATGGCCTTAAAAACCTTTTTAATGAGTGCATTAGCACCAAACTTCTTTATCTTTGAAAACTCTTTTTCTGAACTTTAAATTCAAATCTTTTTGAAACATTTTAGTCTTGATTTTCATTTTTTGAATCCGATGTATGAATCTTTTACACATAAACAATAACTTAGATTTTGAGATTTATTTCACAAATTCCTTTTTAACGATATATATTTATATTTCAACTAAAATTAAAATAGTGTAGGTGGGTAGTACTTGCCTTGATTTCCAAACTTGTCGGAGGGCTTTAATGAGTCTTTTTTGCTCCACTAGTTTGCGCGTCACCTGCACAACATATTCTTACTTAAAACATGCCACAATATGCTACATAAAGTTACACACATTGCTTTTGTTATGCAATACCCTTACAATAACCTTTTTTTACTACAATCTTCTTTTCTATGTTTTAACTCAACCAAGACTTTCTAATTATGATTTCTTTGCAAAATTTTAACTTATATACCCCTAGAACATCCCCACGCAGTTCGTATAATTTTCAGAGGCCCGAAACGAAAAGTCAAAATTTTTGGATCCCTTTTGACAGAATACTGTTCACAACCCAATCCATGGGCTATTTCGCTTCTGTTTTTGCTTGGATCATCTCCCTATCTCTTAGTTAAGTTACCTGTAAAACAGTTTTGAAAAATTCCTAATATATGAGGTGAAACCTAGGAATTACCCCTATTTTTTTGACATTTTTTAGTGCACAATTTCATCTCATTTGCACAATAAACTCAATTTTTTCATATCTAATATTCTTTCACTTCAATACAATTAAACACATTCATCTCATGCATCAATAAATGCATTTTACATGAAATTTCGCAATGCCCTTCAACTAGGCTCTTAATTCTCAACTCATCTCTACCCTTTTTATTTTTCAATTTTAACACCTCTATATGCTTTTCTAGTTGATAATATGCATGAATTAAAGCTCAAAAGGATCAAAATATAATGGGGTCACATACTCCCTTCCTTGGCCGTGACTCACTTGCACACACACAACATACTATTTTCTATTTCAATTTCTTTTTTTAATGTTAGCATTTCCTTAACTTTTCTAACTTCCAACATGCTTGAATCAAGCCTTAATTACATCTAAACTTAATGGAATCACTTATTCATCATGGTGGCCTTGACCTAGACATGCACACACAACACTTCATTTCATTCAACTTTCAACATTTTCACTATCTTATTCTCTTAGACATTTTAACAAACACATTAACTACCATTAAAATTGCTTAAACATGTTTCAATATCTACTTTAGGGTTTTCTACTCATAAACCCTAACTTCTATTTTATGCATGGTCTCTTGTATTTCAAGCTTTCCTTTTTAACTTATTATGGTTCTACTATTGATTTAGATAAAAACCCACATCAATTTACACATCAAAACTAACCCAACCAACCAACATAATCATGAACCTAACTATCATAATTTCTAAACAAAGTCATGGAAACCTTACCTTATTTTTGCTTAGAGTTTGTTATTCTAGCTTTAATCAACTAAGAATCTTGACTTAAAACTTGGAAAATGATTGGGATTGGCTTGGACTTCTTCTCCTTTCTCGTTCTCCTTGTTGTCGTCACTTCCTCTCTTGTTCTCCTACTCTTTTTTTTTTTTTCTTAAGTATTAGAATGACTAACACTCTAAAACTCACATATATATAGCTTTTAATGGGATTAATTTACCAAATTACCCTTCTTGAATTTATTTTACTATAAACTTTACCTTATTTCTAAGTATTACATAAATTTACTTATATAAATATGTTTCACTCTCATTCTTGGAAAAATATACAACTTTGCCACTTATGTATATTTCTCATTTATGAAAAGACCATTTTGCCCTTTGTTAAATTTTCTTATTATTAGTGTCAAACACTTCCTATAACTTCTATTAACACTTTGACATCACTTACAAAATTATTATCTATAACTTGAACATTTTCATTTCCATATCATAACTTCTAACACTAGAGAATGGAATATCAAGAATAGGGGTTTACATATATATAGTTATATTATAGTGATATACTTAATATAAATAAGGATAGTTAAAACAAACAAATAATTGAGACCAATTTAGGTTACATTTGCCACTTACCAAGGGGGTGGGAGGGGGCGGGGGGGGCGGTGAAAATCATCGAGGCTTTTCATGCTTTTCGGTGTCCTCTTAAGTGACCATCTCTTACATTTTGGCAGATCATTTTGTAATAACTGGTTACTTTTCGATATCTTCTCTCTCAACACCGGGAATAATTATACTAACCACCACTATTATACAAAAATGATTAAATAAAAAACAAACATATAACAAAAAATAAACATATAGTTGGTATATATATAAAACCCTATATATTAACCGTAAGAGGAGGAAGCAATAAATATTAAAGGTATTAGTTGTACCTGAAACGCCAGGATATAACCATAAATATTAATAGTACTCGATGGATTTGTAATCCGGTCTTCATTAATCGCCAATCGGAGGCAGTAGAATTGCACACTATAGCATAATATACCTCAAGGGAACGAGTTCCACATCTCTGTATTCTCATTTATGACTCACAGAAACTGAGCAATGTTGGCTTTGTCATCCTACCCCATGAAGAGATGGAAAGCAATCCTTACATTCGTTAACTTCAAAATATCTTCATCATTTACTGTATCGTCGCCTGTACGGTCTTGGCTGGTTATATGGCTTCTTAGCTCAAGAAACATGGCTAAGTCAGTCACATTCGGCGACACTCTATTAAACAATCGCTATAGGATATTGTTCTAGTCATTTTGCAATGTATTGAAGATTTCGCAGTCAATGCCCCCAAAAGGAAGTCCTATAACCAATAAAAACTCATGTTTTTCAAACTTATATGTTCTCCCCCCAATTTCAAACCACATTTCACCATGGCGCTCACCGGTGACCTCCACCTCTTTAGTAAGAACCTATAATATTATGGAAGTAGCAGTCATATTGTTGGTAATTTTCAAAATATGTCTGAACGAACACTTTTCTATGAACTGGTCGTACAAATTTATTCTAGTAAGAACTCCAATTATTTTACTAAGCCACTTCTGACCAATATGTGTATTTCTACTCGTATGCTTGTCAATTATTTATGAACTATATTTATACCTGAAATCCATCTATAGGAAAGAAAAGTAGCAAAAAGGATCAATATTATGGATGTTAAAAACCGGTCGGTTTTTTACTGTATCTGAAAAATCGATCAATGTAATAGATCGGTTTTTCCCTTCGATTTTTCAATTCGATTTTTCACTTCGGTTTTTTATTTTAATTTTTCACTTTGGTTATTCATTTCTAAGGAAAACAATTGCGAAAAACCGAAATGAAAAACCGAATTGAAAAACTAAAATGAAAACTCGATTTGAAAAACCGAACCGATGCCAATGACGCTGCTATCATTGGAATCGGCTATTTTCAACCCGAATACTACAAAATCCAATCAAATTCAACCTATTTTAAACATAATATTCATAACCCAACATCCATAACACAAGAAACATCTCATAATCGTAAATCAAAATAAAAAAAATACAACATTTTAAATGGAAACGTGAATTACACTTACCTTCGCAAGATGTGTAAGTTCGCCGACAGTCGGAGATCCTCTGGGAAGGTTGGAAACGTCGAGAGAATGGCTAGAAAATGTCGATGTGCGTCATCGGGTCACGATCGAGTTCGAGTCTCATAAAACGGGTCGAGTTTTACTTTTGCTCCATGATGAAAAGTGTTTTCCATCGAGATTTTGAGATTATATACATAGAGGCTATTTCGTAATTTCACATTTCGGTTTTTTATAAAATTATAACAGTTGAGGGTTTATGGGTAAAAATGTGTAGGGACATTATAGGTAATTTAGATATATGAAGAAATTAATTTGTTTGAGGGGCTAAAAATATTTTTTTTATAAAAACAAAATTGACCCTTTTTTAATGGGATTTCTGGTAATTTTCACTTTATTAAAACTAATTTTCCTAATTTTAATATTATTTTTATTTCTAATTAATTAATATTTTTATTTTTTCAATTTTATTTTTTTAGTTTTTTCCTATGCAAATACTATTTACTTTTACCTTTTATGTGATATGCAAAATCCATTAGTAATTTATAATTTTAGTGAACAATTTTTTTTCTTTCTTCATCTTTATTTGACAACTCATTTTGATATCTTATCATTTACCAAGTAGCCTACTAAATTGATTACTTTTTAATTTCTTTATTTTTTAATAATTTAAAATGAACATACATCTCATCAATAAATTCTAAAATCTTAAAATTTAAATTATTGCATTAACAATGTCTATGTATTATCATGATTCAATTTATTTTTTCTTTTTATATATATTTACTTATTGTTTACTATATAATATTACTTTATCTAGAATCAATAAAAATTAGAAGTTAAAAAATTTATAATATAACTTATAATATGTATCAACGAATTCTCATTGTAAAAATATATTGTTGTTCATTATATATACTTTTTTTTTTTGTTATAAAATTAGATTGAAATTATGATTGCCAATGAATATATATGGTTTGTGTCTTATTTAAATTAATAAATTTCAATTAACTAATACCAAATTATAACTTCTTGAGTATTAATAAATTTTCAATGCAAACATATTTATATTTAATATATTCTTAATTTTTGATATTTTTATTACATTATTTATGTACTCTCTAAATATATTTTTTTGTTCGTCATCACTTTCATTGATGCTTTTCTTCAATATGTATATTTCATAAAAATGAGTGAAATGACTTATCACTCATCAGTGAATACAAATGGGGGGATCTGGCCTCTACATCAATAACCAAAAACTGAAGCAGAAGTTATGATGGTCGACCTTTACTGCCTTCGCCTAGGAACTTACTTCGGTCAAGGCCTTCCTTTTATCTCCAGACTCAATTTTGGAGACTAATATCGAAACTAGAGGGGTTTTGTTACTGGAGCATGATGAGACAGTGGGATTGAGCTATTATATTCTTTAAAAGTTATAGAGGAAAAAAAAGCTTTTAAATTGAAATGTTTAGAGAAAATATGTTATTTTTATTTCACACTAGACTGGTTTATTCGCTTCCTGCTTACAAACTAACTTGAGCTTTTTGTATATAAAGAAGCTCTTATGCAAATAAATATATAGGATGTCATTAAAGATGACAAATTTGTTACAATTATTAGACATACACATGAAAAACAAGTAAAGTAATGTTTACATAATTACATTGATTGGCAAAGATAAAGGACAAACGTGGCATGCATGATTATCGGACAATGCTGAGTCATTTGGATTATAGTGAGACTCTGTTTTTTAGGTAATAAAGTTGAGCTGTTGCAGGGCCTATGACTAATCAAAAGACTGAGTGAAAATGTTTGGGAATTAACTTTTGAAAAGTTGTTGGTTGCTTTGGTCAGAGAGAAAAATCTGACAAATTCATGTGATTTGGGTCACCTAGGTCGTTTTTACTTGATTGCAGCTGTTTTGCCAATTTCGTCTATTTTCTTCCTTTTGAAGTGTGAGTTTGACTAAGAGTTCTTCAGCGTTAAAGATGTCTAGGGTCTCTTGTCTTGATGATGAAGCAATAGGAATCTTGTAAGAAGATAAGGTTGGTTGCCTCTTTTATTGCTTTTGCTTGTCATATCTTCCTTTTGTTTTCAATAATTTTGCTTCTTGTTGTGTGTCTAGTTATGAGTCTGGGAAATACCAATCTGGATATCCTATCTAAAGAAAATGACTAGTTAATGAATCAATGTACCTGTTTTGGGCATTATTAAGCTGGTGAAGATAAGAATGAGGGAATTGTTTCCATGATATATCATTTTCAAAGGATGGCAATATTTTTGGAGGGATTATCTTGTTTTCTTCAAAAAGAATTTTCTGGATGGGATAGTATAGTGGGTGAATTCTACAGTATGTTGACTTTGACCAGGTCTCGTCAGTCAACTTTCTAGGAATCTAGCAACCTGTGTCCTACACAAATCAAATAAAGAGAATGCGGGTGATCTTGACACCGGTGGAGTGCGGACCGAAGACACTCCAATGCTTAAGTCAGTAAACTGATTGTAAAATATATGAATGCAGTAAGGGTAAAGTGTCGTCAGATTGGAGGGAGCGTACTGAAGAAGGAGAAAGACGAAAGACTATCAGAGTCTTAACCGCCTTGATTTGAAGACTAGATGGAATAAGAGTATAGAGATATTGAGTGTCAGTAGGCAAAACCTCATATAATAGAACAATGCAAGTGGGTTGTGAATAATACACCAGGTAAGTTCTCAGAAAAAAGAGGTCGATCACAATGGATCTATTAAATACCAAATGTTTCCTCAACTAGACCTTTCCTAGATATGCACTTCACACCACTATACTGAATCTATCACAGAGGAACACTAAATCTGGAGTAGAAAAATGAGAACACAAAAGAAAAGAAGAAAAAACCTCAAATGACTTGCAAGAGAGGAGTAAGAGAGGTGGAATGACTCTTTCTCTTGGTGAAACCTCTATTTATAGGTGGATGTGGTGTCATGAGTACTTATTGCCATAATTAATGACTTGTTGGTTACAAAACTTAATGGTATGGTTAATAACATATCTGTTACAAGGTTTAATGGTATGATTTATGATATGTCAGTTACAGGATTTAATAATATAATTTATGACATGTCAGTTACAGGGTTTAATAATATGCTTTATGACATGTCAGAGATAGAGTTTAATATCTTTTCCGTTACAATGCATTAAGAACATTCATAACTTGAAATTATAACTTATTTGAGCTAAAGCGACCAAGTTTTTGGGCTATTTATTTGGGCCAATCGATATGCTGGGCTACTATATCACAACAAGCTTTGAGCTTTCATTTTAAGTTTGAAAATTTTTTACCATTACAGTTTGTCCCTCACTGCGTTGGTGGACATAGTTGATCGAAGGAGTGGAAGTTCTAATAACTGACTTGAAACTTGATTAATCGTCTAATGCCATAGTTGGGTAGTCGAAGGTAACATTAAACCCTATTTACTAGCATATCGATCGATCTCATGAATCTAGAATGCAAAATGTTGACAAATAAGCACTTACTGTGGATGACGGTAATTACACTAGTCATTGTGATTGATGAACACGTGTCCCAATAGTGTTCCACATCCGCTGCTTTTTGAATTGTTGAATACTTGTAATCTGAAAAGTAATCGAACAATATATATATTTTTGTAAAGCATTTTTTAGTGTGCTTGGTTAGCTAAAAATCTGTTTATTATTTGAACACTATAATTTGAATGCGTTCGACTTTTGGGTTAATGCGAACGACTTTTGAAAATGCGTTCGGATTGAATGGTTTTTGAAAATACATTTGGGTCGAATGACTTTTGAAAATGCGTCCGGAATAAATGACTTTTGAGAATGCGTTTGGAGCGAACGACTTTTGAGAATGCGTTTGGAGCAAACGACTTTTGAGAATGCGTTCGGGGCAAACATCTTTTGAAAATGCATTCGAAGCTAACGTCTTTTGAAATGCGTTCGGAGGGAACGACTTTTGAAAGTGCGTTCACAAGGAACGACTTTTGAAAGTGCGTTCACAAGGAACGACTTTTGAAAGTGCGTTCGTGGGGAATGACTTTTGAAAGTGCGTTCGTGGGGAATGACTTTTGAAAGTGCGTGGCAGGGCCTAGATGTCGCTGTGTCCTCGTGAACCATTAACTTGTTTGTATGGTAGAGGTTGGATGCTGCCTTGTCCTTCTTGAACCACAAGTTGATCGTTATGATGAACTCATTATTGAAAAACTATTAGTCGGGGCCAACATCTTATTGATTATGGTGCATTCAGACAAGAATAAAGGTTGACCTCTATTTGACGAACCCTCTTGATAGACCTCATTAAAAACCTTGTTAGTAAAATCCAATAAGATAAAAATTGACAAGGAAAAAAAAGTATCTACTTACAAAATGATAATCCCTTGGAGAAACTTAGAAATAATCTCTTCAGAGTTAAATTGCTTGAAATGTCAATGTATTTAGGCTTATATTTCACATGACTCTATATTATAAATTGTTATAGTGATCCTCAATTTTGTCACCTTCAAAGCTCGAGTTAGTAACCGCTGAAAATATAAGAATTTCAAATTATGAATCTTACTGAATGTCCCTAGCTTGCATGTAGGATCCAATATCCATGAACTTGATTACTCTCTTATTTCTCTTCGGGCTGGTCAAATCCGAACATCAACTAAAAGAGATGATTATTTTATAAGAGCTACTTGAGTTGTTTTGTTGTCTAGTTGACTAGATTTTTTTCTCTCCGGTCATTTGATTCTTTTAGTTGATGTTTTGAGACATCTCAATTTCAATTTATGCCCATGCTTTAGCAAACATGCTTTCCATAATTTTTGGGGGGCACTTTATTAATTCTTTATACTGTTTAGGAAAACATGTATTATAATAAAGATATTAAATTTTAGTGTTGATACCTTTTCCTTGTTGTTTGATTTTTCTAGTCGTATTGTTGAACATAACTTCTGAGATGTTCGTGATGTTGCATTATTGAATATAAGTCATCTGGAAGCATGTGGTTGACTATCGTATTTCTAACTAGATCTTTATAGAGTCTAGTGGCTTCGGCACCTAACACTGGATTTACTAGTCATCAGGATGGAACTGATTGAAACCTGAGAGTTGATGTACCTATCCCCAGTGAAGTCCGACGAACCAAATTTCAAATAAAAATACACACACACACACACACACACACACATATATATATATATATATATAAATGTAGTCAACTTAGCACTACCATGCAGGTGGAGAAATCGATTGATGAACTTCATTTGTATGTAATCTCATTATTTTATAAATTTATGGATGATTGCTTTTATCATGAAAAAATTTGTAGCAAATCAGTGTACTAGTATATCTTCTCATTTCTCATGCAGAAGATATTATTGAGGATTTTGAAATTCAAAAATATTTTGTATAATTAATTGTATTAATTATACTTCAATTTTAGTACATACTTAAAGTAGGCAGTTAAACTTTTGTAATTTGATTATGTTATGTTTGATCTAGCTTCCTTCCATAATATTATTATAAAACACCATGAGAAAGTTTAAAGTCATACCAGAGCAATGTCGTGAAAATGCAAACACAGAGTGATCCATGTTGGTGTGACCAATAATCCACTATACTATAGTTGAACAGTAGTTCTTAACAGGAAAATCATTCATAAATCATAAAAAGATATATTTGGTGATAGAAAAAACTAAATTTCCAAAAGTTTATTCATTCAAAGAATCTTTCAAAGGGCTATAAGAGCCTAAACAGAAATTAAGTATATAATTTTTGCCTTACGAATTTATCATTGAATAATTGTCACTGCATCTTTGAGAATTAATGACAATGGCAATCAAGTTTGATGGCAACGACAATGATAACATAAAGTTTTAATGCATTGATAAATCTATAGGAAACATGGAAAATTTTAGGTAGAATGCCATTAAAGAGCAAGGTCCACAGACATTGACTTACAATTTATTGTTGCATATTATTACTCTGGGACATGAAAAAGATATGCTTAGCTTTGTTTAGCGGGATTTATGAAAGACTAAAAAGGAAGACCTTCCATTCAATAAAATTATATGCAATGATCTCTCACAAAAATGAAAAATCTTAAACACATCAAGTGGATGTGGAATAATCGGATAATCAAGTTCAATATAGTATTGACAATATAAAAATTGGACTTAACAAAAACAGTCCAAAAAAGGTAACATAGTTAGAAGTCTTAACATAAAAGCTAAACTTTAATATAGAAGCTATGGACTATTTGCACAACCTCTTTCAAAAGTATAATGTTGAGGTCAGATACTGTTGAACAATTGCATGCATGATCTGGGAGTTCAAGATGTTAGATCTAATTTTTCGAATGTACATAGAATAATTTCTTAGTAGTAGAACTAAGATAGTGTTTTGACTTTAGACATTATGTGGTTCGAACGTAAAACCAATTAAAGGAAATAATATCACCTTTTCTAAGTGATTCAGAGATTTTTAAAATATATTTACCATTATGCTACATAAAGTGATTTGACTTGCACTAGATTGGGTTGCTAGATTCTTCTGACAGACGGCGCCAAACTGTAGTGGGTGAATTCTACAGTATGTTGACTTTGACCAGGTCTCGTCAGTTAACTTTCTTAGAACCTAGCAACCTGTGTCCTACACAAATCAAATAAAGAGAACGCGGGTGATCTTGACACCGGTGGGTACCGACCGAAGACACTCTGACACTCAAGTCAGTAAACTGATTGTAAAATATATGAATGCAGTAAGGGTAAAGCGTCGTCAAATTGGAGGGAGTGTGTCGGAGAAGGAGAAAGACGGAAGACTATCAGAGTCTTGACCGCCCTGATTTGAAGACTGGACGGAACAAGAGTATAGAGATATTGAGTGTTAGTAGGCAAAACTTCATATAATAGAACAGTGCAAGTGGGTTATGAATAATATACTAGGTAAGTTCTCAGGAAAGAGAGGTCGATCACAATGGACCTGTTAAATACCAAATCTTTCCTTAGCCAGACCTTTCCTAGACATGCACTTTTAAACCACTATACTGAATCTATCACAGAGGAACATTAAATTTGGAGTTGAAAAATGAGAACATAAGAGAAAAGAAGAAAAAACCTCTAGTGACTTGCAAGAGAGGAGCAAGAGAGGTGGAATGACTCTTCCTTTTGGTAAAGCCTCTATTTATAGGTGGATGTGGTGTTATGAGTACTTATTGCCATAATTAATGACTTATTGGTTACATAGCTTAATGATATGATTAATGACATGTCAGTTACAAGGTTTAATGGTATGATTTATGATATGTCGGTTACAGGATTTAATAGTATAATTTATGACATGTCGGTTACAGGGTTTAATAGTATAGTTTATGACATGTCGGTTATAGAGTTTAATATATTTTCCGTTACAATGCATTAAGAGCAATCATAACTTGAAATTATAACTTATTTGAGCTAAATCGACTAAGTTTTTAGGCTATCCACTAGGGCCATTAATTTGGGCCAATCGATATGCTAGGCTACTATATCACAACAAGCTTTGAGCTTTCATTTTGAGTTTGGAAATTTTTGACCACTATAGACAAATTCAAGCTAAATAACTTCCTGTCTTTCCAAAAACTTGAATTGGGACTACGAGCATGCTAATCCATCATGATGAACATGATAAATGTAATGGAACAAAAAGATTGACTATCGACCTTTTGGAAACTGATTTTAAACCATTCTTTCAATTATTGGATTGGTTGAAACTATTGGAGGAAATAGATTCGATGAGACTCCTGATTTTGAGATGATATTGGAGGGCAATCAAGGGATTTGGTCATAAGGTTGTCTGAAAATTCGATGGCTATATAGTGAACGTGACAGAGGTACCAAAAGAACCATAATAATTCTTCTAGGAAATGAAATAAGGGGTGTTAAGTGTTTGGGATGGATGCTTAATGCATCTTTCACGCCTTGACCATATTTTTCAATGAATCTCTCTTGATAATGGAACAACAATGTTTTCATGATATCAGGAGGAAAATGAGATTCGACCAACTCATCAAATTTTAGAGGGGTATCAAACTATAAAGGTTGGGATGAGGATGTAGAGACTAGTGAATACATGAAACATCGTTTGATAGGAATTATCATTTAGATTGGTCTGGATAGGAAGTCTATAAGGACATTCTTCTTTCCTTCAATATGCTTGACAATGAAGGAGTATTTGCTAAACCATTCAGACCATTGTTAGAGTTGTTGATGTGGGATCTTTTTCTTATTGAACTTGAGTATCTGAGTAAAGGACTTCATGTCTGATTCTATCAGGAAATGTGTTCCAATAAGATGAAATTCAAATTTCTCAATAATGCTTTTGACCGCTATAATGTCTTTAAAAGTATAATGATAATAAAGTGGGGAGGGTTTGAACATACCGCTCTGGTATGCACAGAGATGTCTCCGTTTATGTTCACCTTGTTCAAATAGAACGACACCGTAGTGGGTGTTATTAATATCAGTTTGGAGGATCTTTTTGCCATTAGTAGGGATTTTCAAAGGTTGAAGATGTTGTATAATTTCTTTGAGAGTTTGGACTACTATGGTGCATGAGTTTGACCAAGGCGGAGGATCTTTTTTGAGAAGATCAGTTAAGGGTTTGGTATATTTGGATATATTAGGGATAAAACTTTTGACGTAATTGAGGACTCCTAAAAACTGTTGAAGTTGCTTTTTAGAAGTAAGAACATCAAGAAATTTTTGGAGTTTAGTGGCGATATAAGCTTGTGGCTGGTATTTTCCATTGATAATGGACATTCCAAGAAAATTAATGGAGGTTTGAGCAATGTTGCGAAAATCGCTAACCGCTAATCGACTGGCAAGGCAGCGGTTAGCGATTTATAGGTAACTCGGCGATTAATTGACGAGTACTGTTCATTGACGAACCGACGGTCAAACCTGTAAAAAAAATTAAAAATTTTCTATAGAATCAAAAATTCAAAATATAATCATATGATCACAAAATATCATTAAACATTCAAACCTATCTCTTACAATCTCCAAAGCCACTTTAACACAATCATATAATTACAATATAATAATATGTTATATAATAATTAATATATATTATATACTAGATATTTTAAAAATTTCGGCAATATAACAACTATTTTTTCAATAATTCCACCCTGTAATACACAAAATAACAACACCAAAATATTATCACATCCTAATTCCCAACAACTACTTAGGACCTCCGGTCCTTCATTCAATCTCAAACACAATTGCCATTTCATATTTGCTATGTTATTATTTAGTATTTGATATGTTATATTATATATGATGTTGGTTGTATTTGAGATTGAATGAAGGACCGGAGGTCCTAAGTAGGTTAAGGCCATTCCAAAACCCGAAGCTCATCACAATTGTAGGCCAATTTTCCTTTAGCACTTTGCGATAATTTACACTTATCTCATTCTTCACTACTAAACATTGTCTTCAAAGCATTTTTTTTATCCATCAAGCTTTGTAAAGTAAGGAATGCAGATGCAAATCTAGTCTTTCCCGGCCTTACGATGTCCCTTTTCCTTGTAAAAGACCTCATCATTGCCAAAGTCTTGTGATGAGCATAAATGAAAATCGTCAATTGCTTTGCTTGCTCAATAAACTTGCTAAACCTCTGAAGCTTTCCAATACTTTCAAGCATGAGATTGATGGTGTGAGCAGCACATGAGGTCCAAAATATGTTTGGCCTCTTCTCCTTTAATATCTTGGCAGCAGCCATATTGTTACTGGCATTGTCGGTTACTACTTGAACAACATTTTCAGGTCCAACTTGTTCAATACATTCATTCACGTATTGGAAAATATGTTCAGCCGTGTGTGCCACATCAGAACAATCTTTGGAAGAAATAAAAGTAGTTCCTACCTTGCAATAATCAAACATCAATAAAGCATTGTTTATTAAATGATCAAAATTATCAATTATAGATTTATAGTATCAATGATATAGACAATGTAATGATGTATAGACTATAGTTGATAAATTCTATGCAATCCATACCTGCAATTCACACACAAATTCATTATGCTCCTCATTTTTCTATCCGTCCAAGCATCCATCATAATTGAACAACCATTTTGAGCCCACTCTTCTTCTCGCCTCTTAAACAACAACTTGATCTCTTGCACCTTTTGGGGCAAATATCACTCTCCGATTTCATAACGCGTTGGAGGCCTATAACCCAGTCCAAATTGACCAATTGCTTCACAAGCATGTAAGAAACTATCATTATCAATAGCATTCCATGGAATGCCACTCTCAAACATCCAACTAATCACCCATTTATGCACTTGATCAGTTCTCTCTTTAAAGAGTGCTTCATTGATGTTTTTTTGTCGCATTGACTTTTTCGAGTCTTGTGACAACACCGGATTAAT
This sequence comes from Litchi chinensis, assembly GCA_019925255.1. Lineage (NCBI taxonomy): Eukaryota > Viridiplantae > Streptophyta > Magnoliopsida > Sapindales > Sapindaceae > Litchi > Litchi chinensis. The sequence goes on from CM034467.1 coordinate 8,626,195, forward strand.
TTCATTTGCGAATCTATCAATAGGACCAACAAAATGACGCTCTTTCCTTACCCCTCCAATCTCTACTTCTTTCATCTCTTTTTGTTCCCCAATATTTACTTCCCGTCTCTTCAAATTCTCCTCAATCATCTTATTTTTTTTCCTATTTTTTATTTCGATAATTGCATTTTTACATTTATTTACATCCTCCGGTAGTGCCTTTGGACATTTAGCCACATTTCCGGATATGTGGCCCACATGTTCTTTCAACCTATATATCCCTTTGGACATAACCTTCCTACACAATTTACATTTAATTTTTTCCAAACTCTTCTCATCCACCAACATCCCATACTCCCATCCAATATCACCTGAATTTCGCTTGAGAGATTGAGTAGTGGAAGCTCCCGAAGATGCATTATCATTCGCCATAATTCGTGAATATCAAAGTATCAATTAACCTAATCATCCAACAAATATTGAAGCATTTCACAACCACAAATAACACAACAAATATTACAAAGAATATAAATAATTAAACATTAATACATTACATAACATAACATAAGTAACATGAGTCACATGACAAATAATCAAATATTAGATTAGTATATTACAAAGAATTTAAGCAATAAATATTCAATAACAATTTCATGTATATATATCCTCACAAGCTATTAAAAATCATCATCCAAACTCAATAAACAATTCTTCGCCTCTTAGGCCTTAGCAAAAAACAACATACAAATCATTCCTTTAATGTCAATTTATAATAAAAATTACTACTTTATGTGTTAAAAACTTAAAAATCACAACTTTCAATATGTTTCAAGTTTTTCTTTGTTCAAATCACTATTTTAACTTAAAAAAAATCACTACATTAAGCTACATTAATATGAAAAAAATTTACAAAACTTAAAAACTAAAAAACCTAAAACTAGAAGCAAAAAAAAGGAAAAAAAAAAAAAAAAGCTTAAGTACATACTGTTGGCGATTAGTGACGGCTGTGGACTGACACCGGCGACCAGAGCTGAGACTTTTGCAAGAAGTTTGATGTTGTGGGGGCGAAGATAGCCTTGGGTGGAAGGCAAGTGTCAGCAAAAACCGAAAGCTTCTGCAAGAAGCTTTCGGTTTTTGTAATCTGAACCCAAAACGGCGTCGTTTTGGGGTGTCCAAAACGACGTCGTTTTGGGCTGTCCAAAATGATATCATTTTGGGTTTAATAAAAACAATTTAAATCAACCAAAAACGATGTTGTTTTGGACACCCCAAAACGACGTCATTTTGGGGTTACAGTTTTGAAAAAAAAAAGCGCTGATCGACCGAGTCGGGCCCAGTCACCCGATTACTCGGTCGAGTCGACCGCTTAATCGGCAGCACCGATTTTCATTGTCGATTTGCCCCTTGTCGGACTGGCCGGCCACCGGTCACTGATTTTTCGCCAGAAAATCGCCCAAAATCGGCGATTTTTGCAACACTGGGTTTGAGCAATCCTTTTTTTTTTTTTCAGAGAGCATAATTCCTTTTTCTATGAAGATGTCATAGAATTTGGAAAGTAGTTTAAGGCGACTCTATTCATTTTGAGAGAATAAAAGAATATCATCAATATAAATGAGAGACCGAGTCAAGGATTCATTCAAATATTTTGGTCATGGCTTTCTAGAATATGGAAGGGGCAACTTTTAGACCAAAAGGCATGATGACTATCCACTGAATGTGATAATTTGGAATACAAAAAACTGTTTTATAATGATCTATTAGATGAATTCCTAGTTGCCAAAAACCAGCTTTTTAATCGAATTTGAAAAAGATTTTGGCATTATGGAGATTGGCAAATATGGTATGACAGGAAGGAAAGGGAAAGTTGTTATCCTTAAGGAAGTGATTCAATGGTTGGCAATTGATGACAAGTCTAAGTTTCCCTCTAACCTGTTTAGATCTTTTCTTCACATAGAATGCTCCACACATCTATTATGAGTTTGATGGTTCTATAAGACCTTAGGCATGGAGTTGTGAACATTCTTGTTGTGCCATAACAAGGTGATCAGGTGACATTCCTGAGTAGCTTACTTTTGTGGGATTGATGTCTTTACTAAGATGAAAAAAGAGGTTGACTGACGGGACTTTTCCCGAATCCCTCCTCTAGACTTGAGAAAGACCTCGTAACACCCCAAAAGAATTCCTACGAACCCTATACTTAGTCCGAAGGAACCTCGTTAGGGCATCGGAAAATCATTTAGCTGAATATTTTAACTTCTTTTACAAAGCGACAGTGATAAAATTTTTTTGCTTTTTAATAAAAATTTCGACAACATACCGTTAGTTTTCTAAATTATGTCATCTTGTAAGTTTCAAACACAGTTTATGAAAACATTCTATGAAATCAATTTCTCAACTTTCAGAGCCTCCAGCTCATTTCTCACAACACAACCACAAACAGGTAAATAAAATCTGAAAACTAAATTTCACAAGACTTTAATAAAATATTTTTAACTAATGCATCCACTATTTCTTTAAAATATTCACAACTATATACATAAACATATATATGATCAATATAACAAAATATATACATGTAGTAGGTGTCGTCCTATCCGTCCGCCTACACGTCTGATTGAACCTCGTCGACTGGACGACTAGCTCCTGCTCCTGTAGGAGAACTTTTAAGAAAAATATTTAAAGAAAAGTATGAGTATAACTCAGTAAGTGATATAATTTATATAAACTAAAACTCATTTCTGTATAAAATATTCTCCCAAAAATAATTTTTAAAAACTAAAATACTTTCTAAAATTTTTTTCTAAAACACTTTCTGAAATCTTTTCTTAAAATCTTTTCTAATGCTTGCCTAAATGGTAACCCAAGGAATATCTACTCCTAACGTGGTAGCATATAAAATCTAGCTAACCACTAGGAGTGAGAATCTAACATGTGTAGTCGTCGAAAGCGGGCCCACGCTGCGGACCGACTACACTACCCTATACGTGTATACGGATCACTCATACCTCGCTCACACAAGAGTCGACTAGACTCAAATCTCACTGACTGACTTCTTCTCATCTACCGTATCACGCATAGGGCATTCGACTGGGTACTAAACTGGGGTTAAGGTAAACTATAGGCTATTAAAATTTATTTTTCTTAATACACCAAAATATTCTAAATCTCAAGGCAGTAAGCCTAAAATTGTTAATTCTAGCACATTCTCATATACATAAATAATAAACTAAAATCTTTATGCTAGAATTATAATATAAATTCAATTAATAAATGAATAATTATTTATAATAAATTCTTTTAACTTTACAATAAACTTTAAAAAAATATAAATTTTAAAAACTCGTAGTTTCACTTACTACACGTACTCAGATAGAATCCGATCCTTCTCCGTATGCCTCCGGAACTCTCTGCTTTTACCCTAAAACATTAAATATCCATTTAGGATCACTTAACTCATTCAAATAATATTCAAAATCAATAAAAATCTCATTTATCGCTATTAATACCCTTTAACGTCTAAACTTTCGGATCTCAATTTCTATTCAATCGGGGTTTTTGAAATCCGTTTTCTCTATATGAATCATACTTATTCTTTCCTAGGAATACCTCAGTATACTCAATTTCATCGTCGAAAGCTCGGAACGAAATTCGTTCGATTTCACTTACTAGTAAAAACCATTTTTCGCTTTGAACGTCCAACAACTTCAACAATAAATTCTCTAGTGTTCTAACACCTAACCATGATTAAATAAACGGTTTTGAACGTTAAACGAATGCGTTTTGAAGGGTTTCGAAAAACACCCTTCAACTCGTCCGTTTAGCTTTGAAATCGATCCTAAACTTTTCGTTTTCAAAATCTAGTTTTATAAGATTATTTTCTAACCTCTAAAACATTCATTTACTGCCTTAGAATCGAAAATGAAATCGGATCTCACAAAAACCCATTTTGGCCGTGACTTTCTCTCTCTCTCTCTCACCTATTTTTCTTCCATCAAATCACTCATAAATCACACTAAAATCATCGTCACACCTTCCTCTTTTCATCCCTAAACTCTAATTCGAAGAAGAAACAAAAGATAAGATGGGTTTTCACATAAAATTTCAATTTTTAAACTGAAATAACTCACTAAATAGGCAATCTCTTCACTTCAAATTTGTTGGGCTAGCTAGAGGAGATGACAAGGAACAACTTTCGTGAAGAAACCGTGGCGAAATTCGGATCGGATCATTCTCTTCCTCTCTCTCTCTCTCTCGGCGTTGCTCTCGGCTCTCTTCTTTTTTCTGTCTTTCTTTCATGATTAAAATGTCTCAAATGAGACAAAAACCCACATAATGCTCAATTACTAAAAGATCCTTCAAGAAAATTTCATTTAATTACCTCAAACTTTAAAAAATCTCACTAGTGCCTAAATATAGATAATCACAAATTCTATTGGTCCACTTGGCACATTCTAGTTCACTTATCTTTTCAACCATTCAATAAATGACATGTGACACATCCATAGCCACTATTTTTCAAAGCCACTTATCTCTTTTCTTATTGGTTGAATTAAAATATCTTTTATTTTATTCCATGAACTCATCTCGCTTGATTAACACATAAATCACTCCTAATCACTTTGTAATCGTACCGGGGTCAATCAAACGACATCCGACTTGCGATACAAAAATATAATAAACCTCAAATAACACTACTGGAGGTATATGATTTGACCGTAACTCAATTCGAAGATTTCTAATATCATAAAATAATAAATCTGGGTAAGGGCTTACATTAACAAAATAATATGAGTTTTAATAAATGAGATGATGACACTCTTTTAACTCTATATGATTCTCTGCACATGATTTATGAACAAGAGAGCTTGTGATGTGTGAAAAATCAACAGGAACTTGAAAGGTTGAAAACAGTTTTAGATAAGTTGTCCATGGTTGGAAGGAAAGTTTATAACTAATTCCTTCAAGGAGGCTTCCAAGCTTTCATAGCTTTGAATATACATCAAAACCAAGGACCATATATTTGTTTGGTAATTAAGAGCCTAACACCTTGTGGGAAGTGGAGCATCCAAGAAAAATCTGGATTTTGATTGGGATACTTATAAGGTGGGTAGTGAAAAGATCATTGTTTGCTGTCTGAAAGTGTTCTTATGAGGTTTCCAATATTCTGAAGGAAGAATATCTGGATTCATGATTGTTGTAGCAGCTCCAGTGTTAAAAAAAACTATTATGGAAATGGGTTTTAAGTATTTTATAGGAAAGATTTTTATGGGAGCGAGTGGTATTTAGCAAATGGAGGAGATATGTTGTGAGAGTATTGGTTGAATGTGATAGAAATCATCAGAATCGTTAGAAGAACTATTTGAATCATTTATGTCATATTGGAGGATTGTATTTGGGTTAGGCTGATCATCACCCGAGAAAAGGCTTTCAATCTCATCATTAGAGAATGAAAATCCCATAGCTTGGTACAAGTGTTGTATCATTTGTTGAGCTTGTTTATTCTTGGAGAGGTAATTCTTGGCAAAGTGGCCTAATTTGTTGTAAAGATAACATCTGTTTGAGGAACGAGTGCTTCCTTTCATTTTCTTCTGAGAAATTTCTTGATTTTAGGCATGTAGGATTTTTGGAAGTATTTGGAAGGACTGTGCTGATGTGATCTATGTCTTTTGACATGTTTCGTTTTGTGAGTTTTGCAGGTATAATATTTTCCCAATTTGCACTTAATCTAAAGGTCTGATCTATGGCAAATTTTTTCAAGTTCTTGGATCATTTCAAGTAGTCATCAAAAAACTTTTTCTGGGCACACAATTTGTCTAAGGCATTTAGAGCAAACTTAGCCACCCAAGTGATCAGATTATTCTTTATCCTAATGATAAAAGATGAGAGATTATCTGATTTGTCAAAGTGGAATTTTCCTAGCAAGAGATTTATATACCTAATACAACTTTTAATATTGATTCAATGAAAAGTAATAAACAAGCTAGTTGCACCAAAAGCAAATAAAATAGAATAAATATTACCTAATTCAAGTTTAAAATTGGGTTGAGATATATATATATATATATATAGGATAGATAAATTGTTTTAAGAAATAGAATATAATAAATAAATTTAATTAGTTTGTTCTAATTTTTTAAAGTGAGGAGGCACTAAGATTAAAATCAATAGATATAATTTTTATTTCTTTTATAAAAATTTAAAATTGGGGAAATTGATCACGATATCCTTATAGTCAATGATCAATGGTCAAATCTAACGGTTAAACAAAACAATAAGAGAGGTCAATAAATTGTTTTCATGTGTAAAGCCTCAAACTTCGTATAGTGATGTAGGTCATAGGTGGAATAGTTTTTTATTATTATTACTATTATTATTAGAGTAGTTGTCTCTTGCTTATGAAAATAAATATCTTAACTGAAAATAAACAATCCAACTATCCCGATTAAAGCCCGACATCTGATGAATTTGTTGTCTAAATTTGAGCTTTATCCAATGATGAATGAAGGAGTTATAGCTCTTTGGAAAAGACTATATAGTTCAGACCCTATTTTTTAGCTACCAGAAGAAAAAAAAATTCACAAAGGGTTGGCAACATTCAAATTAAACAACGAAAGAGCCATACAATTAACAATTAGCCAACAAATCTCATTCATCAACATGAATTAACAACATCTTAAATATTATTTTCCATATTGTAATTAATTTATAATTTTAATCAAGGATATTTTTATAACTTGTAATTAATCCATTTCGATTCTAAAGCAAAATAAACAGCTCAATAAGAATACTGTTGATTCCGATTTTGATTCCTACAATTAAAGTAAACAACTTATATAGATTTTTATATATCATTTTGATTTTAAGCTATTCCAATTCTAGATTATTTCGATTCTCATTTTGATTCTTTAAAGTGAAATAAACACACCATCAAACTTTTAAATTCTATAAATGTTATTAGAAATTTATATTAAATTCTTAGAGATACTAGAATTGCTTAGGTTAGATTCAAGTTATTTAAGTTATTTGAGTTTAAATATTTCAACTTGTTCAAATATTCTTGCTTGAAGTTGGTTGGGTTAGAGTTGGATCAATTTGTTGACTTGATTCTAGAGGATCAATTTGCTCAATCCAATGAGACAATTGATTTAAAATCTATCCTATTTGTGGCGTGTTATTGGGTGGGAATGGACTTGTTATTGGATTTGCATTTAGGTCCAAAACATACACCCCAACCAACTTTTTATTTAAATCAGGGAAAAAATCTAAAAATCCCTTGAAATGGTAAATAATGTTAGTTTATTATAACTTTCCAAAATATTAATCAAAAAGGCCCCTACCATCAGCCAAAAATTGTTTATATCCAAATTTTTGTGGTTTTGTGACAAAAACAATAAATAACCAAAATACCCTTATTATATTGAAAATCAAAAATAAAAAACAAAATAAATTATTTAATTAAAAAAAAAAAAAAAAAAAAAAAGTAAAAAAATTAAAAACAAAATAAAATAAAAATGTTTAGAATTTACAATTAAATTTATATAAAAATAAATAAATAAATTACAATTTTAAATAATTGAAATTATAATTATTATAAATAAAAATTAAATAAAAAATTTCCATCATATCACTAATTTGAAAAAAATTAAAAAATTAACAAATAAAAAAAAGAAAACAATTAAATAAATGAAATAAAAAAGTTTCAACAATCAAACACATAATCTTCAACCAAAATCATCATCCAATATCAAAATCCAAAAAATTAAAAAAAAAAAAGACAAATTAAAAAAATAAAACAAATAATCTTCAACAAAAGCAATGCCAGCCATAGACACCGTTAACATCTGGTTATAATGTAAGAAAACAAAAAATTTACATTTTTTTCACTATATAAAGAAACAGAATTTAGGCACCACCAAACCAACCCAAAAAAAAAACACATCCCACCACCAAAAGCAATGAAGAAAAGTCTCCTTGTGGTGTTGGAGGAAGAGGAATCTGAGGCGACAGAGGAAGATAAATTATATAAGAGGAATCGCTCTTTCTATTGTCAATGGTAGCCGAGGTTAGTTAAGAAAAAGATGAAGAGTAAGAGGAGGAAGAGAAGAAAACGAGCTGGGGGTTAGGGTGATTTGTTGAATGGTGTGATGAGACTTGGTTTTGGTGGTGGGTGGGTGTTGATGACAGAGAGAGGATGGTTGGGAGAGAGTAATGGTAAGGGGATAAGTTACATGAGTCTTTTTTTTTTTTTTTGGTTTAATTATATTTTTAATTTATTTAATACTTGAAAATATGATAAAATTGGAACCAGCTCTCTCAAATTTATTTTTTAAATGCAATTACTTAAATACTCTTGCACTATAATAGTGTTGTTATCTTTTGAACGGAAATCACTGCTTTACTAACAGATGAGCCGTTTTAACTATTATTTTCAATACCAAGGGTGGTTTGATATTATTTTCAATTTTGGGGGTTAAAATAATAATAACCCTTAAATCAAATATTCTTTTTTTTATTAAGTGTACACTGTGACACTGCTTCGTCCTAATGCAATCAGTAACAGTAGCAGCATGGAGAAGGCCACTACTCTCTTTTGTGTTCTTGTTCTCATCATCATCTACACAGCAAATGCAGCTGTAAACAACTTGGACCAGCATGCGAAGGAATTTCCTGATATAGTTAGAATTGACACTGGTGGACTCCGTAGAAAAAGCTTCCCAAACGGTTTTGTATTTGGTACTTCCACCTCAGCTTATCAAGTTTAAGGCATGACTGATAAGGATGGAAGAGGTCCTATATAGCATTTGGGATGTTTTTGTAAAAATTCCAGGTAATATATATATATATATATATTTATTTATTTATACATATATGAGTTCTTTTGATTTTATCTGAATTTTAATAACAATTATTATATGTCATTCCATGTGTTACTGTGAAAGTATTTAATTAAATTTAAAGGGAGAATGTGAATTCTAATATGATAAATTAAATTCGTTGTGTTTCATACTAGGCTGCCATTGTTGTTTGTCATAGTACAGATTTTTTCTTATCTATTTATTTTTCTCTTAAATTGAAGCTTATATCTGTATTGTTATGGTTTGATGGAACAGGAAATATAGCCAACAATGATACTGCAGATGTTACTGTGGATCAATATCACCGATACAAGGTATAGTTCTATTTTCTACACAAAAATTTTATCATATATCTTAGTCTTGATTGGATATATGATGTGTTTGAGAGTATTTATGTAGTAAGAGTACTAGTGAAAACACTAAAATGTGACTTCTCATAAATCACTTCATGTATATTTTACAAAAGCACTTTTGACAATGCATAAAAGCACTTCAAAATGCAGGGTCTTTTTCACGCTCCGAATTGAGTTTGGGGACGTTGACGTTTTGAATTGTAAAAGTTTATGGGATTCATTCCAGGAATAATTCACAGGCGAGACAGATCTTATGCAGTGAAATTCTTGGTGTTTAGTTGACTTTTGTATTTAATGGATATAATAAGACTAGATACAATTGTTATATATGTACTTAGAATATCTCCAATACTCTTATGGATTATACATTTTCAAAAAAATATGTCATGTCATTAATGTCAAGGAATTTGTTTCCTATACAATATAAATATAATTTGATAGACAATCAAATTAAAAATTATTTTTCAATACTAATATTTCCATTTTCTTTTTATTTTTACTTAGATATGAAAAATTAGAATTAAATAGTTATTGATTTACTGATATGACTGTTTTAATAGACTTTCTGAAAATAGATGATTATATTGACAATGTCTTTTTTTTTCTTACTACCTCAACTTGACATTGATAAGTAATAATTATATTGGAAAAGTTTATTTTGACTGAATGTCTATTTATTCTATATGACATTATAATTTTTTCACAATCCGATGCTCTTGGTCTCCTACTTTTGAATGTGGATGAAGTTTAAGCATTTAAGTCTTTCCTTATAAGGGTTTTGAAGGTTAAATATTATTCTTCATATAATATTTTGCTTTTAAGTTTTAATTGTGAATATATTTATAAAAATAAGGTATTTTATAGATTCATAAGAGATTATGAACACCTGCATGTAATTTTGATGGATTTAATAAAATTTAGCAATTAAAAGTTTTGGTTGGAAGCATTTATTTTCATTAGTAAGGAATCAGATATAGATCTTCGTTTATATTTGTGTTGCCACATTGATTATATGACAGGATCTGATCTGGATTCCCTTTAACGAATCTAGTGATCCTGCTAGGCACCCTACGAAACCCTTTCGAAATCTAACTAACAAGACTCAAAAAGATGTCATGGAACGAACCCGTACCTATTAATGTTTTACTAACATATAAATCATATTTTATAAAATCTTATTTCAAATGTCAAAGTAAACCTTCAAGAATATAATCGAAAACTCTTTATATATGTATATGAAAATTTAACACATCACCATGAATATAACAAGCGTTACAACATTTGTTTACAAATGCAAAAGGTGCACTTGCATGTCTAAATCAAAATAAACATGTCTAAATCATAAAAATAACTTCACAAAACATTGGTCATCGTCTGCCCACCTAGTTTGAGAGAGAAGAACGTATATCCTGATCACTTGCTCTCGCACCTAGGGAGGTTTTTGTAACATAAAACCAAAAATATTATGAATTATAAAGGTTCAGTGAGTGTGTATTATTCTCTATTTAAATTAATTTTTATAAAGTTTACCTCTCGAAAAAAACATTTGAAAATTATTTTTGTTTTAAAGCATTTTTTTTTACTAAAAACTTGTGTTTTAAAATCTTATCATGAAGTTTCAAAACTCATACTTAAATTTTTAAGTTCATAAAATGCTAAAATATTTCATAATTTTCAAAAATATTTTTAAAACATTTTCTTTCTAAAATCCGTTTTTTATGGTATGCTTCTCTTTCTAAAAACGCACTAATGGGAACCCAAAGGAAGTTATAACCACATGACGGTCAGATTAGGTCCGCTCAATGTGGGGGGTCATATGGCATAAAAGCTAACATCGCACACCGTGACAAAACTACAAAGACATCTCACTACTATATGGCGAAATGCTACATCGCACATCACATAGTGAGATAATACCCTACAAGTGGAGAGGGCGACCTGACAGACACGACAGACTCGATCCCCCCGATGTTAGTGATATGCCCTCCTAACACTTGCCATATATTGTGAGGTATACCGGCCGGGTCTGAAGTTATAAAGTTTATCTATAAACTTGGGCTGTCTACTAGCCTTTGAAAATCTTTTCTTTCTATAATCCAATTTAAATTCTTTTTTCATAAAATGTACTAATTATCTTGTATACCAATTCATAAATAACTATGTTTTTTCATGCTAGAATATAAAATCATTTATAAACCAAAATGTAAAATGAAATTCTATAAAATCCTTGTATAATAAACTGAAAATTGTTTAACATTAGAAAAAACATTTTCACACTCACTGTTCAGTTCCCAGTCTACTCGAAGTTACTTCTCCAACGATCTCCTTTAGCTTGCCTCTTCACTTACAAACGAGATCTTCGCTTAGAACACATAGGTATATCAAACATCTCAATACCAAGTCTAATACATTATCAATAACTTAATGATTCTATTTAAGAAGTAACAGACTGTATACTGCCCAATCCAGCTCGAGCTGCGAGCTCTTCCCAGCTCGCCCAGCTCATCTCATGCGAGCTCCTACTTCACCCAACTCAGCCCAATTTGTGGGCATCCACTATTCCAACGAGCTCCCTCAGCTCACCCTTTCAGCGAGCTGTCACCTTCTAGCTCAGCCCGATTCACGGACCCTGCTCAACTTGCCTTTTACAAGTTGTTACTTTAGTCCAACTCGAATAGACATTATAATGAGCTATGACATCACTCAGCTCACTCTCTGCCAGCTCGCGCTTTTGTCAAACTCAACTAGTGCTGAAAATGGGCTGTAGGGATTATCCAGCTCGCACCTCGCCAACTTTCGCCTTAACTCACGCATACTCAATTTTTTAACACTTATTTTCTAGGTCTCACACTATTACAAGCATTTACACATTTTGACCTCATCAAATTTCACATAAATACACTCAATCAATATTTCATTAGTTTCTTCACACAACCCAGGTTGCAACCACAATAGGTTTTGTGACGAAAACTTAACATTCTAAATAGCAATCAAACTTCTCCAATCACATATTTTCTTAACTACTTTACTTACCAAATTTCTCCTTGATCGCTTGCCTTGCTTCTTCACTCGTTTGTTGTCTCAAATCTCTAGATTTACACATGGAAATCTCATTAAACATATGTGCAGACCATGAGCTATTCTTGACAGACTTTCCACTGAAAGAATACCATGAACACTAAATCTTACCACTTGATTCTTACTAGATCTGGCTTGATAATCCTCCTAAACTTGTTCTTCACCTCTTTATGATTGGAAATCTCTTTTAAAATGGTTTGAACCAGCGACTGCTCTTGTCTGTCGATAGCTTCTCTCTCATCTCTAGATTTTTCTTGAACTCTCTCTTTCTCTCTTTTAACGGTAACACTCACTACACACATATATTTATAGGCGTGGGCCAAGCTCAACCTTTATCCTTGAACTTCCTTAAATTTACAATTTTTACATTTTTCTAGATAATTCTTTACTTTCTCAAATTATCATTGACATTTATCTTTATTTACAATTTTACCATTTTTTAGAAAAAAATCTTTTATTCCAACAATTTCCCTTTAGCTTTTTATCATTCAAATTTATTTCCAATCCTTTCGGAATCTACAAAAATTTAATTTCACATTTGAGCCCTTTAAAATCCTTTTATTATTTTATAAGTGAGTATATACCAATACAATACATTATTTCGTGCTTATGTATAGTAGTGAAATCGAGAGGGAGTATTACATTATAATTATTGAATATTCGTTGTTTCAAGTTTATTATGGTATAATTTAATTGGGTATTTATTTTCAATTGGGTGAATTGAGAGATAAGATTCCAAGAAATGTTCAGATAAGATTTTACTTTACTACATACATTTATCACATTAAAAGTTGATAATGTGAATTACCATTAGTGTCCTATAGTGAATTGGGATTGAAATAGCTTTGGATAAAGATTGTTTTCGACACATTTGAATTGGAAACGATTACTTGTGGATATTTGTGACTTATAGTTTTGGATGATAATAGTATATTTAATGTCCGTAAATATTTATGACTTAGAGTTTTTGGATAATTGAAATTTTTGAGTATTGAATGAAGTTTCAAACTGATTTTTAAAGATATATAAGATATAATTATTTTGTGGTGCTTGTTTATGGAATTAAGACTTGATAATTAAAAGACACTTAAGGGTAGTTAATAAATGTCTTAATTTTTTGATGGGTGCATACTATACGCTTGGCATGGAAATGAATATGCACATATATGCTTGATGTGGATACTTGGATTTTGTTACCTATTGCGATTGTACATGGATGGTTTTATCATATATGCACTAGATTTATATAAAAATTGTTGTGCATGATAGAACATTTAAATATTTATGTTGCTTATATTTGTATATGAGATTCATGTATATCAACAAAGAATTTTAGAATATTGATATTATCTAAAATTAGAATACTTCCTAGTGGGATTGTAAGCTCACCCCGTAGTCTTTCCCCCCAAGTTGCAGTGGCATTAATATCGATTGATATTCTAAAATTAAAGTGATTTCTAAAATAGTACTACCAATTAAAGTGCCTTTAGACACATTCCTTATAAATTTTAACAATGTGAATCTGCTTCCTCTTGTTCTTATAGGAAGATGTGAATATCATACAAGAATTTAACTTTGATGCATATCGGTTCTCAATTTCATGGTCCAAGATCTTCCCAAGTACAGTATCTTTTTTTAATTTCATTCTATTATTATTATTATTGTTATTATTTTATAGATATCACCTACAATGGAAACCCTTGAACCTCGAACATTTTCAAACCGAAAAAGTACTTTCTGCCATCAAGCCACATTATGTACTATGACCCAATTCATTTTGGTATTTTTTATCAGATGGAACAAGAAGCGTAAATTGGAAAGGAGTTGATTATTATAATAGATTGATCGACTTTTTAGTTGAAAAAGGTAAAGAAAACAAAGCATGCGATACAACATATGAGATGATAGAAGCCAATCTACCGTTTGATTTGCATCCGATAATGATTAAACTAGTATTGATATTTATGTGGAAATTGTAGGTATCACCCCATATGGAAATTTACTCTATTGGGATCTTCCACAAGCTCTTGAGGATAGATACAACGGATTTCTAAGTTGCAGAGTTGTGTAATTAAAACAAAATATATACATATATATACATACGTATATATATATATATATATATATATATATATAGATGCGCTACTACTGCAGATGACTTCATTTGGTCATTGTTCTGCTTAATGATATATAGAAATGTTCTTAAAAACAATAATAACATGCTGTAAAATTTATGAAAAAAAAAGAAAAGATAAATAGAACAAATCAATTTGTCTCTAAATGTCCCCTGAGTATGGAGTTGCTCAATTGACCTAACCGAAATCATCTAAAATGGAATCATGAGTTCTTCCACAGTGTAAGAATCCTTTTGCTGAGTAAGGCCAATTGTCTTAGTGGAGGCAAGCCCACTTTGGCATCCTTGAGTACCGGGTTCAAAGACTCACTAAGGCCACTCAATGTAGTGACGGTTTTTCCTCTCACAATATGTGAGTTGCTCCCTCATTTTTTGTTGGTTGGCTCTCTTATTTCTAGGAGCTGATCTTTGAACCGTGCTACAACGTCTATTGTTGTTGTTCCCACTTAAAATAAAAAAATCATTTTGCCTTCTCTTATTTTCTCTAACCAAGCCTATTTAAAAGAATGTACATAACTGCCAATACCTTCTTTTTTTTTTTCATAATTTTTAGAAGAGCCAATGCAATTTTTATTTGATAATTGAGTACAACTGCTGAGACAGATTTTTAATCAAATCCAAACATTAGATTTGGATCAGATGATGGGTTTGTATCATTCTAGGTGGACCAGACCCATAACCTAAGAACCCAACAGTTCTAGTATCCAATCTAAGTTCTATTAGTCAAATTATGGCTTGAATGTTTCAGGAAGGATTTTGCAAATTGTGTGGCATTCTGCTTCAAGACTTATGGAGATAGAGTCAAGAACTGGATGACGTTTAACGAACCAAGGGCTACAGCTGTTTTGGGATATACCAATGGCATATTTCCTCCTTCGAGGCGTTCTAAACCGTTTGGAAATTGCACTGCTGGAAACTCTTCAACGGAGCCATATATCGTGGCTCATAATTTACTTTTGCCACATGCATGTGAAAATTTATCGCGAAATGTACCAAGTAAGAATTTTGTCTTGTAATTTTTCATGCTGAGAAATTGTCAGGCTAATGGGGGTATATATATGTGTATATTTCAGGACAAACAGAACGGGAGGATTGGAATTGTCCTCGACTTTTCCTGGTATGAACCTCTTACAGGATCAAAACTTGACAATTATGCAGCTGAAAGAGCAAGAGATTTTAACCTTGGATGGTAAATCCGTATTCAAATATATACATAGGTCTTCATAACGCAACGTTAACACCAATAAAATAATTTAACTCTTGATTTTTCAGGTTTTTGCATCCAATTATATATGGTGAGTATCCAAAAACAATGCAGGAAAATGTAGGAGAAAGGTAGCCAAAATTCATTCTTGAAGAAGTTGAGATGGTGAAAGGATCGATAGATTTTTAAGGGATCAACCACTACACTAGTAGCTACATTTATGACCCTCGGCAGCCAAAGCCTAAAGTCACCAACTATCAGATGGATTGGAATACTGCTTTTGCTTGTAAGCCCTTTTCTAATTTATGAATGTGTTTCGAAAATCTATTCGTTTATACGAAAAGGGTGTAGCCTAATTTTGCGTTTGACACCTGCAGATGAACGTGGAGGGTTGCTGATTGGTGCAAAGGTAATTAAGTGTGACATGAACATTTTATGTAATTAAAATCACAATTTGGCATTGCATCATGGTATTTGACATGCTAAAAATGACACAATCAAAATTGTTAAGATACGTCTAAGATTAGATGTGATTGGAAAACAACTTGTAATATTTGAAAACATTTGCAGGCACATTCTTCTTGGCTTAACATTGTACCTTGGGGGTATGTACAAGTGTATGACAGATATAAAAGAGCGATATGGTAACCTAACGGTATTCATTGCAGAAAATGGTAACCATTTCGATTCTTCTTTGTTCTATATCAAAGTTTCGATACTGTTGATGAATTATGTATTCATTGTCATGGATTATGACAGGAATGGATGATCTGGGCAATGTCACACTTTCAGAAGCATTAAATGACACCATGAGAATAAACTATTACAAGGATTACTTGACACAGTTGAAAAAGGCGATTGATGAGGGCGCAAATGTAGTTGGCTACTCTGCTTGGTCACTACTTGACAGTTTTGAATGGATATTCGGATATACTTCGAGGTTCGGTATAGTCCATGTCGATTACAAAGATCTTAAAAGGTATCCAAAAATGTCTGCTTACTGGTTTAAGCAAATGCTGAAAAGAGAGCATAAGTAGGAAGTGAGGTCTTCATGTTTATGTACTCTGTTGCCTTCAAGTAATAAATAAGATGAACAAATAAATAATTCTCGATGAAATCCTTAAATAGTTCATATTTTTCCCTTCGCCGATTACTTCTAAATACTTTTGAATTTAGACCATGTATGCTTTTGTTGATTTTCTTGCGGGTAGAAGTGGGTTGAAATTAGTAGAAAAACCTGGAGAAGTAGGACAGTCTCATTAAAGTTATCGCATAAGATAGTTTTTAAAATTTTACTTTTCTTTCTTCAAAACATAATTTTCTTTTTAGCGTTTTGATTAGGTGGAATCACAAATCGATGGTAAGGTTATTCCATTGAAAATTGTTTTGAAGAAAAAAAATATTCAATTGAAATTAAAATATTTTTTCAGTTTATTATCTATTTACAAAATTATAAAATTTATAATTTGAATTAACAAATGCTCCAATAGCTTTCATGGACTTAATGAATAAAGTTTTTCAACCATACTTAGATCATTTTGTTATAGTGTTTATTGATGACATTCTTGTATGCTCAAATAGTAAAGAGGAACATGAAAAGCATTTAAAACTTTGAGAGAGAAAACTCTATGTGAAGTTCAAGAAATGTGAGTTCATGATTCACAACCTTGGTTAAGGTTGTGAGTTCTACTTTCACCTATCTCATTTGTTGGCAATTTTCTCCCCACCTACTGTAAGTTGCTTCCCCAGTTGATATGATTGCTCCTTCTTATTATGAGAGCAGATTCCTAGACTGCGTATTAGAGTCAAATCGTAGTTAGTTTGCACCCCGAGCACGGTACTTATAACAAAAAAGGAAAAAAAAAAGAAAAGAATTTTCATTGATGCTAAGATTGAAATAATTTTGAATTGGAGTAGACATACAAAGGTTACAAAGATTAGGAATTTTTTTTTGAGTTTAGCATGATATTATCACTATTTCATGAAGAATTTTTCTTGCCTTGCAGCCCCAGTAACTCATATTCATTCAGATTTAGAGAAACATAGTGAGGAAGGATAGGACATGAAACTCTCACAACCATGGACCACTATAGATTGATGGTCCATTGAGGTTATGTTATTCAATTAAACTATTGATGCACAACTTGATGTGCATAAGTGTTGACATCTTATTGGTGTTAAAACAACTTATTATGAATAGCAAAATTCATGGATTACTGTTATGTCATAACATCAAGATTGGATGCTTGTTGTAACATCATAACACAACTGATGTTACAACACTCTTTGTTTAATAGTGCTCAAATAAAAAACTCAGGATTAGTTTTCAAATAATTTTCTTTGATAGTTTTATCACTTATATTTATCATTGTCGACGTTGGAATTCAGTCGATGAGTAATCAATGCCCAATACCTGCAATCAATGTGAGAAAGCACAAATACCAAGAAAAGACAAAGACAGAAACAGATGATCAAACGAGGAACACGAAGCTTTTACGTGGTTCGGCAATAATAGGCCTATGTCCACGACTGTCTGTCTCTTTAATTCTGCAGAGTGACAGTATATTATTGAATATTGTCTCCTGATGTTACAATGATCTTAATCCCTATTTATAGGGAAAGAGGTATTACAATTCTGGTTGTAGCAAATCAGGAAGAGAATCCTGAATTAATTACATTCCTTAAACAATTGGGGAAAATAAGGAAAAGAATTATAAATTAATTATTCTTCCTAATATATTTGGATAATATCAGGAAATTACTATAATTATCTCCAGATAATGTTGATCTGATTTTGAATTTGAATTGATCTCCATATCTGATGAGGAAATCATGGTTTGACTGGGCAATTGTCATATTCGGAGAGAGAATCATGGTTGAACTTGGTAACTGCCTGTTTTGGAAGATATTGTACTTATTACGCGTCTGAGCGAGCTGATGTGTCATGGTGGTCTCGAGCTCGAGCTCGCTGAGAGACGAGCTGCGACCTGGCTGTGTTTATAGGCCTGTTGATGCCAGCTGGAAGATCCTTTAAGCAAACTGAAGAACTTGCTGGGCTTCAAAGTCAATACTGAGTCTCGTCTGATGGGCTTTGACTGGGTTAACCCTTTTGGGCCTTCTTATCAGGTCTTGGATGGGCCTAAATTGGACTTTTACCAGCCCAATTAATGAATCCGAAAAATACATATAACATTAGCCCCCCAGCTCTCAGTTCGCTTCAGCGAGCTGGGAGCTTGAACTTGCTGGTAAAAGTTGACTTCCTTGGCACGCTTACCCTCATAACTGCCTCTGTGCACTTTCAAATTCCACCTTTTCAGTTTTGACACGTGGCGATCATGCAGATGGTAACTGAAGCGACGCCTGCACATCCTTTACACGTGTATTTAATGCGCACGTCTTTCAACTGACGGCTGCATGATTTCCAAAGCCACGTTTCGCGCTGCACCATCAGATTTATGACGGTTACTCTTTCCTAAGATCTGACGGTTGGGGTTCACGTTCGTTTGTCTATATAAACTGATGGAAACTCTTCTCATTTTCTTCTTTCATCTGCCATTTCCATCGAAGCAAACAAGTGTTCAAACTTTCAAGCAATCAGGACCTACTGCCCTTTCACGAAATCAACGTCCTTACTCGTTGTTTCTTCAATCTCATCAACGATTCAAGGTAAGACAAAACTTTCTACTTTAGGTTTATTTTGTTTCACCACCATTGTTGTACCTTCATTATTCTGAGTTTTGAGTTTATTAGTCATGGCATTTCTTCTGTAAGACCCGGAATTTCATTTCCCTGAAAGAAAGTGTTTCCCGGATAAATAATATTTTCGGACGGAATAGTATTTCCAGATGAATAGTAATTTTCGAGTGTAAAGTGATTTTCGGGAAAAGGAAAATTTCCTCAAGTTTCGTGAAATAAGAATTTTTCGATGAATAGTGTTTTCGGGTGAATAGTATCCGCGTGAATAGTGATTTTCGGAAAAGGGACCCCGATCATCAAAAGCCCCAGAATATGAATGTGAGTTATTAGAAACTGAATTGGAGTAAAAATGAGTTCATTTGAATGGATTTTAAAGATTCCGATTATTTATTGATAAAAATGCCTTCGTTGAGAACGTTGTAGATTTTAATGAGTTTATAGCCGATTAAGTTTTTTTAAAGCATGGAATTGGAAGTTAAGGCGCCCAATTAGAGGATTGCATGATCAATTTCATAATAGGATGATCATGGAATATTTTTGGAATTTATTGGTGTTAAGTGAGGATTAAAATTTAAGTTAATTATATCATCAAATGTGTATGAAAGGATATGTATTAAAGAAGCACAATCCATGTGCTTGGATGAGGGCCAATGAGGTTAAGACATCTTTAAGTCAAAAAGTGAGTGATTAGTTGAAAGTTAATTAAAAGATAGGATGAGTTGTTAGTAATGAATTGGATGAAAGAATTAACCAATCAAAAGTGCTCATGATTAACTAATGGCATTTGAGTGATTATAAGGATAATTTAAGGGCAATTTTGGCATTGAAAGAGTGTTAAGTCGGTTGAGAGAGAGAGATAAGTCGGTGGAGAGGAGATGAAATCGTGAAGAGTGAGCAGAAACCGAAAAGGGAGAGAGAGACGTGAGCTGAAGCAGAACCGAAGGAAGAAGCAGAAATTCTGCAGCCGTGAAGAGGAGGAGAAGGAGAAGAAGAAGAAGAGAGAACCCACCCTTTGTAACCTCTCAATCCCCTCTATCTTCATCAAGAAAGAGTGAGAGTAAGTGAAGTTGTTTTGTGTTTGGTTGCTGGAAATTTTTAGTTATTGATTTATATGAGATTTTGATGAATTATTTGGGTTAAATCAAGGTTAATCATCATCAATATAAGATTGGAAGTGAAGGAAGAGAATCAAGAGGCTTGGATCAAGGTTGTTGAGAGGTAAGGGTTTGGGGTTTGATGAATTAAAGTTGATAAGATTAATTGATTTAGTTTAAGATTGTAGTGATTTAATGAATGAATTGTTGAAGTTTATGTGTGATTCTTTGGGTTGAGATGAAAAGGATAGATGCAGTTTATTGTATATTAGTATGTGATTAAATGATAAAAGTAGAAGTAATGGGATTATTTGGATGGTTAAATGTAATTATATGTGAGATTGTATGATGATTTAATGGAAGCTTTGAAAAGAAACATCAAATGATTGTGTTGTTGGAGATATATATATATATATATATATTAGTGTATGGTTTATGGTGTTTTTGCATGTATTTAAGTGATTCTAATATGTGAAGAAGTGGTATGAGGTTTGGATATGAGTTTATAGTGATTAGAACTAAAAAGATGCAAGAAAGTGGGAAACTTGAATGTTGAATAATTATATTAGAGCTTGATCAATTGTGGTTTTTATACATGTTGAGCTTATTTTAAAAGATTAAATGAGTTGTAGAAGGTTATGGGATGTAAGTGAGTGGGTTGGTATCAAAAGATCCAAGAGAGATGAAAATTGGAAAGATAAATAGTTAAGTTGGTTAAAGTTAAGTGTGGAGGTGAATTTGTCATCAAATAGATTGCATGTATTTTGATGATGGTTATAAAGTGTTTGAATACTTTGATGTCAAAGAAATAAATAGAAATGGATGTGAGAATATTAATTGGATAGTTGATGGAGTTGTGAATCTCTTGAGATTATATGTTGATAGATAAAATAATTGACTAGTTAATATATTTTTATTAGAAATCTATGTGAATGAATGGTGAAGTTCTTGAATGAATTTTATATGTTGGATTTAAAGTGAATAAGTTGTCGATATTGGAATAAGTTAGATGCAAAAAGTTGGGTTAGAAAGTAATTGAAAGACTAATCAAGAATATGGTGATATTATTCCTTAATGCATGGAATTTTAATAAAGTTGAAAGTGTGGTGCATTTATGAATCCTAAGCAAAGATGTTGGTTGAATTTAATTGTAGGAAAATCTTAAGAAGCAAAAGGAGTATTGGAGTGGTGGTGAAGAGATTGGAAGAGAATAGTGAGTGGTTTTATTTTATAAAGCATTTATGAATTTATTATATGAGAATTGAGTTAATTAATTGTTGTTTAGTAAAAGAGTTTATTATGCGATTTTATATTTACCTTAGCATATGATATATTTTATGTGAATCGCATAAATATTTTATTAAATTGCAATTATGATCATTTGAGCATTGAAGTAATTTAGTATATTGAGTAATTATACTCGAGAATTATAAATGCTAAAGTTATTTATAAATAATAGGCTTCGGCCTTAGAAAAGTAAGTTTTATTTCAAGAAATCAAAGAAAAGAAAAATAAGATTTTTATTATGAAAAGATTTTAGATGCCTTTGGTTTACCCTAACCCCAGTTTAGTACCCGGCCGAATGCCCTATGCGTGATACGGTAGATGAGAGGAAGTCAGTCAGTGAGATTTGAGTCTAGTCGACTCCTTGTGTGAGCGAGGCATGAGTGATCCGTATACACGTATAGGGTAGTGTAGTCGGTCCGCAGCGTGAGCCCGCTTTCGGCGACTACACATGGTAGATCCCCACTCCTAGTGGTTAGCTAGATTTTATATGCTACCACACCAGGAGGAGATATTCCCTGGGTTGCCTTTGGCGAAATAAAAGAGAAAAATAGAAAGGTTTATAAAAATTACTCAGTTTTGATAAAAGAGAAAAACACGTCAATAGGCGTGAAGTTTATTAAATTAGAACCGATTTCCAGTTTTGAGAAATAAAGAAAGATTTATAAGAATTACTCAGTTTTGTAATTTTAGTAAAATTTTAAAAAGATTATTAGTTTCTATTTTTGAAAAAGTTTCCCCACTTAATGTTTATAAATTATTAGAAAGATTATTAGTTTACAAAGTATTTTGGGAGGAAGTATACATTTTAGAAAAAGAACATATTAATGAAAAGTTATTCACTCACTGAGTTTTATACTCACCACCCTATTTTCGTATTTTATAAAAATCTTCCCCAGGTACAGAAATGAGCCGTCAACCGGAAGAGGCTCCATCAGACGCGTAAGTGGCCTGACGCAACAGCATCACTGCATAAGTTAGATTAAAAGTATAGTTCATGCATTCCATGCAATGTTTGATGATTAAGTTGTAAATAATATTTTGAAGTTTATATAATATTTTGTATATATGAAATGCAGTATTTGATAAATTAATTTATCTATTTGCCTAAAATGAAAATGAAATATATTTATGGATTTTAAATTGAAAATGTTTGTGATTGGATTGTGAAAATGATTTGAGGGCCTGAGGCCCAGTAGTGGAGAAATGTTTGTTATAGAAGTGTTAAATTTTGAAATTTACAGGATGGCATGTTTGAAAAACAGTTGTTATGATGTCCAACTTTTTATAAATCTGTTTTATAAATGTTCAAATAAAAAGAAAATTTTTACCGCGTTTCAGCATTAACAGAAAGTATTTTAAAAAGTAAACGGCGTAGCTTTACGGGAACTTTCCAGTTGGATCAGATATCCTCTGGAGGGCTACCGTAAGGCGGCCGGCAGGCCTAGTAAGGAGAGGGGCCTGTCATCTTCTTCTGACTCAATCTGGTTTTTTAACTTGTTCAGATGTCTTCAAGCGGAACTCGCAAGGGAATGATTCCAAGCAATGAAGCTCGTAAGCATGATAAAGCCCGAGCTCACGCTATACAGGGAAGAGAGGCTCGTGATGCGCTCGCTCGTCATCCCACATCGCTGAAGCGTCCTGAGGTGGAAGGGCTCGTCAAACAATTTCATATCCCTTTTGGTTGCCGCATACTGCTACCTGATTCAAGCAATCATGCGTGTTATCCGCCCAGGGGATTCATCGCTGTCAGCACTCAGCACTTTAAGCAGGGGTTGCGGTTCCCCATCCCACCGTACTTGATCGCATTTCTTAACAAGGTCAAGCTCGCGCCATTTCAGTTAACTCCAAACTCATATGCGCAGCTGACCTCGCTGGCCATGGTCTTTCTTAGAAACGGCCTTCGCCCCCCTACACCAAAAATTATACAGCAGTTCTATTCCTTCAAGGCTCTGAGTACAGCAGAATGAGAGAAACCGGATGGCATCTACTACCTTACAGCCCGTCAGTCGCAATATAAAGATCTCTTGCCCAAAGGAGAAGCAAACAGCAAATCCAACGTCGGGCCATACAAGACGAGCTGGTTTTATGTCTCGTGCCCCTCTCTCGCAGATCTCTAAAATTTCAGCTTTGTCCTGAAACCAGGTATTTATAAAGGAAAATATAACGAGCTGAGGTTATTTTGTATCTTTATTACCATCTTTTAATTATTTGCTGTGCAGTGTTGAAAATGGACGAGTCTCTTCTCAGCGACGAGGAGGAACGAGCTCTTGACAAGCTCGCGAACTCAGAGGACGCAGGTACCAGCATCAAATTCGACGATGCTATCCTTAGAGCTTACAGCCTTGCTCCTCCTAAGGAATCCCTTCTTCTGCGAGCTGAGGAAGATATAGGCAAGATGAGTGACAAACCTAGACTTCCTTCTGTTTTTGAGGTTCCAGTTCAGGATGCGTCTGCTTCCCGACCTCCGTAATCAGTCTCTTCATCATCAGAGGATGACACTCGTTTACCTTCTCCAGCTCGGAAGACCTCATCTCGAAGTGCTCCTGCTCGCGCTTCATCTAAAGCAAAATCATCTTCAGCTCGCACACCAACGAAGGCGAAATCGTCTTCAACTCGCACCACTTCAAAGGGTGCGTCTAAAAAACCTTCTTCTTCAGTTCCTGCTTCATCTCGGACAGGATCAAACCCAGCTCCTGCAGCCCCTACTGCACAGGTTGACCCATCCTCTTCTCCATATCACATATCTACTCCAGGGGCTTCACTGCCATCTCCAGCTCGTGTTCCAGCCCCTGCTCCTTCTTCTACAAAACTCCCAGCCAACAGGAGAAAACTTATACTTATGAAATCTCCTCCTGCAAGTCCCACTGTATCTAAAGCTTCCTCGATTCCTTCAACAAAACGGCCTGCCGAAGACTTGGCCACTCCAGCAGCACCCTCAAAACGCTCTAAACCATCTGCCCAGGACCAGGCTCCTGCGATCGCTGCATCCAACGAAGTGCCTGTTGTCACTGAAGCCACTGCCCCTGCACCGCTGCTCCCAGCGAGGTGCATGCTGCTGCTAAAGCCACTGCTTCCTCAACTGCTGCTCCTAGCAAGGTGTCTCTTTCAAATGTTTTTACAAATCTTCAGTCACCTCCGACTTCTAGCTCGCAGCCTGGAAAAGGTGATGCTCCTTCCAAGGTTGCTCCCCAGGCAACCCGAGCTGGCCCCAGCGGGCATGCGACTAGGCGTACCGTTGTATCGCGACGCGGTGGCTCTTATGATGATGCACGCGATATCCCGGAGCGCGAGAGAACTCTTTCACCAACCAGATCAGACATCGAGCTGGGTCCTGGAGGAAGATACTTAAATTCTTTCCTTGACAACTGGGCAACAATTATGCTCAATCACACGAATGTCTTGGAAAATAGGTGTCTTAAGGGCGAGGATCTAGATGAGTTCACGGCCCGCCATTGCATGCTGGTAAGTTATTTTTCCTCATCTGCTGATTCCCTTACTTGACTAGATTTTAATCTGTTCATAATTTCCAGGGTGCCCTTGCTGCAATGAAGCGAAGAAGGGAGACAAAGGCTACCAAGGATGAGATGAGGAAGCTGGAATTCGACCTGGAGGCGGCTACTGACGATTTAGCTCGCTTAACCTCGGGCAGAATAGAAGGTCAAGAAGCTGAGATCGCTGAGGCAAACGCTGCGAGGCAAGCAGCTGAGGAGGCCTTGAAGAAAATGGAAAATGAGCACGCCATGCTAAAGGATGAGCTACTTAAGGTGAAAGAAGATCTGAGGTAGTCTGAGCAACAGGCTGCACTGGACGAGCAGCGGGCTTCAGCTGCAGAAGAGAAGACTGAAGTGCTTCATCGCCAGGTCGATGCTGCTCTGGCGCGAGCTGAAACTGCCGAGAAACAGGCCGAGGAGGATAAGAAGCGAGCTGATGAGATGGGAGCTGCAGCTAAAAGTGCTGAGGAGGCTGCAATCAAACGAGCTGAGGTGCTTAGGCAGCAAGTGGGGGAGGCTATTCAGCGAGCTGAGGCTTCAGAACAGCGAATTGAAGACATGAAGAAAGAGGCTGAGGTCGTCAATCGTCTCGCTGATAATGCCTTCGAAGAGCTGACGGTCTTCAGAGAGCAAGCAGCTCAAGAACTGGAAGTGCGGGTTGCAGATGCAAGGGACGAGGCCGAGGCAAGAACAGGTCGTGATTTCCTCTACACACTGTGGATGTCCCATCCAGGAATGGATTTTTCTATCTTTGGGGACATAGGGCCTGAAACCGTTGAGGATTTTAAAGCAAAAGCTGCCTCGTCTACCGCTGGTCCAGAACCTTTGGCTGACCCAGATCCTCCTGTTAAGAACTAACAGCTCATTTTCTTTCCTTTTTCATGTCTTTTTTCAATTTTTTCAACTTGTAACAAGTTCTCATACTTAATGAAAATTTCTTTCATTATCTCTTCTGCGTTGACTGTTTTTCAGGCTAACATATAATATACTTTATGCTCTTCACATTTCTTGCGAGCTGATAATCAATGAACCCAAAATCTGATAATAATTAAAGTAATTACTTGTTTTACCAACTTAATAAAATTTTGTAGGTATAAGTAATTGGTTTATCAGAATGTTTGATGAGCTATGCAGGGGCACTTAGCCCTCTGCTTTTTAGGCTCTTTATTTATATAGCGAGCTATGTAGGGGTCGTCACCTTGCCTGTTTTTTTGGCTCTTTAGGCGAGCTATGCAAGGACACTTAGTCACTTGCTTTTTAGGCTCTTTATTTTTATAGCGAGCTATGCAGGGGTCGTCACCTCGCCTGCTTTTTTGGCTCTTTAGGCGAGCTATGCAAGGACACTTAGTCACTTGCTTTTTAGGCTCTTTATTTTTATAGCGAGCTATGCAGGGGTCGTCACCTCGCCTGCTTTTTTGGCTCTTTAGGCGAGCTATACAAGGACACTTAGTCACTTGCTTTTTAGGCTCTTTATTTTTATAGCGAGCTATGCAGGGGTCGTCACCTTGCCTGCTTTTTTGGCTCTTTAGGCGAGCTATGCAAGGACACTTAGTCACTTGCTTTTTAGGCTCTTTATTTTTATAGCGAGCTATGCAGGGGTCGTCACCTCGCCTGCTTTTTTGGCTCTTTAGGCGAGCTATTTAGGTCGCAGCCCGTTTCGCCATAGTGAAGTGAATTGAGTCGCAAGTTGGGGAAATGGAGCTTTCATTAACAAGAATAATTTTGATTTACATATTACAAAGAGTTTTACTGATAATAAGGGCGGAGATGTTCGGCATTCCATGCTCGAGGGACCTCAGCTCCATTTTCATTGTTAGCTAAATGATAAGCCCCATTCCCCAAACTTGCTGTGGCAATATATGGTCCTTCCTAGTTCGGGCCTAAGGATCCATCACTTGGCTTGCGGGCTCCAGGCAGAATGAGACGTAATACTAAGTCTCCCACATTGAATCTGCGAATCCGAGCATACTTGTTGTAGTACCTCGCTATTCTTTGCTGATAGACAGCTACCCTTAGCCTGGCCGCTTCCATGTGCTCTTCAAGCAGGTCCAGATTTGTGGCAAGTAGCTGATCGTTGTTGTTTGGATTGAAGGTCGCTCTTCTTTGCGAGGTAACTTCAAACTCAGCTGGGATCATAGCCTCAGATCCATATACCATTGAGAATGGGGTCTCGCCAGTGGAGCTGCGAGTTGTGGTTCTGTAAGACCACAATACTTTTTGAAGCTCATCTACCCATGCTCCTTTCTTTGCTTCCAGTTTCATTTTCAGGGTCTGCTTGATGATCTTGTTCACTGCCTCAACTTGGCCATTGGCTTGTGGGTGATCCACTGCTGAAAAGCTCTTAACAATCTTGAGGTCGTTACAAAACCTAAGAAACTGGTCACTAGCGAACTGGGTCCCATTATCAGTCACGATCTGCTGTGG
Source organism: Litchi chinensis (assembly GCA_019925255.1). Lineage (NCBI taxonomy): Eukaryota > Viridiplantae > Streptophyta > Magnoliopsida > Sapindales > Sapindaceae > Litchi > Litchi chinensis. Next base: position 8,653,790 of record CM034467.1, read on the forward strand.
GACTCCGAATCTGCAAATCATATTGCTCCACACAAACTTCTCAATCTTTGCCGTGGAGATTTCAGCTAACTCCTTTGCTTCCGCCCACTTGGTGAAGTAATCTACCGCGACCACCGCATGTTTGCATCTTCCCCGAGCCATCGGTAGGGGTCCGATTAGGTCCATCCCCCAGATCGCAAAGGGCCACGGGCTCACCATCTGTTGGAGGTAAGCTGGCGGAGCTTGCGGAATATGAGCAAACCTCTGACACTTGTCGCATTTCTTCACTAAGTTGATGGCGTCTTGCCTCATAGTGGGCCAGTAGAAGCCTTGACGTAGTGCTTTTTGAGCTAGAGACAGCCCCCCTACGTGGTTCCCGCAATGGCCTTCATGTATTTGCCTTAGTACTGTTTCACATTCAGGACCATCAATACATCTTAGCAGTGGAGCTGAGAATCCCTTCTTGTACAGTGCATCGTCATAGATGCAATACCTGACTGCTCTAGTTCGTAGACGTCGGGCTTCCAGCTTGTTACTGGGAAGCTTTCCATCTTGCAAATAGCTGAGTAACGAACTCATCCAGGAATCAGGCTGCACAATTATGGCCATCGTCATATTCTTTTCCTCCGTACTTGGAGCTGGTAGGAATTCAACTGGGATCGCCCCAAGGAAATCTGCATTTCGTGTAGTTGCGAGGCGAGCTAGTGCATCAGCATGCGAGTTTTGAGCCCGTGGGATTTGCTTCACTTCGTACTTCTGAAATGCACCCAGCAGCTTGTGTACTTTTTGGAGGTAGAGGGCCATTTTTGATCCCCTAGCTTGATATTCTCCCATTACGTGGCCGACGACGAGCTGTGAGTCACTGAAGATCTTCAAGCGTTCAGCTCGCATCTCCTTAGCCAAACGCAGTCCTGCAAGCAGTGCTTCATACTCAGCTTCGTTGTTTGTTGCCTGAAAGCCAAACCTTAGAGCGCAAAGGATTTTGTGGCCTTCGGGGCTGATAAGTAAAATTCCAGCTCCAGCCCTCTGTTCGCTGGACGATCCATCAACAAAAAGCTCCCAGGTCGGACCTTCAGAAGACTCAGCTTCATCATCCACAGGTCCCGTAAATTCTGCAATGAAATCGGCCAGAGCCTGAGCTTTGATAGCCGTCCTCGGCTTGAATTGGATATCAAACTGCGCGAGCTCCACTGCCCATTTCAACAAACGACCTGAGGTGTCTGCTTTCTGCAAAACTTGCTTCAACGGATACTTGGTGAGGACCTCGATGGTATGAGCTTGAAAATAAGGTCGCAGCTTCCTTGATGCAATCACCAAGCAGTAAGCCAGTTTCTCCATCTGCGAATATCTGGTTTCAGCATCCTGTAACCGTTTGCTCACATAATAGACCGGAAGCTGCGTCTTTTCTTCTTCCCTCACCAGTGCGGCACTCAAAGCCTACTTCGACACTCCCAAGTATAAAATAAGCTTTTCCTCTTCTTTGGGTTTGGAAAGAAGTGGAGCTCGTCCCATATACTCCTTCAACTGCTGAAAAGCTACTTCACACTGCTCGGTCCACTCGAAACTCTTTGCTTTCTTCAGAATGTCAAAGAAAGGGACACACTTGTCTGTCGCTTTCGAAATGAACCTACTCAATGCTGCGACCTGGCCATTGAGGCTCTGTACGTCCTTCACCCTGGTAGGCGACCTCATGTCAATCAGTGCTTTGATCTTCTCAGGGTTTGCTTCAATTCCCCTACTGTTGACCATGAAGCCCAGGAACTTCCCAGAAGCTACTCCAAATGCACATTTGAGCGGGTTTAACTTCATCTGATAGCTCCTCAGAATTTGGAACATCTCTCTCAGGTCGCTAACATGATCACCTATCTGCTTGGATTTCACCAGCATATCGTCCACATAGACCTCCATGGTTTTTCCAATTTGTTATTTGAACATCATGTTCACCAAGCGTTGATAGGTCGCTCCAGCATTCTTCAAACCGAAGGGCATTACCTTGTAGCAATATAGCCCCCGATCAGTCATGAACGAGGTGTGCTCTTCGTCTTCGGGCTTCATTGGGATCTGGTTATATCCCGAATATGCATCCATGAAGCTCAGGAGCTCGTGGCCAGCTGTAGCATCCACGAGCTGATCTATCCTTGGCAGGGGAAAACTGTCTTTGGGACATGCTTTGTTTAGGTCGGTGAAGTCGATGCAAGTTCTCCACTTCCCGTTCTTCTTTTTCACCAGCACGGGGTTGGCGACCTAGGTCGGGTAGTAAGCTTCTCTGATGAACTTGTTAACCAGAAGCTTGTCCACCTCTTCCTTTAGTGCTAAGTATCGTTCCCCTGTCATTGCTCTTCTCTTCTGATGAACTGGCTTGAAATGAGGATCAATGTTCAGCCTGTGAGACATCACCTCTGGATCTATTCCCACCATGTCCTCATGATTCCATGCAAACACATCCAAGTTCGTCTTTAGGAAGTCAGCGAGCTGGATTCTCAGCTCCGGAGTTAATCCTCCTCCCAGCTTCAAGCATCGCTCAGGATCTACCTCGCTGACTGGTACATCTTCTAACTCCTCAATTGGACCGGTAGCTTGGTCTGCATCTACCTCGCGAGGGTCCAGGTCATGACTGACTCCCTTCTCAGTCATAGCTCGTGGCTCGCCTCCTGAGACCACGTTCACCTTCTTTCCTCTTACACCAATCTTCACAGCATCTTCATAGCAACGACGAGCTAGGTGCTGTTCTCCTCGAACACATCCGATGCCATTAGGAGTTGGGAACTTCACTGTCAGAGTTCTGGTCGAAGTAACCATGTCCAACTCGTTCATAGCAGGTCTTCCGAGGACCACGTTATATGTTGATGGGCAATCGATTATCAAGAAATCTGTCAGGGTTGTTGCCTGACGACCTGCCTCCCCTAGAGTCAGTGGCAGCTTAATCTGCCCTACTGGTACCACAGCATCTCCAGTGAATCCGAATAAAGGCTCCGGGGATGGCCTCATTTGCTCTGTTCGCAGCCCCATCTGGTCAAAACAGCTCCTATACATCACGTTCACCGAACTTCCGGTATCGATCATGATGCGCCTAACTTCCATATTGCTGATTTTAGCTCGTATAACCAGCGCGTCGTTATGAGGACAGATCACTCTTTTAGCATCTTCTTCTGTAAATACGATCTCGTCCGAGGTCGGCTTTGCTCTTTTGATGGGTCCCTCCGACCCATTGAGCTGAAATGAATGATTCGCCTCTCGGACGTATCTCTCATGCGATCTGTTGGAATCACCTGCGATATGGGGGCCACCATAAATAGTAAAAATGGTTCTTACCGCAGGTTCCTGACCTTACTCGGAAGCTCGTTGGGGCTGTTGCTGGTGTGTTGGCTGTTGCTGTTGAGGTCGTTGCTGGTGAGGTCGCTGGTCAGTAGGTCTTGCCACATATTCTCCCAAGCGACCTCGCTTGATTAATTTTTCAATGGCGTTCTTCAACGCCCAGCAATCTGAAGTATTGTGCCCGACCTCATTATGATAGGCACAGAACTTATTCTGGTCTCTGTGCTGAATTGGAGCCCTTATAGGATTGGGCCTCCCAAAATCCTCCTTATTCCGCTCGGCAGCGTAAATCCTGTCCGGTGATGTCGTCAGGACGCTGTATCCTTCCTGGTGACCCCAACGCTGAGGTCGCTCATACCTTGGCTCTCTCCTCGCTCTTTTGGCGATCTGATTACTTGAGCCATTGTTCCTTCCTTCTTCATTCCGGCCATTGTTTCTCCTCTTTGGCTGGCTGGAACTGCCTGCTTCATTCTTCTGATTCTGCTTTTTCGGGCCGAAGGTTTCTTCCCACCTGATCTCTTTCGCAGCTCGCTCGTAGAATTCTCCCAGATCCTTTACTGGGGACTTGTAAATACTCTCGTACAACTCCATCCTTACGCAGGCCAGCTGAGATCGCTGTTAGTATGCTTTCATCTGATGGATGCTCGACATTCGCGACCTCACGTCTAAACCTGGTAATGTATTCTTTTAACGACTCACCCTGACGCTGAAAAATGGTAGCTAAGTGGCAGGATGGAGCGAGCTGCCTTCTCAGTGCCCTGTATTGACCAACGAACTTCTGTTGGCATTGCTCCCAACTTCCTATGCTGCGAGCTGGGAGATTTTTTAACCACGTCCTCGGAATATCCTCCAATGTAGCGGGGAATACTCGGCACTTCACCATCGGACTTCCTGTCTGCAGGTCCATCTGAACGTTGAATGCGTCAAGATGGTCATAGGGGTCACTATCCCCATTGTACTGCTGAATGGTTGGCATCTTGAACCTTGGAGGGAGAGGTTGTGTCTCAATCTCCCTTGTGAATGGGGTCCTATCTCCGTAGAGCCCACGCTGCTCCGGAACTCCAGGTCGCGCTTCCAACTGCCGGACCCTTCGGAGGAGCTCCTCTACTTGGGGGTCTCGGAGTTCGTATCTCCTCCTGTGATCATGACTTGGAGCCGGATGTTCAGGGTCATACCTTTCGTCTTCCTCGAATTGACCCTCATGATGATGGGATCTTACATGCTGCCCGTCCACCTCATCGGCATAACGAGCTGCGGCTCGGACTCTGCCTTGACCAACTTCCATCCGTCTGTTTCCATCCTGGCTCATCTTGCTACCAGGTTATCAGGACGTGCGACCTCCCTTTCGTGTTGAACAGGGTGTCTTCCGGCCCTCGAACGCGCATTAGATGAGCGAGCCGAGTCTGCGGGTCGCGGGACTTCCCTTGCCAGCCTTTCAGGCCTTCGCGCCGATTCAGGAGGCTGGGGCATTCCCAGTGGTGCCTGAACTTCCACCCTAGTCACGTTCTGAACCTGGGCCTGCACCAACATGTTGACGGCTTCTGTGAGCTGTCTAACCATATCTTCCAACACTTCTTGCCTCTGTAACAACGCATTCTGCCCTTCGACCGTCGGGGCAATTGGGACCGTTTGACGGTGAGGCAGATGAGGGATGCCTGGTGCAGCCCCTGGTATCTGTCCTTGGGACGGGCCTGCTGCATGCGTGGTTGCGTCTTGCCCAGGCTGTAAGTTCTGCTGAGATTGGTTCATGTGACTTTCCGCCTGGTCATCATCTCCAAGGAACCTGTTTGATCTTGTCTTTGCCATATCGCCAGAAGTTGATAAATTGAGATGAAAAAGATTGCAGTCTGGAGCCCTCCTTCTAGCGCCAAAATGTCGACGTTGAAATTCAGTCGACGAGTAATCAATGCCCAATACCTGCAATCAATGTGAGAAAGCACAAATACCAAGAAAAGACAAAGATAGAAACAGATGATCAAACGAGGAACACAAAGCTTTTACGTGGTTCGGCAATAATAGGCCTACGTCCACGACTGTCTGTCTCTTTAATTCTGCAGAGTGACAGTATATTATTGAATATTGTCTCCTGATGTTACAATGATCTTAATCCCTATTTATAGAGAAAGAGGTATTACAATTCTGGTTGTAGCAAATCAGGAAGAGAATCTTGAATTAATTACATTCCTTAAACAATTGGGGAAAATAAGGAAAAGAATTATAAATTAATTATTCTTCCTAATATATTTGGATAATATCAGGAAATTACTATAATTATCTCCAGATAATGTTGATCTGATTTTGAATTTGAATTGATCTCCATATCTGATGAGGAAATCATGGTTTGACTGGGCAATTGCCATATTCGGAGAGAGAATCATGGTTGAACTTGGTAACTGCCTGTTCTGGAAGATATTGTACTTATTACGCGTCTGAGCGAGCTGATGTGTCATGGTGGTCTCGAGCTCGAGCTCGCTGAGAGACGAGCTGCGAGACGAGCTGCGACCTGGCTGTGTTTATAGGTCTGTTGATGCCAGCTGGAAGATCCTTTAAGCAAACTGAAGAACTTGCTGGGCTTCAAAGTCAATACTGAGTCTCGTCTGATAGGCTTTGACTGGGTTAACCCTTTTGGGCCTTCTTATCAGGTCTTGGATGGGCCTAAATTGGACTTTTACCAGCCCAATTAATGAATTCGAAAAATACATATAACAATCATTAACCTCTTTTATGAGATTATCTATTTGCTTTTTAAATTTACTAGCAAAGGAATTAAGTTTTAAAAAGATAAATGTGGTTATCTTAATTTTTTATTCTTTCATCTCTTAGGAAATTTATTGTGATTATTTCTGAGTTTTTATCGAAGTTAATCAATTGTTTTGTTGAGAAAGGATGCTTATAGATAGATAAAGTTTCATGGTTTATTTAAAGAAAAGTCGGATGATAATTATCTTACTAAAAAATAGGATTTTATCTATTTTTTAGATAATTATCTTCTCACTTCTTTTGGCATTTATCTTTGGATTAACTTCTGATTTATTTGGTTGATTTAATTTTGTTTTATCTCACAGTTCTTGATGAGTATAAAGTTACTATAAATACATGATTGAATCAAGGTGAAGAGTAGCAAGCAAGTGACTCATTGAGAGTTAACGTGCAATATTGAGAGTTTGCTTGTAAACCTTAGAGAGTTTGTTCTTTAAGTTGTTTTTATTTCTAAACTTAGGAAGTGAGCCGACTAGGTCTATATTTGTGTTTAGATGCTTGTTGGGATGACAAGTCATTAGGTCTTTGGGAGAAGATTGGTTCACAATCCTTAAAGGGATTTCAAGGAGCATAAGTTCTTCGAGAGAAAGAACGTTTTCATCTTTAGGAGGAGGCGACTTATAAGTCTTGAAGGGAGTTCATGTAACAAGTGTTATTCAAAAGGAAGAACCGATTGGCTTTTAGAAGAAGGTAGGTTTAGAAGAAGGTAGGTTTGCAACTATTGTTGATAGACCTTGTTCTTTATACAACGACAGCTTGCCTGACAACCCCACAGTGGCCTTTCAGTCAGAAACTGCTCCGGCTGAAAGATTCCCGTAAAGTTAAGCCTTTTTAAAACACTTTTATAAATTTCTTATTTAGCAGAAATTGGTGGAATTTTTTTTAAAATATATATTTGCAAAATAGAGTTTATAAAAATTTTGACAGCATAATTTGGACCACTATAGATTGCAAAAATATATATATTTACAAAACAGAGTTTATAAAAATTTTGGAAGTACAACTTGGACCACTATAGATTGCAAAAATATATATTTGCAAAACAAAGTTTATAAAAATTTTGCCAGCACCTCGAAGCAGGAAATTTTTTTTTTTAAATATATATTTGTAAAATTTTATTAAAAACCTGTATACTTCAAAAGCAACCTAATTCTCAACTACTGGACCTCAAGCCATTTTTCCACTTTTTACAAACAACAAGAAGCATGTTTTAGTTTAAAAGATGATTTGAAAATCATAAACATGCCATACATAAACATACTTTTCTAAAAATTGCATACGATTATATACAAAATCATTACATAGGTTTTCAAAACATAATTATCATACATGTACAAACATAGTTTCACAGCAACACACGACAGTATCCAACTATTCTAGGGCTGGAGTCCCTGCTACCAAAGTACCTTCACGTTCACCTATCCTTGGAAGGTTTTATTTAAAATAAGCTTAATGAGTGTCAAACTTTTATATTAAAATTATGCTTTCTAAAATAGCCTCCCTAAAAACTTTAAAATACATTTTCATAACTATTTCCCAAACTACAAATCTGAAATGCATTTTCTGAAAACTTCATTTGAAACAAACGCATGTATAACATTCAATATAAATATGTTTCATGCGTAATAAAACTAGAATTTATTAACGTATTTGAAAAGTGAATTTTTTATTTCGAAAAACTGTTCTGAAACTTTTTTCAATCTAAAAAACATAGTAGTTTGTATTAGTTTATATTTACTGTAAAATTATAAATGGTGGTGGCAATACAATTTTCTGGAAATTTCTCTTTACAGAATAAACTAACCACCAGTGTCTGATTACCACATGGTACCCTAGGTTACTATAAATTGAATTTCATATGGCCTTGGCCATAGATCCGGTTCTACGTTCTCAAGTAGCAGCTAGCCATTATATACCTCTATACATGCATGAGCGATATACTGAACCGAACTAACTAACACAATCCCTCCCGTGGGTTTCCTTCCACTGTTAGTGACAGATATCCCTAACACTGCCATGCATGCTTAAGATACTCTGACCGGAAATAATTATTTGAGATATATATAAGGTGTACCATAGGCTATAAAATCATTTCCATACATGCTGCTTTTCATCAAATAATCCTTAATTCATATAATTTTTTTAAAATTTATGTAAGAGGTTTTCATTCTAAAACTCATTTATTATAAAAATTTACTTTCAAGCATTCAAAGCATGAATATCTATAAAGCATACCATAGACTATAAAAATATTTACAAACATTTGTTTTTCATCATAAACTCACATTTCATGCAAAACTTTAGAAATTCATATGAATAGGTTCTCATACGGAAATTCATTTATCATATAAAAATTAATTTTCAATCAATAAGAGCATGAATTTAAATTTAACATATAAAATCAATGTGAATAGAAATATAAACATTTTAAATCATTTTTATTAGGACATTCACCTTATTCCCTAGTTCGTTATACAATTCAAAATCAACGGGAAGGTTCCATCGCCTCCGCGTAACCTACATATTTTCATAATATATTTTTATGTTACATCGCAACCAACATAATTCGTTCGAATAATTCCATAACTACACATTAATATATTAACATTTCGAAACATCCATTTCTAATTCATTTCAACGTCGATTATCCGCGTTTATCTTCCATTCGATATTCTAAATATCTACGTACAAAAAAATATATATATCGAATAAAGTCTAAATTCACACGAACGGATCAAATGACATTTTCGAATCCATAATTTCCTATATTGGCCGAATCTAGTTCATATTGATATCATCAATCTTTTTAAGTTTCCTCATCAATTTCACATTCAAACACATCAAAAGACAATGTAAATTTCATTTATTTTCACCAAGTATCACATTCAAGCAATTTCAAAATATTTAATCGCAAAATGGTCATTTAACATTCAACGAGTCCTTTTTCGATTTCCATGCTAATTCTATTATCCAAATATTCCTTAAAATCACATAAATCAATCCAAAACAAATTTTCCATTACCAAAGCATCCTTTGGCCGAATTCATCCCATGCAATCATTTTAACACTAAAATCTATCATTTCAACACATTTTCAAGTATGGAAATTAATCAAACAACTCAAACTCAAAATAAACTATATCCAACACCTCTTTGGCCGAATTGAACATACTCTAACATATCCATATTCCATCAAATTTGACACTTATATTTGCATCAAAACAACATCAAAATCATGGCATAAACAATAAAATTCATTCAACCTCACAACTTCATCCTTTGATCGAATGTAACACCACATGCATATCCATTTTCTCAATTGATTCAACATCCAATTCACACACATTTCAACCTCCACACTAGTGTGGTTTCCATTCCTAAGACCCAAACATAAATCTCACTTAATTCATCAACTTCTTTAACAAAATCATAAAAACCGTCACTTACCTCTTGGAAACAATTTAGGATTGATTAACTTTGCTCCAAGGCTTGATCACAACCCTTGCATGTGTTGGATATACTTCGAAAATAGCTTCAAAGTGGTTGAATGCAGCAACTGTCCCATTTAAAGCTCTCTACATAATGCATTCATGGCAGAATACAACTCATTCTTCTCACAACTGTATACCCCTTCTTCCTCCTTTGACCGAGCTGCATTCCTCCTTCTTGCATGTGATGAAACCTTCAACAAAAATGCTCTCAAATCTTCAAAACATTAGTTGCACTCTAAACTTTTCTCTCGGTAGTACACATGCTCTCAAAACCTTGAGCTTTTCTTCACTCAACTCTCTTCTCGGTCAGCTTTCACTCTCGACTCTCACACCCTTTTAGACTGAAATGAATCTTGCTTTTTCATTCTCTTGTTTATACTTTCATTTGTATATGATATATATAATTCATACACTTGTCATCGATCTAAACATGATAACTTGACACTTGTCTTTCTTTTTCTCATCCACCATACGTTTGTCATGCTTCTTGAATTGTTACACGCCACTTGGCACTCATGCATTAACAATTCACTTTTTTAATGTTCACACTTATCTATTTCAATATCCGAATCTATTTTCAATCTATTTGAAAATTATACAAGAACTAAATAAACACTTCCGAAAATATATTAAAATTTGATTTACACCTACGGTCACTAAAAACAATCTCTATGTTACTTCGAAAACGAAATCATTTCCGGTTCTATTAAGAATTCTACTAAAATTATATTTTCACAACCGGGTACTGGAATTTATTTTATTTCTTTATAAATACTATTTACGGGACACTAATCAAATAAAGTTCTTTCGCCCCATATACTGCGAATCATTTATAATTTCTTCGAATGGACTTATCTTCACTCTGCTTTAGTTTCCATTGATTCTAATATTAATTTCAAAACTTTAATTTATGAGATCTATTTTTCAAAAATTATTACTCACACGGACTTCTTTTTCATCCGGATATCCTATACGCCGTAACATAAATTATTTATCATAAAATGGAGTTTTGGGTTTTACAATTGTGGGGAGTTCAAGGATTTGGTAACCATTGAAGGTAAGAGGAACTTACTACAACATCATTGATAAACTTGGACTTTCGTCAATATTAGGAGGCAGTCTTAGTTGAATAAGACAAGTACAATTTGTACCCTTGTTTGTTCATTAATGATTTGATATTTCTGGATGTGACCTCATAGATATAGGGTGAAACTGAACCATATTAAAAAAGTGCTTGTGTGTTTTCTTAGTTTACTCTCTTTATATTTTTAGTGTTACATAATTTGGTTTTAACTAGTGTTATATAACATGTGAATTGTTGGTGTTACAACATTCAATTTTTGATCATGTTATAACTTTTATATTTTTTTGTGTTAAAACTTCTGCAAAAATTTGCTACTACACAGTGAACAGGCTTTTTTAGTTGGTATCAGAGTAGGTCACTAGATATCACTTAGTGAGATTTTTGGGAGTTTTTAGTTTGTTTGCTTTGTAGCATGGCAGCTCTGACAGAAGGAGTTTTAATTACGAGACCTCTTTTGCTTGATGGATCTAATTATCCATAATGGAAAGCAAGGATGAGAGCTTTCATCAAGTCCATTGATAAAAAAGCATGGAAAGCTGTTGTAATAGGTTGGATGCATCCTACCATGATTGATGAATAGCAAAAGAAAATACCAAAACTGGAACTATCATAGACTATTAAAGAAGTTAGACTTGTTAATTACAACAACAAGGCCTCTTATGCTATCTTTAATGGAATAGATGTAAATCAATTCAAATTGATCTCTACATGTACAACTGCAAAAGAACCTTGGGAAATACTTAAGAACACTCATGAAGGGACAAATGATGTCAAACGTTCAAAATTACAAATGCTAATATCTAGATTTGAAAGCTTGAAAATATCTAATGATGAAATATTATTTGATTTCTTTGCCACATTAAGTGATATTTCTAATAAATGTTTTGTCTTAAGTGAAAGGATTCCTGAAAGGAAGCTTGTGTAGAAGTTTTGAGGTCTCTTCCAGATAAATTCCAAGTAAAGGTGGCAGTAATTGAAGAATGAAAGGACATAAGTGTGATGAGAATGGATAAGTCAATGGGATCTCTTCAAGCTTTTGAATTGAATCTAAAGCAGTGAAAACAAGAGAATTCTATTACGATACAATTGACCCATGATGAGAGTGGAAAGTATGAAACTTTACAAAATGATGAGAATTTAGAGTTAGCATTGCCAACTAAGAATTTTCAAAAAATATCTTAAAAGAATTGGAAAGAATTCTAAGCCTAAAACAAAATCATTCAAAGGTAATAATTTCCCTGAATTTTTAAAATTTAACAAGAATAAAAGAATGCAATGCAGGTAATGTGAAAGATTTGGGCACATACAAGCTAAATGTGTTAACACTCAAAAGAAAAAATCAAAGGCTATGAATACCGCCTGGAGTGATGAAGATTCTAAGAATGAGAGTGATGAAGAATTGATGGGTCTAATTGATTTAATTTCCTTCTTAAATATTGATTCTCTTGTGCAAGAGTGTTCAGGAAAGATCTCAACAACTTCACAAATTGTCTCAACACATTTTCAAAATGTCACATCTGATGAAGAAGGTTATGATTTTGAATCAGACCAAGAATCAATTTGGCAGGCGTACTAGGAAATGTATAATCAATGGTTAAGGGTGTATGTTGAAAATCAATGTCTTGTTAAAAATAATGACTCTCTCGTCAAAAATAATGAGTTTCTTGAGAAAAATTGTACAAGATTTTGAAACCTTGATGAAAGAAAGGGAGTCTAAAATTAAGACGCTTTTAAGTGAACTTAAAAGCACTCAAAATGGACTGAAAATGTTGAATTTAGGAACTAAGAAGCTAGATGAAATTCTATTAGAAGGGAAACCAATTAGAAATCATTTTGGCTTAGGCTTTAAAGGAGAAAAATTTAAGATCAAATTACTATTCGTGAAATCTTTTGGCAAAAAAGATGTTACAAAATCATCTAGATCAGATGTTGCAACATCACACCAGCCTATCAGAACACCAAGTAAACAAGTCAACTTGGTTTCATAGGTAATTATCCTGGGCTTGTTCGAACTTGTCATTTTTATGGTGCCAAGGGTCACATTCGACCTAGGTGTTTTGCTATGATACATTTTCTTAGAAGAGGCTTTCCAAAACAAACACCAAGAGTTAAAGTAGATTTGAATCATTCTCCTAAGAAGGTTTAGGTAGGGAAATTTGATCTTAATTGTTTTATTGTTTTATCTTGCTCAAATAATTGTTCCACTAACTCATGATATTTTGATAGTGGCTGCCCAAGAAATATGACAAGAGATAAAGAAATTTTGGAAAATTACAAGACTTCATCAATTGGTGAAGTTGCATTTGGTGATGGAGCCAAGGGACAAGTGCTTGGCAAAGGAACCTTGAATATTAAGGGATTTCCAAAGGTTAGTGAAGTACTTCATGTGAAATAACTTAAAGCTAACTTGATATCATAAGTTAGATTGTTATCAAAACTTTTATGTGAATTTCACTCATGATAGATGTCTTGTGTTAGACCAATCAAATAGATGTGTGTTAGAAGGAAAAAAAAATCTGTGAACAATTGTTACATTTTGATTCAATCTTTCACTTGTCATAATGTTTCTAATTCTAGTAAAATTCGTGGCATGAATGTCTTGGCCTTTTTTTTTTTTTTTTTTTCTGAAAATAATGTCTTGGCCATTTGAATTATAGGTCTTTAACCAAACTCATTTTTGTAGGTGTTTCGAAGGAAAAAGAGATTGATAGTTTGAATGAAAATGAAGTTGATAGTATTACTAAACATCAGGTTGTGATGAAAGGAGTAAAGTATATTGTGATAGAAGAGAACAGTGTTACAACAGGATCAATGCATCAGTGGACTACAATAGAAATAGAAGAGACCTTAACAAGTGATGCTCAAAACTCTAATAGAAAGGAACCTTCAACCATGGTCAAGATAGAACATCTAGCAGAATCTGTCATAGGTAAGCTTGATGAAGATATGATCATAAAGAAGATTCATGTGAACATAGTTCAACAAGTATATTTTAAATTTTTTATTGAATCGGAAAATGTGACTGAGATCGAGCATGATCAATTTTGAATGAAAGCTTTGCATGATGAAACTTTAGCTTCTGTTGCTTGAATAGAATCCAATAGATTGTTGCTTGTTAATACATATGTGATTGGTGATATCTGTCATTACTTCATTAGGGATTTGATTGAACAAAGGCAAATTATATCATAATACATTGAAACATATAAATAACTTGTAGATATCTTGACAAAACTCCTTGATTTTAACAAATTTGACTCATTAAGGAAATCTTTAGGGATTTATTTTATGTGAGTGATTTTCATGTTTTTCAATTCTTTGATTTTCTTGAAAAATGAAGATTATCTTATCCAAGAAAAGATAGAGAAAATTTGAGAGAGAGATATTCATTGATAGGCCCCTCTCTTAACTAGGTCTATCGGCCGTCTCACGATAACCTTTCAACGGATAACTGATCTAATTGGAAAGTTTCTGTGAAGCTACGCCGTTTACTTATAAAAACTTTTCTAAACTTTCTTTCAAAATGCGAAAATGCAGGAAAATTTTTCTTTTTTCTTTTTCTTTTTATTTCAAAAAACGGATTTAGAAAAATTTAAGTAGCATAATAGCTGTTTTTCAAATATCTCACTCTGTAAGTTTCAAAATTTAACACTTTTAGGACAAACAATTCTCCACTACTGAGCCTCAGGCCCTCAAATCATTTCAACAATCCAACCACAAACCTTTTTCAATTTTAAATCTATAAATATATTTCATTTTCAGTTAACATAAATATATAATTTCATTTGCCAAAAATTTAATTTTATAAGTACAAAATGTTATATACAACCCAAAATATAATTTACAACATGTTTACTAAGATTATGTTTGCGATGCATGACATACACTTTCAAATATAACCCTATATAATGATATCTTTGTGTCAGACTACCTACGCGTCCGATAGAGCTTCTTTTGATTGACGGTTCATACCTACACCTGGGGAGGATTTTTCAAAAACACATAGAAAGAATAATGAGTATAAAACTCAGTGAGTGGATAGTTTTTTCAACTAAAATATCCTTTTTTAAAAAATATATATCCCCCCAAAATAATTTGTAAAACTAGTAATTTGTTATAACTTTTATTAAAACTACAAATCTAATTAAATCTTACAAACTTTTCTTTATTTCTCGAAACTGGCCATAAATTTCTCATTTATTAAACTTCACTTTGTTTGACATGTTTTTCTCTTTTTATCTCGCCAAAGGCAATCAAGGAAAGCTTAACTCTATTGTGACGGAATTTCTCATCGCCACTAGAGCTCGGGAATGCTACCATGTGTAGTCATAGATATGGGAAACTCTTGAAGTTGCGATCACCCCCTTCCCCCCAATATCAGGCAGATCTACACTACTACATATGTGCAGAGGGCGATTCATAAACTAAGACTCAACCCCCAAGCTAGTGATTATCCTAACCATCTTGCCATACATGCAATGGTACTACGGCCGGGTATACTAGGGTTTAGGGTAAACTAAAGACATCTGAAATTCTTCCATATACTTGTAATTTTTCTTTTCTAATATAACTTTATAATAAAAAATATTCTGAAACATCTTATCAATTCAATTTCATGCATGTATATATATCAAAAGCTTACTAATTTACTTTGCTTAAAAATAAATACAATTACAATATAAATTCAAGAAATATACATGCATAATAAAACTTAAAAATATGCTAGAATTTAATTAAACTTAATAGCTTGAAATAATGTAAATAACATTTTATTAAAGTAACTCAATACTAAAATGTATGTTTGCAAACATGGGAAATCAACTTATAAATTCATAAAAACTTTAAAATAAAACCACTCACAAATTTACTTCCAAGGGTAATTCACCACTCCTTTCCAAACCTCTCTTTAATCCTTTTTGTTTCCAATTCACCTAAAATCACATTTCACCATCAATTTATCAACTTTCCACTTAAATTTAATGTCAGTGTCAATTATTTCTTCAATTTGAACTTAAATGATCATGCATCCATTTAATTCCAATTTTTAACATAATCTTTCCAACTGACTTCCTAACCTTTATTTTGCATTTAAACTTATTCAAATATCCAACAAATCACTCAATTAAATCTTCAACACAATAAAATACCAATTAATCACTTAATCTAACTCAATATATATATATATATATTTAATAAATTCACCACTTTACCATATTTTCCACCCAATAATCTCACATCCATTTCTTTTAATTTCCCTTGCTCCAAGGCACTCAAACACATCATAAACATCATCAAAACACATTAAAAATATTGGATAACAATTTAGACATCCATTCTTGACCTTAGCCAAAATCAACACCCAAACTTTTAATTTCATTTTTCTTTCATTTATTTGATGCCAATCAACTCATTTCCATTTCAAAACATCATACCAACCATTCAAGCATTAAAATCAACCCAACACATGCAAAAATACAATTTGTCCATACACTAACATAAATTGCTCATCACTTCATTCATTTGCTTTTCTCTTCAAACATTCATCTCAATCAACATGGATTCTCATATAAATTCATCAAAATACTAAAATCCATTCAATTACATGAATTTTTCCAAGTTAGTAACTTACTAATATATGATACAATTAAGCTATTTACTTCATTCTATGCTCAACAATCACTCCCAAATGCATCAATTAATCATCAAAAGATCAAATAAAACCTTAAACTCCAAATAAATTAAATTCCATTAAAATTATCACATAAACCCTAACCCTTACCTTACTAATATTACTGGACCAACACTTGCTTCACTCTCCTTCCG
Organism: Litchi chinensis; assembly: GCA_019925255.1. NCBI lineage: Eukaryota > Viridiplantae > Streptophyta > Magnoliopsida > Sapindales > Sapindaceae > Litchi > Litchi chinensis. The sequence goes on from CM034467.1 coordinate 8,670,241, forward strand.
CTTCCAAGCTCAATTTAAGAATGATAAACCTCTAATCAACCCAAAAATTTCATCAAACTCTTATTAAATCAACAAACTTTAAAAACCCATCAACTAGTATGAATTACATCCAACTTACCTTCACTTTTTCTTGATTCTCTTGCAAGATTTTTGATAGGTTTTAGAGAGAAAGATGGATGGAATACTTGGGATCTCTTTTTCTTCTTCTTCTTCCTTATTCCTTCTCATGACTGTAGAATTTTTTTTGTCTCTCTTCCTGTTCTGTTCTTCATGGTTTCAGCTCTCTTTCACGCCTCTCCTCTCTATTTGACCGAATAATTCACTTGTTGAATCTCTCATGCACTTCAACTTTATATACCCATTCTTCCAAATGTCTAAATTGCCCTCTAACTATCTCTAAAATCTCACAATTGCCATTAGTTACAAATTACATCATTTCATTGGTCAAACAATTCAATCCAATTAATCCACCAATCAACTCCATCCAAATTAGTTTCAATTCAATTAATTACACTTCTTTTTTATTTAAAAGTGTCAACACCTCATTGGTCCATTCAAAGTCACATGGATTGTGCTTCTTTAATGATTATTTTTTCATGCATTTATTTAATAATCCTTAAACTTAAAATTTAATCCTCATTTAATACTAATAAATTCCAAAAATATTTCATGGTCATCGTACCATCAAATTGACCACATAATACTCTAATTGGGTGTCTTAACTTTCAATACCATGCTTCAAAAAAAAAAATTGATTGGTTTTAAACTCACTAAAATTCACAACTTTTTCAATAATGGTATTTTTATCGATAAATATTCGGAACCCTTAAAATTCACTTAAACGAACTCATTTTTTTTTTTTCCGTTTCAATTTCTAATAATTCTAATTCATATTCCAGGACTTATGATGTTTGGGGTCCATTTTTCAAAAATCACTATTCATATAGATACTACTCATCCGAAAATTGTATTAACCGAAAAAATTTTATCTCACGAAACTTAAGAACATTTTTTATTTCTCGAAAATCACTATTCACTTGAAAACACTATTTATATGGAATTATTATTCATCTGGAAATACTATTTCTCCTAAGGAAATGAAATTCTGGGTTCTACAAATCACCCCTTCTTAAAAAAATTTCGTCTTCAAAATTTAAATAACATACCTGGCTCAAATAACTACGAATATTGGCTGCGCATTTGCTCCTCGTGCTCCCACGTGGCTTCTTGATGAGATCCAAGGAAGCAAGCAAGATTTGGGCCTAAATGATGGGATCCAAGAATGCAAGCAAGATTTGGGCTTAATCTACAATGGGCCACTTTTGTGTTATTCAAAATATCTAGCAAGTTTTGAAGATTCAGAAGATCTTGAGAATTTAATGCATATCTAGCAAATCTTGGAAAGTCAAAAAAGAAATCTTGTAAATTTAATATCACTCAATCTTTCATTTAATAGGTTATTTTGTTAAGATTATTTACTTTTCATGTTAGTTTTATTTTCCTATATTTTTAAGTTCTACAATTTATACATTTTTGTTTGGGAATTAATTATGTTCCAAAATTAGTTTATTTCTTTGCTTATAAAAAGGCTTGTAACCTTAAAGTTGAAGGAGAAAAATAAAAATGCAGTCAATTATATTTTATCGAGAGGGTGAATTCTCTTTTGTTCATTATTGAAAATGTGATCTTATTAAACTTTGCTTGTAGCGATCAAACCATGACTTATCTCCCACCTTCTCATCTATATCTTGGGAGTGACGTCAATATCCTTCTTTTATAATTTTGGTTCTTGATTGAGTTCTAATCATTGGGTCAAAGTTCTTTATAACTTTGGTTCATAATTGATATATAATCAATGGGTTAAAATTTCTTTTTTTTTATAAACCTGTTTTAATCTTTCTTAAGATTGAGTTTCAATTTGATTATGGGTGTCGTATCGTTATATACGTAGTTCGCATCACTTCCTTCACTGATTGGTTCCTGCACAGCACTTTTACCAACGGAATGACTTTATTACGAAGAAGCTACTCCCTTCTGTCAAGAATCTGAATTGGTACCTCTTTATATGTCAGGTTCTCTTTAAGTTCCACTGGCTACTCTATCAAAACATGTGAAGGGTTTGGTAAATACTTGCAAAGCATCGAGATATGAAATACATTATGTATCTTAGACAACTCTGCTGACAACTCGAGTCTATATGCCACTTTTCCCACTCGGTCGATCACCTCATAAGGACTAATGTAACAGGGACTTAACTTATCACGTCATCCAAAAAGAATAATTCCTTTCAATGGTGATACTTTCAGGAATACCTTATCTCCAACTTGGAACTCCAAATCCTTTTTACGTTTATCCGCGTAGCTCTTCTATCGATCCTGGGCAACTTTCAATTTATTTTGGATAATCTTTATCTTATCAGTAGTCATTTGCATAAGCTCTGGTCCAATTAACTTTCTCTCGCCCAACTCATACAACATAATGGCGTCCTGCACCGTTTTCCGTAGAGTGTCTGATACGGTGTCATGCTGATATTGGCCTGATAATTATTATTGTAACATGCCCTCCCGGAATCCAGATAAACCTTTAAAACCTACCTCTAAGTACAGAAAATTAAAGTATTAAAATATTCAAATCCAAATAAATAATTAATCTTCGTAAGATTTCCGAATGATTCCGGGGACGGTCTATGATTTCAAAATTCAAAAAAAAAAAATTATTAAGACGAACAGACCCAAACAATTAATCGAATATTAGCGAAGTTTTCGAATTTTAAATTAGACTTTAATAAAAATTTTCAAATGGACCCGAGAGGATTCTGGTTACGAAAAGAGATTTTTAAGGAGCTTGGAAGAATGCATGAGTCAAGTGGCAAATGTCAAAAGTGAGTATGATAAATATATATTTTATGTTAAGTGGGATTAAACAAATATAAATCAATGTTTTGTCTTCCATTATCTATGTACATCTCACGGTCAACATAACATATGATAAAGATATATTTTATTTTAAGTGAGATTAAACAAATATAAAGCAATGATTGTCTTCCATTATCCATGTATATCTCTCGGTCAACATAGCTTTTAAAAGTTATATTTTTTTCACACCACTAACTTAACTCTCATTCTCTCTCCAAGTTTGATGGTCACACAATTCCACTTACATTTTCCTCTCTTGGTCCTTAGTCATTCACGGCAAAGGCAAGCAAAACCTCCATTCTTGTATCTTCTCATTTTCTCTCTCAAAAACTAAAACCACTCAAAGCTTTCACATCTTTATTCTTCTTTCAAAACTGAAGCTCAACCTCACAAATCTCTCTCGGTCAAGCATCAAACTCCTTCATAATTCCATTGCATGTCACGGCAAAGGTGTAGATATGGTGACCAAGAGCATGCATGTGGATTTGGTGATGTTCTTAAAGAATTAAGACACATGCAAAGCTTCTAAACTCCATTTGGTAGAATTAAGAGTTTTGTTTTCTTTTCCGAGCATTTTCGTTGAGTTTTCGGAAATAGTTTTGATGGAAATGCATGCTTGGGCCTTAGGATATACCATCTCATTAGTGAAGAGATTGGTTTGTGGATAGCTTGGATGATGGATGAATTTTTTTTTAAAAAAATTTTATATATATATAGGTGTATAGATTGGGCCATTGTATTTTGTTGGAGCTTGAATTGAGTTTTGATTATTTGAAATTATTTTGGAAGAATTTAGCATGTGTTGGATGTGTTATGAGATGTGAAATGACTTGGAAATGTGATTTTGGGGGGATATATGCATTCGGCCACAAAGGGTAATATGGTCATTTCAAATGGTTTTTGTTTGGGTTATGTAATCTTGGAAGTATTTGTATGATTAGGTGAGCTTGGAAATCAAATATGAAATTGTTAAATGTTGAACGGTCATGTTGCAGATTTAGAATTTGAAAACATTCAAAGCGATATTTATTGAATTTAAATAAACTTGTGTTGAATTAATGCTAAGGTTATTGCTTAGGTGAGGCTAGAGGAAAGGTTTGAGTCCGAAGTTGTTGTAAAATTTTGTTTGCGCAATTTTAGTTTCAAATTGATATACTCATAGTGTTTAAATTATTAGAATCGTAAATGAATGATAATTGAGAATAATTGAGGTGAAAATGGATTATCAAGTGACGTATCGAAGTAATGTATTCGTTGAGTGATCCATTGAATTTTTATGTTTATAGGTTCGAGCTAATAACATCATTTGAATTATAGTCTGAAAAATCGATAGTGATTAATGTGTAGGATTTTCAGAGACGAATAACGAAGATTCCCCATTGTTAGGAAAAGTTAGCCGGTTAGGGAATTCAGGTAAGTGTTCTAATGAAAGTATTTTGAGTTAAGAATTATTTGTATTCATGTTACAATTATATGTTAACGTATATAATCGTATTGTTAATAATCTTAAATTGTTTATCTATATATATATATATATATATATACGGAAAACGAGTTTTACCAACTTGTTTAAACTACAGAAGTTGTCGTGAAATGTGAGTTTTAAAAGGTGAAACTTGTGATCTAAGATGATTTTTAGTATACGGTACTTACTTATATTAAGTGATTTCCGGTATCGGTAGAGTACCCGGAGGCGATGTGGGATTCCGCCTGGGAGACGATGTAGGATTCCGCTCCCCATAGGGTATGATTAAGTTAGTTACTACCTGAGACGATGTAGGATTCCGCTCTATAGCGAGGGATGATTCTGCTACGTGATACCGGATACGTATGGCCTGAGACGATATGGGATTCCGCTCCGCCATACGACATGGCCTGAGACAATGTAGGATTCCGCTCCGCCATGCATTAGCATATTAGTACCATATGATTTTTAAAGTAATGGTGAATGGCGTATTTTATTTTTATATATAATAAAAATGTTTCTTTTCGAAAATACAAATCGCCGTCACTAACAAATTACAAGTATGAAGTGAGAATTTGAATAAGAGATTACATGTTATCTTGCATTTTAGTAATTAAATATTAACTTTTCAATTAATATAGCATATTATTATTCTTGTGAGTTACGATATATATAGTGAGTGATTTATACTCACCCTAGTTTGTTGTTTCTTTAAAATAAATTTCTCGTAGGATTCCGTACAGGTGTAGGCGATCAGACAGTAGGGACCTCTCACTAGGAGTAGTGACACACATTGTTGGGCATAGTTGTGATATCATATTACCTTCATGTATGACAGTTTTTGAACCTATGGATATTTTCAAAACTATATGTAAATATAAATTTCATACTTGAGTTTTATGTATATATTTAATCATGCATGCCATGTTTTGGAAATATAAACTAATTTCGAAATCGATATTTATGTTGGGAATGTATGTGAATTTTTAAAACGGGCCTGAGACCCTACAGTTGAGAAAATGGTTATTATTCAAAGTGTACATGTTTCAATTTCGATTTCACAGGGTGACATTTCTCAGAAAAATAGTCGTTGTGCTGCCAAAATTCTTACAGAAATGTTTTTCATAAATGTAATTTTCATAGGTTTTAATTTCATAAATGAGTTTTCTAAGTAGGGTTTTAAAAAGGCTAAGCTTCACGGGAATCTTTTAGTTGGAGAAAATTTCGTCTGAAGGGTTACCGTGGGGTGCCGAGCGGGTCATCTAGAGAGTGGAAACGGGGCCCGTCAATTATTGTTAGTAAACTTGATCAACTAAAGGTCAGTATCCTAACTCTCTCTGAATTCCATCATACATGATTTGAGCATATCCTCCAAGGTCTAAATAGTGCGCTCAAACTGCCCATCTGTCTGTAGATGAAATGTTGTACTGAAGTGTAATTAAGTGCCTAAAGCTTTATGTAGATTTGGCCAAAATCGGGATGTAAATCTTGTATCTCTGTCTAATACAATGGATACCAAAGCCTCACGTAGTCTGACAATCTCATCCATATATAACTTGGCTAACAGGTTTAGGGAATATGTACTTCGGATGCTTAGAAAATGGGCTGACTTTGTAAGTTGATCTACTATTACCATATACTATCATATCCATTTCGACTCCGTGGAAATCCTACCACAAAATCTATAGTAATGTTCTCCCATTTCCATTCAAGGATCGATAATGGCTGAATAAGTCCGGCTAGTCTCTGGTGCTCTACTTTTACTTGCTGACATATCAAACACTTGGATACATACTCAGCTATCTCTCTCTTCATACCTTTCCACTAGTAATGTTCTTTTAAGGTATGATACATCTTACTACTCATTGGATGCATAGCATAGGCTAAGAAGTGGGCTTCATCTAAGATCTCTTTCTTGAGTTCTATTAGGTTGGGTACACATAATCTCTGTCCCATCACCAAGGTACCATCATCTCTCACTGAAAAGTCTTCCTTGTGATCTGATTTTACCTCTTGTCTGATCATAACTAACTGAGGATCTTGAACCTGTAACTCCTGGACACGATCTACTAGTACCAGTCGAACCTAAAATATAGTTAGCAGTGCACCTGTATCCGTCATTTCCAACTTGACTCCCAAAGATCTCATCTCTACCAACAACGGAATGTACCCTACTCTTAAGTGTGACACTGAGTTGGTGGGTCTTCTACTCAATGCATCTGCTACTACATTGGTTTTTCGAAGATGATACTCTATGGTACAATCGTAGTCCTTAATCAATTCTAACCATCTTCTTTGTCTCATGTTTAATTCTTTCTGAGTAAATAAATATAGGAGGCTTTTATGATTTATAAATATCTGACATGGAGCACTATATAAATAATGTCTCCAAATCCTCAAGGCAAACACCACAATAGCTAACTCCAAATCATGGGTTGGATAATTCTGCTTGTGCTTCTTTAATTGTTTGGAAGCATAACCTATCATTTTCCCATTTTGCATCAGGACACAACCCAAGCCTTGATTGGAAGCATCACTGTACACTACGAATCCCTCATTTCCTATAGGAAGAGTAAGCACGGAAGCAAAGGTCAATTTAGCATTTAGTTCATCAAAACTCCCCTGACAAGCCTCTGATCACTCGAATTTAGTTTCTTATCTTGTTAGCTTCGTCAATGGGATGACAATCTTTGAAAATCCCTCAACAAACTTTCTGTAATATCCTATCGGCCTTAGGAAACTCCTAACTTCTGTTACCGTGGTCGACTATTTCTAGTTTACAATTGTTTCAATCTTTTGAGGGTCAATGTTGATACCATCTATTGAAACAACATGTCCCAGAAATGTGACTTTATCCAACTGACACTTGCTAAACTTGGAATAAGGTAGTTGTTTCTTCAGCTTCTGTAAAACTACTCTCAAATGCTCAACATGCTGCTCTTTACTACTTGAATACACCAAGATATCATCTATGAACACTATCACAAACTTATCTAAGAAATCATGGAATACCCTGTTCATTAGATCTATGAATGCAACTGGTGCATTGGTTAGCCCGAAAGGCATAACCAGAAACTCATAGTGTCCATAGTGTGTCCTGAAAGCAATCATAGGGACATCGTAACCTTTACTCTTCAATTGATGATATCCGGACCTCTAATTCATCTATCTTGGAGAACACCTTTGCCCCCTGAAGCTGATCAAACAAATTATCTATCCTCAGGAGTAGGTATTGATTCCATACAGTCATTTTATTCAATTCCCGATAATCAATACACAATCTCATACTCTCATCCTTTTTCCTAACAAACAACACTAGTGCTCCCCAGGGAGATACACTTAGTCGGATGAAACCCTTATCCACCAATTCTTCTAACTGAACTTTTAATTCCTTTAACTCAATGAATGCCATTCTATATGGTGCTTTAGTAATGGGCGCCATTCTTGGAATCAAATTAATCTCAAATTCAATCTCCTTGTCTAGGGGTAATCTAGGGAGATCGTCTAGAAACACATCTAGAAACTCATTAACCACTAGGATGTCTTCTATCTGTACTTCCCTCTTTATAGTATATATCACATAAGCTAGGTACCCTGAACACTGCTTCCTCAGCATCTTTTGAGCTATCATGACTGACATAAGACTAGTTGAAAGCATTCTACGCTCTCCACGAAATATTATATCTGGTTCCCCTGATGTACTGAACCTAACTTCCTTTCTGAAACAATCCATAGTAGCATGATGCATAGCTAACCAGTCCATGCCCAGTATAATATCAAAGTCATGAATGTCCAGCAAAATCAGACTAACTGGAAAAACTCTACTCCCAATTACTATATCACTATTTTTGAAAACACTCTTTGCCACGAACTTGCCTCCAATGGGAGTAGTAACTATCATACTGGACTCCATAAACTCTAACCCCATATTAGCCTTACTAGCTGATCCATAAATTCTTTAGAAACAAAGGAGTGCGTGGCTCCTAGGTCAATCAAAGCATAGGCATCCCTGCCAAACATTGTCACTATAACTGTAACTACCTCTGTTGTGGCCTCAGCATCCTGCTGTGTCATTACAAATACCTTGGCCTGTGCATAAGGTTTCCCTGGCTACCCTCTGGATGGAGTACCTCTATCTGCACCTCTGCTAGGCTGATTGGGAGTAGGAGTCCCTAGTCCTTTCAGCTGTGGACCTCTCCTCTCCGGAAACTGAACCCTACTGGTTTGCCCCTGAGTCACTAATCTCGACTCACCACTATCACTAGTAGCTCTCTGAGGGCAATCTCTCATGCAGTGCCCCTCTTGACCATAACGATAACATCCGGTACTCCCTATGTGGCACTCTCCTCTGTGTAGTCTACCACATTTTCTGTACGTCCCTGATCTACTCTGGATACCACCTCTGCCCTGGGAACCTGATGGTGGCCTAACGAAACCCTGACTGGATGTGGGTTCGTGACTCTGCTGTTTGCTACCAGATCACCTAGACTTGCCTCCGATCTTAGGTGCTTTATTGGGACTGCTTAAAAACCATCCTGAACTCTGACTGTGCTTCTGTTTCTACTCTAGATCTCTATCTCCTTACACAATTCTCTCAACCCTCAAAGTTGTCTCAACAAATCGTCCATATTTCTGTGCTCTACAGTTACTACATATGCCTTGATTTCTTATTCAAGCCCTGTTCAAACTTATGGCACTTCTTCAATTCATCATCAACTATATATGGTGCCGCTCATGACAACTCTGTGAACGTCTTCTCATATTCTTCAACTGTTATGTCTCTCTGATCCAAGTTGTAGAATTCCTCTATTCTGGCATCCCTGTAGGCTCTTGGATAGAATTTTTCATTAAAGTCTTCTTTAAATTTCTCCCATACAATTGGACCTGTAGTTCTTTTCTTAATGGAGTCCTACCAATCCCTGGCAGATGCTTTTAATAGGAATGAAGCAATGGATACTTTCTGGGGATCTGTGCACTCCATCTACTCCAATATCCTCTTTGTACTGTCGAGCCATTCAATAGCAACCTCTGGGCCCCCTGATCCGTCATACGCCTCAGCACCCAATTTCCTTGCCCTCTCTATAGTGGCACGGGGTGCGTGCGGCCTCAAACCCTCTACTACTTGAACTAATCTCTCTATCGGCTTCGTTCCAGGCTCTACCGTAGGTGGTGCTGATGGACCCTTTGCTTGCGGATTATTCACTTATTCATTTATTCTCTCTTCCCCCACTGGTGGAATTGGTGGAGCCTCAACTACAATGATAGGAGTCAATCCGGATTTCCTCTAATGTACCGGCGGTTCTGCCAGGCACTCCATGAGACCTTTCTGAAGTCTAACTAATAAGACCCAAAAAGGGTGTCGTGGAGCAAACCCATATTTATAAATACTTATTGAACATAAAAGCTGTAAGCCCTCACCCAGATTTATTATTTTATGGTATTAGAAATCTTTGAATTGAGTTACGGTCAAATAGTATGCCTCTAGTAGTGTTATTTGAGATTTATTATATTTTCGTATCGCAAGTCGGATGTCGTTTGGTTGACCCCGGTATGAATACAAAGTGATTAGGAGTGATTTATGTATTAATCAAGCGAGGTGAGCTCACGGAATAAAGTAAAAGATATTTTATTTCAACCAATAAGAAATGAGATAAGTGACTTTTAAAAGTAGTGGCTATGGTTGTGCCACATGTTATCTATTGATTGATTGAAGAAATAAGTGGATTAAAGTGTGCCAAGTAGACCAATAGAATTGATGTTTATCTATTTTTGGGCACTAATACAATTATTAAAAGTTTGAAGTGATAAAGTGAGATTTTCTTGAGAGACTTTTTAGCAATTGAGCATTAATATATATATTAGTTGATTTTTGTCCCATTTGCTTAATTTTGGACGTGAGAAGTAAGAGAGAAAAAGAGAGTCGTGTAAGAGACCGTGAGGGGAGAGAAAAAAAAAAAAGAAAGCTACGTGCAGTCGTGAGAGAGGGAGGAAGAGAAGGTGATCCGGTCCGTATCTCACCCCGGTTTCTTCACCAAAGTCGATTCTTATCATCTCTTCTAGCTAGCCAAATGAATTTAAAGTAAAGATATCGCCTATTGGGTGAGTTATTTCAGTTCAAAGTTTGATGATTTCTATGAAACCCATTTTATCTTTTGCTTCTTTTTCGAATCCGAGTTTAGGAATGATGAGAGGAAGATGTGAGGATGATTTTGGTGTGGTTTGTGAGTGATATAATGGAAGAAAAATAGATGAAAAGAGAGAGGCAAGCACTTGGCCAAGCTTAGGGATTGTGTAACCCATTTTGTTTTCATCCATTTGAGACTTAATTCATGCAATTTAGATGCTAAGAAACCTATTAGAAGTGATAGAATTGAAAAATGTAAAGTGTAGAGTAAGTTGGGAAAATTCGAACTAGATGAAGGGGCTATAGAGACCTGCACTAGTTGGGCTTGTTTGGGGTTTTTCTAGACCTCAAAACATGCCTAGGAGTCATAGCAAACCATAGAAATTGGAAGCGAACGATTTCAATAAAAATCGAACAAGTTATGGCTCAAATAGTACATTTAGGTAGTCGTAAAGTGAATTGTGAATACAAATGCATTCTCCGATGCATGAAATGAATGTATTTGATTATAATTAAGTAAAAAAAACCTTAGATACAAAAGAAATGAAGTCTTTGCATGTAGGATGTAAAAATGTGCATCAAAAAATATTGAAAAAATAGGAGTTTTTCATAGGCTTCAACCCCCTATACTTAGAATTTTTCGAAACCATTTTACAGGTGACCTAAGTGCGAGTTAGAGAGATGATTAGAGTGAAAACGGAGTGAAAAAAATCTCTAGGATAGGCCCTAGCATAGCCTCGGTTTTGGGGGATCCAAAAGCGGTAATTTTGCGTTTTGGGCTTCCGGCGGCTATTTTAAGCCTTCCGGAGTGTCTATAGGTGATAATAAATAAGACTTGTGCAAAGGAATCGGAATTCGAAAGCCTCTGATAAGTTAAAACCTAGTTACGAAGGTTTAGGCATAAAAAGACTTTTATAGAGTTAGTTGTGTTAAAAACTATTTATAGCTTAGTTTTAGTAAATTTATTGATTCTGAATGAATATTGGATGTTTTAGGGTGAAAGCGGAAAGTGTCGGAGGATTTCAAAGGAGGTTCGCTTTCGATCGGAAGACATTTTGTGAGTAGAAATCTCACCTTACCAAGTGTAATTTGAATTAAAGTTTATTTAATGGTTATTTACATTTATATTTTTGTAATTAAATTGCATATAATTGTTATATTAAGATTATATTATATGAGTTTTAAATTGAGTATGTGTTTATGTAAAGAACCATTGAGAATTAACATTTTTAGGCTTTTTGCCTTAAAAGCGAGTTTACTTGAGAATACCGAGAAAAAATATTTTTATACGTCGATGGTTTACCCTAACCCCAGTTAAGTACCCAGTAGAATGCTCTATGCGTGCATGGTAGATGAGAGAGAGTTACTAACTAAGAGAGAGAGAGTTAGTTGAACAACCCTCTGTACGTATAGGGTAGTGTAGTTCAAACCGATTGCGTAGGGGTAACGTGTGCCCAGAGTCGCGCATCGGTGACTACACAGGGTAGATTCCCTAATTCCTAATAGCTAGCTAGAGATTTATGCGGCCACGACAGAAGTAGTTTCTCTGGGTTACCATCAAGGCGAGAAATAAGAAGTTTTCGGAAGAAATTCAAAGTGAATATTAGAAACAGTTTTATTTGAAAGATTAAAAAATATTTAAGAAAAATACTTTAGTTTATGAAATGGTTTAATGTTTATCTCACTGAGTTATACTCACTGTTTATTTTCTATGCGTTTCTTAAAAATGTTCTCTCAGGTGTAGAAGCTAGTCGTCTAGCAGACAAAGGTCAGACTAACGCGCGGAGAGATAACGGACGACTATACCCTATTGTATAGCTCATCTTTTGTCATGTATATGTTGTATGTAAATCATGATGAAAATGATGTAAATTTGTAAATAGAAATATCCGTTGTTGGTTACATGTTTTATAAAAATGTTTTAATAAGAAAATTTCAGATTTTCATCGATTTCACACATGTGATTATTTATGTTGTGACTGGGTTTGGATGAGGGCCAGAGGCCCATAGTAGTGGAGAATTGTTTGTCACAGAAGTGTATTTAAATCTATTTTGAATTTACAAGGTGGCATAGTCCAATAAACAACCAGCATGCTGTCGGATTTTCATTAGAAAAACGAAAAACTTTTATCCTTGCCACCTAACAAACGAGTTCGAATTAAGTAATGGTGCTTCGACGGAGGTCCTTCGGGCCAAAGTTAGGGTTTGTTGGAGTTCTATCGGAGTGCTACAGGGTCTTTCTCGGGTTCAGAGGAAGGATTCGGGAAGGGTCTCGTCAAAAACCCAGAATTAGAAAATTTCATTTCATAATTTCTAAGCAAAATAAAATCAAGCATTTGCATAAATATACTAAAAGCATTGTCTAAAATAAGCATGTCATCATGTTTGCATAAAAATTCTACAAAATATGTTCGAATCAAAATATATACATAATAACATAAATAACAATAAAATTAAAAGCATAGTATTTTCAAAAGTGACTTTGCAGCGTCGTCAGTCGTCTAACCCACCTAGTTTGATCGTGGCGAATCGATACCTTGATTTTTTGCTCCTGCACCTAGGAGGTTTTCATCACATAAAACCAAAACAGTTTGTAAGCTATAAAGCCTAATGAGTATATAAGAGTTTTGCTAAATCTATGTTTTATGAATTTCCTCCCGAAAACATTTTTCTGTAAAATAATTTATTTTCTGAAAATTTGGATTTTATAAGTTTTTTTTTAATGTTTTCAAAAGCTTTTCGAAAATACTTTCTAAAATGGTTTCTTTTCAAAATCTGTTTTTCATGGTATGCTTCTCTTTCTAAAATCTATACTAATGAAGAACCCAAGGAAAGTTACAACCACATGAATGGGTGGACCAGCTCTACTCAATGGGGGGGAGGAAGGGGGTCACATGGCGGAATATCTATCATTGCGCACAGTGACAAAACTACAAAGACATCCTACTATTGCGTGGCGAAACTATCATCACACATCGCAACCGAGACAATACCCCACAAGTATAAAAGAGTGACTCAATAGACATGACAGACTTTATCCCCCCGATGTTAGCAAGACTAACCCTCCCAATACTTACCCTACACTGTGGGGTATACTGACCAGGTCTAATGCTAAAAGGTCTGTCTATCAATAAATTTGGGTCGTTCCACTAGTCTTTGAAAATCTTTACTTTTATTTTTTTTTTCTATATTTCACTTAAGTTAATCTTTCATGCTAAACATGAACTATTGATGAGCTAAAAATAATTTATGAGAATCTATATAATACTTGCAGAAAAATATGGAAAATATTTTATATAAAGAAAATATTTTCACACTCACAGCTTGCTGTCTTATTCACTTGCACCACTGCTTCTACGACCTCCTCTCAGTTCAATGCCACCTACACTTGATCGCAATTGAAATATTTACTTAGCTAGCTGAACTATTATCTTTAACTCCTCCTTCATATGAGCTGCTAAGGACTGCAATATTGTCAGTCCAGTTCGAGCTGCGAGCTCACACTCTAGCTCGCTCCAGCTCACACCATCAGCGAGCTCCTACCTTACTTCAGCCCAAACTAAGGGCATTCATCTTTAGCGAGCTCGCTCAGCTCATTCTCTTAGTGAGCTAAAACCTTCCTCTAGCTCAGGTCGTTCCTCAACACTTCTCAGCTCGCCCTTGTGAGCTACCGCCTTAGGCGAGCTTGGCCTGACACCTCTAAGAGACTGCGACCTCCCTCATCTCCTTTTTACGAGCTCGCACTCTAGCTCAATCCAGACAGGTGAGATGGAGAGCAATAGGCATAACTCAGCTCGCTCTCCAGCTGAAATGCGCTAGGGGCCTCCTTTGGCTCGTACCTCGCGAGCTCTTGCACGGACTCACACATCTATTTCTAACACTCTTTTCACCAAACTTTTACATTTGACACTACTTTTAGCACACCTCGATCTCATTTCTCATACATACACTTAATCAATATATCACCAGATCTATACCAGATTTCTCAAGTCGCGACCTCATCAGGTTCAGCGATAAAAACTAAATCATCTTAGTTCATAAACAAGCCACTACAAATCATCACCAATTTTTCAGCTATTTTACTTACCAGAATTTTGCTCAGTCTTTTGTCTTACTTTCACACTCACCTACAGCTTCAATCACCAGATCTATACACCAAAAATCACGTTAATCACTTACAACTCAAAAGCTATTCTTGACAGCTTTTCACCAACACAAAACCATAAAAACTCATTCTTATCACTTAAATCTTATCAGATCTGGTTTATCACCTTCAAATTAGTTTGACCTTCCTCAAAAATTGCAGAAATCCATCTGGAACAATTGTAGATCTGCTCTCCTTCCTTCTGCCAATGACAACTTTCTCTCTCTCTCTCTCTCTCTCTTCCAGATTTTTCTCCTACCAACATACTCATCACACACTTATATTTATAAGCATGAGTTAAGCTCAATTTTACCCTTAATCCTCTTTAAAATTACGCTTTTACTAGATTCTAGAAGATTTTTTACTTTTCTCCAATGTCCTTATCTTTTCCTCATAATTACAAATTTGTCATTCTTTATAAGATCTTTTATTTTTACTAATTTACTCTCAACTTCTAATATTAAATTTTACTCTCACTCCTTCTAGAAACTCTATAAAAATAAAATTTCACATCCGAACACTTAAAATTTTTTTTTCATTATTCCATAAATAAAATATATTCCAATACAAAATATCATTTCATACATAGATACAGTACAACTTGGGAGCGTTACATACAGTTTTCTACGTACAGGGACGACCGACACGATGCATTGCTCATTGCATTCAAAACATACTAAAATTTCATCCAATGTATGATTTATATAAAAATAAATTCAAAAATCTGCTCTGATACCAAATTGACAGGCCTCTCTCCTTACTACAGATATCGGGCTACCGTGGCCACCTCACGGTAGCCCTCTAGTGGATATCTGATCCAACTGGAAAGTTTCCGTAAAGCTATGTCATTTACTTATAAAAACTTTTCTAACTTTCTTTCGAAATGTAGAAATGCAAGAAAATTTTTCTTTTTCTTTTCTTTTTTTATTTCAAACATTTATAAAACAAATTTAGAAAAATTTGAGCAACATAACAGCTGTTTTCCGAACATGCCACCCTACAAGTTTCAAAATTTTACACTTCTAGGGCAAACAATTCTCCACTATAAGGTCTTAGGCCCTCAAATCATTTCCACAATCCAACCACAAGCCTTTTTCAATTTTAAATCCATAAATACATTTCATTTTCTGTTAACATAAATATATAATTTCATTTGCCACCAATTTAATTTTATAAGTACAAAATGCTATATAAAATATAATTTACAATGTGTTCACTAAGATTATGTTTGTGATGCATGACGTACACTTTCAAATATAACCTTATGCAGTGATATCTTTGTGTCAGACCACCTATGCATCTGACAGAGCCTCTTTTAATTGACGACTTGTACCTGCACCGAGGGAGGATTTTTCAAAAACACATAGAAAGAATAGTGAGTATAAAATTCAGTGAGTGGATGACTTTTTCAACTAAAATATCCTATTCTAAAATATATATATCCTCCCAAAATAATTTATAAAACTAGTAATTTATTATAACTTTTATTAAAACTACAAATCTAATTAAATCTTAGAAACTTTTCTCTGTTTCTCGAAACTAGTCATAAATTTCTCATTTATTAAACTTCACTTTGTTTGACGTGTTTTTCTCTTTTTATCTCGCCAAAGACAACCCAAGGAGGCTTAGCTCTATTGTGATAGAATTTTCTTATCGCCACTAGAGCTCAGGAATGTTACCATGTGTAACCGTAGATGTGGAAAACTCTTGGGGTCGTGATTCCCCTCCCCCCCCCCCCCCCTCCCCTCCAACATCAGACAGATCTACACTACCATATACGTGCAGACCCCCCCCCCTCTCCCCTCCCCTCTAACATCAGGCAAATCTACACTGCCATATACGTGCAGAGGGTGACTTATAGACTCAAACTCAACCCCCAAAGTTAGTGACTATCCCAACCATCTTGCCATACACGCAATGGTATTGTGGCTCAATATACTGGGGATTAGGGTAAACCAAAGATATCTAAAATTCTTCCATATACTTGTAATTTTTCTTTTCTAATATAACTTTATAATCGAAAATACTTCCAAAACATCTTATCAATTCAATTTTATGCATGTATATATATCAAAAGTTTACTAATTTACTTTGCTTAAAAATAAATACAATTACAATATAAATTCAAGAAATATACATGCATAATAAAACTTAAAAATATGCTAGAATTTAATTGAACTTAATAACTTGAAATAATGTAAATAACATTTCATTAAAGTAACTCAATACTAAAATGTATGTTTGCAAACATGGGAAATCAACTTATAAATTCATAAAAACTTTTAAAATAAAACCACTCACAAATTTACTTCCAAGGGTAATTCACCACTCCTTTTCAAACCTCCCTTTAATCCTTTTTGTTTCCAATTCATCTAAAATCACATTTCACCATCAATTCATCACCTGTTCCACTTAAATTTAATGCCAATCTCAATTATTTCTTCAATTTGACCGAATAATTCACTTGTTCTTTTTCTTCTTCTTCCTTCTCATAGCTGCAGAGATTTTTTTTTTTCTCTCTTCCGGTTCTATTCTTCACTGTTTCAACTCTCACTCATGCCTCTCCTGTCTATTTGACCGAATATTTCACTTGTTCAATCTCTCATGCACTTCAACTTTATATACCCATCCTTCCAAATGTCTAAATTGTCATCTAACTATCTCTAAAATCTCACAATTGCCATTAGTTACAAATTACATCATTTCATTGGTCAAACAATTCAAATCAATTAATCCACCAATCAACTCCATCTAAATTAGTTCAAATTCAACTAATTGCACTTCTTTTTTATTTAAAAGTGTCAACGCTTCATTGGTCCATTCAAAGTCACATGAATTGTGCTTCTTTGATGATTATCTTTTCATGCATTTATTTAATAATCCTTAAACTTAAAATTTAATCCTCATTTAACACTAATAAATTTTAAAAATATTTTATGGTCATCCTACCATCAAATTGATCATGTAATACTTTAATTGGGTGTCTTAACGTTCAATCTCATGTATCAAAAAAAAAATCGATTGGTTTTAAACTCACTAAAATTCACAACTTTTTCGATAAGGGTATTTTTATCGATAAATATTTGGAACCCTTAAAATCCACCTTAACGAACTCATTTTTGCTCCGTTTCAGTTTTTAATAACTCTAATTCTTATTCCGAGACTTATGATGTTCGAGGTTCATTTTTTCAAAATCAGTATTCATAAGAACACTATTCACTAGAAAAATTTTATCTCACGAAACTTGAGGAAATTTCCTGTTTCTCAAAAATCACTATTCACTAGAAAACACTATTTACACGAAATTACTATTTATTTGAAAATGCTATTTCTCCTAGGGAAATGAAATTCTGGGTTCTACATTCCTGTTTTCTGTCATGATTGTTGTTTAATTAAATAATGAATGTTTGAAGCCTTATTTTCAAATTTTCCTTAAAAATGAGCCTAGATGAATTTCATATATAGACTTTATACTGAGGACAAAATGAAAAATCTTAAATTTCAAAAGCTCTCAAAAAGTCTCATATCTAGAAAAGAGCTATCTTTATTGATGTATAAAGCTAACCAATGAGTAATTTAGGCCTCTGTATCACAAATATGGAGTAGATAATCTGCCATGCAAAAGAGCTACCTTGGTGATGGTGTGAAAGCTACCTAACTATGGTAGAACCTAGTTGAAAAACAAAGTTGCACAAAAAGATCAATAGAAAAAGAAATGTTGCATCAAAAAGAAGAAAGCATGTTACAACATCACATGTTAGTTAATGTCACAACATCTGGGTCGTTGTTTTCAAAAAAGAGAGCACATCAAATAAACTTGAAAGATTTGATTTTTGAAAATTAGCATTTATTCAATATTTTTAATTTATCTTGGGCTCATAAAAAAGGGAGATTTGTTTTGAGGATAGAAAATGAGCATTTATTTGATCTTACAAATTTTGTTATTTTTTAATATGAAAATTATTTATCAAAAAGCCTTAAAATTGATTTTTGTAGGAAAATATATTTATTTTTTAAGAAAATCAAAATTGGAAATAAAATTTGAATTTTAAAATGAGTCAAATTTTGTCTTTAATATGTAAAACTCATAATTTCATTTCCCTAGGAGAAATAGTGTTTTCCAGATAAATAGTATTTTCGAACGAATAGTGTTTCTAGATGAATAGTAATTTTATGTGAATAGTATTTTTGAGTGAATAGTGATTTTCGAAAAATGAAAAATTTTCTCAAGTTTCATGAAATAAAATTTTTTTAGTAAATAGTGTTTCCGGGTGAATAGTATCATATGAATAGTGATTTTTAAAAAATGAACCCCGGACATCATAAGCCCCGGAATAGGAATTAGAGTTATTAGAAACTGAAACAGAGTAAAAATGAGTCCGTTTAAGTGAATTTTAAAGGTTTCGAATATTTATCAATAAAAAATACCCTTATCAGAAAAGTTGTGAATTTTAGTGAGTTTATAACCAATTGGATTTTTTTCGAAGCATGGAATTGAAAGTTAAGACACCCAATTAGAGTATTGTATGGTCCATTTGATGATAGGATGATCATGAAATGTTTTTGGAATTTATTAGTGTTAAATAAGGATTAAATTTTAAGTTTAATAAATTATTAAAGTGTTGCATGAATGGATAAGTGTCAAACAAGCACAATCTATATGAAATTGAATGGACCAATGCTTTAGAGACACATTTAAGTAAAAAAGAAGTGTAATTAGTTGAATTGAAACTAATTTGGATGGAGTTGATTGGTGGATTAATTGGATTGCATTGTTGGACCAATTAAATGATTTAATTTATAACTAATGGCATTGGTATGATTTTAAAGTTATTCCAAGGGAAATTTAGAATTTTCTAGGGTCAAGTATATAAAGTTGAAGTGCTTGAGAGCTGGACCAAGTGACATATTTGGTCAAGCAAGGAGCAAATCATGAAATTGAAGCAAAAACCGTGAGTTGGAAAGAGAGTAGAACCAAGACCAAGTTGAAACCGAGAGGAAGAAGAAGAAATCTAACTGTGAAAGAAGAAGGAGAAGAACAGGAGGAAGTCCCCAAGGTGCTCATCCATCCTTCTCTCTCTAGTCTATCAAGATATTTCAAGAAAACAAAGTGAAGAGATTGAAGGTTAGTGAGTTGATTTATGAACTAGTTGATGGGTTTTTATAGATTGTTGATTTAATGAGTTCTTTGATGGATTTTATGGGTTGAAGAGAGTTAGATCACCATCAATTTGATCTTGGAAGGGAAGGAAAACATCAAGGAGTTTGGGTCAAGCTATTTTAGTAAGGTGAGTTAGGGTTTGATTTATTAAATTGATGAAATTAAATTGAATTGATATTTTAAGGCTTTGGTTGATCTTTTGATGGTTGTTTGATGCTTGTGGGGGTGATTTTGAGTTGGAAATGAAGAGAATAGCTTGGGTATGACATGTATTAGTATGTGATTAATTTGGAAAAGATTAGGTAATTGGATGTATTTTAGTATTTGAATGAGTTTATAGTTGATATTAGATTTATTTGAAATAAATTTTGGAAAGAAAAATCAAGTGAATGAATTGTTGGATAAGTATACTAGTTTGTGGACCACTTGTGTTTTGCATGTGCTTATGTTGATTTTAATGTTGGAATGAGTTGTATGAGGTTTTGGAATGAATTTAAGTTGATTAGAATTAAAAGAATGTAAGAAAAATGGAAATTGGAAAGTTGAGTGTTAATGTGTTTAAGGTAAAGAATTGAGTTATAAATTGTTATCCGATCTTTTTGAAGTGCTTTGATGGTGTTTAGGATGTATTTGAATACTTTGGTGCCAAAGAAATTAATTGAAATGGATGTGAGAGTATTGGTTGGAAATTTGATGGAGTTGTGAAATTATTGAGTAAATATGTTGAATGATAAATTAAGTGATTAGTTAGCATTTATTATGTTGAAGATTTATGTGAGTGAATAGTTGAATTCTTGAATGAGGTTTTAAATGTAAAGTTAATGGTGGAATGTGATTATAGGATTTGGAAGCAAAATC
This sequence comes from Litchi chinensis, assembly GCA_019925255.1. NCBI lineage: Eukaryota > Viridiplantae > Streptophyta > Magnoliopsida > Sapindales > Sapindaceae > Litchi > Litchi chinensis. Next base: position 8,690,908 of record CM034467.1, read on the forward strand.
ATCAAAAATGGAGGTTTGGAAAAAGTGGTGTTAGTGGTGAAGTAAATTGTGAGTGGTTTTATTTTATTGAGTTATTTTAATGAAATGTTATGGACATTATTTCAAGCTATTAAGTTTAATTAAATTCTATCATATTTTAAGTTTTATTATGCATGTATATTTTTTTAATTTATATTGTAATTATATTTATTTTTAAGCAAAGTAAATTAGTAGGCTTTTGATATATATACATGCATGAAATTAAGTTGATGAGATATTTCGAAAGTATTTTCAATTATAAAGTTGATAGTAGAAAAGAAAGTTACAAGTATCTGGAAGAATTTTAGATGCCTTTGATTTACCATAATCCCCAGTATACCCGACCGTAGTACCATTGCGTGTGTGGCAAGATAGTTGGGATAGTTACTAGCTTGGGGGGTTGAGTTGAGTCTGTGAGTCGCTCTCTGCACGTATATGGTAGTGTAGATCTGTCTGATGTTGAGAGGGGAATTGCGACCCCAAGAGTTTCCCACATCTACGACTACACATGGTAGCATTTCCCAAGCTTTAATAGCGATGAGAAATTCCGTCACAATAGGGCTAAGCTTCCCTGGGTTACCGTTGGATAGATAAAAGAGAAAAACACATCAATAGATGTGAAGTTTATTAAATCGGAAACTTATTTCCAGTTTCGAGAAATAAAGAAAAGTTTATAAGACTCAATTAGTTTTGTAATTTTAATAAAATTATAAGAGAATTTTTAGTTTTATAAATTATTTCGGGAGGACATATATATCTTTTAGAAAATGAAATTTTAGTTAAAAGTTATCCGCTCACTGAGTTTTATACCACCATTCTTTTTATATATTTTTGAAAAATCCTCCCCAAGTGCAGGTACGAGCCGTCAATCAGAAGAGACTCCATCAGACGCGTAGGTGGCCTGACATGAAGATATCATTGTATAGGTTTACATTCAAAAATGTATGTCATGCATTATATGTAACTTTTGATGAATATATTTGTAAATTATCTTTTGGGTTGTAGATAGCATTTTGTATTTATAAAATTAAAATTTTGGCAAATGAAATTATATATCTATGTTAATTGAAAATGAAGTATATTTATGGATTTCAACTCGAAAAATGTTTGTGGTTGAATTGTGGAAATGATTTGAGAGTCTGAGGTCTAGTAGTGGAGAACTATTTGTCATAGAAATATTAAATTTTGAAATTTGCAGGGTGGCATGTTCGGAAAACAACTGTTATGCTGTCCAAATTTTTATAAATTTGTTTTATAAATGTATGAAATAAAAAGAAAAGATAAAGAAAATTTTCCCATGTTTTCCACTCTAAACGAAAATTTAGAAAAGTTTTGAAAAGTAAATAGTGTAGCTTCACGGAAACTTTTCAGTTTGATCAGATATTCGCTGAAGGGCTACCGTGAGGCGGCCGGTAGGCCTAGTAAGAAGAGGGGCCTGTCATAATAAGTGAGCAAGTTTCCAAGATAAAATTTATTTGTGTGCAAGTTTCCAAAATAAATTTTATTTTCTTTTAGAATCCTAATGAAATAAAGACAAGTTTTGTGCATTTAAAAAGTTGTTGTAATATACCCTCCCGATTGTAGTACTATACATATACTGTGTAAAGTTTGTCTTTATTTATGGAATAATAAAGTAATTTCAAGTATCCAGATGTGTAACTTAATTCTAGTGGGATTCTCAGACATACCGAAGATAAATTCGAATATGAGAAGTGGCATGGTGATTGACTAGGGTCTAACATGAAATTGGTGATGACGAAACTACCAAAAAGAGGCATGGCTAAATACACTAGTTAAAATGCATATAAAGGCATTTTAGGAATTTTAAGAGTATGAGAGAGTGTAGGGATAAGAATGGGACGTTAGTAATATTGAAGACAATTGAACTAATTAGTTAGTGTTTAGTTGCATTGGAATGAAATTTGTTAGAATTAAATTGGTCTTTAGAATCCAACTAATCAAAGGCTCTTAAATCTAACCAATGGCAAATTAGTAAATCTTAAGTTAGTTTGAGGGCAATTATTAAAGGCAAACTTGTAAATTTAAAGACAATTGAGGGCAATTGTTAGCCTAACCAAAACTATATAAAGTTAAGTGAAGAGAAGAGAACTTAAAAAAAAAAAAAAAAAAAAACTTGAGAGAGTTAAGAGGGGTTGCTCAGCCACACACAGAACAGAGGAAAACTGCTATTCTTGATCATTTTGAGGGTAATTTTAAGTGATTTTGAAGCCATCCAAAGGTTGTGTCCAATCCTAAGAAGGTTATCTAACAAGATCAAGTGGTTTGCAAGGGGTAAGGTTCAAGTTCTATGAACTTTTATGTGTGAATTGTATGTAATTTGTTTGATCAAAGTTCCGAATGAGTTTTATGTGTTTTAATGAGATTTTTATACATGAATTTAGAGGATTGAGACTTCAAATTGGTATGAGAGCAAACCTAGGGTTTTAAAATGAGTTGATAAGTTTACTAGTATGGGTGATTTGTTAATTTAAATCCAAATGGATGTTGTTTAGGATATTAGCCTTCTTGCCATGAGAATTGATGTAATTTTGATGTGATTTCAACTTGAAAAACTTGAAGAAATTTTGTGTATATGTGTGCTATGGTTCACAACCAAGGTAAGGGTTGTGTGATCCAAGTTGAGTTTGATTTATAAAAGTGACTTTTATGCATGTAGAGGTACTAAGATATCAAGTTAGAATGTTGAAAAAAGAAACAAAGGCATGATAGGTATATATGCTATGTATTCAGCCAAAGGGGATTCCAAGTGATAGACCATTGCTTTTAATTGTTTTGGATGGTTTTATAGGCCTTGTTGATGATGAGTTTGATGTGAAATTGAAAAGAAAACTATTGGATAACAAATTGTATACCTCACGGTTAAACTTGATTAAATGATTCAAATGTATGTTTTGATGAATTGATGTGATTTGACATTGTTTCTCATGTGTTTGAACATGAATTTGATGAGAAATTGGATGAATCAATGGTGTAAAAGCGTAGGTAACATTCAGCCAACATGAGTTAGGAAGCCTCAAAATTTTCATTTAATACATCGATGTGAAATTAGGCATCGATTGAAGTGTTTTATACAACTAGATATTTAAAAGTCTCACTTAAAACATATACACGAATAAATTCGGTTGTGATGTCGCCTAAAAGTATAATATGACCATGTGTAGGTAAATTGAAATCGAATGAACCCTAAATCATGCATTATTGTGAGTTAGGAAACGGTGAGTGTCCCTTAAAATGTTTTGATATGAATATGTTTCTATTCGCCATGAAATTTTATGTTATATTTAAATGCATGCTTTGGAACGTTTTAAATTGGTTTTAAGCCTCTTGCATGAGTTTATGTAAAATTATTTGAATTATGAAATTTTACTGTTTAAGATACGACATTGTTTGATGAAAAGTAACATGTATGGAAAGATTTTTATAAGCCTAAAGTACCAATTGTTACCCATTGGGGTGGTGGTTCGTCCCGTCCAAAACAGGTATCTTAAATATATGTTACTGATCAGCGGACCCAAATCCGTGCATGAGTAATGTCAAGGGTATCTGTCACTAATAATGGGAGGGACTGTATTAGTTAGTCATGTTTAGTGTGTCGTCTATACACAAACTGGGTATATAAAATAGCTAACTTTTATATGAGTGAAGGTAAATTTCGCTTTTACAAGTTAGGATAGCGTTAGGGCCAAGGCACAAGGCCTAGCTGGCCAAATCCGAGCTGATCCATACCTAGGGTACCATATAGTATTTAGGCATCGGTGGTTGGCCTATTTTACAGGGAAAGTTTTTAGAAAACTGCCTTGCCACCGCCATTTATGATTCTATACGATGCTATGTTTTCAGATTTGAATAACGTTTCAAACTAGTTTTCCAAAATTAGAAAACTCATTTTTCAACATGTTATTGAATCTCCGTTTTATTTTGCACGATTCATATTACATTATATGCCTATCCATGCATTTAATCCAGAAATGATTTTAGAAAACATGTTTTCATTTTACTATAGTAAAATAGTCATGAAATCATGCAAAAAGCTTTAGGGAGGTTTATTTTCAAATTAAAGCTTGAATAGAAAAATTATGATGCTCACTGAGCTCGTTTAGCTCACCATTATTTTCATGTTTTACAAATAAAACCTTCCCAAGTGCAGGTACAGGTACAAGTGCATCGATTGCAGAGACTCCAACTCAAGAATAGATGGATCTAGTCGAGTGCTATTGTGTTTGTACATGTTGTTATAAATGTATTTTGAAAACCTACAATATAACTTCCGTATATGGTTGTATAAAATTTTTGAAAAACATGTAATTATTTATGCATGGCATGTAAAAGATTTTTAAGTTGTCTTTTGAATGCGTATGTGATAGTACGATCGTGGTTGGTTGTGGTTTTGAAATGAAAATGGGCCTAAGGCACCGAAGTTGAGAAATTGTTTGATTTTAGAAATGTATCAAACTTTGTTGTAAATGTCATAGGGTGACAATTTTAGAAAAACTACCGTTATGTTGTACAAATTTTTAATAAATCCATTTTGTAGAGGTATTATAAAAAGAAAAATTTTCCACCCGTTTCCGTTTCCAAAAGAGATTTTCTAAAAAGATTTTCAGTAAAGTAAAACGACTTAGTTTCACAAGAACCTCCAGCTGGATCAAATATCTATTGGAGGGTCACCATGGGGTTGCTGACGGGCCAACAATCACACGGAAATAAAGGTATAAGGACGGGACCAGTAAGCTATATAGGTCACAAACCTTAGCCCCTTTACATTCTTATGATTTTGTTGTTTTTTATGTTTTTGTTTTCTTTGCTTCTCAAAATAGGGTTCCTTTTCAATCCGCTGAAAATTGAAATCTTTTTTATTAAAATATAAATTTAATGAAAATCATTTTAAAAAATCAAGGTAAATTTCATAATTTCTTTATGATATACATTAAACAAATTTAAAAAAAAAAATGCATTTCTCGTGTTGTACCATTTATTGGATATATATATATAATATATTCATAAAATATGTATAAAAATATTTATTTTCAAAACTATTTCCAAAATACATTACAAAATCTAATTAATTAAAATTAATATATACTGACATAAAATATTTCTACTTAAAAATAATAAGAATGCAGTTGATCATCATCATGTGGCTTTTCTCACAATATGTACTAATCTATGTGAATACTTGAAAAAAATGGGTTTTATAAAAGAGTGAGTGCTAACGCCAATGAGTGGATATAACTTTTCATAAAAATATTTCTAAATAAATTATAACATATTTTTAGTAATAATAACTACTTCTCAATTATTCATATAGATTTATATCTGAAACAATAACACTAAATTTAATCATTTATAACATAATAAATTTGTAACCATCTATATGAATAATTTCTGATAACATTATGAAATATACTTCATAATTATTGTTTGTAAAATGTTTTTGAAATATCATTATGTAAAATTGATGTTCTATAATCTCCATCTGTCCTGATCAAAATAAGTATAAAATATCTATAATTAAAAATCTGCACCCACTAGTACCCGGAGAAATTTATATGCATGGTAGAGATACTTAACACACACATAGAGTAAGGGATAATATCTGTTATACACATGTTAGATGACTCAATGATTCCCCAAACTTCTATCATACACGTGTTGGACAAGTCTTTCAGACTTACACACGTAAAGCTTGTTTAACTGTTAAAGAGGAGGGTATAGTCCTGACGTTCTAAAAATCTCATTTCATTCGTTTCTTAACTCAGATAATTTTCATATGCAAATTTGTATTATTTGATTTCTAAATACAAATATAATTATCAATAATAAATATTGATTAATAAATCAATTAACTAATTAAATGATTTTCTTCTAATAACAATTAAATAAATAAATACTCAAATTTTAAAATTTTAAAACAACTCAATTCAATTGAAATAAACAATTCAAAAAAATTAGTTATTTAACAAATAATTCATTTATACTAATCCATAAATAATAAAATCTAAAAATATAGATAACAATAAACAATTAATTCAATTTAAATAAAAACAATCCACTCACGGATTAAATTTTAGACTTTATTTCGAATTAATAACTCAGTCTTATTCTTTATTTCTTCCCTACCTAAAAATACCATAAGAACCTATTTAGAATTTATAAAAATTAAACCAGAAAATCAAACTTGAAATTGAATTTATTGCACACCAAATCAATCCAAAAATCAACCCCAATTATTTCTCATTTATCTTCTTGCTCACAACCTTCTTCTTTTTCTTTTCTTTTCCTTCTCTTGTTTTGCTATATGAGTCAATTACGTGAGTGTGAGTGTTTTATTTTAATTGAACATCAATATATATACAAAGAAATAAAAAATAAAAAAAAAATCAATGTGGTCAACATTCACCCACCCATATACTCTTTCAATTTGATTATAATATTATATGCACATCTATACATGGTTACCTCTTATTATTCTTTTCTTTCACAACCACCCCATTCATCATTTTTTTTTTGTTCTGGCCACCCACTTTCCCATTTTATTTTATTTTTTTTTTCAAATTTCTATGGATACAGTCCATCGTATTTATCACTTGTAAATTTATATTTTGCACCCCACCTTTTGTTATGACATTTTCCTTTTACACCCTATTTTCTTGAGTTTTTTTAAAAGGTGTCTACCAAATGAATATTCATCTATATGTTCATTTATTTCTAAACTTAGATTAGACCAAATTAATAATAATAAACTGGATTTTTATTAATCTCTTGGGTCTATTTGAATTGGGGCCTTACAAATTATCACCCCTTATGAAATTTCGTCCTCGAAATTTATGAATAGTCTCAACTAGAGATATTTCACTCAAATGTTGTTAGTTTCACTTCCTCTTTCAATAACCATAATAATTCTATTTTCAATTAATCTCCAATTTCTCCAAATACATAAGATTGTATATTCTACACTATAACAATTCACACCTATATAAACCATCATTACACAAAACCCTTCAATTAACATTATAAATTTGCTCATATACAATATCCAAAGCCTTAACAATTAACACCTAAATAGACAACCATTAAACAAAATTCTTCAATTAGAATTTTCAGCAACAATCACACTCGTATAATTTTAAACAATCACACCTACAACTATTTTGAATAATAAACATTTACACTATTCTAAATAATAATCATTTTTCTTTTTATCACTTCCAATAATATACAAAACTTAATAAATCATTCCCGCTCTTATACTTCATGTAGCTTTTGAATAATGAATCATTATACATCAATAAATAATTAATCACACATTTTTATCATTTTCTATCTATACTCTTTGGAAACAATTAAATCATTCATGATCATATCATATGACACGAATGTCATATCACATTCATATAAATCTCATTCAATTATCTCAAAGTTCATATCTACTACTTCAACCTAATAAACATCAATTTTCTCGAACAAGAGATTTAATATCATACTTTCGCTGTGCAACTTTAATACTTAACTAAAGTGCCTCACTCACTCAATTATTAGCACCACAAAATAATTATATAGCTTTACACATATACCAAGAGTCAATCTAGAATTTTATTCGATAATCTAAAATTTCCATTATCTAAACTCTAAGTCATAAAATTTTAAAACATCATATATAATTCATATCATCAACCAAAATTATAAAGCATAAAAATCTGTAAGTAATAGCTCCAAATTCAAATATATCGCTACCAATTCTTATTGAACAATACTTCAGTCCTAATTCGCTATAAAAGACTAATAATAATTTATATTATCACTTCTTTTAATAACAATTCTCTATAATGAATAAAAATTCTTCATCAAAATTTCCTTAGAATTTCACCGCTCTTTTCATCAAAACAAGTATAAAATAACCAATCAATTAAACCATAAGGAACTTGGATTCACTAATGAAAATCAATATACTAGCAGGATAAAAATGAAGATCTATATCAAATTAATCACTAATAAAAATAAAATTCCACCAAAAATATTTTAAACCACTAAACTTGATTAAAATCCATCAAAATGATTTCTAGGTCATAACATTATATAAATCCATAAATTACCTTATAATTGTAAATAGATTCAAAATCAACACTTAAAAGCAAAATAGTTACCACGATTAACATTTAACTCTTAAAATCTCTATAAGAGAGGCTTAGACCCTTAAACTCCATTTGTATTCAAAAGTAGGGAATTATGTCCATATTTAACAACTCAATCCCATCTTATCATATTCATTAATCAAATGGTTAACTAAACACCAAGGACTTGAATCGCATAAGATCTACCTCATTTACATGTTATCCTTCCAATTGATTCCATGAACTTTTATGCTTCACAATGTCAAAATTTCCAAATTCTACCCTTTTTACTAAAAAGTAATCAAATGTAATAACACCATATTTATTCTATTTGATCAAAACATAAGATCATATAATCTAAACACATCAAAACTCAATCACCAAATATTCATATCAATTCTTTATTCGTAAATAATTCATAGGCAATGACCAACTACACTTCTAGAGATATTCATTAATTACATAATCAATATATTTTCACCACAATTTATACTCTAATAATTGTTATTTGAATATTTAGAATTCTAGACAATCTGATGAATCCCTTATTGTCGTCATTTACATATATTTCTACACAAAATTGAAGATGCTAACTTAGACAGTTAGCAGGTTTCGTGTGAGATTGGTCACAATGATGTGTGATAAAAATGTAACTTGATCTTTAGCTAAATGATAATTAAATGTCAGTGACCCAAAAAAAAAAAAAAAAAAAGGTAGAAAACCACTAGTCTGATATCAACTGAAAGAACCTAACCCGACTCCTTTCTCAAGTTTGGGAAGATCCCCTAAAAACTAGGATATTTTTTATTGAAATATGGATTTAATGAAAATCGTTTAGAAAAATCATTGTAAATCTCATAATTTCTTTATAATATACATTGAACAAATTAAAAAAAAAAATCTTTACATTTCTTGTGTTGGACCCATATATTGGATATAAAAAATATATTCATAAAATATATGGAAAGATATTTCATTTCCAAAACTATTTTCGAAGTACATTATAAAATTTGATTAATTAAAATTAATATACACTGATATAAAATATTTCTACTTAAAAATAATATGAATGCATTTAGTCATCAACATGTGGTCTTTCTTATGATATGCACTAATCTACATGAACCTACGATGAATACATGACCAAATATATATATATATATATATATTTTCATAAAAGAGTGAGCGCTAACACCTAGTGAGTGAATATAATTTTCATAAAAATATTTCTAATAAATTATAACATATTTTTGGTAGTAATAAATACTTCTCAATGATTCATATGGATTCATATCTAAAACAATAACAATAAATTTAATCATTTATAATATAATAAAAATGTAACCATCTGTATGAATAATTTCTAATAACTTTATAAAATATACTCTGTAACTATTGTCTATAAAATGTTATTGCAATATCATTATGTAAAATTGGCGTTTTGTAATCTCTATCTGTCCTGATCAAGCTCGATGTAAAACATTTGTAATCTGAAAATCTACACCTAGTATATAGAGAAATTTGTCACATGTGGTGGAGATACTCAACACATACATAGAGCGAGGGATAACATCTGCCAAACACATACTAGGTGACTCAATGACTCCTTAAACATCTATCATACATGTGCTGAACGACTTTCTCAGACTTCCAAACGTGAAACCTGTTTAATCGTTAGAAGGGAGTGTACGGTTCTGGTATTCTAAAAATCTCATTTCATTGTTTCTTAACTCTGATAATTTTCATATGCAAATTTGTATTATTCGATTTCTAAATACAAATATAATTATAAATAATAAGTATTCCAAAATTAAATCATAAATTATAATACATGATTAATAAATCAATTAACTAATTAAATTATTTTCTTCTAATAACAATTAAATTATTTAAAACAACTTGATTTAATTGAAATAAACAATTCAAAAAAATTAATTATTTAACAAATAATTCATTTATACTAATTCATAAATAACAAAATCTAAAAATATAGATAACTATAAACAATTAATTCAATTAACTAAAAACAATATACTCACATATTAAATTTCAGGATTATTTTGAATCAATAGGACCCGTGTTATCTTTGATTTCTTCCCCACTTAAAAACACCATAAGAATCTATTTAGAACTTATAAAATTTAAACTAGAAAATTAAACCTGAAACTAAATTTATTGTGCATCAAATTAATCTAAAAATCAACTCCAATTATTTCTCCTTTCTTTTCTTGTTCACGACCTTCTTCTTCTTCTTCTTCTTCTTCTTCTTCTTTTCTTTTCTCTCTTGTTTTGCTATATGGGTCAATTACATGTATAAGTAGTGTGTTTTGTTTTAATTGAATATCAATATATATACAAAAAATCAATGTGACCGACATACACCTACCCACTCACTCTTTCAATTTGATTCAATATTATATGTACATCTATATATGACTGCCTCTTGTTTCAAACACCGGTCTCTATTTGCTTTTAAAAAAAAAATTACTATTCATTTCTTTCACAACCACCCAACTCATCAATTTTTTTTTTTTTTTCAAATTTTCATGTATATGGCCTACCATGTTTATTACTTGTAAATTTGTGTTTTGTACCCCCCACCCCCTTTTGCCATGACATTTTTCCTTTTACACCCTATTATCTTGAGTTCTTTTAAAAAAATATCTAAGGAATATTTATCCATATGTTTATTTATTTCTAAACTTATGTTGGACTAAATTAATAATAATAAACTAGATTTTTATTAATTTCTTGGGTGTACTTGAATTGGGGCCTTATAGACATACAACGAATCAAATCAAAGGAAAAATTGCTAAATATTAAATTAAGCATTAAATTAGCGCTAAATTAGAGCTCTAATATCAATTGAAGGAAATGTGTGGAAAAATTCAATTTAACATGGTAATGTGAATTTAAAAATTCTTCCAAAACAGAAGAGTCAGATCTATATCAGTAACGACAATTCAATAATTCTAAAAAACTAAGATTGAATCTTTGCATATAGAATGAATTGATCCCTTTTGATTAACAAATTCCACCACCTAATCTTTCTCGTTATGACTCTTAACCAAAAAACCATGTGTAGGCATGATCTAGAAGAATTTGTTCACTTTCTTTTTACAAAATAAATCCTACAAAAAAAAAAAAAAAAAAAGATCAAAGGCTACAAACATAAGAAGGGTTTAGCCAACCCTTCTTATTCTTTTGGTGGTGTGTTGCCAACCCTAACAAATTAGGGTTCTTGTTTTCTTTATGTATTGGATAGCTAAGGAGGGAAAAATAAGGCACAAAGTCTATGTAATTCCTAGCATACAAACACTTTTATACTGGTACTCTAGAGTTTCTAATTTAATAATGAAACTTCATTCATTTTCAAATTAGAAAGTCCAATTTCCAAATTAATAAGGATTCATAATCCTTTATTAATTAATTATTTCCTATTTCAAAATCTTGACTATTTATTAAATTAAAAAGATAATCTCAAAAAACCGCTCATAGTTTGCCAAAACTCAATTTTCCCACTCTAGTTTAATTTTTATCAAAAATTTCTCCTACCATCACCTTTTTAACGGGAATGTTAGATAAAAGTTGAAATGTCGGATTTACCCTTGATTAATAATATAAAAATATAAAAATATAAAAAGTAAAAAAAAACCATAATAAATAATATAAAAGTATAAAAATAAAAAACAAACAAGCATAATAATAATATTAAAATATATAAATATAAAAAATAAAAAAAATCAAAATAAACACATTAACATGTAAAGAATTGTTGGGAAAAAAAGTCCAATTGAAGATCTAAAATAATTTTAAAAAGGGGATTAATTTAAAATTAAAAATTAAAAAATGTAAAAAAAAAAAAAACAATTAATATAAAAATCCTTCAAGTTGAAAATTTGGATTCAAAACCATTATTTTCTCTCATTTTCTTCTTCATCAACCTAGGAATCATGACAAAACATCATTAAAATTCCACAAATCAAGAAAAAGCTAGAAGTTTGATCATCTTTTATCTTCTACACATCAACAAGCAAGCCGATGCTTGATCATCTTCTTTTTTTTTCACACCAGTAGACAAACATCTAAAAATCATTTGCTTCATCATCTTCTTTCTTCTTCACACCATATGCATCACCTTCTTTCTCATCATTTCCTTCTTCATCAACCTTACCCTTCTTCATCATCTTCATCATCAAACAACCTCACCCAATCCATCATCTCTATCATCAATCAACCTTACCCAGTTCATCACAACACCACCAAAACAAAACCTTCAAAAAAAAAAAACTAAAAAATCCATCAAAAAATATTAATAATAATAGTTTTTAGTTGGTTGAGGCCCAAAACCAGTGGTCTCCATTGCCACAAACCTAGAACTAGGTCTATAACAATAAAGACTCAAACTGATGGTCTCCACCATTAAAGAACACTTAGGTCTCCAAGTTGCTTGGAGACATAGGTGGTCTCTAATGGTGCAGACCACTAGTTCGTCGGAGACCCAGAACTAGGTCTCCAATAGACATATTTCGGGATGGAGACCCATTTTGGGTCTCCATCATGGAGACTCAAAACCAGTGGTCTCCACTGTTTAGAGACTTATGGTCTTCATGTTTGTGATAGAGACCGAATCTTAGTTTTTGTTTTTCATTTTTAAATATAATATTATTTTATTTATTAATTTATATTTATTTATTAGTTATCAATTTTTTTAATTAACTTTTTTCTCAGTAACAGGCAAGGGCATTGTCATCCTTTTATACTTCTTCAAAGATATTTTCAATATTTATATTAACGTCAAAAGAGATTTTGGATAAATTTCAAAATAAAGATGGCAAAATCAAGATTTAGGTAAATTACGGGTGGTTTTTTTGGGATTATCCCTAAATTAAATTATTCAAAATCATTATTAATTTTAATTTAGTCATCAAGGTTCGAACTCATAACCTTTAGGCCTCATTTGTTTGCTAGGATAGGATTGGGTTTGAATTAAATTTTATCCAAACTTATGTTTGGTGCACTCAAATACCTCTTCACTAAATTATCTCATCTCAATTTTAACCCATTACTTTGGGATAAAACAATCTCATTGAAAACATTGGGTTAAAATAATCCCACCACTCAAATGCTTCTTCACCCACTCACAAGCGGTGACGACGACCGACAAAGAAGACCCAGTGATGAACTGCAGTTGGCAAGAAAAACCCAATGATGATTTGCGACCGATAAGGAAGACAAGCAATGAACTACGACTAGCAAGGGAGAATGAGCAACGATGACTAGCAAGGAAGACCCAATGATAATCTGCGAGGAAGACAATACAAATGTTGGTGGGAAAGGAGAAGGAAAAGGAAAAGAAAAGGATTGACAGTAGGCTGATAAGTGGTGTGACAATAAGAAGGGAAGAAGCAATTGTGGCAACAGTTGTTCGATGGTGTGGCAAGGAGGTTGATGAAAGAGGGAGGATGGATGGTGGTGGTGGAGGAGGAATGGTTTCTGTCGAGTATAATACTCCCATATCTACAAAATTTATGAAAAGTCCCCAAAAAATTACTTCAAAATCCAAGTTTATACCCACTATTTTTAATCCTATTATATATTTCATCAAACATGGAATAGTATTTAAATTAATATAATCTGATCTCATCTAATTCAATCCAATCTAATCCTATATAAATACTCTAATCCTATCTCACACATAAAACGTGGCCCTATAGTTAAATATTTAAATAATTCATAATTTATAATTATCAATCAAATACTAATTTATTTAAATCATCAATATTATTTATATAACATGTGAACATGTCTATGCTACATGTGTAACAAATAATTGGACACTCCAATTAATTCTTCTTATCTTTTGTAGTGAGCATGGACCAGTAAGGGGACCAAATAAGCTTATAACTTTGAACTCCAATAATACCAAAATTATAATTAAAATTCTTTAATTAAATAATTCACTATTATTAACCTTAAGAGTTATTTCTTTAAAAACCTAAGACTGTATTTTCAAAAGTGTAGATGTTTTACATAATTTGAATTTTCAGTGTCTGTTGATTTCATATGGTTTGATTTTCTATATGTAGTTCATAATTAGACCTAAATCATTATGTTATGCCTTTTTAATTATTTATTATATCTTTAAGTACCATGATTCTCTAATGAACAATATATTTATAACAACTTATGAATTTTATCTTTTCATTTACTAATAAGCAAAACATTGAAATCCTGTATTGTTCAAAGCCCAAATCAATACTGAAGGGAATTACTCATCCACTTTTTGTAAGGAGTGGATTTCACTATTGTATAGGATATTCCTAACCACTTATTAAATCGTATCTCTAAAGTATGAAGCTATTGATTGTAAGTATCTAACAATCTAACCTATTAAATCATAAGATATGATTCAACAAATAGGAGTCCATACTACACTCAAGATTAAAATTAATCCATATGTGATCATTTGATCGATAAATATGAATTTCTTTTATTAACGAATATTAATAAGAAATTCATTTTATTGTGATTAAGTCCTATTAATCTTTATTATAAAAGGTGCCTTCATTTTCATCATGTCATCACATGAACCAACCCACATAAGATCATTATATTGAATACAAAATGAATCGTAACTGTAGATTTATCACAAATGAAGTAACTAGATTTGTTTTCTTCCTACCGACGGTCTATTTATTTTGAGGCTACATAAATAATCATGGACATTACTTGATATTTATATGAAGCAAACATTATACAAATACACATAGATTGAAAAAAAAATATATTATTTATTTATTATTTATTTAAACATTTATAAATTACAAGCTCTTAAGGCGAAAATCCTAACACCTATCTATTGCTTCCTAATCTAAAAATCCTCATATTACTTGAAGGAATGCACACAGACTTACAACACCTTCAATCACTATTGTCAAAACAAAATTTCCTGATGTGAATTTCATATACCGATATAGCACCCATAGTCAAATTAGATCACAACCCTAATAAATATTAAAATAAGTTTATAGATATAAAAATAAAAATAAAAAGAATTTTAATTCGTTGATTATGTCAATAAAAGCGAAAGTCATAAATAACTTTGACTCAATGATTAGAATTCAATCAAGAATAAAAATTATAAAAAGATATTGAAGCCACTCACATGAACGAGATGAGAAGGTAGGAGATAAGTCATGCTTGATTGCCACAAAAATCAACTTGATAAGATCACATATTCATAGATAACGAAAGAGAAACAAAACTCTCATTCCATAATCAATAATTATATGCATAATAACATCCCTAAACTAATCTCCTATTTATAGTTAACTAATTCTAACTTTCCCAGAAATATAACTTCTTAAGAAATAAAATCCTAAATTAAAACAAATTATAAATCAACAAAAAGATATATTAGTTAAAATAAAAAATAATATAATTAATCCTAGTTTAAATGAAATACCAATCCTAAATTAATTGAAATCCTTAGTAAAGCCCGATTTGACTTCAAAATTTGCTAGAAAATCACATCTTGCATGAAACCGTTTAAAAAATCCCATTCGGTATGCTACTCTCGAGTGTCAAAAGCCTATCTTGATATTTTGACCATCAATTTTGCGTCTGATATTGAAATTTTGCAATTTTTAGTGTGTTGGAAAGGTAAGACAAAGGGCTACAACTTTCATGTTGAAGACTTTCTCCAATCAGTCTTCATCTATGCTAAAAATTGACCACAATTTATGATTGTTTCAGCTCTACTTTGGATCATTTTGTTGTTTCCTTGGATCCCATCATTTTCTCTCTTCTCAAAACAATTTATCCTCAAATCGTCACCCATATTTATCGTTTTCCGATGAATTGATAGAAACATGAAAAGAATGTTAAAATAAAACCTCACAACACTCCCTCACATGTTTCACTCTTTTTCCTTTTTTTTTTTTTTGGTTGCTATGTCGATGTTATTTGCAGATCAAGATGACTTTCTAGGTGATATTTACGAATTGAATTCAAGCAAGAGTCACTCAAGATTCAATCAAGAACCCTAAAAACCCTAGAATATAAGGCCAAGAAACAATCAAGAGAAATTTATGTGCGACAAAAACAAGAACCTAGATGATATATGACTATGCCCTATAGAAATTAATGGTGTTGTGGATTCAATAAAGAAATATGATGAATCAAGATGATGAATATGCAGAAAAGGAAAAAAATAAATTAGATAGTCAAACCTGAATTAATATCCAAAGCTTTGATACCAACCTTATATGCTGATATGGCACCCATAGTCAAATTAGATTACAACCCCCAAAAAAAATTAAAATAGGTTTATAAAAAATAATAATAATAACAAATGACCTATTGATTATATATCAATCAAGAACTAAAGTTATAAAAAAAACTTCAACTCAATGATTAGAACTCAATTAAGAACAAAATTATAAAGGATAAAATCATTGTAGTCCGTAGGTTTTGGGAAATAATCAAATTTTTAACTATATTTTGAAAAAAATTCAAATTATTCCTAACTTTTCAAAAAGTGTCAAATTTGTCTTTTCTATCAATCAACTAATGATTAAACCTAACGAAAAACATGAAAAGACTAATTTAACCTGACCATATATGAAAAAGAAATTAACAACTAAAATCTAATCATATATGCATAAGAAATTTACAACTAAAACCTACCATTTATGCATTGAGTCTAAGGGTAAACGAGTCTTTTCACATTTTCTGTTAGGTTTGACCATTAGTTGACTGACGTGAATGACTAATTTAACACTTTTTTGAAAAGTTAAAATCCATCTGGTTATTTTTCGAAACATAGTTAAACATTTGACTCCTTCTCCAAGACTCAGTGACTAAAATGATTTTTACCCTATTACAAAAGAAGGATATTGATGTCATTCTCAAGAATAGAATGAAAATGTGGGAGATAAGTCATGTTTGATTGCCACAAGATTTAACTTGATAAGATCACATGTTCATAGAGAATAAAAGAGAAACAAAACTCTCATTTCATAATAAATAATCAGCTACATAACAACAACCCTAAACTAATCTCTTATTTATAGTTAACTAATTCTAACTTTCTCAAGGAACATAACTTCCTTAGAAAATAAAATCCTAAATTAAAATAAATTCTAAATTAACAAAAAGGCATATTAGTTAAAATATAAAATAATAAAACTAATCCTAATTTAAATGAAATACTAATTCTAAATTAATTGAAATCTTAAATCAAGCCCAATTTGACTTAAGAATTTGCCAAAAAATCATAACTCGCATGAACCTACATAAAAAACCCAACGCGATACACTACTTTTGGATGTTAGGAAGCTATCTTGATATTTTGACCATAACTTTCACAACTGATGTCAAAATTGCACAATTTTTAGTGCATTGGAAAGGTAAGATGAAGGGCTACAACTTTTATGTTGAAGACTTTCTCCAAATCAATCTTCATCCAAACTAAAAACTAACCACAAACTACAATTGTTTTAGCTTTGTTTTAGACTATTTTGTTGTTTCCTTGGATCGCATCACTTCCACTACACCAAAAGAGATTTGTAGATTGATGCAACCTTTATCCTTTAATACTAAGATCGAAAATCCTTCCACTGTTCCAAAGGACACATAAAGATTACTATTGTCCCAACCCATTACCACTTGGACAAAAAATCTTCTCACTGCTCCAAAAGACGCACATAGACTAATGCAATCATCACCCATTATTGCTTGGCCAATTTCTCTCACTGGTTTAAAAGATAAGAAGAGATTCTTATCATTTCCATTCGTTGTTGCCTCGTCATACGTAATCCTATTGCTCAATGGAATGTGCATATACTAACTCTAACTTCAACCACTACTACCTAGTCGAAAACTCCTCTCCCACTACACCAAAGGATGCACACAAAGTAATGCCACTCCTACTATTATACTTTTACTCTCCATTTAATATCAATTTTAAGTTTTTTTTTTTTTTTTATTTTTTTTAAGGTTGGCAAAAGCCTAGAGATCAGTAAAGACTAAACGAGATTTGACTCTGAAACACAACTTGAAGAGCAACTCCCATACAAAAGGGAGCATCCCCTACATAGGTGGGAAGAAGGCCATACACAAAGTGGAAAGGAAACCCGCACAATTTATTAGTGGGAAGGAAGGGGGGAGGGGGGGGGAAGGGTAGGGGGGAAGGGGTGTTTCACATAGTATAGAACTTATGCTCTCTAATGTGAGGGGCAGTGCTCTAAGCCATCATGGCAACTACCTAGTACAAAAATTAATTAATTAATTAAAAAATTTATTACCTTTAACATAGATAATTGCAAAAACATCAGCTAACCTTGACCTAATTACAGGTATGTATGAGCTTTTGCCACAATTACAAACTCAACCTCAAATTTCATAAGCGTTGCAACCACACCCCCTACCATTAATTAACTAATAGTTGACTGAAAAATGAGGGATAATTTGGTCTTTTGCTATTATAATAAGTAAAGAAATAATTAAAATATTAAAATAAATTTAGAAAGTAAAATTGAAAAAAAGTTATAGATCTTCATCGTTTATCTCTAAGATGAATGATAGAGTTAAAATCCTAAAATATAAAAATAATTAATATTAATAAATAATATCTAAAAAACAAATAATAAAAAACAACTATATTTGAGAAAAAAAAAAAAAAAGTAGACCAGAGGTCTGGCTCTCTCATTGAAGGAGGTTTCCATTAATGGAGATCGTTAATAATCCGTGGAAGATCTTCGATGGATTTTTTTTTTTTTTTTGAATTTTTTCTTTTGTTTTATTTGTGTTAACATGTGTTTTTTTTTTTTGGGGGGGGGGGGGGGGGGGGTGTTGACGAAGTTATGTATAATGTTAAAATGACGAAGAAAAAGCGGATAAGAGTGAAGAAAAATTGATGAAATGATGAGATGGAGATGACATGAAGAATGATGGATGGAGATTGAAGATGATCGAATGTTTTTTTTTTTTTTTTAAAAAAAAAGAATTATTATCTTTTTCTTTTTTAGTTTTATTTTATTTTTTATATTTTGTTATTAATTAGGGTATTTCACTCTTTTTATATGTTTCCCTAATGGGCAATGGATTCTAATTGATGGTAAAGGGTGTAGTTGCAATACCTGTGAAACCTAAAGTGGAGTTTTTGTAATTATGATCAAAACTCAACATGCTTGTAATTAGGTCAAAGGCTAGGGGCCGTTTTTGCAATTATCTCTTTTTATTATTATTATAAAAGATTTTTTTTTTTTTTTTCAGCCTTGGGCAGCCATTAATTAAATAAAAGTGAAGTTAGCCATACAAAAGTAAAAGATCCAAAACTAATGTTACAATGTATGTACCGTGGTGAAATGGTCAATCCAGTGGATATGTAATATTTGAAATAAAATTACTTATTTATCCTAGAAACTTGTACCATTCACTACAAAAATTTTCGATAAACTTTATGCAATCATACAAAAAATTATTTTAAGATTTTATTAAAATATTTTAATGCCAATAATACTAATATTTCTTTACATTTTTTTTTTTAAATATTTGAATAATCAAGTATAAGCATTATCTTGCCCATTAACCCCAAACTCAATGGAAAACAACAAAAAGGAACAACCAAGTGTTGTGTTGTCTATGCATACCATATTTAAATTTTAGGTTATGTTTGTTGCACAAGGTTAGGACTAGAATTGGATTACCTTTTGGTCCAAACCCATGTTTGGTGCTTCCACTCACCCTTCACTCATTTAATCCATCACTAATTTATCCCCATTGGTTTTGGATAAAACCAACTCATTGATCATATGGGTTAAAATAATCCCAATTGCTAGCCCCTTCTTCGACGTCTCACCTCCGCCTTCATCGTCGCCAACTCTGCTCACTTCTTCACCTTCCTCTCCCTCTCCCTCCACACGCCAATATTGGTCCTTCTCCCTCGCCTCTCTCTCCTTCTAGTTCCTCTCTGTTGTGGTTTCTATGCTCGCCAATCTTCTTCTTTGTCTTTATCTGAATTGTGGTTTCTACGCTTGCCTATCTTCATCTTCGTTTTCATCTTTGTCTCCATCAATGGTTTCTTTAGTTTCTTTGACATTGTTGATCTTCTTCGATATCTTCTTTGACGTTGTAGATCACTAATGTAGGAAGGCTATGGTGGAGGAGGTAAGCGATGATGGTGGTGGTGAAGCCAAGTTTGACCGGCCGTGGTCTGCAAAATTTGTGTAAAAGCACTTGAAAAATTACTTTAAAATCCAACTTTATACCCACTATTTTTAATCATATCCTATGTTTCATCAAACATAGAATAACATCAAATCTCATTCATCTCATCTAATCCAACACCATCCCACAAAAATTATTCAATCTTATCTCGTGCACCAAACAAAACTTTAATGACATCCAACTTCTCATGTCACAAGTTCAAGTTCCATAGTGTTCAAAAAAAAAAAAAAATAATAAAATAATAAAAAAAAAAAAGTTCTGAACTCCACCGTACAAGACTTACTTCTTACATCATCTATTAGCATCACATGATCAATACAGTAGCAACAAATTACCTACCTTGTCTTTTGGATAAAATATTTGCATAAAATTTTGCTCTAACATTATTACACATAACAAAACCTAACGAATGATTTGGTCTTTTTATCTGATCTGAGGTTCACTGCAACCACCTAGCTGCCCGTTAATCAAACTTCTTAGCAATGATGGCGGTGCCACCGCATTCACCAAATCGGTCCGGGGCGAAAAAGAGAAATAGAACAATTTTAAGCAACAAGTCTGCATAAGTAAATAATTGATAATCTTGTAAGAGAATACCTTTTTTTTTCCTTTTTCTGTTATTATTTGATAAGTGAATCCATATAGGCTAATAACATTACAAATAACAGTTAATGCTTGTGCAATAAGGATGAAAACTATATGAGTACATTACATTCCGCAACTCCTGAAAGGGGAAGCATCTCATTTGGCTTAAAGTTGGGTTTCTCTGAGTTGAGGATGCTTCAAACCGCAGATTAAACTGTAGTTACACCCAGCGCGATCAGCCAATATTCCTATCAAATGAATTAGTAAAAAGACAAATAAGTCATCAAGCAGAACAGCTTTACAATTAAGAATTTAGCACAAAAATGGCATCCAGCTGAATTGAAAAGAGGAGCATCTTGCCTACCCTAACATAGGAGTTTTTTAAATACAATCCATACACTTAAGTTGGTAACATTTAAGCACTTTCTAATCAGGAAATTCATAGTTGAGTTGCTCCTTGGCGGACAAGTGGGTCAGAAAGTAGAATAATGAAATTATTCTGGATGCACAAGGAACACTGTTTCAAGTTTATTATGCATTCATTTTTCATCCAGAAACCTAGAACTCCCTGGAAAGAATGAGGAATGACGTCTAATGAAATGCCAGCTACTTACTGGTCTAATCACTCACTAACTTCTTGTTGAGTCTCCTCGAGAACTTTAAGACTCTTTAAGTTCACCTTCCTCCAACAAATAAGAAGATACATGCATAAATTAAAATATAGGAAGAAGATAGTTAATGGTAATCTATGAAGCAATCCTGTTGGAAGATTTGTACAGCTACAGTTTAGGAAGCAGAATATTTTCTTTGTAAATATTTCCTATTTAGATTAGTTGACCCATTGATTGAGGAAAATTAGTGGTTGATTAATTGACCAATTGATTAGCAGCTAATTAGGAGGGATTGGTAGTTTCCATTTTTGTACTATGGTGTTCAGTTAAATACCCTAATCACTCTCAATTGTAATCATTTTCTTCTCTCAATAAAGTTTTTTTTTTCCACAAATTCAACTACTTCTGGAATTATTTTAAAGTGATTACTGGCTGCAGTAAAGATTTAATGCATTTTTAAGTGAAGTTTACAGCCCAAACATCCAAAGAATCCCCAATTAACACTACCCAAACCATACTGCCGTTCATCCAGAAATCAACTTGTAGCACCCAAATTAACTAATCTAATCAGAAAGAAATATCATCGGGAACTTCCTCTTGGAGAATTGGGTAGATTCAATTGGGAGAAGTTAGACCAATTACATCTCACATTTAGGCGAGATAGTTTGTAAATACTTGTTCATCTCATACTTATCTGTAATAGTTGATCATAGTGTTCTCATTTGGATTGATGCCTTCCCTGTTATGTATCTTTTCCTATAATATCTACGTTATACATTTGTATCCTATACTAAGAAGAGTAAGAACACACCTTTTTTTCTACACTTCCAAAATTTCACAACGTACATCAATGGCATAATTGTAACTAACATAAAAAGTGTATTCAGGCTCCTGTTGTCAAGATGAGAAAAAGAAAAAAGAGGCTTCCATACTTGTAAGAGTTTCAAGTAAACAATAAAATATATAGTTTGCACATACACACCTGAGTGTTGTTATTTTTGGTTTGATGATACATTAGTCATTTCAAGCTTACTGCCACTAGGAAATGTTCTCATGACCTGTACCAGACTGCTGCACCTTGCTATTTGAGGCATCTGATTTCACTCTCCTGTAAAAGAGAACATATGCAGCAGCTGACTTTACATCTTCTTCATTTATGGGGGATATATGACTGTCATCAAAGTTGTACCACCTGTTCTCATCCAGAAGCTGCAAATCGTAGAAATGATGTACATAAGGGTGATTTATATATATACACACTAAGGTAGGATGGCCATTAGAAACTTCAAGTCAATTGGTAAAACAAACCATATCTACTAGCTGAAGCTAGAAACATTAATGGTCATCTGCTATTGACTTCCAAGAGTAGTTATCACTATAAGCACAGAGACCCAACAAGAATGATCAGTAAATGTTGACTCTAAATTATTCAGTGTCAAGCAAAATTCCAACCGTTAAATAATAACAAATGACATAGGTCATGCTTCCTGTGACCATGCACCAATGACACACAACTAAAGATTTTTCTTATTCAAGGAAAGATATCAAGATTTCAACTTACCTTGATATGTGCAGTGTAGTGCCCACTACCCATGCCACCGTAATGGTTGGTTAAGGCATAGAGTTCATAGAGTTGATGTTGGGAGCTGTCTTTGTTGGCTACATAATTTGTCAAGTCAAAGTCATGAATGGGAAAGTTCACAAATGTTTCCAGTTTATGCTTCATTGATCTGCTGTATGAGAACCTCTTCAGATGAATGACTAAAACCTCAGGGAGCCTCCATAGATCAAGCTTTTTACTTGCTTGCCTCCTCTCGTTACATTTTGGACAGTACCTTCATAAGACAAACACATTAATAATCCAAGTTCCTGTTTAAATGCAACCTGTTCCATTTTCTCGATACATGTGAACACCACATGATTCTTAAAGAAGGTCAAGCACAGCCAGGATTGCGTGTGATCACATATCTCAATTAGACTATAGAACAGTTAAAGTAAGAAGTAAAAAGTTTAACATTCACTTATCATTCAGATTATCCATGAAAAGAATTGAGGATCAGCAAAAATGTGTAAGGTGAAGATAAACTCATACAACACAAACTTCTTAAGCAGCAGCAAGTGAACTGCACATTATTTAAATGAAGCAGGAAAAAATTTAGTTTGCAAATTTGTATGGTGCTTGCAATCTAACCTTCGATAAAATAGTAGACAACTGCTGTCCCCATAGTTTGGAACACAAGAAATTCAATCTGAATCATCATGATGCAGAGTAGACAAATTTATCTACATGTCCAATATGTACAAGAATGTACATGCAAGCAAAGACAGTGGGAGAGAAAATACACTAACCACATATCTTCAGGCACTAGAGGCTCTTCTCGCAAAAATGCTTCCAGACAGGTATACAAGGAGAGAGGTTCAGAACGAGCTTTCTTGGTCACAGGCCCATTTTTGAACACTTCTGGCAAGTTCTCCAGGCAATCGGTATCATAAGTCTCCAAAAGTTTCTGTGACCAATCAACATATACTACTATGGACGTGGATGATGAAGAAATTTTAATAGATTTCTCCTCTCCCACAGAAAGATCAATGCATGCACCACTTTCATCAACCAATTGAAGAGGTAATTTTGGTGATGACCCTGCTTTAGAGTTAGTAACTTCCTTATTTACTGTTTTAGAATAAGTGTCAGTACATGTTTCACTTGAAGCAATGGCACAAGATGGGTCTACTGCTGCCACCAAGGTGCCAGGACTCTCTCCTTTTAGCAAAGGAGAAAGCATAGTTTGAGTTATTTTCTGTATATTGCCTCTTGTAATTGCATCATCACGTGAGACTACAGACACAAGAGGTGTTGCATAAGGTTTCCATCTTGAAGCAGTTTGAGCATGGCCAGTTTCCCTAAGTAGGATTCAGAAAACACAAAAAGGAATTAGAATCAACCTGAGGCAAGATTTTACAACAGCACCAAATCATATCTACTTAGCATTGACATTTTAATTGTTCTAGTATATCATCCAATATGAACTGACAACCAGAGAAACAAAAGAAAACATTCATTTCACTTCTAATTCTGAAGCTTGCTTATAAGAACAGTAAAACAATCCGCTAAAAAATGAGTTGGTGAAATTGCTAGCTGAAGCACAATTTTTAGGCTGCACTGACTGCAAAAGCAGCCAACTTTATAGTGCCTCTAATAATTGTCATGTACAATTCTAGGAAAATAGACATACTTTTCTTGCCGTCGGTGTATCAACTGGAGAAATAGTGCATTCTTCCCTGACTTTGGAATCTTGTAAGCAGCAAGGTGATCATCATCTTTGATTGTGGATAATGGTATCAAAGGGTCTTCTAAAAACCTATGAATCAAATGGTTTTGTACCTACAGACAATGTTGAAATAACTTAATCCAGTAAAACAGTGTGTTCTTATGAACATAAGAGTCAAACTTTTTAACACTACAAACCTCTGCAAGTTTAAGTTCCTCATTTTGCTTTAAGGAACATGAATTGATAAGTGCTTGAATCAAGTCTCTGCACCGTCCCTGTTTTGGAACAGTAACAGTGCAAGTAGACGGCAGTGCACTTCCATCAGAAGTGAAAACTGCTATTGTCATAGCACGAGTGACGGTAGCTTGAAGTGGCAAGGAGAGATACATGAAAGGATCAAATGTGACTGACACTTTATTACATACAGGACAAACCAAAGTTGACTTGTATTGGCCCTGTCAGATAGGAATTTCAGATTAATGAAAACAAAAAATGAGCTAAGAAATAACATCAATTATGGTAGGCAGGTATACCAATTGCTACAACAATTAAAAGCAAAAATAATGGAACAGCAACAATACCAATCAGTTATAACATTTCATTTGAGAAACTTTTGAGAGAATTCTGCTGAAGATACTAAACCAGATTCTAATATTACAAGAAGGGACAATACAGTAAACTTAAGATTCACAGTGCACTTTTTCATTAAATTGGTACAGAAATATTATAAAAGGATCAAGGTTATGTATCTGATCTTAGTGGCAATTTGATAATGTCACTAATATAAAAACTCGAAAAAATAATATAAAAGAATACATCACCAAGTACGAAATTCAGCAGGAAGAAAAAAGAGTCTATCCCTCAGAACAATATCCCTATAGGCATAAAGATCAGTGTGATTCCCGTCTGTTCTCTATGCATCAAATTTAATCAATATTCACAAGCATAGTCAATTGCAAAGGCAGTCTTGTCTTCATGACTTTCAAAAATTTGAGAATTACAGAAAAATAATAAAAAATAGACAATACTAATGGTAAAGTATGTTATTCACAGAAACTCATTGACAAATAGTCAATTTTACATGAAGAATTATGATTTGTAGGAAACTTGTAATGGAACTATGTAAGACATTTGAAGACATGACACCTGTATCTATTTGGATTCGTGAGCACAAATATACTTTTATTTGTCTTAACAGCGGTACTTGAATAGTTATTCAAGAACCTACAATTCTTTCACAAACTAACACTACACCATAGTTTAGAAGATCTGCTTGATATTCATAAGAGCACAAACATGTATACATACCTAGGTTTAGAGTTGTGTCCAACACCCCAAGTAGACATTGAACATGACACTTCTAGATGACTACAGATCAGAGATGGAATAATTTGACTATGCAACCACTCCTTTGAAATTTCTAGATGCAAAATTGTTAGGAACAATATTATGAGTTTCTAGAAAATTTGTAGTGACTTTTGGATGTTGTTAACACCTCTAATTTTCAATTTGTGAATTATAATGATGCCAGACAACTTCAGCAAAGGTTAGGGGATATGGGAACTTAATACAGGTGACAATATTTAAATTCATTTGAATAATCCCATGGAGATGTTTAGTGGAATTTCAGGCTTCATGAAGCTTAAATGTAACAAATACAATATATGAAAAAGTCAACAAAATCATGTCCCAGTTACTCTAGAATAAGAAATTCAAACATGAGGATATATTGCTTCATAACTACTATGCACAACACCATAATCATGAAAATGTCATAGAAGACAAGAGTTAAATGTTTGGTTTTCCAGCAGCAATTAATGATTTCTATTCTCTAATGAAACAAGTACGATATTCTCAACCCTGTAATATTAAAAGATCATCAAAATAATACTCACTTGGCAGACATCAACAATTATAGAATCATTGCGTGCAATGTGATTCGCCCAATACTCATCGGCAACTACTTCATCTGGTCGGCCATCTGCATCTCTAGACTTTACATAGGGTTTGTCTTTGACACGGTTGAGATCTTCATGAAGGCCATCCAAAAGAAATGCTAGAAGTTCCTGAAATAATCTATGTTATTTAAGTGACACACTGAATGGAATATAAGGAAACAATAAAAGTATAGTCAACCTGAGAATCATGCTGATTGTATCCACTAAATTGAGGCGCAAAGCGAGCAAGCTTTGATTTAAAAGGTCGCGGAGCAACTGGTGTACGTCCTGGGGCCCATAGCCTCCGCAGTAACTCACCAAATGCTACAGCTAATTCACCCTTATAAAGAGGACTATAATCAGTAGAACAATAACATCATCATACTCATGTAAGTTTATTAAGAATGAAAGCATGGAATTTCTTTCAACAAACAGATTTCAACAACGAAAATATGCATGCTTATCATAAAACCATCCAAGCCACATCAATATATCAAGGTTCTCTTAGAAGATCTGTTTACTTACTGATGCATCTACTTCAGTGCTACAAATATGTTTTAACTACCAAAATCTAGTTAACACATAGCTTTAGGGGGCCAACAATTCATATTTTAACATACACAATAACTACTCGGGTTATTATGGTCTCAGATACTTACAACCATGCCCAACGGGTTTTGCCAATTTATCTCACGACTATAATCTTCCCGGAAATATCTAGCAAACTCTGGTGTATGAACAAGGCACTGTATGGCACTATTCATGAAACAAGTATTCCCTAGATTCACCAACCCAGTCAGACCAACAGTAGCTCCTCTAGTGCTAACGCCAGTGACCCCATATGTAGTGTCCGACTCCCTAGCCGATGACAAGTTAGAACTTTGTGGTATCTCTGTAACCTGGCTTCTGGAAGCACCTTTGCTGGCAGACCAACCTCCTGCAATCGATAAGCTTGACTTAGAAGGCTCTACAAGAACAGAAGTAGCTTTCTTCTCAGCAAACCCATTGTCCTGACTAGAACTCATTGAACGAACTAATGCAGTACCATTGACATTGTTAAGGACCTCCACCAGAATCTGTGTAAATGATTAAAGAGGAAGAGAAAAGGTATGTTAGGACCTAAAAACATATCAGGTGACAAACACAGAAGCTAAAAGAACATGCAAAATCTAGCTATAGGACTGGACAGTATATTTGTTACTGTGTAGAAGCTATCCACTGCATATTTACGTTTCCACAGTGATCATCATTCTATTTTTTACCCTACCTCTTGTGCACATATAAGTGAGACTTTGCACATGGATTACTTTCACACTAAACTTAAGCACATGGTAGGTGGAATGTTGTGCAGAAAGGACAACCACACAAGTGTGTCGTCCAGCAGAAGACACTTAATAAAACCACAACGCAAAAGAAGAAACTATAAACAGTGTCCTCTTCACATGGCGAACAAAACATTAAACAACTTGATACACATTCTGTTACTAATGTAAAGCTTCTAAGGTGCTGAAGACTTACTAAATCAGTGACCTTGTAAATACCAGACCAAAGTATGTAAAGACGCTAGTCTCTTCGAAAGTTCATATTTCTAAAACAAGATGGTATTTCTGAAAACTCGTAAAACAAGCACTCCCGAAACAAGCTTTAGTTTACTTGACATAACTCCTGAATATTACTCAACTAGTAAGCACATGGAAGTGTGTTAAACACTAAAAGTCTAAAACCTAATTAGAGATACTTCACAGCATGCTTTACAACAAGGAACTAATTATTCATAAGCTGACACAAAAGCAGTACAGAACAAAGAAACCCACATCCTGATCCATCTGTATGTTGGCATCATCAAGTGTTTTATCCATGTCATTCATCAAAGCATGTTTTCGTTGGCCATAGTAATCCCAAATGCGCACCTGCAAATAGGGAAAAATACGATTACTAATAAACTAGCAACAGAGGATCTCAAATTAAACAAAATCATGGAAATTAAAGAATAGGCGTCTACTTGTTCCAAGTTGAGATCAAAAATGTCACACGCTCTTCGATGAAGCTCTCCAATAGTTTCCTTCTTGCTAATTCTTATGGAGGACCGGTCACCTTTCGGCATCATAAGCAGTTGAAGGCGCAGAGGATACACCTCTACGGCCAACTCTGTCTGAGAAAGCCCCGAACTGATTACTTTTCTGGCCAATGTTGGACCGCCTCCATACCTAATAAACACAATAAAGAGCATCATAATTAAATACGTTTTTCAATCTACCCTTAACATTTCCTGCAATAACAAGAACTCACCACGAGTACAAGCGGTTCCAAACCTCTTGCGGAAGCAAGACGTAATCGCGTCCCTCCAGTAGAGTGTCGTGAATTTCGGGGCTTGAACGAGAGCCGTCCACATCATAGATTAAATCCGAATTGTCAATACCAGTAGGCCTGTTCAGTTTAGTGGAACTAGCGGAATTGGCGTGTTCTAAGTTAGAGGGAGCATCGTTGAAACTATTAGGTTGATCTTGGTTCACGTAATCGATCCAATGTTGCCACCATCTGTCACAGCAAAACCAATCAGAGAAGATTTAAGAGAAATTCTACTTCAACTACGGGTAAAAAAGGAAATGAACAGAGCGAGAGAGAGAGAGGCCTTTGAGTGATGAGATAAAAGGTGTCGCCTTCTTTGCTGTTAGCTTCGGCGGAAATCGCAATGTCTCTTATCAAAACCCTCTCTTCCTCCGGCGACAGCTGCCCGCTTCGTCCTCCTCCTCCGCCGCCGCCGCCGCCAACGAAGGTGGTCACTTCTGTCATCTTTGTCGCCGTCGCCGATCTAAATTGGACGGTAAGATTTTGGAGGGTTTGAGGTTTTGAATTATGTGTTCCCTGTGAATTTTCTCGGCAAGAAATGGAGTGGTGTGAGAACAGAAAATGTGGATTAATTAAAGGGATATTACGAAGAAAACCCCTGAAAAGTAAAATAATGGGGAACGCCCTCAATTTTTTTTATTAGATGAATCGATCCCACCGGTTAAAAAAATCTTGACGTTAAATTTCAGATGGTAATTAGAAGAATAATTTTATTTATTTTAATTTAAGAAAAAAAAATAAAACTAAAAAATAAAAAATAAATCTAAAAATAAAAGATGCGTTCTTCTTCATCTTCATCTTCAAACAAAAAGAAAATTAAAAAAGAAAAAGAAAAAAATCTAGATTGAACAAAATTAAAAAAAAAATCAAAATTAAAGAAAAAGTTTAAGTCAAATCAAAACAAAATGCAATTTAAAAATAAAAAATCAAACTTTGAAAACTTGGGTTTAACCCAAATTTTTAATAAACAGTAAACCAAAACAATGAACATCAACCAAAAAAAAATTAACATATTCTTGAGTCAAAACAATCAATCAAAAATTCATCTTGAACCAAAACATCAAAAGAATCCAAGCAACCCTAGATCAAAACCAACAACAGAAATACCAAAACAATTAATCAAAAAACATTAAAATCTAATCAATCGAAAACAATCCAAAAAAACCTATTATCAATTGAACCTAATCGAACCTAGAACTAGGTTTGAAAAAAAGAACAAAAGAAGGAAGAAAAAAAAAAGAAAAAGAAGTGAAGAAGAAGAAGAAGAAGAAGAAGAAGAAGAGAGAGTAAGAGGAGAAAGAGATGATGACTAGTTTGAAGAAGAAGAAGAGAAGAAGCAAAAGAAGAAGAAGAAGAAAAAGAAAAAAGAAGAAAAAAGAAAAGAAGAAGAAGAGAAGGAGGTGAGGGGAGGGGAGGAGGGGGAGGTGGGGTAGAGATAAAGAGAAAGAAACGATGACTGGTTTGAGAAGAAGAAAAAGAAGAAGAAGAGAGTGGAGAGAAATGGTTCTCGGTTGGTTTTTATGTTAATTAAGGGTTTTTTTTTAATTTGTGTTATTTTTTATGTAATATTATCATTAATTAATAATTTAAAGGGTATTTTAGTTATTACATAAGTTTGAATGGTATAAGAGGAATTTTATAGGATTTTAATAAAAGTATTTTTATCATTTCACGATTTTGGAAGGAAAATGTTAACATTTTGGATTGAAAGTTAACAATAGTGAGTGATTCATCTAATAAAAAAACTGAGGGTAGTTCCCGATTATTTTATTTTCCAGAGCGGGTTTTTATAATATCCTTTAATTAAAATAATAGAGTTTCTTAACTTTTTTATTATAATTTTTTGGAAAATTTTCATTTGGATCCCTAAAATTTCAAGAAATACTTGTTCATCTACTATTGACGAAATAAGGTGTGTGGTCCTTTAAGTTTCAAAAAATATATCAATTTAGTTCATTTGACCAATTTAACAATACTCAGACATTACAAAATGGCAAAAATGTCAAAAACATTACTTTGATAACTTAGCAAATACTCTTGTATTTAACACTCATCCTTTCATAATAAAGAGAAATTTACTAGCATAAAAGTTTGTAAAATGCATCATTTGTGCTAAGGGATTTGCAATTTGAAACTTTTTTAATGACTTTAATGAAATCTAAGATATGTAATTAATGCATATAAAAAAATAGGAATAATGTTAAATATTTCGTTTGAATATCACAACCTGGATCCTAATATATGATATTGCAGTGGATATAAAAAATTATTTACCTCACTTGTCACATGTAAAGTGAGTCTAATTATTATATAGTAGATTAGGACTTGAGATCAATTGTTTAAGGATCTGTACCATTTCAAATAGGTCATATGTGACTTTATAGTACAACGGGGCTTCCAAATCAAGAGGATAAAAAGTGAAAAAGATTGATACACTACAAGTTGTGCATTTGAAGGTTGTGAATGGTAAATACATGCCACTCTCATCGATGATCAAACGTATTTACCTTGAAATCACTTAAATTGAGGCAAAGCTAGCAGAACATTAGTAAGAATCTGTCGACGTTCGGAAACAGTCGACTCAGAGATTCAATGGCCCAGACTGCAAACGTGGTAATAAATGGTATTAATTAGAGTAAATTTGTAGTAAATGAGTTTTAAGGTTGGTAGACTCTAATGAAGGTGAAGGAATATTAGTCGTGGTTGTTGGATGGTAGTAATGGAATAACTAATAAAAAAGGGAGAGGGAAGAACGAATGCTAACACAAGGATTTTTACATTATTCGGCGACTACGCCTATATCTACGGGCCATTCTGAGTTAATTCCAGCAAAATGACGATATACTAGTGAGCTTAAGTCGTTAATATAGTAAAAATCTCCCCTATTTATAGAGGGGGGAGAGATACAAATGAGTGTTATACATGTTACACATGATGATTATTTCAACTAATCCTGACATAAACCATACTGCATTTATTATAAAAATAATGATTATTTTTTTCATGCACATATCTGCTTTTAATGCACCAGGAGAGGTTTTCTCTGCATTAAATGTTTGGCCGTCGTATTGAATGCTTCCAAGAGACTGCATGGGTGGTACCGACGTAAAATCAGGGGATTTGGTAAATCCAATGACTTACTATATAAGACATCCTCTGGAGCGAGCTCCCGATCTGGTGGACTGCTCGGGGCGGAAGGATGTTGGAATGGGCTGGAGACATGCTCGACCTGTTTCTGTATCATGCGAGCTCCAGAGCTCACGAGCTCGCTACAGCAACCTGAAAGTTGAACCTTCTGGGCTTTTATTCCTGTTCATACCTTATTGGGCTTTTATCAGTCCATTTGTTCAAACCGAGAAAACGGGCATAACACAAGCCCTCCAACTCTTAGTGCGGTCTGCGGACTGGGAGCTGATTCAAAATGTATTTGGCGCCCGTTTGCGAGCTCTCGAGGCGTCATTTCACTTTTTGATTTGTAACCGTTGACACATGACGATCATGCAGACATTTGAAACTGCTAACACGTCTTGGGTCGTGCGCATTAAATGCACACGTCTTGTAACTGACGTTGCATGATGGTAAAGGACCGAGTTCTACGCCGAGCCGTCAGATTTATGGCAGTTATTCCTTTTGCTGGATCGGATGGTCAAGGGAAACAAGCCTAAGCCCATTTAAATCAAATGTCATTGTCGTCTCCCATTTTTGCTTCTTCAAAATGAAACACAGACATTCTCCTTCATCACCTTCTTCTCAGCTTCTTCTGTACCTTTTCAACAGCTCCCTTCAAGCTTATCATCTCAGAGTCCAAATTTCACCTCTAGCATACACAGTAAGTTCTCTGACTTCGCTCTTCGTATTTTGATGGTTTTTTTATCCTTGGCGTGCATTTTTTATTTTCTGGTTTTGAACTTGAACTTCATGTGCTTGCATCACATTTAGGAATTGTCCTGCTTGTTGTTTTACACCTTGTGTTTGCTTGCTTGGGACAACTTTAGGGTCTATCGGAAAGGTCCTGCTATTGGTGAACTACGACGTTTGCTTCTGAAGTTTCCATATTTGATGTCATACATTGTGTGTGTCATTTGTGATTTTCTGATTTGTTTGAAACCCTTGTTAATTGCTGACATAGCTTAGACAGATTGAATTTTGAACGACTTGCTCCTGCACTATTTGATAAAGTTCCTATAGACATAGAGTTAGAAACTTCAATATTAAATAGCTTTTTTACTTGATAGGTCTGTGTTCTGGGCCTCATTGTTGGTGTGCAATGCATGACCAGATGCATAGGGCTGTAGACTTGGGAATTCCTTAGCTCGCTGGGACCAAGGTGTTTTCAGTGTTTTGACTTCGTTCTCTTCTGTTCTGTAGATGTCAGGTCGTTCTCGTAAGGACCATCAGGTTGGTGATGAGGCTTTTGCTTCTGACGAGTAAGTGGAGCAGCAGGTCGGTACTCCACAGGGCGCGACCTCCCGAAGGGGAGAGACCATGAGAGAGCCTGAGAAGCGAGCTGGGCCATCGGTTTCTCGACTTGTAGATGAAGGGAGAGCAGCTCGAGGGCCCTTCTACCATACAGCTTCCAGTCTGGATCTCCCGATGCTGCAGAACTTAGCTCGGGTTTATGCTTTCCCGCTAGGTTGTCGAGCTAACATGCCACAAGGAAGCGATCGTGTAGCCTTCCCACATGAGGGTTTTATTACAATAAGCTCCAAGCACATGGAGTATAAGTTCAAGTTCCCTATCCATAACTACCTGATCGACTTGCTGAACGATCTTAAGCTGGCGTCATTCCAGCTGACACCTAACTCGTATGCCCAGCTAACTTCCTTGGCCGCTATTTTTATCAAGAACGGGTTTGGTCCTCCTACACCTCGCATCATTTGCTACTTGTACAGCTTCAAGGGGACTCATGGACGCCAGGCTGATCAAAAGGATGGGATGTACTACATTTCAGCCCGTGTTTCCCTTTACAGGCAGTACCTACCCAAGAGCAGTATCAAGTCCAATGTGGGAGACTACAAGTCCCACTGGATTTATGTTACTTGCTTTTCTTTGTACAATTTAAAAAATCGATCTTTTGTCTTACTTCCAGGTGCGTATAAGTTTAGCTCGTTCTCCCCCCCCCCCTCCCCCCCCCCCTTTTTTTTTGACTTTTTCATGCTTGTCTTACAGATATTTCTGCCAGCAAGGTGAGTCCTACTGACGAAGAGACTGCGACTTTGGATGCCTTCGCAGCAGCTAAGAGAGATAGCGACGACTCGTTCCCTTCGAGCTCCGAGCTACAAGCTTGTGGTCTAGCCCCTGCATTTGATCGCGCGCCCCTCGACATACACAGCGATCTCGGGGTTCGCGGTCAGAGTAATGAAGTTCGCTCAGTATTTGCATTTCCTCCATCCTTTGAGCCTGAGCCCTCTCCAACTCCTGAGCCCGAACTTCTTCCTGTTCCTGAGCCCGAGCTCCTCTAGGAGGCGTCTCAAGCCCGTCTACGAGTACTTCTTTCGACGAGTTGGACAGCTGATCTTGGATGTCCCTCCAGTTCGTGTTGTACCTAGGTTTAGGGAGCCAGAGGTCATAGTTCTAGATGGTACCTCGCCAGATTCCCCTCAGCGGGTACCTCCTCAGATCGCTAAAGTAGCTGTTTCACAGGCTGGTCCGGCTGCAACACCCAGAAAACAAGCCCCTAAGGCAAATGGGCAGAAGAAAGCTGGTCCTTCCATAGCTAAGAGGGTCAGAACTCCTACAAGGGAGAATTCGCCATCACCAGAGCCAGGGCCAACGAGAAGAGATAAAGGAAAAGGCGTGGCCGAGCCCTCAGCCCCCAAGCGTCACAAGACAACTGAGGTCGAAAGGTCGAGAAGGGCTGGAAGGGATCCAAGCATCCAAACCCTAGGGCGGCTTGAAGAGCCTCAAGAATCATCATCCATAGAACCCTGAGCTGCAAGCTGGGATGCTGACAGAGATGCAGTACCTTGACGATTTCTTATAGCTCGTACCGCGAGCACTTGGAGAACCGGACCCCGAAGCTTCATAGAGAGGATTTTTCTGGCCCGAGGTTGGCACTTTATGCAGCTCGACATTCAATACTGGTAAGTAGACTCACCTTCTTTTATTCAGCGTCTCTGACTTTACCTTCATAGATATTTCCTTTTGTAGATGAGTATGGCAGTGAAAAAGCTGATGAAGGAAACTGAGGAGCAGCATAATGAGAGGTTGCTTTTAGAGCTGCCGAAGAGGAGTCCGAGGTTGAGAGAAGATGTTTGCAGAATGAAATTAACCTGTTTCAAGAAGAACGTCAGCGGCTCAAGAACAGGCTTAAAGAAGCAGACACAGCTCTATCTCAAGAGATAGCTCGTAGGGAGGCAGCAACTCGCAGAATTCAAGAGGAACTGGAGAAGGCCAAGGACGAGCTGAATGTAGTTGTGGCGCGGGCTGCAGCTGTTGAGAAGAAGGTTGAGGTCGCTGCAATAAAAGCTGAATATGCGGATATGAGAATCAACATCGCAGACAAGAGGGTCAAGGCCACTGTTGAGAGGGTTGAGACCGCATAGAGGAAGGCTGAGGCTACAAAAAGAAGAGCTAAGGTTGCAGAGAAGCAAATCAGCCAAATGCAGCAGGAGATGACTACGCTTAATGACGAGCTCGCTAGGGCTCAAGAAGAGGTCGTCCGGGGGGAAGAACGCATCCGAGCTCGGATTGCTCGAGAACGAAAGAATGCTGTTGTAGAGACCGAGCATGCGTTCCTATACACAATCTGGTGGCGTCACTCGGACATAGACTACTCGTTCTTTGGGTCGGCTATGGTTACATCGATTCAGAGTTTCATGGAGCACACAGCCAGTGTTCAGGGCGCACAGTAGGGCGGCACCTCTTCAGCTTCTCCAACTAGTCAGCCGACACTTTCAGACCTTCAAGTGGACCCAGCTCCAGCCCCTGAAGGTCCTCCAGTGTCTCAAGATCCTCGTGCTGTAGAAGCTTCAGCAAAGTCCCAACAAGATCTTCCTCTATCGGACGCACTTGTCAATACTTAGATAGATTTTTTGGTTTATTTTCATTTGTAATGTAATCATTGAACCTTTCCTCTTCTAGTAGGAACTTTAATTTTCAATTCAATTTTTCATCAACTTTTGTGTTGGATAGTGGGCTTCCAGCTCGACAGTGCTATATATGGTTTTCCTGCAGTTCAAATTTTTGACAAAGAATAGCATGTATACATAGTAAATATAATTGAATAATGCTTATCTTTCTATAACGAGCTATTGCCAAGATCTACTAATAAACATATTATAATCATAACATGTCAGCTCATGGGAGTGCTTGATCCTGCAAGCAATTCATTCAAGCATTTTCAAATAACAGGACAAGTACTTACAGTTCGCGAGGTGCTCATTCTAGGTGTACTCGTCTAAGCATGCTTTGCATCAAGGTTTAGTGAGCTTGAGGTAGCATTTTCCTAAACTTTGATGCTTTTAGCCCGTTGAGGCACTTCGAGATATCGATGTGATTTAAGAACAACCCTTAGCATGGGAAGCCCTCTCGCGAGATTGCGAGGCAATTTTATGGTTTGAAAGCCGTAGGCCCTCTCGCGAGATCGCGAGGTAATTTTATGGTTTGAAAGCCGTAGGCCCTCTCGCGAGGTCGCGAGGCAATTTTATTGTTTGAGAGTTGTAGCCCTTCTCGCTAGGTCGCGAGGCAATTTTATGGTTTGAGAGCCGTAGCCCCTCTCGCGAGGTCGCGAGGCAATCCCCTAGGTCGTGCTTCTGACAGTCCTTTGGCAGCAGCTACTAGTTGCATCCTCTGCGAACTCTTTCGAGTGACTAGAGGTCCCCCGTTGAACCCTTCAGGGCGCAAAGATCGAGACCCTTTCCACTGATGAGACCTTTTGTACCGTTAGCAGACCCCATGTAACGCCCTTCGGGGTGCTGACAACGACCCTTTCCACAAGCGAGACCCTCATTGTAACTCTTTCCACAGGCAATAGCCTTCCAAAGTGCAGTAATTAGAATTCCCAAATAGTTCCCTCTAGAGCATATGGGTGGTGGCTCCTTCCATAGGTCGTATCTGGATAGTCTCCCCCTCCACAGGATCACTTTCAGGGGAGTCTATAATAAACACTCCCTAGGGCAGCACCTTTCATAGCGCTCCCAGGGTAGTTCCTTTTGTTGGTGGGGACTTCGGAGTACGAAGGTCGCAGGTTACTGATGATAATAATTACAATTTACAAATTGGGAAAAGATGGCTCGCGATGCTGCGAGGGCGTTGTAGGAAGTGTTGGCAATAATCCGTTATCTATCAGAATAAGGTGTAGCTCAAAGATCGCAGAAAATTGGTACGACATATGTAATATACGAGCTTGCTGATCGCGAATGCGAGATCCCACAGAATAATCGGTGTTAGGAGATAGAAAATCGATTATGGAGGTGTCTTTATAAACATACATAATTGGTATACGTGTTTGGTAGATACTTTATAATTTCTTAGCTGTCCGCACACGTTCGCTGGGCGTGAATAATTCTTTAGCTAATTACCGGGCCGCTCTAGCTTGCAAGTGGCGCGCCTCCAATTTGTTTTCTGATAGCTTTTCTTCTTGTAGGTAATTTAGCAATGGGCTCATCTAGGAGTCAGGCTGGACACTTATGATCATCATCACTTCCTTTACTTCCATACTTGGGGTTGGTAGAAATTCTACTGACAGGGACTTTAGAAGATCTGCGTCTTGTGTGGTCGCTAGTCGTGCTAGAGCGTCTGCATAGGAATTCTGAGCTCGAGGAATCTGATGTACTTCAGCCCTTTGGAAAGCCCCCAGTAACTCTTTAGCTTTTTGGAGATATTCTGCCATCTTTTCCCTTTGGTCTAGTATTCTCCCTGAACATGGCATACAACGAGCTGGGAATCACTAAAGACCCTTACCTGCTCGGCTCGCACTTTTTTTGCTAGGTGGAGTCCAGCAAGCAATGCTTCATACTCAGCCTCATTGTTGGTTGCCTGGAACCCGAATCTTAGTGCGCTAAGGATCTTATGACCTTCTGGACTAATCAACAATACTCCAACTCCCGAGTTGTATTCGTTGGAGGACCCGTCCACATATAACTCCCACGTCGGGCCATCTGCGGTCTCATCCTGTTCCTCTATAGGTCCTGTAAATTCAGCAATAAAGTCTGCAAGGGCCTGGGCCTTGATGGCCATTCTGGGTTTGTACTCTATGTCGAATTGAGCAAGCTCTATGACCCATTTTAGCAATCTACCTAAAGTGTCTGCCTTCTGAAGGACCTACCTGAGAGGGTACTGCGTAAGGACCTCGATTTGGTAGGCCTGGAAGTAGGGACGTAGCTTTCTCGATGTAATCACCAAGCAGTATGCCAACCTCTCCATCTGCGAGTACTTGGTTTCTGCGTCGACCAACCTTTTACTAACATAGTACACTGGCAGCTGCATCTTCTCATCTTCTTTTACTAAGGTCGCGTTTAATGCGTGCTCAGACACTCTCAAGTACAAGAAGAGCTTTTCTCCTTCTTTTGGCTTCGACAGGAGTGGAGCTCGGCCCATATACTCTTTCAACCGCTAAAATGCCTCTTCACACTGTTCAGTCCACTCGAAATTCTTCGTTTTCTTTATTGCTTCGAAGAAAGGTATGCACTTGTCTGTAGCCTTTGAGATGAACTGGCTGAGGGCCGCAACCTTGTCATTGAGGCTCTGGACATCTTTAACTCGAGTAGGGGATCTCATCTTCTCTAAATTGGCTTCTATTCCTCTATTGTTCACCATAAAGCCGAGGAACTTACCAGATGCCACCTCAAAGGCGCACTTTAACGGATTCAACTTCATTCGGTAGTTCTTCAAGACCTTGAAGGTCTCATCCAGGTCGCGAACATGGTCTGCTGCCTGCTGGGACTTTACCAGCATATCATCCACATACACCTCCATCGTCTTCCCAATCTGTTCTTAAAACATAGAGTTGACTAGGCGTTGGTAGGTTGCCCCTGCATTCTTCAGCCCAAAGGGCATCACCTTATAACAATATAGCCCCCAGTCAGTAACAAATGAGGTATGCTCCTCGTCCTCCAAGCTTATGGGAATCTGGTTGTAGCCCGAGTAAGCGTCCATGAAGCTAAGAAACTGGAGTTCAGTTGTCACGTCTACGAGCTGATCGATCCTGAGCAATGGAAAACTGTCCTTCGGGCAGACCTTGTTCAGGTCGATGAAGTCAATGCACGTCCTCCACTTCCCATTCTTCTTTTTAACAAAAACTGGGTTGGCTACCCAAATGGGGTAATGAGCTTCGCGGATGAACTTGTTGGTCAGCAACTTCTCGACCTCCTCTTTCAGGGTGGCATACCGCTTCGGCATCATCGGCCTCTTTTTCTGACGAGCTGGTTTGTGTTAGGGATTTATGTTCAATCGGTGGCACATAACATTAGGGCCTATCCCTACCATGTCCTCGTGGTTCCATGCGAAGACGTCCAGGTTTACTTTTAGGAAGTCAGCGAGCTGGGTCTTGACCTCTAGGGTTAGGTCTCACCCCATCTTCAAGCATCTTCCTGGATTTAGCTCGTTGACCTATATGTCCTTTAATTCTTCAACGGGCCCGGTAGCCCGATTTGCGTCTACCTCGTGGGGATTGAGGTCGTGGTTCATTCCTGTCTCCGTCACAACTCGCAGTTCACCACCTGAAACCACATTCACCTTCTTACCCCTTACTCCCATCTTCACTGCATCCTCATAACAGCATTTGGCCAAGTGTTGTTCTCCTCGAACATATCCTACTCCGTTGGGGGTTGGAAACTTTACTATCAGCATCCTGGTAGATGTTACCATGTCCAGGTCGTTCATGGAGGGTTGTCCTAGCATCATATTGTACGCTGATGGGCAGTTGATAATTAGGAAGTCTACCAGTGTAGTAGCTTGCCGACCTAGTTCCCCTAAAGTGAGTGGGAGTCTAATCTGGCCCATCGGGGTTACTGCATCTCCTGTGAAGCGTTCTGGTGAGGGTCTTAATTGCTTGAATCCCAACCCCATCTAATCATAACAATCTTTGTACATCACATTTACCGAGCTGCCAGTATCCACCATAATCCGCCGCACTTCAGCGTTGCTGATCTTAGCTCAGATGACTATGGCGTCATTGTGGGGCCAACACGCCTCGGGCATCTTCCTCAGTGAATATGATGCCATCCGAGGACACCTTTACCTTCTTAACTCGTCTCTCTGCCCCATTATAACTTGCTAGTGACGCGTGGTTGGCTTCCCTCACGTACTTCTGGTGTGACTTGTTCGAAGTACTTGCCATGTGAGGACCATCATAAATAGTGAAAATTATTCTTACAGCGGGCTCGAGTTCGAGTTCCGGAGCTCACTGGGGTTGCTGCTGCTCAGGCTGTTGATTTTGAGTTTGAGGACGCTGCTACTGAGGTCGTCTACCCGCAGGTTGCACCACATATTCTCCCAAGCGACCTCATCTAATCAATTCTTCAATAGCATCATTCAACTACCAGCAGTCCGAAGTGTTGTGCCCATTCTCGTTGTGGTAGGCACAGAACTTCCTCTAGTCTCGATGCCTGTTTGGGACTCCTGTTCGAGGTGGCTTCCCAAAGTTCTCCCTGTTTCTTTCTGCAGCAAAGATTCAGTCTTGCCTGTCTGAGAGGACACTGTAACTCTTATACCGACCTTGATGTCGAGGTC
Organism: Litchi chinensis; assembly: GCA_019925255.1. Lineage (NCBI taxonomy): Eukaryota > Viridiplantae > Streptophyta > Magnoliopsida > Sapindales > Sapindaceae > Litchi > Litchi chinensis. Next base: position 8,731,716 of record CM034467.1, read on the forward strand.
ACTCCTTTCTTGGTTCGAGCCTGGCTCGTTTCGCCACAACATTGGTGGACTGATACCTCTACTCGTTTCGCCTGTCCCCATCTTGGCTCTTTCTCTTTCCTTGGTGAGAACTGCTTGCTTCACCCCGCTGGTTACTAGGCTTCTTTGGCCCAAAGACTTCCTCCCACCTAATCTCCTTGGCGGCTCTCTTTTGGAACTCTCCCAAGTCCTTCATCGGCGACTTGTAAAGCTCTCATAGAGCTTCCCATCTTTCTTGAGTCCTGTAGAAATCGCTGTCAAGATGCTTTCATCAAAGGGTGTTTCAACATTGCTCACCTCATCCCTGAATCGGGTGATATAATCCTTCAATGACTCGTTGTGTTTCTGAAAGATGGTGGTGAGGTGGCATAGGGGTGCGAGCTACTTCCTCAGGGCCTTATATTGGTTAAGGAATTTCTGTTGACATTCTCTCCAACTCCCTATACTGTGAGCTGGAAAGCCCTTAAACCAGGCTCGCAGGGCGTCTCCCAAGGTAGCCAGTAAGACTCGACACTTCACCAGTTAGTTGTCTGTCTAAAGATCCATCTGTACGTTGAAGGCGTCCAGGTGGTCGTAGGGATCACTTCTACCATTATAGGGCGGAATGCTTCGAAGCTTGAACTTAGACGACAGGGGCACTATCTCAATCTCCCTAGCAAATGAGACCCTATGATCATCTTGCTCTCTCTGGTTTTGGGGTCCAGGTCGAGCTTCCAGCTGCTGAACCCTTTGCAGCAGCTCTTCCACCATCGGATCTTGGGATTGGGGTCGCCAAATGGGACTTCGCCTACTGGTGTTCTCCTGCTCTCCCAATCGGCGATCTCATGACCTGCATATTTTACCAAAATCTTCTGTCTACCTAACTACTCTTCACAGCCCGGGCTCATGGACAGCACGATTCTCCCGAACTCGTTCGTGCCCGCGACTATCTTCGACATGACGATCACCTTCGTCGTTCACCCTCACCCTGATGTCAACTGGGTGAGGTGAGGCAGCTCTCTCCTGCACATATCATCCTCTCCTCCTTAGGTTTAGGTTCGAAAAGTGGACAGGCTCTTCAGATAGTGATCTGTCTCTGCCAGCTGCTCCCTTTGGGGTCGGGATCTCCTCCGTGGTCTGTCGACGAGCTCGCTCGGGAGGCGCGACCTCCACCTGCCTCCGTCCAGCGTGGGCCTGAACTTCAACCAACGCCCTAACTGTCTCAGTCAGCTGTCTTACGGTATCTTCCAGGGCTTGCTAACGTTGTCGCCACTCCTAGGCGATCTTTTCTTTGGCAGGTTGGGTGCTCCGCTGGTCATCCTAACCTTCAGGTCGCTCATCCGTCACTCCAACACTCCTTGTCGTCTTTGCTCTAGCCATAACAGATTGGCGAAATACAAATGGTCAAAGAAAAGTCAAATGGAGAAGAAATTACCAATTCGTTGTTGGGCCCTCCTTCTAGCACCAAAAGATGTCAACGTTCGGAAACGATCGACTTAGAGATTCGATAGCCCAGACTGCGAACGTTGTAATAAATGGTATTAATTAGAGTAAATGTATAGTAAATGAGTTTTAAAGCTGGTAGACTCTAATAAAGGTGAAGGAATGTTGGTCGTGGTGGTTGGATGGTAGTAATTGAACAATTAATAAAGAAGGGAAAGGGAAGAATGAATGCTAAGATAAGGATTTTTACATAGTTCGGCGACTACGCCTACGTTCACGGGCCACTCTGAGTTAATTCCGGCAGAGTAACGGTATACTAGTGAGCTTAAGTCGTTGATATAGTAAAAATCTCTCTTATTTATAGAGGGGGGAGAGATACAAATGAGTGTTATACACGTTACATATGATGGTTATTTCCACTAATCCTGACATAAACCATACTGCATTTATTGTAAAAACAATGATTATTTCTTTCATGCGTATGTCTGCTTTTAATGCATCAGGAGAGGTCTTCTCTGCATTAAATGTTTGGTCGTCGCATTGAATGCTTCCAGGAGACTGCATGGGTGGTACCGGCATAAAATCAGGGGATTTGGTAAATCCGATGACTTGTTATATAAGACATCCTCTGGAGCGAGCTCCCGATCTGGTTGACTGCTCGGGGCGGAGGGATGCTGGAATGGGCTACAGACGTGCTCAGCCTGTTTCTATATCACGCGAGCTTGCTGCAACGACCTGAAAGTTGGACCTTCTAGGTTTTTATTCCTGTTCATACCTTATTGGGCTTTTATCAGCCCATTTGTTCAAACTGAGAAAATGGGCATAACAGAATCAAGAAGCTAATGCAGCTTAGGAGGCAACTAGATTTCAAGTCCTTGATTGAAGAGGATCCAGATGTTAAAGTCAATTTATTGGCAACAAAAATTCAACGAATCTAGGCATCATTCTACCAAAATATATCCTAGATAGAACAAAGGCCTATGTGTTAGAAAGAATAAATTTGGAATACAGTATTTGTTACAAAAATATGTATAGATATAGGTATGTTATATGAGAGAGGAATTTGGGTTCAATGGCCTTTTTTAAAGACTGTCAAATCAAAACTTAATGGTCTACTGTGTAACACCCCGAATTCGAACCGATCTAATACATGATAAATATATAAATATAGTTTTTAAGGAAGCTTAGATGGGGTTCAATAAAAAAATCACAAGGGGTGCAATTAGAAACTTAAATTAAAAAGCTCAAAAAAAAATTTATTTAAATGAGTCTAATTAGAATTAGTATAGCCCAATTACTTTCTGAGCATACCCCACTTGTTTTTTAAATACACCCACCTAAGGTTAAATATGTAAAAAGAGAGAATGAAATTCTTTAGGAAGGATATTAATGGAATTATAAAATTGTTGTAGGGCAATTTATGTAAGAAAAAGAAAGAGAACTCTAGAAAGGACATGGATGAAATTATGGATTTTTTTATGGTCAATTGATGGAAATAAAAAAATTCTCTAGAAATGGCAAGAATGTAAATAAAGTGTTATGGCAAGGGTAAATTTGAAAATGTAAAAAAAGAAAGAGAATTCTCGAGAAAAGATATGAATGGAAATGAAGTGTTTTGGAAAAGGTAAGATTGGAATTTTACAAGGATAACTGGTTAGATTTTTATGAAAAAATAAGAGGTGGAAAAATTGGTTAAGTATACATAATTTTGGCCATGCATGGAATTATATATATCAGTAATTTTGTGAATAAAAAAGAGGTCATTCCATCCATTCTCCATGTTGGTCGAAGATCACCTTTAGCTTCTCCTTCTTGGCCAAACAAGAACACCCTTCCAAACCTTCCCTCATGGCGAACCAACTCCTTCAAAAAGATGAAGAAAATCAAGGGAAAGAGGAGAAGAAATAAGGAAGGAGAACCAAGGAGAGATGAAGAAATCAAAGAAGATTAGACATGGAATTGTGGTGAGAAAACTAGTTCTATTTAGACTTAATTTTCTTACTTAGTTCTCATAGGTTCTAAGTAGGTTTTTGATGTTGGTTTAGGAGAAAAAAGATTCCAAGGAGGAGACAAGTACAAAGAGAATTTCATAGGACTTGGAATCAACCAACCTAGTGAGTGAATCTTTTCCTTTAAACTTGATTTATGAAAGAGTTTTTATTATGTTTCAACTTTTATTAGTTTTGAGACTTAAATTTGTTTTGTAATCTACGAATTTTGATGTATATTTCATGGTTTTGAAGCATGTTTGAGATTTTGAATTATGTTCCATGATTTGAGAAAAGTGGACTATGATTAGTATACGTATTTTATGAGTTATAGAATTTTAGAATATGTTTTGAGATTTTTAAGGCATGTTTAGAACCTAGAAATTTGGATTATATTTTATAAATTGTGTGATATGAATTTTAGTTTATGAAGTATGGATTTTTAAATACCTTGAAGTATGGTTAAGGATTTAAAGTATGTTTATGAATCTAGAAGTATGGAGTTTGTTTGTATATATATGATGGATGAATTTTAGAAGATGTTTTGGAAACTTTTAAAGCATATTTAGAACCTATAACCTTAGATTTGGTTTTATAAATTTTAAGATATGAAATTGTGATTTATGAAGTATGATTTTGTTTTGAAACCTTGGAGCATATTTTATGATTGATGGATTTTAAATTATGTTTTACAAATTACAAGTATACTTTATGAATTATAAATTAAAGTTATGTCTTTTGGGAATTTTAGAGTATATTTAGTGATTGTGAACTTTATACGGTGTGTTGGATTTCCAAAATATGTTTCATAATTTATACTAAGTAAGTTAGTTTTTATGGTTTTTTATTTAAGATTATATTTTGGTAATTTTGAAAGTATGTTTTAAGTTTTGTAAGAATTAGAACCTATGTCTTTGGATGATTTTAAAGTAAGTTGATGATTTGCACAATTTATGATTATACTGAGTTTTCAAAGAATAATTTACAACTAATAAAATAAATTATGTTCTATGGTTTTTGGAATAAGAAAATGTTTCTTGAAAACTTGAAATATACTTTGGGAACTATGAATTCAAGATTTTTATCTTATAACTTTAAGTGTACTCTATGATTTACAAACTAGAAAGTATGCATTTTTAAAATATATGTTTGGAGATTTGGAAATCTTACATTTTTGTTGAGTTTCAAGGTTAGTTTTATGATTCAACAAAGTGAAGAATGTTTTGTGAATCATGAACTAAATTGTTTGATTCTAAAACCCTAAGCCATATTTTGAAATTGATGGATCCAGAGCTTTGTTTGAGATTTAAAGAAATTATACTTTATGATTTGTAAAAATTAGAAACTATTTCTTTTAGAGATCGTAAAGAAATTTTGTTGAATTATAAATTTTATAATTTGTGTTAAATATTAAAGTAAGTTTTATTATTTAATTAAAGTAATTTATGCTTTGATTTCCTAAATATATTTTATATTTTAACCAAGTAAGTTTTAATGTTATGATTTCCAAGGTATATTTTATAATTTATCAAAGTAAGGGTCGGGTCCGTTATGTCTTGAAAACTTGAAGTATACTTTGAGAACTATGAATTCAAGATTTTTATCTTATGATTTTAAGTATGCATTTTTAAAATATATGTTTGGAGATTTGGAAATCTTACATTTTTGTTGAGTTTCAAGATTAGTTTTATGATTCAACAAAGTGAAGAATGTTTTATGAATCATGAACTAAATTATTTGATTCTAAAACCCTAAAGCATATTTAAAAATTGATGGATCCAAGGTTTTGTTTAAGATTTAAAGAAATTATACTTTATGATTTATAAAAATTAGAAGCTATTCCTGATAGGACCAGACCCGAATTTCCTCTAACGAACCCGATGGTCCTGCTGAACACCCCACGAGACCCTTCTGAAATCCAACTAATAAGACCCAAAAAGGGCGTCGTGGAGCGAACCCATATCTATAAATACTTATTGAACATAAAAACCCAATATTAGAAAATTTCATTTCATAATTTCCAAGCAAAATATAATCAAAGCATTTTCATAAATATAGTAAAAGCATTGTCTAAAATAAGTATATCATCATGTTTGCATAAAATTCTACAAAATATGTTCAGATCAAAATATATACACAATAACATAAATAACAATAAAATTAAAAGCATAGTATTTTCAAAAGAGATTCTGTAGCGTCATCAATCGTCTAACCCATCTAATCTGATTACGGCAAATCGGTACCTTGATTTCTTGTTTTTGCACCTAGGAGGTTTTCATAACATAAAACCAAAACAATTTATAAACTATAAAGCCTAATGAGTGTGTAAGAGTTTTGCTAAATCTAATTTTTATGAATTACCTCCCGAAAACATTTTTCTATAAAATAATTTATTTTATGAAAACTTGGATTTTATAAATTTTTCTTTAATGTTTTCAAAAGCTTTTCTAAAATACTTTCTAAAATGGTTTCTTTTTAAAATCTATTTTTCATGGTATGCTTCTCTTTCTAAAATCTGCATTAATAGGGAACCTAAGAAAAGCTACAACCATATGAACGGGTAGACCAGCTACGCTCAGTGTGGGGGGTCATGTAGCGGAATATCTATCATCGCACACAATGACAAAGCTACAAAGACATCCTGCAACTGCGTGGCAGAACTATCATCACACATTGCAAACGAGATAATACCCCATAAGTGTAAAAGAGCGACTCGACAGACTTTATCCCCTTTAAAGTTAGCAGGACTAACCCTCTCAATACTTGCCCTACATTGTGGTGTGTACCGACCAGGTCTAATACTAGAAGGTCTGCTATCTATATACTTGGGTCGTACCATTAGTTTTGAAAAATCCTTTTTTATTATATGTATAATTCAAATCATTTTCGCTTTCATGCTATAAATATAATATAAATAGTGCTAAAATATGGCATACCATATCATAAATAAATTATTTACTTATGTGCTAAAAGATAATTTATTGATTAGCTAAAAGAGTGATATAAATCTATAAAGATTTTTAGGATAAACTAAAAAGTATTTAAAAATATATTAACACTCATAGCTTGTTGTCCTATTCATTTGCATCACTGTTTCCGCGACTTCCTCTCAGTTCACTGCCACCTATACTTGATCACAATTGAAATATTTACTTAGCTAGCACGAACTATTATCTCTAACTCCTACTTCATATGAGCTGCTAAGAACTATAATACCATCAGTCCAACTTGAGTTGCAAGCTCGCACCCCAGCTCGCTTCAACTCGCACCATCAACTCGCTCCAGCTCGCATTATCAACGAGCTCCTACCTTACTCAGCTCAGCCCAAAATAAGGGTATTCATCTTTAGCGAGCTCGCTTAGCTCACTCTCTAAGAGAGTTGAAATCTTTCTCTAGCTCAAGTCGTTCCTTAACACTTCTCAGCTTGCCCTTGCGAGCTACCGCCTTAAGCTAGCTTGGCCTAGCACCTCTGAGGGGCTGCGATCTCACTTGGCTCCTTTTGCGAGCTCGCACTCTAGCTCAGTCTAGGTAGGTGAGATGGAGAGCAACAGACATAACCCAGCTCACTCTCCAGTTCGACCATCTTGACCAGCTGAAATATGCTAGGGGTCTCCTCCAGCTCGCACCTCACGAGCTCCTACCCTGACTCACGTATGCCTACTTCTAACACTCTTTTCTGCAGACTTTTACATTTTACACTACCATTAACACATCTCGACCTCATTTCTCATACATACACTTAATCAACAATCACAGATCTTTATCAGATTTCTCAGGTCGCGATCTCATCAGGTTCAGCGACAGAAATTAAATCATCTAAATCTATAACCAAACCACTGCAACTTAGAATTATTTTCACTCATTTCACTTACCAGATTCTTGCTCAACTTTTTGCCTTGTTTTCTTGCTCGCTTACAGCTTCAATCACCAGATTTACATACCAAAATTTTTTCATTAAACACTTGCACACCAAAAACTGTTCTCAACAGTTTTTTCACCAACTTAAAATCATAGAAACTCATTTCTTATCCATTAAATCTTATCAGATCTAGTTCCTCACATTCCAATCAACTTGATCTTCCTAAAAAATGACAGAAATTTGCCTGGAGCAGCTACAGATTTGCTCTCCTTCCTTCTGCTAACGACAACTTTCTCTCCCTCTCTTTTTTTTTTTCAGATTTTTCTACTACTGACATACTCATCACACACCTATATTTATAGGTATGGGTTAAGCTCGATTTCATCCTTAAACTTCTTTAAAATTATGCTTTTACCAGATTCTAAAAAATTCTTCATTTTTTCCCAATGTCTTTATCATTTCCTCATAATTATAAATTTGCCATTCTTATAAGATCTTTTATTTTTACCAATTTACCATCCACTTCTAATATTAAATTTTACTCTCAATCATTTCAGAAACTCTATAAAAATAAAATTTCACTTCCGAACACTTAAAAATTCTATTATTATTTCATAAATAAAAAATATTTCAATACAAAATACCATTCCGTAGATAGATACAATACAACTTGGAAGAGAACGTTACAATTCCTTTTGGAGATCGTAAAGAAATTTCATAAACATAAGAAAAGTGTGCTAAAGGAGCTCAGTGAATGGTTAATAATCATTTGCTAATAAAATTTATTCTTTCATAAAAATACCTTCCGAAATATTAAAAAGAAATTTCAAAATAGTTTTCTAAAATGGTAGATCTTGCACATTCCGTAAGTAACTTCATAAAATTCATATTTATGCATAAAAACATAAAAGTATCACATATTTGATGCTAAAAGCATAAAAGACATAACATACTAAAATTTATCATTAACTTTTAATAATTTCATATAAAGATAATATCTTTCTAAATCTTTGCATCTAGTAATATGATTTTCTTGCTCTAAAATTACATCAAATGGAAACCCAAGGAAGCTTATATCACATGTTGACTATCCTAATGCCATACAATGTGATGTCACATGTTAACTAGCTTAGCACCGTACAACGTGATTTTTTGAAACCTTTTACCACCGTATAGCGGAATTCTTCATCGCATAAGTGGAGTAAGATACTATCTTATATGCATAGAGAGTGACATGACAGATTTAATCCTCCCAATGTTAATGACGTGCCCTCCCAATACTTGCCATACATATATATGGTACTATGGCCTGGTCTTGGAACTTTTTTATAAATTTGGGTAAATCGATGGCCTTTGAAAATATTCTTTACTATACTTTAAATATTAAAACATAAAGCATATGACTTTTACAAAAATACTAAAAGCATGCCCTTTACTAGATACATCGAAATATTCATAAAATATCATCTTTAATATACTTTGAAACATGTATACTAGAAGTATAAAACCATATTGCTTTTAAAAGAAGTACTAAAAGTCTTTCCTTTACTAGATGCTTAAAATATTCATAACTAATATCTTTCACAGAATATTAGTATTCATTTCAAACATACTTTTAAAAGAATCTACTTACAATAAATTTGATAAGAAATCAATTAAAACTTAATAAAACTATCCACTCACTCTTTACTTTCCAACCACTTGAATAGATTTCTTAATATTGCTTCCTTGCTTTCGCCTCCCCTACAAGTCATATATCAAGATGAAATCCATCATAACTAATTCATTTGAAGCCAATGCTAATTACATCTTAATTCAACCAAAAGAACCTATACTAAGATGTGCACCATAATTCAAATATTTAGCCCAAGTTTTACATTACATACTTACATTTTTTTTTTTCATTTCTTTTACCCAAACTTGCTTGAATACATACATACTACCACAAAAATACATCAAAATGACTAAATCACATCTTGAACCTCCAATTCACACCATGGTCGAAATTTACACACATAGGTACCCAACTTATTTGTTTCATTTTCTTAATACTACTAACTTATAATCATACAAAACCTTAAACAAACACATCAAAACAATAAAATCAATATATATTCATCAAACCCTAGTCTTGGCCTAAACTTACATCATGCATCCAACATTATTCTTCCACTTTCATAGCCACCAAACACATTAAAATCTCTCCAATATTCATCTAATATCCTAAAATCAACTCAATTGAAATTTTCTTAAAAAATTACATAAACCCTAGAATACTCACCTTGCTCCCTTGCTTTTCTAATGACTTCCTTTGGGTTTACTTTCACTTCCCCACTTGAATAAAGGTTGATTTACCTCTAAACATACCAAAAATTTCATAAATCTATCAAGTTATTATCCATCCAAAAGAATTATCAAAATACCATGAAAATCAAGTAAACTTACCACTTGAAATTAACTTGTAAGGGATGGGTTTTGCTCCTAAGCTTGCAAACAACCTTATTTAGCTTGAAAATTACTCAAAAATCACCTCACAACCACCAAAACAAGCTGCTATCTTCTAGTATCCCTCATGGTCGAACACCTTTGCTGTTTTTATACTTGGTCGATTGCTTCTCTTGCTTCTTCTCTTTTTGATTTCAACTTTATATGGTCTTCCTTTCCATTGACCAAAATGCCCTTAAACTAATCCCAAAATGACCATCATGTCCCTAGTTACAATTGGTGGTATTTGATTGGTCCATGGCTAATGAATTATTAAACAAATTAAATCTTACTATTATTTTTGTTTCATGACAACTAATTTAATCATTTTTATGTTTTTTATGTGGCCTTCTCTCATTGGTTCATTTTAGTTCACATGGATTGTGCTTTTTTAGTTTTCATTTTATGTAATACTCACATGGAATCCATGTGTGCTTGAATTTAAAAAAAAAAAACATCTATCTTACCCCCTAATAAATTAACTTTTCATTCATACCTAAATCAATTCCGAAAATATTCTATGATCATTCAATCGTTCAATTGATCATATAATACTCTAATTGGATAATTTATCTCTCAATTTCATGCTTTAAAAAAGTTTCAAATGAGTATAAAACCCTCAACACTCATTATTCCCTAAAAGGGTATTATTGTCCAATCAATTTTGGATCACTTAAAATCTATTCGATTGAACTTGTTTTCAATTCATTTCAGTTTCATTTCACTCTAATACTTATACCGAGACTTTTAATTCATGAGGTCCGCTTTCTGAAAATCACTCTTCACGTGGACACTCTTCATACGAAAACACTATTCATTAAAAAATAAAATAACTAATTTTCATAAAAATGATGAAAATTTTTGGGTCTTACAATAACAATATAGCCGCTACCAAGAATTTGAAAGAGAAGAGGCCAAACATATTTTGGACCTCATGTGTTCCTCACAACATCAATCTCATGTCTGAAAGTATTAACAAGTTTTCAAGGTTTAACAAGTTTATTGAGTAAGCAAAACAATTAACAATTTTCAATTATGCTTATCATAAGATTTTGGCAATGATGAGGTCCTTTACAAGGAAGAGAGACATCGTGCGGCCCAGAAAAACTAGATTTGTATATGCTTTCCTTACTTTTCAAAACTTGATAAATGAAAAAGAAAAATGATTTAAAGACAATGTTTAATAGTAAGAAATGAGATTAGTGCAAATTTTTATAAAGTACTACAGAGAAATTAGCCTACTCAACTGTGATGAGTTTCGGGTTTTGAAATGATGTGGCAAAATTGTTAAAGATTATTGCACCATTGATTAAATTGTTGAGGCTAGTGGATGGGGATCGAAAGCCATCAATGCTTAGTTATATGGAGAACTAAGAAAGGCTAAACAAGTTATAAGAGAGGCATTAAATAATGTTGAAAATAGTTATCAACCAATCATTGAAATAATTGATGGAAAAATGAAAGATCGACTAGATTCTTTACTGCATATGCAGCCTTTTCATTAAACCTTAATTACCACATCAAAGCCTTGTTTTGAGCGTCGGATTGGACTAGGATTGACTTAATTTTAGTTTAAACTAGTGTTTGGAGGAAGATGGGATTGAATAAAATCCAATCTCATTGCTCAATTTGTCTTACTACTCTAGGACAAATGAAATTCATGCTAAAGTGTGGGTATAATTTGTCCTACTATGGGACTATACCAAAAAATAATAAAATACGATTACGATAGTGTTACCTTTGCCTCATTCATCATTAATGTTTCTCTCTCTTGTTTTGTTAGCTGCTATCAACTCGCCGCTTCATTATCTATTTATAGGCCTTACCATCTTCAACCACCAGTTCTCTTCTTCTTTGAAGTTCGCACGCTATGTTGAAGTTGTCTCCCTCTTCGAAGATCACTTACTATCGGTTCAAATGTTTTGTTGAAAAAGAAGATGTGGTGGTGGTTAGTAATGAAGAACAGAGAGTCGGTGTGGAATGAGAGAGTCGGTAGTGGAGAACGGGAGAAAGTTTGGTGGAAGTCAAAAAATATGATAATATTATTTATATTTAAATATTAAAATTAATTATTTTGAAATTAAATATAAAATATATATTTTTATCTAATCTTATACTATACCAAACATGAGATAGTGTTATTTTTAATCTGATCACAACTGCACCAAACACATCATAGTATTAATTAATCTAATCCTATCCGTTCCAATCCTTAAAAATAATCTAATTCAATCCCGCGTACAAACGATGCCCAAGGATCCAAACGTTTTCCTTGAAAGTGAGTTGATGAAAACCTTAATAGAGTCTTTAGAGAGTTTTTATTAAGGTGATTTATCCTCTTAATATCAAATTATCATCCACGAATGACCAAAGTATAAGATAAAAGATGGTGCTTTTGGGAAACCATTGGCCATTAAAGGATGTGAAGATGATTCTATGGATCTAGGTAAAAAATCAAACATTCTAATTCATATAAATTGTTTTTATTTGTTTTACTTGTTTACTAGTTACTATTATACATTATATTTTTAGCTTTCTATTTATGAAAATATATCTTCCGAGAACTATTTCTATATTTGATTATTTTTTCTGGTGTAGTTGAATGCTGGAACATGTTTGGAAGCCAAACACCTATCTTGAAAAAATTTGCAGGAAGAATTCTTTCATTGACCACTAGTTCATTCAAATATGAAAGAAATTGGAGTAATTTTGAATTAGTAAGTGTAATATCCATAACATATTTTTATTGTTCTAAATTTTAATTATTGATTTATTTGATTTTTATTTTTAAATCTTATGTCGATACATTTGAAGAAAATGAATAGACTAACTAAAGGCTTATTAAACAATTTGATTTTTATTCAATTCAATTCAAAATTGACATGCAAAAAGCAAAGGTAGATTGAGAAGAATGTTGACGTGCTACTAGCAACTGATGTTGATGCTATTGATGCACAAGGATAACTTGTTTAAGGTGTTGATGATAATGATGAAGTAAGGTGCGATTCGGAGCAAATGAGACAACTTAATTCTAAAGAGAAAGATGGGAAGAAGAGGGAGAAGAACATTGATTTAGAGTTTGAGTTTGATAATGAACAAGTTATGGAAGACTATTATAAAAATAAAGAGTAGTTGTGGCTTCCTCCTCACCCTTCATATTTTTAAGGCCTTAACGTACTTTCTTAGACTATTTTTTTTTTCGGTTGCTATTTCGTACTTGCTATGTTATTATTTAATGTTATATATGATGTTGGTTGTGTTTGAGATTGAAAGAAGGATCATGAGTCCTAAATAGTTGAGATGTGATAGTGTTTTCAAGTGTTGCTATTGTTATGTATTACAGGGTGAAACTATTGAAAAAATAGTTGTTTTGTTGCTAAAATTTTTAAAGCATCTAGTATATTGTAATTATGTGATTTTACTAATCTGGCTTTGAAGATTGCATGAGATAGGTTTGATGATATTTTGTGATCATATAACCATATTTTGATCCTATAGAAAAATTTTTAAGCTTTTTGTATAAACTTGACCCACTTTGACCGTTGGTGTATTGTACTTACTGATTAATCATTGAGTAACCGATAAATCGCTAACCACTGTCTCGTCGATCATTAAGCAGTTAGCGATTTTTGGAACATTATAGGTAACTCAACAACTTCCCATGTTTTGTTTTTTTAGAGCATCCATTTCAACTCTCATGGCTTCCCTTCATTCTTTCTAGCTTAATGCTTCGAAAACATTTTTTGGAATGGTGATGTTATTTAGGTGGGTTAAGAAGCTTTTGTGGCTATTTGAAAACTTATCATATGACACAAACTTGGATAATATATATAAGAGATGTTTGGTACACTCTCTCACACCCTTTTTTGATAGCAATGGAAAGATCTTCCTCAGGTATGGGCTACTCAGAAATATGATTAGTTGGAGTTTGAAGATCATTGTGAAGGGAAAAATCGATTTTGGATTTAATGCGGAAACGTGGATTTTAAAAATTTTTCCAAACAAAAACATACCCGATCGATGCTAGTTTTGTTTTTGGTTTTTCAACCTTAAATATTTCAGTATTAAGCAGTGGTTTATGCATTAACGGTCTTAACACATATAAATCATTTTCTTGCATCCCTGAACAAATATCCAATCCATTTCTAGAAATAATAATAGATTTATTATAAAAAGAAACAGAATAATTAAATTCCAAAAGTTTAGATACAGAAATCAAATTTCTCTTAAAACCTGGAATAAAATAAACATTGTTCAATGCAATGAAACAATTATTATTGAAACTAAGTCTAACTTTTCCCACTGCCTTTGCTGAAACGACTTCCCCAGTCCCGACTCGCATGTTGAACTCACCTTCATCAAGCTGCCTATATGAATCAATCAACTGCAAAGAAGAACAAACATGATTAGTGGCTCCTGAATCAATTATCCAAGGGGATGAGTCATCCTCCACTAAACAAGATTCAATGACTAGTAAATCACATTTACCTTTCATCTTCTTCTCTTTGAGCTCTTTGAGGTATTTAGGACAGTTCCTCTTCCAATGCCCATCAACACCACAATGGAAACATTTTCCTTTGGGCTTGGTGGTCTTGGAGCCCTTTTTGCTCTTATTCTGAGTAGCTTGCTTCTTGGGCTTAGCCTTTTCCTTAGCCTTTCCGGTGTTTCTCTTCCTCTTATTCTTGCCAGAAGAAGAAGTCTCAGCAACATTTGCTTCACCGGACTTATTTTTGTCCTTACTCATAAACTCATAAGTAGTGAGCTCATTGAGCAACTGCGTAAGTGAGTAAGTCAATTTGTTCATAACATAATTGCTCTTAAATTGCATGAAACTCTTCGGAAGAGTCTCAAGTATCATACTCACTTGACTATGCTCATCTATAGCCCCACCATGGCTTTCAGCTGTATTGAAGTGGGTCATCATCTTCAAGACATGCTCTCGAACAGATGTACCCTCCTTCATCCTAGCAGTCATAACAACACGAACAGCTTCGTGCCGTTGCTGCTCAGAAGGTTGCCCAAACATGTCCTGCAATGACTCCAGCATCTGAGTTGTTGTTGTCATTGTTTCGTGCTTGGTAGCAAGCACCTCAGACATCCCTGCTAACAAGTAGCAGCGGGCCTTCTCATCAGCTTTGACCCATTTCTCATAGGCCTCGCGCACAGCGCATGCAGCATTTTCTGCTGGCTGGGGAGGACAAGGCTGAGTCGTGACAAATTTAAGGTCTTCACAGACCAGGACTGCGTTCATGTTACTTTTCCATTTGACATAATTTTCCCCATTAAGCTTATCATTAGCTAAAATAGAAATCAACGGAGATACCATTGCTGAAAATAAATAAAATACAAGACATTTAATATCATTTTGCAAAAATCAATATCATGTGACTTTGGCATAAAATTAAACGTGATGCATGATACACGAATAATGAATTAGAAAATACCCTAAAAATAATTACTATGCCACGATAATCTAACATTCCACAAATAAGTGCCACCGTAGGGTAGGATAAATATTTGTATGTTAGACTGAGACATTCTCAATTAAATAATATAACAAAATAACTCTTATTCCTATATTATTTAACTACCGTTTTTCGGTCAGAAAAATAATTAACAATTAATTATTTCCTTTATGAGTGTAACCCATCATTTCGGATTCCATTGACTTAACTCAAGAATTGCCGCCGTAGGGTAGGTCAATCCCAAGATACATCTAGGAATCCTATCCATTAGGAAGTCAACCTTGATCAACTTAAATGGACACCACCCGTAGGGGGACGATAACAAAGCCGTCTCGAGGCGCCTTTAAGTTTCACGGTGTTGAACTAATGATGGAGACCGCAGGATATATTGTCATATATCCCTCTCCCACTCACTATTTTAGGATTAGGGTTTTCTATTAAAAATTCCTAGTAATCATAACAGATTATTAACGGCTAAAAAGATAATCTAAATTACTAAGAATTTATGAGTTACTAAAGTTCATAACTTATTAACACTTAATGAATTAGCGAATTTTTAACACTTAAAAATCTAATTCAATTTATAAATCTAATCTAAATAATCAAAATTATAAAGACTAGATTTAATATGAAGTTATCAGATTTTAACTAATTAAAATCTAATCCACATTATGAATGTCAATTATTGAAATCATATTTCTAATTTGAAACCTATGATTTTTCACTAAAATCAATTCAAATTATTTAAGAGGCATTCTATGTATTATTCTACTATTTATACTAATAAACAATTTAATAGTAAAATAAAATAATACATATGATGCATGTCATGTTATAATGCACCGAGTAGGCACTCTCTATTCTATATGACATATTTTAATGCATGACTATGTTATCAATAAATCATTCATTCATCGCATGATAAATAATTTAACTAAACAACATGTGATTGACCGAGTTCTTTAGCTTTAAAAAACCTAAAAACTAAATTTAAGGTTACAAAAAAAAATAACCAAGGCATTCCTTGGCCTTCACTTGTAGTCTTCATAGTCTTCAATGTCTCCAAGGGCTTTATTGGGCTTATCATTAAATCTAATTTAACAATCAAGAACATCCATCAAATGGATTGGATTTGAGGCCCATTTCTTGATTTGATATATATATTTTTTTTTTCTCGGTGCTAAATGACAGCAGCTGCGCCAATAATCTATTTAAGCTGTCCAAAACAGCATTCTGCGGTGCTGGAAACAACATACTGCAGTGCTGAGCTGTTCAAAACAGCATGCTGCAATGTTAAAACAGCATACTGCAGTATTGGGCTGTTCAAAACAGCATACTGCAGTGTTAAAACAGCATACTGCAGTGCCATAACAGCATACTGCACAGCAAACTGGTTTAAAGCCAGTCCGCTCGCGTTGCTGTCACAGCCGCACACACCAACTTGTTTCCGCACTGCTCATCATGACTGCACACTATACTGGTCACACAGCTTTTGCACGCTGCTATCCAATCACATTCTAGCGCACATGAAACTGGTTCAAAACTAGCCCGCACAATCGATCAAACTCAGATCTAATTCAGCAGCTTGTTTAACGAAAATATAAGAACCCTGAAACTATGAATTACAACAAAAAAAATTGCCACAAACGGCTTACAAATTAATCGAATTAATATTAGCCAAAGAACCATACAATTAACGATCAATCCATGCAAACCCAATTCATCAAACATGAAAATAAAATATGCACATCAATAATTAGTGCCTACTCTATGACATACAATGAATCATAATCAAAAGGAAATTCACTAATTATTGAATCAATTATTAAACTAGCGAAACCGGGCTCTGATACCAATTGAAGGGAAAAATCGATTTTGGATTTAATGCGGAAACGTGGATTTTAAAAATTTTTCCAAACAAAAACATACCCGATCGATGCTAGTAATAACGATTCAATAATTAAATTAATAAGATCGAATCTTACCTTGTATGAATATTGAATTGATCCCTTTTGATTCGCAAATTCTTCACCACTCAATCTTCCTTGCTATGACTCTTCACAAAAGAAACTGTGTGTGGGCACAATATCGAAGAATCAAATCACGAAATCTTTTATGAAAGATTATTATGTGAGATGGAGTAATTTGGTGTTTTTAATTAATGAAAGTTTTTGGTTCAAGTAGCCAAAAAATTCATCCTCTTAGTTAATAACATAAAAGACCCTTTTATAATAGTAAGTTAGAGTTTTCTAATTTAATAAGGAATACAATTTTCTATTTAAATTGAAAAACATAGTTCATATCTAATATGGAATCAAATTCCTTATTAGTCAAGAACTCTTTACTTTTAATTTAATATGGAATCTAATTCCTATTAAAACTTCTTTAATTCAATTTAATATGGAATCTAATTCCAATTAAATTAAATTACTATTTCCATTAATTAAAAGATTGTTCATTAAATTAAATAATTCTAAATCATAAATAATTTAATGACACCATTAAAAAATTGAACTCATAATCTCTACAGATAATAAATAATTAACATTTAATTAAATAATTACATATATTTAAATAATCAAATTATTTAAATAATTCGTGAACATGTTCATGTGACATTAATAATTGGACAATCCAATTATATTCTTTCATTTATTTCTTTATGTGGTTGTGAGCTAGCAAGGGGACCGAATGGACCTACAATTTGAGCTCTAATAATATCGGAATTATTAATTAAACTCTTTAATTAAATAATTCACTATTATTAACCTTAGAGTTACTCCACTAAAAACCCAAGATTGCACTCTCAAGATTGTAGATGTTTTACACAATCTGAATTTTCAATGTCCATCGATTTAATCATTTCATATGGTTTGATCCTCCACAAATAGTTCATAATTAGAGCTAGGTCATTAAAGTCCGTTATACCTCTCTAATTATATCTTATTCCAATAAGTACCATTGATTCTCTAATGAACAATATATCCATAACAACTTATGAATTTATCTTTTCGTTTGCTCATAAACAGAAAGTCGAGCGCTCTTATTGTTCAAGACCCGAATCAACACTTTAAGGGAACTACTCATCTACTTCTCGCAAGAAGGAGTGGATTCCATTATTGTATAGAATGTCCCCAGCCATTTATTAAATCACATCTCCAAAGTACGAAGCTTATTGACCGTAAATCTATAACAGTCTCACCCATGTAAATCAAAAGATATGACTCAACAAATAGGAGTCCATAAAACACTCAGGATTAAGATCAATCCATATATGATCATCTAGTCGATAAATATAAATCTTTAAGTTTAACGGATATTAATTAGAGACTCATGTTTATCGTGGTCCAGTCCTATATAATATTTATTATATAAGATGCCTCCATTTTCATGTCACTACATGAATAGTCTCGGATAAAACTATTGTACCGAATACAAAATGGACCGCAACTGTAGATTTACCACAAACAAAGTACCCAGCTTCGTTTACTTTCTACGGACTCTTTAGATTACTTCTCTCAAACTAAATCCGCTTGTATATAACACTTATATACTTAGTTTGAAAATACATTAGTAATCAAGGATGTTTCTCATGACATATATAATTTTTGCAAAATATATAAATTGAATAAAATGAATACTTTATTATTATTTATTAAAACCGTTTACATAATTACTAGCTCTTAGGGCACAAAACCCAACACATTGGTCATCTCAATATTTTTAGCACTCAAAGATGGTTTAGACTCCTAAAATTGTAGAGGTTGAGCAATAAGCTCCCATTCCAAATTGATTTTTTGAAAAACATTTTAGAAAGTAGAATTCACATATGATTTATTTTTCAACAAAAATACTCAAGTCATATGAGTGCAATCATCAATAAATAAAGCAAACCATCGAGCATAAAAGGTCCCTACACATCACTATGAATAAGATTAAAAGAAATTGAAGTTCTTTTATTACTTATTAGAAAAGGAACACATTTGTGATTAGCTAGTTCACAAACATCATAATGAAATATTCCTACATCAATTCCTATAAACAAACTAGGAAACGAAAGTTTAAGAACACTAAAAGTGGGATGACCAAGACAAAGATGATACAATTATATCTTGTTTTTATTGGAAAGAGAAGACTTGGACAGAATGGAAACCAAATTTTGGGCATTTGTTGTCCACTAGCATCCTCTAGATAGTAGAGTCCATTTTTTTCCTTATCAAGTTCGATCATCCTTCCCATTCCTAGATCCTGAAATTCACGAGTAGGAAAAAAAAAATTATAATACAATTTAGATCCGTTGTAAGTTTTTGAATAGAATCAGGTTAATTGAAAGCTTAGGCATATGTAGAACATCTTTTAAAAAAAGATGGGAATTTACAACCACATCTACTTGTCCCGCAATAATGACTAAAATCTCATCGGTAATAGTGTTTTTTTAATTTTTTATTGAGACATAGACAATAAGAGACAAAACATGAGAGGATCTAGTCATATGATCCGTGGCACTGAAATGAATAATCCAAGGTTCGGTAAAATAAGGATTAGAAATGCTTAGAGCAAAAGGGGAAGAAGTTATACTTAACAGTGCTAGAGAGCAAGTACTTAAGTCAGTCAGAGTGACAGGAACTTAAATAAAACTCAAACAGGAGCAAGAAAGCTTTATGGAAAAAAAGAAGGCTAATACAAGCCACAAATTTGTATTGAAGCACAAGCAAAGGAGGTACGAAGTCGTACGTAATAAAAGATAGCAAACACAAGCCAAAAAACATTCAGAAGTAAAGTGATAGAAGAAAATGGCAAAGGGCCTAAAAGATAAGTTTATTATTCTATAAGAGTAAACCAGGCTCTAATATCATGTGAAATGTTGGAATATATTTAATTAATTTAAAATTGTATAGGGAAAAGAATTATATATATATAAGACTTCTAGCCTAACTTGCTCTTTAAGTTTATGACTAACATTAATTACAATAATACAAGATATATATATTTTCTTAATTAATCATCAGTCAAAATCAATTCTAATTAATCACAATCACAACTTTTCACAAAGAATAACCTTTACGTCAAATAGGCAAAAAGGTGTCATGTTTTCCTTGAAGAAGCATTGGCCAAGATCTAACTCAAAGTATTGTGTTAGACATATAATTGCCAACCTGCAGAACACAACACAAGGGGCCTTTAAATTCCACATGTATAAGGAAGGCTGCTAATTATAGTAGTTTCTAGGAATGTGATGAGGAAAGTGGGAGATTGATGGATGTCAATCCTAATGCCTTTCGTTACATGAATATTGATCTAAAAACACTAGACCTTGCATGTATTCGACGCCACTGTGAAACATGAGCACACAACAAACAACATAATAGAATCCTTCAATGGATAGGCTGATAAGTACATAAGCAATCCAACTTTTACAATGATAGAAAATATGAGAAGAAAATTGATGAGGAGGATGTGTAAGAGTTTTGGAAGAGGTAAAAAAAGTGAGCTAAGAAGTTGCCACCTACTAGTGCTAAAAAACTAGCTTAGAGGTAGGATGAAGGAATATTTCTACAACTTTTCTAACCAAGTGAAAAAAGAATGAAGTTAAAGATGCTAAAAGGTTTTAAACTGTAAACCTAGATATTTGGAGCTATCACTGTTGGTTATGGGAGTTGAGTGGATTGCCTTGTAAACATGCAATGGCAATCATCACTAGTAGGAGGTTAAACAACCAAAATTTTGTCCATAAATGTCTCATAATTAAGTACTATATCAAGACATATTCTAATTCCATACATCCTATAATTGATGAATGTTAAACATGTTCTATTACCACGGCATATAGAGAAGAAGTTACTAGGTAGGCCAAAAAAGAATAGAAAGCATAGCCCAAAAGAACCTATAACCAAAGTAACATGAAATAGTGGGAACAAATGCAGAGCCTATAGAGGGTTAGGCTACAATGTGAGGACTTCAAAGCAATGAAAGTGTGTAGAAAAATTCATATTTTATTGATGTTTTCATAATAAATTTGATAAATACTCAATAGCCTTTTGTATTTTATGTAGAGGAAAAACACTACAACTACTAGTTCAAGGAAAAGGAATGTAGAGGTAGGTAGCAGTACAAGCGCAAAAAAAAAGAAAAAGAAAAAAGGAATTAGGTATATTGATGTACATGGGGATGGCTTCATTCTTGGGGGTTATACTTTGATCATAATTAGTTTAGCGGTAACTTGATTCATGGGGTATAGTTTAGGGTTATATTTTGTTAAACATATATGTTGTTAAGTGTACAAGTCAATATAATGACCTTAATGTCATACCTCATACATTTGCAACCTTAGTATGTTTTTTCCCTATCTGATTTCATTAGTATGTTGGACATATTTATTTGTAAAGATGGTATATTTATGACCATTAATTTGCTTATGGAAGAATGTTACTGATAAAGGTTTTGATGTAGTTAATTTGACAAGCCCCTCTTCCTTATATACTAGGCAGCCTGCCCGGTAGTCCCACGGTAGCCTTTCAGGTGGGATTTGCACCGGCTGAAAGGTTCCTATAAAGTTAAGTCTCTTACTTTTTTTGAAAACTTTTTTAAAACTCTAAAAATTTATTTTCAACGAAAACAGGTGGCAACTTTTTGGATTTCTAAGTAATCATTTGCAAAATAGAGTTTACAAAAAGTCTGGCAGCATGACAACCACTTTTATGAAAAATCCACTCTATAAAACATGAAAGAAAGACCTGTGCACTCTAAATATTTCTCATCCTCAACTTCTAGGCCTCAAGCCCTTATTTAACTACCACAAGTAATCACAATTAATATTTCATTCAAGAGATGACTTAAAATTCATTAAAACTATATAAAACTTAAGTGCACATATGGTTCACAAAATATAATGCGTAATACACAAAACATAGTTTCTCAAATTAAAGCTTATGAAACATGCATTATGTTTGAAAGATATGCAATACATGATAATACGGAAGTAAACAAACTAGTACAGTAGTGTTGCGTATCAGCCTCCGTGCACGCTTGACGAAACTCCCTCTATTCTCTAGCTCACACTTGCATCTGGGGAGGGTTTTTATAAAACACGAAAAATAGTGATGAATAATAACTTAGTGAGTGGGTAACTTATCACTTAGAAACTTTACTTTAAAAAATATATACACCTCCCAAAATAGTTTAGGAAAACTAGTACTTTATCTTATATTGATAAAATGTAAATTGAACATAAAAAGACATTTCACTTAAAAATGATAATAGTAATGATTTTTGTAAATCAAAAATCTTTCTCGTAGTAAAGCTTTCTTGTTTTCTAAAATCTCAGGTCTAATGACGTATTACTCTTTCTGAAACTTGCCTTACTAGCTAACCCAGGGAAACTTACCATCGCGTGACTGTATATCTACACGTTACGGAACTCGGGCTAGGGAATGCTACTTGTGAAGTCGTATCGATGTGGGAACTGAGAGGTCACAATTCTCTCCTCTAACATTGTGCGGATCTACACTACCGTATGTGTGCAGAGAGTGACATACAGACTCAAATCCTCCCAAGTTAGTGACTCTCTCAACCAAACTACCATACACACACACGGTACTATGGCCAGTTATAATTGGGGACTAGGGTAAACCCAAGACATCTGATTCTCTTTAATACGTTTAAAATTTTTCTTGCTTTTCTCTTTAACTGAGCTTAAAAGCATATTGATCTTACTTGTAAACAATCTTTCTCTTTTTTTCTAGTATACGGTATACAACCGTAATACTTCCTTCTAAGGTAAAAGTCTAAAGCTTTACTTACTAAGGTAAAAACTTAAACCATTCTTTCTAAGGCAAAAGCCTAAATGTTCAAAATATGCTTAGTATGTATTTTTTATACATGTATTTCTTTATAATTTTCAACTTGCTAAGCCTTTAAAAATACTTGCATATATAACATAAATTTACGAAAACTATACATGCATTTTGATAAAAATAATAACATGCTATAAACTTGATCGATGGTTAATATAATAACTTGCATACAAAACATAATATTGCATTTATAAGTAAACAATTGATATAATTCATAAAAGTTTGTAAAAATCCACATTCATAACTTGCTTCCTAATGATTAACTACTTTTTTGTGTTGTCTGCTAGCTCGCTGCTTTACCTACATTTCAATACAAACGCTGTATCTTAATCATAACAATCCATTTGAAATTCTCAATATTCTAGCATACAAAACACTACACTTCAATTTATAACGGACGAGCTTGAGCTACGAGCTATTGTCCAGCTCGTTCTCTGAGAGCTACTGTCTAGCTCGCTTGGCCTGGATAGCGGGCTCTTTCCAGCTTGCCCTTAGCGAGCTACATCTTCGGCCCAATGCTCCTCTTGCGAGTTGCTACACTGCTCAACATTTTTAGGTTTACAACGGACTATGGGTATAGCCCAATTCGTCTTTACGAGTTGCTGCCTTAGCTAGCTCGACCTGAAATGAGAGTACTACCCAACTCGCCAAGCTCGTCCTTTGCGAGCTACTGTCTCATGCCCAACTTGGACAGGTTCTACTAGGGATTGCCACATCCTTTTGCTCGCAGTACCCAACTCGTTGGCTAGTTATTATCCTAGCTTAAATCAGTCCTAACTCATGCATACCACATTCTAACACTCTTTTCAGGTTTTATACCAACAATCACATCCAAAATAACGACTTAATGCACTCATAACCAATACATAGCAACTTGCATCATCAAACTTATTCAGATTTAACATTACACATTCCATTTCACACAAGAAACATCATGAGGTCTCGCACTTACCTCTTCAGATCAATCCTAAATAAGTGGCTATTCCACCTCAGCTTGTATGCCACTTTAAAAGACTTGGAAATCACTTCAACCGACAAGTAAGGCTACTGTCCTTCTTGCACACTCTTGATCACGAGCTCACCTTTAAACTAAATAACTTGCAGGCATTAAGAATACCTAATCAACTCAAGATCCATAAGGACAATAAGCTTACCTTACTTCTTCCTCTCGACAGAAACATCTTTCTTAGTCGAGCTCATCTCCTCTTGATTTACTCTTGGACTTCTCTCAATTTGGCTCTCACTTGATCTATATAGATATTGCGCCCATATCTGACATACTCTCGGTTACAACTCACTCTCTCTCTCAAGTTGTCGAAAGCCTCCCTTTCTCTCTCTCGGCCAACTCCTCTTTCTCTTTTTTCACTTTTGCTTCTCATCATTTTCAAGATAACTCCCCTTTATATAGACTTTTTCAAGATAGTGGATTCCAAGTGTCATCCTTTCATTGACCTATTTTGTTTCACATGGATTGTGCTTCTTTATGATATCTCATTCCATGTAATACTCACACACAATCCAAGTCTACTTGAGAATGGAAAATATCTACTTGGGTCTCTTATAACTTTAATTCACATTATAGCGCCAATAAATTCCAAAATTATTCTACGACTTTTAAATCTTCAAATTGACCATAAAATACTCAAATGGAGTATTTTCTCTCCATTTTATACTTAAAGAAATTCTTATGAATATAAAATCATCAATACCCAATTTTTCTCCAAAAAGGGTATCTTCGTTCAATAAACTCTGGATTACTCAAAATATCTTTGAATAAACTCTTCTTCGCTCCATTTCAGTTTTCATTAATTGTAATATTAATTTCGGAGCTTTTACTCACAAGATTCGCTTTCTAAAAATTACTATTCATTTTGACGTTTTTCGTTCGAAAATACTATTCATCCTAAAAAAACAATCATTTTCCAGTAGCTAAGGTTTTGGGTTTTACAATTCACCTTTCCCTATAAAAATTCGTTCTCGAAATTTACTTATCGTCTAGATCAAACAAAAATCGAAGCTTATGACACTAATGCTATAACTCTTTATTTAATCTTATGCAATTATTACAAAATTGAAATATACCTACTTGTTTAAAAAAGCTAAGGATAATGATTGCGTATCTGCTCCTTGTGCTCCCATGTGGCCTCCTCCACTACATGATTCCTCCATAGTACTTTCACTAACGGAATGGTTTTGTTGCAAAAAACTTGCTTCTTTCTATCAAGAATTTGAACTAGTGTCTCTTTATACGACAGGTTCTCCTTGAGCTCCATTGGTTGTTTTATCAAGACATGTGAAGGATCAACTATATACTTACGGAGCATTGAGACATAAAATACATTGTGAATTTTAGAGAGTTCTACTAGCAACTCGAGTCGATACGCCACTTTGCCCACTCTGCCAATCACCTCGTAAGGACTAATGTATCGTGAACTCAGCTTACTACGTCTTCCGAAACGAATTATTCATTTCCAAGGTGATACTCTTAGAAATACTTTATCCCCAACCCAGAAGTCCAAATCTTTCTTTTGCTTATCTGTGTAGCTTTTCTGGCGATCTTGGACAACTTTTAGTTTATCTCGAATAATTATGATCTTATCGGTAATCATCTGAACCAATTCGAGACCTATCAATCTCCTCTCGTCAACCTTATCCCAATACTTTCTTTCATAAAATACCTCATATGGTGCCATATCGATACTCGCCTGATAACTGTTATTGTAGGCAAATTCGATCAGTGGCAGGTGAGTATCACAGCTATCTTTGAACTCCATCACATAGGACCTAAGCATATCCTCTAAAGTCTGAATAGTATGCTCAAATTGCCTATCTGTTTGCGAACGAAACATTGTGCTGAAATATAATCGAATGCCATTGCCCTCTATAGACTCGGTCAAAACCTAGATGTGAATCTCGGATCTCTGTTAGACACAATAGATACTGGAGCTCCATGAAGTCGAATAATCTCATCCGTATACAACCTAGCTAATCTATCCAGGGAATAAGTACTTCAGATAGGTAGGAAATGAGCTGACTTCGTCAGTCGATCCACAATCACCTTTATGCTATCATAACCACTCCGACTCTGAGGGAATCCTTTCACAAAATCCATAGTAATACGCTCCCACTTCTATCTCAGGATAGGGAGTGGCTGTAGAAGTCTTAATGGTCTTTGGTGCTCAACTTTCACCTGCTAATATGTCAAACACTTTGACACATACTCAGCTACCTCCCTCTTTATACCTTTCAACCAATAATTTTCTGTGAAGGTATGATACATCTTTGTGCTTCCTGGGTACATGGCTTATGCTGATGAGTGAGCTTCATCCAAAATCTCATTTTTCATCTCTGCCACATCTAGTACACATAATCTCTGTCCCATTATTAGTGTATCGTCGTCTCTTATTGAAAAATCCTCTCGCTAACTTATCTTTACTTCATGTCTTAACTTAATCACTTGAGGATCCTGTACCTACAACTCTCGGACCCTATCCACAAGTACCAGTCGCACCTAAAATGTAGCTAATAATGCACCTAGATCCGTTGCTTCCAATTTGACTCCCAAATATCTCATCTCCATTAACAACGGAGTTTATCGAACTCTTAGGTGTGCCATTAAGCTCAAGGGTCTCCTGCTCAATGCATCAGCTACTACATTTGTTATTCTTAGGTAGTACTCTATGGTGCAGTCGTAGTCCTTGATCAACTCTAACAATCTCCTTTGCCTCATGTTCAATTCTTTTTGAGTAAACAGATACTTGAGACTCTTATGATTTGTGACTATCTGACATCGAACTCCATACAAATAATGTCTCCAGATCCTCAGTGCAAACACTAATGTGGCCAATTCTAGATCATGGGTTGGGTAGTTCTGTTGGTGCGTCTTTAATTGTCTGGATACATAGGCCATCACCTTTCCATTTTGCATCAACACACAACCCAAACCCTGTCTTGAGGCATCACTATATACTACAAAACCTTCGTTTCCTGAAGGAAGTGTGAGAACAGGAGCTGTAGTCAACTTTTCCTTCAATTTATCAAAGCTCATTCGACACTCATTAGTCCACTCAAACTTAACTTCCTTTCTTATGAGCTTCGTCAACGAGATGGCAATCTTAGAAAATCCTTCAACAAACTTTCGGTAATACCCTGCCAACCCTAGGAAACTTCTCACCTCTGTCACAGTAGTCGCTGACTTCCAATTCATAATTACTTCTATCTTCCGAAGGTCAACACCAACATTGTCGGTTGATACCACATGTCCCAAAAACATAACTTTATCCAACCAAAACTAACATTTGTTGAACTTGGCATATAATTGTCGTTTCCTCAACGTCTGTAAAACTATTCTCAAATACTCAGCATGCTCTTCCTTACTGTTTGAGTATACTAAGATGTCATCTATGAACATTATTACAAACTTGTTTAAGAAGTCATGGAATATCCTGTTCATCAGGCCCATGAATGCTGCTAGAGAATTGGTTAGCCCAAAAGGCATAACCAGGAACTGATAATGTCCATAACGGGTCCGGAAAGTTGTCTTAGGAACATTATCACCTTTAATCTTCAACTGGTGGTATCTTGACCTTAGATGTATCTTGGAGAACGCCTTTGCTCTTTGAAGCTGATCAAACAAGTCATCGATTCTTGGTAGAGGGTATTGGTTTCGTACAATCACCTTGTTTAATTCTCTATAATCGATGCATAACCTCATACTCTTGTCCTTCTTCTTTACAAATAACACTAGTGCTCCTTAGAAAGATACACTTGATTTGACGAAACCCTTATCTATCAACTTTTCTAACTGAACTTTTAACTCCTGTAACTCAGTAGGTGACATCCTGTAAGGCACTTTGGAAATCAGTATTATTCCTAGAATAAGATTTATCTCGAATTCAATTTCTTTATCTGGAGGTAAACTAGGAAGGTCTTCTGGAAACACGTTTGGAAATTCTCTAACTACAGGGATATCCTCTATTCGCGCCTCATTCTCTATTGTATCAATCACATAGGTCAAATAACCTACATATTGCTTCTTTAACATCTTTCTAGCAATCATGGCCGATAAGATGCAAGATTTAAGCATTCTGCGGTCTCCATGGAATACTACTTTTGACTCTCCCTCAATACCAAACTTGACTTCCTTCCGAAAACAATCTACCGAGGCATGATGCATAGCCAATCAATCCATACCTAGGATAATATCAAAATTGCAAATGTCTAACACCACTAAACTGACTAGAAAGACTCTACCATCGCTTACTATGCCACAATCTTTATAAACATTCTTAGCTATTAAGGTGTCTCTAGTAGGAGTAGCTACTATCATGCTGCACTCCAAAGGCTCTAACTTTACATTAGCCTGTCCAGTAAAGTTTCTTGAAACAAAAGAATGCGTAGCACCGAGGCCTATCAAAATGTAAGCATCAACACCAAAGGCTATCATCGTACCTATCACCACCTCGGGTGTCGCCTTTGCCTCCTGCTGCGTCACCGCGAATACCTTAGCCTGAGTGAGTGGTCTCCTTGTCTGTCCTCTAGATAAGATGCCTTTACCATGACCTCGACCAGGCTGAATAGAAGTCCCTGGTCTTCTCATCTGTAGACCTCTTCTATCCTACGACTGACTTCTACTGACCTGTCCATGGGTGGCTGATCTCGACTCGCTAATATCCTTTACAACTTTCTGTGAGCAATCTTTCATGAAGTGTCCCTACTGTCTACAATGATAACATCCTATAGTACCCATTTGACACTCTCATCGATGAAATCTGTCGTGTTTCTTGCATGGGCTGGTACTATTTTGAGCACCACTCTTGCCTTAAAATCCTGATGGTAGTTTCACTGAACTCTGACTTAAGACTGCTCTATGACTCTGTTGTCTACTGCTAGACCATTTAAACTTGTCTTCAGTCCTGGGGGACTTACTAAAACTCTACCCTTAAGGCTGCCTCTACAAGTCATCCATACTTTCTATGCTTCCACGGCCACTACAAGCATTTTGATCCTCGGGTTCAGGCCTTGCTCAAACTTTCGACACTTATTTACTTTGTCATCAACTATAAACGGTGCCACTCGAGATAGCTCAATGAATTTCTTCTCATATTCTTCTATGGTCATACTCCCTTGTACTAAGTTGTAGAACTCCTCAATCTTGGCATCCTTGTACACCCTGGGATAGAACTTCTCATTAAAATCTTCTTTGAACTTCTCCCATGAAATCTGAATGCACGCTCTCCTCCTAACCGAGTCCCACCAATCCCTAGTTGAAACTTTAAGTAAGAATGAAGCAATAGAAACTTTTTACGGATTGGTGCACTCCATCTGCTCCAACACCCTCTCGGTGTTGTCTAGCCACTCCATTGTAATCTTTGGACCTCCAAATCCATCATAGGCCTCGACACCTAGTTTTCGTGCCCTCTCAATGCTGACGTCTGATGCGCATTGTCTCAAGCCTTGAATAATCTGAGCTAGCCTCTCAATCAGATCTGTATTGAGTTCTATCCCGGTTGGCTCTAACTGAGCCTCTGCTTGTGGATCATTGACTAATTCGTTCACTTGTTCTTTTACCTCTAGTGGAGTGGGTGGTGTCTCTGTAATGGCTTTTTGTGTACGAGGACGGCTAACCCGATGCATGACTAATTGCACTCAAACCATGCTAAATGTCATGTAATGCATGATGCTTAGAAAAATGCAAGAAAATGCACTAAAAACACATAATGCATGTAAAACTTCGACTTTGATGCCAAACTTGATAGGCCCCTCTTCCTTATATACTAGGCAGCTTACCCAACAACCCCACGGTGGCTTTCTAGGTGGGATCTGCATCGGCTAAAAGGTTCCCGTAAAGTTAAGTCTCTTACTTTTTCTGAAAACCTTTTTAAAACTCTAAAGATTTATTTCCAACGAAAACGAGTGGCAACTTTTTGGATTTCCAAGTAATTATTTGCAAAATACGGTTTATAAAAAGTCTGGCAGTATGACAGCTACTTTTCTTAAAAATCCACCCTGTAAAACATGAAAGAAAGACCTGTGCACTCCAAATATTTATCATCTCAATTTTTGAGCCTCAAACCCTCATTCAACTTTCACAAGTAATCACAATTAATATTTCATTCAAGAGATGAATTAAAATTCATTAAAACTATATAAAACTTAAACACCCCAAAATTTACTTTGATATGATTAATGTCCCTTAATTGAAAATTACTATACAAGAAGTTGAATTAAATTGAAATTTTATGTATAGATTAGGATATGTATTTTTAATTTGAGGAAATTAATAATTTTGGAGATATTTAATAAGGGAATGGGAATGGTAGAGAAATGTGATTGGACAAGAAAAGAATTTAAATAGAATGCATTACATGGGATTTAAATTTGGACCAATAGGAAATTGCCAAATCAAAAGTAAAAAGTGATGTAATTTAGTTGAATATTTGGACTAAAGTGATGTCAAATTAGCTAGTGGAATGGTGAGTTGGAATTTAAGCCAATCATATGCTAGCAATTGTAACTAGTGGCATGATGGAAATTAGTGATATAGTTAGGGGTAAAATTGGAAATGAAAGAAAATTACTATATAAAGTGGAGTGCATGAAAACCCATCCATTTCCTTTTCTTTCCTTCTTTGTCGTGACCTTCATACCCTTTTTCCTCTCAATTTTCTTCTCATTTCAAGTTTCCGAATGATCCCTAAATCTAGTTCCTTTCATCATTTACTCATTCCAAGTATTAAATTTATCAAATTCCATCAAGTTTCAAAGGTGATTTTCTCTAGAAAGGTGCTAAATCAAGGTAAGATTATGTGAGTTTTTGATTTAGTGATGGGTTGAGGTTAGAAAGGATGTAAATGCATTCATGGACATGTATATCTAACTCCTTTTGCATTTAAATGGGTAGATTTGATTTTAATGATGATGTATATATTCTTAAAAACCCTAGGTGTGGATCAAGCTAAAGGAACCAAGAGAAGGAGCAAGAGAAGTTCCAGGATTAAATTGAAGGTGTGGAAAAGTCCTTCACCTTGCCCAAAAGGTTGGTGTTCACTTAGTTTGAAAAATTCACTTTTCAATTGTTGATACTTTATATTTTTAGTACATTAATTTAATGACTATGTTTGAATTACCTTATGAGTGATTTTGATGTATTAAATGATGAAAAATTTGAAAAATTTGTGAAAGAAATTAAGGTTGGTCAAATGAGTCAAATTGGGCAATAGTGAATTAAGTTAATGATTCTGATGATTTAATCTATGTTGGATGTTAATTAATGAAATTTTAATGAATTGTAGGGTGAAATATGAAATTTAAAAACAATAATGGAAAGTTGATGATGTTGGCCGAATATATGCAAAGTCAAGGGGATGATGTTTTTGATAAGCTTTAATGAAATAATTGAGTGTAAAAATGGTATTTTGTGATATCTAGATATGATGTAGTGGTTAAATGTGAAAAGTATATACCAAAATGTAATTGGTGATACACTTCGTGAAATTGTAAATTTGAAATGGAAATTGTAATTGTATGAAAATGTTGCTAATAAATAAAATTTATAAGGGATCTAGTAAACATGGACATTGGTAGATGGGGGTTGGTGATTGGTATGTCAATAGGGGAAATATTAGCAGTACTGCACTGAGTTATTTACACCATAGCTGTAAATTTTGGACCTTGAGAGGTACCGAGTGTCTGGTCCTTAAATTGAAAATATATACAAAATATGATCCCGTGAGTAGGCACCGAATGTCCGATGTTGAGGAAACTCATTTTTCAGTCCAAGGTATCGTATCAATGTTTACAAAGGGCACTGAAAATGTTATGTGCAATTGTGTAGTTATACTCAAAGAATGGCCTTTAAGACTTTATGTGTGTGATTAATTGTAAAATTTATTTCTTTGTGATATTATGGAAAGTTTGACAATTGTAAAATTACGATTTTACAATAAAGCATTTTGAGAAGTAGTGAATTTACAATTTTGTGTACACCCACTAAGTAGAAATACTTAGCACGTTGGATTTACCACACGCAAGTTGTTGATTGGGCATTGTAGATAAAGATGAAGAGAGATATCGGTAGCATTTCCAGCGAGTCACATCCATCCATACTTTTGGATAGTTTTCTCATTTGGCATCATATATATGCTATAGTGCATGTACACGAAAGTATGTATATATATGTATATATATGAAGTTTTGTAAAGGGTAGTATATAAATTTTGAAAAGAGTTTTGTATCAAAAAGTAGATTTGTACATTAATTGCTATTTATATTTTAATTCGTATCACCTTTTTATGGATATGATTTTGATTGAATGCATGATATATGTGTTGGGTTTTTTGTGCCCTAAGAGCTTGTAATTATGTAAACGGTTTTAATAAATAATAATAAAGTATTCATTTTATTCAATTTATATATTTTGCAAAAATTATATATGTCATGAGAAGCATCCTTGATTACTAATGTATTTTCAAACTAAGTATATAAGTGTTATATACAAGCGGATTTAGTTTGAGAGAAGTAATCTAAAGAGTCCGTAGAAAGCAAACGAAGCTGGGTACTTTGTTTGTGGTAAATCTACAGTTGCGGTCCATTTTGTATTCGGTACAATAGTTTTATCCGAGACTATTCATGTAGTGACATGAAAATGGAGGCATCTTATATAATAAATATTATATAGGACTGGATCACGATAAACATGAGTCTCTAATTAATATCCGTTAAACTTAGAGATTTATATTTATCGACTAGATGATCATATATGGATTGATCTTAATCCTGAGTGTTTTATGGACTCCTATTTGTTGAGTCATATCTTTTGATTTACATGGGTGAGACTGTTATAGATTTACGGTCAATAAGCTTCGTACTTTGGAGATGTGATTTAATAAATGACTGGGGACATTCTATACAATAATGGAATCCACTCCTTCTTGCGAGAAGTAGATGAGTAGTTCCCTTAAAGTGTTGATTCGGGTTTTGAACAATAAGAGCGCTCGACTTTCTGTTTATGAGCAAACGGAAAGATAAATTCATAAGTTGTTATGGATATATTGTTTATTAGAGAATCAATGGTACTTATTGGAATAAGATATAATTAGAGAGGTATAACGGACTTTAATGACCTAGCTCTAATTATGAACTATTTGTGGAGGATCAAACCATATGAAATGATTAAATCGATGGACACTGAAAAATCAGATTGTGTAAAACATCTACAATCTTGAGAGTGCAATCTTGGGTTTTTAGTGGAGTAACTCTAAGGTTAATAATAGTGAATTATTTAATTAAAGAGTTTAATTAATAATTCCGATATTATTGGAGCTCAAATTGTAGGTCCATTCGGTCCCCTTGCTAGCTCACAACCACATAAAGAAATAAATGAAAGAATATAATTGGATTGTCCAATTATTAATGTCACATGGACGTGTTTACGAATTATTTAAATAATTTGATTATTTAAATATATGTAATTATTTAATTAAATGTTAATTATTTATTATCTGTAGAGATTATGAGTTCAATTTTTTAATGGTGTCATTAAATTATTTATGATTTAGAATCATTTAATTTAATGAACAATCTTTTAATTAATGAAAATAGTAATTTAATTTAATTGGAATTAGATTCCATATTAAATTGAATTAAAGAAGTTTTAATAGGAATTAGATTCCATATTAAATTAAAAGTAAAGAGTTCTTGACTAATAAGGAATTTGATTCCATATTAGATATGAACTATGTTTTCTAATTTAAATAGGAAATTGTATTCCTTGTTAAATTGGAAAACTCTAACTTACCATTATAAAAGGGTGTTTTATGTTGATAACAAAAAAAAGGATGAATTTTTTTGGCTACTTGAACCAAAAACTTCCATTAATTAAAAACACCAAATTACTCCATCTCACATAATGATCTTTCATAAAAGATTTCGTGATTTAATTCTTCGATATTGTGTCCACACACAGTTTCTTTTGTGAAGAGTCATAGCAAGGAAGATTGAGTGGTGAAGAATTTGCGAATCAAAAGGGATCAATTCAATATTCATGCAAGGTAAGATTCGATCTTATTAATTTAATTATTGAATCGTTATTACAAGCATCGATCGGGTATGTTTTTGTTTGGAAAAATTTTTAAAATCCACGTTTCCGCATTAAATCCAAAATCGATTTTTCCCTTCAATATGTAAATATTTGAGTGGTGGAGTTGATTTTGAGTAGGACGGGTGTCCGAAATGGTAGTTGAGAAAATGAAATTATTTTAGAAGTGTTTATCTTTCTAATTGCATGTTTTTTAATTTTTAGATTTTTAGAAAAACAGATGAAACTCTACTGAATTTTATAAAAATAAATAAATGGATAATAAAAATATTCGTAAGAAAAATAATAATGAATAATATAGCATCTTTCGACTTGATTTTCATTTTAATGAGAGTCGAGCAGAAGGTGTTACAAAACTTAAGTGCACATACGGTTCCCAAAATATAATATGTAATACACAAAACATGAGTTCTCAAATTAAAGTTTATGAAACATGCATTATGTTCAAAAGATATGCAATACATGATAATGTGGAAGTAAACAAACTAGTGCAGTAGTGTCGCGTATCAACCCTCGTGCACACCTGACGGAGCTCCCTCTGATCTCTGACTCACACCTGCACTTAGAGAGGGTTTTATAAAACATGAAAAAGAGTGGTGAGTAATAACTCAGTGAGTGGATAACTTATCACTTAGAAACTTTACTTTCAAAAATATATACACCTCCCAAAATAGTTTAGGAAAACTAGTACTTTATCTTATATTGATAAAATGTAAATTGAACATAAAAGAAATTTCACTTGAAAATGATAATAGTAATGATTTTCATAAATCATAAATCTTTCTTGCAGTAAAACTTTCTTGTTTTCTAAAATCTCACGTCTAATGGCGTATTTCTCTTTCTGAAACTTGTCTTACTGGGTAACCCAAAGAAACTTGCCCTTACGTGATTATACGTCTACATGTCACAGAACTCGGGTTAGGGAATGCTACTTGTGTGGTTACGCCAATGTGAGAACTATGTGGTCGCGATTCCCCTCTCTAACATCGTGCCGATCTACACTATCGTATACGTGCAGAGGGTGACACAGGGACTCAAATCCTCTCATGTTAGTGACTCTTTCAACCAAACTACTATACACACGTACGGTACTACGCCCGGATATAACTGGGGATTAGCGTAAACTCCAGATATCTGATTCTCTTTAATATGCTTAAAACTTTTCTTGCTTTTCTCTTTAACTAAGCTTGAAAGAATATTGATATTGCTTGTAAATAATCTTTTCTTTTTTTTTTCTAGTATACATTATACAAGCGTAATACTTCTTTTTTAAGTAAAAACCTAAAGTTTTACTTACTAAGGCAAAAACTTAAACCATTCTTTCTAAGGCAAAAGCCTAAATGTTCAAAATATTCTTAACATGTATTTTCTATGTATGTATTTCTTTATAATTTTCAATTTGCTAAGCCTTTAAAAATACTTGCATATATAACATAAATTTACGGAAATTATACATACATTTTGTTAAAAATAATAACATGCTATAAATTTTATCGATGCTCAATATAATAACTTGCATACAAAACATAATATTGCATTTATAAGTAAACAATTGATATAATTCATAAAAGCTTGTAAAAATCTACACTCACAACTTGCTTCCCAATGATTAACTACTCTTTTGTGTTGTCTGCTAGCTTACTGCTTCACCTACATTTAAATACAAATGTTGTATCTTAATCATAAAAATTCATTTGAAATTCTCAACATTTCAACATACAAAACACTGCCTCCAATTTATAATGGAATGAGCTCGAGCTACGAGCTATTGTCCAGCTCACTTAGCCTGGATAGCAAGCTCTTTTCAACTTGCCATTAGCGAGCTACCTTTCCAGTCCAACTCGCCCCATAAGAGCTGTTGCACTGCTTAGCACTTTTAGGTTTGCAATGGACTATAGATATAGCCCAACTCGTCCTTACGAGCTGTTGCCCTAGCTAGCTTGACCTAAAATAAGAGCACTACCCAACTTGCCAAGCTCATCTTTTGCGAGCTACTGCCTCATGCCCAACTTGGACAAGTGTTAACAAAGACTGTCACATCCCTTTACTCATAGCACCCAACTCGTTGGCTAGTTGTTGTCCTATCTTAAATCAGTTCGAACTCATGCATACCACGTTTTAACACTCTTTTCTAGGTTTTATACCAACAATCACATCCAAAATAATGACTTAATGCACTCATAACCAATACATGACAATTCGCATCATCAAACTTATTTAGACTTAACATTACACATTCCATTTCACATAAGGAACATCATGAGGTCTTGCACTTACCTCTTTAGATCAATCCCAAATGAGCGGCTACTCCACCTCAATTCGCATGCCACTTCAAAAGGCTTGGAAATCACTCCAATTGACAAGTAAAGCTACTGCCTTTTCTTTCACACTCTTGATCACGAGCTCCCCTTCAAACCAAATGACTTACAGGTGTTAAGAAAAGCTAAAATCAACTCAAGATCCATAAGAATAGCAAGCTTACCTTGCTTCTTCCTCTTGGTAGAAACGTCCTCCTTGGCCAAGCTCCTCTCCTCTTAATTTACTTTTTGACTTCTCTCAATTTGGCTCTCACTTGATCTACATAGATATTGCGCTCAGATCTAACATGTCTCGGTCACAACTCACTCTCTCTTTTAAGTTGTCAAATGCCTCCCTTTCTCTCTCTCGACCGACTCTTCTTTCTCTTTTTTCACTTTTGCTTCTTATCATTTCCAAGAATATAGACTTTTCCAAGATAGTGGATTCCAAGTGTCATCCTCTCATTGACCCATTTTATTTCACATGGATTGTGCTTCTTTATGAGATCTCATTCCATGTAATACTCACATATAATCCAGGTGTGCTTGAGAATGAAAATATTTACTTGACCCTCTAATAACT
The DNA here is from genome assembly GCA_019925255.1 of Litchi chinensis. Classification (NCBI taxonomy): domain Eukaryota; kingdom Viridiplantae; phylum Streptophyta; class Magnoliopsida; order Sapindales; family Sapindaceae; genus Litchi; species Litchi chinensis. The sequence goes on from CM034467.1 coordinate 8,768,782, forward strand.
TTAATTCACATTTCAGCCCTAATAAATTTTAAAATTATTTTGTGACCCTTAAATCTTCAAATTGACCATAAGATACTCAAATGAGGCATTTTCTTTTCATTTCATACTCAGAGAAATTTTTATGAATATAAAATCATCAATACCCATTTTTCTCCAAAAAGGGTATCTTCGTCCAATAAACTCTGGATTACTCAAAATTTCTTTGAATAAACTCTTCTTCGCTTCGTTTCAGTTTCCATTAATTCTAATATTAATTTAAGAGCTTTTGTTTCATGAGATCCACTTTCTAAAAATTACTATTTACTCAAACATTTTTCGTCCAAAAATACTATTTATTCGAAAAAAAACAATCACTTTTCAATAGCTAAGGTTTTGTGTTTTACATAATCTATTTTTTATTTTTACTTTATGTTCATGTATGATACATCACTATAAAAAATTAGCAATATGACAACATAATTTAGATAGCAATGTGCGTATGCTTCATATTGCTATAATCATCTACTGCTGTATGTAAAAAATGTGTCTTGTAAAAGCTACGTATGGTAACTTACAATTTACATTGCAAATAATAGGACACATATAGCAACTTTTTTTTATCAATAATGTTGCTAAATAAACAATTTCTAATCATTTTTTAGTTAAAAAAATATAAAAACCCAAAAAAATCCCTAACCTCATTCTTCTTGCTTCATTTTCTTTTATCACTGCCAACCCTAACCCTCTTCTCACCCTTTTTGTCATCTCAACTCAACCATCACTGCTGACTAGCCTAACCATCGATGCCTTGCTATCCTTATCATTCTTACATTCATTCTTCTTACAACATTTTTCTTCTACCACCATCGACCGTAACTCTCTCTTCACCCTTTTTGCCATTTCAACTTAGCCATCACCATCGACCAGTCTGACATCGTTGCTATCACCGTCACTCTTACATTAGTAAGATTCATTTCTTTCAACCTTCAACCATTCTTCACTTTACAAATAGATTTTATTGAGATCTCTTCCTCTACCTCCATATCTTCTTCTTCTTTCTCTTGTAAAGAGTTGACATCTTGGACGAACTTATTGAGTCAAAATGTGTAAAACCGAAAACTTTATCTCTTAAAAAATAATTTATATCTTCGATGAACAATGTTTTTGGATGGAAATTATCCACATGAATAGTAATTTTTAAAAAGTAGACCTTCTAAAGAAAAAGTTTCGAAATTAGTAGTAGAGTTGAGGAAAATCGAAACGGATCGAAAATAAGTCCATTCGGTTAAGTTATAAGTGATCTGAAAATTTATGAACGAAAACACTATTCCGATTGTTTATAGAGTATTAAGGTAATTTAAAGTACTCGAAGGTATAAATTGAATTTTAGTATGATCCTTAGATAGAACGAAAGTAATTTTGAAGTTCATAGAAATAAAATAATGAAAAGTGACTGGATCCGGATATGTTATTAGATTTTCGTAAAATTTCTGAGAGGTGTGGATTTATTTATAACAAAATTTTCGGACAAACCAAAAATGAATTTCGAATCAGAAATTAGCATGAAGATTTATTACAAATTAGAATAAAATTTAGTGTCAAAGGAAATTTTCTAAAAAGGGCATGAATATGTTAAGTTGTAAAAGAACAAGTGCAAAGGCATTTTGGGAATCAAAAAGTATGGTTTGAATACATGCATGAGTTGGTATGAAAAACATGAAGGAGAGAGAGTGTGTGGCATGGATGGATGACATGTGGAAAGATGGAGGCATGTATGAGTGACATGTAAACCAAGTGGAAGAAAAGAAGTCATGCATGAGTGACAAGTGTAAAGCAACTAAGGTAAAGTTAAGACACATGACATGATCAAATGAAGGATATATAAAGGAAATGCAAGAGAAGAGAGGGGTGTGACTGCCGCACAACTCAAACCCATAAAAGAAATACATTTCTCAAGAGAAAGAGAGCTCTCGAATGAAGGAGAAAAAGATAGGAGAGTTCACGGTCAAGGGAGATTCATGGCCAAGGAAGAGAGAACCAAGGTAAGTTGCTACCCTTAACCATTCTTAAGTCGTTTTAAGTGTTTTTAACACATGCAAATCTTTGAAAAAAGGAGGTAAGGTCTCGATAAAAAAAGGGGCCGTTTGGCTGAGAGGTGAAGAATCAAGAAGGCAGTTGTTGCATGTGAGATTTTAAGGTCGCATGCAAACTTAAGAGGAAGATTCATCAAATAGGAGTTGATTTAAAAAGGTAAATGTGAGATCTCATGATTTTTCTTGAGTGAAAATAATGGATTTTTGTATGTTGAAAGGATTGGTATGATATTCATGTTGGGCTGTTGTGGACGATCGGAATCGGTCAACACCGGTCGGGGGTCGGAACCTCGCCGACGGAACGATTTATGTGAGGCCGGCCCGTAGACCGTTGAACCCCTTTTGGCCTCTTGAGGTCGCGTCCAGAGTTGAACCCTCAACCTTATAGGTGTTATTGGTGTACAACTCCTACCACCAAGCTGACGACCCCTGCATAGCTCGCTACAAATGAAAGAGCCTAAAAAGCAAGTGACTAAGTGTCCTTGCATAGCTCGCTTAATGAGCCTAAAAAGCAGGTGAGGTGACGACCCCTGCATAGCTCGCTATAAATTAAAGAGCCTAAAAAGCAAGTGACTAAGTGTCCTTGCATAGCTCGCCTAATGAGCCTAAAAAGCAGGTGAGGTGACGACCCCTGCATAGCTCGCTACAAATTAAAGAGCCTAAAAAGCAAGTGACTAAGTGTCCTTGCATAGCTCGCCTAATGAGCCTAAAAAGCAAGTGACTAAGTGACCTTGCATAGCTCGCCTAATGAGCCTAAAAAGCAGGTGAGGTGACGACCCCTGCATAGCTCGCTACAAATGAAAGAGCCTAAAAAGCAAGTGACTAAATGTCCTTGCATAGCTCGCTTAATGAGCCTAAAAAGCAGGTGAGGTGACGATCCCTGCATAGCTCACTATAAATTAAAGAGCCTAAAAAGCAAGTGACTAAGTGTCCTTGCATAGCTCGCCTAATGAGCCTAAAAAGCAGGTGAGGTGACGACTCCTGCATAGCTCGCTACAAATTAAAGAGCCTAAAAAGCAAGTGACTAAGTGTCCTTGCATAGCTCGCCTAATGAGCCTAAAAAGCAGGTGAGGTGACGACCCCAGCATAGCTCGCTATAAATGAATGAGCCTAAAAAGCAAGTGACTAAGTGTCCTTGCATAGCTCGCCTAATGAGCCTAAAAAGCAAGTGACTAAGTGTCCTTGCATAGCTCGCTTAATGAGCCTAAAAAGCAGGTGAGGTGACGACCCCTGCATAGCTCGCTATAAATGAAAGGGCCTAAAAAGCAAAAGTGACTAGGTGTTTTTGCATAGCTCGTCAAATTTTTAACGTTTCAATTACTGTTACTTACCAAATTTTATTAATTGTTGGATTAGGCAATTACTTTGATTTAAAGCTCGTTGACAATCAGCTTGCAAGGAATATGGTAACTCTAAAGATGAAAGGCATGAAATATGTTATGCGCAGAAAATTAAATACATTCAAACACAGGAAGAGTAATGAAAGAAATTTCATTAAAAATGAGAACTGGCTACAAGTATAAAGCTGAAGAGATAGAAGTAAAAAAGAAAAACAAAATTTTCAGTCTCGAGCTGAAGGGCCTGGATCAGTTGAAGGTACTTTGCGCGGAGAAGCAATGGGCTCAGCCTGGGAGGACGTACCAGGAGCATGCTCTGAAGGGACTGGACCAGCCGAGGACAAGGTGGCTTGTGATTTAAAATCTTCAATAATTTCAAGACCTATATCCCCAAAGATAGAAAAATCCATTTCTGGGTGGGACGTCCACAATGTGAAGAGAAAATCACGACCTGTTCTTTCCTCAGCCTCGTCCTTTGCATCTGCAACCCGCACTTCCAGTTCTCTGAGCTGCTTGCTCTCTGAAGACCGACAGCTCTTCGAAGGCATTATCAGCGAGACGATTGACGACCTCAGCCTCTTTCTTCATGTCTTCAATACATTGCTCCGCAGCATCAGCTCGCTGAATGGCCTCCGCCATCTGTTGCCTAAGCACCTCAGCTCGATGCTCAGCCTCCTCGGCACGCTTAGCCACGGTTGCAGCCTCCTCAGCTGTTTGGTTGCAGCCTCCTCAGCACTTTTAGCTGCAGCTCCCATTTCATCAGCTCGTTTTGTGGCTTCCCCAACCTGTTTTTCAGCAGCTTCAGCCCGCGCCAAGGCAGTTTCAACTTGGCGATGAAGCACTTCGACCTTTTCTTCTGCAGCTGAAGCCCTCTGCTCGTCCAATTCAGCTCGCTGCTCGGACTGCCTCAGGTCCTCTTTCACCTTGAGAAGCTCGTCTCTTAGCATGATATGCTCGTGTTCCATCTTCTTTAGAGCTTCCTCAAAGGCTTGACTTGCAGCGTTCGCCTTAGCGATCTGAGCTTCCTGACCTTCTATTCTGCCCGAGGTTAAGTTAGCTAAATCCTCAGTAGCCGCCTCCAGGTCGAATTCCAGCTTCCTCATCTCATCCTTGGTAGCCTTTGTCTCCCTTTTTCGCTTCATTGCAGCAAGGGCACCCTGGAAATTATGAACGGATTAAAATCTAGTCAAGTAAGGGAATCAACAAATGAGGAAAAATAACTTACCAGCATGCAATGGCGAGCCGCGAACTCATCTAGGTCCTCGCCCTTAAGACACCTATTTTCCAAGACATTCGCGTGATTGAGCATAATTGTTGCCCAGTTGTCAAGGAAGGCATTTAAATATCTTCCTCCAGGACCCAGCTCGATGTCTGATCTGGTTGGGGAAGGAGTTCTCTCGCGCTCCGGGAGATCGCGTGCATCATCATAAGAACCACCTCGTCGCGATACAACGGTACGCTTAGTTGCATGTCCGCTGGGGCCAGCTCGGGATGACTGGGGAGCAACCTTAGAAGGAGCATCACCTTTCCCAGGCTGCGAACTGGAGGTAGGAGGTGACTGAAGATTTGCAAACACGTTTGAGAGAGGCACCTCGTTAGGAGCAACAGTTGAGGAAGCAGTGGCTTTAGCAGCATCATGCACCTCGCTGGGAGCGGCGGTCGCAGGGACAGCAGCTTCAGCGACAACAGGCGCTTCGTTGGATGCAGCAATTGCAGGAGCCTGGTCCTGGGCAGATAGTTTAGAGCGTTTTGAGGGTGCTGCTGGAGTGGCCAAGTCTTCGGCAGGCCGTTTTGTTGAAGGAGTCGAGGAAGCTTTAGATACAGAGGGACTTGCAGGAGGAGATTTCATGAGTATAAGTTTCCTCCTGTTGGCTGGGAGTTTCGTAGAAGAAGGAGCAGGGGCTGGAGCACGAGCTGGGGATGGCAGCGAAGCCCCTGGAGTAGATGTGTGATGTGGAGAAGATGATGGATCAGCCTGTGCGGTAGAAGCCGCAGGGACTGGGTCTGAACCTGTCCGAACTGGAGCAGGATCTGTAGAAGAACCTTTTTTAGACGCACCCTTTGAAGGAGTGCGAGTTGAAGACGGCTTCGCCTTCTTTGGTGTGCGAGCTGAAGAAGATCTCGCTTTAGACGAGGTGCGAGCAGGAGCGCCTCGAGATGAAGTCTTCCGAGGTGGAGAAGGCGAGCGAATGTTATCCGAGCGAATGACATCCTCTGACGATGAAGAAACTGCTGGCGAAGGTCGGGAAGTAGACGCATCCTGAATAGAAACCTCAAAAACAGAAGGAAGTCTAGGCTTGTCACTCATCTTGCCTATATCTTCCCCAGCTCGCAGAAGATGGGAGTCCGTAAGAGGAGCAAGCTTGTAAGCTCTAAGGATAGCATCGTCGAATCTGCTGCTGATGCCCGCGTTTCGATTTGGCGAGCTTGTCAAGAGCTCGTTCCTCCCCGCTGTTAAGAGGAGACTCGTCCATCTTCAGCACTGCACAACAAATGGTCAAAGAATGATAAGTAATGAAGATACAAGACAAAGTCAGCTCCCTTAAATTTTCTTATGAGTACCTGGTTTTAGGACGAAGCTGAAGTTTCGGAGATCTGCAAGAGATGGGCACGAGATATAAAACCAACTCGTCTTGTACGGCCCAACGTTGGATTTGCCTTTCGCTTCTCCTTTGGGCAAAAGGTCTTTGTATTGCGACTGGCGAGCTGTGAGATAATAGATGCCATCCGGTTTCTCTCCATCTCCCGCAGACACAGCCTTGAAAGAGTAAAACTGCTGAATAATCCTCGGTGTAGGGGCATGAAGGCCATTCCTGAAGAAGGCTACAGCCAGCGAGATCAACTGCGTATAAGAGTTAGGAGTCAGTTGAAATGGCGCGAGCTTGACTTTGTTGAGAAATTCGACCAAGAACGGTGGAACGGGGAACCGTAACCCCTGCTCGAGATGCTGGGTGCTGATAGCGATGAATCCCCTGGGTGGATAGCATGCATGATTGTTTGAATCAGGCAGCAGTATACGGCAACCGAAGGGATATGGAATTGCTTGACAAGTCCTTCCACCTCAGGACGTTTTAGCGATGTGGGATGACGAGCGAATGCTTCACGAGCCTCTCTTCCCTGAATAGCATGAGTTCGGGCTTTGTCATGCTCACGAGCTTCATTACTTGGAATCATCCCCTTGCGAGTTCCACTTGAAGACATCTAAAAATAAATAAATACATATATATATCATTGCAGGAACAACAATGGTGATGGAGCTAGATGAACCCAAAACAAAAAGTTTTGAAGAAAAAGAAGCCTCACCTTGAACTGTTGACGAGATAAAAAACGGCGAGAAAAGCTGATGATTTCGAGAAAGGATTGTGGGTCCTGGTTGCTTGAAAGCTTGAAACGCTTGTTTGCTTTGGAAGAAAGTGACAGATGAAAGAAGAAAATGGAAAGGGGCCAATGGCTTATATAGACAAGCAAGCGTGAGTCCCAACCGTTAGATTCTTGGAAAGTGTAACCGTCATAGATCTGACGGTGCAGCGCAGAACGGGGCTTTGAAATCATGCAGTCGTCAGTTGAAGGACGTGCGCATTAAATATGCGTGTAAAGAACGTGCAGACGTCGTTTCAGTTACCACCTGCATGATCGCCACGTGTCGCAACTGAAAAGGTGGAATTTGAAAGTGCACAGAGGCAGTTACAAAAGTAAGCGTGACAAGGAAGCCAACTTTTACCAGCAATTCAAGCTCCCAGCTCGCTAAAGCAAACTGAGAGGCTGGGGGGCTAATGTTATGCATATTTTTCGGACTCAGTAGTTGGGCTGGTAAAAGTCCAATTTAGGCCCATTTAAGACCCGATAAGAAGAACCAATGAGGTCAATGTAGTCAAAGCCCATCAGATGAGGCCCAGTATTGACTCAAAGACCATCAAGATTTCCAGCTGGCATCAACAGACCCATAAGTGTAGCCAGGTCGCAGGTCGCCGCCTGCGCAGCTCGTCTCTCAGCGAGCTCGAGATTGGGATCACCATGACACGTCAGCTCGCTCAGACACGTGATAAGCATCATATCTTCCAGAGCAGGCAGTTACCAAGTTCAAACGTGATTCTCTCTCCAAATATGGCAATTGTCCAATCAAACCATGATTCCCTCGTCAGATATGGAGATCAATTCAAATTCAAAATCAAGTCAACATTATCTTGAGATAAATATAGTAATTTCCTAATATTATCTAAAAATATTAGGAAACATAATTAATTTATAGTTCTTTTCCTTATTTTTCCCAATTGTTTAGGGAATGTAATTAATTCAGGATTCTCTTCCTAATTTGGCTACAATCAGAATTGTAACACTTCTTTCCCTATAAATAGGGATCGAGATCATTGTAACAAGAGACATTATTGAATAATATACTGTCACTCTGCAGAATTAAAGAGACAGACGGTCGTGGACGTAGGCCAATTATTGCCGAACCACGTAAAAGCTCCGTGTTCCTCGTTTGATCCTCTGTTTCTGTCTTTGTCTTTCCTTGGTATTTGTGCTTTCTCACATTGATTGCAGGTATTGGGCATTGATTACTCGTCGACTGAATTCCAACGTCGACAGCTGTAATTTTGTGTTAGGAGTTTAATGGATTTAAGATCTAAAAATGTAGATATGAAGTTACATGTAATGTTTGGTGTAAAGAATTGAAGGAAAGTTTATGATGAATGGTTAATGAGTCTCGGCCAAAGACAGACATACTGGTTTAAGTTTTGTGTGATTGTTTTGTCATGGAAAATGATGTTATTTGGATGTGTATGTGAATGTTAATGAGAAGAAAAATTGGTGTATTGTGTATGCATATAGGTTCGACTAGGAGAAAAACTAATGACCAAATTGAGTTTGATTTATTTAGGCATGTTCATACATGTTGATATGTTAAGAAAATAGAAATGTGATGTTAAGGTTTGAAGCAAGTTTGAGGAATGCAAGCTGCCATGCATTGGTTATATATGTATTAAAATGTTAAGCAGTTATTCTGGATGAATTGTGGTACACGCCCTACATTTACAATGTACTCGGCCCTAGGCCGTAGGTTCGAGCTTGGCTAGGGGTAGCAACTCGTAAAGGCGAGCTAGGCGATGCCCACAGTCCGTTGTAGTGCCTATCCGAATTGAACTAAGGTAGCAACTCGCAAAAAGTGAACTAAACAAGCTGGGAGGTGCCCACAGTTCAAGCTGAGCTGGCTAGGACAGTAGCTCGCAAATGGGCGAGTTAGAAAGTGCCCACAATTAAGGTCGAGCTAGCTTGGGTAGTAGCTCGCAAAAGGGCGAGCTGGGTAGTAGCTCGCAACTCGGGCTTAGTCCGTTGCAACTTAGAGTGAAGTGTTTTGCATGCTTGAATGTTGAAGATTTTCGAATGGAATACATGTGCGTGTAATTGGGATCATTATGACTTAGAAATTATGCTTGTACTTAATTGTAGGTGAAGTGGTGAGCTAACGGAAGGCGCGGAAGAGTGGTTGTTATATTGGAAAGCAAGTTGTGAGTATGGATTTTTATAAAGCTTTTATGAATTGTATTTCTTGTTTATTTACATATGCCAGTTGTTATATTTTATCGAGCATCAAGTAAGTTTATAACATGTTATTATCATTTTTATTGAAATGCATATATGGTTTTCTGTAAATTCATGTTAATGTTAGTATTTTAAAAGCTTAGCAAGTTGAATTTTTGAAAGAAATACATGCATAGAAAATATATGCTAAGAGTATTTCAAACATTTTAGGCTTTTGCCTTAGAAGAGAAGATTTAGGCTTTTTGCCTTAGTAAAGCTTTAGGCTTTTGCCTTAGAAAGGAAGTATTTCGATTATAAACCGCATACTAGAGAACAAAATGTTTACGAGCTATGTCAATATGCTTTCTAGTCAAGTGAAATAAAAAAATTTTGAGCATATTGAAAAGACTTTAATGCCTTTGTTTTACCCTAATGCCTAGTGTTACTCGACCGAGGTACCTTATGCATGTATTGCAAAAGACGAGGGAAATGTAACCCCAAGTTCTCGTATGGTTTGATATTCGAGGGGAATAGAACTCCCAAGTCCTCGCATCGTCGGATGTTCGGGGGGGAATTGTAATCCCAAGTTCCCATATCGCATGATGTTTAGGGGGATCAAAATCCCAAGTTCTCGTATCTGTGGCTACACAAGATAACATTCCCTAGTCCTAGTTCCGTGACGTGTAGACGTACAGTCACGTAAGGACGAGTTTTCCTGGGTTACTTTATAAAGCAAGCTTTAGAAAAGTAAAGCACGTCATTAGACGTGAGATTTAGAAAATGAGAAAGATTATGAGTTATAAAAATTATTATCCACTTCAAGTAGAGATATTTATATATTATAAGCTTGATTTATATTTTTATCGGTTTGACATAAATTATTAGTTTTGCAAACTATTTTTGGAGGTGTATATATATTTTGAAAGTGAGTTTCAAAGCCTAAAACTTACCCACTCACTGAGTTAATACTTACCACTCTTTTCGTGTTTTATAAAAACTCTTCCCAGGTGTAGGTGCGAACCAGAGATCAAAGAGAGCTATGTCTGGCGTACAAGAGGGCTGAGGACGCGATGCTACTGCACTAGTTTGTTTACTTTTCAGTTATCATGTACTTACATGACTTTGAGACATTATGCACAACTATTTAAGACTCACTGCATGTTTTGTAATAATTTGAGAATACATATTTTATGTTTTTACATTGTGTTGAGAACTATATGTGCACCTTGTTTTATTTAAATTCAATGGATTTCCAAATGATCTTTTGATTTAAAGTTGCATTGTGGTTGATTGTGAATTGAATAAGGGCTTGAGGCTGGAAGTTGAGATTTGCATGACTTTAGAAGTGCACAAGTTTTATATCTTGTTTTTACAGGATAGAATTTTTCAAAAAAGCAGTCGCCGTGTTGTCGGGTTTTCGTAAACCACGTTTTGTCAATATATCTTTTAAAAAGCGAAAAAATCTCCACCCATTTCCTTTCATAAGAATTTCTAAGGGTTTAAAAAAGATTTTTAGCTAAAGTAACAGGCTTAACTTCACGAGAACCTTTCAACCAGAGCAGATCTCAACTGGAAGGCTATCGTGGGGATGTCGGGCAGGCTACTTAACAGTATAAGGAAGAGGGGCCTGTCAAAATACCTTGCGGTTGAGTGATTTTAAGGAGCTTGTTGAATGTAGACTCCATCCAGGTAAGCTTCTTTGGGTTTAAAATATATTTGCCTTTTAGGTTTTGCTTTGAATCGTTTAAAATGTCTTGACCTTTTAGGGTTTTATTTAGGTTTTTATTTTTTTTTTATTTTTAAATTGTTGATGATTTTGTGGTTCCATTGAACTAAAAATAAAGTGCTTATATAGTTGTGTGTATGCATTATCGGTTATTTTTCCGCAAATTCTCACACTTTGTTAAATTAATGAGTCAATATGTATTTCTTAATTACATTCACATACACTATTCAGATTTTAATAATGTATTAGTGTTAAAATTTAGATATTAGAGTTTAGAAATTAGATTTACAAATACTAATTAATGTATTGTTGCTTATTATGATTTTGTAATCTATTATAATTAAAACTACTAGTGTCTTATAGTAGAACAAAATCAGATTGTTTTCATCAATACTTAGTGTATTAAGATTATATTAAATTAGTTTACTAGCATATTAAGATCAGATTAAATTAGTTTATTTTACAATTAGTATTAATGAAACAATACCCAATAAATTAACAAATTCTTTATCGTTCTTGACCTCTAATGCATCAATCGACAGCAAGTTTTAGAATTCCTAAGTTGTTAGTCATCGATTGACATCGTTTCCTAGTCAATGTGTGTGTATGTTTTATTTTTGTTTCTGTTCTTGCTGCTTTAAATATTTAGTTTCAGCAAAACATATTTAGTTTATTTATTTATTTTTTAAAAAAAAACTTGGACTATTGTTTCTTTTGTTAATGCAAGTTTAGAACTTTTTAGGGTTTTTTTAAGGACGTTTTAGGGCTCTTTTAGGACTTGGACTATTTAGGGCTATTTTGTAGCATTTAAATGGGTTGTTATGGATGTTTTTAGGTACATTTGCTCTGTTTAACTTGGACTTTTCAGACTATTTTTAGTGACTTTTAACTTGGACCTGTTATGGTTGTTTTGTGTCATTTAAATAGGTTGTGTATGGCTGTTTTGTGTCATTTAAATGGCTATTTTGTGACAGTTAAATGGGTTGTTTGTGTCATTTAAGTGGTAATGATATCTTCAAGGAAGATTATATAATCAAGTTGAATTAATTTATCTGTACCAATTATCATCATTTAAAATAATTTAAGAAATTACAACTTCTATTAACCCTACTTATAGGTATATTGTAAACCCCTAGTCTCGATCTATAACCTCTTAGTGTTAAAAGATGGATTAGAGAGGTAAAATAAATCTCTACATTAGATTAATTGAATTTCATGGCATTAGAGATTTATCAACTTAAGATTGACGACGAAATTCGTCAATTATAAAAGTTAAGTAACATTACAATAGAATCAAGTTAGTGTTAAGCTAAATCAATTCATCGATTTCGTGAACGTCATTCTAGAGTTTCACAACAACCGAATTAGCAAGAAAAAGATCAATGAAGAGTAAAGTAATTCATCCATAGATAAGAGACAAGTTAAAGAAAATAAAATGTTGAGTGCACGATTAAGAAATTTTTACATTAGTTGTTCGTAAGTAATGGACAACTATTAAGCGATTTAAATAAGAGATTAATGATATTCAAAAATAAATCAAAGGACAAGCTTGATATTCCATAGAACATTAATAAGATATACAAACAAGACACTTAGAGGCCAAGTGGACAAGTGAAGAATGCAAAGCTATCATAAAAATCAAAAACAAAAGTAAATCCCGTATAGAATGGATGATGAGGGAAAACGATGGTCAAACGAATTAAAAATGAGACTTAAGTGCCATTTTTATGAAGGTTAATGATATATATTGAACATTTAGCAAGATTTCAACAAGAAAAGATGAAAATAGGTGAGAAATAAAGAAGAAAACAGCAGCTGCCAGAGAATAAACAAAACTGGACAGCAGTGAAAAGAAAAGAGAATTTGAGAGGAAGTTGTGTGAAATTAAAAAGAGATGGGGCAAGGATGCAAATTAGAGAAGTAGGAGTAGTATATAAGCAACACTTGGCTGAAAGTTTTCAGCAAACTAAAGTCATTGTCGTGCCTTCACCCAGCTGAAACAGTGAAGCACCAGAAACAGAGCAGCAGAAGTGCAACTGCAGGGCAGAAATTGCAGCAAGGAAAAGTGGAAGAAGACAGCCCCTTTCCAGCCCATCCAAGCCTCAAATCTTCTCTTTAAACCCTCTCCCAAGTCCCTCTCAACTCTTTAAGTCAAGAACCAAGTAAGAAATTAGCTTACTCTTCCTTTTCTTTACAAAAATTTCCAGCAGTGTGCTGAAATTATTTCTGCAGAATTGTGTTGTATGTTGTTGGAGGTTTTGCACTAGAAATGGTGTCAAAACCTAAGTGATTGTTATAGAACCTTAGAGGAGATGTTTTTGAGTGTAAATGATGACTTAGGGTTTTATTTATGGGCTGTTATAGGCCTGAGAATCATAGAAACGAAAATTTGTTTTTCACACACACAAACTAGTTGATAAAAGTTTTGAGTGAATTGTTAGTGTTCAAATGAACAAGTAATGTTTATGTGTGTGTTGTGACTATATTAGACAGTAAATAAGCTCTGAAATTTAGAGGTTTTGAACCCAAGTTTGAGCATAAAAATGATTAGAAAAGCATAGGAAAGCATGTGGGAATAAGAGAAGCTCAAGAGAGCTAGTTTTGACAATATTAGTGATTCCCGAACTGAATTTTTAGCTAGGGGAGACCTGACCATATTTGGCTTATTTGGGGGTGTTCTACACCTCAAATGATGCCTAGGAACCATAAAAAACCATAGGTTTTGGAACGGATCGAATCCGATAAAAATTGTGCAAGTTATGCACAAAATAGTGCCGTTAAGGCTCTGAGAAGTGAAACGACTATCCTAATGCAATTTTTATTGCATGGTTTGAGTTTGGTTCATCATTATAAGTTAAATGAAGCTTAGTTATGGAATAAAATCTAGCGTCGCTAACCCAAAACCAAGAGGTTGCAAAACGGGCACTTAATTGCGCCCGAAAGTGTCCAAAACGGACGTTTTCCTAAGATTTGACATAGCAAACGATGAAGTTTCTCGACGAAATTTTCCGGGCGACTTAGTTATGTGATAAGGAGACGCTAGAAAAAAGAACGGAGGTGAAACCATGGCTGGTTTCAATTCTGTTTTTCGTGGTCAACCGTATAATTAAAAAGTTGACTTTTTGTTTTAAGCTTTTGGAGACCAATCGAAACATATGGGGATGATCTTAGGGGTCTAGAAGTAAAACTTTTACAAAGAAATCGAAGTTAGAGAGTTTCGGTTGAGTTAAAAACAAGTTAGGAGATTATATAGAGGAAATGGGTCTTAATTGAGATTATTAACCTTGAAGTTGAGATTCTCAACTTTTCAAATTATCACTAGTAATGATGAGATCATGTTGTGTAGGTGACGAGCACGTGAGCGGCGTCCAGGAGCCTCGTCGAGACGCTTGACGCGGCCTCGAGGTAAGTGGTTCGCCACTTAATAGCTTTTTAAATGGTCATGCAATTTCTTGATGATGTTAAATGACTATAGTAGCTATGTAATAAAGGAAATCGGAAATAATATATAATGATATAGTTAAAAGTTAAGCGTATGGATTCCGATGTAATCCATATGTTTCTAGAAAATGATTATGAGTTGTATGTAGAGAAAATGAACTAAGAAAGTTTTCAGAAGATGTAAAACTAGTGAGTTTTGTGCTTTTGCACTTGAAGAAATTGATTATAAAACCCATGTATATGCCTTAAGAGGTTATGAGAGTTAGCGCTACGTGACGACGCAGAAAATTCCGTCCGTAGTCGCTCAGAGTATAGAGAAATTAGCACTACGAGACGACGCAGAAAATTCCGTCCGTAGTTGCTCAGCTTCCTAGAAAATATAAGCGCTACGTTGCGATGCAGAAAATTCCGCACGTAGTTGGTTAATTAACAGTTAGCGCTACGAAGCGATGCAGTAAATTCCGCTCGTAGTTGCCCAGAGCTTTAGCACTACAATTGCGATGCAGAAAATTCCACATTGTAGTTGCTCAGTGATAAGATTTAGCGCCCTACGTACGATGCAGTAAATTCCGTAACGTAGTGGTTGAGATACCTCAGTAAGCTTCATGTTGGCGTTAGTTTTAATCGCCCGTGATGGTTAGAATGTTTAAAGGATATACATGGGGGTTTTGAAAGAAATCACAAAACAAATGATAAATTGTCATGTTAGTGTGTGATATTATATCTTTGTTGCACTAACTTGTTTATTTATTTTGTAGCTATTTATATTTCATTGTGTGCTACCGCGGACGACAGGACGTCATCATTTTGTAGGGTATATATAGGTGGGCGATTTATGACATATGATGTAAAACTTTATGTATGAGATGGATATGTAATTGAGCAACATATATTCAGATTTTGAAATTGTATAATTGTAAATATTCATGCATTTCATATATATGATGCATCTAGATATATTCTACTTGAGTTTGTAAGTTTGTACTTATAAATTGAGAATTGAGTGTTGATGTGGCATGTTTGTGGAAATATGATGATGATTATTGTAAGTTTGAGAATAAAGAAGTTGGGAGGAATTGAGATTTTAGTCGAAGTGTTATTTTCTTGACAGGTAAATTTTGGTTTATCAAAAATGCAGTCGTTATGCTGCCGAAAATTTTATAAAAATATTTGAAACAAAAGTTGCGAAAAATTTTATCACTCCCAACTAGTTTAAAAGGAAAACTAAATTTTTGAGTTTAAACGAGTAAACCGGTTGAAGAAAGTTAGGGTTCGCTTCTTGGATTTCTTCGACCCGACAAGTCGGTCTCGATAAGTCCGTTGAAGTGCCCGGCAGGATCCTCCAGACAAGAGCATAGATAAGGTCTGGGAAGGGTCATGTCATATATAATTAGGTTTGTTGAGAAAGCCAAGGAATTGAAATCCAAAGGCATTGTTGAACTTCTTTCCATAAGTGATACGTTTCCACTTCATTTATGCTGAGTTACGTGTTTCGGTTCCATTGGCTGCAGAATCCTATCTTTTTTTGTTTTTTTGTTGTTTTTTGAGGGTTTGATATTCTTGATCAATGAAAATGAGCAATAATTGTTTAGGCCTTTATTGGGTATTTCACCCTAATTGGAACTTATTAGTTTTGGCACTTCTGGAGTAATTGTTTTTTGATTGTGTCACTTAGTTCACATCAACCATCTAGACATGTTTGGATATGTTGTGTCTTGTTGGTGAATTCTTTTGATTTTTGATTGGGCAGGATGATCAATAGTCATCTTATTGTTTGATACATTGTTGTCTAGTGTAAGTAGTTTGATGGTTATACATGATTGGATGGTTTGTATGAATTCATATGGAATTTTGAGTTATTGGTTATGGTGTAGGAGTAAATTCGTTGATGTTCATTCTTTTATATTTGCATTATGTCATGCATTTATTTAATCGAGTTTGTGCAATATGTGGTCTTGTTGGTTGTTAGATATGTGCTTGGTTGGG
Source organism: Litchi chinensis (assembly GCA_019925255.1). Classification (NCBI taxonomy): domain Eukaryota; kingdom Viridiplantae; phylum Streptophyta; class Magnoliopsida; order Sapindales; family Sapindaceae; genus Litchi; species Litchi chinensis. Next base: position 8,784,867 of record CM034467.1, read on the forward strand.
ATATTCGGTTTTTAGAAACTTGGTTTATGCTTATGCACAATTTTATGTTGTGGTGAATTTGATAGAGAAAGTCTATTGGAATTTTATTTGATTGGAATTTAAGAAAAACAACTTAAACTGCTAGTTCTATGTTAGTTGTTTAATAACATGTCAACTTGTTCTATGTTAGTTGTTCAACTTGTTCTATATATCCATTTAATTAATGTTTTTGTCGCTAGAACATATAACTTAGTTCTTGCGAAGAGTGATTGTGTGTTGTTATGCTCTTATTAGTTGTTATCTTGATATTGGACCTAAAGTTTAAACTGGAGTTTCCATTTCTTATTATTTTAAGGTTTTAATTTTAATTTTTTTCTTGATTGAAGATTGAGTATTGACAAAAGCAACACTATGGATAAGAGATGGGTTCATCTTTCAAGGTTTTTCAAATACTTTATATTGTTAACAAAATTTTTTTTTTTTTTCCTTTTTTTTTTTTTTTTTTTTTTTGTATTGGATGATAAATTTCAAACTTCGTCTTTGTAAACACTCACCTGAGTATCAAGAAGGGAAAGAAACTTTGTTGATATTACTTATGCTAGTGTTGGAAACTCGGGTTTGATAGTATGTCTCTGCATAATTTGCAAAAATTTACAATGCCATTGCTATAAGGTTGTGTATGAACACCTAGTTATAAAGGGGACAGATCTTTGATATACTATTTGGGTCTTTCAGGGCAAATGTAACCTAGTCATATAGCATGTGCCCCTAGTGCATTTGCAGGATATGAGGATATACACATGAATGATACATATATGATGTATAGAGATCATATGTTTCATGATGGGCACAACATAAAGGAAATGAATGACAACTATTGTGAGGAAGAACTTATAAATATAGTTAAAGTTATTGAAACTCCTTCATATGATGGTTGCATAATGCACACAAAAATGTCTACAATAGTAGCTTTATTCAAGCATAAATTCACATATGGGTTATTTGACAATGGTTTTGATGAGTTACTTAAGATAATCCATGATTTGCTTCCATTAGAAAATACACTTCCTGATTCTTTTTATTCAACGAAGAAACTGTTAAAGACATTAGACCTTGGAAATGAGAAGATTCATGTGTGCATTAATGATTATTACCTGTTTAGAAAAGAGTTTGAAAATGACCAAGAATCTTTTAAATGTCATGTATCTCGTTGGAAAGTTGATGAATGCACTAAGGAGATTCAATAAGGTATTCCTACAAAAGTTCTATGTTACTTTCCAATAAAACTAAGACTTAAGAGGGTGCTTGGGATAATTAAGATGGCATAAGACTTAAGGTGGCATGATTCGCATAAAAGTGATATGACAAAATAAGACATCCAGTGGATTCACTCTTATGTAACACAATTAATAGGAAATGAGCTTCTTTTGCATAAGATACTCGAAATATTAGATTTGATATTGCTCTTGATGTTTTTTTTTTTTTTTTTAAAGGATCTTAGCTCAAGTTGACCAATAATTTTGGCAATCTATAACCTTCCTCCATTGTTATGCATGTCAAAAGAAAGTTTGATTTGACTTTACTTATTTCATGACCAAAACAACCAAGCAATGACACCAATATTTATTTAGCGCATCTTATAGAAGACTTGAAGAAGTTATAAGATATTGGAATAGATGTGTATGATGCATATAGTGTTTAAATTAGAAGTGATTTTAATGTGGACAATAAATGATTTTCCTGCTTATGGGAACATGTCTGGATGGCCTACCAAGGGAAGATATGTTTGTCCTCTTTGTCGGGACAACACTTGTTCAACGTGGCCAAAACATAGTCGAAAATTTTCATACATGGTCATAGATGATTTCTCGCTATGGATTATTCATTCAAGGAGAAAGGAGAATGGTTTAAAGGAAAACATGAACAAGGGCGCAAGCTTAAGTTATTTCGCCCTTATGAGTCAACCTATGAGTCAAGATGTGGAAAATATCATTATAAGGAGTAATTGTATTTAATTTTAATTTTTTTTTTTTTTTTTGCCTTTTCTTTTAAAACTCAATAACTTATTTTGCCCATATTTTTAGAATGAAAATGATGAATTGCGCGCATCACAAAATCCTCCAAATGATGACAATAGACAAGAAGATGAATTGCAAGGATTTTAGGATGAGACAAACATGTCAAGTGAGAGGCCTTGGGTATGGAGTAACACCATCACGAGTAAATGCTCAATTTCAATCTAGACAAAAAGTGAAGATGTTTGAGGCAAAGTTGAAAGATTTTTTTTTTTTTTTTTGCACATTGTATAATATACTTCTATTGTTATCTTTTCACTATTTTTTTTCTTAAGTTACTAAATAGATGTGGAGTGGAGGATGTACTCCATCTCAAGGATACACTCCTCAGGTTATATTTTGTATCATAATATTACTTTTCATTTTTTTGTAAAAAATAAATAAATAAAGAAACAATGTTGTGCTATTGGCTTTTACTTTTTTTTTTTTTTTTTTTTTTTTTCTGTAGTCACAACATAGGAGTGCTCCTCTAATACAAGGAAGTGCACAACTTGAAAATGCAAGATGTCAATTACAACATTGATATCCAAAAAATAATGTAGAAGATCAAGATGTTATGGAAGGAAGAATTTCATCAATAGATCCTAAGGCCTAAGTGCATCACATGCCACTTGGAAGGAGGTATTGGAAAGTTTGGTTAATGTAATAGTGGAAGATATAAAAGTGTGCAGACCGATAGATGAGTATGAAACTCTTAATAAAGCTATGGGAACAACTGTTGCATAAAATTGTTGTAGAAACAAGGTAAATGGTAGTATTTTGAATGATACCTTTTTGGGAGTTTTTTTGGATATTTTGAAAGGTAAATTGTAGTATTTTGAAAGATATATCAAATTGTTGCGTTGAATGTTTTCTAGGTTTACAAGATGGTGATGTGGTTTCTAGCAATGTATATGCTTGTAGGAAAAAAAAAGAAAAAAAAAAAGACTTACTTTTTAGTGGCCTAGTAAAGTTATGGAGGTGGGTGGATGTAGAAATTATTGGGATTTTGGGTTCATGAGTAGTATAGTGACCACATGTTTTTATGATTATATGATATATGTTCATATATATATATATATATGTATATGTGTGTGTGTGTGTGTGTGTGTTGTACACTTACAATTGCATGCATATAAGTACATATATCACATACTATGATGAGATTTTGTTTAGTCTTTGTTATGTAAGTAATTTTATAGAATTATATGTAATGTTGGTGATGGATTATGAAATTAGTAAATACATTAATTTCTTTACAAATTGAAATTAATATTGTAAGCAATATGATATATATATATATATATGCAACAACATATTCATCCATTCCAAAAAAATATGTACATGTACAACAACTCAATCATTCTACAACAACATGCAATTGAAATTGTTATAGATGTATAACTACATGGCATTGTGTGTTGTTGTAAACAAACATGAAAACTTAAAGTTTATGTTGCAAAATGTGCAGTGCACATTACTATAATGTTTGTGGCAATGTAAAACATGATGTTGTTGTTAGTATTAAGTAACGTGAGATTAACGTTGTGCAACATGCTCATCCACAACATAAGGGTGCACACTATGAAAGGATTTAGCAACACATTCTACATGTTGTCGTGTTGCTGATTTCTTATAGTATATAAATATTGTGAACACATGTTGAATTGCAGTACAAGGACATGAACTGGTGCCATGTTTCTTAAATATAATTGGTACAAGAATAACATAGTTACTTATTTTGTAGTAATAAAATTGCAACAACTATAATGATAACAAAAATGAACATGTGGACACTTTGAGTTTTTTCATTTAATATTGATATTGCTTTATTGGATCTTACTACTTTGCTTTTCAATTTTTTCTAGCTTGATACCATTGTTTTTCATATTATCTCGAACTTTGGCTACTGATTGTTTTCTTCCATGTATGTCACTTGACTTCTCAACCCATTTTCAATTTGAATACCTCTAATTTTGTCATCATTTGGACACCAAAATGAGTAGTAATTACACAATCGCTTCTCATAATGAAAATATAATTTACCTAGGTCTACCCTAAGTTTTGAAATTTTTTGAGCACATGTACAACTCCTATTCATTAACTTTATCATGGCTCTATTCACCTCAGAACTACCATCCACATGCTCTTTTATTACAATAAAGGGTTATTTGTTTTTTTGTCTGAAAACTAAATAGTGCTGTTAAAAACTGAAAACTAAATAGTGACTGAAACTTGAAATCTGAATGACATATATATTTTTTCCTTACCTTTGAATGTATTGTAATTGAGGGTGGCAAAACGAGTTAACGTATCGAGTTGAGCCAAATTTGATTTGATTCATTTATGAATTCGGCCAACACGATACGAATTCGTTTAATAAACGGGTCAATATTTTTAGATTCGACATGAATTCATTTATAAACAGGTGACACGATACGACATGATTAATTCGTTTATTACTTGGATCATAAAGAATCCAAACTCATTAACCCGTCAACTAGTTAATTTGTTTAACCTGTTTAACCCATTTAATCTGTCTAATTCATTTGATTTGTTTAATCTGTTTAATTATTTTAACTCGTTTAATTCGTTTAAAAACCAACACATTAAATCCACTATATAATTCCACATCATCCACATTTTAAAATCACAACAAAATAAAAGCATGCTCAAACTTAATATAAATCCATAGAAATTAAAATTACATCAAAAAACATTCTCCAACATAAAACTTTGCAACTTAAATTCTTCCCTCTTTGATTCTAAAGGGACCTCCAAGCTACACAAAAATCATAAGAAAACAACATTAGATATCTAAATTTATAGTGTTGAAGTTCATAAATATAATCAAGAGAATTTATCACAAAAGGTAACAATTTTTTTGTCCATAAATCCATGCACCAAGACTCTTAAGAGATCGTAAAAAGACCAAGCATAACCTAAGGCACAACCAGCTGCTGATAAAGTCAAAATTCAACACAATTCCTTCATTTTAAACTATGAATATAATGATGAATCACTAGTCCGTTATTGCTAACAAATATAATATACAGATCATATATATTATTTCAGAATTCATTTCAATTGACTTGTTTTTTCTTCTTTTCACAAACCACCTTCTCATCGAAAAAGTTAACTAGTCACCAAGAGCGAAAATCCACGATATGCTTTTAAAATTGATGTTATTTTCTTAAAACAATATAAATCCTTTTTTTATCAATATGATAAAAATAACATAAAATATATTATGAATTTATAATTAAAATTGTTGAGAACAATTGTTATGCCCATTTTCTCGTTCTGCCTAAATGGGCCGGTACAAGCCTTATATATTTAGACAGGAGCTAAGGCCCGGAAGGCCCAAGATCGTGATCCATAGTTGATTGGTCCAGCTCGCGAGGCCGTCAAGGCAGCGAGATCGTAACAGCTTCCGGACCTCCCGCGCGTGCTTCTTGCCTGTGTCGTTAGCTCGCCAAGCTCGCGAGGACGTCCAGGTCGTGAGCTCGCAAAAACCTACAGACCGCCTAACCTCTTCTCCTAGTCACGTCGATGCCCTTCCAGTGTGCATCACCTGGCTAACCAGAGAGCCTACTCAGGAGGTATCGTGTGTAGCAAGTCGACAAGGTCACCTACTCCCATGATTTCCCGCCAGAGACTATTTACACCATAACCAAGACACACTCGATGCGACGGCTCTGCATTTAATGAAGAGATGACTTCTCCAGGAGCATTAAATGCAGACGTGTGCATGCAAGAAGGAATGATGGTTTCACATTTAAGACAACATGGCTGTGTCAGGATTAGTTGAAATAACCATCAGCTGTACTTTATTTTTGGTATTTTTTTATTGCTTTCCTTGTATCTCTCCTCTCCATATATAAATAGGGGAGACCTTTACTGTAAAGAACAAGTTGAAAATACTAGAGAACTGTCACTCTGCCGGATTTTGACCTGAGAGTGGCCGTGGATGTAGGCGCAGTCGCCGAACCATGTAAAAATCCTTGTGTGTTGCATCCTTCTTCCTTCTATCTTCATTGTTTATCTGATTGCATTTACTCAACCGCCACAACCAACATTTCCTCGCCTTGATTAAGTTCCACCATCCTTAAAACTTCATTTAAAAACCTCATTTATCACATACCTAACACCGTAACTGTTCCTTAATTACCTTGTTCGCCGTCTGGGCCCCAGAATCTCTGGGTTGACCATTTCCGAACGTCAACATCTTTTGGCGCTAGAAGGAGGGCCCAACAGCGACCTGGTAATCTCTCGCCAGTTCATTATTCTATATTTGCTCACGTTTGTTTATTATGGCCAGAATCAAGGCCACGAGGAATGTCGGAGTGTCAGATGAACAACCTGAAGTCCGAGAAGACCAGCAGAGCGCCTCACCTTCCAGAGGCGAGGTCGCTCAGGAATGGCAGCAGCGCCAGCGAGCTCTGGAAGATACAGTAAGGGAGTTAACAGTGACGGTCAGGGTGTTGGTAGAGGTCCAAGCCCATGCTATGCAAAGGCGGGTGGAGGCCGCACCGCCAGGAAGAGCTCGCCGTCAACCTTCAGAAGAGATCCCAACCCTAGAGGGAATAACTGCCAGGGATAGGTCGCTGACAGAAGGATCAGCTCGCTCCTCAAATCTGAACCCAAGGAGAGCCAGGAGACGGAACCAGAAGCGAGAAATCTCACCTCGCCCCAATGATAATGGGGTAAGGGTGAACTACGAGGGCGAGCGACACGCGGAAGGAAGTCGAAGGCAGGAGCGAGCTCGTGAGCTCCGCGCAGGTCATGAGCCCGAGCCGCGAGGGACTCCCAGGCGCGCAGGAGCCCTCAGAGAGGAAAACAGATCGTGGGACCGTCCCTTGGGGGAGCAGGAGAGCACAAGTGAATGGAACCCCAGTATGCGATCTCTAACTCAGGACCCGATGGTAGAGGAATTATTGCAGAGGGTCCGACAGTTGGAGGCACGACCTGGAGGCTAGAACAGGGAAGAGCGAGAGGATCGCAGGGTACCATTCACCCGGGAGATCGAAACAGTACCCCTGCCAGCGAAGTTTAAGCTCCCCAATATCCCTCCGTACAACTGCAGGACTGACCCACACAACCATCTGGACACCTTCAACGTACGGATGGATCTCCAGACGGACGACCCATTGGTGAAATGCCGGGTGTTCCTAGCTACTCTAGGGGATGCCACCTCGCCACTATCTTCCAAAGGCAAAACGAGTCCTTGAAGGATTACATCACTCAATTCAGAGAGGAGGTGAGTAATGTGGAAACCCCCTCAGACGAGAGTATTCTGACAGCCATTTCTGCAGGGCTCAGAAAAGACGGGAAATTATATGAAAGCATCTACAAGTCCCCGGTGAAGGATCTTGGAGAGTTTTATGAAAGGGCTGCCAAAGAGATCAGATGGGAGGAAGCCTTTGGGGCCAAGAAGCCTAGCAGTCATCGGGGTGAAGCTAGCAGTTCCCACCACGAGAAGAGGAAGAGCCATGACGGGGACAAGCCAGGAGAGCAGAGGCATCAATCCGCCCATGTGGTGGCGAAACGAGTTAAACCTGGGCCAAGGAGGGAGCGACCTCGGCATCAGGGTCGATATGAAAGCTACAGCATGCTATCAGACAGGCAGGATAGAATCTTTGCCACGGAAAGGAACAGGGAGAATTTCGGGAAGCCACCCCCGACAAGAATGCCCAACCGTCATCGAGACCCGAAGAAGTACTGTGCCTACCACAACGAGAACGGGCACAATACGTCAGACTATTGGCGATTAAAAGATGCCATCGAAGAGTTGATAAGGCGAGGCCGCCTAGGAGAGTATGTTGTGCAGCCCGCGGGGAGACGACCTCAATATCAACGACCTCGGGACCAAGACCAGCAGCCCGAGCAACAGCAGCCTCAGCGAGCTCCGGAACCCGAGCGCGAGCCCGTGGTAAGGACGATTTTTTCTATCCATGGTGGGCCTCATGTGGTAGGTACTTCAAACAGGTCGCATCGGAAGTACATCAGGGAGGCCAACCATACCTTGCTGGCAGAATACGGAGGGGCTAAGGGACCTACCAAAAAGGCCAAAATGTCCTTAGATAGCATTGTGTTCACAGAAGAGGACGCGAAAGGAGTACGCTGGCCCCATAATGATGCAATTGTAATCCGGGCCCAGATCAGTAATGTCGAAGTACGGAGAATAATGATTGACACTGGCAGCTCGGTCAATGTCATGTACAAGGACTGCTATGATCAGATGGGATTGGAAGCTGAGCAGTTGAGGCCTTCCCCGGAACCCCTCTATGGTTTCACAGGAGATGCAGTGATACCGGTGGGCCAGATCACACTACCTCTCACCCTTGGAGAGCCGGGCCGACAAGCTACAACCCTTACTGATTTCCTGATTATCAGTAGCCCGTCGGCATACAATGTGGTCTTGGGGCGACCTTCCATGAACGAGCTGGATATGGTCACCTCCACCAGGACACTAACAGTTAAATTCCCCACTCCCAACGGGATAGGCTGTGTCAGGGGGGAACAGCGTCTGGCCAGGCGATGCTATAAAGACGCAGTGAAGATAGGGGTCCGAGGAAGAAAGGTGAATGTGGTCTCAGGTGGCCAACCTCAAGCGGTCTCTAAGCAGGGGTGAGCACCGACCTCGATCCTAGCGAGGTGGACCCAGATAGGGCCACGGGACCTGTTGAAGAGCTAGAAGACGTGCAGGTCAACGAGGTAGACCCGGAGAGGTGTGTAAAGATGGGTAGAGACCTGCTACCAGAAGTGAAGACTGAGCTCGCAGAATTTCTGAAAAGGAACCTCGATGTCTTCGCCTGGAGTCACAAAGACATGGTGGGGATAGATCCTGGTGTTATGTGCCACAGACTGAATATAGATCCCCAGCACAGGCCAGTCCGTCAGAAGAGGAGGCCAATGACCCCAGAATGCTATATAGCTTTGAGGGAGGAGGTCGAGAAGCTGCTAGCTAACAGGTTCATCAGGGAGGCGCGTTATCCTGTTTGGATCGCAAATCCAGTCCTCGTGAAGAAGAAGAACGGGAAGTGGATGACGTGCATTGACTTTACCGACCTGAACAAGGCTTGCCCAAAAGACAGCTTCTCATTGCCCAGGATTGATCAGCTGGTAGATGCGACGGCGGGGCACCAACTCTTGAGTTTCATGGATGCCTATTCGGGATACAACCAGATTCCCATGAACCCGGAGGACGAGGAACACACCTCTTTTGTCACTGACAGGGGGCTGTATTGTTACAGGGTGATGCCCTTCGGACTAAAGAACGCAGGAGCGACCTACCAGTTATTGGTCAATGCCATGTTTCAGGAGCAAATTGGAAAGACCATGGAGGTGTATGTGGATGACATGCTGGTGAAGTCCCAGAGAGCAGCAGATCATGTCCGCGACCTGGATCAGACGTTCAGAGTCCTCAGGGATTATCGCATGAAGTTAAACCCCCTGAAGTGTGCCTTTGGAGTAGCATCTGGCAAGTTCCTGGGGTTTATGGTAAATAGCAGGGGAATAGAGGCCAATCCGGAGAAAATCAGGGCGCTTATAGATATGAGATCCCCCTCCAGAATCAAGGATGTGCAGAGCCTAAACGGCCAGGTCGCGACTCTCAGCTGGTTCATCTCGAAGGCTACTGACAAGTGCATGCCTTTCTTCAAAGCAATAAAGAAAGCCAAGAACTTCGAATGGACTGAGCATTGCGAAGAGGCATTCCAAAAGCTGAAAGAATATATGGGTCGGGCACCCCTCCTGTCCAAGCTAAAGGATGGAGAGCAGTTATTCTTATACTTGGGTATATCTGAGCATGCTCTGAGTGCAGCCTTGGTGAGAGAAGAAGAGAAGACACAGCTGCCTGTATACTACATCAGTAAAAGGCTGGTTGATGCGGAAACCCGATATTCACAAATGGAGAAGCTCGCATACTGCCTGGTGACCGCCTCGAGAAAACTGCGTCTGTACTTCCAAGCTCATCAGATAAAGGTCCTCACGCAAGACCCTCTCAGACAAGTCCTCCAGAAAGCAAATACCTCAATAAGGCTCCACAAGTGGGCCATCGAGCTCGCTCAATTCGATATAGAGTACAGGCCTAGGACAGCAGTCAAGGCCCAAGCACTCGCAGATTTTATTGTCGAATTTACAGGGCCAGCACCAGAGCAGGAGGAGCTAGCAGGTGGTCAGACTTGGGAACTCTACGTGGATGGATCCTCTAACGAGCATGACTCGGGGCCGAAGTAATGTTAATCAGCCCCGAAGGTCACAAGATCCTAAGTGCCCTGAGATTCGGATTCCGGGCGACCAACAATGAGGCCGAGTATGAGGCTTTGCTCGCCGGACTCCGCCTGGCAAAGAAGTGCGAGCTGAGCAGGTAAAGGTTTTCAGTGACTCCCAACTTATTGTTTGTCATGTCAGGGGAGAGTACCAGACTAAGGGTCAGAAGATGTCAGAGTACCTCAAAAAGACTAGGGAGTTGCTGGGGGCTTTCAAGGGGTTTGAAGTGAATCAGATCCCAGAGCTCAGAATTCTAATGCAGATGCCCTGGCCCGCTTAGCGACCTCCCAGGATGCTGATCTCCTGGAATCTATCCCTGTGGAATTCCTACCGACCCCAAGCATTGAGGACAAAAAGGTAATGATGTTCATGTAGGTCCGACCTAGCTCCTGGATGAACTCGTTACTAGGCTACCTGCAGGAAGGGAAGCTGCCAGAGGACAAGTTAGAAGCTCGTCGTTTACGAGCTAGAGCGGCCCGATACTGCATTTATGATGACAAGCTATACAAGAAGGGATTCTCAACCCCGTTGCTGCGGTGTATAGATGATGGGGACTGTGAGGTAGTGCTGAACGACATCCATGCAGGTCACTGTGGCAACCATGCAAGAGCCTTGTCCTTAGCCCAGAAAGCCCTCAGACAGGGGTTCTACTGGCCGACTATGAAGTAAGACGCCGTAGACCTGGTGAAGAAGTGTGATAAGTGCCAGAGATTTGCCAAAGTCCCGCGAGCTCCGCCAGCCTACCTCCAGCAGATGGTGAGTCCATGGCCTTTCGCGATCTGGGGAATGGATCTCATCAGACCCTTGCCCACAGCTCGAGGAAATTGTAAGCATGCTGTGGTTGCAGTGGATTACTTCACTAAATGGGATGAAGTTAAAGAGCTAGCAGAAATTTCCACCACGAAGATAGAAAAGTTTTTGTGGGACAACATCATCTACAGGTTCGGAATCCCTCAGCAGCTCGTGACAGACAATGAGACTCAATTCACCAGCGAGCAATTCATAAACTTCTGCAACGAGCTCGGAATTGTGAAAAGCTTCTCAGCTGTTGACCACCCTCAGGCCAACGGTCAGGTCGAGGCTGTGAACAAGATCATCAAGCAGACTCTGAAGGCCAAGTTAGAAGCAAGGAAGGGGGCTTGGGTGGACGAGTTGCAGAAAGTCCTTTGGGCATATAGGACCACAGCTCGAAACTCAACAGGTGAAACCCCGTTTTCCATGGTCTACGAAACAGAGGCTATGATCCCAGCAAAATTTGAAGTCACCAGCCAGCGAAGGGCCTCTTTCCGACCTGAGGACAATAGACAGCTGCTCGCTGCCAGTTTAGACTTAGTCGAGGAAGCAAGGGAAGCAGCTCGCATGAGGGTAGCAGTATACCAACAGAGAGTTGCCAAGTATTATAACAAGAAAGTGCGAGCCCGAAGCTACAAGGCAGGGGACCTTGTTCTCAGATTAGTCCTCCCTAGAGCCCGCAAGACAAGTGATGGGGTGCTCGGACCTAACTGGGAAGGACCGTACCTCGTCAAACAAAGTCTGAACAATGGAGCCTATCACTTAGCTAACATGGATGGATCAGAGTTACCCCGAGCATGGAATGTCGAGCACCTACGACCCTATTATACATGACTGTCAGTTTGCTTTAACTTTGTACATGATTTCTTTTAGCTATTGTCTGTAAAAGTGCTTTCACTTGTTTTCTGTTGTATGTGTCACACTTGATGCAGAAAGCATACTGGCTGAACCAGCTAATGTACATGATTAAAGAACAAAGCTAATGAAACTCCTTTTTTCTCAAGAAAATGAGCTGCCACCTATTATCATGCATGTATCTATGCTAACATTCAGGGAGTCGCTTGTGACCGAAACATTTGCATAAAGTGCTCGCCAAAAATTACATACAGATTATGTGGCAAAGAAATGACTATAACCCTCAGCTGAGGATCCCTTATTAATCAACGCTCAACTTACTGATGTTATCCTCAATAAGAAAATTCATGCCAGCAAATGTAAAGCTCATTTTCCAGCTCGCAGCCGCTATTTCCTATGACCTACAAATTACTCGCGAGTCTTATAAAGCTATGTGCGACCTCACGAGACTTTGCCCCCAACCTCGCAGGAGGGGGTAAGGCTATACCTCTTAAATATAAAGTTGCCCGCGACCTCGCGAGACTTTGCCCCGCGACCTCGCGGAAGGGGGTAAGGCCACGCCTCTCAAATATAAGGGTGCCCGCGAGCTCGCGTAAAGAGCCACCCACAGCGAGGACTCACCCTTGTACGGCAAATACTGCCATGGGCTGGAATCTCAAAGTTGGGGAAAATGCCATTGTTGAACACGCTCAACGTCAGTACCATATGTGGGCTAAGGGAAGTCTGAGCACCCTGCTGACTGTAAGTTCATGCCTACTCTTTAAGGGTTGCCCAACTACATTACTTGCATGATCAGGTACTTTGCTTGATTGAGCCATCTGTGAGTTCCAACTCTTGCAAGCTAGCATATTGTTATTATCATAACTGATGGCAGTTAGCGAGTTCGTAAGTTGACACGATTTTCACGATTGTGATTTACTTAGTAAGTTTTAAGCATACTTATTATGATGTGCCTATTATTAAAACCTATTAACTGTTCATCATATAAGAGGACCATGCACATCCATACGTTCCTTACTTGGACAGAATATCGAAATTTGCAAAGAATTTAATATTGTAATTTCGAGCTACAAGCTCGCTGTTCAAATTTCAACGAAATAAAAATAATGACAATGACAATAAGGGGCAAAACAAGTAAATGAAGCTAAAGCACTCTAGGCATCAGCTGGTGCATCTGATGGAGCTGGAGGATCAACGGGGGCTTCTGCTGGGGGCTCCGACGCGAGGATCTGCTCAGGGGTTGGGAGATCAGGAGAGGCTTCTACTGGGAGCTTGGGCACTGGAAGATGGCCAGAAGCTGAAGGTCCCTCGAGGATTTGTTCTAGAGGAGGGACTTGGACGGCAGATGGATCAACTGGAGGAGCAGAAGCTGTCTCAACCTGTTGCGCGCCCTGGGCGCTTGCAGCATGCTCAACGAACTCCTAGATCGTTTCAACACCGACCGGCCCAAAGAAAGAGTAATCCAAGTCCGGGTAACGCTCCCACATACTGAACAAGAAAGCCCTCTCGATCTCTTCACTGAGTCTGTCCCGCTCCTGAGTTAGCTTGATCTCAAAGCTCGCCTCAGTCTGAGCCAGTTTTTCCTCAACCCCAGCCAGCTCCTTCTCAACCCCAGCAAGCTTCTCTTTGGTTAAGGCTAAGTCCTGCTGTTGCTGTTTTATTTTACTCTCAGCAACCTTTACCTTTTTTTGTGCAGCACTTAGCTCACCCTTCACCTGCTTCAGCTCGTTGTGGGCCTTGCTGACTTCAGAGGTAGCAGCTTCCCTGCGAGCAGTTTCTTGTGATAGGGCTGTGTCAGCATCTTGAAGCTTGGCCTTAAGCTCCGTGTTATCCTTCTGGAGGAGGCTGACTTCTTCCTGCATTACTTTCTTCTCCTCCTCGAACTGCACCTTGGACACCCTAAAGGCCTCCTTCTCGCCAAGCTGATCGTCTACCTCCCTCATCAGCTTCATGGTTGCCATACCCAACTGAAAAAGTAAAGAGTTGTTAAAATCTGAGCCGGGAAAAATCAAAGTACAGGGGGGTTGAACCTTACCAACGCCGCATGACGAGCTGCAAAAGCTACGAGGTTCTGACCTGAGAGCTCAGGTTTCTGCAGCTCCGGATCGCGCTTCCCCATTACTCCGGGCACGAGCTCCACGAAGCTGTTGAGATACTCCATCTCCTTTGCTGCGTCAGGATGCAGCTCGGAGTCCCCCTGCGACTCCCCTGCAGGCCCCGCAGGCCCCGCAAGTCGCGCAGGTGCCTCAAGACCTGGCTCCCTGCCAATAGTAACTGCCCCGGGCTTGCGGACTTTAATGACACCCTTCTTCTTCGGAGCTGGAGGCTCGGCTATAGCTTTCCCCTTCTTCTTCCTAACAAGGGCCTCGTGCTCCTGATCTACAGGTGAATCACCCCCAACCGAGACCTCAGCCCTCTTTGCTGAGGAAGGACTTTGCCCTCCAGATGGGGCAGCCCGCTTTTGAGGAGTCGCGGCTGACCTGGCCTGAGGAGAAGCAACTATAGCGGGCTGAGATGGCGCCCTCTGTGAGCGATCTGAGGAGGTGTCATCCACTTCCACGACCGCGGGTGCCTTCGCAGGAGGAACCAACCTGAGGGGGGGAACGGACATCGCGAGCCTTCGCATATTGTCAGAAGGTGTAGTACTAGACGTGCTCAGGCTCGAGGACCTTTGTGGCAGAGGCTGCGGATCTGACTCAGACTGTTCAGGAGGAGCAAAGATTGAGCGAACCTCGCAACTTTGTCCTCGTATCCCCAAGTGCTGGATTATGTTCAAAAGGGGACCTGTGGCAGATGGCGCGAGACCCCGTTCTACCAGCTCGTTGTTTGAAGGAAGATAATCGTCGTTTGGTCTCTTGGCCGCCGCGTAAGCATCCAGAATAGCAAGCTCGTCCTCTCTGAGTTTGTACCTAGGAGCAGCGACGCCTGCAAAGCAAAAAACGAGCTCGTAAAAAGAAAAAAAAAAAAGTTATTATCCGAGCGATTGTATCACTGTTTCTGTGAACCACAGGTTTATAAGTACCGGACTCCAGCACGAAGCTTCTATTGTGCAGACCCCCAAGCGAAGTGCATGTGATCAGGATCCAGTTAGACTTATACTCCCCCACATTGGACCTGATGCAGTCTTTAGGCAGATATGTCCTATATGGCGAGGCTTGACGAGGCGTGACGTAGTAAAGCCCTTCGTTTCCGGAGATCCCCTTAAAGCTGAAAACGCTGCAGAGGATGCGAGGTGTAGGGGGCTCGAGCCCGTGCTTGATGAACGCCGCTGCTAAAGTGGTTAGATAAGCGTATGCGTTCGGGGTTAATTGGAATGGGGCGAGCTTCAGGTCGTTCAGAAGGTTCTTAAGGTAATCGGGGATGGGGAACCTAAACCCGAGCTCCAGATGCTCATGGCTGATCGCCACGAAGCCCGAGGGAGGATAGGCAGCTCGATCGCTGGCCTTGGGGACGTTGGCTCGGCACCCCAAGGGGAAATTGAATTCTCGAGCCCAAGCCTCCAGCATTGAGAGGGTAACGTTCGAAGGTGTATGAGAGAAAGGATGTCGGTCCACCCTTTCAGCGACCTCCTCCCTTTCTGCGACCTCCCCAGTAGACCCGCCAGCTCGTGAGGTCGTAGCCTCGGATTCACTAGTTTGGCGTCCTGCCTGCCTTCCAGAAGCAGAACCCCTGCCTCGACCAGTACGTGAGCGACCTGACATCTACAGCACAGAAGGAACGACATCAGAACGCTTACAACATGCTGAGCCTAGCAAGCTACAGAAAAGAGTTCCTAGAGCTATTATCCTATGTGTCAGGTCGCACACTCGGCCATCAAAGGCGACGGAGGCCCAAGGACGTGGGTCCGTCAGGTACTGTGTCTCCCTAAATGTTTATGTTGCTAACCCTATATCTACAGGTACCCTACCAGGCAGTATAAGAGCATTCTCATCAAAAAATCCTTAGCAGCAACAACGCATAACAAAGATATGAGACACTTAAACTGACAACCAGGTCGCCCCTAGTGAACACAAGTACTCAAACAACAAGCATGACAAATCTCTAAAGGCGAGACGAGCATATAGAGACTCACAGATATGATACAAGAGCAGAAACTAACGATACAAACCAGAAACAAATCCCCAAATGGCATGAAAGAAGCAAAGTGAGGAAAAAGTTACCTTGTTCAAGCTGTAAATGGCTTGCTGAGAATGGCAACTGACTCCTGAAGCAGCAGGGTCTGAAGAAGAAAATTGGTGAAGAAAGGGGTACTGGTGTCGTATCAAAAAAGCAAAAAATGGAATTGAAAAAGACCTATGAATTATATAGGCCAGGACGTCCACCCCCAGCCATCCGATCTAGCATAAAAGCATAACCGTCAAAGATCCAACGGCCCAGCGCCCATCTCGATCATGTGCCGTCCTGCATGTCAGTTACAAGACGTGCGCATTAAATGCGTATAGTCTCGAGGCACGTTTGTGGCTCCAATGCCTGTATGAACGCCACGTGTCAGCGGTTACAGTACAAAAATCAAAACGACGTCGGAAAGCTCGCAAATGGGCGCCAGTTATATGTTTGAATCAGCTCCCAGTCCGCAGAACGCACAGAGAGCTGAGGGGCTTGATGTTATGCCCATTTTCTCGTTCTGCCTAAATGGGCCGGTACAAGCCTTATATATTTAGACAGGAGCTAAGGCCCGGAAGGCCCAAGATCGTGATCCACAGTTGATTGGTCCAACTCGTGAGGCCGTCAAGGCCGCGAGATCGTAACAGCTTCCAGACCTCCCGCGCGTGCTTCTTGCCCTCGTCGTCAGCTCGCCGAGCTCGCGAGGCCGTCCAGGTCGCGAGCTCGCAGAAACCTACAAACCGCCTAACCTCTTCTCCTGGTCACGTCGACGCCTCTCCAGTGTGCATCACCTGGCTGACCAGAGAGCCTACTCATGAGGTATCGTGTGTATCAAGTCAACAAAGTCACCTACTCCCATAATTTCCTGCCAGAGACTGTTCACACCATAACCAAGACACACTCGATGCGACGGCTCTACATTTAATGAAGAGAGGATTTCTCCAAGAGCATTAAATGCAGACGTGTGCATGCAAAAAGGAATGATGGTTTCACATTTAAGACAGTATGGCTGTGTCAGGATTAGTTGAAATAACCATCAGCTGTACTTTATTTTTGGTATTTTTTTATTGCTTTCCTTGTATCTCTCCTCTCCATATATAAACAGGGGAGACCTTTACTATAAAGAACAAGCTGAAAATACTAGAGAACTGTCACTCTGCTGGATTTTGACCTGAGAGTGGCCGTGGATGTAGGTACAGTCGCCGAACCACGTAAAAATCCTTGTGTGTTGCATCCTTCTTCCTCCTATCTTCATTGTTTATCTGATTGCATTTACTCAACCGCCACGACCAACATTCCCTCGCCTTAATTAAATTCCACCAACCTTAAAACTTCATTTAAAAACCTCATTTATCACATATCTAACACCGTAACTGTTCCTTAATTACCTTGTTCACCGTCTGGGCCCTAGAATCTCTAGGTTGACCGTTTCCGAACGTCAACAATAATAAAAATAAATAAAACTATTTGAATCCATTATTTTCACCCTATATTCAAAACGTTACTGCAAATCACACAATCATAGATAGTGCAAAACACATAAAACTACAATAAACCAAACCCAAAATCAGAAAAACACATCTCAAAAAATAAATTCTCACCTGTGAACTTTATCAAAATACCTACAAACAGAACAAAGAAAAACAACAAACAACAAAGAGAAAAACAAAGACCAAGTCTATAGAGGAAATGCATACTTGTTGATGACGAGACCAAGCTCAGGTTTTTTTTCATTGCCTACTCCATTTTCAAAGGAAAAAAAAACACAACTTTGAACCTCAATATTTAACATAAAACCCACAAACAAACCTAAAAAGCAAATAACAAGTAACAATGCAATACCAGTCTGGTTTGGAGTATAATGTAAGGGAATTGGTGATTGTCGATCTGGTTTAGAGTGTGGTATAGAGGGGACGATTTGATTTGTGTTGTTATTTCCTCACTATTTTTTTAGATATTAAAGAGGGGATATGACAATGGATATGGTGGTGGGCGTTGTGAGGGAGGAAACAGTGGTGGGGTCTTTAGAGATGGTAGATCTAGGTATTCAAAAGGACACGGACATCACGAGAGAGAAATAAGGTGTGGGTGGTGGTTGCCATACAAAACAAAGAGATAGGTTTAGGTTTTGGTTAAATTTATATATATATATATATATAAATGAATAATACACACTAACCCTTCTAATGTATTAATATTACAATTTTACCTCTAATAATTGTGTCAACCCGCGATTCGTTTGGGCAAACCTAATTCGATTTGTTTAATAAACAGATTAAGTGGGTTGACACGATTATGACACGAATTCTTTATGTCAAACTCATACTCATTTATTTTTTGTGAATTCGTGTCAATTCGTTGTATCGTAACCCAAATTGTCACCCTTAATTGTAATCTTGTTTATTTTTTAAGTTAAAATTGTATGAAAACTAGTAATTTGACATTTATATCATTTTACTATTAGTTGTTATGTAACTTCATTTAATATAATACAAACAATTATAATAAATTAGGATAAAAATCATTTTAGTGCCTAAGTTTCGGGATTGACTCAAAATTTTAATTGTATTTCAAAAAAGCACCAAATAATCCCTAGCTTTTCAAAAATAGTGCCAAATTAGTCCCTTTCATAAGTCAACGAACAATTAAAATTAATGGAAATGTGAAAAAACTCATTTATCTTTGGACTCAGTTAAAATGGGCAAAAAGACCATAATACCCTCGATCAAAGTTAAATATTACAATAATATTTAAATATGAAAATACCCATCAAGTAATTTTTTGTAATTGTAATTATATATTTCTAGATGTCTTTCCATTGAAATTTTCAATCAAATAAAAAATTAAAAAGAAACTAAAATAATAAAAATTTCAATGAAATGATGAACATACCCTTTGAAAGGGTTGTTGGCAAAAATCTAACTGTAAAAAATATTTATGAAAATATGTTCATCCTCAAAACTAGATCAGCATCATCAATAGCCTCAACCTAGAAAAACACATTCTTCTAGTGCATCAATAACTTCAATTGATATGGGTGAATATGAAGATCTAGAATGCTTCATCTTTTTAAAAAAATAATAATAATAATAAATAAGAATTAAAAAACAAAAAATAACGGCTTTAGATCTGGTTGGCTTCATCTCTTCTAATGACCAAACCTCTACCTCTCTCTCTCTCTCCTCTTTACTCACACATCACCAACCTCCTCACTTTAATCAAGTTTCCCTCTTTCACCAATAACCAAAATCACAAATAAGCTTTTACCAAAAAAAAAAAAAAAAAAAAGTAAAAGATTATGATAACAAAAAAGGTGGGATGGCCCTAATTTTTCTTTTAGGATCGCTCCAGTGCGATGGATCAAGAGGATGCAATAACAGAGGAGCTAGAGATAGATGAACAAATGAATAAATCTAGGGAAGAAATCCATTGCAAAAACAGAATAAAGAAAGGCAGTGCCTAAAGGAACCAATGAACAAATCCAAAAAAAGGATTTGTTTTATTGCTGTATGAACATCTTTTATTGTTAGGAAATTTAGGAGGAGATGTCGAGCTTGTCTTGGAGGTAGTCGATGAGTGTGCGGGCCTTCTTGAGGGTGAGGGAGGAAATGTAGGCTTGATCCTCTTGGGGTGTCGACAGCGGAGAGGGGGTGGAGGTGGATGGCACTATAGAAGAGGGAGGTGGAGAAGTGGTTGGAGAGAAGGAAAGGGTGGTGGCCATATTCCAAATTTTTTTTTCAAATTTTTTAATGGTTTAATTTAATTTCATTATTTATTTCTATTTTTAATTTAATTTATATTTAATTTCCTTTCTTTTTAATTTTTTCCTTAATTTATCTAGTTCGTACACGTGTTACCATCTTAGGGCATGGTTGAAAATGACAATTTTACCCCTATCCACTATATGGTCCGTTAGTTTTGACCATCGGTTGACTAACGGGAGAAACTAATTTGACACTTTTTGAAAAGTTAAGGATGATTTGATCATTTTCCAAAATATAGATAAAAATTTAACTCATTTCCAAAGTTTAGGGACCAAAATAATTTTAACCAATAAATCATTTAATAAATATTAAAATATTTTTATGTATATATTGATAATATTTATTTCATAATTAAAATATAATTAAATATTACAGTAAAGTAATTTTTTTTATTTGCAAATTATATACATATAAATAAATTATCATAGTAAAGTAAATTAAATTTATATAGTTAAATAAAAATAAATAAAATGTTCTTAAATTGAATTACTATTGTAATAAAAGTTGAAATTGTAAAGTAATATATATTTTAATCATTGCAATATTTCATTAATTATGATTAAAAGAATTTGTATGATGTAAAAATAAAACAAATTTAGAAATATGTTATTTTAGAAATGATAAATTTAGAATAATATATTTAAAAAATCATTAAGTGATTTAACAATTAGTGAAAAGTCAAAAATTATAGTTTTTTATTTTCAGTGATTTTTTGGTGGTTTTAAATGGTTTAACTACTTACAAATCAAATTAAAATTACTTAATAAATATAATTCAGATTTGTTAAGTAAAAAATATAAAAACAAACAAACTCTAAGACAAGTTTACAAAATGATTAATTTCTTTTAACAAAAATATTTCTAGAATTTGATAAACTCTATTTGGATATGAACCAAAATTGATGGCCAAAAGCCCTTAAGTACATGAAGAAAGTTTATTGACCGTTGCTTCCCAACCACCTTCAACAACGGTCACAATGGAATGGGAAGTTTTGTAAAATTATGTCTTTATTCAAGGTCAAATAGTCAATTTCGTCTTTTATCAATCTCCCCATCAACTGTAAATGAATAATCACATTTTGGGAATTGTTTTTCATAAATTACAAGGACAAAATTGATTTTAGCCTTTAGACCGTTAAAACTAATGGTGATCAATCGTTAGTCAGTAGTGTGTTGAGCAGTTATTACAATTAACTCAATAATTAAGGGTGAAGTGTAATTTCACATAAAATTAGGAGAAGTTTGAGCAATTTTCCCTACATGAAATCACTATAATAACTTTAAAATGGGTAAGCTTGTTGAAACGATAATTAGTAGCTTAAAAGCCCAAAAGTTTAAGATCCAAATTTATTTAATTGGGAATGTTATTAATTGGACTCGATTAAATTGTTATTGGGCTAATTTTCATTATTTTAGAGTGGTAATATTAGCACCCCTCAAAAATTGTGTGTACATCCCGAATGAGTATTTGTTTAGATATCCAATATCACCCTTGATTAAAATTACTAAAAGGGTGTTTTTCACAGTATAGCAACATATCATATAAGAGAACAGAAACTGGTATTGAAACGATCAAACAGATCCTATTTCAAGACACCCCACTAAGATCCTGAATTGGCAATGACAAAATATTGATTAATATTTCATGTAGAGAGGATGAGATAGAGAGAGCACTTACAGAGATGGGTTGTTGTGTGGTATTTCAAAAGCAAGTGTTATATATATTTTTTGGACTCATAAAATGGGCTGGTAAAAGTCCAACTTAGGCCCAATAGGAGGCCCAATAAAGTCAACCCAATCAAGACCCATTAGACAAGGCCCATATTTTAACTCTAAGCCCAGCGAGCCCCTCAGCTCGCCCAACAATCTTCTCAGCTCGCAGCAACGAGCTCATCTCACAGCTAGGTCGCAGCTCGTTCCACCAGTCACAACAAACACAGCTCGCTGTTTGCCTCCCAACGAACTCCAGCTCGAGACCGCCATAGACAGCAGCTCGCTCAAGAACGCAATTAATGCGGTATCTTCCAGAACAGGCAGTTACCTAGTCCAATCGTGATTCTCTCACATGATTTCCTCATCAGATATGGAAGTTAATTCAAATTCAAATTCGAGTCAACCTTATCTCTAATTTTAAGGAGCAGTTTCCTGATTATATTCAATCGGTTAGGAAGTATAATTAAATCACGATTCTTTTCCTATTTTATAGCTTCCTAATCTGTAACAATTCTTCCCCTATAAATAGGAGTTAAAAACCATTGTAGAAAATCAGACATTGAATATTATACTATCACTCTGCAGAATTTAAGAGAGACAGCCGTGGACGTAGGCATACTTGCTGAACCACGTTAAAAATCCCGTGTATTCCTTGTTTGATTCCTGGTTCTTTATTGCCTTGTTCTTGTTTTTTGTGTTTGCTCACATTGATTGCAGGTATTGGGCATTGAATACCCGTCGACTGAATTTCAACGTCAACATTTTGACGCTAGAAGTCTTTTTCATCCCAATTCATCGATTTTCGATATGGCAAAGACCAGATCAAACAGGTATCTTGGAGATGATGACCAGGCGGAAAGTCGCATGAACCAATCCCAACAGAACATGCAGCCCATACAGGATGCACCCATACATGTAGCAGGAACGTCCCATGGCCTGGCAATTGGCGCGGCAACAGGCATCCCTCCTCTGCCTCATCGTCAACCAGTTCCAATTGCCCCATTAGCCGAATGGCAGAATGTGCTGATTCAGAGGCAAGAAGCGCTGGAGGATACAGTCAGACAACTCACAAAGGTCGTCAATATGTTGGTGCAGGCTCAAGTACAGAACATGCCCAGGGTTGAGGTTCAGGCACCAAGGCATATGCCCCAGCCATGAAGCAATGCAAGTATCTGAAAGACTGGCAAGGGAAGTCTCGTGACCTGCAGACTCAGCTCACTCTTCTAATACGCGCTCTAAGGTTGGAGGACACCCTGTTCGGGAAGAAAGGGAGGTCGCGCGCCCAGCTAGCCTGGTAGTAAGGTTGAACCAAGATGGACGCCTGCAAGCAGAGGTTGGGCACGATAGGGTCAGAGCTGCGACTCGACGGTTTGATGATGAACAGAGACAGGGAAGATCCCATCAGCCTGAGGGTCTGTTCGAAGAGGACGAAAGGTATGATCCCGAGCATCCTGCCCCTAGTCATGATCACAGGAGGAGATATGAGCTCCGAGATCCACAAGTAGAGGAGCTCCTTCAGAGGGTCCAGCAGTTGGAAGCACGACCTGGAGCCCCGGAGCAGCGTGGATACTATGGGGAAAGGACTCCCTTTACAAGGGAGATTGAGACACAGCCTCTCCCTCCGAGGTTTAAGATGCCAAACATTCAGCAGTACAACGGGGACATTGACCCTTATGACCATCTTGAT
Source organism: Litchi chinensis (assembly GCA_019925255.1). Lineage (NCBI taxonomy): Eukaryota > Viridiplantae > Streptophyta > Magnoliopsida > Sapindales > Sapindaceae > Litchi > Litchi chinensis. The sequence goes on from CM034467.1 coordinate 8,808,088, forward strand.
GTCTTTAACGTTCAGATGGACCTACAGACAGGAAATCCGATGGTAAAGTGCCGTGTATTCCCAGCTACTTTGGGGGATATTCCGAGGACATGGTTCAAGAATCTCCCAGCTCGCAGCATAGGTAATTGGGAGCAATGCCAACAAAAGTTCATTGGTCAGTACAGGGCACTGAGAAGGCAGCTCGCTCCATCTTGCCACCTAGCTACAATCTTCCAGCGTTAGGGTGAGTCATTGAAAGAATACATCACCAGGTTCAGACGTGAGGTTGCGAATGTTGAGCATCCATCAGATGAAAGTATCCTGACAGCGATCTCAGCCGGGCTGCGTAAGGATGGAAAACTATACGAAAGCATTTACAAATCCCCAGTGAAGGATCTGGGAGAATTATACGAGCGAGCTGTGAAGGAGACTAGGTGGGAAGAGACCTTCGGCCTGAAGAAGCAAAATCAGAAGAATGAAGCGGGTTGTTCCAGCCAGCCAAAGAGGAGAAACAATGGCAGGAACGAAGAAGGAAGAAATAGTAGCTCTCACAATCAAATTGCTAAAAGGGCGAGGAGAGAGCCAAGAAACGAGTGACCTCGACGTCTAGATCGTTAGGAAGGGTACAGTGTCCTGACGGCTTCACCAAATAGGATTTTCGCAGCGGTGAGGAACAGGGAAAATTTTGGAAGGCCCGTTCCTATAAGGGCTCCGGTTCAACACAGAGATCAGAACAAGTTTTGTGTCTATCATAATAAGATCGGGCACAATACCTCAGATTGCTGGGCGTTGAAGGACGCCATTGAGAAATTGATCAGGAGAGATTGTTTGAGAGATTATATAGCAAGACCTGCAGACTCGCGACCTCTACAAGAACGACCTCAGCAGACAGTACAGTCACAGCCCCTGTGAGCTCCGAGCCTGACCATGAGCCTGCCGTAAGAACCATTTTTACAATCTTTGGTGGCCCCCATATCGCAGGTGATTCCAACAGATCACATGAGAGATACGTCCGAGAGGCGAATCACACTTTCCAGGTCAGAAGGTCGGAAGGACCTGCAAAAAGAGCAAAAACGACCTCAGATGAGATTGTGTTCACTGATGAAGATGCTAGAGGTGTGATCTGGCCTCATAACGATGCGCTGGTTATACGAGCTAAAATCAGCAATATAGAAGTTAGGCGCATCATGATTGATACTGGGAGCTCGGTGAACGTGATGTATAGGAGCTGTTTTGATCAGATGGGGCTGCGAGTAGAACAAATGAGACCGTCCCCATAACCTTTATATGGTTTCACTAGAGATGCTATAGTACCAGTGGGCTAGATTAAGTTGCCATTGACTCTGGGTGAGGCAAGTCGTCAGGCAACAACTCTGACAGATTTCTTGATAATTGACTGCCCATCAGCCTATAATGTGGTCCTGGGGAGACTTGCCATAAACGAGTTGGATGTGGTTACTTCGACCAGAACTCTAACAGTTAAGTTCCCAACTCCCAATGGCATTGGATGTGTTCGAGGAGAACAACACTTAGCTCGGCGCTGCTATGAAGACGCAGTAAAAATGGGTGTACGAGGAAAGAAGGTGAACGTGGTCTTAGGGGGTGAGCCACGAGCTATGACCGAGAAAGGAGTCAGTCATGACCTGGACCCTCGTGAGGTAGATGCAGACCGAGTTATAGGACCAGTTGAAGAATTTGAAGATGTTCAAGTCAGCAAGGCGGATCCAAACAGGTGCCTAAAGCTGGGAAGAGGATTAGCTGCAGAACTGAGAACCTAGCTCGCTGACTTCTTGAAGGCGAACTTGGAAGTGTTTGCGTGGAATCACGAGGACATGGTGGGGATAGATCCAAAGGTGATGTCACACAAGTTGAATATTGATCATCACCATAAGCCAGTTCGTCAGAAAAGAAGGGTAATGACAAGGGAACGCTACTTAGCATTGAAATAAGAGATAGACAAGCTGCTGGCTAATAAGTTCATTCGAGTAGCTTACTATCCGACCTGGGTCGTCAATCCGGTTCTAGTAAAGAAGAAGAATGGGAAGTGGAGGACATGTATCGACTTCACTGATCTGAACAAGGCGTGCCCCAAAGACAGTTTTCCCCTGCCAAGGATAGACCAGCTCGTGGATGCTACTGCTGGCCACGAGCTTCTGAGCTTCATGGACGCATATTCAGGATATAACCAGATCCCAATGGATCCCGAGGACGAAGAGCACACCTCGTTCATGACTGATCGTGGCCTATATTGCTACAAGGTGATGCCCTTCGGATTGAAGAATACTGGAGCGACCTATCAATACTTGGTGAACATGATGTTTGAAGAACAGATTGGAAAGACCATGGAGGTCTACGTTGATGACATTTTAGTGAAATCCAAGCAGGTGGATAATCATATGCGCGACCTAGGGGAGATGTTCCAGATTCTGAGAAGCTATTAGATGAAATTAAATCCACACAAGTGTGCATTTAGAGTAGCTTCTGGGAAGTTTCTGGGCTTCATGGTCAACAGCAGAGGTATTGAAGCCAATCCTGAGAAGATCAAAGCACTGATTGACATGAGGTCGCCTACTAAGGTGAAAGATGTGTAGAGCCTTAACGGCCAGGTCACGGCATTAAGCAGGTTCATCTCGAAAGCTACAGATAAGTGCATCACTTTCTTTAATATTTTGAAGAAAGCCAAAAGCTTCGAGTGGACAGAGTAGTGTGAAGTTGCCTTCCAGCAGTTAAAGGAATACATGAGACGAGCTCCACTCCTTTCTAAGCCCAAAGAAGGAGAAACGTTGATTCTGTACCTAGGGGTGTCACAGCAAGCTCTAAGTGCTGCATTGGTGAGGGAAGAAGAAAAAAACGTAGCTTCCAGTTTATTATGTAAGTAAAAGGCTCCAAGGTGTTGAAACCAGGTACTCACAAATGGAGAAGCTCGCTTATTGCCTGGTGATCGCATCGAGGAAGCTGCGGCCTTATTTTCAGGCTCATACAATTGAAGTACTCACCCAGTACCCGCTGAAACAAGTTCTACAGAAGGCGGACACTTCAGATCGTTTGTTGAAATGGGCAGTGGAGCTCGCACAGTTCGATATCCAGTTTAAGCCAAGGACGGCTATCAAAGCTCAAGCTCTGGCAGATTTCATTGCAGAGTTTACAAGACCTGTGGATGATGAAGCTGAATCTTCTGAAGGTCCAACCTGGGAGCTTTATATTGATGGATCGTCTAGCGAGCAGAGAGCTGGAGCTGAAATTCTACTGATTAGCCCTGAAGGCCACAAAATCCTTTGTGCTTTGAGGTTTGGCTTTCAGGCAACAAATAATGAGGCTGAGTATGAAGCCCTGCTCGCAGGTTTGCGTTTGGCTAAGGAAATGCGAGCTGAGCGATTGAAAGTCTTCAGTGATTCGCAGCTCGTTGTTTGCCACATATTGGGGGAGTATCAGGCCAAGGGACCGAAAATGGCCCTTTACCTCCAGAAAGTTCACGAGCTGTTAGGTGCTTTTCAGAGGTACGAGATGAAGCAAATCCCACGGGCTCAGAACTCGCATGCAGATGCATTAGCTCGCCTCGCGACCACGCGAGATGCAGATTTTCTTGGGGCAATCCTAGTTGAATTTCTACTAGCTCCAAGTACGGAGAGAAGAATTCACTGGTGGCCACAACTGTGCAGCCCGATTCCTGGATGAGCTCAATTCTCAATTATTTGCAAGATGGGAAGCTGCCAAGCAATAAGCTGGAAGCACGCTGTCTGCGAGCTCGAGCAGCCAGATATTGCATCTATGATGATGCACTGTACAAAAAAGGGTTCTCAGCCCCACTTTTAAGATGCATTGATGGCCCAGAATGTGAAATAGTGATGAGACAGATACATGATGGCCACTGTGGGAACCATGCTGGGGGGCTGTCCCTAGCTCAAAAAGCTTTGCGACAAAGCTTCTACTGGCCTACCATGAGGCAGGACGCCATCAACTTAGTGAAGAAATGTGACAAATGTCAGAGATTTGCCCAAGTTCCGCGAGCTCCGCCAGCCTTTTTAAAACAAATGGTAAGCCCGTGGCCCTTTGCAATTTGGGGAATGGATTTGATCGAGCCCCTACCAATAGCTCGCAGAAGGTGCAAGCATGTTGTGGTCGCAATTGACTATTTCACCAAATGGGCAGAAGCAAAGGAGTTGGTTGAAATCTCCACAACGAAGATCGAGAAGTTCGTGTGGAGTAATATTATTTGTAGGTTTATGATCCCGCAACAGATCGTGACAGACAATGGGACCTAGTTTAGTAGCAACCAGTTTTTCAAGTTTTGCAGCAACCTAAAGATAGTCAAAAGTTTCTCAACAGTGGACCATCCACAAGCCAATGGCCAGATCGAAGCTGTGAACAAAATAATAAAGTAGACTTTGAAGATGAAACTGGAAGCGAAGAAAGGAGCATGGGTAGACGAGCTGCAGAAGGTCTTATGGGTTTACAGAACTACAGCTCGTGGCTTCACAAGCGAAACGCCCTTCTCGATGGTGTACGGATCCGAGGCCATGATCCCAGCTGAACTAGAAGTTGCCTCGCAGCGAAGAGCAACCTTCAATCTAAACAATAATGAGTAGTTACTTGCTACAAACTTAGACCTGCTCGAAGAAGCTAGGGAAACAGCTAGAATTAGAGTAGCTGTCTACCAACAAAGAATTGCGAGGTACTACAACAAGAGTGCTCGGATCCGAAAGTTTAACGAAGGAGACTTGGTATTACGCCTCATTTTGCCTGGAGCCTGCAAGCCAAGTGATGGATCCTTAGACCTGAACTGGGAAAGACCTTATGTTGTCAAAGCCAATTTGGGAAATGGAGCTTATCATTTGACCAACATGAATGGAGCTGAAGTCCCTCGAGCTTGGAATGTCGAGCACCTCTGTCCTTATTATCAGTAAACTCTTTGGTTATATGTAATTCAAACTCATTATAGTTAATGAAAGCTCCATTTCCTTGCTTATGATTCAACTCATTCCACTAGGCTAACGGGCTCTGGACTCAATAGCTCGCCATAATTAAAAAAGAGCCTAAAAAGCAGATGGTCAAGTGCCTCTGCATAGCTCACTATAATTAAAAAAAAAGCCAAAAAAGCAGGTGTGGCTAAGTGCCCCTGCATAGCTCGCTATATGAAAAATAGCCTAAAAAGAAAGCGAGGTGACGACCCCTGTATAACTCGCTATATAAAAAAGTGCAAAAAAAGCAGGTGTGGCTAAGTGCCCCTGCATAGCTCGCTATATAAAAAAGAGCCTAAAATGCAGGCGAGGTGACGACCCCTGTATAGCTCAATATATAAAAAAAGAGCCAAAAAAGCAGATAGCTAAGTGCCTCTGCATAGCTCGCTATATGAAAAAGAGCCAAAAAAACAGATGGCTAAGTGCCTCTGCATAGCTCACTATATGAAAAAGAACCAAAAAAACAGATGGCTAAGTGTCTCTGTATAACTCGCTAAAAAAGAGCCTAAAAAGCAGGCGATGTGACGACCCCTGCATAGCTCACTATATGAAAAAGAGCCAAAAAAACAGATGGCTAAGTGCCTCTGCATGGCTCGCTAAAAAAGAGCTTAAAAAGCAGGCGAGGTGATGACCCCTGCATAGCTCGTTATATGAAAAAGAGCCAAAAAAGCAGGTGTGGCTAAGTGCCCCTGCATAGCTCGCTTTATGAAAAAGAGCCTAAAAGGCAGGTGTGGCTAAGTGCCTCTGCATAGCTCGTTAGCATTCCAACTAATCAATTGTTTATATTTACAAGATTTTATCAACTGTTGAATTAAGCGATTGCTTAAATTATTATATCAAATTTCAAGACTGTTAACAATCAGTTCGCAAGAAGCTTGATAACTTGTAAGTTGATCATAAAAAATGTTATAAAGAACATAATAGTCCAAATGCATTCAATATGGAAGAAATAATGAAAGAAATTTCATTAAGCATAAAAGTTGTTTACAAATTGAAAGCTGAAAGAATATAAGTGAGAAGAAAAGAAAACAAGCTCTTAATCCTAAGTTGGAGGATCTGGGCCTACTAAAGGTTCTTCATGAGAAGGAGATACGCCAAGGGGATCGAGGTCAATAACGGGCTCAGTCTGGGAGGTCGTACCATGAGCTTCCTCTACTGAAGGAATTGGATCAACTAAGGACGAGGTAGCCCTTGCTTTAAACTCCTCTATGGTTTCAAGTCCCACATCCCCAAAGATGGAAAAATCCATCTCTGGATGGGATATCCACAGCGTGTAAAGAAAGTAGCGGCCTGTTTGATCCTCAGCCTCATCATTTGCTTGAGCAACCTGTACTTCCAATTCTCGAGCAGTCTGCTCTCTGAAGACCTTTAGCTCTTCGAAGGCATTATCAACATGACGGTTAACGACCTCAGCTTCTTTCTTCAAAGCTTCAACTCGCTGCTCCCCAGCCTCAGCCCGCTGAATGGTCTCCCCCACTTGTTGCCTAAGCACCTCAGCTCGATGCTCAGCCTCATCGGCACATTTAGCCGTGGTTTCAACCTCTTCAACTCGTTTTGTTGCAGCCTCCTCTACACACTTAGCTGCTGCTCCTACCTCTTCAGCCCGCTTCTCAGCAGCTTCAGCTCGCGCCAACGCAACATCAACTTGGCGATGAAGCACTTCGATCTTATCCTCTGCGGTTGAAGCCTGCTGCTCAGCCAGTTCAGCCCGCTGCTCAGACTGCCTCAGTTCTTCTTTCGCTTTGTGAAGCTCATCCTTTAGCGTGACATGCTCATTTTCCATTTTCTTTAGAGCTTCCTTGAATGTCTGCCTCGCAGCATTCGCCTCAGCGATCTGTGCTTCCTGACCCTGTACTCTTCCCTCGGCCAAATGAGCTATCTCATCAGTGGCCTCCTCCAATTCGTCCTCCAACTTCCTTATTTGATCCTTGATAGCCCTCATCTCCCTCCTCCGCTTCATTGTAGCAAGGGCGCCCTGAAAATGCTATGAGTTAATATTTGTTGAAATAAAGAAGTCAGCAGATGAGGAAAGATGACTTACCAGCATGCAATGACGAGCTGCGAACTCGTCAAGGTCTTCGCCCCTAAGGCACCTGTTCTCCAAGACATCCGTATGAGTAAGCATAATTGTTGCCCAGTTGTCAAGGAAGGAAGTTAAGTATCTTCCCTCAGGTCCAAGCTCGATGACTGGTCTTGTTGGCGAAGGGGTCCTCTTAATCTCTGGGACATCACGCTCATCATCCCGGGAAGTACTACGCCGTGAAAGGACGGTACGCTTAGTTACTCTTTTACTGATACCAGCCCGGGCTGCCTGGGGAGCGATCTCTGACAGAGCTTCCCCTTTTCTATGTTGAGGAGCGACCTCAGTCGGAACTACCCCTTTTCCATGTTGAGAGGTGACTTCAGGAAGAATTTCCCCTTGTTGCGAGCTCTGAAACGGGACTAGCTAAAGGCCCGCAAACGCGTTTGAAAGTGGCACCTCGCTAGGGGCAGCGGCCGAGGGAGTTTTTGCCTCAGCAGCAGTCTGTTTAGGCCGCTTTGATGGAGCAGCTGGAGAGGCTGAAGTTTCAGCTGGTCGCTTAGCTGGAGTAACTGAATGCGATGCTGTTTGGACAAGTTGTTGAGAAGGAAACTTCAAAAGAGCAAGTTTTCTCCTGTTAACTAGAACTCGTCCAGTGGAAGGGACAGGAGATGAAGAAGCAGCTCTTTGGGATGTACCTGTTGCTGAAGTGGGAGCTGAAGCAGGTGTTGGAGCCTGAGGAACAACTGTATGATGAGGAGAGGGGGATGACTCAACTTGCACAGTGGAGGCTGTGTGGGTTCGAGCTGTTTCTGCCCGAACTGGAGCAGAAGCGGATGCTATCTTTGTTTGCAAGGAAGAAGTGCAAGCTGGAGCCTTTTTTGTTTGCACTGAAACAGGAGCTAAAGAAGTTTCTACCTGTGGGGTAATGACAGGCAACTCGAAGACAGAGGGGAGCTCGCATTCCCTCATGTCCGATATGTCACTTTTGACATCGATCAGTGGAGAATCCTCCAAAGGAGCGAGGCGGTAAGCTCTAAGAAGAGCATTATCAAATTTGGTGCTAATAGTAGCCTCTTCTGATCGTGCAAGAGCATTGAGAGCGCTTTTCTCCTCGCTGCTGAGGGGAGATTTGTCCACCATTAAATCTGCAAAGCAAACTGTTAAAAAAATAAAATAAAATAAAAATAAAAATAAATATCGCTCCTTGGTTTAGCTCATTAGTATTTCTCCTCTCATACCTAGCTCCACTTTAAAACCAAAGTTTTTGAGACGAGCAAGCGAAGGACACGAGACGAAAAACCAGCTCGTCTTATATGCCCCTGCGTTAGACTTGCCCTTTGCCTCTCATTGGGGCAGAAGATCTTTGTACTCTGATTGACGAGCTGAGAGGTAGAAAATGCCGTCTGGTTTCTCCCCCTTCTTTGTACTCAAACCCTTGATGAAGTAGAAGTTCTGAATTATTTTTGGTGTTGGGAGGCTTAGGCCATTTCGGAGAAAGGCCAGAGCCAACGAAGTTAGTTGCAAGTAGGAGTTCGGTGTTAATTAGAACAGTGCGAGCTGGACAGCGTTTAGAAATTTGATTATGTAACAAGGAACTGGGAATCTCAGCCCGTGTTCCAGATGTTGGGAACTGACAGCAATAAATCCACTCGGAGGGCAGCCCGCATGTTTTCTTGAAGTAGGAGACATGGCGCGACAGCCCCTAGGGAAATGGAATTTGCGAGCAATCCCCTCCAGCTCGGGGACCTTTATTGTGGACGGGTAGCGAGCAAACACTTCGCGAACACTCTTTACCTCCCCAATTCGCTCTTGAGTTTCTGCTCGTCCCGCTCCAGCCGTTCTGCTAGCCTTGCGAGCTCCACGTGAAGACATCTGTATAAAAGAATCAATTTCATAACAGCTCGCAAACAGGCATGTAACAAGATCAAATCAGCAGAAGTTGAAAAGTTTTGTTCAACAAGAAACTCAGAATGGCAAAGTCTTAACAGCAACAGTCTAATATCAAGAACATGGCATGTTCATATCATCATATACACAGGAATGGCGTAATGAAGGCACAATATGATGTGAACTCAGCAAAATAAACCAAAAACTGAAAAGTTTAAAAGAAAAAAGTCAGATGTTTACCTTGAATCCCTGATGGAAGTATGAAAAATGGCAACTGGAAGTAAGGAGTTTTTGAAAAACTAGTGAGTTCTTTGAACTGGGTTGCTTGGTTGTCTGTTTACTTCGAGAGAAAATGAAAGTTTAAAAGAGAAAAAGTGAAGAGGCTCCACCAGTTATAAAGTAAACGAACTCGAACCCCAATCGTTAGATCTGTCTGATATGTAACCGTCATAAATCTGACGGTGCAGCACGAAGTACGGCCTTGTAATCATGCAGTCGTCAGTTAAAAGACGTGCGCATTAAATACTCGTGTAAGGAACGTGCCAGCGTCGTTTCAGTTACCTCATGCATGATTGTCACGTGTCAAAACTGAAAAGACAGAATTTGAAAAGGCGCGAAAGCAGTTATTTGAGTTGACTTACCAGAGAAGCTATCTTTTACCAGCAAGCTCGAGCTCCCAGTTCGCAGAGCGAGCTGAGAGCTGGGGGGCTGATGTTATATGTATTTTTCGGACTCATAAAATGGGCTGGTAAAAGTCCAGCTTAGGCCCAATAGGAGGCCAATAAAATCAACCCAATCAAGGCCCATCAGACAAGGCCCGTATTTCAACTCTAAGCCCAACGAGCTCCTCAGCTTGCCCAGCAATCTTCTCAGCTTGCAGCAACGAGCTCGTCTCACAGCCAGGTCGCAGCTCGTTCCACCAGTCACAACAAACACAGCTCGTTGTTTGCCTCCCAACGAGCTCCAGCTCGAGACCGCCATAGACAGCAGCTCACTCGAGAACGCAATTAATACGGTATCTTCCAGAACAAGCAGTTACCTAGTCCAATCGTGATTCTCTCACATGATTTCCTCACCAGCTATGGAAGTTAATTCAAATTCAAATTCGAGTCAACCTTATCTCTGATTTTAAGGAGCAGTTTCCTGATTATATTCAACCGGTTAGGAAGTATAATTAAATCACGATTCTTTTCCTATTTTATAGCTTCCTAATATGTAACAATTCTTCCCCTATAAATAGGGCTTAAAAACCATTGTAGAAAATCAGACATTGAATATTATACTGTCACTCTGCAGAATTTAAGAGAGACAACCATAGACGTAAGCACACTTGCTGAACCACGTTAAAATCTCGTGTATTCCCTATTTGATTCCTAGTTCTTTATTGCCTTGTTCTTATTTTCTGTGTTTTCTCACATTGATTACAGATATTGGGCATTGAATACCCATCGACTAAATTTCAACGTCGACAGCAAGCAAATCTGAGACCTCAAATTAACATTTGTACACACAACTTTGGATAAGGAAAAAAAAATAAAAACCAGATATGATAAAAAAGTGTGGACTTTATATATATATATATATATATATATATATGTTTTAGAGAATTTATCACTGTCTTATATACAACATCTCCCTAATTTCGGTTTTGCTTTGTTTCTTGGCATCTCTCTCTCTCTCTCTCTCTCAATCGCTCTGTGAATTGAAATATGTGTGCGTACGCTTCGACTTGTCTTGTATAAAATATTTATACATTTATATTTGAAAAAAAATGAAAATTTGTTTTACGAAACAATGAAAGTGAGAGATGGCTAGTGTTGTCTGTAGTTAATGGAGGTGGATTCTCTGCCTAATCTAGAACCAGCTAACAAAAAAACAAATGATGTTTGGAGCCATCACCTGCCAAACCGAACAACTCCAACGATGATCTTCAGAGGAGACTTGAAACTTGGAAAGCTGCTTTAGAGCACCAATCATCATCCAAACAAATCAAAACACAAGCATTACCTTCTTAAACTCCAAACTAAAAAGCACCAAATAATGGTATTAAAATCAACAAGAAAAGGGTATTTTTTGTATTAAATGGAGTGTAAAAACAAATTGGAAATATTTTAATTTTTTTATGGGGTGTGCAAACAAAAGGGGTGTACATACAAATTTGGAGGTGTGGAAATACTGTCTCTCTTTTTTTAATAGCTTGGCCCAATAGTTAAAAAATAATACCCAGGCCCAAGTTTTAGTCCAAATGCTATTTATCATAAATGCCTATAGCACCCACGTGGTCTTGTAAATGAGCCCAACATTTTATGAGTATTGTTGCTTTACATACACTCCAGTAGCTTGTTAATACACCCCATTAGTTTCTTTTCTTCTTTAAAAAATTGAAATGAAAAGGAAATGGATAAATGTCCAATTTGGTGGACATAAACTAGCCGCCTGGTTCATAGTGCAAAAGCAAACGCATAAAATCAACAAATGGAATGTATAAGTTTAGAGAGAGAGAGAGAGAGATGATAAAGAAAATGGAGAAGGAGATGGCCGAGAGAAGAAGAAGAAAGGAAAAAAATTGGATTGGTAGGCTTCCAAGTTTTCAAGGTTGATTTGGGAAAAGAAGGAGACAGTTGAGTGATGATTTTTATCTTTGGTCCCTCTAGGAACAGCCTCAAAAGAGAGAGTTACAATACTCCTCATATTGGATTGGATAAGGTAGCACCTTTGCACTATGGTGCTTGTTAGTTAGTGCCCTGGCCTTGTTTTGTGATACTTGTTTAGAGAGCCACAATTTGAAAATTAAAAGATACTTAATAAATGTGGTTCACTAATATGTCTTGAATTGGAATAATACATATTATATGTTTAGCATGGAAATGAATATGGCTATTCATGATATTGATGTCATAGATTATATAATTTGTTACATTTGTACATGGATTTTTTTATCTTAAATGCATTAGATTGATATAAAAATTACTGCACATGATATAACATTGAAATATTTTTGCTATTTATGTTTGTATATGAGATTCATGCATATCAATAAAGAATTTTAGATGATTGATATAATTTGGAATAGGATTGCTCCCTATTGGGTATTGTAGGTTCACCCCTTATTTCTCCCACTACAGTAGCAAGGTAGGTTACTCAATTTTGGCTCTTTGCGGATTAGAGATTTTTGTTTAAGGTTGTGAAGATGGCTAGTTAATATGTACAATCTTTCCATTTCATGAATATAAAGGGAGGAATATGATTATAGATGTACATATTCAAATTAGAATTATTAATATTGTAAATTTAATGATATATATATATGTACACATGGAGTTATGTTTATGATATCTGGAATGTTTTGTAAATATCTTGTGAGAGCAATTTTGTGATGGATACTATTTATGGATTTGGGATATTGTAAGGCATGTTAAATATAATTTTGGGAAGCTTTAGAAATAGTTGAAACTCTACCGAAATTTTTTATAAGAATGAGTTTCACTGAAAATGTAAATTATAAAGTGGAGAGATATGAATTTTCCTACTTTCCCATTTCATTTTAATTTTAATATTTTATTTACATATCCGGATTTAGAGATGTGACATTCACAATCTCATGGATCTAAATGTGAGAGACATACCATTGAGTCAACCTCATAAAAACACCAACCAAATCTATAAATCAATGAAGTCCCATGTATCATCCAATCCCATGATTTACAAAGTTCACCTAGCGCACACGATTTTAAGTTTGTGATGCAAATTCAATTGTTGAACTCATTTACGGAATTGACCATAATGCTAATTCATTTTGAACATTAATATCAAACAATTTTAAACCTTCCGATCATCTTTTGCAAGTTCTACATCTCCACACCCGTTAGCAACATTCAATCTCTGACATGAGATTTCATCTTTTTCTTCCTCAGAAATCGCCTCTTCCAAGGGCTGGTAGGTATAAACCAAGCACATAACACATAATATACAAGATTTATGACTTGCATTCCACTAACAAGCCAATAATAATATTCCAGTCTCCCCCTATTCAAGTTCCTATTAGGCAACCAATTATGTTCCTTTCCAGTATACTTATGCACAAGCGTTACCACCAACGTCCCTATATAATTCCCCATTGAAATGGCTATCCAATATAGCGTGGCAGCCGTGCTTCTCATGCTTTCCAGTGATTGATCATAGAGAAATTCTAAATGTCCAACAGACATGAATACTTCTGCTACTCCATGAAGACAAAACTGTGGAACCAACCAAAAAACACTTATAGGTACAATAGCTTTAGGGTCATCTAATAAGTTGTGATGAGCTGCCACGGCTTTTCTTTTGATCTCAACAAATGATGAGACAAGGGTGGCAAAAATGTTGATCATGAACCCTATTCCCATTCTCTGTAGGCAGGTAATCCCGGAGGGGTTTCTGGTGAATCGATGAGCCAAGGGGACGAAAACGTGTTCGTATAGGACTAGTCCAGTGAGCATGGTTATGGTGCCGAAGATGGATAAGCTGGCAGGTGGGATTTGGAAGGAATGGGACAAGTGACGGTCCATGGTACCAGCTTGTTGGATGGTGAAGCTGTGTTGGTGGGAAGATGCTGCGACTAATAAAATGCCTGCAGACCAAATGGGCAACATTCTGACTATGGATTTTAGCTCCTCAACTCGATGAACTGTGACTAGTCTCCATAGGTTTAGTGGGTTCGAATGCGTTGCCTCCCCTTCTCTTTTTATTGCTGCCTTATCTAACCACCTATGCATTGACTCACAAGTCAGTAAATTAATCAAACATTAACCATATATGATGTTTAAAGTTAAACATATAAATATGACTTCAGCAATAATGTAGTTTATTTAAGTGTGCCCACAACGAAAGTTTAAATAACTCATTTAGGTATTAGAAATTATGAATATCATTACATGTTAAGAACACATGAATTTCATTAAAATCTAGTATGTACATAAAATCAACGGTTAGATAAATCAAACAACCGAAAGTAAGCTATGAAAGTGTACGACATTCTAGATTTATATTCATGCAATGAATTTCTAAGAAAATTTTAATAGTCTACACTTGCCCTTGTTCAAGTTTATACTACTATGAAGTTTTAACATATAAAATTTTCCTGTTGGAAACCAAAAGTTTTACTGTCCCTGAAAAAGACTGTAGTGTGGAAACACAGCTTACTTGAACTGGTCAGTGTGCAAAAGCCTTCCATGCACAGAGATATCAGCACCAAGCTCCTTGTTTTGATACAAATGCCTCGAATCCCCGAGCACTGGTTCTTTTCTCTTCTTGACAGTCGCAACAACCACTTGAGCCAATCTAGTCAAGGGGCTGCCTCCCGGTTTGAGCTTGACATATAATGCTGAACCTAAAAGGAAGGCCAGAATGGAGAGAGCCAAGGCCACGGTTGGGATCCCAAAACCGCAGCTCCAACCCACATTTTCTTGTATATAAACCACAACAGTGGAGGCAGTGAGCGTGGCCATTCCCATGCAGAAAAAATACCAATTGAAAAAGTTCCATTTCCGGGACTCAACGGCGGATTTTTTCATGTCGAATTGGTCGGCTGCAAAGGTGACAACACAAGGCCTGATGCCCCCGGAACCGATAGATGAGAGGAGAAGGGAGATGTAGAGAACCCATAGCTGTGTTGCTGATGCTTCTTGACAATTCTCTTGAGTTGGGCATGGTGCAGGCCTTAGCGATGGCAGGATTGCTGACAATGTTAGGCAAACCAATCCCTGTGACAATGTAGCACAACTTTATGTCATATTTATGTCCCATCGATGGTCGTGACCAAACCAATTACATTCTAAATTTATGTTACTTTATTTGATTTGACAAGAATTGATACACGAAAATTTTGTTTCACAGTTTTTTTGTTTTTATCATTATTTTACTGAAAAGTCATCATTTTAGAAATATGAAATTATTATTTTTTAATTACATTACATTATTCAGTAAACAACTTAAATCGAATAGATCGAATATTAATGGCGTGATTAGAAAAGCAACTACTATATAAGAAGAGCAATCAACATTTAATGGCAGGGTGACCCACTTACATTGGGGAGAAAACCCCCAAATTATGGGTATACGGTGTCTAACCCACCACTTCAAGTGAGAAGTGGGTGCGCAGTCTGTTAATCACTGCACAGCTGCAGTGTTTGGTAGAAATATAGCATTATTTATTTCAGGGTTTTTGCAATTATTAAATAGATAGGTGAGGATTTTACAATTATAATATATATATATATATTTTAAGAAATCTTAGTTCTTAGTATCTTCGGACATCAAGGTTATAGTAAGAGAGAAAAGAGAGAAAGAGGGATACCATTTCATAGATGATGGAACCGACAGTGATGGTCCAGAACCTGCCGGCAAAGGAGTCGGCAATGAGAGCACCGATCAGCGGCGTGAAGCTGGCTGTCCCACCGAAGTTACTCAGAGTGTTGGAAGCCGGTACCAAACCCATGTTTAGCTCATGTGTTAGGTACGTTATAATGTTGGCATGAGAACCGGTTGCTGCAAATCTGTCACATATTTCATTTACTGAAATCACAAATTAAACACTGTTACAATGATAAAGGTAAAAATTTAGTATCCTCGAATAAAAATGAATTTTGGCGTTTAAAATTAATGAACAAATTTATCCAAAAAAATAAAGATTAATGTACATATGAATTACACTGTATAACATAAAACAGACACACACAGGTCTACAATACTAGTTTTGCACTACAACTATAATATAAAAGTTATAATTGATTCTCCACTCTAAATATATTGATACATTTGATATATCATAGAGTGTATATCATAGAGTGTCATGTGGATTGATTAGAAGGAATGCTGGGGTTTATGAGTAGCATATTATGAAGTTTGTGCAATAGTATTGTCTTTCCGGTTAAATTATATTTGAATCTTATAAACGATATCTAAGTTAGGCATCATGTGGGCTAATTGAGTGAGCCCATACAAGCCATTGGGCTCAATTTTTAAGACTTATGAGGTTGGTGTCATCTCCACCGTCAAAAGTCCTTTTATTATTATTATTATTATTATTATTACTATTTTAGTAACATCTTATTGAACTATTAAGATCAATCCGATTAAGATTTTATTAATATAGTTTAGACAATTACTTTCAAATCCAGATAGATGGCTACCGAATAAACGTGGGACCTATTATACTTGAACTTGTAACTTGTGTTCAGAGAAATAAAGACAGGTGGAGATACCTACTGTACCACTCCACTTGTGAGTACACCTCCAAAAGTCTTGTCTGAAAGAATATTGCTATATCTTGCAGTCCCATCGATTGATTAAAAGGGGATCTCATTGGCCAAGCGTCGATAATATAGTACCAAGTACAACTTAGAATCTCAAGGTCAAAATGCTTAAAATGTAAACTTCTTGTTAGTTTATGTGTATATATTTTGTTTGAATTGATCAAACAAGTACAAAACTTTCATATAATACAGTGGCCTACGTAGGTTGATTTCGAGATGAAGAACAAGTAGATTAAACTGAATTTTTGGGACTACTCCCTTAGTCGTCAACTCACTACTACACCTTTTCATTGCTTTGTGGATCTTAAGAACGTTATTATTATTATACAAGAAGTGGAATACTTTTGAAATAAAATAATGTATTATTAATTATGTATGTTTCTATATATAACTAGGTTGTGATAGCAACTTCTAAAATCAGTAGTTAATAAATTATATATAAATAGTACGCAACATTGAATTTCTCACCAGCATCTTCAATATTCTTAAATTAAAAACCATTTCATACATTTCAACCTATAAATAATTAAATATATAGCGTAGTAACCAAGCGTTGTAGTGTTCAAACTACATTGTCACTATTAAATCAACTCCTGATCGAACATTTTCGATTCAAATTTCACTTATCCTTAAACGTAAGGTACAAATATATATATTTTTTAAATTTAATCACCATCCCCACCATAAGAAAAAATAAATAAATAAACTCCTATGATAAGAAAATATTTCTACTATCATCAAGAGTTATAAATATATTAAATAAATTTATGAAATGAGATGATTAATTGAATAGAATAAATATCATTTTAAATTTTAGAGAGTAAAAAACAACAGAAAGGCAATAATGGAAAGAGTAACCTTTGAATATGATTAAGAGTTCAATCCAAAAGAATCTGTCAGTAATGCACCATTTGAGCAGAGAAAATATGTATATGAATGCATATTAGTATATAATAAAGTGAAAGAATAAGCTTAACTTACCTAGAATGAATGGCATTGTTTTGATTCCTCCGAGCTTCTTTTTCCTCTTATGATCATCGTGATGAACCTCAATCTTGTTCTCCTCGTGTTTGGCATCCCGATCAGTAGTAATAATCTTGTTCTTGTTGCCCGACTCCATTATTGGTTGTGTGGTTTATGTTATCAAGATCACAGTCAAGACTCAAGAGACTGGAGAGTGCCAGCTAATTACATATATGTACATGGCAAAGTGAGTTACGCCAAAGGCTTGTGTGAAGAGGCAAATTATAGAGCAAGGTAGGGGACCACATGATTTTTTTTTTTTGAATACAGGAACTGTAACTGGGACAAGCCCAGAGAACAACCAAGACCATTGAACCGAGATATTACACTGTGGCACGGCCTGGGGGACGACTCCCAAGTGGGAGAGAGCCACCCACACGAAGGTGGGGGAGAGACCCACACTGAGGTGGGAGAACAACACACACGGGGGTGGGAGGACAACTCACACTGATGGTGGGACAGAAATTATTAATATATTATATATTATATAAGATTATATATTATATTATTATATATATATAGAAAGTGGGGGGAGACTTCATTGGCATGTGATGTGTTATCTTATGTCATATTTTTCACCCTTGCTCCACACTAATCTTGTCTTTTTTAAATTCGGTGCTTTTTGGGAAAATGGCCATTCATTAATGACAAAATTTTTCTATATACCAAAGTGTATCACGTGCATTGTTGCAGATCCTTGTCATTAAAATTTAGTACATCATTATTGCTCAGATTCAAAGAAGGTTTAAAGCTAAAATTCTTAATTGTTAGAGCTAATAATATAAAAATTAATATTGATAGAAATATCAAAATTTTAAATTTATTAAAACATTGATAAAAATATAGGAAATATTTTTAAAATATTAAAGAATAATTTTAATATTGATCTTTCCAAAATAAGAATAAAATAATTTCAATGTTTAATTTCTTGATAACAAATATGATCATAATAACTTTTTTGTTATAATATTGAATTAATATATTAATATATTAAAAAAGAATCTAAATTTTTAGGCTCGTACTTTTTTTCAGACTCCTACTATATTAACGTGCGTTAATTAATAACAGAAGAATTAAAAAATAATAATAATAAGAGCCTTGTTATTTACTTATTATTATTATTACATATAGAAACAAAATCTAAACTAAAAGAGGAATCGAGACAAAATTAAGTGCGTAAAAAGACGCGCATTATTGTGGAATTGGACCAAACCCACAGTTTTGATATAAAAGGTGGCAGATTGATACAAACATGGTTGATGGCTGGTCCTGGTTGGAATGTGGAGATGGGGAGGGGATTCTCATGTTCCGACGGTCGGAATCTGAATCCTTGGGATATGTGTATAAACTTGGAAGTGACACTCATCCCTCAACAATTTTTCTTTACCGGTTTGAGACGACTCTTTTGTTTTCCGCCATCACAAATTCCAGGCAATCCAATTGCCTTGCTAGCTACTGTATAATATATTGTCATTGGGGCTGATCCAAAAACGATCATGTCCAAACGGGATAAGACACTTGTGATGTAATTCTAAAAGTAATTTTCATACAAGAAGGATTGATTCACATGAAGGTTGGAGGATGACTCACATAAGATGTGATAGTTATAGTATTTGAAATTTGATAACTTATGTAGCCAGGTATTGGTGCATTTAGTTAAAAGCCACGGCCCCAATACCTCTTCTTGGGTTTTACATTTCATAACAATATCTCTTACCAATTTATGTTGATAATTTCCCCATTCATGTATAGTTTACTTTTTCACCTTCGTGTGGGTCAATATCTCCTATATGGGAGTAGTTTTCTAAACCGTGTAATTAGTGTTCTATTTCGATCGGTCTCAATAGTTATTTGGTTTAGTCCCAAAATTTTAAATTAAAAAAAAAATCGATAATTATTTTATTGTTGTAATGATTTTCTACGGTATTCTGGCAGAACCCAATAATTCATTCGACTTTTTTCGGTCCTAGATATGATAACGAAATGTCTATCCATGTGTCTACCTCGGTACCCAAGCCCACTCCACCTTCTGTTTGTTCGTGACAGAGTGCATCTTGCCAACTAGTTTCCTTTTTCGCCTACCATTTAAAAAAAAAAAAAAATTATTGACACCTAACTATTATTAATTTAAATGAATATTATCAACCATTTAATTATGTTGATCAATAATATTAAGTAAGAATTTTTTTTAAAATTGACATAAGAAATATCGAAAGCCTATTGAAATCTACTGAGTTTAAATACTATTCGAAATTAAAATATTTATTTTTATAAACAAAAAACAACTGCTCGCACAATCAAAGCAAAACTATGTATATGAGTTACAATATTGATAACAAATATTATTACGTTATATGATAATAAGAATAAATTACATCCAACCTATGACCTATATGAAGTGTAAGACTTTACACATGAAAACAATTTATTCAAAATCTCAAACTAACCTCTCTTACTATTTTGTTTAATCTTGAGATTTGACCATGATCATTGATTGTAAAGGTACTGTGATTCCTCAATTTGAATTTTCATTAAAAAAAAAAATTACACACACGACTTCTCAAGTGAGGGATCACCTAATGATTGGTAGATTGATTGGAATTGAATCAAACAGTCATTAATTATTAAAAAAAAAATGTAAATTATACACATCTTTGATAACTTTTATGTCACACACACCTACCAACTAATGAATCCACCCACTATGGGATGGAAAGATGCAAGAACCTCTAGTGAAAGTTTCTAGGTAAGGAAGTAGGAAAGAAGGGGATAAAGGGGATGATGATGCAGACGGGACCGAATGTGATACAAGACAATTAGTTTCTTTTAGAGATGCTCTCATAAAGGACTTGGAATTTAGAGATTGGTTTGAAACGAATTCGGGCACAAAACAGGAACCTACAAAGGGAGAGAGTGGTAGCAATCTAAAGACAAGGACAACCTTAGATCCCACGAAGTACTTGATTGGAGAAAAAGATGGTCTTTTGGCTATATCTTTCTCTAGCAAACTACGGGAGAAAATTACAAAAGCATGGAGGAAATTGATGGTGGTGAAACTGGTTGGTCGCAACATTGGTTACAAAGCTTTGTGTGATAGGCTTTATTCACTATAGCATCTAGTGGGAAAGCATATGGTAATTGATTTGGAAAACAATTACTTCCTAGTCAAGTTCGTTAAAAGGAGAGACTTCGAATATGCATTAATGAAAGGTCCATGATTGATTATGGGATACTACCTCACGATGCAAGCTTAGGAACCAGAATTTTGTCCTTCGATAGATGTCTCTGTGTAGTAGCATGGATTCGTTTCCCTGGGATGCCAGTCCAATACTATGATAAAATGGTTTTGGATCACTTGGGAAACTTGGTCGGAGGGATGATAAAGATTGATGTGAACACGAGAAATGTTCAAAGAGGTAAGTTTGCTTGGGTTGCCGTGAGCATGGACCTTTCTAAACCCTTAGTTTCGAAAATATGGTTAAATGGTAGATGGCAAAAGGTGGAGTATAAAGGCTTACCAAAATTTATTTTACTTGTGAAAGGGTTGGTCATTTTGCATTGAATTATCCTATTAAGAAATTAATGAATCAAGATTCTACATCAGCTGCCAAAGCTGTTAGAGGTGGAGAGATACAAAGCCATGAGAAGCCAAGTTTAACAATGGAAGTTGAGACATCAAACATAGAATTTGGTCCATAGTTCATTACCCCTTTCCGGAATTGAAGAATCTTGAAAGGTGGTAGTAATGTTGGAGGAAAGAAAGATGGAAAGAACGAGAATCTTAGGACACATTTTGAAGTTTTAGTGGCAGAGATTGAGGAGGATCTGTTTTTGGAAGGAAATAAAAGTAACCAAGGGAAGGAAAATTCAAGCAATGTAATGGTTGTGGAATCTATGCATGTTGTCTTGAACAAAATTTCCACAAAACTTGCAAATCAATAGACTCAAAAAAGAAAGCAAAAATCAAGTCAACAAAGTGAAAAACAACTCACGGTGGTAAGTACCTTGAGCCACTTGCCAACTAAAATAACCAAGCCTTTCAAGCTGAAGGAAAAAGCACGTAAGACTCATTCATATTTGACCAAACCAAATCACATGCAAAACCTATATCATTCATTTACCACTCATGCTATTGTAAATTACACAAATTTTACACAAGCCAGGCAACAACTTTTCCCCACATTTGAAAAGTCTAAGACTACCCACATGATACGACCATGAATGGTTTGGAGTTTAATCTTGATCACGATGACAATTTGTGAATGAAGATGGATGATGATGAACCTCCGAATGTCCCCCACGTGCTTGGGAAGAGAAAAGAAAAAGAGTGTGAGTTTGATGGCAATAAGGATTGACGAAATCACATGGTTGATCAAGGAACCCAATAGTCGTATGTAGATAGTAAAAGTTCCAATGGACAGTTGAAACATATGGATATACAAGGTCCTCAATATGGAGACAAGGCAGCGAACGAAATGTCAAGCAATAGGCAGTAAGCCTTGTCCATATTTTAATTTTTTTTTATGATAAATAATATGAATGTATTATATTGGAATTGCCAAGGAGTAAGAAGTAGTTTATTTTTGTGTATGGCCTCAGAATTAATCTGGAATCATCGATCTATGATAGTAATAGTGGTAGAAACTAGAGCGAGTGGAGGAAAAGCTACAAGGGTGATCTTTAATATGGGGTTACTAAGGTCACACAAGGTGGAGTGTGACGGATTTGCAGGTGGAATTTGGTTGTTATGGAATTCGAAGGTTATGAAAATTGAGATAGTTAAAAACCATTTATAGTATATCCATATGAGACTTGAAATGCAAAATAAAATGCAAGCATAGTATCTCATCGTAGTCTATGTGAGTCCCCAGCTTGATTTCTGATGTGCTGTATGGGAAACTTTACCTTG
This sequence comes from Litchi chinensis, assembly GCA_019925255.1. Classification (NCBI taxonomy): domain Eukaryota; kingdom Viridiplantae; phylum Streptophyta; class Magnoliopsida; order Sapindales; family Sapindaceae; genus Litchi; species Litchi chinensis. The sequence goes on from CM034467.1 coordinate 8,830,159, forward strand.
GCTTAGAAATAATTGTCAAATGCCCTAGATGGTCATTAGAGATTTTAATATAGTCCTTTGTCTCGAGGATAAATGTGATGGAAGTTTAGTATGTATGAAACATTGTGATGAATTTCGCAACATCATAGAACAAACTAATTTAACTAACTTGAGATATAAAGGAAGCAGATTTACTTGGAAATGAAAAAATGTTCCGGAGAGATTGGATAGAGCGTTGTGTAATGTAGCTGAGGGGGTTAGGTGGGATCAAGCTGAGGTATATCATCTTCTTAGAATAAAATTGAATCATTGTTTTATTCTCATTAAGTTGGATTCGGGTTGCTGTGGGAACCCAGAATGACCGTTCAGATTTCAATTAGCTTGGTTTATGCATGATTATTTTGATTTTATGGTGGAAAATCATTGGAGTAGGGGTGGTCCAATGGATGTGTTGATATTTGACATTGTTAAGGGTTTGAAAGATTGAAACATGGAAGTGTTTGGAAATATCCATATGAAAAAGAAAAAGCTTCTAGCAAGATTGAAAGGGCTTCAAACAATACTTGGCTAGAAATATTCACGTAAGCTTCAAATTTTAGAAGACAAAATTGAAGAGAATAATCGAGTTCTACTTTAAGAAGAATTATTGTGGTTTTAATAGAAGGCTCGAGATAAATGGCTACACAATGGTGATAGGAACATGCACCACTTCCATACCTCCACCATCATTCGAAGGCAGTGGAATATGATTCTAAAGTTGGAAGATAGTGAGGGTAATTGGGTGGAAGATACTACTGAGCTAAAGTGCATGGTTAGGGAATTTTTTCCCCATTTATTTATAGACAATTAAAATAGTGGGACACCTTATTTCACTAGTTATTTTCCTTTGCCAAATCAAAGTCAACGTGCTATGCTGGAAGGTATAGTTTTAGAGGAGGAGCTTAAAATAGATCTTTTTAGTATGCGAGAGACAAAAGCTCCTCGATTGGATGGACTGCATGCGACATTTTATCAAAAACAATGGGATAGGGTCAAGCAAGTAATTTGTGGGTTTATCAAATATGTTTTTCAAGGTAAAATATCATGTGTCTATTTAAATCAAACCCTCATTTCTTGATTTCAAAGGTTTTATACCCAGAAACTATGAGTCAGTTTTGATGAATTGAACTTTGTAATGTCAACTTCAAAATTATTATGAAAATGGTGGTTCATGGATTGAAGAAAGTGATGCGAATACTAGTCAAGCCTACACATACAAGTTTTGCTCAAGGTAGGTAGATTTTTAGTAATATCATTATAGTCTAAGAGGTGATTCACTCAATAAAGAATAAGAAAGGGAAGAAGGGTTATATGGCTATCAAGCTAAATCTTGCTAAAGCCTATGATAAACTTGAATGGGGATTCATTCACGAAACACTGTTGGATATTGGGTTTTTAGATGGATTAACAAAAATCATAATGGACTTCATAACTTCCCTTATCATGCAAGTTCTGTGGAATGGTCAGACCATGAATCCTTTCAAGCGTACTCATGGTGTTAGACACAGTGATCCTCTATCTTATTATATTTTTGTCCTTTGTTTGAAAAGATTGCTGCAAGAAATTATTAAACAAGTTCACAGTAAAAATTGGCGTCCTATTTTCTTAGGGAAAGGCCCCCCACAGTCTCATTTAGGTTTTGCAAATGATATTTTTCTTTTTACGGAAGCCTCTATAGAACAAGTAGAAATTATCAAAGGCTGCCTCCACAAATTTTGTATAGCTTCAGGTCAAGAGGTTAGTACAAGTAAGACATACATTTATTTTTCTAATAATGTTTATGAGAACTTGACGACCTAAATTAGTCATCGACTAGGGTTTTCTATAACTACAAACTTGTGAGTTTATTTGGGGATGCCTCTTTTTCATAGTAGGATTTCGAAAACCACTTATAACTCTATCAAGAAAAAAGTTAGTAGAAAATTGATAGGCTGGAAAGTAAAGAATCTTTCTCTTACAAGTAAAATCAGTTTGGCAAAATCAATACTAAGTACTATTCCCATTTATGCACTGTAGACTTTGAAACTCTCAAAGAAATTGTGTGATGATACCAATAGAAAGGTTAGAAACTTTATATGGGGATCAATTACAGATAGAAAAAGACCTCATCTAATTAAGTGGCACACATTGTGCAAGCCAAAAAATCAAGATGGGTTGGGTCTTAAAAGTATGAAAGAAATAAATGAAACTTGTTTAATAAAGCTTGCCTATATTATTTAGACTCAACCAAATGAGTTGTGGGTAAATGTGCTTAAAGGAAAATATAGGACTACATCCTTAGATATTTGTGATAAAACTAAGGGTTATCACTCTAGCACGTGGAGAAGTATTTGTTTAATTTATCATTGGATTAGAAAAAAAGTGAGGTGGAAACTTGGTAATGGTAATCGTACGAAGTTCTGGAAGGATGCTTGGATTGATGGTGAAAGAGCTTTGGGACACTAGTTGCTTTTTCCACTATCTGATGAGGAGATGGACTGCATGGTGGCTTCATATGTGGATTTTGTTGGTAACTAGAAATGGTGGGAATTTCAACACTTAATATTGATGCGATTGACTTAAAAATTGCTACCATTTTTCACTCGAAGCATAGTAACTGTCAAATTTAGAGTTTTGAAGACTCTGGGAGATTTAGTATTCGGAGCTTAGTAGATGACAAATGATGATAGTGATGGGCAACAGCCAAGGCTGTCGTAAAAGATTTGGAACTAGACCTTTCCTAAAGAATGAGAACTTTGGCTGGGTTAGTGGCAAGTCAGAAGATTTTTACTAACGAGCTAAGGGTTGAATGGAGAATGTCTATTGATACAACATGTTCACCTTATTCACAAGGGATGGAGATGCAACTTTATGTTTTTAAGGATTGCTATATGGATAAATGTATATGGCTCCAACTAGTAAATCCTAGATATTAGGATGGTTTTTTCCAACTTCTTTTCAATAATGGCTGATAATGAATATGGTAGCGATCCGATTGCAAGACTGGTAGTTCACTAGATTGGAAGTAAATTTTCTGAACGATGATATGAAATTTATGAAAATGGTGTAATGATTTGATCTTTAACAGGAGAGATGATGCATTTAGAATGAGTTCAGCTAGGATTATGGGAATGGTTCATGCATATCATGATGGTATAATCTCATATAGAATAAAGAAAGAAGATTTTGTTAGTTGGCACCATCCGCATAGTGGGTAGTTAAGTTGAATACTGATGGAGTTTTTAGAGTTTCTATAGGGGTAGCAATAGCAACAGGGTTGATTAGAGATGAGACAGGTACATGGAAGAAAGATTTTGCTCAAATGCTAAGAAATTGCTCGATATTTTAAGCGGAAGCATGGAGAGTTTACGTTGGTCTTCAAATGGCTTGGGACATGGGAGAGCAGAAAGTTATTATGGAGTGCGATTCAAAGTTAGTAATTGACGCAATCACACGGTGATCTTTGCTTTCTCTACTACATGACTCAATCGTTGCAGCTATCTATCAATTGTTGAAAAGAGACTGGGAGGTTCAACTTCATCATGTGTTTAGAGAGGCAAATAAGTGTGCAGATTGGCTTGCAAACCATGCTTACCAAATTCCTATAAGTGTTCAAGTCTCTGATTCTACACCAATTGGTTTGCTTGATCTTTTATTTTGTGATGTAATTAGGGTAGCTTGGCCTCGAATGTTTAATTCTAGTTTGTAAGGCTGCTAAGCCTCTTTTCTAATAAAAATATTCATTAAAAAAAAGTAAATTATAAACCTTTCTGACAATAGTTATGTCACACATACCTATCCACCTACCCATCTCCCTATACATACATCTCTCTAAAACTCTCACACACACTCTCTCTCTCTCCATCTTTCTATTTTGATACCAATGCACAGACTCTATCTCTCTATACAAGTTTATGTCACACATGCTTGCCCTTCTCTAAAGGTAATGTCCGTTTCCGAATTCTTTATTGTATATGAGATTATAGCTATTGTAAAGGTATTATACTGAAATGTCCTTATTGATGGAATAATAAAATCATTAAATTTTTCGGATATATAATCGAAATTGAGTAGAATTTCCGATTCAATCGGAAATAAATTCGAATTCGAAAAATAAGTTGATGATTTATTTAAGTTGGAGATGCAATTAGAGTTAAATAAACTTCCATGAAGGGGCATAATTAAATGAATTGATTAGAGATTTCATGAGGATAGTTTTAGAATTAAAATTTTTTAATGGTTTTCATGTATAAAATGAAGCAAATTGAGGGCTAAATTGATAAATAAAACAAATGGCATGATGTGTAATATAATAATAAACATGAAGGGCAATTGATTAAGTGAAAAAAAAATTGAAGAAGCAAGAAGTTGAAACTCGACAGAAATGAAAACAGCAAATGCAAGAAAATTTAATCCATTCACATGAGTAGCATGACTATAATTAATTAACAAAATTGAGGGGTAAATAATGAAGTAATGTACAGCTGTATAAGACAAGAATGTGCTGGAAATTTGGAGAAGAATGTAGTTGGCAGAAACCAAAGCAAATTGAAGAAAAAAAAAAGGTGAACTGCAGGGGAAAGAAATCAATCCCAAGCAACAGTTATACCAACCAATTCTCACCCCAATTTCAAGTGATTTCAAGCCCCAAACAGGTTCTAAACAAGTCTAGAAGGGTTATACTATTTGGGTAAGTGAATTTCAAGTAATACTAAATGAGTTTTCATTGAATTTTGATGTGAAAAAGTTGATCCAAAGCTGTCTAGAAAATATGTGCAAATTTTAATGAGTTTTCCATGTTTAAACTTAAGGTTTTGAAGCATAAATCAAGAGGAGAAGTAAGGCAAAAGATCAAGGAATAATTGGTAAGTGATTTGGTTGATAAATATTATGATTTGAAGTGAATATGATGGTGAATTTGATGTTAGAATTCTGCTGGAAATATAATTGTGATTATGGTTGAAATTTTGTGTGGGAAGGTTGATAAGATATTAGGGTACGAGTTGATATGCATCTTGACTATGATAAGGTAGAATAATTCAAGTGAAATATGGATGAATTAGCTTAAGATATGGGCTGTTTTTATATGTAAAAGAATGAGATGGAATGAAGTTAATTTGTTTGAGAATATGCATGTGTATTCGGCCAACATGAGGATTTTGTGTTTCAACTTTATTAAATTCAATTTGATGATGTTACATGCTTGAATTCATGTTAGAATGATGGTATGTGATGTTAAAATGTGAAATGAAAACAAGGTATGGATGATTACTTGCATTTGGCCAAGCTATGCCTAAAAGAGATGCAATTCTGTCCATAGATGTGTAGAATAGTTTATGGACTGTTTTAATGGCAGTTTAGGGGCTGTTATTAAGTTGAAAATTATGTGGAAAGAAAATGAGAGAAGTTGAGTTAGAATATGGTCCAAATTTGGTTAAAGAAGCATGCAAAATGGATTGTTGAATTTCTTAAATTATTGGATTGATTTAGGGACAGCATGTGTAGTGAAATTTAATATAAGAATGAAATGAATAAACTTGAATTAGAATGCCTGATGATTCGGCTAAGGTGGAAAAGTATGTTGACTAGATGTTTATGTAATCACATTGATGAATTTGATGAGTTTGTATGAGATTAAATAAGTTAGAATGGAATGGATAAAATATGGTAATGTTTTGAATATGTCAATAGAAGTAAATATCGATGGTTAATTATAGTTGCGATTCTTTCTAAAATTTGAATACGAAAATATATGTAGGTGACTTGAAAATTCGAAGGAACCCCAAAGCGTGCATCATCGTGAGTTAAAATTAGTTGAGTGTCTTTTAATTAATTGATTTATTTAAAGTCATTTGCTTGATGTGTTTAAAAGTTGAGTTGAAATAAATGAATTTGAAATGAAATATTTTTGTTTGGATTAAGAATTTATTATTTAAATTATAAATTGTATGGATTGGAAATGTATTTGTAAATCTATGGGATGCCTAGTAAATATTATAGTTATCTTCGGTTAAGGTTGAGTACTCGAAACGTGCATTGGCAGTGTCAGGGATGTCTGTCACTAATAGCAGGAGGAAACTCGCAAAGGGGGGATTGTGTCGTATTAGTGGTTTAGTTCAGTGTGTCGCCCAATACATGTGTAGGGTATATTATTAGCTAGTTTCCACTTGAGTAAGGAAAAATGCTACTTTGTAGTGAGGGAAAAATTCTGCTACGTAATACCGGATAAATGGTCTAAATGAGGGAAATTCCGGGAAGGCTAGAGCGAGACAAAATTCCACTCCATACCTAGGATACCATGTGATACGGACCGTAGTGGTTAGCTTGTTTTATTCTGAAATTTTTTGGAAACCAAAGTGCCCCCACTATTTATGTTTCTCAACAAAAAATAGAAATCATGCATTATTTTGCTTTATTATTCAGTTTTATAATGAAATTGAATGGTATATATAAAAAAAATGTTTATCCATGCAATTAATTGAAATTTGATTTCCAGTGAAAATTGATTTTAAATGTTATAGTAGTTAAAGTTTTATAAAATGTTTTGAAACAAAAAGGAAGGCCTTTTTATAAAAATTAAATTCGATAAGAAACCCCATGACACTCACTAAGGTCGAGTAGCTCACACTGTTTTATGTTTTATAAACAAAACCTCCCCAGAGGCAAATGTAGGTACAAGGACGTCAGTAGCAGGGACTCCAGCTTCGGATTAGGCAGATCGAGTTGGGGTGCTGCTATGATTGTATATATGTATTCCGAACATTCTTAAATCAATTTATATGTAATTGATTGTGTAACTTATCCTTGTTTTCGAATATGTGTAAATAAATATATATGCATGACTTGGACTTGTAATTGTGTTGCAAATTATTTTTGAAATTGGTTGACATGTTTGTGGTTGCTTGTGAATCTATAAATTGAGGGCCTGAGGCTCAGAAGTTTGGGGAACAAAGTTTGAATTTAGAAGTGTATATTTTTTGAAAATTTTGTAGGGTGGCATAGGCAGGAAAACAATCATTATGCTGCCCAAATCTTCATTAAATCTATTATATAAGTGTATGAAAAAAAAAAAAAAATTCTCACCCGTTTTCATTAAAAAAGAGATTTCTAAAAAGGCTTTTCATAAGAAAAAATGGCTTAGCTTTATGGGAACTTTCTAGTTGAACCAAATATCGGTTGGAGGGCCACTGTGGGGTTGCTGGCGGGCTGCCATCTGTACGAAAATAGGAGTGTAGAAACGGGGCTTGTCACTTAGACTCTCACTCTCCCTCCATCTTTCTCTTTTGGTATAAATTGATTGGTTTGTGATTCCCCTCTATAATCTAAGTTTTTTTTTTTTGTTTTTGATTTCCTGATGCTTTGTGTTTTAATATGAGTTTTATCTTTTTTGTTTTTTTGTTTTTAATTATTGTTATTCTATAGAAAAATGAATGGTTCTTGTTCAGAGTCTATTCAGAATTTGTACGTACCTTAAGTAACCATTGATCATAAACCAAAGTTGGGTCAAGAATTTTTGTCATTTGATGAAGTACATGAATCTTACAATGCTTATGCTAAAAAAGCTAGTTTTAGTGTCAGAATAAATTCAAGTTAGAGGAGTAAAAACAATAGCGAGATTCTTCGAAAACAATATGTTTGTTCCAAGGAGGGAACCAAAGGGAAAATTGATATAAGGTTACATGAAATTTCAAAACTAAAGTGTCCGATTAATGCTAGTAATAATGATTAAATAATTCTAAATTAATAAAATTGAATCTTATATTGCACAAAGATTGAATTGATATCTTTTGATTCATAGATTCTTCACCACTCGATCTTTCTCGCTATGACTCTTCATCAAGAAACCGTGTGTTGACATGATCTTGAAGAATCTATTCACTTTTTCTTTTGCTCAAAAGAAAACTTATTGAGAGAGAAAACAACAAGTAACACTCACAAATGAGGGTTTCAGCAAACCCTATTTTTCTTTGTGATGTTCGACCAAGCTAGAACTCTATCTAGGGTTTTTGGTTTTCTTTTGTGATATATGGCTAGGGTGAAGGAAAAAAATAGATCAATTCAAAATTAATCAATTGATTTTCCATATAAAACATGCTTTTATATTAGAGTAATGATATACTTCTCAAACATTTTGTCTAAATCCATGTCAAAATAATATGACATATGAGTTGTCAAGATTTTAATAACTTACATGCCAACTTACATGCAAACTCACATGCCACATCATTTAGGTATGAATCTAAGCAAAATATTTGGGAAGTCTGACAGTACTCTTTGTATTAAGAATAATGTTAGACTTCCTAAAAAATTTTGCCCAAATGATTTGACAAGTTAAGTTGTAGCAACCATATTAATTTTGGGATGATGTATTGATGATATAATAATACATAAGCTTGTCACATTATTTAGGTAATGAATTTGGACAAACTTTTAGGTAGTTTAGCATTGCCCTTATATTAATCAATTTAGGGTTTTCTAATTTGATAAGGAAACATATATCTGTTTTAATTAAAATATTTAACTTTCAATTTAGAAAATCTAATGCATAATTAGATGATTTGATTTCCAAATTAGAAAATCTAATTCATAATTAGATGATCTTCTTCCAAATTGAAAAATCTAATTTAGAATTAGATGATGAAGATTTATAATATTCTATTAACTGACTTTGACTTTTTTAAATTCCATGGCTATTAAATTAAATGATTCAATATCATCAATTATTTTATGTAGTTATATGTATTTGAACCTATAACCTCTGCAGATAAATAATAAACAATTCATAATTATTATTTTAAATAATCAATAATAGTTAAATATTATGTGAACGTAATAGTGTTATACGTGTAACACATATAATTAGACGCTCCAGTTATATTCTTATTTTTAGTTTCTTGTAGTGAGTATGAGCTAGCAAGAGGACCAAATAGACCCATAATTTTGAGTTTCAATAATATTGAAATTATTAATTAAAACTCTTTATTTAATAATTCACTATTATTAAGCTTAAAGTTATTCCATTAAAAACCTAAAGTTTTACTCTTAAAATTATAGATGTTTTACACAATTTGAATTCTTTGGTGTTCATCGATATAATCATTGTATATGGTTTAATCCTTCAAAAGTAGTTCATGATTAGAGCTAGGTCATAAAATTTGTTATTCATCTCTAATCATATCTTATTCATATAAGTACTATTGATTCTCTAATGAACAATATATTCATAATAATTTATGTTTTATCTTTCCTTTTACCCATAAACAGAAATTTGAATGTTTTTATTGTTCAAAACCCGAATCAACATTTAAGGGAACTATTCATCCACTTCTCGTAAGAAAAAATGGATTTCATTATTATGTAGAATGATCTCAGATACTTATTAAGTCACATGTCTAAAGTATGAAACTTATTAACTGTAATTCTATAGCAGTCTCACTCATATAAATCAAAAGATATAATAGGAGTTTATAATACACTCAAAATTAAGATCAATCTATATATGATTCTCAGGTCGATAAATATGAATTTCTTTGCTTAACAGATATTAATAAAAAATTCATTTTTATCGTGATCCAATCCTTTATAATCTCTATTATATAATGTGCCTCCAATTCTATGTCATCACATAAATGATCTCGAATAAGATCAATGTATTAAATACGATACAGACCATAGATGTAGATTTACCATAGACAAATATCGAGCTTTGTTTGCTTTCTACGGTCTATTTAAATCATTGATATCAAACTAAATCCTCTTGTATATAACATTTATATACTTAATTTGAAATTATATAAGTAATCGTAGATGTTTCATGATATTCGTATGAAACAAACATTTCACAAATGTATATAAACTAAATAAACATATTATATTTATTATTTATTTAAATGTTTACAGATTACAAGTTTTTATAGCATAAACCCTAACACAAACAACCTCAGTAGTGGTGATTAGTGAAAGAAAAAGGCATCGGGGTATAGCATGTAAAGGTTGCAATGCAAAACATAATTGGCTAAGTCCAAAATTAGAGAATATATAGTGAAACAATTTGTTGAAGCTCATACTCACACTTTAGCAACTCCTCAAAGAGTGCATCTTTTGAGATCACACTATAATGTTTCTAAAGCAAAAAAATCATTATCGTAATAGTTATCAGAAACAAATATACCACACGTTAGCAAAGTAGTGCCTTTGAGGTTCAAGCAGAGGGCATATAAAACATTTGTTGTATAGAGAAAGATATTTCCAACTATGAAAGAGATTTGTACAATGAAGTGAGAGGGCATGATGGGGAGTTATAAATGAACATTTTCTTGGAGAGCAAGAGAAAAATAAGAGCTACGATTTTGAAATTAAATTGGATAAGGAAAATTTATCACTCATCATTCTTGGGCAGATACACAATCTAGGTAGGCTTACAACTTTTTGGTGATGTGGTCCTTTTGGATACAACCTACAACACCAATAGATATAGTATGAGTTTTACACCTTTTATTGGAGTTAACAACAACAATCGATCTTTCTTTTTTGGTTTCTCATTTTTGAGTGATGAAATCGTCGACTCTTTTTGAGCAATTTAAAAAGTCATGTTTGGTGGCCCATCAAAAATGATCATCATTAATGAAGATCCTACCATGGCAAAGGCAATTGGTACAACTCTTTTGTTGATTTTACAAACATCATTACAAACATAGAAAATAGTAACTAAAAACAATAACAACATACATTTGAAGCTACAAAAATCACTACAACAACACCATAAGTCGGAAGGTAATTGTCTATTAATTGGAAAACCTTTTCTAATCACATTTAAGAACCCAAAAAGAGTGTTTTGTGTTCCTTGGTTTTACTAGCAAAAAAAGAAAATGTATGAAGCTGTTAAATTCATCTATCATTGATTAGCCCCCTCTATATATATTGCAGTTTATTATAGATCAAATTAAATAACTGTTGAGATAAAGTTAACCCTTTATCTAGGCTAGTATCTAGTAGGCCTCGCCTGATGCCCCAACGGACCTCTTTTTAACCCTCTTAAGCGACCAAAAGAAATCCGCAGAGCGAACCTTGAACTTGCCTGTTTAAACTTTGCTTCGAACTTCATATAATCTCATTGTTTGAAAACTAGTTGGGTTGATTTTACTTTAGGTTCAATTTGTTGATTTGAAAATCGAGCTAAAACCATAAAATTGACCATTTTTCATTTTGAAAATCTAAAAGCATTTTAACGAAAAATCGGTAGCATAACGGCTGCAAATATAAGGTTACCAAATTTTTCCTACAAAGAAATCGCACTCCTAAAATCTTTTCAAGCACAACTCAACTTCTTCCACAAACATGCATCTCAATATTCATTTCATCATTTTCACAAAACCATAAGTAATAACCAATTTTCATACCATAAAAATATTTACAACAATTTACATGACAAAACATATTAATACAAGCTTCTAATTGGTTATCTCAAGATGCAAAATGTTAAACGAAATACAATGTAGATTATACAATACATTCTTCAAAACTACGCCCACCTATATTTATGAAAAATTTTATTGGCTTCAATCGTCCACGTGAGTACCTGAAAATTGTTTTTACAAGACAACACGGAAAAATAAAATCCCAAAAAAATTAAAGAAATTTAACGATTATTAACTAAATGATTATAAACTTCTTTAGTTATGCACGTAATACTACACAACCCTTTTTCTTTTTAAAAACACCATGCGTGCCCCTAATTGTTATGTCACGTGACGATTTTTAACTGACACCAACTGTGACGTTACTAAGACTCCTTGACAATTATGTGCAGAATTTTTTGTATCGCAAAACGTAGTGTGAGGTTATCTATGAATTCTAGTGACTATGTGCAGAATTTTCTGCATCGCAAATCGTAGCGCGAGATACTATCTACAATCTTGGCAACTATATTGCGGAATTTTTTACATCGCATATTGTAGCCCAAGAAAATCTCTGATTCTGAGGGTATACACATGGCCTTTGAAAAGCCTTTTTCTACTAAGTGTTATAAGCACAAAATAGCTTTTCTTTTGAAACTTTTAGGCTAAAGCTTTTAAACTCAACCTTCATACAAATTACTTTACTTGTGCAATTACTTTAGACACATACTAAAATCATTCATAACAATTTTAACAACAATTAAAATTACACTTACAATATAAATATTCATAGTGTAAGTTAGTGATACTCACCTCGAATCTAAGCATGCCAAGGAGCTCTAACGGGCCTCTCTCGCTCCACTTGCTTATGCTTCACCTACACATCATACTCTCATTTAAAATACACTAAAATGAACTATTCAAAGCTACAATTAAAGCTTTCAACATAACTAACTTTTTTGAAGACCCTTTAGACTACAACTTTTCCATCTAGGTTCTAACTTAACTAAAGTTTTAAAATTTTGATTTCTTTCCATGAACCTCATTTATTATCACCTAGGAACACCCCCACACACTCGAAATAATTTTCTAAAGCTCGAAACGAAAACCCCAAATTTAGACCCCCTTTGACCAAATACATGCTAGGGAGCAATCCCTAGATTTTCTTTCTTCCGTTTTTGCTCCAATCATCTCTCTATCTCTCATTTAGGTCAGTCTCGAAGTGAATTAAAAAAGAAACGGCCGTCGGGTGGAGATTCCTAGCCAAAAACCCCTATTTTTCACTATTTTTTCATGTCAAAATCTACCATTTTTATATTCTCAACTCAATTCTCTTTCATTTAGGGTTCTTAGACTCATATATACTTAATTAGGATCATACATGACATAAAAATACAAAGAGAAAGTGGCATTGCATGGTGACCATCAATGCCTTTCATCTAGCTAAAACCACACATTGTCTCATTTCATTTCCTTTTTCAATTCTAACATTTCCATGTGATACCCTAGCTTCTCACATGCATGAATTCAAGCTTAATTTCATCAAAACTGAATGGAATCACATATCCCTCTTAGTGGTCATGAACTACACATTCACATAGAACCTATTGCTTCTTTCAACTTTCAACATTTTTACATTATCATTCTTTTAGGCATTTCATCAAACACCTTATCTACAACTTAATTCACTTAGCCAAGACTTAAATCAAATTCTAGGGTTTCTTCTACATAAACCGTAACTTTCAATTCTAGTATGGGTTTTCTTGTATTGTGTCTCCCTCTTTACTTATTAGAGTTCTACACTTAATTCCTATCAAAACCCCCATCAAATTTACAACAAACAACAACCCAATCACCAACATCTCATACAACTCAACTATCATCATTTCTAAGCAAAAATGATGGAAACTTACTTTAATCTTGCTCAAGTCTTGATTTTGTTGCTTAATCCCACTCAAAATCTTGATTTGGAGCCTAAGATTGCTTGGAGTAGCTTTGAGTTTCCTCTCCTCCTTCCTCCTTTCCTTGGCCGACCCTCACTCTCTCTTTCTCTCTATTTTTGCTTCAACTTTTCTAAGTGTTGGAGCTTAACACACACATATATATAGGGCTCTCATGTGTATAAATGACCATTTTGCCATTTATTAGTATTTAACTCACTATTTGATTTAATTAATTTCTAAAATCCCTACTAATATTTTAATATCACTTATAAGGGTAATATTTATAAAATTTAATATTCTCACCTTATAAGTTAATTACTATTACTAAGAAATACAAAATTATGAAAAAGGGGCTTATACATCTCCATATTCCAACATCTCCCACTCGTCCAGAATGAGACAATGCTTTCAAGGTAAGATAAATGTTCGACACAAGTCTACTATCAAAGATTCGTACAGGTAAATACACCATGTGATTTATGAACAATTGGTGATCTTGAAGCTTACATTTCAATATTTCAATCATGAAATATTAATTATTCTTCATATGTATCCTAGATTCAATTTTAAATCTTTATCAGCACAAAGCACACTTAACCCCTCATGTCATTGTTAACCAGTGAATACACTATTTTGATGAAATAGATTATTGAATCTTCCCATTTGACTTTCATCATTTGGTCCAGAAAGACAACCATCATAATGACATATCACAGAGGTCGAATTATCATGATTATAGTAAAAAAAAAAAAAAAAAAAAAAAAGCTAAAGGCTCTAATGTTATCTTATGACTTCAAGGTAAACTCAATGGTCTTTGAGGACACAATTTCAAGTTTTACAACTCCAATAGAAATTACACAATGAGAAAGCATGGATTCATTCTCTCATTTTTCCATATTGGTCACCTAGGCACACATGGTATGAATCATATGATACAGTGAATTTCATTCCAAATCAAGAATGCATATGTCTAATGATTATTTTACTGTACATATCTGAGTCCAAACATAGTCAAAGCATCCAACTTGAGTTCTCAATTGCTTGCTTTTCAAAGTGCCATATCAAGATCTCACATCTTGCATAATCAAGTTTCAATGATAGTGGCATAATGTCATTGATTGATTCTTATAAGTTTTATATAGAGAGAACCTCATCTTGACCAGATCAAGACAACAAAATCATATATTCAAGGTCCAGGAAAATTATATCACTGATAATTTTTAATAATATATGTCTTATCTTAGCTTGCTATTGATGACTATTTTCTAATGCATAAAATATATATTAGAGACACGTGCAAGTATATACTGTCCATAGATAATATAATGATGTGTAAAGTATTGTTCTCATAAGGATTGCCCAAATTTTGTTAAGTGCTAAACAAATCAAGACTAAACCTTATCCAAACTATAAAAATGATGAATTTATGAAAATAAACTAAAATAGGAAACATAATGAACAAAACTAATTAAACTAAACTTACAACCAATGGAGAATTAATTCTAGGATTACAACTTTAACACAACAATTCACCCAAACTATATTTCTACTGTTAATAATTTACTCTCATCATGCGTTTGATTGAATGATTCTAAATTATCCACAAGTCTTTTTTCATGGTCGAGTAGACTTATCTAAATTAAACAGTCGGCTATAATCCTACGCTGATTGGTTAATTTAGGCACATTAAGCATCAATCACTCATCATGATCACATAAATCACACAAGTATATTCCTATCCCATGCAACTTATACCATCCTATTCAAATCTAAACACATGAATACCTTTTCCAAGTGTACTTAAGGTTACCAAATCTCTTAAACTAGTGGCTAATTAATTCAAGAACATTACATACAAAATAGAATAGAACACATTTATAATGAGAATTAATTAAAACAATATCAATAACAGTGAGGTTCATGATTTAGGGCTACATAGTAACTCGAGAATAAAAAAATAGTTCATACTTGTCAAAATCTGATAAGCTCCAATAAAAACCAAACAACATCATTCGAATAAATAAATTTAAAACTCACCCCTTGACTGCTGTTATCAATCCAAAAACTACTGCTCTTGAGTTGATGATTTTTGTCCCTTGATGCAATTGATGATGACTTGATTCTTTCGATCTTTAAGGCGGTGTTGAACCTATCCTTTAAGCTGTTTCCAGGTCGACAAAAGCCTCTCCAATGGGCTATTAAAAATCGCTGTTAAGGGCTACCAAAATCTACAAAATGTGCAGCTAAAGATTGCCCTTTAAATCACGTTCCAAGCTCTCTCTTTTGATGTGTCAATATTAGCCCAGAAATTCTCTATCAAGAGATGTGTAAAGTTGGCTCTCTCTTCTTCATAACGACCTAAAAACATCCATTTACAAGGTAGCAATCAAGGTTGCAAAGAGGTGTCATGTCAACTTGGAACCAAAATCACATGTGGATTTGCTGCAATCATCGTAGCAACTAGCCATCGTGAGTCATCACTCTCAACAATGGCTCACAACAACTTTGGCAAGCATGGCGACCATGTGCTGTGACCCACTATCTTGCGTTTCTTTCTCGCCATCATGTCTGATCTTTTGTGGCGACTTTGCGTCTCAAGCTCTTTCCTCGCCACTGAAACCTTCAGCAATAACCTCTAATTCAGCATCGTGAGATCCGCTCGCAGCCTTTTTCTGCTGCTACTTGCGACAGCAAGTCACAAGGCCTCCTAGTTTGCATGTTGTCATGACGTCACCTTTGTTGCTCGGTCATGCTTTATCCTTATCATAATAGCTTGCATGTGCTGCATGGCTGGGTTACTTGGTTAATTGCTTCAACTTGTAATACCTTAAAATGTCTTATGCATTACCATAAATTGTCACTTTGCTCACCAATCAATTGATCACTACTCACCTAGAAATATTTACTAAATAAACATTATAAACATCTGTAACTACTTGAGTTTTTATCACAAAGACTAGGCAAATGAATATGAAATCATGGTATATTTTAGCGTGATCAATTATCTTCACAAATAAGGTGATAGAACGTGTAAGAATGCTACTCTCAACTTGATGACATATGTTTAATAAATTCTTATATGAAGTTTAAAAATGAAGATTCAAATGAACTGATATATACATTCATGAATGGGGGAGAATGGTCCAATTCAAACAATTTAATATATATATATCTATAAAATATTATAATCTATCAAATGACTTAACATGTGACATATGCATATCCCTTGTCACTACTTTAATAAATGGATCTACAATCATTATGTGTATAGAAGTATATTGAATTTTCATCTCCTTCTTCATTATAATATCTCTAAAAAATTAAACTTCATCTTTATATGTTTGGATTTACTATGATACTTGGAATCTTTCGTATAAGCAATAGCAACTTAACTATCACAATAAATAGTTACTGGTTTCTTTGTAGCGGTAACAATCTTAAAATCTTCCAAAAATCTTTTTTTTAAGTCAAACTTGTTTTTATACTACCACTAAATAAGCCAAAATTTGGTTTCCATTATTAATAGAGCTATGCATGTTTGCTTATTACTACTCCATGAGATAGAACCTTGACTAAGCAAAAATGTATAACCCAAGGTAGATTTACGTTGATCCAAATCACCTTCTCAATCAATATCTATATAACTTATTAAATGGAGATCACCTCCTTAATAATAAAAGGAGTAATCAATAGTACCCTTGAGATATGCCAAAATTCTTTTGATAATAATCCAATGTTTATGTTCAGAGTTGGACAGATATTTGCTTGCAAGTCCAACTACATAAAAAATATTTGGTCTTGTATATATCATAACGTACATGAGACCATCAATGGCACTAGAATAAGGAATCTTCTGCATCTTTTCACATTCTTGTGGGGTTTTAGGACACATATCAAGAACAAGAGTTTGTCATTTTGATATCGGAATATCTAATGGTTTGCAATATGCCATGTTAAAACATTTAAGAATTTTTCTTACGTAAGTCTATTGTGATAGGGCAAGAATTCTTTTTGAACGATCCCTCATGATTTTGACTCCCAATATATAGGTAGCCTTACCCATATCTTTCATTTCAAAATTTAAATATAATCACTTCTTTATGGTTATTACAAACTCCTTGTCATTCCCTATTAATAAAATATCATTCATATATAAGAATAATATTAAAAACTTATTATCGAACCGTTTGATGTATACACAATGATCCTCTTCTATCATTCCAAAATCGTAGGACATGACAAGTTGATGGAAACAAATATATTATTATCTAGAAGATTGCTTTAATCCATATATGGACTATTTGAGCCTGCATATTTTGCACTCTTGGCCTTTGACAACAAAATTCTTAGGTTAGTTCGTATAAATTTCTTCTTCCAATTCTTCATTAAGAAATATGTCTTTACATCCATCTAATATAATTCTAAATCAATATGTGCAACGATTGCCAAGATCAAGCGTGTGGAAGCAAATCTCACCGCTAGTGAGAAAGTTTTTTCATAATTTATACCCTTTTGTTGAGTGTAACCTTTAGCAATCAATCACACCTTGTATCTTTCTACTATGCCATTAGCCTTTTGTTTGATCCGCAACACCCATTTTATTTCCTATGGCTCTTCGATCAAGTGACAAATCAACCAAGTCATATACGTGGTTGCTTTTAATTGACCTCAGCTCTTCTTGCATGACCTTCATCTATAACTCTTTAGTAGATGAGTTAAGAGCCTTTTTCACATTTATGGGCTTATCGTTATCTTGTGAAGCAATCATAAATGTTCCCTTTCAATCTTGATTCCACGACATGGAATAATCTTACGATTGTTTCTACAAGATAGTAAATCTATTATGTTGCTCCCACTAGGGATCAAAGATCTCGATACATCCCTATCTATCTCTGTAGGAGCATTTAGATGTATATGATTTTCTTAATCATTCAATTAATAGAATTGAACATCTTTATCAACCTCGCCTCTACTAGAAAATTTAATCTCTAAAAAACTGAAATTTCATGATTCTAATTCAATCACTCCTCCATACATCTGTTTCCAATAAATACATATTCTTTAGAGTGCTCAAAGAATCCAATAAGTACATATCCTTCTCATCTAATTTTTTATATTTATTGGACAAATCGTGTACATAACTTGTACACCCAAAGGTCACAAATAAGTTAGTTTAGATTTTCTACCTGTCCATAAATCAAAAGGTGTTGAAGTGACTAATTCAGTTTGAACAAGTTTAAATATATATGTAGCATTAAATAATGTATCTCCCCAATAAGATATTGGAAGATTTGCCTGTATTATTATAGACTTAACCATTTCCAACAAGGTTCTATTTCTCATCTCCGCAACACCATTTTGTTGTGGAGTTCCAAGAATAGTCAATTATTATCTATATCTCTCTCATTGCACAATTCCTTAAAGAGTTTAGAGAGATATTCACATCGAAGTTCGGTTCTCAAAATCTTAATTATTTTGTCCAATTGATTCTCCATTAAGTTTATGTACAATTTAAAACAATCCGATGCTTATAATTTGTGAGAAATCAAATAGACATGATTAAAACGTGTGAAATCATTAATGAATGTAGTAAATTACAAAGTCCTATGTTTGGCTTAATACAAAGCCCAATGTCTGGCTTTAACATTCATCATACCACAAATATAAAAATGAAATAACTATAATGGATAATTAGCTCTATTTCCTTTCTTAAATGGTTTTCTAGTTGTTTTCCCAACGGGATAACTCTCACAAATAGATAAATTTACTTTGTTAAGTGGGCCTAAAAGACAATCTTTGGCTATCCTATTCATTCTATCATGACCTATATGACCCAGTTTAGCATGTCAGATATTTGCATTAGCATTTGCAACCTCAGAAGAAGTAATTAAAGAAAAACAATCATTGTCATAATTAAAAACTTTTGTCTTGATATTTAATGCAATAAAACCATCCAAAAAAAAATCTAGTACTAATCAAAATAGAATTAAAATATATATATCCATGCAATCACCATGAAAATTTAAAATATATCTTAGAGTTAGAAGAACTTGAATAAAAACTAAACTTCATCGAATATTTCGAGCAAATGATACACCATGGAGTTAGAGCACTTGACCACCATACAAAACAATCTTACGGGTGCCAGTACCCTTCACTTCAACATGTGAGTTATTTCCTATGTATATCCATCTTATTCCTTGACTTATTTGACGGTTCTTCACAAATTTCTTTGATTTTTAACATATAATTGGTTGCTCTTGAGTCTAAAGTCTATAAAAGACTCAATAAGCAATGTTGAGTTAGAAACATAAGTATAATCAATTATATTGGAGTAAAATTGTACCTTTTCCTTTTTTGGCTTAGTGTATTCACAGGTGAAGTGACTAAACTTTCCACAGTTATAATAGGTCATTTTGATTTTGTCCTTTTTAGTCCTAGTGCATTTACCTCCCTTGTGCTTTATAGTCTCATTTTTCTTAGAATTATGATTTTCATTCCCTTTCTTGAAGTTTTTCTTCCTTCCCTCACACTTAGAGCTAAAGACTTTAATCATGCTAGATTCAGCCATACAGAGCTAACCAAAAGCCTTAGCCGCCTCCAAGCTTTCATCTTTCAATTCAACATGACTTGATATATCATTAAAGGTGTTGGTGTTGCCATTATGAGTCATGTTAATTTTCATATTTTCCTAGTTGGAGGGAAGAAACTGGATCATTGCATGTAGTTGTGCTAATTTGTGAGGTTATGTCTAATAGACTTGAGCTCATAGATCATGTTTGATATTTACTTCAGGTGTTGTCTCATCAAATGATTTTGGTGCTTTCAGTAGGTGTCAAACTTGATGTTAAGCTAGTTTGGTAGTTGAAGTACCACCATACTTATCATTTAAGGCTATCCAAATGTCTTGGGCTGTCTCATACTCCTCACACATGCACAATAGGTCATTAGCCACTCTGCTCGAGATCATGATCAGAGCAATGTTTTTTTTTTTTTTTTTTCTTCTGGGCTTCATAAACCTTTATGTCTCTCTTGTTTTGAGCAGAAGTTCTTGACTAGGGTTGCATCATGGTGTTTAAAAAGGTCTTAAAAGCCTCTTGCTCTTTAAGGATATACAAAATCTTATGGTACCAAATATCATTGTTAGCACCATTCAATTTTTCACCCATGTTCAATTCAGTGACAATGTTCTTCGAAGTTAAAGTCATTTCCTAAATTTATCTTATTTAGAGACATTTAATTATTATCCTTACTAGCATACAATACACAATGTCATATTCTCTTTTGCAGCAAATGTAGGTTGACAAATATAATCTATGAATGCAAGGAATAGAGCGAAAAAATAGTCAAAGTTGTTTAATCATCATCTATTTCCAAACATTTCAAACATTGTATATACGTGGGATTTTTGTGCATTACAATCTCATTCATGCATTATGCAAACGACACCCACATTCATTTAAAAAAGATGAAATGTCAATAAATTCAAATAAACTACTAATTTCATTTAAATAATAATGTTTTTTTTTCCTACTCAAATTCAACATACATAACTAATAATGCTAAAAAAGAAAAACAAATACATGTTGAATGTCAAATAAATGAAATTACTCATAGTAATCATCAAGATCTGAATCATAGTCTAACAGGTCATCCATCTTAGCATCCTCCTTGTCAGATGATATTTAAATAATGTCACATCATCAAGTACATAATCATTCTCATCATTAGATATCTTAATGACCTCAACCTGATCATCGCTATCTTCATTGGAAGACAAGTCAATGATCTTATCCAATCATCACTATCTTCATCAAAAGATATGTTGATGATCTCAATGTGATCCTCATCATTAGTTATCTCGATGATCTTAAGGTCCTCCACGATGTTGATAACCTCATGAACCTCATCATCAGAATTAGAAATATGATAATTGTCATAGGTAGCCTTCTACAAAACAACTTATTTATCAAACAATTTATTCCAAATAAAAAATAAATACAAATGAATGAATTTAAATAATCAAGTAAACTAAGACATGCAATTCAACGCTCATTAATTAGAGCGAATATTTCATAAATTTCATTATTAGTGGGTTGAATAAGAAAGAAAAGAAAAATATATTTAACCTTACATAAATAAATATATATTCATGGATATATAAATTTATGTCCAATAATTAATAAATAATAAAATAAAAAATAATTTTTCTTTTTTTTTTTTAAACATTTCGACTATCGGAAAACCCCTTCACTTGCCGGTAGTTGGCATACGTTGGCTACATGTGGAGCCCAAACATGCCGATGTATCCAGATGTGAACTTGCCACATGGTTGCATCTGGTACAGCCATGCAGCATGTGGGACGTGGCTGCTTCAGGCGCAACTACGTTAGCTTTCATATGGCTGTATCATATGTAGCCATGCCATGCACGTGACGCGTGGCTGTATTAAAGGTAGTTACGTTTCCAGGTGCACAATTCTATCTATGCAAGCCATGCACGGCAGTGGTACATAAATTCCACACGTCGTCTTATCGCCACTGTTCGGTTGTGAGACGACTATTGTCATACTTCATTTTTCATTTCTAACCTAATCATGCCCTAACACCCATCTTCAAATGTTGTTGGCCCTATGGATCGTGAATAGATTTCACTTTTGGCCTCTAGGTACATTGGAACCGCATGAGTTCACAAGGGTGGAGCACAGTCTGCCAAAATCAGCATAGGTTAGGTGCTATTATGGAACACGGTAAGGCTATCTTTTTTCTCTACCTTTGCAGTCAATCTTCGGCCATTAGTGCGAGTTGTATGTCGTCTTGGTCTCGAGTCGAGTTGGGAATTTTTTTTTTTTTTTTTTTTGCACATCTCCGATCGAAACTAGCAATTTAGGCCTGCTTTGTCTAGTGAGTAATGATCACATCAGCATACCAACCTACCTCAGCTAAGGATTGGGATTTTTCAACATAAAGGCAAGATGAAAAATAGATTTATGTATCTCAGATCCAGTTAAATCAGATGTTTCTACTTCAGTGAATGGTCTTTATCGAGCGGATATTCCTACGAATGGGATATGTTCCTAAAGGTAGTTTTCATGTGTAAGTTGAAGGTGAGCCGCACTCTCCTTGGAGGCAAGTGAACATGTGTTCTTTCATGTTCTTTATTACCTTCAACCTTCATTCCATTTTACCCAGATTTTGATTTCAAAAATTTTGATTCAAAATTGTTCTTGTCTTTCATTTCTAATCCAAATTTGGCTTATAATATACTATTGGAAAGATATTTTCAAGCCTTATCTAACAGTGTAGGGATCACACAAAAAAGAACAAATTTGAATGGCATTATGCCCTAAATACAAATTCGAGTATCATATAAAATATGATTTTATAATTTTTTCTGATGCCCTATGTATCCACATTTTGTCGCACTACATATATAACTTCAATTTCATGATCATTTGAATTAACAAAAAAAAAATGAAATGAAATCATCACAGTAGTGAAACATGCCCATATGCGGTAAAAAAGTATAGCAATTCAAGACCAGAGTGTTGTTGACTAAGGCTCCGGTACCAATATTGATTATACAAATATCATTGCAAACTTAAAAAATAACAATTGAAAAATTAACAACGTACCTTTGAAGTTACAAAGTTACAAAAATCACTGCAACAACACAACAGATCGAAAGGTACCTATTAATGGAAAAACCTTCCCTAATCATAGCGTGGGAACCTAAAAAGAGTGTTTTGTTTCACTAGTTTTACCGGCAGAAAAAGAAACTGTATGAAGTAGTAGAATTCATTTGTTATTGCATACATACATACATACATAAGCCCATTGGTTATGTATGATCAAGTTAAATAACTGCTCTGCAGTTATTCAATTAACTGCAAATTCTTTTTTTTTTTTTTGGGCTTGAGTCAAATAAAAGGGTTTTGTTGAAAACTAACCTTTTTTGGATGACCCTGGTGAGAAATAACCCTTAACTTATTAAGGCTGTGCAGATGGCTTAATTTTTGGACAAGAATACCCCTGCTTAGTCAGTAAATTACAACTGAGCCATCCCTTTTTTCCCTACCTAATCGAATGCCATTGTCTATTCCCAACCCGTTTCGGTGACCCTGAAGGAAAACAAACAGCCATCATCTTAAGTCGTAACCATCGCCCATCACCGTCGCAGGTCGACCCATCAATGTCGCACCTCACCTGCACCAACTGTGGGTCAATCTCTCAGTGACCAACAATTTTGTTTCACTGTCACTCCTCGTCACCCACACATATCTACCCGCCACCGTCTTTTAAACCTTGACCTACCACCGTTCGAATGCCGAAGCCATCATCTGAAGCCCGACCCAGCCAGCCACCGTTGTTCACTGTCGTCATTTAGTCTGTAAGAAACCCTAAGCTACTGACCATCGATTTTGGAAGAAAAGGCGACCTAGCCACCATGGAATATGCTCTGAGTGACGACTCTTCAGTTTCCTCTACCCACCCGTAGTCCTAACGTCTATGCATTAAGAAAGTGAAACTGTCAGCAAGTAGTAGAAGAAGAAAAAGATAGAAAAAGCATATAGAAGTTGACAGAAGAACAGGTAAAAACTTAGATGTAGCAGAAGCAGGAACGAAACAAGTCCATAGTAAGAACATATTGCTTATGGGTTGTTGTTATTGTAGTAGCTTGTGTGGTTATATGTTATTTGTAGAGGCAACATTGTGATGTTGTTAACATTTTTGATATGCTATTTTTGAATTTACCTTTTGTAAATGATTGGTATCGTTCTGTCGTTGTTGGGTTTGGTATAGTGGCGATTGAATTTGCTGCATTGGATTTGGTTTTTGTGAACTAATTAATTGGGGTTGTGATGGTTTACATTTGATATAGGTCCCAACATTGAGGTTCAGGTGGGTATAACTAATTAATTGGATGTGTAAGCTTCAGGTGGGGATTCCCAACCTCGAGGGTGGGAGTCCTAATAAAGAGGTTGGAATTCCCAACCTGTAGGTTTTGAATTCCAACGTAGTAGTTGGGAATTATCTATTGGTTGGGAATTCACAAGCATGAGGTTGGGAATCTAAACTTGAATGTTGAGATTTAGGTTGAACATAATTTCGAAATTGAGGTTGAAACACAACCTTCAGGTTGGGAGTCCTAACAACCATGTTGTGAATCCGGACGTGGAAGTTGGGATCGGAACCTGCAATGTACTATGATTCCAACTAGAAGGTTGGGTATCGTAACCTGCAGGTTGCAATTCATAACTCAGAGGTTGGGATTTGGAAATTATAAGTTGAGTTTGGGTTGGTAGTATATGAGTTTGGGATTGACAACCTGTAAGTAGGGATTTCCAACTTAAGCTTCGTTTGATCCCAACCTTAAGGTAAGCATCCCAACCTCTAGGTTGGGATCAAAACCTTCAGGTAGGGATCCCAACTTCGAGGTTGGGATCAAATATAGATGTATGGATCCCACATAAAGGGGTGATCCCAACCTTCAAGTTGTGATCCCAACTTCCAGGTTGTGATCAATACCTGGAGGTAGAGATCCCAACCTCCAGATTGGAATCAAACAGAAGTTATGGATCCCAACATCAATGCCTGATCCCAACCTTAAAGCACGGATCCCATCTTCGAGGTTGGGATCAAAACCTTGAGGTAGGGAACCTAACCTCTAGGTTGGTATCAAACCTGGACGGATCTGAACATGAAGGGATGATCCCTACCTTGAAGTGAGGATCCCAACCTGGAGGTTGGGATCAATACTTGGAGGTAGGGATCCCTACCTTGAGGTTGGGATCATACCCGAGGTATGGATGCCAACATCAGTCGATGATCCCAACCTTAAAGTAGGGATCCCTACCTCCAGGTTGGGATCAAAACATATAGGTAGGGTTTCCTACCTCCACGTTGGGAGTCTGTCCTTTAATCCCAACGTTTTGTTTGTTATTCTGTTGCCATTTTTTATGTTAAATCCAGTTTTCGCAACATGGCAGTACAGATGCTTATCCTTGATTCAGTACTTGATTTTGGGATTCCTAACCTATAGGTGGTGAGTTCCAATTTGCAGGTTGGGACAATCCCAACCTAGAGGTAGGGATAGGTTAGGTTCTGGACCTATAGATTGGGAATGCCTTCCTAACCCCATCATGTTGGTTAGGAAGCTATTAACTTCAATTGTAAGAGTATCTAAGTTGATATTGACTAATCTTTAGTGTTGGACATCTTGTATATTAGAAATGTGGAACAATATTTTGGAGTTCCCCTAACACTGTCTTCCCCTCCGTGAACTCTTTACCCATCTTTTTGAATCTTTATTTTAAGCAAATTTCTTCATTTATCTACTAAAATATGTTACTTCTTATGCATCCCCCTAGCTAGTTGCACCTCTACTTACAATGTATTTTTGATTGAATTCAACATGAGTTAGAAGTGAGCACCAAACAAGCAATTTTTGTCAATTGTAGTATAAGTGATACTATACGTACATGTATTGTGCTAGGAAATCACCGAGCAACAATGAAAGTGAAAACAGAATTTGCAGTTCGTACGGTTGCCTTTATGTGGAACAGGTGTTCCTGTGCCTTATTGAAGAATTGTACATGCATGACTGACATGAGACAAATCATTCTTTGACATTACTGCTTTAGCTTACATGTGTTAGTGTTAACCAAAAATTTGCATCTTCATTCTTGGAATTTTTTATTTGCCGCAGGTTTCTGAGAAGAGAAGGTATTGGCTTAAAGTTTTTGTTTTGGCTACAATCAGACATTGGGATGCCCTAGAAAAGTTTTCAAAGGAAAAGAGACCTTCGCTTGGTAAAGTTATATAGTTCCTATTGCATCTGTACCTGATTGGAGATTTAATTGAATGGTTGAGTTGTTATTTAGTAGTAGCAGTTGTATATTGATTTCAGATTATATTCTTTTGCATATGGTAATGTATTTCTACTAATCATAGCCCAACTAGGTGTAGAAAAACCTAAAGGATATCAGTCTGAAGAACCCTCTGTGTGGAAAGCTTATCCTGAAATACAGGGTGGCAAGGGTAGTAATAGATATAGCAAATTTGGTTTGTTCCTTTTCCATCCTCCTATCAACTTAAGAATTTTTTTTTTTCTTTTAGGGGGGGAGGGGGGGAGAGGGGGGAGAAAATCAATTTAGGATTTTTATCATCAGAGATTAATTTCTCATTAATCCACCAATTTGCTTTAGTTTCAACTATATCAAGGTATTTCGCAACTGCATTTTTTAAAAATTAATAAATAAAAAAAAACCTCACAAAACCCATGACATTTCTTTTAGACTCGTGCATTTTAGCACGTTTTTCGGTGCTTCGTTAAAGCCTCTTATACATTCAAACATTATGTATTTGATAACCTATGTCTGTTTTTTCTTTTTAAAATAATTATGACATTCATATTAAAGTGTTAATATGTAATTCATTAGTCACATTGAGATCATATTATAGGACGAACAAATTGGATTTGGTGCACTTAATTTTATCTGATATATTGTATATCACGTAAACAATATTACATGGTCAACATAGCTATTACTGTTTGTTGCTCCTGCTTGTTAGCAAGCCTGTCAAGTGAACATTAGAATATAAGGTGGTGAGCCTAAGCTTCATGTAAACTTTTCCTAAAATTATGCCTGCCCCTCCCCCTCCCCTTTGTTTTGTTCTGACACCTAAAAACCCCTCAAATGGATTTTTGGTTTGCTCTTGTCATTCTGTGATAGCATCATAAATTACATTATTGCATGTTTCTATGGCATCAAATAGGCTAACAGCCGGTTGTGGAGGCTTGCATAGATGCAGATGAGAAAGGTGAAACCATAAAATACATCCCAAAACTTACAAATCCGCAACAAATCCAATAACCAAGGCTACGCTTGGGTCACTTACTTGCTGGATATATTTATGAACTATAAATTATGCTTCATGTATATAATATTTTCTGATTGTATATAGCCAAGCACACCAGTAGCATAGAACTTGCATTAGCAAAATAACATGAAAGTTAAAGTAATGACTTAATAACATGGAATCTGCACCTGCAGGTTGTGACATCTTTGTTGTTGTAGTACAACATTGCATGACTTTTATTACTTATGCAATATACATTTACATTGGACCAATGTAATATATGTTATATGTTACAGTTGAATCATAAAATGTGGTTAGCATTTTTCAATGGGTTCTTTTATAATTGCAGGTTACCGTAAAGATGGATTCTGCTATTATGTACAAGATCACAGACGTTCAGCATTTTAGTTCCAAAATTACATGCTTCTCTAAGTTGGGAGCCATCAAAGTTATAGCTGACAAGTTAAGTGACGTCCAGTTGGAAATGTTCATCAGGTCTTGCTTCGGTAAACTGTTTGACATGAAGGACCTTAAGTTTGCCGGTCAATTAGTGCATAACTTGCTTCTCCGACAAGTGGAATGTGATGATTCGGAGGAGCTGTGGTTTGCACTTCCGAATGACAGTCTGATTCGGTTCTCCATGCAAGAATTTGCAATTGTCACAGGGCTTGATTGTGGGCCATACCCGATAGATGGGTCAGGTGAGGAAGGTACATCCGGTGAGTTGTTTAGCTGCAGAATGTTTAATGGTAGCAGCAAAGTTTCGAACAAAAGTCTGGACGTGACTTTTAGGGGTGCATCTTCGGACAATGACAAGGACATCGTCAAACTTGCGTTGCTATACTTCTTAGAAACGGTGTTACTTGGGAAGGATTCGAAGAACCAGATTCGAATGGAGCATATCCGCCTATTGGATGATATGAATGCATTCAACAAATACTCATAGGGTCGTTGCTTCTATGAGATGACATTGAGTGGCATGAAAAAAGATTTTAAGAAAATGGCTGCCAACATGGGAAAACGTAATAAAGGGCAAAAGTACAAGGCAGATGATGCATTCTATTCTTTGTCTAGTTTCCCATATGCATTTCAGGTACATCTCATCTGTTTTTGGGTTTATTTTGCTTTGTAAAGTTTGGTGCCTTTGACAATGACGTTTGATTTTTTTTATGCACGCGTAGGTATGGGCATGTGAAGCAATTCCGACAATTGGGCAATAAATAGCATTTAAATCCACCAATTTGCTACCCTAAATCCTGAGTTGGAGTTCTATTGATATCCCAAAATCAGGGGAAATAGTTACGTTGTTGTATCGCTTTGATGTATGTAAAGATATTACTAATTTGAATACCAGTCGTCCTTTGTAGTTGATGTTTTCAATCATTTCTGTTTCCATGTCATGGCAGCTACAAGCGCACCCTACGTTGGAGGCGACGGTTGCAGAGGCAAAGGAGGATTACTTCCAATATTTTGTGATGACGAAGAAGGGTCCAGCTAAGGGGTGTTCTGATAGCATCGCCTCTGATAGTGATGACAAGGGGGAGCATGACAAGACTGACAAGGCCAGTGTTGGTGGATTTCTAAAGGCGCAGCCTTCTGGAACAGGACCGTTTGATCAGGTACAATAGTTGTTAGCTTTTAGTTTGGTTTTATGGCATGTTCTCTGACTAAAACCCATCAACATGACATCAACTGATGGTGGCTACAGCAAGGATGGCAGTAATGCAAAGGATGACCAACTACAAACCATGGTGAAACAATTGCAGCAGTTTCAGCAAGAAACAAGGAAATCACTACAGCACACAAATAAGAACATAGAAGAGACAATGCTTCTAGTACAGGAAACAAACAAGAAGGTTGACAAGATTGTTGACTTTTTATTTAGAAACACAGCTGTTCCTATAGAACATACCCACCTGTAACGAAGGTACACTTAAAAATAAGAGCATGGCAACAAGATCTGCAAGTAAGTATTGTGTATTAACATCTAAACATATGGTTGGAATTTTGCTTTACAGGAGAACGATGAGCTAACGGGTGAAACCACCGGAGACACTACTGGGGTGGAAGGGGAACGCACAGTTCCGGTCGATAGGAGTATAGACGGTCTTTACCGTGGGGAAGTGGACACATTAGGTGAGAAAATGACAGTAAACCCTAGCGTCGCACATAAAGCATGGCAAGCGTCGCCTTCGATTGGTTTAGATGCAAGTGTGAAGATCATACCACAAACCAAACATATCCATAATCCAATAGTAGGGTCACCTTCGGTCGGTTCGGACATAAGTATGAAGATCATACCACAATCTAAATTTATTAAGAGAAAGTGGAAAAAGGGTCCACAAATTTCATCTCCATTTCAGGAAATTGAAGTTGTTCCCAGAAAGCGCACCAAATTCGAACCTTTTCCAGTTCTGTCCGATTCGGAACTTCAAGCTTTTAAAACATGGCGGGACGAAGATGTACCTAATGCGTTGTATGTTTATGTCCTTCTTACTTTATTCTTACTATCTTTTACAGTGGTATGTGTTGTTTGGGGTAACAAGTTGTCAACCACTTGAATGTGACTACAGACCTATGGTTCGCTTGCCAACAGGGGATTGCAGCCAATAGTGGTTTCATCCTTGTCCAAACCCGATGTCTGGTTGGTTGATTCGGTGCGTCAAATGAATATCGCAAGTAGGTAAGTTATACATATATAACTCATTAGCAACATTCACATTTTCTCTGTGTTTCAGCATATGGATGCGGCTTTCTGCTTTATTCGATGGAAGTCGATGAGGTGGCCTACGATCAAGATGGAAGCATTCACAACAACAGATATTTTATTTGTGGTAAGTATATTGTTTTGCTTACAGTAAGCTGTATGGTCAAGCAAGTGACCTTTTTTCCTTACTAATCGAATTTGGAACTTTAATATATGTAGCAACATTTACTAAGTAAGTGGGAATGTTATACAAAGAAAAAACGTAAATGGGAAGACGATGACATGTGCATCAAATACGCAATGAGGGAGGTGTTTGGCAGCAAAGATGCATCACAGGAGGTAGCCTGTCGTCCATGGACTGGACTGTCGACGGTACCATACTGAATTTCTGGCATTGGAGTTGTCACTTTTACTGTTATATTACATACCCAATCTGAATGCTTGTTCTGTTTTGCTTGTCCTGTCTGTAGCTGTACATGTCATTGAATTATAGGGGTGTACATTGGGTCCTCGTCAAAGTACACTTCAATGAGCAAACTATTACCCTCTTTGACTCACTGGGCTCATACGTACGCAATTACAAACAGTTTTTGCAACCCATACAAACACTATTGCCACTACTCCTTCAGAAGACTAATCACTATAGGACAGATATGTGCATGACTGCAGACTGGTATACGAAGGACGGATGGACACTGTCACGATGCGACGACACGCCACAACAAGAAGCAGGGTAAGAGCTGTACCATTCACATTGTCTATTTACATTATTTCTACCTACATGTACAATATTTGCTAACTGGTTTGTTGTCACTTTTATGTAGTAGTGGTGATTGTGGGATATTCGTTATCAAGTTGGTTGAACACATGGCGCACGGTCTGGCGGTGAACTCATTCGACAAATCCCACATACCAGATTTTCGGTTGCAGCTAGCTCTTGACTTATGGAAATGGTCTCGCCAATTACGCCAATTACATGGCAGTAATAATATTTGAATGCTTACCAGTCCACTGTAGAGGTTTTACATGGTTACTTTGACATCATGTTGAAACAGTCCAACTTACTCAACAAGCTAATCCTTCGTCGTGTGTTCACTAGGTTAGTAGTTCGGTGACTTCAGGTGTCAGACAAATACGGTTGAAGATGATGTTGCAGGAGTTCTGATAATAACTGAAACTACTAGTTTTTGCACACTAGTTTCGACGATTGTATGCTTTTGTTTGGCAAGGTAATTTGAGTAAATAGTAGTTTACAAACTAGAATGGTTTCATGGTGGTGCTGTATTCCTTTTTCGAACAGAATATCAGTACAGGTATATACACTGCCAATGTGTTAACCTAGGTTCTGTAGCTATGATTCGGCACTGTTAACCATGGATTATATTGTACTTGAGTTGACATGAAGATTACTTGATATGATGTTTGACATAGTACTTAAAATGCTTTGCAAAAGAATGACAAATTACTAGTGTTGTGGCTATTACCCATAAATGTACGTATATGTTCAGGGAAAACCTCAAACTTTTGTCATGTTTTATTGATGATCTACATGTGGGTTGACTGCGGTTTGTAATTGCGTTCATGTAATCATTTGTTCTGTCATTTTTACTTGATGTACACAAGCCATCAATAATCTATGCTAATTAACAATGATTTCATACTGCTGAAACATGGCATATTGCCATTACATCTAACAGTAAGCAGTTGATTTGCACTAAGCTGACAGCATGACAGTAACTAGTTAATTTCCAGTAAGCTGACAGCATGACAGTAAGCATTTCATTTGCACTAAGGTGATGTCATGACAATGATGCTGAGGCGGTTTCTGTCAGTGCTGCTAGAACATGGGATGTAGACGGTTGATTGGAATGTAGAAAGAAGTAAAACTAACTGAATTGAACGTATGCTGTATTTCATGTAACTGAAATTGATCTGCACCAACAGTAATGTTTTTATGTTTTTTGTTTTTTGTTCTAGTATTGGAATGGACACAACATAAATTCCTTCATGTCTAATGGTATGACATTAAAAACAAATATTATAATGTAGATGAACTCTACAAGTGCTTGTGTAAATCACTTCATCTGTTATTATTTGATATGTTCATTATTTTTATTTTGTTACTATTGCATCAAATGAAGATATGTGAACAAATTAAGTTTATTCATTCTCGCTAAGGTGTTGAGGAATTGATTCTCAACAAATGCATATTATAAACTTATATGGATAATTTACAAGCTTAAATCTGAACAAATAATAATAAATGTACTGATGGACCTTTAACTTATTTGGTGTACACTTTCAAGATCCCAAATGGAAGACTCCTTTGAAAATAAAATGAAAGGATTATAAAAGAAATGTTAGACAAATGACACATCCATTGCACTTCATAAATCATAACACATACCAATAATAATTTTTCATTTCAAAGCACTTTAAGATAATACAGTAGAGAGAGTATTTCTCATATTCGTTGCAGGAACAATGTGATTCCTTAAAAATACATTACAATAAGGTATTAGATTCAGCAATACTGAATTTGGAAGGCTGCTTCTGGTCTGGATGGTAGCCTCATGCAGTAATTGAACAAGAGTATCCTCTCCAAAACGGCAACAAATTTTTTGCAATAAGTTCAACCATGCATTGTCAGAAAAATCTGGCAAATCACCAACTGGAAAATTATCTGCTTCCTCTCACAGCAGAAACGTAGTCCTTGTTTTGAAGTCGAATGCAAAACCTGTCTTTCAACAGAGGCGATGGAGGAATTCGGGTGGGCTGTACCAAGTGCTGCCAGGATATTTCTAGCAGTTCTACCTGCAAAACATTAACAGATTCGGCACTGTTGTCATAGCTATCATGAATGGGGAACAATAAAATAAAAGAAATGGCAGCATCCCATATAGACAATGCATTTTACAGTAAAAAGTTATTATTTATTTTTTTTCAAATATCAAAACCAAAATACTTATTCTACATTTTTTCAGCTTCCCAACACTGATAAGGCCCAGATTCAGAGAGAATGCACGGTATGGCTGACCAAGTAGAAGATTTCCTCACGCCTTGAATGCTTATTGAAATGCATTATTTTTTTGACAATAAGAGAATTTTCGATAACCAAAAGACCACACTTCACTCATATCCATAATGCATTAACTATAACACTGTTCTGCCACACATGGTTATGATGTCAACTTCAATTATCAAATCCAGGTATAAGGCATTGACGGGATGTTAGAAAATCACATCCACAAACTAGTTCAGGTTCCGTGATGAGAAAACAGACAAGCCACTGATGTATACAAGTACCAGTGGTTTCCATTACAAAGTGCCAAAATTCCAACATCATTTTTTGACAAGATAAAACCTTGGAAGAGCATGATCGTTGCCATAGTTTTCTGATGTCAAAAGTTTAGTTGAAGAAGCTAGATAACATAACCAGAACTCTCAGGGTTGTCACTGTCACATTGTGATAAGGAGTTGGTTTCAATTTTTTCATAGCACTACTAAAAAGTAAGTCTTTGTTCTATTTCTATTACAACCTTTTCATATTTGGCTAACTACATGTTGTCAACCTATTCATCTATGACTGAGCAGACAAGTTTGGGATTTTTGGTAGCATAGCTCATTCAGTTTTGTTATCATCCATTTCACAGAATTGTCTCAGTTTCTTTGTTTGAAGGGATTACAAGGGTGATAGCTATGCTTATCACACTTCCTGTCTATCCATTTACACAAGTATATAACGAAACAGAAGCAATATTGCTATTGCTACAAATTTAATTTTTATTACTGGGGAGACAGAAAATATATATGTACCTTTCCAGCCCTTGAAGTATCCAACATAAATCCAAGATGACGATTTGAATTGAAAAAATATCGATGAAAAATATGCATTTGTAGCAACGGTCAACATCATCCCACCTACAGGGTTAAGGCTGAAATGATGACATCCAGCTGCAGCATTTCAGGGTACCATCAAAATACAAACCAATTACATAAAAGACAAAACAAATACTTTAAACCAATTGCAGTGCACTTTACATTATGATTAAGGAGTTGCTGTCTTACACTGTAAATTTTGCAGCCCATTTCCGTGCACTTGCTGATCATACTGGAATTGGTGCCCTACACTTTTGTCTGTTGTGTCCAAAGCCACCACATCTACTGCACTTTGTTTGCTTCTTAGCTTCACCTTTCGAAGGTTTTCTTTTTGTGGTAGGTCGTCCACGCGGCTTACAACCTTCATGGGGGTAGAACAATAGGAACTTCAACATGTTCAGGCCAAATCCAATCATCTTCACGCCCAATCAGATGAATGGAAGCTGCATAAGCTTCTACTAATGTTTCCATGCTATAGTACAGAGCACAGTAGTCATAACAAGATATGTGGCAACTATTACAGGCTGCTAGTGCATGTGCACATGGCAGTTGGTCTAGCTGAAATTTTTTGCACTCACACGTTCTATTCTGTAGGTTCACAACTGGGTTCAAATATTCATCTATGACAAGATACTTTTTTGAATCAATAGGACGCACAGGATAAGTACATGCTTTCTTCATCCTCTATCGCAGCTTTGCTTCAACCCATCTAGTCATTGGCGTAGGCATTTTTGCAGCTTCCTCATGCCTTTCCCAAAACCATCTTTGAAGTACACCACGTATATGCTCGATTAACTTCGTGATCGGTAGCTCTCGTGCCTCATTTAAAATGGCATTCAAACACTCTGCAATGTTTGTTGTCATTATGGAATATCTTCTACCATCAAACTCACATCTAGCCCATTTGGTAGGTTCCGCAAGCATCAAATACTCAGCTGTCTTGCTATTAACTCCTGCGATTTGGGACATACACGCACTAAACACTGTAACCCGGTATGCTTTAAAAGCCTTGTAAAACAATTGCTGCACATCACCACCTTTACAATTGGCCTTCATGTTTTGCCCCAAGTGATACATACATATTCCATGCAATGCCCCTGGAAACGAATGTGCAATAGTTGTTGCTATACTTGTGTTTCGGTCTGAAATGAACACAAGATCCGCAACTTCTCCAATACACCCATGCAACTTTGTCATAAACCAAATCCATGCATTATCATTTTT
Source organism: Litchi chinensis (assembly GCA_019925255.1). Taxonomy (NCBI): domain Eukaryota; kingdom Viridiplantae; phylum Streptophyta; class Magnoliopsida; order Sapindales; family Sapindaceae; genus Litchi; species Litchi chinensis. The sequence goes on from CM034467.1 coordinate 8,865,167, forward strand.
TGAATCTCCAATGCCAAAAGCTAATGGATATACTTGGTTATTTCCATCCATGTAAGTCGCAATAAATAGGGTACCTTTATACTTGGATTTTAGGAATGTTCCATCAACGGCTATAACAGGCCGAATGGAAGTTCTAAATCCAACAATAGAACCTCCTAATGCCATGAAAAAGTACTTGAATCAATTGGAAGCATCACATTCAATGTGGGTGACAGTCCCTGGATTTTTCATTTCCAACATCGCACAATACAACGGAAGCACACTATAAGACTGTTCCGGTGATCCCCTTGCTAATGTCATTGCAACCTCTCTAGCCCTCCATGCTTTATTATAATTACAACTCAGCCCATACCTTTTCTTCATGTCCTCAACTATGTCGTTTGGACGGTAACACTAAGAAGCACCCTCATACTTCCATTTTATGCAATGCCCAATCAATTTACTTGTTGCTTGCGGACGGTGAAAAATGAGCGCATCAAGAGAACAAGTGTGGTTCGGATTGTACTTCCACACATGAAAAGCTTCTAATCCCGCAAGTTTTGTTGCACGCAGCCACCACTTGCAACTTTTCTCCACACAAGCCATAACCAATAACTCTTTCGTGGATTTCTTCACTCTTATATTAAACTGTCTACCCACAGCTAACATTCTTATATTCAGTTGTAGCTCCTCCTTATTGGAGAATATATCACCAGGCTAAACTTCTTTAACACTGTTGCACATACTGTCAATACACCCACCATTTATTGCCTCAGGAATCGAAGATGTCATTGCAACATGACCATCCCATTCAACTTGTTCTGATTTCAGCTTCTTCTTATTTGAATTGTCAACTCTATCAATTGGTGATGGTTCCATAGGTGCCAATGGAGATGTACACACATTTGCAGCTTCGGTTCCCAAATGAACAAATCTAAGGTCTACATTGTTATCAACCTCGATCACATCTTCATCGCTCATTATCAGTTCTGCAGTATCCGGTACTTCACTGCCCAAACTTTTTTCTCCACCATCTTTTACTCCAACTTTTGTGGCCCATTCTTCCTCACCTACTAATGTCGTTGCTGTGGAGTCACCTTTACGTTCCATTGTAATGCATAATGGATTCCTCGTCATGACATCACTCACTTCAGCGATAAAGAACTCAACATCACTATCATTCAACACATCAATTGGTGGGGCGCATCACACATTTTATATTTGAACTTCATCATAATTGCAAATTCAGCTGGGTTTATATCAAGTGCATGACATACTGCATCGTGTAATTCTTCGTACGCTGCTGTCTTCGACAACAAAATTCCTTTTGTCTTCCCACCTTCGTACATAACGTTTCCTCCCTTATTCATCCACTCACCATTGTATTGCACTGCAATTCGAACTTTATCCATGTCCTTCAACCTGTCAAATGAAAGCAATATTGTGGTCAGTACTTATATCCAAACATTGCTTCCTCCTGGTTTGTGCCAAACAAGCACTACAACTCTCACAATATCCCGAATAAGTGCAGCTTGTATTTTTTAATTTTTCCTCCAAACAAATTGCATGTATGTCAACAAAACAAACATTTGTACAGATTCTCAACTGAATTCCCAACCTTCACGTTCTGAATCCCAACCATTGGTTTTCATTCAACCCACTGCTTACATTACCAATATCAAACACCATGAATGAAATCGTTTACAACATTCCAACTAAACATTCAACATTAACGACTACCAATTCAATCTAACTTACTTATTCTATTAATACCCACAACACCACACACAAAATACACCAAACATACCCACAGAAGAATAGGTCAAATAAACTTACCACATTCGGATATCCATAGCAAGTAAAACTGGGCAAATAAACTTACCACCCGTAGAGAAGAAGTCGCTACAGCAGACAAGATGTCTGATAGCTATGGCGTAGTACAATGTCGTCCACAACCTCACTCACTCCTTCTGTCGGCCGTCGAAAGAGAGAAGACACTTTGGGTGTCGAATTGAGAAGACAATAGGATGTCGAAACTAAGAAAACCGTCTGAGGTGTGGGAAGAGACAAAATGGAAAGCTACATTCGGTGGCAGGTTAACATCACACTAAGTAGACACAAATGGAAGAAGAAGCAAATGGGTTGTCCATGCATTTAACAAGTTGACGGGTTAGCATGCATGGAAGCTCACAACACACTAACAAGAGGCAAATGGAAGAAGAGCCAAGTTAAGTGCATGCATTTCAGTAGCTCGTGGGTTAGCAAGCATGGAAGCTCACAACACACTAAGAACAGGCAAATGGAAGAAGAGAAAAATGGGTTATGCATGTATTTCAGCAGTTGGGCAAAATGGATGAAGAGACAAATGAGTTATGCATGTATTTCAGCAGCTGGCGGGTTAAGATGCATGTTATGGCGCCCATTTTCCTTTAGGGCATTTTTGTCCATTCCATGTCTTTTTTAAAGAATATAAAATTATAAGGTCAGTTTTGAGGTTGCTCTATCCAATTAGGTCATTTCATGCATTTTCTCCAAATAAAATATAAATAAGCCCGTTGGTTGAGCTTGGGCTAAGGTTGGCCATTGGACCATTTTCAACGGGCCATCTCCATATTCCAACATCGTCCAAAAACATTTCATAGATTTTGTATTTGGATATCCTTAACAATTATTTTGAGAAATTGAATGGAGTTGTTTATGCAGGTCACTATAATGACTCTAAACAATGCATATGGAAGTGTCACAATAGAGAGAAATTTAAGTTGAAGTGGATGTAGGTAATTGAAAAAACCAAATTACACAATAATGCTTGGCTTTGCTCCTTATATGAAATGCAATCGAAATGGGTGCCTCTAAATTGAATTATAAAGCAATTAAATAAAAGGGCCTCTGAATTGAATTATAAGGCTACTTAAAAAAAAATGTTTAAATTATAAATTAAAATATAATAGTTCAATTCTTAAAAGCAAAAAAAAAAAAGTTGAGATGAGATATGTTTAAGATTTTTTTTTAAAGATTTTTTTGCATAAGTATTTGACAGAAAAATGTAAATGTAGATAATATAAAATTAGTATAAACGTGAAAATATGTTATTTGGAGATGGTAAACTTGGAAAATAATATTTTAAATATTATTAACTGATTTGCAATTGAGTTATGAGTCAAGAATTTTAACATTTTTTTTAGTTGTTTTAAGATAGTTTTAGATGGTTTAACTACATAAAAAATATGTGTGTATATATATATATAAACTACTTAATAAGTGTAATTTAATACCATTAAATCATAAATGCAAAAATAAATAAATAATAAGTCTCACTCATTGGTAGATAAAACCAACTAATTAACTTATGCAAGTTCACCACCTATTCTGATGTGAATCCCACATATAAAGATATGATACCTATAGTCAAATTGATTCATAACCCCAAGAAAGATTGAAACAAATTTATAAAAAGAACAAGAAATTTTGATCCATTGATTATATATCAATCAAGAACCAAAGTTATAAGAAACTTTTGACCCAATAATTAAAACTCAATCAAAAACTAAAATTATAATAAGAATGATATTGACATCACTCCCAAAACATAGACGAGAAGATGAGATAAGTCATGATTTTGATTACCATAGACCTAACTAGATAAAATCATATGTTCATAAAGAACAAAAGGGAAACAAATCTCTATTCTTTTCATCAAGAAATCAGCTATATCATCATTGTTCTTTTTTGCTTAGGGTTACTAGTTTTTATAGATAAAGAAATAAAACCCAGCATGAAATCCTAACCTCCAAATAGTTGAGCTTACTAAATATACTTATGGGCTTAAATTAATTATAATATGTCAGCCCAAGTAATATAAATTAAAGTTAAATAGATTAACTTAATTTAAAACTCATTATAATTAACTATTTATTTTAATATCCAGTAAATTATTTAATATCTTGTAATGAAATATTTATTTTAATTAATTTGACTGTATGTGAACACATCATACATCAAAATCAAGTATAATACTAATATATGAACTTATGCTCATTATACTAATGAATGATTTAATATCAGAGAATAATAATATAATTTTTCTTATTGTTTTTGGGTATTTAAGTCCAACAAAAGTTATATTCGTAAGTTATATAATATTCTAGTACGTCCACTTTTACCTATGTCATTCAAGTGTCACTTCAAGCATTTATTAGCATAGTAGGACCTCCCATCATCCTTATATGATAGGAATAGTTATCTAAAATATATTTGTAATATTTAATCATACCTCCCCTTGTATTTTGTAAGTTGCTATCCATGTTATGTTACATAACAAATTAAATGCAGAAAGAAGTTTTGTTTTGTTCTTTCTTTTTATTGAAATTCAATTGAATGACATTAATTGAAACAAAAATGACATGAAGATGAGACATAATCAGTCTTATCCTTTGAAATAATCTAGAAATGTGAAAATTATTTGGTTTAAATTCCTTTTCGTTAATGTGTAAATATATATATATATCTAATATTACATTTTCAATTGTAGGATCACGTTAAGCATTGTCAAATGTATAATCTCGTTTCACTAACGCTAGAAAAAACTCTCTTTACATTATAAAAGCGATCGAGATCTCACACTAAAAAATGAGATTATATACGAAGTTAGAATCAATATTTTAAGATCAATTATTTTACAGCATTGTGTAATTGATCATCCAACATATCGCTTAATTTGAAAACGAAAAACAAACAGACGGAGACCCTTTTATACAACTATTTAAATGGCATATATTAATATCACTGGTGTCATCTCAGCTTGTCTTACTCTGGATCTGATCAACACGTCTGTCTTTAACAATATTTGGCTTAAGCTTGTGATGGAGGCAACACTGTTGCTTTTCAATCATCTCTCAACCTTGAATGCTCTGTGACTTCAATTCTTATTTCTTTTAAGTTAGCATATGATCTCAATTTTGAATCTTTTAAATTACATAAAAATAATAATTAGTGTGGCTAGGAATCTTAGAAAGTGACGAGGTTAAATATCGAGATTATCTTCATCACTAGAAATAAAATAAGTTTCTCCATCTTAAAAACTGGCAAGCCATGCATGTGTGTTTTGTGTTTGTAGTTTTACAAACACATCTTTCACTTTTTTTTAATAAATAATAATAATTTATAGAAACACAACATAACTGACAAATGACTTCTTATTAACATTCAATGCATCTTTAATTTTAAACAAATTCAGACGATTATAAAAACGAATTTTTTTTTTTTTTTTAAAGTTTCAAAAGCTGCTTCCTCATCTGAATAATTTGATTGTTTATTATTATTATTATTATTATTATTATTATTATTATTTATTTTCAGATTTTAACAGTTCTATACTTAATACTGCCGCTATTTCTTTCCTTTTTTTTTTTTTCAAATGCTTATTATTTTTTTTTAACATTATTATTTATTCTTCCTATTTCCAATATAATTAAACTTTTCTTTTAATTACTTTTATTATATCTAATTTTCCTACTTCTAATATTTTTTCTACTTCTAATTAATTAGTACTTTTCTTTTTATAATTTTTTTTTAGTTGTATACAATTTTTTTCTCTTCATCTTTATTTTTATTTTTATTTATTTTAATAATTTTTTAAAAATTTTTAAATATAAAACTATTTATTTTACTTAAATATTTATATGTTTTTTTATTTAAATTAAATAGTATTATCGAACATTATTCTACATAAAAATATTATATATTTAAATATTTTTAATTTTTAATATTTTTATTACTTTATTCTCGTATCCATTTATCAAATTTTCTAGATCCGTATGTTTATATCCATTGTTATTAAAAATTAACAAGTGTATTTGGACCACAAATCAACAGCCCTCTTGGTTATTATCTCCGTAGGTAGAAGATCAATCAATCAATCGATTTTTTTTTTTAAAGGCATATGTAATTTTTCAAAAATAATTATTATAATAATGATCGATGGAAAGAATGACGCACTCTCTTACGTATAAAATATATAAACAAGAAATTAAAGTATGGTCACATGTTTTGCGGCTACAATACAAAATTTAAAAATTAAAAAATAAAATGCAAATCTCTAGCTAAAAGCAGATAATGCCATCTTCCTTGTTAAGTCCGTGATATGATGTGTTGATACTTTCAATCTCACCGCCACAAATCTTTTCCTCCTTTTAATTTTGTCTTTATTAGGATCTCAAGGGATAGCTATATGATGAAAAATTGAAAATTATCAAATTCGGATAGTCTCTAACATTCTGTGTAAACAACGCAACCATTATAATGTATAATGGGATCGTCAATTCTCGTGAAGCAATAATGAATGATGTAATCTTATTTTAAATAATTGTGTAAATTGGTTACGGATTATATTAGGAACTAATATATATCACTGTTTAATATATACTGAGTGATACCGAATTTTTATTCAATCAATAATAACCTAGGTTGGAATAGTTATATAAGAAGTGGTATTTAAAAATAATATTATAAAGACAATTAATTAATAAATTATACGTATTAATTCCACTTATTATATATCAATTTGTTTGGGATATAATTTCCGATTCAAATAACAACTTTTAGCATTAGTTGTAATATTTGTGTTAGTATAGAATAAATTGCCCAAAGAAAACCAAATTTATATATGATGACTATTGAAAAAACCTGTTAGTTCTTATTACAGAATTTGTTGACATATTAAAATTAAGTTATCAATAATTTTTTTAATTGTGTTTATTTTTCTTCATAAAAGTTTACCTAACAAAATATTGTTGTTCTTTTTCGACATAGTTCTCACAAATTTGTTTCAAATCTTACCACCTACAAGGCATCTAGAACTTAAATGTGATATTTCCATATGATGACAGTAAATTTTGTTGGGTTTAGCAAATGACACTAAACTATTTAAACGAGGTTTAACGACACTTATAAATAGTGTAAATTATCAGGTTTGCCCTTCATTGGTCTGCTCGTTGAAATCCACTTAAAATAAAAACATAAGATAGTTCATATGAATAAATAGTTCCCACGAGCAGACATTTGTGCAAACTATAGTGCAAACAAGACAGTTTTATCTTAAAAAAAGTAAAATAGTATTTTAGTGACATTAAAATTCATTTGGATAGTTTTTCTATCATTTTCTAACCCTCTCAATACGTTAGTATCATATAAAATTAGGTGGCAATTCAAAAGCTTATAAGATATACTCAACATTATCCAACATAATTTTTACAAGTTTATAATTAATCATACGTAGGGTTAAAAAAATAAAAGGTAAGCAAAAATCTAATTGAATCTTATATTTTGCATAATATATATATATATATATATGAGCCAAGAAAATGTGTAAGAGTTTGATCGATAATGAAAAGAATACTGTTATGTGTATTTTCTGGATCAAGCAAATGGGCTGGTAAAAGCCTAATGGAAGCTCAACAAGTCAACCCAATACAAAGGCCCAACAGTCAAGACCCAGTTATCAACTCCAAGCCCAGCAAACTTTACAACTCGCCTCGACGAGCTCTTCAGCTCACATCAGTGAGCTAGTTTCACAACCAGGCAACAGATCATTATGCAGTTCGCTCTATGCATAGCTCACTACTCAGCGAGGTCCAGCTCGAGGTCGTTCAAGACAGTGTATAGCTCGCCCAGTGGACAATTAATACAAAATCTTCCAGAATAGGCAACTATCCAATTTAATCGTGATTCTCTCACCAGAAATGGAAGTTAATTCAAATTTGAACTCAGTAAACGTGATCTCGAGATTTACGGAGCAGTTACCTGATTTAGCTCCAACCTATCAGGAAACATAATTAATTTATGATTATTTTCCTATTTTATCTCTTCCTAATATGTAACGTCCCTTCGTCTATAAATAGGGACTACAATAATTATAAAGACACAATACAAGTAATAATATATTGTTACTCCGCTGAATTATAGAGAGACAGTCGTGGACGTAAACACACTCGCTAAACCACGTAAAATCTATGTATTGTTTCTGTTCTTGACCTTTTATTCTCCTGTTTTGTTCTTGGTTTTTGTGTTGTTTCACATTAATTGCAGGTATTGGGAATTAAATTCTCGTTGACCAGAAAATCACGTCGACAAATACATTCACATTTGATGTAAATCGAAAGATTCGTTTTCTTAAATATTATCAAATATATAATTAATTCAGATTAATTAATCAAATTTGTTGTAATAGACAACTATTTGATATGTTGCAGTATGTAGTATGAATGTTGTGATAGAAAATAAAAAGATACAATAATGTTTTTAACGTGGTTAGGTCTTCATTTACATCCACAAGACCACGCCTAGAGAAATAACTTGATTAGTAAAGTTTCGAAAAATCACTACAAGAAAATAGGGTATTAATATTGAACTATTCATACTGAGCATTAAAAGCCCGGTATGGATAATCAAATATAATAATAAAAAAATTGAAAAAGCAATTAACCATATCGAGCATAAGAGAATCAATGGTACTTATTGGAATAAGATATAATTATAGAGGTATAATTTATTTTAATAACCTAGCTCTAATTATGAACTACTTGTAGAGGATCAAACCATATGAAATGATTAAATCGATGGACACTGAATATTCAGATTGTGTAAAACATCTACAATCTTGGGAGTGCAACCTTGAGTTTTTAGTAGACTAACTCTGAGGTTAATAATAATGAATTATTTATTTAAATAGTTTAATTAATAATTTGATATTATTGAAGCTCAAATTATAGGTCCATTTGGTCCTCTTGCTAGCTCATAATCGTATAAAGAAATAAATGAAAGAATATAATTGGATTGTCCAATTATTAATATCACATATAAATTTTATGGACATGTTCACGAATTATTTAAATAATTTGATTATTTAAATATATGTAATTATTTAATTAAGTGTTAATTATTTAATTATCTGTAGATGTTATGGGTTCAATTTTAAATGGTGTCATTAAATTATTTATGATTTAGAATCATTTACTTTAATAAAAATTCTTTTAATTAATGGAAATGGTAATTTAATTTAATATGGAATTAGATTCCATATTAAATTAAATTAAAGAAGTTTTAATAGAAATTAGATTTCATATTAAATTAAAAGTAAAGAGTTCTAGACCAATAAGGAATTTGATTTCATATTAGATATGAATTATGTTTTCCAATTTAAATAGGAAATTGTATTCCTTGTTAAATTGAAAAACTCTAACTTACCATTATAAAAAGAGTGTTTTATGTTGGTAACAAGAGAGAGAATTTTTGGCTACTTGAACCAAAAACTTCTATTAATTAAAAACACCATATTACCCAATCTCAAAAAAAATCAAGAAAATTGTTTTTAATTTCTGCATAATAATCTTTTATAAAAAGATTTCGTGATTCGATTCTTCGAGATTGTGCCCACACATAATTTCTTTGTGAAAAGTCATAGCAAGGAAGATCATATGGTAAAGAATCTACAAATCAATAGGGATCAATTCAATTATCATGCAAGATAAGATTTGATCTTATTAATTTAATTATTAAATTGTTATTACTAGCATCGATCGGATACATTCTTATTTGGAAATCTTTTTTAAATCCATATTTCCACATTAAATTCAAAATCGATTTTTCCCTTCAAAAACATAAAGACAAATTACAGGAGGAGCATTCTGGAAAAACAAACAAACAAACAAAATTATATAGAAGGTGGTGAAATTTTATTAGATTTTGTTTACATTAAATCAATTTTGAATGCCTTTTTATTAACACATTTTAAGATTTTTACAATTAATGTTTTGATAAATTTTATTTGCTAGACATAATTAATAAAATAAGGAAAATAATTACAATTTTAGAACATAATATATTTCATTGTCGACAAATTAATGACTGTATTTATATTTTTTTGAAAAATTTCAATTTCATCCTAATGGGTTTTTACAAACATCAGTTTTTCATACGTAAATTGGTTTATAGCCATATCATCTCTGAATTATCAAAAATTTCATCAAGTTAATTGCTAACATCTATCATTGGTCAAACTTAACACAACCATGGTAATTTTCTTCATTTCAATAAATTTATTTTAATTTTGATTAAATAAAATTAAAAAGATACAAATGGTAAAAAAAAAATGAAAAAAAAAAATCATCTCCATCATTTATTGTAGAGATGGACGATAGAAATAAAATGATATAAAAAATAAAATATGTACTCAAAATAGACAATGGATGGTGGATATCAATATTAATTAATTAATTAATTAAATATTAAGATTTAAAAAACAAAAAATTTCTTGATTTGATCAAACTAGACGGGGCCATAGGCATGGATCTAGTTCAAATAAGATCATATAACCACCAAATTATCATTCAACGATCTACTAAGAAACCAGATCATTGATCAATGATCTAGGTCAACCTAAATCAACAAACTAGGTTTAGAACTGACTTCAACAACTTGGGTTAAACATAGATTGTCGAATATGAACTAGGTCTCTCTTAGACCATTGTTCAATGATCTTAGTTCTGCAACCTAACTTGTGAACACAATCTGGGTTGCACATATTTTGCTTGATAATCTAGGTATGCCCTCTTTGGCAAGCAATGCGTTCAATCTATATCATTGAACTCAATTTGGTTCCACCAATCATGCTCGACAATCCGAATGTACCCAAATCAAGGAACGATCCTTCGTTGCCCATGGAGATCCTTGAATCTCCATCTAGTGAAAATCTAGATTAGATCTCTGTTATTGATAGAGATCTATCAATGATGGAAATTCAATTTGGATCTCCAACAATTTCTTTCTTTAATGCTTTTTGATTTTTTTTTTTTCCTAAAAAATTCTTCACCTTTGATGGAGATCCATAAATGGTGAAAACCCACTAGAACTAGTTTATTTTTTATTTTTAAATTATGTTTTAAAATTTATTTTGTATTTGATTTTCTTATTCTTGAAGATAGATTAATATTTTATACTATAAAAACAGGATAAATGTTAACATTCTACTGATTTGAAACTTTCTTACTTTTCGAAAAAAATTTTGAGTGACGTGTGTTACTTTCTTATTGGCGAATAAGTTATAATAAAATTATTGTGTAGGGTAAAATAGTATGTTTATGTTGTCTAAAAATATCAATTGTAAAATGATTTTTCTTTTTTTCATTTTCTGTCACTATTAACTGTTAAAAATTTAGTTAACCAAATTTATAGATTTCTTGATAATTTAGGGATGACATGGCTATAAATCAATTTATGCTTAAAAAAGAAAATTGAAGTTTATTAAAAAATTAGGGATAAAATTTAAAATTATCTTCTTTTTTTTTTTTAATTTGAGGGGAGAGATTTAAATTTGAGAGGTCCTCATTGTTAAGAGGTATTACTGACTACTGAAACCAAACATATATTCATCACTTTTTAACATTGAGTTTTGATTTATTTTAAAATATTATTAACAACAAAATCATTAGTTTCTTCTCTTAACAATTAACATGCTTGTAAGTTAGTTGGTAATATGGTACATATAAAATGTATTTCATTAAAAATGCACATTTAAAAAAGAATTATGGAAATATGCATCTACTCGTTATATATGCAAGTGATATGTGAGTAATCTGCTCCCTTATTATGGGAGTAAATCTCTCTTGATCTTGCTAGTATACGTGGGTAGTCTCCTCCTTTACTGTGGGAGTATATTTCTATCTAAATTTTGGAAATAAATTTTTGAGCTATACATATATATCTCAACAAGTCTTCATAAATTTCATCCCATTGCTTTCAGTAGATTTTTTATTATTTCATAATTGTTTGTGTATGGATTAAAAAAATTTTAAACGACTAAAACAATTGCAGTTATCTATATCAATACAATGATTGTTTACTGTAGTGGGTGAATTTTATAGTATGTTGACTTTGACTAGAGCTCGTCAATCAACTTTCTTGGAACCTAGCAACATATGTCCTGCACAAATCAAATAAAAAGAACGCGGGTGATCTTGACACTGGTGGGGTGCCGGCCGAAGACACTCCGACGCTCAAGTCAGTAAACTGATTGTAAAATATACGAGTGCAATAAAGGTAAAACGTCGTCAAATTGGAGGGAGTGTGACAGAGAATGAGAAGGACGGAAGACTAACAGAGTCTTGACCGCCTTAATTTGAAGACTGGACAGAATAAGAGCACAGAGATATTGAGTGTTAGTGGACAAAACCTCATATAATAGAACAGTGCAAGTGGGTTGTGAATAATACACCAGGTAAGTTTCCAGGAAAGAGAGGTCGGTCACAACGGACCCGTTAAATACCAAGTCTTTCCTTAGCCAGACCTTTCCTAGACATGCACTTCCACACCACTTTACTGAATCTATCACAGAGGAACACTAAATTTGGAGTAGAAAAATGAGAACACAAGAGAAAAGAAGAAGAAACCTCAAGAGAGGAGCAAGAGAGGAGGGATGAAGCTTTCTCTTGGTGAAGCCTCTATTTATAGGTAGAAGTGGTGCCATGAATACTTATTGCCATAGTTAATAACTTGTCGGTTACAAAGGTTTAATGATATGATTTATTATAGGTTTTAATGGTATGATTTATGATATATCGGTTATAGAATTTAATAGTATAGTTTATGACATGTCGGTTACAGAATTTAATGATATGGTTTATTGAGATGTCGGTTACAGAGTTTAATGTCTTTTCCGTTACAATGCATTAAGAGCAATCATAACTTCAAATTATAACCTATTTGAACTAAATCAACCAAGTTTCTGGGCTATTCATTTGGGCCATTAGTTTGGGCCAATCGATATGCAGGGCTAATATATCATAAAAATTTTTGATCACTACATTTATTCAAAATGCAAGATACATTCCATACAAATTTGACCATGTAGAATCTACTTGACCTACCAAAGTGGGATGCCATTCCTTCCTAATTTTGGAGTGATTTACATTAATCATTATTGAAACCCAACGATCACCATAACTCAGAATTCTCTACTATTTTTTTTTTTTTTTTTTTTACAACTTATATTTTCATAATTTAGTGGCACATTAGCATTTAAAAAAAATAAAATAGATAATCAAAATTGTTAGATTTTTCTCTTTTATACATCATTTAAACTTAAGTTTCTCTTATAAAAATATTAACATCATATCAATAGTGATAGAAAATTCTTACTCGACTGCCATACCAAATAATGAAGTTTGTTTATATTATAATTAAAGATAATGACAAGCTTAATGTGGCTACCATACCAACCATGCCAACCAAGCAAAACTCAATAACATATTGTGAGCCTTCATTAAAATTGAAAAACAATTATCACAATATATAAAAAAAATTTACTATTCATAATCTCCTATTCTCCTTCCTCCTATCCTCAACGTCCACGATGTTTTTGCATGTAATATAATATTATTGTTTTAGATAAATTAAGTTTTCTTTTTTTTGTTTTACCTTATCACTTAATGAGTCTGAACTATATTCATTTAGTCGTTTTTGTTTATTTTTTTAAGTGATCAAATAACTTAGGGAAAATTGCATAAACCTTCCCTGAGGTTTGATGAAATTACATAAATATGACGGTGTTTGGAAAACTCGCACTAACCTCCCCTGAGGTTCCAAAAACTCATCACAAACCTCCCTTATCATCAGTCAACAGGTGTCAAATTGTTAAGGTCAACAGTCAAAATTATAAAAAAACTAAAATATCCTTCAATGAATTCTTAAAATTAATATATATATATTTCTAATTTAATTAAAAAAATAAAAAAAAATAAAATATAAATAAATATATATTTTTTTGAAAAAAATATATATTTTTTGATCTCCATGGGAGACCAAATCATAGAGACCAAAACTCGTCTCTGGCCATGGAGATTTTTCGTCTCCATGTGATGGAGACAGTTTCCATTGCTGGAGACACGATGACGTCTCCATTCATCGTGTCTCCAGCGATGGAGATGGTTTCCAACACTAAAGACCAGCGTCTCCAACGATGGACACAACAGCCCGGTCTCCATCACCGGATACCAGATTTGGTCTTCGACGATGGAGAACAGATTGCCAAATTTTTTTTTTTCAAATTTTCATTTGGTTTTTTAATTTTTAGAAAATTTTGATTTGATTAGATTTATATTTGGTTTGATTATGATGTTTGATTTGGATGATATTAGTTTAATGAAAATGATGGAGATAATAATTTTGATGAATGTAGAAGATAATGAGAGGTAGAAGATGAGTAAAAAGATGAGAGGTAGATGATGAACATGAAGATGAGGGGATAATGAGAGGTAGGAGATGATGATTTTTGAAAAAAAAAATTATATTATATTTTATGAATTAAAAATATTATTTTTAATTAAAATATTTATTAGTTTTGAATTGACCTTTTTACCCTTTAAAATTTTGATTTAACAGTGGTTGACTAACGGTTAACTAATGATAGGGAAGATTGGTCATGAGTTTTTGAAACTTGAGGGGAAGTCAATGCAAATTTTTCAAACATCGTCATATTTATATAATTTCGTCAAACCTTAGAAGGGTTTGTACAATTTCCCCAATAACTTAAAATTACTAAAAAAGTAATTTAGAATAAAAGGTTAGAAATTCTAACTTTTCACCATAACACCTAATCACTTAATCATAATTAAAAAAATTTCTTCTATAACTATCATTCTAAAATATACATATTTTCAATTTTATCTTCATTAATATCTTACAAATTATCATTTTTCATATTGTTACTAATAACTTGAATCTTTACATTTGCATAATAAGTTTAACAACATATATCTTATAACTTAAAAATATACATAAGATATATAAACTTAATATATTCTTTTAAACTATTATTGTTTAAAACTTTATTATTATCAATAAAAAACTACATTTTTATAAATTAGAAATATATAAATAACTTTGATTAAATATTTTTTTTCATACATATATAATTTAAAATAAAAAGGTACATAACTATTATTAGTTATAAGGATATAAACTAAAAATATTCATTTTCAGATGTTTTTCTCTTAAAAAGACAAATCATCAATATTTGAATTCAAACATTTAAAAAAAAAAAAAAACACATTATTTAGATTTTAAATTTTAGTCATTATCAACTTAGTTTCCAATAATATTCAAAACTATTCATTTTTCAGATTAAAAAAAAAAAAGAAAAGACCTAATACTAGATGAATAAATAGCATTAAGTCTTTTTCTTTTTTATTTTGTTTTTTTGTTTTTTTTGTTTTTTTTTTTTTCAGTTGGACATATTTCCTCACCAATATATATAAATGGATTTGGCACAGTACAATACCCTGACCTATCCAATTTTTGGATTCGGATTAGATAACACAATCCAAATTCAATTTACACCACTATGACAGTACAGGACAAGCATGAAAAGTAGATACCAATTATTATAAAATGTCTTTGAAAACAAAACATTTAGAGATTATTTGTTTTCTCATCTGAAGATTGAACAGTACTGTTAAATATTAAAATTGAATAATGATCAAAATCTAAAATCTAAAAGAGATATATATACTTTTCCTTACCTCTAAATGTATAGTAATTTTTTTTTTTTAAGTTAAAATTTTTTAAAAAATAGCAATTTAATATTTATATCATTTTATTAATAGTTGTTATGTAACTTTATTTAATATGACACAAATAATTATAATAAATTATTTAATAAATACCAAAACATACACACATGCATATAAAATATTTTTATTCATAATTAAAATATGATTAATTATTATAATAAAGTTAATTAGATTTTTATATATCTAAATAAAAATAAACAAAATGATCTTAAGTTGAATTACTATTCCAATAAAAGTTGAAACTGTAAACTAATATATATTTTTTACTAAACATTATACCTCACAAAAACATAGAGACTCAACCAAGGGCATCCAATCACAATTGATAGAATAATGTCCAAATCTATGATATTTCCATCAATAAGCCATTGAGATTTAAAAAAAAAAAAAAAAACCAAAAGGAGAAACAAATTCTACAACAAATTTAATATATAGAAAAGGAAAAACTTTGAGAACTTCACTGTTGTCATATACAAATAAACACCACTATTGTATACAAATTCAATATACAAAAGCAAGTTCCCATCAATATATATAAACCAAGAACACCAACATCAGAAACTTGTCCCATCTATACTAAAATAAATAATCAATATACAGCAAATTTGAGGTTTAATATATAATCAACAACACACCATAAACTTGAGAGAAGAAACAAATAAACACAATATATTGGGCAAACAGTAAAACTTTAATAAAAAAACACAATATGAATTACTCCATAAGTAGCTTAATAAAGAAAATAAATAAAGATTTTTATCAAAATCTGATCAAAGAGATATAGTAATCTAACTATAAGAAAATTTGATGTTAAGATATTTGAAGTTTTTAATTTTTAACGTTGTTTGTTAAAACATTAAAAGAAACTTGTATAATGTAAAACTATGATAAACTTGGAAATATATGATTTTAAGAATGATAAACTCGGAATAATATATTTACATAATCATCAAGTCATTTGGTATTCAGTGAAAAGTAAAAAAATATAACTTTTTATTTTCAGTAATTTTGGATGGTTTTAAATGATCACTTGAAAAAAAAAATAAAATCATTTAATTGGACTAATTCAACACCATTAAGTGTTAAATGCAAAAAACAAACGATCCCTTGCTAGGAATATATACAAGTGCTACCATAACTCATCCATGGAAGTCTACTTGGAGATGTAATTGTAGGCTACCTTTTTCTTCTTTTAATTTAAATCTCTCAAACTTGCTTAGCAAACTAAAATTTGAAACTAATGCCTTTGTTGAACCCTACAAAATCCTCAAGAAAATGGAAGCTATTACCTTTAACCATGTAGGTCAGGGGATTCAAACATCAAACCTTTTGAAAGCAAAGAGCCGACCATTCTACTAATCCCTAGGATAACATGCTCACCAATTATCAACAAATTTATTTGCATCTAATTTACATTTTAATGGTAAATATGGACTCCTGTTTATCAATTTAATGTCATACAATTCATTTAACTAATACAGCATAAATTAACAATCTATCAAACCTATCTAAAAACATGTATCAAATGTAAATAATCACAATTTTTGGAAGATAATTTAACAATCCATTGCAACTCTCACAAAGTTTAATTTCAATACCAATAAAGTTGAGCTTTCATACAAAATCAAACATCAATGGGAGTATTACCGTCGAAGACATAAAATGATTTTTTGTTTGTTTATGAGTGATAGTACAATAAATGTTATAAGAAAATAATAATAATAGGAGGAAGAACTCCATTTTATTTTATAAAAAAATCTCACATAATGGCTAAATAAGAATTACAAAGTTCATTTTTCTCGTAAACGAGATTTACATTCATCACTTGGACTTGAAACCAGCCTGCTAACAAGCTAGCTGCTCTATGGGTATCCTTTAGACAAATGACTTGCTTCTACCCAAAGTATGAGCAGAAAGCAGCTTATTTTTAGTGAAGCCCAGTTACCTCCAACATGCACAAAACAAACAATTCACAAACAACAGAAATATGTTCTTGAAAATGACAAATAGATATATTCTTGAAATCTTAACCAATCCCCAAATTTGAACCCACCAATAACATGTGAAGTAATCTAGTAACAAGAAATGATGCATTCATCAATTTTCCAATTAATCGAGAAATTAAAGGAGTGATTGACTGATATGGTTGGATGTATTCGACTTGGGATCACAAGACGCAGGCAGTCTCACCCACTAATGTGCCTGTTATTAGGAAATAAAACGTTATAATCATATGTTTCAAACAAAAACCAAGGACCATTAGGATGACCAACCATATTTTGTGATCTCAGAACTACCTAAATTACATTATTTACTCAAGAATGAAATCAAATATCCACAATGCAATTTCATAACAAGAGATATATCACAAAAATACATGTCTCATGATTCTCATCCTCTATTAGTCTAATATGATAATACTAACATTACTAGGAAACCAGCAACAAAAGATTTTCTAGACCTTATGAATTATACAAGAATGATTACCAATACTTGAGGTTATACTTCACAAGCTTACCATAAAATGATTTATTAGATGTACTCCAACACAACTAAATTAAAAAGAAATAATTTACCAAACAATTGAATTTATTTTACTCCATATATTAGTATTTGTGTGTGTGTTCTGGGAAACTGAAATGCAGTAATTAAATTATTTGACGGTAGCAAACAAATAAATCACAATTTTCATCTTGATTTTTCCAGAGGCAGGTTTTTTAGAAGATGTGTCCATACCTTGTGTAAGACTTTGCCTATTACTTGAAAAAACAAAGTGAGGAACAAGATCAGAGAGGTCAGTGGGGTTATATCCTCCAGCTTTCCATTCCTCAGCTCCATCCTTGTTGATAACACGCCACCAACAAGCGTTAGAAAAAATAAATGTTAAAGCGTTGAAATAAACTTTTAAGAAGGTTTCATACCATGCAAGAGGCATCCGACAGTAGATGTCAACAAAAACCTCCAGCATATAGCAAGATCACAACACCTGCAGATTTCAGTGTTCCTATTCTACATGAAATGAAGGATTTGAAACGAAGTCCAGGCATACCCAAGCAGATTACATGGCAATCACATTCAAAAAATGCAACAGTATGGAAGAATAACTAAACATGGCACCAAAATCTCAACTTCTATTAATTATAGGGGTTTAATATCAAGAATTTACTTATAAATTTAATAAAACCAATCAAGAACAATATGCAATCTCAATATAGAATAAGTAGCCCTTTTACTTTCGGTCTTGCAGGGAAAAATTGCGAGAGCTCGGGCTGGCAACGCAAACCAAACTAGTGAGATTGTAGCAGGACACACATCACAAGTACTTTCGACAAGAGTAATGGAATTGATTAATGACAAAGAAAAAAATAGAATCAACGTGGCTATAAAGGAAAAGGATACACAAACTAAATACACAGGAAAAGGAAACTCTAAAGCCTTCAATATAAGAATTTACTCACCATGAAAATTAAAAGAATCAGTTTCATTATTAACATTGGAAAAAGAAAAATAGATGGGGAAAAAAAAATCATATTAAACGAGACTACTACTTCTAATGCAGAATTTTCAACCTTGCTTAGTTGAAGTCCTTCAATCTTTTCTTCAACACGTCCATTGATTTCTTTCGAGCATTTTGCTTTGTATTTCTGTTTGATAGACTTCCAAAGATCCCATCAGCAGCATCCTTGAATTTTTCGCAAATAATGCCCACTTTCTTATGATCCAAAGTACCGTAGTTCTTCTCCCTTATCACAGGATTCATGAAATTCTCTGGCTGATTGCTCAACAGAAGGTTAATCAATTGCCGTGCTTCTAACAAATATCTTCTAAAACTACCTTCCTTGTATACCTCATTCAACCCAGGGCTGTGAAATTTCTCATCAGCAAAATTCTCCAACAGCTTCAAATCATTGTTGATAGCCATCACAGCATTAGCATTAAACCTCTTGACACTATCACTAAGAAATGCTGACACAATAGAATTGGAAATATGCTCAAGCGCTCCAATGCCGACCCTGAACAGAGCATCCATTGGCAAAATTTGCTGTGCTGTTGACATAATAACATCAAGGTAATCAATAACCTCATTTATATACGCATTTCCAGCCTGTGGAGTCTCCTCTGAAGTCCAATTGATATTTTCTGTAAGTGCCATGAACTCGTCTAACTTGTTGTTCACCAAATTTAGAAGAGAATGATAAGCTTCATCTCTTGAAGTTTTAAAAACCACCTTGGCCGTCAAAGTTGCTTGAGGCCTCTCGACTGATCGAACTGGAATACCACAAAGTTGGGCTGCATGTTGAAGGAAAAAATCACAAGCTCTTTCGAGAAAAGCTATGTTTGCAGCAATTTGCATGGCTTGAGTTACACCAATGGCACCACTTTGAATTGTATTTAGCACAACTTCATTTAACACATCAATCAAGAGCTTGTCCAAATACTTTCTTACCACATCATAATAATTAGTATGCCTCCCATAAGACAAGTAATCAACCGATCCTTTAATGAATGACCTGACAATGCGGCAAACATCCGGTACCGTGGAGGAGAATGGTGCAACATAAGGAAAAGCCGGCATTATATCTGAGGTCTGTAGATGAAAAAGCAGAACATTGTTCTCATAATCTGTATCCTTTTTTATTAGCATCTGCTGATAACTATCACTGGAAAAAATGTTAGTAATTTGCTGCCGACACTCTTCCAAAAGAAGGTCATGATATTTGTCTCGGCTATTATCCAGAGCCTCAAGAACAGGACCCACATCATAACCATACTGTCTAATGGTTGCCCCAAGAAGAGTGACATAGTCTTTTACCAAGAGCAGATGCGTTGCTGACTCCATCTGAGAAAATTGTACCTCCAACACTGATGTCATTTTAGATGCAGCAGTTTCCCACATCGTTTCAACCTGTTCAGGTAACAAGAGCCCCCCAGCAGTCCTCAAAACTCGATCCTCCACAATGAAGTATCCAGCGATCTGGGCTAAATAAGTTTGATATGATTCAACAAACGGCTGTGCTGAAGAAATTTGCAAGTCTGAATTGAGCTGCAACATGCGATTCCTATAGTAATACTGACGAAACTGCTCTGGGATACCGAGGCAAGTGTGAATGTGGTATGCCCGATAAAGTGGAGTGAAATCAAATTTTAGGATTGAATCTTCATCAATCTCCTCAACTTCTAAAGTAAATGCAAAATCTCCGAACCCCGAAAGATTCTGTTCCTCGGCTTTCCTCTGACGATCCAGCATTTCCTCATCTCTCTGACGAACCGATGCAGCATGACCTATTGCTGTTTGACCAATAGTTTTTGCAGAACTCCGTACCTCAACTAGCCATTCATTGAACTGACTACAGACTTTCTTCTCAATATGTGACCTTATTACAGGGATCTTCTTCCCTATTACCACTTTCAGTGCCCTTACAGGAATTTTCTGCAAGTAATTTCTCTCAATCACATCAATAATTTTCAGTGCTGGATAAAACTGGCCTTTGGAAATGTGATTATTACACTTAACACAAAGCTCCAACACTTGTACACAAATCTTCGACATTTTAAGAGCTTCGGTTACATTCTTCTTAATCGAATAAGATTCAAGAAGCTCCTCAAGTTGTATCAATAACGCACTCCCAACCTCTTGCAACTTAAAATTATCACTCGAGAGATCACTTTTCAGCTCTTCAGCGTCAACCAACACACCTCGAAGCTCATCAACCGCACGAATAAATTCCTCGTAGTGAGTCTTACAAAGCTCCTCGATCTCAACTTCCTTCTTCTTCACAACACTTTTCAGTTGTTGTAGCAGCCCTTCTGGCCGTCCGGTCTCAAATACATGCCTAACAATAGGTCCCAAATCGTCCCCATTGCTAATCAGCGTTGCGAGAACCAAGTCCTCCGCCATATCTCCATTCTCCGTAGTGATCCTTCTCTTAGGTTTTGCTTCCATTTCTTATACTCAAGTCCTTCAAATTCCAAAACCAAAAACACACCAAATCAACCCCAGCTTACAAAGCTGATACACTTGCCTGTTTCAAAAAACAATAAAACAACAAAAATATCATCTTTATATCCAAGTTGATATTTCTTCAACTACTTATATACATTCAAACATCTTCAAAATTAAAAAATGCACAAGAAGCCCAAAATACAAATACATGCACATTTTTCACAAATCGGCTCTCATAAATCAATCAAACGATCAGATTAATACAACAAACATGTTGAAAATGAGACATTAACCAATGTTTTTAGCTCAACCAACATCAACAAAAAGAACAACAAATCAGCTACACCCAGATGGAAAAAAACAATCAAATGGAAAAGTGACAAAAAACCAACATCGAAAACCAAACAATAAACAAGATTTGATTGTGAGAAGGACTTACAGGCAGAGAGAGAGCGAGATAGAGAGGGAGCTGTTACCAAAATCTCTATATACTTCATTGTTTGATTTCCGTTTTATTTATTTATTTATTATTTTCCTGTTTGCTTCTTTGCTTCTTTGCGCTTTTCGCTTTGTTCAAGTTTATATTCTCAAGGGACTGTTTTACTATTTCCACGACTCTATTTGCTTTTTCCACGCAGTCAGTGGAGTGAGCTTGGATCTGGTGTTAGTTATTTATAATAAGATCTATGCACCGTCGCCGGCAACCAGCGAATATTTTGATTATTTAGAAATCAAAATCCGTTGAAATCGATAATTTTGATCATTTATTTAAACTGATTATTTTGATCGATTCAATGAACTTTTAACTAATTGGATTACATTCATGAACTTGTAGAGGAACCAATTTTATCTGATAACTGGTGGAATTTTTTAGTTTCTTTTCACATATTAAAATTCCGGTTTTTAGATATAATTTCAGATTTTGATCGTCTGAGCATCATATTTAAAATTTATTTATGAAAATACTCCAATCAAATTAATTTGTTATTCCTATAGTCTTCTGTATATAATAACTCTAATATGCATACTCACATACATAAGAATTCTTATATGCATGCTCCCTCATTTATATCCCAATCCTCTTTTTTTTTTTAAAATAAATTCTTATATATTTTTTATAAGATCTTTTATAAGAACATAAGAAACGTGAAATATACTTATTAACAAAATTTTATATACTTTTCAAGTTCAGGAGCTATTTGTTTTTAAGAATTTCAATTTAAAAACATTTTAAGATGGGAAAACAAAATAAAAATTAGGACAACTTGTACAAACTCCCTAAGGTTTGGTAAAATTACTCATATGACATATTTTGTTGTAATTGAATAGAAGCTACCTAGGTTTCCAAAAATCTAACACGAATATCCTTATCGTTAGTCAACCATTAGTTTACTACTGTTAAATACATCGAAGGTAAAATGATCCATGCATAAGTACTAAATATTTTAATGATATATATTTACAAATACATTATCTATTTAAAAACAAAAATTCAATTTAAAAAAGTTAAAAAAAAAAAAATCCAATTATCATCAACCCAACCCATATCAATATCCTAACCAATCTAATGTTTTTCCAATTTTCTTCTTCGAAAAACAAAAGGAAAAAAACAAAAAACAAAAAAAACAATTTTCTTCTTCATGTAATCTCGATTTTGCTGGATTCTCTCTAAATCTCACACATTCAAATACTCACCATCAACAGCTAACCTCATTACATTTAACCAACCAACAAAAACAAAACCAATAATAACATCAGTAATACCAACCCCATTATCAATTGACAGGACCCGACCCGGATTCCCTCTATTGAACCTAGTGGGCCTACCAAACACCCCACGAGACCCTTCTGAGGTCCAGCTAATAGGACCCAAAAGGACATCGTGGAGCGAACTAGTATCTACAAACAACTTTGCTAAGTAATGTATCTGAAAACATTTTCATAATTATAGCTAATAACAATATTTAAAGTAGTTATGTCAACGTGATTTCATAAAATATTCATAAAATATTGTTCAATCTTTAAAATACGCATAATAGCATAATCAATAATAACATTAAAACCCAATGGTTACAAAAGAAAATAAAATGATGCATCGTCAGTCGTTTAACCCGCTTGGTCTAAGTGCGACGAACTGGTACCCTGATTCCTTATTCCTGCACCTGGAAGGTTTTTATAACATAAAACCAAAACAGTTTGTAAGTTATAAAGCCTAGTGAATGCGAAAGAGTTTGCTTAATCTGAGTTTATAAATTTCCTCCCGAAAAATATTTTTCTTTAAAATACTTTATTTTTTAAAAAAACTTGGATTTTAAAAATTTTCCTTTAATGTTTGAAAAACTTTTCTAAAATATTTTTTAAAAAGTTTTCATTCTAAAATCTGTTTTTCATGGTATGCTTCTATTTCTAAAATCGGTACTAATAGGGAACCCAAGGAAAGCTACAACCACATGAATGGGTAGACCAGCTCCGCTCAATGTAGGGGGTCACGTGGCGGAATATCTATCATCGCGCACAGTGACAAAGCTACAAAGACATCCCGCAACTGCGTGGCGGAACTATCATCGCACATCGCAAGCGAGACAATACCCCATAAGTGTAGAAGGCGACTGACTGACATGACAGACTCTATCCCCCCGATATTTACAGGACTAATCCATTCAACACTTGTCCTACACTATGGGGTATACCGACCGGGTCTAATGTTAGAAGGTCTGTCCATCAATAAGCTTGGACCATTCCACTAGTCCTAAAAAAATCTTTATTCTTTTTTTTTTTTTTTTTTTACTCTTTCTATATTTCAAATAAGCTAATCTTTCATGATAAATATAAACTATTGATGAGTTAAAAATAATTTATGAGAATCTATATAATACTTGCAAAAATTCTGGAAAATATTTAACATAAAGAAAATCTTTTCACACTCACCGCTTGCCATCCTATCCACTTGCACCACGACTCCAACGACCTCCTCAGCTCGCCTGATCATCTACATTTAGTCATAGATGAGACCTTCACTTAGCTAGCTAAATTATTATCTCTAACTCCTAATCCATACAAGCTACTAAGAATTGCAATACTATCAGTTTAGCTCGAGCTGTGAGCTCGCACCTTAGCTTGCTCCAGCTTGTCCCTTAGCGAGCTTCTACCTTATTCAACACAGCCTGAACTAAAAGCATCTACCTTCAGCGAGCTCACTTAGCTCACTCCTTTAGCGAGCTGAGATCTTTTTCTAGCTCAGGTCACTCCTCATACCTCTCAGCTCGCCCTTACGAGCTGTGCCTTAGGCCAACTTTAGCCAGGTACCTCGGATGGGGCTATGACCTCACTCAGCTCCTCTTATGAGCTTGCACTCCAGCCCAGTCCAGATAGGCGAGATGGAGAACAACAGGCATAGCCCAACTCACTTTCCAATCGTCCATCTCGACCAGCTGAAATGCACTAAGGGTCTTCTCCAGCTCGCACCTCACAAGCTCCTGCCTTGGCTCACGCAGCCATTACCTAACACCTTATTATCAATTCTTCACAAAATTATCAGGTCGCGACCTCATCAGGTTCAGCGACAAAACTAAATCATCTAAAACCTTAAACAAACCACTATAAAATCAGCATCATTCTCAGCTATTTCACTTACCAGACTCTTGCTATGCCTTCTATCTAGCCTCTTCACATGCTTACTACTTCAAATCACCAGATCTACATACCAGATATTTCATTAATCACTTGTTACCAGAAGCTGTTACTCGACAGCTTTTCATCAACACAAAACCATAAAAACCTTATTCTTTTTCACCTAAACCTTACCAGATCTGGTTCCTTACCTTTAAATCAATTTGATCTTCCTAAAAAATGGAAGAAATCCGCTTAAGACCACCTCTCTTTCTTCCGCCGACAACAGCTCTCTCATTCTTTCTCTTTTTAGGATTTTCCTTCTGCCGACATACCCACCACACACCTATATTTATAGGCGTGGGTTAAACTCAATTTCACCCTTAAACTTATTTAAAATTACGCTTTTACTAGATTCTAGAAAATTCTTTTGTTTTCCACCATTATCCTTATCCTTTCCTCATATTTACCATCTTACCATTCTTTACAAAATCTTTTATTTTTACCAATTTACCCTCAACTTTTCTAACTTAAATTTAGTCTCAATCCTTTCGAAAACTCTATAAAAATTTAGTTTCATAATAGAATACCTTAAAATTCCTTTTTATTATATTATAAAATGAAAATCATTTTGTTCCGTACACGAATACAGTACAAATTCGGGAAAGGCTGTCATATCAATCATTTTCCCATCAACCAAACAAACCACACAAACTAACCTCTCCATTTTTAGTTCATCAAAATAGAATATATACATATATATAAAATTTAGTAGATCTCCTCCAACTAGAGTAGAGTAGAGGAAATTTGTGCAAACTTTTTAATTTTTTTAATTAAATTAAAAGTAAATATTATATTAATTCTTAGATTAAGATAATAAAACATTGACTTTGAGTTTTATCCTTGAAATTGAATTATATTTTGGTTAGTTTGTATCTTTAACCATTGCTTGATAGCAGTTGATTAGTGACAAGAGGGTATTTATCTTGGATTTTTGGAAATTCAAGTAGTTTTTCTATAATTATGGTCAAACATGCCTTATGAGAGTAATTTCACCAAATCTCAGGGTTCCTTGTGCAATTTGCCCTAAAAATTATAGATGTTCAACTTGAAAAAAATATAAAATTTTGTCCATAAGTATATTTTATGTTTCTTAGCATTTTTGCATAAATAATCTCATAAAAACAAATAAGATTTCATTAAAAAAAGAAAAAGAAAAAGAAAGATTTGGATATAACTCTTATGTAAAGGAATAAACATTTAAGAATTCTTTTATACACACATCCTAAAAGATAATTTACATAGCGCATTCTCTATTAAAAGGTGATAATGCATTTTTTTCTTTCACCTTTCTGGTAGAATAAAAATTAATACGAGTTTTGAGGTTAAAACCAAACTATGAAATTAATTTTTTTGAGCATTATTCTTTGTTCACGAACTATTATTTTCTAATAAGCCATTTTATCCTTTATTCACAAACTTTTTGGTTCTTAAAGAACTTGTTTTTATAATTATGTGTTAGTGTCAAAACTCAAACCAATTTTAGTATTATAATATTGAGTAAATTACTATTTAACTATCTAGAAAAAAAATATATGCAGGCAAGGTCAAGTTTTCTATTTTATTACAATAAACCCTATTGCTATTAGATTGTTTTTGGTAAATTTAACTAAGTTAGGGACAAAAATGGTATTTTATGGGCAGAGGTAAAAATTAAATAAAAATTAAAAAAAAATAATTAAATAAAAAATTAATACTCAGATCTCCATCTTCAATCATCTTCCATCTCTATCCTTATTCATCTTCAATCATATTCATGTTCATCTCCAATCATATTTCCATTCATAATCATCAATCATCTTCTATGGTGGAGATTAATTAAATAAAAATTTAAAATTATATAATTAAATAAGAAAATCATCATCATCTTTTGGAAACCTAAATTCTTGTTAGGTTTCTGGTCAAATCCAAAAATACGAGTTTCCAGTTGACTAGAAATCAAATTTTTAGGTTTTCAACATTTAATTAAACCCAAACATCATCTTCAATCAAACCTCAAATATCATCTTCAAACATAGACTGGAAACCCCAAACATCATCTTTATTTGAACCCAAAAAATAAAATCCAATATCATCAATCATTAATAACATCATCATGAACATTCATATCTAATGAATCCATATCCTAAACCTAGAGTGAGAAGAGAGTAAGAAGAGCGAGGAGAGATCTAATGACGCCATTTCTATATTTCAGTCGTGGAATGGAAACCTAGAAATAGGTTTTGAAACTCGAACTCATTTGAGTTCATTAGACCTAGATGATGTTCATGTGGATCTAGGTTTCAATCGAACCATATGAACATCATTTGGGCTTGATTGTCGGCGATTGGTGATGACACCATCAAAATTCGTAAGAAATGAATAGCGGAAGAGAAAGAAGAGTGAGCAGAGTGGTGGCAAGCAAAGACGAAGAGAGGAGAGTGAGAACCATTGGTGGCAACGTTGTTAGGAGTGTAGATAGTAGCGGTATTGTCAACAGAGAGGTAGATGGAGAGATAGAGATAGATGAGAGAGAGAGAGGTAGAAAAGAGAGAGAAAGAAGATGATGATTTTAATTATTTAAGATAGTTTTTTATTTTAAAAAATTAAAATAAAATTATGAGGGCATTTTGATTATTTAGTTATATTTATATTGTTTACTGTTCATTTTAACGAAGATTCTCTAATGTACATAGTTAAATTATAATCAAACTAAAAATTGGACTCCATTTATATATATATATATATTTTATTTCTAGATAACTAAATTATAATTTGCTCTATAATTAAAGAAGCCAATCACGTTTAAATTTGCAATATTCATGTGATTGTAATATATCCAATTTTAATTAAAAAATAAATCTGAACTCTAAAATATAATATTGAAATTTATAAAATAAAAAATATATATAACTAATATAATAGACAATCGTCTAAATGTAATTTGATGATTGAGAACGCATATTCAACTTAACAATATTTTGAATTCAAATCGTTACATTGCAAGTGATATTTAAAGGGGAAAACAAAAAAGGAAAAAACTAAGACAATACAATGTGTTGATTATGTTTTAGCAAAAATCATTTTCACAAATTTCGAATTATATTAATGAAAGTGTGCCGGCCAGTCGATATAATAAACATGACAGTTGTCTTCTTGTGACATACAAATCAAGAAAGAACAAGATGGTGGGAGGGTAGTCCAATATTGTAATTTCGATATTCATTAAGACAAGTAGTAATTTAATTAATGCAAACTTGGTTATATTATGTAGCGGCTTCAACGAGGATGTTTGATTCTGCTATTATTATAGCTCTAATAAATTAATAAATATTAGCTTCAGAGCAAATCAAAGTATTTAATTGACCACCAAACATTCCTAGTTAAAATAAACCTCTTTTAATATATTAATATGTTTGCTTTTTATAATTCTCCTCATGTTCCTTGGCTTATGTGGTTGTATCCTCTTATAGCTGTACAATTTTCAGGGACTTTAAAAGGGATATATTTAGGCTTGTTATAAATTTTATAGATAATTGTCTTTTAATTCAACAATAAAAATGTGTTTAATAAATCAATCTCGAAAAAGGATATAAATAAATTACAAAAAAATATTTTTAAAATAAAGAGAGAAAGGAAACCGCACTCGAAAGTGATGTTGGCAACCTCCTCATATATACCAAATTGGAATATATGCCAAATTACTGGAATATAGGAATCAAATTGTTGTTGACTAGAAAAGAAAAAAAAAAAAAGAATATCGAGAGTAAACAAACCAAATGGAAACCAAGATAACAATCATGGAAGACAATGAGACAATTAAAGACAACTGTGCTGATTCTTGAAGGCAATTAAGTTGGTTTCATGGAGATCAATAATTTCAAAGTTTTACAATTAATATTATTTGGGCTCAATTTATACATTGTGTTGTATTAATTCATTAGGGGCCACGCCTATGCCTAAAGGGTTTGTTGGGTTTTAATTAAGTTTAATTTATTTAATTTTATGTTAGTTTAATTTATGGGTTGAGACATTTTAGTTAGTTTTTAATTTATGCAAAGTGAGTGTATTTAGTGTCTTAGGTAGGGTTTTATTTTCCTAGTAGGTTAATGATTGTGTAGCCTATAAAAGGCTTTGTAAACCTAAACATTTAGTAGCTGATTATTGATTATTGATTAAGAGTTTATTTCTCTTTTGTTCTTTTGAAGAACATGTGATTATTAAATTAATTTTTGTATGATTGATCATAACTTATCTCACACCTTCTCATCTTGTTCTTGGGAGTAACATCAATATTATTTTGTTATAATTTTGGTTCTTGGTTATTTTATAGCCAAGGGTCAAAATTCTTTATAACTTTAGTTCTTGATTGTAATATTATAAATGAGTCAAGGTTCTTTTATAAACCTATTTTAATCTTTTTTGAGGTTGTGATCTAATATTGATTGCGAGTGATGTTAAACCCATAACAAATATTATATCACAAACCACGAAAGATTAAAACAAGTCTATAAATAATCTTGATTAGTTGATTATTTAATAATCAAGAACCAAAGTTATAAAAGAATGTTGACCCATTAGTTGTAGAACAACTAAGAAACAAAATTATAAAGAAAGATATTAACGACACTCTTAAGAACAAGATGAGAAGGTGGAAGATAAGTTATAATTGATCATATAATAATTAATTTCATAACATATGTTCTTCAAAAGAATAAAAGAGAAACAAACTCTCAATTAATAATTAATAATTAGCTGACTCTGATTTGTTTGAGGTTATAGGCCCTTTTATAGCTTGAACTATCATAAGCCTACAAGGAAAATTAAAAGTTAAAAAAAAAAAAAAAAAACCTAACCTTTACTAACCCCACATGCCTAAGACACTAAATACACTCATTTTGGACTTAAATTAAATTAAATGTCTTAGGTCAAGTAATATAATTATGAAATATAAAATAAATGGAAATGAATATAACAATCATGAAAGACAATGAGACAATTGGACAACGAGGCAATTAAAGACAATTAGATTGACATTCGAAGGCAATTAGATTGATTCTTGAAGGCAATTGGGCTGATTTCTTGGAGATCAACAATCTTAAAGACTTTGGGTGCTAATTAAAGACAATTAATATTATTTGAGCTTTGGGCCATATTAATTCATTAGGGCCACGCCTAAAGCGTTTGTTAGGGTTTAATTAAGTTTAGTTTCTTTGATTTATGTTAGTTTAATTTATGAACCAAGACATTGTAATTAGTTTTTAATTTATGGGTGTATTTAGTGTCTTAGGCGTGTAGGGTTAGTAGTAAGTTAGGGTTTTTATTTTCCTAGTAGGTTAATGATTGTGTAGCCTATAAAAGGCTTTGTAAACCAAAACAATTTAGTTAGCCGATTATTGATTATAGAATGAGAGTTTGTTTCTCTTTTGTTTATTTGAGGAACATGTGATTATCAAGTTAATTCTCGTATGATCAATCATAACTTATCTCATACCTTCTCATTTCATTCTTGAGAGCGACGTCAATATCTTTCTATTATAATTTTGGTTTTTAATTGTTCTATAACTAATGACTCAAAATTCTTTTATAACTTTAGTTCTTAATTGTCATATAATTAACGAGTCAAAGTTTTCTTTTATAAACCTATTATAATCTTTTTTAGGGTTGTGATCTAATCTTGACTATGGGTACCATATTGTATATAGGGTTAACATCAGTAGATCTTTTATTCTCGAAAAGCAAATCAACATTTATCTCCTCCTTCAATGGTGTGCCCTTCATATTTTGCCATTAAATTTTTTGAGTGAATATGAAGAGTGATCTAGATATCGATGCTATTATAATGCAAAATAGATGTAAACTTGTTAGTTTTTTTTATATGTCAAATTAAGAGGTTACATTTTATCTTTAAGAGCCTAAACAGGTTAAATATGACTTAAGCCATTAAGACTTTGAGAGTTATGGAATCTTTACCTTTCTTTGATGAAGAGTGTTTGGAGGTTGATACCTTAAATTGATTTTCTCTTGGTGTGTTCCTTCACCAACTTTGTTGTTTTGTTCTATTTCTCAATTCTATAGCACAACCTTATTTATAGATATTGTGCATACATGGTTTGCCAGCCAAGTAATTTGCTTGATTATTTATAAAAACTTTTGCCTATATATGTATATAGCAGTCTTTGATTCTACATGCCTTAATTCTAAAATAATTTTCATCTTCTCCAACGTGTGAATGAGCAATTACATGAAGCATTCACTCCATGTGGTTTCATATTTTTGGCTCAAACACGTGCCCATGAGAATGATGAAGTTTATTTTCTCATCATGACATTTACAAAATAGAGTAACAAATTCATATGGTAACAAGTTTATAATAGATAATAACAAAGCATAAGGTAAAAACTGAGACATCATACCTAATGACCGTGGCTGAACTAAGTTTAGAAAGTCTATTGAAGTAATAGAATAACATGACAAAGCTAGAAATATCCGTTACTAAATAGTATTGAGTTTTGACTTAACTCGAGCTCAATTTTAATTAAATATTGGTTTAAAGTTTAGTGAAGCATTATGGTTTAATATTATTGGCTCATACATGTGCACGTGAGAATGATGAAGTTTATTTTCTCATCATGACATTTACAATGTAGAGTAACAAATTTATATGGTAACAATTTTACAATAGATAATAACAAAACATAAGGTAACAATTGTGCTGTCATATTAGCTAATGAATGTGATTGAACTAAGTTTGGAAAGTTTATTGAAGCAACAAAATAGCATGATAAGGTAGAAATATCAGTTACTAAATAGTATTTATTGACTCAACTCGAACTTGATATTTAAATAAATGGCTCAAATAAATGAATAGTTTTATAGATAAAAATGAAAAACATTAAGAATATAAAACATTTTTCTTATGACCCCTTTGATGAGTGCTTGATTAGTTGATTATAATTTGTGATGAGTTATTGACTTATTAACCCATCTTGATATGAAGATATTTATTTTTTTTTGTTACTATTATTATTGTATTAATCTATAATTTTTATTTTCAGAATATTATTTTCTATAAAAACTACCAA
This sequence comes from Litchi chinensis, assembly GCA_019925255.1. NCBI lineage: Eukaryota > Viridiplantae > Streptophyta > Magnoliopsida > Sapindales > Sapindaceae > Litchi > Litchi chinensis. Next base: position 8,897,446 of record CM034467.1, read on the forward strand.
ATGCATTGTCAGATTTTGAAAACATTTTTTTTAAAAAAATATATATTTTCATTTTTTAATGAAAAACTGTAAGCCCTCACCCAGATTTATTATTTTATGATATTAGAAATCTTCGAATTGAGTTACAGTCGAATCGTATAACTCCAGTAGTGTTATTTGAAGTTTATTATATTTTCATATCGCAAGTCGGATGTTGTTTGATTGACTCCGGTACGATTACAAAGTGATTAGGAATGAATTATATATTTTTGGGCATTAGTAAGATTATTGAAAGTTTGAGGTGATTAAATGAAATTTTCTTGAGGGACTAATTTGTAATTAAGCATAAATATATATAAAAGTAAATTTTGTCTCATTAGGAGACATTTGAGTCGTGAAACCAGAAGAGAAAGAAAGAAAAGGAAAAAAAAAAAAAGAAAGAGAGAGGCCGTGAGAGAGAGAGAGAGAGAGAGAGAGAGAGAGAAAGAGGAAAATCTAGTCCAATTTTCGCCAAGGTTTCTTTATTCACGAAAGTTGTTCCTTGTCATCTCCTCTAGCTAACATAACAAATTTGAAGCAAAAAGATCACCTATTTGATGAGTTATTTCAGTTTAAAGTTTGATAGTTTATATGAAAACCCATTCTCTCTCTTGTTTCTTTTTCAAATTTGAGCTTAGGGATGATAAGAGGGAGTTGTGAGGATGATTTTAATGTGATTTGTGAGTGAATTGGTGAAAGAAAAATGGGTAAGAGAGAGAGAGAAAGTAATGGCCAAAATAGGTTCTTGGGAGATCCGATTTCGTTTTCGATTTTAAGGCATTAGATAGGTGTTTTAGAGGTTAGAAAATAATTTTATGTAGTTAGATTTCGAAAACGAAAAGTTTAGGATCGAATTCGGAGCTAAACAGACGAGTTGAAAGGTGTGTTTCGAAATCCTTCCAAATGCGTTCGTTTAATGTTCGAAACCATTTATTTAATCATGGTTGGGTGTTAGAACACTAGAGAATTGATTGTTGAAGTTGTCAGACGTTCGAAGCGAAAAGTGATTTTTATTAGTAAGCGAAATCGAATGAATTTCGTTCCGAGCTTCCAACGATGAAATTGAGTATACTGAGGTATTTCTAGGAAAGAATAAGTAGGATTCATGTAGAGAAAACGGATTTCGAAAACCCCGATTGAATAGAAATTGAGATCCGAAATTTTGGACGTTAAAGGGTATTAATAGAGATAAATGAGATTTTTATTAATTTTGAATGTTATTTGAATGAGTTAAGTGACCCTAAATGGATATTTGATGTTTTAGGGTAAAAGTGGAGAGTTCCGGAGGCCTACGGAGGAGGATCGGATTATATCCGAGGACGTGTTGTGAGTGGAACTACGAGTTTTTAAAGATTATATTTTCTTAAAGTTTATTTAAAGTTAAAATAATTTATTATAAATAGTTATTCATTTATTAATTGAATTTATATTATAATTCTAGCATAAATATTTTAGTTTATTATTTATGTATATGAGAATGTGCTAGAATTAAAAATTTTAGGCTTACTGCCTTGAGATTTAGAATATTTTAGTGTATTAAGAAAAAGAAATTTTAATAGCCTATGGTTTACCCTAGCCTCAGTTTAGTACCCGACCGAATACCCTATGCGTGATACGGTAGATGAGAGGAAGTCAGTCAGTGAGATTTGAGTCTAGTCGACTCTTGTGTGAGCAAGGCATGAGTGATCCGTATACACGTATAGGGTAGTGTAGTCGGTCCGTAGTGTGGGCCCGCTTTCGGCGACTACACATAGTAGATTCCCACTCTTAGTGGTTAGCTAGATTTTATATGCTACCACGTCAGGAGTAGATATTCCATGGGTTACCATGTAGGCGAGCATTAGAAAAGATTTTAAGAAAAGATTTCAGAAAGTGTTTTAGAAAACATTTTAGTTTTTAAAACTGTTTTGGGAGAATATTTTATCTAGAAATGAGTTTGAGTTTATATAAATTATTCCACTTACTGAGTTATACTCATATTTTTCTTTGAATGTTTTTCTTAAAAAATCTCCCACAGGCGTAGGAGCTAGTCGTCTAGCCGACGAGGTTCATTCAGACGTGCATGTGGACACATAGGACGACACCTACTACATGTATATCTTTTGTTATTTTGATCATGTATATGTTTATGTATATAATTGTAAATATTTTAAAGAAATAGTGGATGCTTTAGTTAAAAATGTTTTATTTAGGTTTTCTGAAATTCAGTTTTCAGATTTTATTCACATGTTTGTGGTTGTGTTGTGAGAAATGAGCCGGAGGCTCTGGAAGTTGAGAAATGAGTGTCATAGGAGTGTTTTTATAAACTATATTTGAAACTTGCAGGGTGGCATAGTTTAGAAAATAGAAGGCATGTTGTCGAAAATTTTATTAAAAAGTGAAAAAATTTTATCATTGTCACCTTAGCTTGTAAAAGAAGTTAAAAGATCTAGCTAAATGATTTTCCGGTGTCCTGATGGGGTTCCTCCGTACTGAGTATAGGGTTCGTGGGAATTCTTTCGGGGTGTTACGGGGCCTTTCTTGGGTCCAGAGGAGGGATTCGGGAAGGGTTTCGTCAAAAACAACAAATAAAAATGTTATTAGTCGCACTTTAAAACTCAAACAATCTTATTAAAAACCATCTTAAAAAACTAAATCAAATTATCTTTTGAAACACATATTTCTTGAATTTGAAAATAATTTTTCGAATACTGGAAATACTTAAAATACTTAACATTTTTTTTTTATTGTACCATAATATTTGAAGCACATTTTTATGTCCTGCTAACACTTTTGGAGTCAAATAATATGAGGACCAAAACTTCAGATCACAATATTTGAAGTAGCTATTTGCATTCCAATTCATTGAACCAACTAGAACACAAATGATAAATAATGGAACATTATTTATGAATTAAATTTATAGAAGTAACTTAAAACTTCACAAATGTAACAACAATAACACAAAAAACTCACGACCGTAAAATATAAGACTTTCTGACAAAATTAATTAGTCTCGTACTAGTTGATATGTTTTAGAACAACCTAGCAAGCACATCAACTTGTACTTATATCATTCTAGATAATAACACATTAAAAAATTAAAATGGGACACAAGCACCATTCAACTTTCATTCAAAGGCAAATCATCTGTTGCAACACTAACAGACATACAGTCGCATGCCTCGTCCAATTTAACCTATCGTTGTAAGGTACTGTATGACATCACTAAATGAACAGCGTTGTAATAACGGTGAAGGAAGCATCCAACAGAGTTCGAGTTTTCTTCTTCTCCTCCATCACTCTTTTCATCTCTATCTCCATCTCCAGCTTCCTCATCTAGTGTAATCAACCTTGTCGAGATATGCTCAATTTCTCCTTTACAAAACAGACCAGCCAGTGCACAGCAAGGGTAGTTGCAGTAGAATGGCAAGCTTTCAAGGATGCAGAATCCTACATCTGGGTCATCACGGGACAAGCAAGAGAAGATGAGACATCCAAGTATTTCTTTCTGGTCACAACATAATTGACCGTGTTGGAATGGGAAGTCGAGGCAACTGGTGCCTTCAGATTTGCTAGCTCATTACAGGAATTGATCATAGAAGAATATGCTGTTTTATAATCTGTGTGGTAGAACATGAGGAATCACCAGGTTTGATCCCTCCACCGTCAACAATAACGCTGAATTCTCCTGATTTTATGTAGCATTAAAAACTCTTTTGGTTAATATCATTTTTTAATTTCGACATGCAAGTTATGTAGAAAGACAAAAAAATTAGCATTAGGACAGTAATATCTATGTTTTATATGATATTTACATCATTATAATAAGTTAGATATGATCGTTGTGACCAAGAGGAGCGTTTGTTTGGTTTTTTTTTTTTTTTTTTTTTTTTTTTTTTTTTTTAGTTTTTTTTTTCTATCACTCCGACGTAAATACTTTGATTCTTATCTTGAATCTACAAAATGGTGACCACTCAATTTAAAAACCACCATGAGATAAAAGTATTTTTTTTTTCCTTTCTAAAAGAAGCTTAGAAAATTGTCGACGTTGAAATCCAGTCGACGAGAATTCAATGTCCAATACCTGCAATCAATGTGAGAAAACACAAAAACCGAGAAGAAGACAATAAAGAACCAAGAACAAAACAAGAAAGTACAGAGTTTTTAACGTGGTTCAGCGAGTGCGCCTACGTCCACGGCCGTCTCTCTAAAATTCTGTAGAGTGACAGTATACTATTCAATGTCTGTCTGTTACAATGATTTAAGCTCATATTTATAGGGGAAGAGATAATTTAAATCTGGTAACAATAAAATAGGAAGAGAATCATGAATTAATTACACTTCCTAATTTATTAGAATGAAATCAGGAAACTGTTCCACAAAATCCGAGATAACGTTGACTGAGTTTGAATTTGAATTAACTTCCATATCTGGAGAGAGAATCACGATTAGATTGGGTAACCGCCATACCTGAAAGATTTTGCATTGACTGTCCACTGGGCGAACTGTTTACTGCCTATCGTCTTGGGCGACATCGAGGTGGACCTCCCTGAGTAGCGAGCTATGTCTGGGGCGAGCTTCATAGCGAACTGTAATCAAGTGAAATGAGCTGATTGATGCGAACTGAAGAGCTCGCTGGGGCGAGTTGAGCTGTAGAGTTTACTGGCCTGAATTGATAACTGGGCTTTGTTTGATAGGCCTTTGCATTTGGGTTGATTTGATTGGGCCTTCATGGGCTTTTACTAGCCCATTTAGTGAGTCCAAAAAATGCACATAACATCAGCCCCTCAGCTCTTAGTTCATTTTGCGAATTGGGAACTCAAGCTCGTTGGTAAAAGCTATGCTTGAATTTCTGTCCCGCGCTTTTTCAAATTCACGCTTATTAGTACTGACACGTGGCGGTCATGCCGGAGGTAACTGAACCGTCTCTGGCACGTCTCGTGCCATACGTATTTAATGTGCACGTCTTTCAACTGACGGCTACATGATTACAGAATCGTTACTCGTGCTGTACCGTTGGATCAATGACAGTTACTCAGCACGTAGATCTAATGGCTGGGGCTCGAGCTTGCCAACCTATATAAACTGGTGGAGCCCTTTCATTCTCTTTTTCATTTGTCACTTTCTCTCGAAGCCATCAAGTTTTCTCAACATACTCACCGATTCCTCACAAAATCTACACTTCCAGTCGCCGTTCTTTCACACTCTCATCAAAGATTCACGGTAAGTTCTTTCTTTTGATTTTGAGCCTTCATTTTTATGATTTGTTGAGTTGATGTTGCGCTATGCTTGCGCTTTGTTTTCCTTTTGAACGGTTTGAATGCATTGTGTTGTTGCTGTTGAATCTTTGTTGTTCTGAGTTTCTCGTTGAATACGACTTTTCAACTTCTGTTGATTTGATCTTGAAGCATGTCTATTTAAGACCTGATTATTGTTTGTAGCATGTTGTGCATACTAACTGTTGGATTAGATATCTGTAGACTTCTAGCTAGCAGGTCATTCTTTCATAGGTCGAGGCCCCCACTGTACGATCTGCAAAATAGGAAACTTAGGAAATGTTTTAGCATTTTGGTAATCTGTTCGCTGCGACCTGAAAACGTTCCATTTCTATAGATGTCTTTGAACGGAGCTCGTGATGAAGCAACTCGAGGTGGGAAGGCTCATGAGCAGGATGAGGCCCGGGTACGAGCTAGAAAGGAAAGAAAAGCTCGTGAGACATTCGCCCACCATTCCTCTTCACTGAGTCTTTTCGATCTGATAGGGCTTGCTCTTCAATTTCACATCCCTAAGGGTTGTCATGCGTTGTCACCCATCCTTGCAAACCATGCATATTATCCTCCATGGGGTTACATCGCTGTCAGTACCCAATATCTCGAGCACGGACTAAGGTTCCTTATTCTTACTTACCTGATCGAGTTCCTAAACACAGTCAAGCTCGCGCCATTCCCGTTGACACCGAATTCATATACGCAACTGACCTCTTTGACTCTGGCTTTCCTCAAAAACGATCTTCCTCCCCCAACTCCAAAGATCATCCAACACTTCTATAGCTTCAAGGCTTTGAGCACTAAAAAAGGGGAAAAACTAGATGACATCTATTATCTCACAGCTCGTCCGTCGGAATATAAGAAACTCTTGCCCCAAGGAGGGGCGAAGGGCAAGTCTAACGTCAGGCAATATAAAACGAGCTGGTTCTTCGTCTCTTGCCCTTCTCTCATAGGTCATAACAATTTCAATTTCGTTCTAAAACCAGGTATATAGAGGGGAATGTTTAACGAGCTATTGACTTAGAAAATTTATTTATTCATTTATTATTATTATTATTATTATTATTATTTTATATATATTGCTTTACAGAGCTGAAAATAGACGAGTCTCCTCTCAGTGACGAGGAAAAAAATGCTTTCGAGGTGCTTGCGAACTCGAATGAAGCGAGCATCAGCAGTAAATTTGATAACCCCTTTCTCCACGCTTATGGTCTTGCTCCTCTCGAGGATTCTCCGCTATTAAATCCTGAAGACGACTTAGGGAGCATGGACGATGACTCTATACTTCCTTCTATCCTTGAAGTCCCTGTCGAGGAAGAGGATACACCTACTCCTCGATCATGTCCAAGTCATGTCACCACTTCGCGAGCAGTTACAGTAGCTCCTGCCCTTAGCTCGCAGGCAGAAACTACAACTCCTGTTCCAACTCCAGCTTGGACAGCTCCAGCTCAAGAAGCTCCTGTTGTACAAATATATTCAACTCCTTCCCCAGTTCGAACGACTATTCCAAGGGTTCCATCTCCACCTATCCAAACAAATCCAGTTCCCAGTCCTGCAGCTCCAACACTTGTTGAAGAGGCACCGGTTCCAGCTCGTTCCTCACCAGCAAGTGCTTCTAGAACAGCTGCTTCTCTAGCTCCTGCTTCATCTTCTGGATGAGCTCCAACCAAGAGGAGGAAACTTACTCTTCTGGAGTGCCCTCCGAAACGATTTACAAAAGCTTCAGCTTCTTCAACGACCCCATCAAAACGACCTGCTGAAGCTTCAGCCACTCCAGCTGCTCCTTTAAAGTGCTCGAAACGACCTGTTAAGGCAAAATCTTCCACGGTCATCGCTCCTAGCGAGGTGCCACCTTCTGAAGCAGCAGCAGATCTTCCCTCGGATCCAGCTTCTAGCTCGCAACCTGAGGCAAGGAACGTCCCATCTAGGGCTCCGCCCCAAGAGGCCCAGACTGGTACCAGCAAACGTAAAAGAAAGAATTTAGCCACTCGCACCTCTGTCATTGAACGCCATGCCTACAGGAGCGAAGAGCCTGAGGTCGCGGAGGCTGAGGAGACTCTATCACCGACCATACCTGACCTCTAAGATGGACCCGGGGGAGATCCTAAGCATTTTTCTTGACAACTGGTCAAAAATCATGCTGGGTCAAACGAGGACCTAAGAGAATAGGTCTCTTAGAGGCACAGACTTGAACGATTACACAACTCGACATTCTATGTTGGTAGTTCATTTTTTCCTTATCTCATGACTTTTTATTTTATCAAATATTAATTTATGGAATTTCAGGCTACTCTTGCGTCAATGAAGCGGAGGAGATGAACCAGATATGCTGAAGAACAAATAAAGAAGCTGGAGAAAGAGTTGGAAAAAGCTAAGGAGGAAATAACGTCCTTGACCGAAGCGTTCCAAGACAGGAGAAGGTTCGTTAAGGGAGGTTCGTTAAGGGCTACGAGTCAATGATAGCTGCGGCGAACATTGCTAAGCACACTGTTGAGGAAGCTTTGGTGCTGTTAGAAGGTGATATCGAGACCACTAGGTCGCACCTTACTGCCTTGCTACACAATTGTAAAGATGAACGTGAGAAGGCAAAAGATGAATTAAATAAGGTGAAGGACGAGCTGAGACAGTATGAGCAACCGGCCAAACTGGCTGAACAACGAGCTGAGCGAGTGGACACCACAGTACAGAGAATTGAGGAGGGTGAACAACGAGTTGGGATTGCGGAGAAACAAAATGAGGTGCTCAGTTAACGCATTGATGCCGCAGTGCAACGGGCAGAGGCTGCTGAGCAACGGGCTAAAAGAGCAGAAGCTACTGCTCAGCGGGTTGAAGAGGTTGAACATCGGGCTAAAGTGCTCAGGTAGCAAGTGGGAGATGCAGTGCAGCGAGCTAAGATTGCAAAGCAGAAAATGGAGAATGTGTTACAGCGGGCTAAGGCTGCCGAGAAGTTAGTTGAAACAGCCGAGCAACTAACAGGGGCCGCATATCAAAAAGCTGAGGCTGCTAATCGCCGAGCAAATGACGCCTTCGAAGAGTTGATGGCTCTTCGAGAAAGATCTATTCAGGAAATGGAAGAGCAGGTTGCTGAAGCCAAAGATGAGGCTGAGGAAAGATCAGGTCGTAATTTCCTTTACATGCTATAAATGTCCCATCCTGACATGGATTTTTCCATCTTTGGCGATGAGGGACTCCAAACTGTGGAGGAATTCAAGGTTGGGACTACCTCGTCTCCAGTTGATGCAGTTCCTCTAGCAACATAGGCTCCTGGCACAACTCCTTAGGTTGAGCCCACTGATGATCTCGAATCTTCTAGCACATCTTCTTCTTCTAGCAAAGACTCGCTCTTAGGCCCAAATTCTCTAGCTCGACCTTAGGAGCTTATCTCTGTACTTGTATTCTTTCTACTTGTAAAGAATTTTTGAATTTAATGAAATCTCTTTTATCATATCTTCTGTGCTGAATGTGCTTGTGTTATTGTGTTTGTTGCAACACATTTTACAACCTTTAATCGTGGAATTCATGCAAGCTAACTATCATAATATAAACTTGCTCGAAATCAAGCATAACTGCTCAAGTAATTACTTAATTCCCTAAATAACAAGATCTTTTGATATAACAATTTGAAACCTTTGTCTGCCATATTGTATTGTCGACAAGCTATGCAGGGGTCGTAACTTGCTAACTTTTTAGGCTTTTTTTTATTAAGCGAGCTATGTAGGGGTACTTAACCTCGCCTGTTTTTTAAGCTCTTTTTATTTAAGCGAGCTATGCAGGGGTACTTAACCTCGCCTGCTTTTGGCTCTTTTTTATTTAAACGAGCTATGTAGGGGTACTTAACCTCGTCTGTTTTTTAGACTCTTTTTATTTAAGCGAGCTATGTAGGGGTACTTAATCTCGCCTACCTTTTAGGCTCTTTTTATTTAAGCGAGCTATGCAGGGGTACTTAACCTTACTTGCTTTTTAGGCTCTTTTTATTTAAGTGAGTTATGCAGGGGTACGTAACCTCGCCTGCTTTTTAGGCTCTTTTTTATTTTTAGCGAGCTATGCAAGGGTACGTAATCTTACCTGCTTTTTAGGCTCTTTTTCTTTAAGCGAGTTATGTAGGGGTACTTAACATAGCCTGTTTTTTAGGCTCTTTTTTATGTTTAGCGAGCTATGCAGGGGTACGTAACCTCGCCTGGTTTTTAGGCTATTTTTTATTTTAGCGTGGCAACGAGCTAATTAGGCTGGAGCTCGCTAGCTTGTTCACTTATGAAACATGCAATATGAGGAAAATCGGAGCACTCATAATAAGACTGAATTACAAGTCAGGTTCATGCAATAAAGAAGTTACCAATAATAAGGTCGAAGATGCTCGGCATTCCAAGCTCGAAGGACCTCAGCTCCATTCATGTTGGTCAGACGATATGCTCTATTCCCCAAGTTTACTTTGACGACATAGGGTCCTTCCCAATTTGGGCTTAAAGACCCATCATTGGGTTTGTGAGCTCCAGGTAGAATGAGACGCAATACCAAATCTCCCACATTGAAGCTTCGAATTCGAGCATTCTGTTATAGTACCTCGCAATTCTTTGTTGATAGAAAACTATTTTTAACCTGGCTGTTTCTCTAGCTTCTTCAAGCAGGTCTAAGTTTGTAGCAAGCAGCTGATTATTGTCATTTGGATTGAAGGTCGCTCTTCGTTGTGAGGTGACTTCTAACTTAGTTGGGATCTTGGCCTCAGACCCATATACCATCGAAAAGGGGGTCTCGCATGTGGTGCTGCGAGCTGTGGTTCTGTAAGCCCATAATACCTTTTAAAGCTCGTCTACCCATGCTCCTTTCTTCGCTTCCAGTTTCATCTTTAGGGTTTGCTTTATAATTTTGTTCACAGCTTCAACCTAGCCATTAGCTTGTGGATGGTCCACAACTGAGAAGCTTTTGACAATCTTGAGGTCGCTGCAGAACCTGAAAAACTGGTTGCTAGTGAACTGAGTCTCATTGTCTGTCACAATCTGCTGAGAAACCCCAAACCTGTAAATAATGTTATTCCACACAAATTTTTCAATCTTTGTAGTGGAAATTTCAGCCAACTCCTTCGCTTCTGCTCACTTAGTGAAGTAATCAACTGCGACCACGGCATGTTTACATCTTCCACGAGCTGTTGGCAGTGGTTCGATCAAATCCATCCCTCAAATTGCAAAGGGCCACGGGTTCACCATTTGTTGGAGATAAACTGGTGGAGCTCGCAGAACCTGGGCGAACCTCTGATACTTATCACATTTCTTGACCAGGTCGATGGCATTTTGCTTCATGGTGGGCCAATAAAAACCTTGTCGAAGCGTTTTTTGAGCTAAGGACAGCCCCCCAGCGTGGTCCCCACAATGACCTTCATGTATCTGTCTCATAACCGTCTCACAATCTTGGCCATCTATGTATCTCAAAAGTGGAGCTGAAAACCTCTTCTTATACAGCACATCATCGTAGATGCAGTATCTGGCTGCTCTAGCTTGCAAGCCCCGTGCCTCCAACTTATCATTTGACAGCTTTCCATCTTGCAGATATCTCAGAATTGGACCCATCCAGGAATTGGGTTACACCGTTATGACCATCATCACATTCTTCTCTTCCGTACTTGGAGCTGGTAGGAACTCTACTACGATCGCCTTGAGAAAGTCTACATCTTGAGTGGTTGCCAAGTGAGCTAAAGCATCAGCATGTGCGTTCTAAGCTCGCGAAATCTGCTTTACTTCATATTTTTTGAAAAGAACCTAGCATTTCATGGACCTTCTGAAGGTACAAAGTCATTTTTGGCCACTTGGTTTGGTACTCTCCCAAGATGTGGCAGACCACGAGCTGCGAATCACTGAAAACCCTTAGCCGTTCAGCTCGTATCTCTCTAGCTAGACGCAGACCTGCGAGCAGAGCCTCATATTTAGCCTTATTATTTGTAGCTTGGAAACCAAACCTTAAAGCACAATGGATCTTATGGTCTTTAGGACTAATCAGTAGCATTCCAGCTCCAGCCCTCTGCTCGCTAGACGACTCATCAACATACAATTCCCAAATCGGACCTTCAGAAGTTTCAGCTTCATCATCCACATGTCTTGTAAATTTTGCAATGAAGTTTACCAAAGCCTGGGCCTTTATAGCTGTCATTGGCTTGAACTGGATATCGAATTGTGCGAGCTCAACTGCCCATTTCAGCAAACGACCTGAGGTGTCTGCTTTCTGTAGAACTTACTTTAGCGGATATTGAGTGAGGACTTCGATTGTGTGAGCTTGAAAGTAAGGTCACAGCTTCCTCGATGCGACCACCAGGTAATAAGCAAGCTTCTCCATCTGTAAGTACCTGGTTTCAGCATCTTGCAGCCTTTTACTCACATAGTATACTGGAAGTTGCGTTTTCTCCTCTTCTCTCACTAAAGCAGCACTTAGAGCTTGTTGACATACCCCCAAGTACAGAATCAGCTTTTCTCCTTCTTTGGGCTTAGAAAGGAGTGGAGCTCTTCCCATGTACTCTTTTAACTGTTGGAAGGCTACTTCACACTGCTCGGTCCACTTGAAGCTTTTTGTCTTCTTCAAGATATTGAAAAATGGAATGCATTTATCCGTAGCTTTTGAAATGAACTTGCTTAGCGCCGCGATCTGGCCGTTGAGGCTCTGCATATCTTTCACTCTTGTAGAAGACCTCATATCGATCAGTGCTTTGATTTTCTTAGGATTGGCTTCAATACCTCTACTATTCACCATGAAGCCTAGAAACTTTCCAGAAGCTACCTCGAACGCACACTTATGTGGATTCAGCTTCATCTGATAGCTCTTCAGAATCTGAAACATCTCCCCCAAGTCGCGTACATGATCACCTACCTACTTGGATTTTACTAACATATCATCAACATAGACCTCCATGGTCTTCCCAATATGCTCTTCAAACATCATGTTCACCAAGCGTTGGTAGGTCGCTCCAACATTCTTCAAACCGAAGGGCATCACCTTATAGTAATATAAGCCGCGATCAGTCATAAATGAGGTGTGCTCTTCATCCTCGAGATTCATTAGGATTTGATTATAACCCGAATATGCATCCATAAAACTCAAGAGCTCATGGCCAACTGTAGCATCTACGAGCTGGTCTATCATTGGCAAAGGAAAGCTATCTTTCGGGCACGCCTTGTTTAAGTTAGTGAAGTCGATGCAAGTCCTCAACTTCCCATTCTTCTTCTTTACAAGGACTGAATTAGCGACCCAAGTTGGGTAGTAAGCTACTCAGATAAATTTGTTCGCCAACAACTTGTCTACCTCTTCATTTAACGCGAGATAACGTTCCCCTATCATTGCTCTCCTCTTTTGGCGAACTGGTTTGTGGTGAGGATCAATATTCAACCTATGCAACATCACCTTGGGATCTATCCCCACCATGTCTTCATGATTCCACGCAAACACATCCAAGTTCGCTTGCACGAAGTCAGCGAGCTGGGCTCTCAGTTCTGGAGCTAAACCCTTTCTCAGCTTCAAACACCTCTCTGGATCTGCCTCGCTGACTTGAACATCTTCCAACTCTTCGACTGGCCCTGTAGCTCGGTCTGTATCTACCTCGCGATGGTCTAGGTCGTGACTGACTCCTTTTTCGGTCATAGCTCGTGGCTCGCCCCCCGAAACCACGTTTACTTTCTTTCTTCTTACACCCATCTTGACAGTATCCTCGTAGCAGCACCTGGCCAAATATTGTTCTCCCTGAACAAATCCAATGCCATTAGGGGTTGGAAATTTTATCGTGAGGGTCCTAGTTGAAGTAACCACATCCAACTCGTTCATAACAGGTCTTCCTAGGATCACGTTGTATGCTGATGAGCAGTCAATTATCAGAAAATCTGCCAACACAGTAGCTTGACGACTTGCTTCCCCAAGAGTAAGTGGCAGCTTAATTTGGTCCACTGGTACAACAACATCTCCAGTGAAACCATAAACAGGCTCTGGGGATGGTCTCAACTGCTCCGCTCCTAGCCCCATTTGCTCAAAACAACTCATGTACATTACATTTACCGAGCTCTCGGTATCAATCATGATACGTCGCATTTCCATGTTGCTGATCTTAGCTCGGATGACCAGCGCATCATTGTGAGGCCAAATCACACCTCTAGCATTTTCATCAGTGAATACAATTTCATCCGAGGTCGTTTTTGCTCTCTTTACAGGTCCCTCTGACCCACTGACTTGAAAAGTATGATTGGCTTCTCGGACGTATCTCTCGTGCGACCTGTTCGAAGCACCTGCGATATGAGGACCATCATGAATTGTAAAAATAGTTCTTACCGTAGGCTCATGCTCTGGCTCGGGAGCTCGTTGGGGCTGCTGCTGTGCTGCTGTTGTTGATGAGGTCGTTCTTACGGAGGTTGCGAGTCTACAGGTCTCGCTACATAGTCTCTCAAACGATCTCTCCTGATTAACTTTTCAATAGCGTCTTTCAACGCCTAACAATCTGAAGTGTTATACCCGACCTCATTATGATAGACACAAAACTTGCTTCGATCTCTATGCTGAACAAGGGCTCTTAAAGGATTAGGTCTTCCAAAATCTTCCTTGTTCCTTTTGCTACGAAAATCTTGTCCGGTGAATCCGTCAAAACGTTGTATCCTTCATAACGACCCTGACGTTGTGGTCGCTCATTCCTTGGCTCTATCCTCATTCTTTTGGCAATTTGATTATTCGAGCCACTATTTCTACCTTCTTCGTTCCTGCCATTATTTCTTTTCTTCGTTTGACTGGAACTGCCCGTTTCATTCTTCTGGTTGGGCTTTTTGGGGTCGAAGGTTTCCTCCTATCTGATCTCTTTTGCAGCTCGCTCATAGAATTCTCCTAGATCCTTGACTAGGGACTTATAAATGCTCTCATACAGTTTTCCATCCTTACGCAACCCAGCTGAGATCGCTGTTAATATACTCTCGTCTGAAGGATGCTCAACATTCGCAACCTCACGTTTAAACCTGGTGATATAATCTTTCAATGACTCACCTTGACGCTGGAAGATGGTAGCTAGGTGGCAGGATGGAGCGAGCTGCCTTCTCAATACCCTGTACTGGCCAATGAACTTCTGTTCACATACTTCCTAACTACCTACGCTACGAGCTGGGAGATTTCTGAACTATGTCCTTGGTATATCTTCCAAAGTAGCTGGGAATACACGGCATTTTGCCATAGGATTATCTGTCTGCAGGTCCATCTGAACGTTAAAAGCATCTAGATGATCATACGGATCGCTGTCCCTATTATATTGCTGAATATTTGACATTTTGAACCTCGGAGGGAGAGGCTGCATCTCAATTTCCCTTGTGAATGGGGTCATTTCCCCGTAGTACCCATACTGCTCCGGGGCTCCAGGTTGCGCTTCTAACTGCTGAACCTTCTGGAGGAGTTCTTTTACTTGTGGGTCTCGGGGCTCAAATCTCCTTCTGAAGTCGTGACCTGGGGAAGGATGCTCTGGGTCATATCTCTCGTGTCTTTCGAACGAGCCTCCAGGCTGATGGGATCTCGTATGACGCTCGTTCACTTCGTCCATATGTCAAGCTTCAGCTCAGAGTCTATCGTGCCCAACTTCTACTCGTTGGCGTCCATCTTGGCTCAACCTTACTACCAGGCTAGCTGGGCGAGCGACTTCCCTTTCTTCGCGGACAGGGTGGCCTCCAGCTTTAGAGTGCGCATTAGAGGAACGAACTGAGCCGGCAGGTCGTAGGATTTCCCTTGCTGGCCTTTCGGGCACCTGCATTGCTTCATGCTGCTAGGGCACGTGCCTTGGTGCCTGAACCTCAACCCTAGGTATGTTTTGTGCCTGAGCCTGCACCAATATATTGACGGCTTCTGTGAGCTATCTGACTGTGTTCTCCAGCGTCTCTTGCCTTTGATACCACGCTTGATGCCCATCAACTATTGGGGCGATTGGAACTGGTTGACGGAGAGGCAAAGGAGGAATGTTTGCTGCTGCACCAACTACCTAACCATTCGACGTACCTGCTGCATGCATTGGTACGCCTTCCCCCTACTGTGCATCATGCTGATGGTGACTGGGCTGGCTCTCTGCCTGGTCAGCCTGTGAGCCCACATACTTGGTTTGTCTAGTTCTTGCCATGTTAATAGAAATCGATGTATTGAGATGAAAAAGATTGCAGTTTAGGGTCCTCCTTTTAGCGCTAAAATATCGACGTTGAAATCCAGTTAACGAGAATTCAATGCCCAATACCTGCAATCAATGTGAGAAAACATAAAAACCGAGAATAAGACAATAAAGAACCAAGAACAAAACAAGAAAGCATAGGGTTTTTAACGTGGTTCAACGAGTGCACCTACGTCCATGACTATCTCTCTAAAATTCTGCAGAGTGACAGTATGCTATTCAATGTCTGTCTGTTACAATGATTTTAGCCCCTATTTATAGGGGAAGAGATAATGTAAATTTGGTAACAATAAATAGGAAGAGAATCATGAATTAATTACACTTCCTAATTTGTTAGAATGAAATCAGAAAACTGTTCCACAAAATTCGAGATAACGTTGACTGAGTTTGAATTTAAATTAACTTCCATATCTGGAGAGAGAATCACAATTAGATTAGTTAACTGCCATATCTGGAAGATTCTGCATTGACTGTCCACTAAGCGAACTGTTTACTACTTATCGCCTTGGGCGACCTCGTGTTGGACCTCGCTGAGTAGCGAGCTATGTTTGGGGCGAGCTTCATAGCGAACTGTAATAAAGTGAAATGAGCTAACTGATGCGAACTGAAGAGCTCGCTGGGACGAGCTGAGCTGTAGAGTTTACTGGGTCTGAATTGATAACTGGGTTTTGTCTGATGGACCTTTGTATTTGGGCTGACTTGATTGGGTCTTTATGGGCTTTTATCAGCCCATTTAGTGAGTCCAAAAAATACACACAACAAAAATCAATTAAAAATGCATATAAGATTTAGCATTCATCAAAAAAGAAGAAAAAAAGAAAATTACCCTTGTTTGAAGTTCTCTACAAAGTCCGCAAGCATTGAGAATTCCAGGGTGTCCTCCCATTCTTGCAGTCAACGAAGTATAATTTTCTTCAACAACAACTACAACACCAACCACAAGTTGGGGGCCATATGGTGATAAACCATTTGACAATTTAATGCTAAACTGAATATTTCCTCCAACAACTTGTTCAATCAAACCACATGTAAAATAACTTTTTTAGGATTACACAAAGGGATAAAAAGCATTGACAAATTATATTATATGTTAAAGGGAAAATTTTTCGAAAATGATATATATACAGATTTAGTTATATAAATATGTCTTGATCCATAAAAATTAAACAATGAATTAGTACAATGTGACCAATTTTCCTTCACAAATATAAGGGCTACCACATCCATATTGGAGTGGGAATCTCTAGGGTAAGGTTTAGAATTTTCTCCACTTCTAAACAAGAAGTACCCACTAGCATCGCCCATTATGACCGTTTCCTTGGGCATGTTGTCTAACAAATTAAAAAAATGCCACAAACTCTTATATTAATTCACTTTTAAAACCGTGTACGATATAAGATCTAGCTCACCCACTAACTAAAGTTGCATGTTACTCACCCATCCGCACAAGAACAGTTTTCAAGTTGACATGTTGATCCTGTAAGAGCATCATCATCCATAAGATATATTTATATATTGTGTTAGAAAATATAGTAAATTGAAGAGCAACTTACCCCAAACATTATGATTGCATCGGGCGATGTACAATCTGCAACAGTGCTCGTGTACTCCTTAATGTCCCTCAAAAAATTGTCAGGTTTCTCCACTTTTGGAGCCCGTGGTGATCTTCCATCCTATACAGGTTGAAAAAAAATGTTTTATAAGAACTCAAGCCTATTGACTACAGAGTTATATTACAAAGCAAAGAGAGCCAGTTTTTAACCTGATTTGACAGTAAGAGTGGGATGGCTTCAACTTTGAGTCCTGGCACACAGCCAACAGCTTCCATGATAGTTGACATGGCTAACTAAATTAGATGTACTTGCAAAATTATTAGGGAGATGATATTCTGCAAGTAATTTCCATTTGGCCTACAATTGACATTTTCAAATAAGCTATGAGATTTGTTCCATCATTTCAAATCAAGGACATGATATAATTACTTGAATGCTTAGATGGGTATATACAGCAACCTCCTAGATTGTGTTAGTACGAACATTTTTACCGATCATTCCATCTGCACCATTTGTAATGATTGGAATTTTAGAGCCCGACTTTACAGTAAACTGCACACATATAACACAAAAATTATAAAAAGAAAAAAATCTAGAATGTTGTTGAACTAAGAAATAAATTGAATAGAAAGAATCCATACAAATCTATGAGTGGCTTCCAAGTCGTAATTCAGACCAACAAAGGCAACGGCAAAATGAGGACAAATTGGCTCAGAGAGAACCTTGTCCAAGACCTCCTGTACGGCAACCTGTTAAGTAGAAAAGCAAAGGCTAGCAATTGGACAATGAAATTAATTAACAAAGAATATCAAGGAAAGTATGTACATCAAGTGATAAAGAATTCCTCAAACTTGTGTAAATGAAATTAATTAACGAAAAATATCAAGGAAAGTATATACATCCAGTGATAAAGTATTCCTCAGCAACCAAACAGTCCCTTATCTTATAACTCTGACTATAATACATACAACAGGGTTGTAGAGATACAGCAGAAGATTTACATCAAAAGATGGGTTTAGAGAGAGAGCTGTTGCGAGTTTAGGTCGAGAGAGGATCTTGTTACAAACTTTGTTCCAGGATTTGCTAACGCAGGCAGCTGATGCAAAGTCTTTGGCCGGTAGTCTAGTATGTCATCCAGAAGATCTTCATTCTCCAAAGCCTCCATCTTCATCAACACTGTGCTGTCATCTCTTGCTCTGAAATATTTTGAGTGAATATGAAGCGGAGCTAGGTTAATGCTGTTTTCATAATGCAAAATAGATGTAAAATTAGTACTCTTATCCTACAAAATCTTGAAGCCGCTAATATCCTTTAAAGCCATTCAGAATTATGAGAGTTGTGGATTTTTTACCTTTCTTTTACAATCAAAATCTGGAGTTGATATCCTGAATTGATTTGCTCTTGATGTTTTCCTTCAACAGTTGTTTTCTTCTTGTTGTTTCTCTCAAGTCTGCATTGCTTGTATCTTATTTACTGATGATATAGTGCATATATGGTTTGCAAGCCAACTTGTGTCTATATATATCCATTTCTAATTTGCAAGCCAACTTGTGTCTATATATATCCATTTCTAATCTTACTTCTCTCCTTTTTAAAAATATTTTTTTATCATTTAAATAATTGATGAAATATTCATATAACATGACTTAATAATTGGTTCAAACACAAGCACCAAGTGTTACCAAAATTTTCTGAATGACTTTTATATCATAGAGTGGCAATGTAGTAATGATTTTCCAATAGATTTAAAGTAACAAAACAAATGTATAAAGTAACAGTGTGACGTCATAGCTAATAAATGCGATACCCTTGGTTTGACAAGTTATCTAAATCTACAAATTAGCATGATAAGGCTAGCAATATCAGTTACTATGTTGTATTTGACTCAACTTGAACCTGGTTTGTAGTGTTAGACCTCTCAATTGTAATACCAACCCATTTGTTAAAACAGTAATAAAACATGAATCATTTAACTCGTTTATTGTATGGGTCAAATTATGTCAAATGATAAGTTTAATTAGGCTAGTATTCATTAGTTTAATACAAATTCGACCTATTAATTTAACTCATCAAATTCATTAAAATCTATAAACACGAATTTAATCTTGTTAACTCTTAACTTATTAAATAATAATTGGTAAATGGATACATGTGACAAATAACAAAAATAATCATTAATATCTTTTGGATAAAAAATTTTCCAAATTTTTTTGAAAGTGTTGAATTATTGTTTTCCTTACGCAAACACACTCAACTTATTCCGTGGCAAAACAGTTGCAACATAACCAAATAAATTGTCGATCGTATGACAGGACCAAATAAACTGTACAAAGCATGCATTAGAATTAGAACTATCATGTTCTCCTCCTTTTCCTTATCAATTTTCCTCATATATGGAAATTAAGTTCGTGGAGATGCGTGCAACTTCTTCAGTACAAAATAGTGCAGCCACTGGCATGCCAGGATAGTTGGTAGAGAATCACCAGGTTTGATCCCAACACCATCAACAACAATCCTGAAGTCCGCTTCTGTATAACATTAAAACATCTTTTGGTTATTATAGTCCTGGATCCTGACAAGAAACTTGAAGAAAAAGATTGAATATTTCATATATATCTTACTTTAAAAATTTCAAAATATATAGGCCAAGTATGATTGTTGTAACCCAATGAAGCACTCTTCTCTATGTGTGACATCAATGTACGTAGAAATTTAAATTCTTAACCTCAATCTGCAAGAGATAACCTCTCAATTTGATAATCACAACGAAATAATTTTTTCTACTGATAAAAGAACTTAGAAAGTCAATTAAATCGCATATAAGATTTAGTTTCAGAAACGGAAAAAAAAAACGAATATTAGCACGAATTTCCTTACAAAGTCTCAGGTTATAAAAAATTTCAGGTTGTCCTGCCTTCCTGGCAGTCAACCAAGAGACATTTTTGTCAGCAGCAACCAGGACTCCAGTAACCTTCAGTTGGGGACCAAATGGTGCTGATCCATTTGGTAGTGTAACACTCAATCGAATTTTTCCACCAACTGTTTATTCAATCAAATCACATATAAAATAATTCTCTAGAGATACAAAGACGGATAAAAAGCATAGACAAATTACATGGCGAAAGAATTCTTTTTTTTAGAGTGATAAGTTTTAATTATATAAACTAATAAACGCCTCATAATTTATAAAATTAATGGATAAGTACCTTTTGATGACCTCTCCTTTACAAATACAAGAGCAACAGAGTCAGTATAAATCTCTGGGGTAATTTCAAGAATTATTCCTGCTTTTGAATAAGAAGTGTCCACATGCATCTCCTACTATAGCTGTTTCTTTGGTCATGTTGTTGTCTAACGTACAAATACAAGAAAAGCCACAAAATCTTACATCAAATTCAGTCAACCAACCATGTCAATATAAGGTACAGCTCACCAAGTAATCCATAAGTTGCATTGCACTCACCCATCTGCATAAGAACAGGCTTTAGGTCGACAAGTTAATTCTGTTAGAGCACCATTATTGATCCATGAGATACATTATTAAAAGTGCTAGAAAATATTATGATCACATCAGGGAATGTACAATCTGAAACAGTGGCTGTGTACTCCTTAATGTCCGTCAAAAAATTTATCAATCATCTCCGCTTTTGGATTGTGAAGGAATCTTCCATCCTATACCAGTTAAGTAAACTTATGTTAACAAATGTTTCAAAAGCTCACGAGTCTTATTATATGGAAGATTGTTTTTACCTTCTTTGATTTTAAAAGTGGGATGGTTTCTATTTTGACTCCCGGTAAATAGCCAACAACCAAGAATATTCCACAATAGTTGATTTGGCTAATTAGATTACATAGTCCTCCAAAATCATTGGGGACATGATCTTCTTCAAGGAATCCCCACTTGGCCTACAATTGACAGTTTCATACGAAAGCATGAGTTTTACTCCATCATTCCACATCAATGACATTATTTAATTACTTGAAATCTTACTAGATAGAACCACTTGTTGAAATAACTTTAATAGGTGAAAACCTATATCAAAATCTATAAACTCATATTAAATCAATAAAAATTATTGTAGAGAAGACATACCCGAATTCATATTGTTAAACTTGAGTAGAATTGAATCTTCCACAATCAAATCTCCTTAAGTTGTTCAATAATTTTCTTCTTGAATAGATAAAGAGAAAAGAGAACAAAAATACGTTGATTTAACCTGAGGACCATAACTCTAATTATGTTCTTTATATACTAATTTAATTATGTTCCAATTAACTCTAATTTAATTAGTATTATGTTTCTACATATTAAAGCTAATACCCAATGGATATTTCTAGAGCCCAATTAATAGATCACTTATTTGACCCTATTAAAATAGATAGTCCATAATATAATTGTTATTTAATATGTAATTCCATATTAATAAATATAAAAAATTCCAATAATCTCCCACTTGGACTACATATGTTTCTTAAAACAATTATATTATCTATAGTCTTGAGTGCGTACTGAAAAACTATCTGTTCTGAAATATCCCCTTAATTATAATCTGGTCCATCAACTATATTAGTATGGGATCAAAGCGACCTTTGTTACATATATTTGTAACTAGACCCATCAATGATCACCACACCAATATATTTAATGACATAGATTGAGTATGGATGCGTAGCATGAAAATTACATGTAATGTGATCTCAAACATATCTATTTCCAACTGGTCTACCTTAATTTTTAGTGAGATCAAACACAAATAACATTAAGAGTTTATAACTGAACTTTATATTTTATTCTACAGAAAATGAATATAAAATATGTCTTTAACAAAGAACATAAAAAAAAACTAACTCCCATTAAACATGCACATCATCAACCAAAACAACACTGATATGAGTAGTGTACTCATGAAAGACCTTGGGTGGTAATCCCTTAGTAAATGGATCCGTAATCATGGAGTTTGTCCCAATATGTTCTATAGCCACCTGACGACTCTGAACTCTTTCTTTAATAACAAGAAACTTGATGTTTATGTGCTTTGACTTCATAGAGCTTATGTTGTTGTTGGAATATATCACAATCGAATTATTGTCATAATATATCTTTAATGGTCTTTCAATACAATCTATAACTCACAGTTCCATGACAAAATTTCGAAGCCATATCCCATGATTAGATGTCTTATAACAAGCTATGAATTCAGCTGCCATAGTGGAAGAAACTATGAGTGTTTGCTTAGCACTCTTCCAAGAAATAGCTCCTCCAGCTAGCAGGTAAATATAACCCAACGTGGATCTTTTATTGTCTTGGCATCCAGCAAAATCAGAATCAGAATACCCAACGATCTCTAAATTATCTAATCTCCGATGCGTGAGCATGTGATCTTTTGTTCTCTGTAAATAACGCATAACTCGTTTGGCTGCTTTCCAATGATCCATCCTTAGGTTACTTAAATATCTGCCCAACATTTCCATTATGAACGTCAATGTCCAGACGCGTGCATACTTGAGCATACATTAAACTTCCTACAACTGACAAATAAGAAATCTTTTACATTTCTTTTCGTTCTAACTCATTTTTAAGGCATTGATTAAGACTAAACTTGTCTCCTTTAGCTACAGAGGTGTTTCCTGGTGCATAACTTTTCATGTCGAATCTATCAAGAACTTTTTCGATATAGCTCTTTTGTGATAACTCAAGGATACCTCGAGTTCGATCTCGATGTATCTGTATGCTTAATACAAAAGAGGCATCCCCAAGATCTTTTATCTCAAAATTCTTTGCCAGAAATTTCTTGGTTTCGTCCAATAAGCCTATATCGTTGCTAGCAAGTAATATATCATCGACATATAACACCAAAAATATGTATTTACTCCCACTGAACTTATGAAATACACAATCTTCAACCTTATTTACCTTAAATCCATATGAGATAATGATTTGATGAAATTTGTGATACCATTGACGGGAAGCCTGTTTGAGACCATAGATGAATTTCTTTAATTTGCAAATCATTTTCTTTAGATCACCGGATACAAAGTTTTCTGGTTGCATCATATATATTGTTTCGTTAATGTCACCATTGAGAAACGCAGTTTTTACATCCATCTGATGTAGCTCTAAATCAAAATAAGCCACAAATGTCATTATAATCCTGAAAGAGTCTTTCATTGAAATCGGAGATAAAGTCTCTTTATAATCAATGTCTTCTTTCTGAGTGAAACCCTTGACAACTAGACGAGCTTTATATCTCTCAACATTGCCTTTTGAATCATTTTTAGTCTTAAATATTCATTTGCAACCAATGGGTTTCGCACCTTCAGGCAATTCAATGAGATCTCAAACGTCATTATTTTCCATGGAATTCATCTCATCATTCATGGCATCGATTCAATTTTGAGAATTAGAACTTTGTTTGACTTGATGGAAGTTGATTGGATCATCTTCCACCACTCCTATATCAACTTCATCTTCTTGGAGAAAAACGATATAGTCATCTGAAATCGCACTTCTCCTTTCTCTAGTGGATTGTCTTAATAGCACATCCTCTTGAGGTTGTTGAGTTTGTGCTTCAGGTATAATTTCTTCATTTTGCACAAGGAGCTCGTCTACATTGTCTTGATATTTTGGATTTGCATTTTGAACAATATCAAGAATAGAAGCCTAATCATTATTAATAGCAATAGTAGAAAGAGAAATAAATTCCTTTTAAAAAACAATGTCTTTAATCTTATCTCCCATCACAAACTCAACTTCTTCAAAAAATCTCGTATTTTTAGTCTAAAAAAATGTTCTAGTAGTGGGATTGTAGAACTTAAAATCCCTTGACCGTTCAAAGTACCCAACAAAGTAGCAGCTTACAGTTCTTGAATTCAGTTTCTTTTCATTTGGCTTATAAGGCCTTACCTCAGTTGGACAACCCCAAATATGTAAATGCCTAATACTAGACTTTTTACCCATCCATAATTCTTAAGGGGTTTTAGCTATCGCTTTGCTTGGAACCCTGTTAAGGATATATACTGCAGTCTTTAGTGCTTCTCCCCAGAAGGATTCTAGTAAAGACGAATGATTGATCATACTTCTTACTATGTCCTTAAGCGTTCTATTTCGTCTTTCAGCAACATCATTCATGCTAGGTTTGCTTGGCATTGTGTATTGCGGGACGATATCACATTCCTCTAGGAATTTCGTAAAAGGTCCTGGACGTTGTTTACCAGATCCGTCATATTTGTCATAGAATTCACCACCATGGTCAGATTTGACAACTTTAATTTTCTTGCCAAGTTGATTTTCAACTTCAACTTTGAAGTTCTTAAAAACATCCAGGGATTGAGACTTCTCATGTATCAAATATAAGTATCTATACCTTGAATAGTCGTTTATGAACGTAATAAAATACTGTTGACCATTCCAAGAAGTTGTAGGAAATGATCCACAAATATCAGTATGAATTAGTTATAAGACATTAGAACATCTGTTGGCACCTAATTTCTTAATGTTTGTTTATTTCCCTTTAATACACTCAATACAACTTCAAAATCTGTCAAATCAATGGGATCAAGAATCCCGTCAGACACAAGCCTCTGAATTCTCTGTTTAGAGATATGATCTAAACACTTGTGTCATAGTGTGGCGGAATCCCTATCAATTAATTTTCGTTTTGTACTTCGTGAATTTATATGTAAAGTTTCATTAATTGAGACAATTGTATCTAACAAATATAGGTTATCATATAAAGATAAAGAATCAGTATCAATAAGATTCGAATATTAAAAAAGATTAAATTTATTATTTCCAAATGAACAAGAATAGCCAAATTTGTCCAAAATAGAAATTGAAACCAAATTCTGTTTAAAAGATGGTACTACATAAGTCTCTTCCAAATTCAAAAAATGATCAATTTTTAATAATAACCTAAAAGTTCCTATAGCCTCTATTGCAACTGTTTTACTGTCGCTCACATAAATAAATCTTTCAGCATCACTTGGCTGTCGGCTCCACAGGCAACCTTGCATAGACACACTTATATGAGTAGTAGCACGAGGATCTATCCACCAAGTGTGTTTAGGTACAGAAGCTAAATTAACTTCAAAACAAACTAAATTGAGAAGCATACTTTTCTTGACATGTCAATTGACGTATTTAGGATATTCTTTCTTCATATGTCCAACTTTCTTGCAAAAGTAACAGGGAAACTCCCCATCCTGTTTCTTTTGCACCTTATGCTGTGATGTCTCAGTTACAACTTCTTTTCCTCTTTTCCTTTTATTGTCCTTAGAGATAGTTGCTAAGTTAGCACTTTCAATACATTCTCGCTTCAATCTTTCATCTTCTTGCACACAGTAAGATATGAGCTCATTAAGAGTCTATTTATCCTTTTGAGTGTTGTAACTCATTTTAAACTGACTGTATTGTGCAAGAAAAGAAATCAAAACTAAGTGCATCAGCAAGTTCTCAGACAGCTATAACTTTAGTGTCTTTAGTTTGGAAGCAATATGAGACATCTCCATGATGTACTCCCTTATGTTCCCTTTTTCTTTATACTTCATTGAAACAAGGTTAGCCAAAATGGTACTTGTTTCAACCTTTTCGTTTTTTGCAAAACGCTGTTTTATTTCTCAAGGAACTTCTTAGCATTTTTCTCTTCGGACATAGAGCCCTTAAAAGTTTCCCAAATGGAACATTTCATGATCATAAGACACATGCGATTAGAACGGTCCCACTTCTCTATACTCGCTTTTTCATCAGCGGAACTATTCTCATTAAGAGATGCAGGTCGTTCTTCCCGAAGCGCAAGGTCAAGATCCATGCAACTGAGAACAATCATAACATTCTCTTTCCAATTCTTAAAATTCGTGTCATTATGCACATGAATAGAATTGATATTAACAGTTATTGTTGAAGTAGAAGTAGTAACTGAATCGAGAACAAAACCAAACACAAGCTCACTATTAATAATCATATCACAAGATAGGAATACTCAATTAATAAATTTATACATGACATGATTAAACTATTCCCATAATGGTAGGCCCTAAAACAAGATACCTAGCACAACATTGATATTTAGTCTTTTGACAGAAATGTCAATTGTAAGTGGTATTTTCCGTGTAGTAATCAAATATTGACAATTAATCCTGTTAAGTAGTAAACATTTCTTTGGACTGACTTATTACTCATATGGAAAACCTAATAATCGTCATATATTTATTACAACAAGTATGCCTATTATTTGGCCAAACAATAACCTTCCTTGGGGCCGATCATTATTCGCATAAATAATAGACATAAACATCTTAATATTTCAAAATAAACAAATTTAAATTATAGAGGTTACTTTGGTAACATATAATTTTAATTCAATTTATTTTGAATTATCAAACATGATACAAATTGATTAAGTACTTAAATAAATTGTTTTCGGATGGAAAAAAAAAATTGGTTTCTCCACTTCCCATGTCCACCCGTAGCTTCCAATGAGAAAATATATATGTCCGAATTACATCAAAATTCAATTGGAAACAAAACAAGCAATCATCACGGAATGCATATACTAACAATCAAAATAACAATTTGCTGATCTTAATGATATGCATATATATTCTTGAAACATTCATGCATGTGAAATTGATTAACACGCCAACAAAAAAAAAAAAAAACAAAACAAAACAAAAGTCACCAACAGTCAACAAAATATATATATATATATTATTCCTATGCCAATCTTTTGCCTCAACAAAAAAATATATTATATATTATCTGTCAAAAGTCACCAACAACATTCAACAAAAGTCAATTGACTTTTTACGTTATTTGTATCCAGTAAATACATATATATATTTCATACTACTGCCATATATATTTAAAGCAAACCCGATTAAATATATATATATATATATACATATTCATTCTTGCTTCAAGATTCTTAGACCAATACGATATATATAATCTACAGTTAAGTGTTTATTCATTAATAGGCATGGAAATTCAATATATATTTTTCATGGTTCCACGACAACAACAATAATTAAACCAATTAATTTCTCAATGATTCAACATGAGTTAGCTTTGATACCACTTGTTGAAATAACTTTAATAGGTGAAAACCTATATCAAAATCTAGAAACTCATATTAAATCAATAAAAATTATTGTAGAGAAAAGATATACGAATCCATATTGTTAAATTTGATTAAGATTGAATCTTCCACAATCAAATCTCTTTAGGCTGCTCAATAATTTTCTTCTTGAATGGGGAAAGAGAAAAGAGAGCAAAAATACATTGATTTGACTTGGAGACCATAACCCTAATTATGTTCTTTATATACTAACATAATTAGGTTCCCATTAATCCTAATTTAATTAGTATTAGGTTTCTAGACGTTAAAGCTCATACCCAATGGATATTTCTAAAGCCCAATTAATAGATCACTTATTTGACCATATTAAAATAGATAGCTCATAATATAATTGTTATTTAATATGTAAGCCCATATTAATAAATATAAAAAAAAATTCCAACATGAGCAACCATACCAATCATTCCGTCGGTAGCATTTGTAATCATTGGAATTTGGGAGGCTAATTTTTTGTTAATCTACACACATAACACAATTAAGATCAAACAAATGAAACGATCCATATAGTGTTGAACTAAAATATATATATATATATTAGCAAAGAATCAATAACGAAATGTGGACGAATTGGTTGAGAGAGAACCTTGTCCAAAACCTCTTGCACAACATCCCGTTAATCATGAAAAGGAAAGGCAATCAATTGGACGACGAAATTAATTAACAAAGAAGATCAATAAAATATGACAGTTAATACATAAAGTGACAAAAAATTCCACAAAAACTTCTCAGTAATCAAACAGTCATGTAATAACTCTTTCACCATCATATATACAACAGGGTTATAGAGATGTGGGCAAAAACTTACATCAAAATACAAGTTTAGCGAGATAGTTGTTACTAGTTCAGGCAGAGGTAGAATCCGTTATAAACTTTGTTCCAGAATTTGCTAATGCATGACGCTGATGGATAGTCATAGTCTTTGGCTGGTAGTTTAGTGAGTACGTTTTGGAAAGGATCTTCATTCTCTAAAGGGAAATCAGCATCCATCTCCTCCTTCGATGGTGTGCTCCATATTTCTTGCTATGTGTTAGTTACCATTAGATCTAAAAGTTTAAACTGATAGGAAATTATGTAACTATAGTATTTAAGACTTGATGTTGACATATGACACATCCCTTCACGTGTAATATGGATAAATAACAGATAACGAATACATGCTAAATATACCCTACCGTATAACATCTGTAGTGGCAAACTCAGACATTTACGTGAGAGTTAACACTTTATAATAAAATAAAAATTAAAGATAGAAACAATTATAGTTCACTTTTCTTTAGCTATTCATGAATTTCATTTTTCTTTACAAATTTGCAAAACTCTTTCTTATAAGTTCATTCTTCTATACTCAAATTTTATTGATTTTCATTTAAACAACATAAACAAAAGAATAAAAGAAGTTCCAAAATAATTTTTTTTTAAAAAATTTCAATCTAGTTTCAAATAATATAAATGCTTGACAACTTCTTTAAATAAATTTACAACATTCGCTAAATAATGAATGAGATGTGATAGAAACTTAAAAGATTGAGAATTTTTTTTTTTTGGTTAAAAAAAGAAATCATTTATAGATTGTAATAAGTATAAGTATTATCAAAGTCAAACCATTGCAAATTTTGAGAAAAGTTCACTTGGTTAGAACCACTATATAGGAACTTTGAACTTGATTTCAAATCCCCACCACACTCTTCAAAATTTTTTGAAAAAAAAAAGTAAAAGGGCATCAATTTTGGAAGTGGAAGGGAATCAAACTTGCCATTAGAGTCATTAAGTATGCACTCTCCACGTGATAGTTTTATATTTTTGATCCCATTCATTTCAAAATTATATATATTAGTTTATTTATATATTTAAATATTTAATCACTCATATTAGAAACTTAATAAAATTTCAAAAATATTTGAGGGGGGGGGGGGGGGGACACATGTCTCTCTTGGTCCGCCCCTGAACATGTGTAATGAGAAGATTTTCATATAAATAGGAGAGAATGAGTTTGAACTAGAGACTTTCAAGCTCTAATATCATATTAGTTATCATTAAACCCAAAGCTTAAGGTAATAGGAAATTATTCAATTATAGTATTTAAAACTTAAGGTTGACACGTGATGCTATGAAAATTTTTTTTTAAGTAAATATGATGAGTAATTAGGATACTGATACTACTTGTATATATAATGCAAAACAAATATAAAGTTGTTTGTTTTTTACATGACAAATGGAGGAGTTACTCTAATTCTTCAGAATCATGAAAAGGCTACTAAAACTTCAAGAGATTTGTGGATTCTTTACCTTTCTTTTCCAATGAATATCTAGAGGTTGACATCCTAATTTGATTCTCTCTTGGTGTGTCCCTTAACCAATTGTGTTCTTTTTGTTGTGTCTCTCAATTCTGCATGTTTGCCTTATTTATTGATATGTTGCATATATGATTTGCCAGCTAAGAAATTTGCTCGATTATTTACAAATTAAGCTTCTCCCATATATATATATATATATATATATATATCGATTTCTAATTCTACTTATCTCAATTATAAATTAAGTTTTATCTTTTCAAACGTGTGAATGACCAATCACATTAAGCATTCACGCTAGATGGCTTATGGTGTGTTTATTACATTTGGAGAAATCAGAATGACTTGGAATCTTAATGAAGCATCAAAATCAGAATAAGTTGTTTACTTTAACTGCAGGAATCGGAATCAGAATCAGCAGTATTCCCATTGAACTATTTACTTTACTTTGGAATCGGAATAAATTAATTATAAGTTACAAAAATATCCTTAATTAAAATTATCGATTAATTATAATAGTGTACACTTTTTATTATAATATGCAATTTTTTTTATTATCAAATAAAAAATTGGATACTATAGTAAAAAAATTGTATATTATTTTAATAGTCCACTAATTTAATGTGCAATTTTTTATTATAATATACATTTTTTTTATTAAAAAAAACTGCATATTATAATAAAAAAACATGAATATTATTTTTTATAGTCCACTATGATAATTAAGAAATTGATGTTGAAAAACTAATGGTGTGCAATTATTTATTATAATATGTAATTTTTTTTAATATCAAATAAAATAGTTTTTTTTTTTTTAAAGAAGGGTATAGAAGACTTTTCATCTCTACAAAAGGAATGAGAATGAGATTCCCAAATGGGTTGGGGTGAATGAGATTCCCATTCCACAACCCCAAATTGATGTGGGACATACACTTTCATTCTCATTACGAAATGAATTTTAAGTAAGTAAATGTCATCAATCAATCTCATTCACAATTCTCATTCCCTAATCCATGAAGTAAACATACCATTAATATCACTAGCTCATATAGGTGTGTGTGGGAGTGAAAAAGTCAGTTTTCTCAATATGACATTTAGAACATAAGAATAACAAATTTATATGGCAACAAGTTCATGATGGAAAGTAACAATGTTGATATACATACACACATACTGAAGGGAAAAATTGATTTTGAATTTAATGCGGAAACGTGGATTTAAAAAAAAAAATTCATAACAAAAACATACCCTATCGATGCTAGTAATAACAATTCAATAATTAAATTAATAAGATCGAATCTTATTTTCCATGAATATTGAATTGATCCCTTTTGATTCGCAAATTCTTCACCACTCGATCTTCCTTGCTATGACTCTTCACAAAAGAAATTGTGTGTGGGCACAATCTCGAAGAATCAATCATGAAATATTTTATAAAAGATTATTATATGAGATGGGGTAATTTGGTGTTTTTAATTAATGGAAGTTTTTGGTTCAAGTAGCCAAAATTCTCTCTCTAGTTACCAACATAAAACACCATTTTATAATGGTAAACTAGAGTTTTCTCAATTTAACAAGGAATACAATTTCCTATTTAAATTAGAAAACATAGTTCATATCCAATATGGAATTAAATTCCTTATTGGTCTAGAACTTTTTACTTTTAATTTAATATGAAATCTAATTCCTATTAAAACTTCTTTAATTCAATTTAATATGGAATCTAATTCCAATTAAATTAAATTATTATTTCCATTAATTAAAAGATTTTTCATTAAATTAAATGATTCTAAATCATAAATAATTTAATGACACCATTTAAAATTGAACTCATAATCTCTACAGATAATAAATAATTAACATTTAATTAAATAATTACATATATTTAAATAATCAAATTATTTAAATAATTCGTGAACATGTCCATGTGACATTAATAATTGGACAATCCAATTATATTCTTTCATTTATTTCTTTATGTGGTTGTGAGCTAGCAAGGGGACCAAATGGATCTACAATTTGAGCTCCAATAATATCGGAATTATTAATTAAACTCTTTAATTAAATAATTCACTATTATTAACCTCAGAGTTACTCCACTAAAAACCCAAGGTTACACTCTCAAGATTGTAGATGTTTTACACAATCTGAATTTTCAGTGTCCATCGATTTAATCATTTCACATGGTTCGATCCTCCACAAGTAGTTCATAATTAAAGCTAGGTCAATAAAGTCTGTTATACCTCTATAGTTATATATTATTCCAATAAATACCATTGATTCTCTAATGAATAATATATCCACAACAACTTATGAATTTATCTTTCCGTTAAATCATAAACAGAAAATCGAGCGCTCTTATTATTCAAGACCTGAATTAACACTTTAAGGAAACTACTCATCTACTTCTCGCAAGAAGGAGTGGATTCCATTATTGTGTAAAATGTTTCCAGCCATTTATTAAATCATATCTCCAAAGTACGAAGCTTATTGACCGTAAATATATAACAGTCTCATCCATGTAAATCAAAAGACATGACTCAACAAATAGGAGTCCATAAAACACTCAGGATTAAGATAAATCCATATATGATCATCTATTTGATAAATATGAATTTCTTTATTTAACATATATTAATAAGAAATTCATTTTATCGTGGTCCAATCCTATATAATCTCTATTATATAAGGTGCCTCAATTTTCATATCGCTACATGAATAATCTCAGATAAAATCATTGCATCGAATACAAAATAGACCGCAGCTGTAGATTTACCACAAACAAAGTATCCGACTTTGTTTGCTTTCTACGGACTCTTTAGATTACTGATCTCAAACTAAATCCTCTTATATATAACAATTATATACTTAGTTTGAGATTACATAAGTAATCATGGATGTTACATTATATTTGTATGAAACAAACATTTCATAAATGCATATAAAAATAAATATATTTTATTTATTATTTAATTTAAATATTTATAAATTACAAGCTCTTAGGGCATATAACCTGTCGACGTTGAAATTCAGTCGACGAGTATTCAATGCCCAATATCTGCAATCAATGTGAGAAAACACAGAAATCGAGAGGAAAATAAATAATAATCAAGAACCAAACAAGAAGACAAAGGAATTTTAACGTGGTTCAACAAGTATGTCTATGTCCACGGCTGTCTCTCTTAAATTCTACAGAGTGACAGTATATATATTTTTAATGTGTCTGTTACAATGGTTTTAACCCCTATTTATAGGGGAAGAGTTGTTACAGTTTAGAAAGCTACAAAATAGGAAGAGAATCATGAATTAATTACACTTCCTAATCTGTTTGAATAAAATTAGGAAACTGCTCCTTAAAATCCGAGATAATGTTGACTGAGTTTGAATTTGAATTAACTTTCGTTTCTGGTGAGAGAATCATGATCAGATTAGGTAACTGCCTGTTTTGGAAGATATTGCATTAACTGTGCTCTGGGCGAACTGCCATTTACGGCGACCTCGAGTTGGACCTCGCTGAGAAGCGAGCTATGAATAAGGTAAACTATGGCACGAGCTACAACCTGGTTGTGATACGAGCTCGTTGCTATGAGCTGAGAAAATTACTGGGGCGAGTTGAGGAACTTGCTAGCTTAGAGTTGATATCTGGGCTTTGCCTGATGGGCTTTGATTTTATTAGGCCTTCTATTGGGCATAAATTGGGCTTTTACTAGCCCTTTTAGTGAGTCCAGAAAATGCATATAACATCAGCCCTCCAGCTCTCAGTTCGTTCTGCGAATTGAGAGCTCGAGCTCACTAGTAAAAGATAGCTTCTCTGGTAAGCCAACTTGAATTATTACTTTCGTACGCTTTCAAATTCTATCACATCAGCTTGACACGTGACGGTCATGCAGGAGGTGACTGAAACGATGCTGGCATGTCCATTACACGCGTATTTAATGCGCACGTCTTTCAACCGACGGCTACATGATTAGAAAGTCGTACCTCGTGCTGCACCGTTGGATTAATGACAGTTACACAGCATAGAGATCTGACGGTTGGGGTTCAAGCTTGTTCACCTATATAACTGGTGGAGCCTTTTCATTTTTTCTTTTTCAACTGTCATTTTCTCTCGAAGCAACCAAGCAACCGAGTTCAGAAAACTCTCTGGTTTTTCATGAAATCAATACTTCAAGTCGTCGTTCTTTCACTCCCATCAGAGATTCACAGTAAACCTCTAATTTCTTACTTCAATCTTTCAGTTTTTGGGTTCATTTTTGTTGAGTTCATGTTGCGTTATGCTTGTGCTTTGTTTTCTGCATAAACGGTTTAAATGCATTGTATTGTTACTGTTGAGCCTTCGTCATTACTATGTTTAAATGATCTGAACATGTCATGTTGTTGTTGACTCTTCACTGTTCTGGGTTTCTTGTTGAACACGACTTTTCAGATTCTGTTGATTTGATCTTGTAACATATTTATCTGCGACCTGATTACTGTTTGTGGCCTGTTATGCATGCGAACTATTGGATTAAGCACCTGTAGACTGCTAGCTCGTAGATTGTTTCTCCATAGGTTGAACCCCCTATTGCATGAATGTTTTAAAGAATAGGAAACTTAGAAAAATTTTATCATTTTAATAATTTGCTCCTAGCGACCTGATTATATCCCCTTTTGCATAGATGTCGTCAAGCGGAGCTCGCAAGGTTAGTAAAGCAGCTCAGGGCAGAAAGTGAGCAAAGACTCAGCAGCGAGCTGAAAAGGAAAAGGAAGCTCGCAAAATGTTCGCACACCATTCCTCTTCGTTGGAGTTTTTCGATCTGGTAGGACTTAGTATTCAATTTCACATCCCTAAGGGTTGTCGTGCGTTGATACCCCTTCTCAAAAATCATGCCTGCTATCCTTCACG
This sequence comes from Litchi chinensis, assembly GCA_019925255.1. Lineage (NCBI taxonomy): Eukaryota > Viridiplantae > Streptophyta > Magnoliopsida > Sapindales > Sapindaceae > Litchi > Litchi chinensis. The sequence continues at coordinate 8,931,728 of CM034467.1, forward strand.
GGGGTGCAATGCTGTCAGTACCCAACACCTCGAGTAGGGACTAAGGTTTCCCATTCATCCTTACCTGATCAAGTTTCTTAATGCGGTCAAGCTCGCGCCTTTCCAGTTGACGTCAAATTCATATGCGTAGCTGACCTCGCTGGCTTTGGCCTTCCTCAAGAACGGCCTTTCTCCCCCAACTTCGAAGATCATACAATAATTCTACAACTTTAAAGCTTTAAGCACAAAATAGGGAGAAAAACCCGACGACATCTATTACCTCACAGCTCGCCCGTCGGAATACAAAGAACTCTTACCCCAAGGTGAAGCAAAGGGCAAGTCTAATGTTGGCAAATACAAATCGAGCTGGTTCTTCATCTCCTGCCCTTCCCTTGTGGATCTCAAAAATTTTAACTTCGTTCTGCAACCAGGTATGTAGAGAGAGACCTTTAGCGAGCTCACTCTTTCTTTTTTTTTTTAACATCTTGCTTTGCAGACCTGAAAGTAGATGAGTCTCCTCTCAGCGACGAGGAGAGAAGAGCTCTCGAAGTGCTCGCAAAATCAAAGGAAGCGAGCATCAGCAGCAAGGTCAACGATGCTCTTCTCTGGGCTTATGGCCTTGCTTCTCCTAAGCATTCTCCATTACTGCGACCTGAAAAGAACATAGGGAGGATGGGCGATGTCCCTATACTTCCTTCTGTCCTTGAAGTCCTAGTCCAGGAAGAGGATACACCTGCTCGACCACCTTCAAATCTTGTCACCACTTCGCGAGCAGGTACAACAACTCTTGCCCCAAGTTCGCAGGTAGAAACTTTTTCAGTCCCTGCCCCAACACAAGCAGAAACGGCTCTAGCTCGCACAACCCCTATTGTGCAAATAGAGTCATCCCCCTCCCCAAATCACACAACTATTCCAGAGGCTCCATTGCCCGCTCTAGCAGACTTAGAGCATGCTTTAATAGTTTCAACATCTGCTGAAGCAACATCAGCTCCAGCTCGCACCCCAACAGTGGATGCATCTCAAAAAACTGCTTCTTCAACTCCTGCTCCTTCCACTAGGCGAGCTCCAACTAAAAGGAAGAAAATGGCTCTTCTGGAGTTCTCTCCCGATAATCCTGCCAAGACTTCAGCCCCTTCAGCAACTCCAGCGAAGCGACCAGCTGAAGCCTCGGCCTCTCCAACTGCATCTTCAAAGTGTTCCAAACAACCTGCTGAAGCAGAAACCTCCTCGGTCGCTGCCCCAAGCGAGGTACCGCCTCCAGAAACAACAGCAGATATTCAGCTGGTTCCAGCTTCCAGCTCGCAACCTGGAAAAGTGATGTTCCTTCTAAGGTTGCTCCCTAGGCAACCCGAGCTGGTACCAACAAACGAATAACTAGGCGTACCATTCTTACACGACGTAACACTTATCAAACTGATGAACGTGATGTCCCGAAGGCTGAGAGGACTCCTTCGCCAACAAAACCAGACATCAAGGTCGGACCTGGGGCGAGATATTTAACTTCCTTCCTCGACAACTGGACACCAATTATGTATACTCATACAAGGGTCTTAGAGAATAAGTCCCTTAGGGGCACGGACCTGGACGAGTTGCAGCTCATCATTCTATGCTGGTAAGTCATTTTCCTTTATCTTCTAACCTCTTTACTTTATTGCATATTAACTTGTAGAATTTTCAGGGCGCCCTTGCTGCAATGAAGCAATGGAGGGAGACAAAGGCCACTGAAGGTCGAATAATGGAGCTCGAAAACAAGCTGGAGGCTACTAAAGAGGAGATAGCACACTTGGCTGAGAAAACCACAGAGAGCCTCGAGGCATAGATGACTGCGGCGAATAATGCTAGATAGACCGCCAAGGAAGCTCTGCTGGAAATGAAAAATGAACGCAACATGTTAAGGGAAGTGCTAAAGCAGTCTGATCATCGGGCTGAGCTGGTCGAAAAACAACCCGAGAAAATAGAGGCTGCTGTGCAGCGGGCCGAGGAGGCCGAAAATCGAGCTGGGATTGTAGAAAGCCAAATCGAGGTCCTCAAGCAACAAATCTAGGCCGCGGTACAGCGAGCCGAGGCTGTAGAAAAATGGGCTGAAGAAATAGGAGCTGCTGCTCAACGAGTTGAAGAGGCTGAACATAGAGTTGAAGTACTTAGGCAATAGGTAAATGAGGTAATTCAGCGAGCTGAGGCTGCAGAGCAGCAAATAGAAGCTATGAAGCAAGAGGCTGAGATCATTAATAGCCATGCAAATGATGCTTTCAAAGAATTGATGATCTTCAGAGAAAAATCTGCTCAAGAACTGGAGATACAGATTGCTGAAGCAAAGGATGAGGTTGAGGAAAAAATAGGCCTCAACTTTCTCTACACGCTATGGATGTCCTATTCGGAGATGGATTTTTCTATCTTTGGGGATGTGGGACTCGAAGCTGTAGAAAAGTTCAATGCAAGGGCTGCCTCATCTTTAGTTGATGCAGTCCCTTCAGCAACAGAGGTGCCTGGTGCGACCTCTCAAATTGAGCCTGCGGGCGACCTCGAGCTTCCTACTGCTTCTTTTTCTCCCCATGAAGACTCCCTCTTAGGCCCAGATCCTCCGGATCCAGATTAATAGCTTGTCTTTTTCTCTACACTTGTATTCTTTCGGCTTTCAACTTGTAAACAATTTTTGAACTTAATAAAATTTCTTTTATCATATCTTCTCTGTTGAATGTGCTTGAGTTATTGTGTTTGTTGTAACACATTTTATAATCACTGTAAGACTTCTTGCGAGCTAATTGTTAACGAGCTCAAAATCTAATAATATCTTTAGGCAATCGCCTAACTCAACAAAGCTTAAAATTCTACAATATAAGTAACTGATCACAACCTCTGGACATATTAGAATGTTGACGAGCTATGCAGGGGGTCGTGACCTTGCCTGCTTTTTAGGCTCTTTCTTTTTAGCGAGTTATGCAGAGGCACTTAACCATACCTGCTTTTTAGGCTCTTTCTTTTTAGCGAGCTATGCAGAGGCACTTAGCCATACCTGCTTTTTAGGCTCTTTCTTTTTAGCGAGCAGCGAGCTAGTCAGCACGGAGCCTATAGACTTGGAAAAATAACGCACATCATGAGGGAGAATGGAGCTTTCATTTTCTATTATAACATTGAATTATGGGTAACAAATAAAGTTACTGATAATATGGTCAAAAATGCTTGACATTCCAAGCTCGAGGGACCTCAGCTCCATTCATGTTAGTCAAATGATAAGCTCCATTTCCCAAGTTTGCCTTGATGATATAGGTCCTTCCCAATTTGGGCCTAAGGACCCATCACTAGGCTTGCGAGCTCCAGGTAAAATGATATGCAATACCAAGTCTCCCACGTTGAAGCTGCGAATTCGAGCATTCTTATTATAGTACCTCGCGATTCTTTGCTGATAACCAGCTACCCTTAATCCGGTTGTTTCTCTGACTTCTTCAAGCAAATCTGAGCTTGCAGCAAGTAACTAATCATTGTCATTTGGATTGAAGGTCGCTCTTCGTTGCGAGGTGACTTCGAATTCTGCGGGATCATGGCCTCAGACCCATATACCATTGAGAAAGGTGTCTCGCCTGTAGTGCTACGAGCTGTGGTTCTGTAAGCCCACAATACCTTCTGAATCTCGTCTACCCATGCTCCTTTCTTTGCTTCCAGTTTCATCTTCAAGGTCTACTTGATAATCTTATTTACAGCTTCAACTTGGCCATTGGCTTACGGATGGTCCACTGCTGAGAAGCTCTTGACTATTTTCAGACTGTTGCAGAACTTGAGAAACTGGTCGCTGCTAAACTGGGTTCCATTGTCTGTCACAATCTGATATGGAACCCCAAATCTGCAAATGATATTACTCCACACGAATTTCTCAATCTTCGTTGTAGAGATTTCAGCTAATTCTTTTGCTTCTGCCTACTTGGTGAAGTAATCAACTGCGACCATGGCGTGTTTGCATCTTCCGCGAGCTATTGGCAAAGGCCCGATCAAATCCATTCCCCATATTGCAAAGGGCCATGGGCTCACCATTTGCTTAAGATAGGCTGGCGAAGCTCGTGGAACTTGGGCAAACCTCTGACACTTATCACACCTTTTTACTAAGTTGATAGCGTCCTGTCTCATAGTAGACCAATAAAAACCTTGACGGAGTGCCTTTTGAGCTAGAGATAGCCCCCCAACGTGATTTCCACAATGGCCTTCGTGTATTTGCCCCATCACTGTTTCACACTCTGGGCCATCAATGCAACGTAAAAGTGGAGTCGACAACCCCTTCTTGTACAACACATCATCATAAATGCAATATCTGGATGCTCTAGCTCGCAGACGCCGTGCTTGCAGCTTATTACTTGGCAGCTTTCCATCCTGCAAATAATTGAGAATTGGGCTCATCCAAGAATTGGGCTGCATGGTTATGGCCATCATCACATTCTTCTCTTCCGTACTTGGGGCTGGTAGGAACTCTACTGGGATTGCCCCCAAAAAGTCTGCATCTCGCGTGGTTGCCAAACGAGTTAAAGCATCTGCGTGTGCATTCTAAGTTCGTGGAATCTGTTTCACCTCGCACTTCTGGAAAACACTTAGCATTTCATGGACCTTCTGAAGGTACAAAGCCATTTTTGGCCCCTTAGTCTGGTACTCCCCCAAGATGTGGCACACCACGAGCTGCAAATCACTGAAAACTTTCAACCGCTCAGCTTGCATTTCCTTAGCCAAATGCAAACCTGCGAGCACTGATTCGTATTCAGCTTCATTGTTTGTTGCCTGTAAACCAAACCTTAAAGCACAAAGGATCTTGTGGCCTTCAGGGCTAATCAGCAAGATCCCAAATCCCAGCTCCAACCTTCTGCTCGCTGGATGACCCGTCAACATAAAGCTCCCAGGTCGGACCTTAGAAGACTCAGCTTCATCATCCACAGGCCCTGTGAACTCTGCAATGAAATCTGCCAGAGCTTGAGCTTTGATAGCCGTCTTCGGCTTAAACTGAATATCGAACTGTGCGAGCTCCACTGCCCATTTTAACAAACGACCTGAAGTATCCGCTTTCTGTAGAACTTGCTTTAGCGGATACTGGGTGAGGACTTCGATTGTATGAGCTTGAAAGTAAGGTCGCAGCTTCCTTGATGTGATTACTAGGTAATAATCGAGTTTCTCTATCTAAGAGTATCTGGTTTCAGCATCCTACAATTTTTTGCTTACATAATAAACTGGAAGCTACGTCTTCTCTTCTTCCCTCACCAATGCAGCACTTAGAGCTTATTGCAACACTCCCATGTATAGTATAAGCTTTTCTCCTTCTTTGGGCTTAGAAAGGAGTGGAGCTTGCCCCATGTATTCTTTTAACTGTTGAAAGGCAATTTCATATTGTTCGGTCCACTCGAAACTTTTTGCCTTCTTCAAAATGTCAAAGAATGAGATGCATTTATCCGTAGCTTTCGAGATGAACCTACTGAGTGCTGCGACCTGGCCATTGAGGCTTTGCACTCCCTTTACCTTGGTTGGTGATCTCATGTCGATCAACGCCTTGATCTTCTCAAGGTTGGCTTCAATTCCTCTACTGTTCACCATGAAGCCCAGAAATTTCCCAGAAGCTACCCCGAACGCACACTTGTGTGGATTCAGCTTCATTTGATAGCTCCTCAAAATCTGAAACATGTTCTCCAGGTCTCGTACATGGTCACCTACCTACTTGGACTTTACTAACATATCATCGATATAGACCTCCATGGTCTTTCCGATCTGCTCTTCAACATCATGTTCACCAAGCGTTGGTAGGTCGCTCCAGCATTCTTCAAATCGAAGGGCATCACTTTGTAGCAGTATAGGCCGCGATCAGTTATGAACGAGGTGTGCTCTTCGTCCTCATGATTCATGGGAATTTGATTATAGCCCGAGTACGCATCCATGAAACTCAAGAGCTTGTGGCCAGCAGTAGCATCCACGAGCTGATCTATCCTTAGTAGGGGAAAACCATCTTTCGGGCACGCCTTGTTTAAGTCAGTGAAGTCGATGCAAGTCCTCCACTTCCCATTTTTCTTCTTCATAAGGACTGGATTAGCGACCCAAGTCGGATAGTAAGCTATTCGGATAAATTTGTTCACCAATAGCTTGTCTACCTCTTCCTTCAACACAAGATAGCGTTCCCCTGTCATTGCTCTCCTCTTCTGGCGAATTGGTTTGTGGTGAGGATCAATATTCAACCTATGTGACATCACCCTGGGGTCTATTCCCATCATATTCTCATGGTTCTACGCTAATACATCTAAGTTTGCCTTTAGGAAGTCAGCGAGCTGGGTTCTCAATTCTGGAGCTAAACCTCTTCCCAGCTTCAGACACCTCTCTGGATCTGCCTTGCTGACTTGGATGTCTTGCAGTTCTTCAACTGGACCAGTAGCTCGGTCTGCATCTACCTCGCGAGGGTCCAGGTCGTGACTGACCCCTTTCTCGGTCATAGCTCGCGGCTCGCCCCCTGAGACCACGTTCACTTTCTTTCCTCTCACGCCTATCTTCACAGCATCTTCATAGCAGCGTCTTGCCAAATGTTGCTCTCCTCGAACACACCCAATGCCATTAGGGGTTGAAAATTTTACCGTGAGGGTCTTGATCGAAGTAATTACATCCAACTCGTTCATAGCAGGTCTTCCCAGGACCACGTTGTACGCTGATGAGCAGTCAATTATCAGAAAAGCTGCTAGCACAGTAGCTGGGTGACAGGGCCCTTCCCAGACCTTATCTATGCTCTTGTCTGCAGGATCCTGCCGGGTACTTCAACGGACTTATCGAAACCAACTTGTCGGATCGAAGAAATCCGAGAAGCGAACCCTAACTTTCTTCAACCGGTTTACTCGTTTAAACTTAAAAATTCAGTTTTCTTTTAAACTAGTTGGGAGTGATAAAATTTTTCTCGATTCTATTTCAAATATTTTTATAAAATTTTCGGCAGCATAACAGCTGCATTTTTTATAAACCAAAATTTACCTGTCAAGAAATTTACACTTCGACTAAAACCTCAATTCCTCCCAACTTCTTTATTCCCAAACATGCAATAATCATCATCATTTTTCCACAAACATGCAACATCAACACCCAATTCTCAATTTATAAGTACGAACTCATGTAAAATATATCTAGATACATCATATATAAATATAATGCATGAATATTTACAAATATACAATTTCAAAATATGAATATTTGTTTCTCAATTACATATCCATCTCATACATAAAGTTTTACATCATCACATGTCATGAATCGCCCACCTATATATACACACAACAAAATGGTGTCGTCCTATCGTCCGCGGTGGCACACAATGAAATATAAATAGCTACAAAATAAACAAACAAGTTAGTGCAATGAAGATATAATATCACATACACTAACATGACAATTTACCATTTGTTTTATGATTTCTTTTAAAACCCTCATGTATATCCTTTGAACATTTTAACTATCACGGGCGATTATAACTAACGCTAACATGAAGTTTACTAAGTTATCTCAACCACTACGTTACGGAATTTACTGGATCGCACGTAGGGCGCTAAAGCTTATCACTAAGCAACTACAATGCGGGATTTTCTGCATCGCAATTGTAGTGCTAAAACTCTGGGCAACTACGAGCGGAATTTACTGCATCGCTTCGTAGCGCTAATTGTCAACTAACCAACTACGTGCGGAATTTTCTGCATCGCAACGTAGCGCTTATATTTTCTAGGAAACTGAGCAACTATGGACGGAATTTTCTGCGTCATCTCGTAGTGCTAATTTCTCTATACTCTGAGCGACTACGGACGGAATTTTCTGCGTCGTCACGTAGCGCTAACTCTCATAAACTCTTAAGGCATATACATGGGTTTTATAATCAATTTCTTCAAGTGCAAAAGCACAAAACTCACTAGTTTTACATCTTCTGAAAACTTTCTCATTTTACTCTTTCTATAACAACTTAGTATTAGTTTCTAGTACAATATAGATTTCATAGGAATCTATATGCTTAACTTGAACATTAACATTGAAAATCCTTTTCATTTTCATTTATTACTTAGTTACAATATCCATTACGAATAATCATGAATTGATATAGAATTTAAACACTCATAAGTGGCAAACCACTTACCTCGAGGCCGCACCACTCCGTGTCACGCGTCTCGACGAGGCTCTTGGACGTCGCTCACGCGCTCGTCACCTACATAACATTTCCTCATCATTACTAGTGACAATATAAATTCTCAACTATAAGTTAAGAATTCTCAACTAAGGCCATTTTTCTCCATATAACCTCCTAACTTGTTTCTAACTCAACCGAGACTCTCTAATTCTAATTTCTTCGTAAAATTTTCAGTTTTAGACCCCTAGGGATCACCCCACGCGGTCCGTTTAGTTGTTAGAGGCTCGAAACGAAAAATTACATTTGTACTCAAAACGGACAGCCCTTAACAGAACGTACTGCGACGCGCTGCTTGGGGCTCCGTTTTCCTTCGTTCTTTTTCCTACGGCTCACTTATCTCACATTCTAGTCACACGTAAAATTTCGTTGAAAAATATTATCGTTTGCTAGGTTAAATCTAAGGAAAACGCCATTTTTCGGGCACTTTCGAGCACTTTTAGTGCGTGTTTTGTATATTTTTTGTTTCGAATTAGCGACGCTAGTTTTTCTTCTATAGCTAAGCTTCATTTCACTAATAATGATGAACCAAACTCAAACCATGCAATAAAAATTGTATTGGGATAGCCGTTTCACTTTTCAGAGCTCTAACGGCACTATTTTGTGCATAACTTGCACAATTTTTATCGGATTCGATCCGTTCCAAAACCTATGGTTTTCTATGGTTCCTAGGCATCATTTGAGGTGTAGAACACCCCCAAATAAGTCAAATATAGCCAGGTTTTCTAGAGCTCAAAATTTGAGCTCGGGAATCACATTTTACTTCAAACTATGTTTTTAAAACTCTAACTATTTCCCAAGCTTTTCTAACTCTTTTCATACTTAAACTTGGGCTCTAAATCAACTCATCTCAAAGCTTATCTACTTCTCTTCAAGTCTTTGACACATACATAAAGATAGCTTAGTCATTTAATTACTCAAACTTCACTCAAAACTTTTATCAATTACTTGGTGAGCATAAAACACCATTTTCGGTTTCAACTTTGCCCTAGTGTATGACAGCCCACATACACACTTTTATGGCATCAATTACACCCAATAACTCCTCATTCAAGTGTTCATTTCAATTATATAACATTCTATCAAAGTTTGAAAGCAATTTAACCAACACAACTTAACCACAACAACAACAAGCTGTCATGATTTTCATTTCTGTTTCAGCAGAAAATTAACGAAAAATGGGTTGTAATCTTACTTAGTTCTTAGCTTAGGGAGTTGAGAGGAGTCTTAGAAGGAGGTTTGAGAGCTTGGAAGGTAGCTTGGGTGGTCGTTCCTCTTCTTTCTTTCCTGGCCGACCAGCCTCGTCGCGTTTTTGTTCGCGGTTCTGCTCGCGATTCAGCTTGCAGTTCTGCTCGCGTCTCTCACGACCAACAGCTGCTGGTGGTGTCTTCTCCTTCGTGCCTCCTCCCTCTCCTCTTCCTTTGCTGCCCAGTTTGCTGCAGTTCACGGCCAGCAACCTCTCCTTCGCGCGCGAGCTGTTCTGCTCTGGTTCCAGTGCCGCGCGACTCTATTTCTGGTACTGCACGTTGCTGCCTTCTTGCTCGACCAGCAGCTACTTGCCTTCTTGCTGCTGGTTGCTTCCCCTCTTCTCTTCTTCCAGCTCTTCTCTTATGGTCTCTCTCTCACGGCTGGCTGATCACTTCTCTCTCTCTCGAATTCTCTCGGTTCTTCTCGGCTGATGACTGAATGGGCTGTGTTTTGCTGAAAAAAATTTCAGCTTAACTCTTGTTTATATAGTCATCAACTTCTATTAATATCATCTTGTCCCCAACTCTCTTTAATTTTATCTAAATCTCATCTCTTTCTCTTGATTCTCATATTAGCCCATCCATAATTGTTTCCAATTTATCTTCCATCATTTGATTAAATTCTCGTTTCGTTTAAATTTATTTTAACCGTCAAGCTTGTCTTCTGACCACTTGACGCTCTCTTTTTTAATCAAACTTCAATTAGCTTATCATGGGCTAAAATCTTTGATTTCTTATCTTGAATTTTCATTAACACGCTACTTAACTTTTTATAGCCGACCATTTTCGTCGTACTCTTAATTTAATACTTTCTGAGGCCATGACTTTTAATTTATTAAATGTAGAGAGTTATATTATCTCCCTAACTTAACTTCTAACGCTAAGAATTTATAAGTCGAGGCTAGGGGTTTACACTGGGCGACCTGCTTCCCCAAGAGTAAGTGGCAGTTTAATCTTGCCCATTGGCACAACAGCATCTCCAGTGAAACCATAAAGAGGCTCTGGGGATGGTTTCAGCTGCTCTGCTCCTAGCCCCATTTGCTCAAAGCAACTCTTGTACATCACATTCACCGAGCTCCCTGTATCAATCATAATACGTCGCACTTCCAAGTTGCTAATCTTAGCTCGGATGACCAGCGCATCATTGTGAGGCCAAATCACACCTCTAGCATCTTCATTTGTGAATACAATCTCATCCGAGGTCATCTTGGGTTTCTTGCTAGGTCCCTCCGACCCGCTGACCTGGAGAGTATGATTCGCCTCTCGAACGTATTTCTCATGTGATCTGTTAGAAGCACCTGCGATATGGGGGCCTCCATGAATTGTAAAAATTGTTCTTACCACAGGCTCATGCTTTGGCTCGAGAGCTCGCTGGGGTTGTTGCTGTGCTGGCTGCTGATGAAGTCGTTCTTGATGAGGTCACGAATCAGCAGGTCTTGCCACATAATCTCTCAAGTGACCTCTCCTGATCAATTTCTCAATGGCGTCCTTTAATGCCCAACAATCCGAAGTATTGTGTCTGACTTCATTATGATAGGCACAAAACTTGCTCCAATCTCTGCACTGAACCAGAGCCCTTATAGGAATGGGCCTTCCAAAATCTTCCCTGTTCCTCTCTGCTGCGAAAATCCTGTCCGGTGAAACCGTCAGGACGCTGTATCCTTCATGACGACCTAGACCCTGAGATCGCTCGTTCCTTGGCTCTCTTCTCGCCCTTTTGGCAATCTGATTGCTTGAGCCATTGTTTCTACCTTCTTCGTTCCTGCCATTGTTTCTCTTCTTTGGCTGACTGGAACTGCCCGTTTCATTCTTTTGATTGGACTTCTTCGGGCCGAAGGTCTCTTCCCACCTAATCTCCTTTGCAGCTCGCTCGTAGAACTCCTCTAGATCCTTCACTGGGGACTTGTAAATGCTTTCGTACAATTTCCCATCCTTGCGCAACCTAGTTGAGATTGCTGTCAGTATACTTTCATCTTATGGATGCTCAACATTCGCGACCTCGCGTCTATACCTGATGATATACTCCTTCAAAGACTCACCCTGACACTGAAAGATAGTAGCTAGGTGGCAGGATGGAGCGAGCTGCTTTCTTAGTGCCCTGTACTGGCCAACGAACTTCTGCTGACACTCCACCCAACTACCTATGCTGCGAGCTGGGAGATTCTTGAATCATGTCCTTGGTATATCTCTCAAAGTAGCTGAGAATACATGACATTTCACCATTGGATTACCTGTCTGCAGGTCCATCTGAACGTTAAAAGCATCTAAATGATCACAAGGGTCACTATTCCCATTATACTGTTGAATGCTGGGCATTGTAAACCTCGGAGGGAAAGGCTGCGTCTCAATCTCCCTTGTGAATGGGGTCCTTTCCTCATAGTGCCCACGCTGCTCTGGGGCTCCAGGTCGCGCTTCTAGCTGTTAGACCTTCTGGAGGAGCTCATCTACTTGTGGATCTCGGAGCTCATATCTTCTCCTGTGGTCGTGACTTGGGGAAGGATGCTCTGGGTCATACCTCTCGTGCTCTTCAAGCCAACCTCCAGGCTGATGGGACCCCGCATGTCGCCTATTCACCTCATCAACATTCCGAGCTGCAACTCTGACTCTATCATGCCTAACCTTTGCTCGTTGGCGTCCATCTTGGCTTGGCTTTACTACCAGGCTAGCTGGGCGCGCGACCTCCCTTTCTTCACGGACAAGGTGTCCTCTAGCTTTAGAATGCGCATTGGAGGAGCGAGCTGAGCCTGCAGGTCTCAGGATTTCCCTTGCTGGCCGTTCGGGCACCTGCATCGCTTCATGCTGCTGGGGCACATGCCTTGGTGCTTGAATCTCAACCCTAGGTACGTTCTGCACTTGAGCCTGCACCAACATATTGACGGCCTCTGTGAGCTGTCTGACCGTATCCTCCAGCGCCTCTTGCCTCTGATACCACACCTGTTGCCCTTCTACCATTGGGGCGATTGGAATCGGTTGACGATGGGGCAGATGGAGAATTCCTACAGTATTGATTGCCTGACCATGGGACATTCCCGCTGCATGCATGGGTTCACCTTCCGCCTGTTGGGTATTATGTTGATGGTGACTGGACTGGCTCTCTGCCTGGCCAGCCTGTGAGCCCACATATTTGGTTTGTCTGGTTCTTGTCATGTTATCAGAATTGATGAACTGAGACGAAAAAGATTGCAGTTTGAGCTCTCATTCTAGCGCCAAAATGTCGACGTTGAAATTCAGTCGACGAGTATTCAATGCCCAATACCTGCAGTCAATGTGAGAAAACACAGAAATCGAGAGGAAAATAAATAATCAAGAATCAAGAACTAAACAAGAAGATAAAGGATTTTTAATGTGGTTCAGCAAGTATGCCCACGTCCACGGCTGTCTCTCTTAAATTTTGCAGAGTGACAGTATATATTTTTTTAATGTGTCTGTTACAATGGTTTTAACCCCTATTTATAGGGGAAGAGTTATTACAGTTTAGGAAGCTACAAAATAAGAAGAGAATCATGAATTAATTACACTTTCTAATCTGTTTGAATAAAATTAGGAAACTACTTCTTAAAATCCGAGATAATGTTGACTGAGTTTGAATTTGAATTAACTTTCGTTTCTGGTGAGAGAATCACGATCAGATTAGGTAACTGTCTATTCTGGAAGATATTGTATTAACTGTGCTCTGGGCGAACTGCCATTTACGGCGACCTCGAGTTGGACCTCGCTGAGAAGCGAGCTATGAATAAGGTAAACTATGGCACGAGCTACAACCTGGCTGTGATACGAGCTCGTTGCTATAAGCTGAGAAAATTACTAGGGCGAGCTGAGGAACCTGCTGGGCTTAGAGTTGATATCTGGGCTTTGCCTGATGGGCTTTGATTTTATTAGGCCTTTTATTAGGCCTAAATTGGGTTTTTACCAGCCCTTTTAGTGAGTCTAGAAAATGCATATAACATAACCCTAACAATCTCCCACTTGCCCTTAGAGCAGATGAGACATGTCTCGTAATTCTAGACCCTCTAGATGACCTTCAAACACTTTAGCCGTTAAGGTCTTTGTAAACGGATCAGCATGGTTATCTTGTGAAGCTATCTTCATCACTGACACGTCTCCTCTATGTACTATCTCTCTGATGAGATGATACTTTCTTTCTATATGCTTCCCACGCTTATGGCTTCTTGGTTCTTTAGAATTAGCCACTGCACCACTATTATCACAATAAAGTATGATTGGCTTATCCATATTCGGAACGACTTCCAAATCTGTTAAGAACTTTCGGAGCCAAACTGCTTCCTTTGCTGCTTCACAAGCTGCTACATATTCAACTTCTATGGTGGAGTCAACAATGCAAGATTACTTAACACTCCTCCATATAATGGCTCCTTCACTAAAGGTAAATACTGACCTAGATATGAATTTCTTAGAATCATTGTCCAACTTAAAATCATATCTGTGTATCCTAATGGGATCAAATCCTCTCCAAAATACACAAGCATATAGTTTCTCGTTCTTCAAAGAAACTTGAGAATATGTTTTACAACAATCCAATGATCAGATCCTGAGGTGGATTGATAACGACTGACTACTCCCACTGAATATCATATATCCAATCTCATGCATATCATAGCATATTTAAGACAACCTATTGTAGAGATGTGGGAATCCGTCTCATATCCTTAATTTCTTGAAGTGTTTTAGGATATTATTCCTTAGACAAATGATGACAGGACCCTTCCCAAACCTTATCTATGCTCTTGTCTGAAGGATCCTACCGGGCAATTCAACAGACTTATCGAAACCGACTTGTCGGATCGAAGAAATCCGATAAGCGAACCCTAACTTTCTTCAACCGGTTTACTCGTTTAAACTTAAAAATTCAGTTTTCTTTTAAACTAGTTGGGAGTGATAAAATTTTTCTTGATTCTATTTCAAATATTTTTATAAAATTTTCGGTAGCATAACGGCTGTATTTTTGATAAACCAAAATTTACCTGTCAAGAAATTTACACTTCGACTAAAACCTCAATTCCTCCCAACTTCTTTATTCCCAAAGATGCAATAATCATCATCATTTTTCCACAAACATGCAACATCAACACCCAATTCTCAATTTATAAGTACGAACTCATGTAAAATATATCTAGATGCATCATATATATAAAATGCATGAATATTTACAAATATACAATTTCAAAATACGAATATTTGTTTCTCAATTACATATCCATCTCATACATAAAGTTTTATGTCATCACATGTCATGAATCGCCCACCTATATATACACAACAAAATGATGTCGTCCTATCGTCCACGGTGGCACACAATGAAATATAAATAGCTACAAAATAAACAAACAAGTTAGTGCAACGAAGATATAATATCACATACACTAACATGACAATTTACCATTTGTTTTATGATTTCTTTCAAAACCCCCATGTATATCCTTTAAACATTCTAACCATCACGGGCAATTATAACTAACGCCAACGTGAAGCTTACTAAGTTATCTCAACCACTACGTTACGAAATTTACTGCATCGCACGTAGGGCGCTAAAACTTATCACTGAGCAACTACAATGCGGGATTTTCTGCATCGCAATTGTAGTGCTAAAACTCTTGACAACTACAAGCAGAATTTACTGCATCGCTTCGTAGCGCTAACTGTCAACTAGCCAACTACGTGCGGAATTTTCTGCATCGCAACATAGCGCTTATATTTTCTAGGAAACTGAGCAACTACGGACGGAATTTTCTGCGTCATCTCGTAGTGCTAATTTCTTTATACTCTAAGCGACTACGGACGGAATTTTCTGTATCGTCACGTAGCGCTAACTCTCATAAACTCTTAAGGCATATACATGAGTTTTATAATCAATTTCTTCAAGTGCAAAAGCACAAAACTCACTAGTTTTACATCTTTTGAAAACTTTCTCATTTTACTCTTTCTATAACAACTTAATATTAGTTTCTAGTACAATATAGATTCCATAGGAATCTATATGCTTAACTTGAACATTAACATTGAAAATCCTTTTCATTTTCATTTATTACTTAGTTACAATATCCATTACTAATAATCATGAATTGATATAGAATTTAAACACTCATAAGTGGCAAACCACTTACCTTGGGGCCGCGCCACTCCGCATCACGCGTCTCGACGAGGCTCTTGGACGTCGCTCACGCGCTCGTCACCTACATAACATTTCCTCATCATTACTAGTGACAATATAAATTCTCAACTATAAGTTAAGAATTCTCAACTAAGGCCATTTTTCTCCATATAACCTCCTAACTTGTTTCTAACTCAACTGAGACTCTCTAATTCTAATTTCTTCGTAAAAGTTTCAGTTTTAGACCCTAGGGATCACCCCACACGGTCCGTTTAGTTGTTAGAGACTCGAAACGAAAAATTATATTTTTACTCAAAACGGACAGCCCTTAACAGAACATACTGCGACGCGCTGCTTGGGGCTCCGTTTTCCTTCGTTCTTTTTCCTACGGCTCACTTATCTCACATTCTAGTCACACGTAAAATTTTGTTGAAAAATATTATCGTTTGTTAGGTCAAATCTAAGGAAAACGCCATTTTTCGGACACTTTCGGACACTTCCGGGCACTTTTAGTGTGCATTTTGTATATTTTTCGTTTCGAATTAGCGACGCTAGTTTTTCTTTCATAGCTAAGCTTCATTTAACTAATAATGATGAAACAAACTCAAACCATGCAATAAAAATTGCATTGGGATAGCCGTTTCACTTCTCAGAGCTCTAACGGCACTATTTTGTGCATAACTTGCACAATTTTTATCGGATTCGATCCGTTCCAAAACCTATGGTTTTCTATGGCTCCTAGGCATCATTTGAGATGTAGAACACTCCCAAATAAGTGAAATAAAGTCAGGTCTCTTCTAGCTCAAAAATTGAGCTCGTGTTTCACCCATTTGCCCATAACTTCCCCTTTTTCAACTCTAACAATTCCTTAACTTTTCTAACCTCTTTAATGCTCAAAATTGGGTTTAAAACCATCTAATTTCAAGGTCTAGCTACTGCCCTTCAAGTCTCTAATACATACATAAATCTAACTTGGTCATTTAAATGCTCAAACTTCACTCAAAACTTTTATCAACTACTTAGAGTGCATAACAACAAAATTTCGGTTTCTACTTTGAGGGAGAGTATGACAGCCCATAAACACCATTTCAATGCACCATTTACACCCCAAAACTCATCATTTAAGTGCCTATTTCAACCACATAACATTCTATCAAAGTTTAACAACAATTTACCAACCACAACTCATCCAACACAAAGCTGTCTCAATATTATTTTCACTTCAGTTTCAGCAAGCAAAAAGAAAGGGTGAGATAGTTCTCTTACTTGGCTCTTGATTTAGAGAATTGAGAGGACCTAGAGGAGGGTTTAGAGAGGGAGGTTAGAGGCTTAGGAGGGCTGGACGAGCTGCTCTTCTCCCATTTCTTTCTACTGGTCGTCCAGCTCGCTGCACCCTGTCTCGGTTCTGTTTTTCTGCTCGTGACTGGTCAGTCCTTCTGTTCCTTCCACGACCAGCTCTCTTCTATTTTGCTCCTGGTTCAGCTATTGGTTGCTTCTTCCTCTTCTTGCCTTCTCCTTCTCGTCCCCTTGCTGTTCTGGTTCGGATTCGCGACCAGCCTTCGCGCGAGCTGCTGGGCGCGCTGGAATCTGCTTCTTGCTTTCACATCTGAACTGTTTTGGTTCAGCTGCTGCCTGCCTCTTCTTGTCACGCCTTCTTCTTGCTGTTCTGCTCTTGCTCTTGCGTGTTAAAGTCTGGTCCTGGGTGTTCTCACGGCTGCAGTTTCTGGTTGTCTTCTTCACGACTGCAGCGGTCTGATTTTGGGCTCTCGAATCTTCTCTCTTCACTCGGCTATTTCTCTCGACTGAATGGTCTCTCTCTTTGCTGAAAATTCCACTAAGTATCATATATATATACTAATGATACTTCCTCTAATTACACCATGCCCCATTATCTTATTAATTTCATTCCACACATCTTTTTCTTGGTATTCTTTCACGATCACCCCTCGTTGTTCTCCCTTGTCTATTTCGCTTCCTTTTGATTAAATTTTCGTCTCGCTAAAAATTTATTTTAAAACGTCAAGCTTGTCTTATTGACCTTGACTCTCTCTTTTTAATCGAATTTTAATTTGACTTATCATTTACTAAAATTCTCAATTTCTTAACTCGGATTTTTATTAAAAGGCTACTTAACTTTTATGATCGACGAATTTCGTCGTATTCTTAAATTAATAAATTACGGAGGCTATGAAATTTAATTAATTTACTGTAGAGATTGATTTTAACTCTCTAATCTATCTTTTAACACTAGGAGGTTATAATTCGAGACTAGGGGTTTACAAATGAACTCCATGACAAGAAATACTTTTCTTGGAATTCTTACATTGCAAACCATATAATGATCTTATCAATGTATGATGCTTGAGACAATGCTAACAATTTGTTCTTATGATCTCATAAAATTTGAATTCTAAGAACATAAATACTCTCTTAAGTCTTTCATTTGGAATTAGTTAGCAAGTTAGTTCTATACCTCAAATAATGCTCTTATATCATTCCCAATGAGTAGGATATTGTCAACATAAATTACGAGAAAAACCGCGTTCTTATCGATGCTATGCTTGTATACACAAGGTCCATTGACATTTTGCTTAAAACCATTAGATTTGATCAAAGTATCAAACCTTATGTCCCAAGATCAAGATACTTACTTAAATCCATAAATGGACCTTTGCAATTTGCAAACCTTTTGCTCTTAACCTTGGGACACGAATCCCTCTGGTTACACCATATAGATGCATTGATCAAGATTGTCATTCAAAATTGCAATCTTGACATCCATCTACCATATCGCATAGTTGAGATATACAGCTTTGAATAGAAGAATGTGAATGGACTTAAACATGGCTATTGATGAGAGAATCTCTTCATAGTCAACTCTCTTCTCATGGGTCTAACCCTTTGCCACTAGCCTAGTTTTGAAGGTCTTTACCTTCTTATCCATTTACAACCTATGAGTTTTACCCCATTTGATGGATCCACAAATTTCCAGATAGAGTTAGAGTGCATAGACTCCATCTCAAGATTCAAGGCTTTAAGACTTTTCTCCTTATCAGAATCTTCCATTATATCATGATATGTCAATAGATCATTTACACACTTATCGGAGATAGCAATCTGTGCTTCTCTGATTTCTCTGTAACGGATTGATGGTCTAATAACCTTCCTACTACGATGAGATGGTAAATGATTCTGATGAAAATTTTTCTGATGCTCAGATGTGGTCTTAACTATGTCATTCTCAACAACTGTTGTTGATTGGATACTGGTCGAACCAAGTAATAACTCCTCAAGTACAACCTTACTTCGAGGTATGTGTTCTTTTATGTAATTATCTTCAAGAAATGTAGCATTTGTTGATACAATCACTTTGTTATCTTGAGGATCATAAAAGAATCCACCTCTAGTTTCTCTGGAGTAGCCTACAAATAGACAAACTTGTGAACGTGGTTGTAGCTTCCCAGTCTTATTTTTTAGTAAATGTGCTGGACACCTCCATATACGAAAATGTTGCAAATTAGCTTTGCGACCATTCCACAACTCTAAAGGTGTTTTAGGAACAGACTTGGAAGGAACTACATTCAGGATATATACTGCAGTCTGTAGTGCATATCCCCAGAAGGAACTAGGTAAAGATGAGAACTGATCATAGATCTTATCATATCTTGTAGGGTACGATTTCTCCTCTCTGCAACACCATTCTGTTGTGGTGTTCTAGGAGTTGTGAGTTGGGATACAATCCCATTCTCAATTAAGTAATCTTTAAACTCTATATCAAGGTACTCTCCTCCATAATCTGATCGTAGAGCTTTTGTTGTTTTTCCTAATTAGTTTTCAACTTCAGCTCTAAACTCTTTGAACTTTTCAAAAGTTTCAGACTTCCGTTGCATTAGATAAACATACCCATATCTTGAATAATCATCAATAAAAGTGACGAAATATTCATAACCACCTCTAGCTTTAACATTCATTGGACCACAAACATCCGAATGTATAAGCTCTAGCGGTTCTTTGGCTCTATAACCTTTTGTCTTAAAAGGTCTCTTAGTCATTTTACCTTCTAGACAAGATTTGCAAACAGGTAAAGTGCCAATCTTTAACTCTCTTAAAGTTCCGCTCTTTATTAGTTTGTCTATTCTGTTAAGATTAATATGTCCAAGTTTTAGATGCCAAAGATAGGTATCATTATTAGGAGAAATCTTTTATCGTTTTGCTTTAGGTTTTTCAACTTTAAACAATTCAGCATTGAGCAGTGAATTACATGTTAATGACCTTAACATGTATATGTTGTTTTCTAATATTCCAGAACAAATATTCAAACCATTTCTAAAAATAATAACTTCTTTATTACTAAAAGAAATTGAATAATTATATTCTAATAATCTTGAAACTGAAATCAAATTTCTTCTAAAATTCGGAATCTAATAAACATTGTTCAAAATAATAAAACAACTATTTGAAAATTGAAGTCTAACTTCTCCCATTGCTCTAGCTGAAACGACATCCCCAGTGCCAACTCGCATGGTGAACTCGCCTTCATCAAGCTCCCTATAAAAATCAATCAACTGTAAAGAATAACAAACATGATTAGTGGCTCCTGAATCAATTATCCAAGTGAATATATCATTCTTCACTAAACAAGATTCAATGACAAGTAAATCATATTTACCTTTCATTTTCTTTTTATTCTTGAGCTCTTTGAGGTACTTTGGACAGTTCTTCTTCCAGTGCCCTTCCACATCATAATGAAAACACTTTCCTTTGGGTTTGGAAGCCTTAGAGCCCTTCTGCTTCTTCTTTTGGATAGCTTGCTTCTTAGGCTTTGCCTTAGCCTTACTGGTGGTCCTTTTCCTCTTATTCTTATTAGAGGTAGAAGTTTCAGCAACATTTGCTTCACCAAACTTAGTCTTGTCCTTATTCATGGACTCATAAGTTGTGAGTTCATTGAGCAATTAAGTAATATTATATTGTAACTTGTTCATAACATAATTGCTTTTGAACTGCATAAAACTCTTTGGAAGAGTTTGCAGTATCATGCTCATTTGGTTAGGCTCATCATATTCAAGACATGCTCTCGAACTGATGTCCCTTCCTTCATCTTAGCAGTCATAGCAGCACAAATAGCTTCGTGTCGCTGTTGCTCAGAAGGTTGCCCAAACATCCCTTATAATGACTGCATCATCTCAGATGCTGTTGCCATTGACTCATGCTTCTTAGCAAGCACATCGGACATTCCTACTAGCAGGTAGCAACGGGCCTTTTCATTAGCCTTAACCCAATTTTGGTGGGTTTCGCGTACATTATGTGCAGCATTTGCTGGTGGCACGGGAGGACGCTCCTCCATCAGGACAAATTTTAGGTCCTGACAAACTAGAATGACGTTCATGTTATTTTTCCATTTAACATAGTTATCCCCATTCAATTTATCATTGGCAAGTATAGTAATTAAAGGTGACGGCATTGATGAAATAAATAAACAAAACATTTTATTCAAAATTGCTTCATACAAATATCATTAGTTTTTGGCATAAAATTAAACATGATGCATGATAGACGAGTAATGAATTAGAAATACCCTAAAAAGAATTACTATGCCACGATAATCAAACATGCCATAAATATATACCACCTTAGGGTAGGTCAAATATTTGTATGTTAGATTGAGAAAATCTCAGTCAAATAATATAATAGAATAACTCTTATTCCTATGTAATCTGATTACTGCTTATTTGGTCAAAGGATTAAATTACCAATTAATTAATTCCTTTATGAGTGTAACCCATCATTTCAGATCTCGGACTTAACTTCAGAATTGCCAGCCTTAGGGTAGGTCAATCCCAAAATACATCCAGAAATCCGATCATTTGATAAGTCAACCTTGATATTGACCCAAATGGACACCATCCTTAGGGGGATGAAAACAAAGCCGTCTCAAGGCGCCATTCAAATCTCACGGTATTGAACTAATGATGGAAACCGTAGGATATATTGTCATAAATCCTTCTCCTACTCATTATTTTAGAATTAGGGTTTTCTATTTATTCTTCCTAGTCATCATCTTAGATTACTAACGGCTAATAAATATAATCTAAGTTACTAGGAATTAGTTTGTTACTAGAATCGACATCCTATTAACACCTAATAAATTACCAAATTTTTAACTCTTAAAAATCTAATTTATTTTTAAATATCTAATTTAGATAATCTAAACTCTTAATTATGAAGATTAGATTTAATATGAAATTACCCAATTTTAACTCTTAAAATCTAATCCACATTATGAATACCAATTATTCGAAATACATTTATTTAATCACATTAAAACTAATAATGTATTTCTAAGGTATTAACCTAGGATTTTCAACTAAAATCCTAACAAATTATGAAATTGGTTTCTATGTATTATTATCTCTATTTTAACTAATAAACTATTTAATAGGAAAAATAAATAATAATACATTTATGTATGTTATGTTATAATGCAACGAGTAGACACTTTCTATTCTATATGACGTATTTTAATGCATGACTATGTTATCAATAAATCATTCATTCATCACATGATAAATAATTTAACTAAACAACATGTAATTGACTGAGTTCTTTGGCTTTAAAAACCTATAAAAAAAAACTAATTACAAGATTACATAAATTAACCAAGACATTCCTTAGCCTTCACTTATAATCTTCATAGTCTTTAAGGTCTTCATAGATTTTATTGGGCTTAAAATTAAATCTGATTTAACAATCAAGAACATCCATCAAATGGATTGGGTTTGAAGCCCAATTCTTGACTTTTGAATCCAAAAAAAAAAAATAATAATCATGTGTTTGTCAAGTATTGGACACTTAAGCATGCAACACATTAAGCAGGTACTGTGCAACAAAAACACTTTCAATTGCATAGTATCTAACACACATGTGCTGTGCAAACACTGATCATCCATCAAGTGTGCCATGTGTGCCATGCATAAACATGCACGCTTTTGTGCATAATGCACAATCAAGCAGCTGTAACATTTACAGTGCATGGCATATATGTTGCCATGTGACGCACACATGAGCATTCATCTATTTATATATATATATATATATTTTATTTATATATTGCATGAACAAGTGCAACAATTGCACTAACAGTACATCACTATGATACAGGTGCAACACTACTGTTTTGTCTTTTGTGCATCACACACAAAACAATTGCATTTTTCTTTTTATGTGTCAGTGCAACAATTGCACCATTCTTTCCTTTTCATTAAAAAAAAAAACTGCACTGTTTTGTACACCCAAATAAGTGCACTAAGCGACTGTGTATGCATCACATGCTGTGCAAGTGACAGTGTGTCAAAAAAAAAACTGCTCTGTTTTGCTATCTCACAGCCGAACAGCCACTTATCTTGTTTCTGCACAGCCGAACTGGACTGCACAACAAGCTGTCCCAAAGCCTATTGCACAGCCATTCGACGCAGCAGACCACACCAAACGCACCAGCCCACTCACTCATTCTACACGCTGCAATCTTGATTAAAATTAAATAACCCTAAAACTATGAATTACAATAGAAACTAAACACCATATATGACTTACAACTTTAATCAAATTAAAATTAGCCAAAGAATCATACAATTAACGATCAATCCATGCAAACCCAATTCATCAAACATGAGTATAAAATATGCACATCAATAATTTGTGCCTACTCTATGACATATAAAGAATCATAACCAAAAGGAAATTCACTAATTATTGAATCAATTATTAAACTAGCGAAACCGGGCTCTGATACCAATTGAAGGGAAAAATTGATTTTGGATTTAATGCGGAAACGTGGATTTTAAAAAAAATTCCATAACAAAAACATACCTGGTCGATGCTAGTAATAACAATTCAATAATTAAATTAATAAGATCGAATCTTACCTTGCATGAATATTGAATTGATCTCTTTTGATTCACAAATTCTTCACCACTCGATCTTCCTTGCTATGACTCTTCACAAAAAAAATTGTGTGTGGGCACAATTTTGAAGAATCAAATCACGAAATCTTTTATAAAAGATTATTAAATGAGATATGGTAATTTGGTGTTTTTAATTAATGGAAGTTTTTGGTTCAAGTAGCCAAAATTCTCTCTCTAGTTACCAACATAAAACACTTTTTTATAATGGTAAGTTAGAGTTTTCCAATTTAATAAGGAATACAATTTTCTATTTAAATTAGAAAACATAATTCATATCCAATATGGAATCAAATTCCTTATTGGTCTAGAACTTTTTACTTTTAATTTAATATGGAATCTAATTCCTATTAAAACTTCTTTAATTCAATTTAATATGGAATCTAATTCCAATTAAATTAAATTACTATTTCCATTAATTAAAATATTTTTCATTAAATTAAATGATTCTAAATTATAATAATTTAATGACACCATTTAAAATTGAACTCATAATCTCTACAGATAATAAATAATTAACATTTAATTAAATAATTACATATATTTAAATAATCAAATTATTTAAATAATTCGTAAACATGTCTATGTAACATTAATAATTAGATAATCCAATTATATTCTTTCATTTATTTCTTTATGTGGTTGTGAGCTAGCAAGGGGACCAAATGGACCTACAATTTGAGCTCCAATAATATCGGAATTATTAATTAAACTCTTTAATTAAATAATTCACTATTATTAACCTCAGAGTTACTCCACTAAAAACCCAAGGTTGCACTCTCAAGATTGTAGATGTTTTACACAATTTGAATTTTTAGTGTCCATCGATTTAATCATTTCATATGGTTCGATTCTCCACAAGTAGTTCATAATTAGAGTTAGGTCAATAAAGTTTGTTATACCTCTCTAGTTATATCTTATTCCAATAAGTACCATTGATTCTCTAATGAACAATATATTCATAACAACTTATGAATTTATCTTTCCGTTTAATCATAAACAGAAAATCGAGCGCTCTTATTATTCAAGACCTAAATCAACACTTTAAGGGAACTATTCATCTACTTATTGCAAGAATGAGTGGATTCCATTATTGTATAAAATATTCCCGGTCATTTATTAAATCATATCTCTAAAGTACGAAGCTTATTGACCGTAAATAGATAACAGTCTCACCCATGTAAATCAAAAGACATGACTCAACAAATAGGAGTTCATAAAACACTCAGGATTAAGATAAATCCATATATGATCATCTATTTGATAAATATGAATTTCTTTATTTAACATATATTAATAAGAAATTCATTTTATCGTGGTCCAGTCCTATATAATATCTATTATATAAGGTGCCTCCATTTTCATGTCGCCACATGAATAATCCCAGATAAGATCATTGCATCGAATACAAAATAAACCGCAGCTGTAAATTTACCACAAACAAAATACCCGGCTTTGTTTGCTTTCTACGGACTCTTTAGATTATTAATCTCAAACTAAATCCTCTTGTATATAACACTTATATACTTAGTTTGAGATTACATAAGTAATCATGAATGTTACATTATATTTCTATGAAGCAAACATTTGATAAATACATATAAAAATAAATATTTTTTATTTATTATTTAATTTAAATATTTACAAATTACAAGTTTTTAGGGCATATAACCCTAACACATACATACATACATAGAAGGTAATAACTAATAAGTGTGATTTCATAGCTCATGAATTTGGTTAAACTAAGTTTGGTAAGTTAATTGAAGCAATATAATAACATGACAAGGCTAGAAATACCATATTGGGTTTTATTGACTCAAATCAAACTCGATCTTGGCGAGATCTTGATATGACAACATGTATCATTTGACCCATTCATTCGATGAGATGAAAAATCTTTTTCCTATTTTTTTTCTTTTATTCTCTTCCTCATCCAAAAGCAAACATATATTTTTTAAATTTTAATTTATTATTGCTATTAAGTATATTTTGTATTATTTAAAATAATAATGAAATTTATTTTAACATTAATATCAATTATAAATATAGGTTGTATGCTACAATATAAAGGATTGGGAATTAGATTGTTATGTATAATTAAATGGTTAAATAACTATGTAGTTTTACAGGTCACAAAGAAAAAACATGATGGTTTTGCATTATTGACCTATTAGCTCACCCTGATATTACAAATTTTGATATTTAGCAAGCTCATTTTATCATTTTTTATTTTAATGTTACTGTTTTATGTAATATTACCAAATCCACTTTTAGATTTTCAAAAATAAAAATAAAAATAAAAATTATTGTTTTATCATCACTTTCATTTTTTTTTTTTTATACAACAACAAAATAAAACACACTGTTAGACACTCAACCTTTTTTAAAAACATCTTAAAAACCGTAATATAAATCGTATTTTGAAAATATATTTCTTGAATTTGAAAATAGGATTTTTCAATACTAATAATTTCTAAACTACTAAATTAAATTTTTGTTGTGCCACAATCTTTGAAACCAATGTTTATACCCTGCTAACATTTCTAGAGTCACATAAGATGATCAAAATCAGAAGATTCCATTCACACAATTTGAAGTAACTTTTTGCATTCCATTTCATCAGACCACCTCGAACCCATTTGATAAATTAATGGAACAATAAACATGAGTTTAATCTACAATAAGCATCTCAAAACTTCATATATGTAATAACAATAACACATAAAAATCACAACAACAACCTTAAATGCAGGACTCGCTGAGTCGCTGATACTATTAATTATTCTAGTACAGTAGCACTAGTTAATATGCTGTAGAATATCCTAACAAGCACATCAACTTGTACGAAATCATTGTAGACGTTAACATAAGAAAAAGAAATGAACACAAGCGCTCAGCTTATCTTCAAAGGCAAATCATCAGTTGCATGCAACGTTGACAGATTACAGACCTCATCCAATCGAACCTAACATTGTGGAGTACAGTATGACATGAGCAAATGAACGGTGCTGTGATAGTGGAAAAAGCATCCACCTAAGTCCAAGTTTTCATCCTGTACTCCATCACCATTTCCATTTCCATCTCCCTCTCTAGCTTCCTCATCTAGCGTAATCAAACTTGTGTAGACGCGCGCTATTTCTCCCCTACAAACAAAACAGACCAACCAGTACACTTCTAGGGCAGTTGGTGTAGAATGGCAAGCTTTCTATTATGACGGATCCTACTTGTGGGTCACCAGGGGCAAAGCAAGAGAAGATGAGATCGTCAAATATTTCTTTCTTATCACGAGCACTGTTGATGGCGCTGGAATGGGATGTTGAGGCCTTTTATGCCTTCGGAGTTCCTAGTTCAGTTATGGAAGGATAGTCATAGTCTTTGGCTGGTAGTTTAGTGAGTATGTTTTGGAGAAGATCTTCATTCTCCAAGGGCAAATCAGCATCCATCTCCTCCTTCAACGGTGTGCTCTACGTCTCTTGCTATGAAATTTTTTGAGTAAATATGAAGAGTAATCAGGATACTTATACTTGTATATATACTGCAAAACAGATGTAAAGTTGTTTGTTTTTTATGACAATGGAGGAGTTACTCTTACTCTTCAGAATCACGAACATGCTAATGAAACTTCAGAGATTTGTGGATTCTTTACCTTTCTTTTCCAATGAATATATAGAGGTTGACATCCTAATTTGATTCTCTCTTGGTGTTTCCCTTCACCGTGTTCTTTTTGTTGTATCTCTCAATTCTGAATGTCTATCTTATTTATTGATATTTTGCATACATGGTTTGCCAGCCAAGAAATTTGCTTGATTATTTACTAACTAAACTTCTTCCCATATATATATTGTCACGACCCGGGCCCTAGGCCATGGCAGAATTGTAAATATTAATTAATAAAAATATCTCTATTTAGATACTTCGGAATATCAAATTTAAAATATTAAGAAAAGTATAATGAAAAACTTCAACCAATCTAAAATAATTTCAATGAAAACTCATCCCCACAGATATGCGAACACCTGCTAAAAATCATGAATTCATAGCCACAATAAAATTTAAGAATACTTAACCATGCAATCAGCTTATCACAATTAAGCTTTCACATCTACTCAGATTTCCAAATAAAAATTCTCAACTCTGGTGTCTAGAATACAAGGTTTTAAATACATCAATAAGAGTCCTCTCAATTTGGTTTCAAAACATTCATCCATAATGCTCAAATAAAAATAATAATAATAATAATTAAAGAAATACATCACAAGTCAAGCACTTGATTCCTAGTCGTCTATCTACTCAATCGGGTGGCCACTTAACTCATCCTGCACATTTCCTGGAGGGAGAAAAATAAAAGAAGGGTGAGCAATTGCCCAGTAGGATTTAAATCCCGATATGGTTTCAAAAAAACACTTTTTAAAGTCATGGTTAAAAACCTGCATGGTCACTGTCTAAACAAATGTCATGTAATATTTCACAAATATATATATATATATATACATGCTTCCAAGATAGAAATAAAATCGAAATAAAACATCTAAAGTTTTAAGTCGAGTCATAGCATTTTTCTGAATCAAGGTAAATCCCGTTCCCTAGTCATATGTCTGGTGGCCTATAATTTCAATAGATTGTTTTTGAAGAAGAAAACAACGTTTAGCCCACCGTGACCCTGGTAACCATACCAGAAAATACCCTACGCAGTGACCCCAACATAAAGTCGTATTATACGAATAATTCATGATGTCATATACCCGGTGGCTTATAATTTCAATAAATTGTTTTTGAAAAAGAAAACAATGTTTGGCCCACCGTGACCCTGGTAATCATACCAGAAAACACCTTGCACAGTGATACTCTATACAGTGACCCCGACATAAAGTCGTATTATACGAATAGTTCATGATAGCCTCACATAATTACTAGGACGGTGGATCTTTACCCCATTCCATTTACAAAACAACCTTATATAAATCCATCAAACCATCAACACAACATATATATAGAATCGATATTTTGAAAACCCTTCCTTTACTTACAATTTTCAGCAGCATAACAGCTGCTAATTCGATAAACCAAACCTTTTGCAAACCTGTGATAAACCACAATATATATATCCAAACAATCCACAATATATCTCCACAATTCACAATATATTTCCAAAGCAATCCACAATATTTCCATAAATAGTTACTATACTTTCAAGATTATAAAACTTCAATTAAACATCAACTTTAACATAAAAATTTCTCAAAGATTAAGGTTGAGCTCCTACCTTAATATGAGCTATTAATCACTCTGAAAACTTTGATTTCCAATATAGCTATAGTCGTTCCGAATCGAATCTATAAAGTAACATAATATAGAATAACTTTTAGGACGGCTGTCCTATGGGAAAAATAACCTCAAAAAGAGATCCTACGTTTAAAAACGAGTCCGTAGGCGCGCCTGGAGCAGAATTTCGAGTTTGGGAGGTCGAGCAACTTACCTCCACCGTACGCGGTGGCCGACGGCGACTTTCCGACGACCGATTCCGACGACCACGGTGGTGGGAGGTGCAGCTAGATGAGTTTTGTTGTCCTCGACACGCTCATCACGAAAATGAGGTTAACCGGAGCTGAAATCACTTGGTTTCGCCGAGATCTAAGAAAATAAAAGTTGGTTAATGGCAGAACTTCTTCTGCAAAATCAGAGACCCAAACGGTGATAAAAATTGATGAAATTGGTACCTATGGAATCTACGTCGCACAAGCTTTCCAACGGTACCAAATTTGACTAAAACGGAGCTCGGACGAAGCCGGAACGAGGTGTCAAAGTCGGGGTTACGGGGTAAGGGCTGCTGAAAAAATGGAGGAGAGAGAGAGAAATGGCCGGCTGGAGGTTGAAGGAGACTATATAATCCGGCCAAATTTCCATTCGCCCCTCGACTATTTATAAATTACAACTTTCAACTCAAATTTTAAAAATATAATTTTTAAACCCTTGCACGTTTATATAACTTTCATAAAATTTTACAATTTCACCCTTAATAAAAATTCAAGGTTTTACATATATATATATATATATATACACACATATATATATATATTTCTAATTCTACTCACCTCAATTATAAATTAAGTTTTATTTTTTCAAACGTGTGAAGGACCAATCACATGAAGCATTCACGCTAGATGGCTTAATATTATTGGCTCATATAGGTGTGTGTGAGAGTGATGAAATCAATTTCTCAATATGACATTTAATTAGAACATAAGAGTAACAAATTTATATGGTAAGACGTTTAATACGGAAAGTTACAAAAAATATATGTAAGGTAATAACTAATAAGTGTGACGTCATAGCATGCAACTCATAAATGTGGTATAACTAAGTTTGGTAAGTTTATTGAAGCAGCATAGTAACATGACAAGGCTAGAAATACTATATTAGGTTTTATTGACTCAAATCGAACTCGATCATAGCAAGAGATCTTGATACCACAACACGTATCATTTGACATTTATTCTAATGATGAAAAATCATTTCCATCTTTTTTTTTTTTTAATTCTCTCCCCCGTCGTAAAATAAACATATATTTTCTTTTTAATTTCTAATCTATTAGTGCTACTGAGTATGTTTTATATTATTTAAAATAATAATGAAATTTATTTTAAAATTAATATCAAATTATAAATGTAGGTTGTATGCCACAATATAAAGGATTGTGAATTAGATTATTATATATTACTTAAATGGTTAATTAAATAACAATTTAGTTTCAAAGGACTCAAAGAAAAAACGTAGTCGTTTTACATTTTTGACCTATTAGTTCACCTTGATATTACAAATTTTGATATTTTGCAAGCTCGTTTTATCAGTTTTTATTTTCATGTTACTGTTTTATGTATAAATTGCCAAATCCATTTTTAAATTTTCAAAACAAAATTAAAAAAAAATATTGTTTTATTATCACTTTCATTTTTTCTTTTACACAACAGCAAAATAAAACATGCTATTAAATACTCAATCTTTTTTAAAAACATCTTAAAAACCGTAAATTAAAACATATTTTTAAAATATATATTCCTTGAATTTGAAAATAAAATTTTTCAATAATAAAAATTTCTAAACTACAAAATAAAATGTTTGTTGTGCCACGATCTTTGAGACCCATGTTTAAACCCCGCTAACATTTTCTGGAGTCAAATAAGATGATCAGAATCAAAAGATTCCAATCACAGAATTTGAATTAACTTTTTGCGTTCCATTTGATCAAACCACCTAAAACCCATTTGATGCATTAATGGAACCATAAACATGCCTTTAATCTATGATAAGCATCTTAAAACTTCATAAATGTAACAACAATAACGCACAAAACTCACAAGAACAACCTTAAATGCAAGACTCGCTAACACTAGTAATTATTCCAGTACGGTAGTACTAGTTGATATGTTATAGAACATCCTAACAAGCACATCAACTTTTACCAAATCATTGTAGACGATAACATAAGAAAAAGAAATGAACCTGACGTTGACAGCCTACATACCTCATCCAATCGAACCTAACGTTGTGAAATACAGTATGACATGAGTAAATGAACAGTGTTGTGACGGTGGAAAAAGCATCCAGCAAAGTTCAAGTTTTCATCCTCTCCTCCATCATCATTTCCATTTCCATCTCCCTCTCTAGCTTCCTCATCTAGCGTAATTAAACTTGTGTAGACGTGCGCTATTTCTCCCCTACAAAACAGACCAGCCAGTACACTTCTAAGGTAGTTGGTGTAGAATGGCAAGCTTTCTATTACGGCGGATCCTACGTTTGGGTCGCTACGGGAAAAGTAAGAGAAGACGAGATCTCCAAATTTTTCTTTCTTATCATGAACAATATTGAGGGCAGTGGAATGGGAAGTTGAGGCCTCTGATGCCTTCGGAGTTCCTAGTTCAGCTATGGAATTGATCATAGAAGAAACTCCTGTTTTAAAATCTGCATGGTAGAACATGAAGGAATCACTAGATTGATCCCAACACCATCAACAACAATGCTAAAGTCCCCCAATTCTTTGTGGCATTAATATATCTTTTAGTTAGCATTATTTTGAATCCTGACGTGGAAGTTATGTAAAAGAACTAAAAAATTTGCATCAGGACAGTAATATCTATTTTTATTTCATACCTTGTAATTCTATAATAAGTTAGATACGATCATTGTGACCCAAATGGAGTGCTTCCTTTTATGTGTCACTCCGATAAAAAAAAACTTGGATTTCTATCCTAAATTTGCAAAACGTAAACACTCAACTTGAGAACCACCATATGATAAAAAGTATGCTTTTTCTTTTGAAAGAAGCTTGGAAAATCAATTTAAAAAAATAAATTACATATAAGATTTAGTTTTCAACCAAATATATATATATATATATATATTACTCTTGCATAAATTTCTGTGGAAATTGTAAAAAATGCCCATTTAAAAAAAGTAAAATTTGTTTTTATCCAGTATTTTTAAAAAAATTATTTTTAACCCCTCAAACAAATATATTGCTTGGTATAACCAAATTATCCAAAATACCCTTGGACATTTTTACAAAAAAACCCTGAACAGTTTAAAATTTACGAAAAACCGAATGGTGAAATTACGATTAAGTCCCCCCATATATATATGTCAAAACCAATGGACTACAGCCACAGTCCATCGATTTCTCACTCAAAACCAACTGGTT
Source organism: Litchi chinensis (assembly GCA_019925255.1). Classification (NCBI taxonomy): domain Eukaryota; kingdom Viridiplantae; phylum Streptophyta; class Magnoliopsida; order Sapindales; family Sapindaceae; genus Litchi; species Litchi chinensis. The sequence goes on from CM034467.1 coordinate 8,963,883, forward strand.
TTTACGGAACCCGAACCCGATCGCAACCCGATCTTCCCCGCGACGTTTCTGGCCATTACCGCGACGTTGTCGACCTTCCCCGAGCAGCTCCTACCGCTGGCGAACCTGCAAAAAGTGTGAAGGTTAGATTTTGATATGTTTGTTGTATGTTTTGATTGAGATTTGGGATTTTGAGATGTTTGTTGTGTTATGGATGTTAGTTTAGGATGATTAGGTTTAGAATAGGTTGGATTTAGTGTGTTTGGTCGTGTTTGTGTTGAAAATGGCCGATTCCGATGAGAGAAGAGTTGTCGGGATCAGATCAGTTTTCCACGATCGGTTTTTGAGATCGGTTTTCCACAATCGGTTATTCATTTCGGTTTTCCATTATCGATTTTCGAGATGAAAAACCGATCGTGGAAAACCGATTACGGATAACCGATCGTGGAAAACCGATTACGGATAACCGATCGTGGAAAACCGAAATGAATAATCGATGGTGGAAAACCGAAGTGGAAAACTGATCTCAAAAACCGATCGTTGAAAACCTTAGTGAAAAAACCGATGGATTTCATTAACCGGTTTTTCAGATGTCTTCAAAAACCGATCAATTTCATTAACCGGTTTTTCAGATGCCTTCAAAAACCGATTCAGTTCAAAAACCGATTCTGCTACTGATGATTTCTTTGCTGTTTTTCTTTCCTACAGATGGATTTCGACTATAAATATAGTTCACACACAATTGACAGACATACGAGCGGGAACACACACATTGGTCAAAGATTGGTTAATAAGATAATTACCGTTATTAATAGAAGAAAGCTATACGATCGGTTCATAGCAGAATGTCCGTTCGGACATATTTTGAGGATAACTAATCATACGGCTGCTGGTTCTGTGATTTTGTGGGTGCTTGCTAGAGAGATAAATGTAGCGGATGCACGCCGTGATGAGAGGTGGTTTGAAATTGGAGAGAGAAGTTATAGGTTTGGGAAACAAGAGTTTCTATTGGTGACCAGACTTCCTTTTGGGGGCATCGACCGTAAAATCTTCAAAATAGCTCCAAATGATCCAAACGGTCTCCTAGGACGAATGTTTAATGGAGTGTCACCGGAGGTGAGGGAGTTGGTCACATTTCTTGAGGCAAGAAGTGATAGAGGGGAGGGAGACCGTGCAGGGCAGGATCTGATAGATGATGAAGATCTTTTAAAGTTGGCGAATGTAGGGATTGCTTTCCATCTCTTTATGGGACTGGATGATAGAGCTAGTATTTATCCATTTATGTGGGTCCTCATTGAGAGTACAGAGAGATGGAAGACATTCCCTTGGGGCACATTATGCTATAGTGTCTTGTTACACTGTCTCGACAAGGCACTTAATGAAGAGCGGGTCAGAAATCCACCAAAGACCATTAATATTTATGGCTATGTGTTAGCATTTCAGGTATAACTAATACTTTCAATATTTATTGCTTCCTTCTATTACATTAACTATATATGGTTATATGTATGTTTTAATCAATTTTGCATTATATATTATCTGACCATTACTAACTATATGTATGTTTTTTATTTAATCATTATTACATTATAGTGATGGTTAGTGGAGTTGTTCCCAGTGTTACGGGAGAAGATATCAAAAAAGACCGGAACCCGGAAAGCGATCTACCAAGATGTATGAGACGATCACTGAAGAGAACACCCACAAATATACACAGCCTAGATGATTTCCCCCCCGTAAGTGGCAAACATAACCTAAATTTGTGTCAATTATTTGTTTGTTATAACTATCGTTATTTATATTAAGTATATAATTGTAGTATAACTAAATATATTGATATAATGCAGATAGTTGGCATTCGGCAAACCTTGGAGCCTACTGACGCCGAGAGGGAGATGGATTATTGGAAATCGTTTAATCTGAATCATATAGTTCATGATGAAGTACATAAATATGGCGGCGGGGGGAGATGATGATGATGATGATGATGATGATGACGATGATGATGACCATGATGATGGTGAAGGGGATGAGGCTGAGATAGAGGTTGATGATGAGGTGGAGGGAGAGGATGATGATGAGGTGGAGGGTGACGATCAGCCACTTAAAGACGTCCGAAGCGTGCAATCCGAATCAGAGGATACCTTATCAGAGTTGCGGACAAAGAAGGCACATGATGTACAACACGTAGATTATGAGGTACAAATATTCTATTTATATAATAAAATTATTCAATAAATTTCAATTGTAATAAATGCAAAAGATGTGGACATGTTATGTAGTAGTACGGAGTGTGAAAAAGAGACGGAGTCTCTAAATATGATAGACGAAGTGTAATTTGTTTAAATATGCAGGTTGTATTTTCTTGGATACTCAAAAAACAAAGGAGACTCTGCCAAATTTTTTTTAAAATTAAGGGTAGTATGTAAAATGATATATATTTATGATTCTATGAAACAGGTGAAGTGGTTGTTTGAGTTTATTGTGGATTTACAGAAGACAACCCATAAGAAGTTAAGTAAAATGGATAGGAGGCAAAAGGCAACCTTTCAGATGGTAAGGGAGATAGATAGTAGGCTGAGACGGGTGGAAGAGCATTTACATATTCCCAGGCCTCCGGTTGCTAGGCATGATCCAGACGACGACAATGACGATGATGATGATGATGGTGGGAGCTTTCACATGTATTACCCATCACCACCACCACCACATCAGGACGAGGGTGTCCGTCAGTCGCCTATTGATGTAGGCCAGTCAGCCATCCATGAAGAGGAGGAGGGTGACCAGCAGCCACCTCATCGGTCACCCCATCAAGAGGAGAAGCAGGGTGAGCAGTAGCCACCTCATCGGTCACCCCAGTAGGAGGAGGAGCAGGGTGACCAGCAGCCACCTCCTCGGTCACCCCATCAGGAGGAAGAGCAGGGTGACCATCAACCACCTCAGCAGTCACCCCAGCAGGAGGAGGAGCAGGGTGACCAACAGCCACCTCATCGGTCACCCCATCAGGAGGAGGAGCAGGGTGACCAGCAGCCACCTCAGCAGTCACCCCAGCAGGAGGAGGAGCAGGGTGATCATCAGCCACCTCATCGGTCACCCCAGTAGGAGGAGGAGCAGGGTGACCACTCCCATACGGACTTAGGAGGTGTATCTACTGCAGACACTGAGCGTGAGTATGACCAGGTAGACTTTGTATCCCTATTATGTTGCATTCTGAAAGATAATTGTTATCATTAATATTATACATGTTTTTTATTTACTTACAGCTGCAGGATGAAAGCATGCACGAATGAGGCAAACGAAAGACAAATCCAGCAGCACCTCTACGGACACCGTACACGGATCCGGGGCCAGCGAAAAAGAAAAAGAAAGTGGTCCAACAGCAAGAGGAGGAGGAGGTGGTAGAGTTTATAGACCCCGTAGAAGTGGTCTATAATGAATATAAAGCGGCAACCACATTGGATCTCAGGTATATTTAAACAAAAAAAAAACGTTTCTAATTTTTGTATCCTTATTGATAATGTAAGAAAATATATAATAATGTTTAATACTTTTTTTTTGAATTGTAGGCGTTCGATTGATCATTGTGGGTGGTCTGTGATACCAACCACATTGGTCACACTCGAGGATGTGGACAACTGGTTGACTAATGAGCACATCGATTCTTATTTGATGTGCCTAAGAAAAAAAGGGTGGAATGAGATGGCAGATCGTAAATACGCTGTCCATGACACTTCTTTGTTTGTAAGTATTTACATTTAAGTTAGTTATGCATTTATAATTTCATATTACGGTCGGTTGATTGGTAGTAACATGTTTAATTTTTATCATGCAGGCAATGATGACAGCGCATTATAGCCTACATTACGTCCGCAAACAAAGAACATTTGATCCAGTTACAGCTGATGTACCCTCAGAGTGGCTTGCGTACGGTCGTGGGCATATAGACGCAGCAGTCCCGTGGTGGCGGATTGATAGTGTAAGTGTAGTTCGAACGTTAATATTTATTATATGATTATCCCTTCTAGTCCTATAGTACTAACGTTTTGAAATGCAGGTGTTGCTACCGTGTAGCTTGAATCAACAACACTGGGTCCTTTGTGAGGTGTGCATTAGAGAGCAAAGAATCATAATGTATGATCCCTTGGCAAATGTTGACATAGCCTATCGACGAGAGCCACTTGAGCCGCTGGTACGTTTGATGCCTATTTTGTTGCAATTCGTGGGATTTTACGAGGAGACACAGGTAGCTATGCCACCCGTGGATGTCTGGTGGAAAGTTCAGCATCTTGGACGATCAGTTGTGCCCCAGCAACCTGATGGGTGAGTAAGTTTATAGGTTAATTAATATATATATATATTAATGATATTTAATTATCTTTATGTTAATATATTAACATAAACATAAATTAATATAATGTTAATAATATAATGTTAATATAATTATCTTAATGTATATAGTTTAACATTAATATAATTATATATTATATGTTATGATTAACATTAATATATAATTATAGCTTAATTATTATACATAGTTTATATATTATGATATTTAATTATGTTAATGTTAATATATGTTTATATTATTATCTTAATGTATATAGTTTAACATTAATATAATTATATATTATATGTTATGATTAACATTAATATATAATTATAGCTTAATTATTATACATAGTTTATATATTATGATATTTAATTATGTTAATATTAATATATGTTTATATTATTATCTTAATGTATATAGTTTAACATTAATATAATTATATATTATATGTTATGATTAACATTAATATATAATTATAGCTTAATTATTATACATAGTTTATATATTATGATATTTAATTATGTTAATGTTAATATATGTTTATATTATTATCTTAATGTATATAGTTTATCTATTATGATATATACAGGACAAACTGCGGAGCATATGTGGCCATGTACATGCGCAACCTTGTGCAACGGAGAACGAGTACATGAAAATCAAGAAAATGTGAGACCGTTGCAGATGCCATTGCATTGAGGGCCGAAATGGCCAGAGACATATATATGTGCTCAAAGCCGATATATAAAGTTAATAATTTTGGAAAATGGTTTGTAGACAGTGATGGAGAAATTGTATATAAATAAATTTAATTATTCTTTTATTATTACTCATTATTTATTTGATGGTATTGCATTCTATATTTTCCAATTGCCAACAAATCATTATATTAATATAATGTTAATAATATAATGTTAATATAATATTATGTTAATATAATGTTAATCTAATATTAATCTAATGTTAATCTAATGTTAATATAATGTTAATATAATATTAATCTAATGTTAATATAATAATATAATGTTAATATAATGTTAATATATTAATAGAATGTGAATATAATGTTAATAATATAATGTTAATCTAATGTTAATATAATGTTAATATAACATTATATTAACATTAGATTAATATTATGTTAATATATTAATATAATATTAATATAATGTTAATCTAATGTTAATAATATAATGTTAATATTAATATTAATCTAATGTTAATCTAATGTTAATAATATAATGTTAATATAATGTTAATATTAATATTAATCTAATGTTAATATAATGTTAATAATATAATGTTAATATAATATTAATCTAATGTTAATATAATAATATAATGTTAATCTAATGTTAATATATTAATATAATGTTAATATAATATTAATAATATAATGTTAATCTAATATTAATCTAATGTTAATATATTAATATAATGTTAATAATATAATGTTAATCTAATGTTAATATAATGTTAATATAATATTATATTAACATTAGATTAATATTATGTTAATATATATAATATTAATATAATGTTAATCTAATGTTAATATAATGTTATAATATAATGTTAATATTAATATTAATCTAATGTTAATCTAATGTTAATAATAATGTTAATATGTTAATATAATTAATCTACTGTTAATATAATAATATAATGTTAATATAATGTTAATCTAATGTTAATATAATATAATGTTAATATAATGTTAATCTAATATTAATCTACTGTTAATATAATAATATAATGTTAATCTAATGTTAATAATATAATTTAATATATATTATGTTAATATAATATTAATCTAATATTAATCTAATGTTAATCTAATGTTAATAATATAATGTTAATATAAGGTTAATATTATATTAACATTATATTAATATATTAACATTAGATTAACATTATAATATTATATTAACATTAGATTAATATTATGTTAACATTAACCTTAATATTATATTAACATTATATTAATATATTAACATTATATTATATATTAACATTAGATTAATATTATGTTAACATTAACCTTAATATTATATTAACATTATATTAATATATTAACATTAGATTAACATTATATTATTATATTAACATTAGATTAATATTATGTTAACATTAACCTTAATATTATATTAACATTATATTAATATATTAACATTAGATTAACATTATATTATTATATTAATATTAGATTAACATTATATTATTATATTAACATTAGATTAATATTAATTATATTATTAATTATATTAATATATATTATATATTACATTATATTATTATTAATTAATTAATAATATATTAACATTATATTAATATAATCTAATGTTAATATAATGTTATATTAAGGTTAATGTGAATATAATGTTATATTATTGAATATATTAATATAATTTTAATAATATTAATATAATAATATCTACATTTGTATTATATATATTATTAATATTACATCCATATAAGTTATAAGCCATATTAGGATTATAGTTATAATAATTGTAAAATGATATGAAAAATATTAACTATATTAATATGATATATCAAGATAACACATATTATAGTAAAGGTATATTTATTAATTATTACTAATATTATATGAATATTAATAAATGATAAAATTAATATTTAATGATTTTAAAATAATGATATAGTTTGTAATAAAATTATACGCTCCCTAATCTATATAATATATTTAAATATAACGATTTATATAAATAATTCATATAAAGGGAAATAAAATGAACATACAAATAGAAATAAAATCAACCCAAGTAAAAACCGATTTTTAGGAGTACATGAAAAACCGATACCGGTTTTTGAAGACCCCTTAAAAACCGATCCACACTTGGCGTGCTGGAACAAGTGGTGGCAGTGGATCGGTATTCGAGGATGCATGGAAAACCGATACCGGTTTTTCAGAGTTACTCAAAAATCGATCGACATACCTCTACGTTGGGGAAACGAAAGGCAACTTGATCGGTTTTTCAACATATCTGGAAAACCGGTACCGGTTTTCCAGGCTCCGTGAAAAACCGATTTTAATGGTTTTGAGATGATATGAAATGAGCCAAAAACAGTACACATGGAATAATAATTTATATAGCTGTATTAATACATAATTGAGTAATTAATATAAAAACGTTTACATAAAACATGCATAAACAAAATGTCAATCAATTGCTAATCATCATTTCCGTCAGTAGCCATTTGTGGATCGGGAGTAGGAAACCGTAATACACATCGACGTTGATTGTGTCCAGTCTCATGACACAAGCGACATCTTCGAGAACGTGGCTCATTTTCAGTAGCATTTGAACTCGTTCCAACATCCGCATCCACTTCTGCGCTTGTCCCTTCACTGATAGAAGTTGGGAGGTTAGGGCAACGAAGACGGTTGTGTCCCCTTTGACCACATCTTCCACACTTTTTTCGACGAGGATCTTCCCCAGCTGAAGGAATCCGAACCTCCTTCGGCCTACCTGCTTGTCTTTTACCTTTTGGTGGTAATACAACCATACTTTTAACTTCCGCTGAAACATTCCAACTGGCCAATTTAGGGACGGGATTAATCGGACGTGCATATGCAGCTTTTAGCCACTCCACGTTATAGTACTGACTGCAAAGTGTATCACAACTGACGCCCTTGAACTTGACATGTATCAACAATTTAAGTGTTATGTTATGACATGAAATACTAAAAAAAAACAATGTATAATTACCATACCTGGCCACAGCACATGAACGCATAGCAACTGATCAAGGTTCCACTGCTTACACGTACATGTGTGCTATTGAATGTCAACCATCGCATCTCCTTTGCTATAATGTATGACACTGTAATGATACGGTTCTGCAATGGGATATACGCTACCTTCCATGGATAAATCTTTTGCCAACATGATACGATCGTATGCTGCGGTAGTAACATATGTTGTGAGCTTCTCAGCAGCAACACGTCTATTATTAAACCATCTCTGCAATACATTTCTTACATATTCATGTGCAGTTGTTATTGGCAAATGACGTGCTTGCATCATGCAATTGTTAAGCGACTCTGCAATGTTGGTAGTCATCATTTCATATCTTCTTCTTGGACAATGTGCTCGTGACCACCTGCTCACTCCAACCTTAACCAAAGCTCCATGTGTGGTCGGATGCAATGCACGCATTTCTTCCAATATTCTGTTGCATTCATCGGGCACATAACAGTATGCTGCATTGTAAAATGCATTTTCCACATCCGAACGCTTTTTACACTGTTGCTTAAGGTTTTGCCACAAGTGGAAAAAACATAACACATGTGGGACTTCAGGAAAAGCTGCTTTCATCCCATTCGATATGCTCTTATGACGATCCGATACGATCACCAACTCGTCTGACACCCCGATTGCTCTTCTCAACCTTTTTAGGAACCAAGTCCACGAATTATCTGACTCTCCGTCAGCAAATCCAAAGGCGATAGGATAAATCATCTCTGACCCATCTTTGCACGCAGCAAAAAAAATCACCCCTTTATATTCACCTTTCAAATGAGTGGCATCAATAGCAACAACCGGTCTTATGTAAGACCGAAAACCCTTAATAGAAGCTCCAAGTGCAACGAACGAATACAAGAACTGGTTATTTTCATCTGTCTTAATTGCTGTCATTGTGCCGGGGTTTGAAAGTTTTAACATCTCGAAGTAGGACGGAAGCTGTTGATATGATTCATCCGCTTGCCCATATGCTAGTTTCTTTGCATATTGTAAAGCCTTCCAAGCTTTACTATATAAGATTTGTACTCCATATTGCTCTAGCATTTCTCCAACAAAACGATTAGGTGTATAAAGATCTCTTCCCACCTTTCATGCATACAATTTTCCGATCACAATAGCCTTCACACTCTTCATATGTGATTCCATGGCTGTTTGACGACACGTGTGTTCCGCTACATAATTCAACACAAACCATATTGAACAACCCTTTCTGCATCTTGCACGAACACTAAAGCTACAAGTTTTATCTTTACAACTGGCTTCAAATCGCTCCGTGTCCGAACGTCTAACCTGATATTCAAACTTAGCTTTCAGAGCATATTCGCCAATAGCTATAGTCATTTCTTCTTTACTAGTAAAGAATGCTCCTTTATACAACGTACCACGTTGGTAGACGGTTGACGTAGCTCTTGAAGTAGCTTCAATGTCCCCCAATTCTACACCAGGAACAATCCAGTATGGTTGTGAAGGATTGTTCTGAAATTGTAAACCTGAAAATCTTATTTCTGGAAACTCTTCTTCTTCTGCGACATCATCAAATCGAGTTTCCTCTTCATCACTATCTTGTATTCCATCACCATTATCATCTGTGTCTTCATCTTCATCATCAATACCATAATTCGTATAGTCATCATTAACGTCACGAATGGGACTTTCAACCGATGTAAATGGGGTGATAGAAGTATCAACTTGATTGCTCCCAATGCCTGAAGTGAGATAAAAATGACTTTCAACCATATGTGGATTTACTGGTCTATCCATATTTGCCTCGTCATGTCTTATGTCTGGAATTGAATCAGTGACAAATGGATGAACGGTACGCCTACTAACCCCAGCTCCAAAATCTCTGGCAATCTTATCGATATAAATCTCTTTAACATCAATATTTTTTATCGCCATCAAACCAACAACACCAAGATCGGACATGATACGTATATTTTTAACCTGACCATTTGTTGTACTTTGTAGTAAATAATATATACGGATTTCCCACCTTCTATCAATAGCAACCTCTCTGTATACAACATCCACCAATGATGAAAAACTACTATTTTTGTGGACCCCACACATAATCGACTCCCCTCCAATGTAATTACATCCATTCCACTCTCTGTCAAAGTTGATTACAACGGTCTCTTGAGCAATTCCTACAACATTCAAATCAAATGATAATTAAATCTCATTTCAATAGGGTAATATTACAATATATAATCATATCAAATCATATTCAATACATAGCAACACAAACATATAAAAAAACCATTAAAAAGGTGTTAAATTCGGTTTTCCAGTGAAGTTATCGGTTTTTCATTCTCTCAAAAAATCTTAATTCGGTTTCGGTTTTTCAGCCACTGGAAAACCGGGATCGGTTTTTCAGCTCGGTTTTTTAGCTGAAAAACCGATCGGTTTTTCAGCCACTGAAAAACCGGGGAAAATCGGGATCGGTTTTTCAGTAACCGGGGCTTTAAAAAACCGATCCCACAGAGTGAAAAACCGATTATCGGTCACGAAAAACCGATTTCGTCGTAGATTTTGCAGATTTCGTCGCAGATTTCATAACATTTAGATCTCACAACCAAATCATTCTTATAGTCTTTTAGTTAGCAATATGAACAAAACAACCTAAAAACCAACAAAAAAAACTCATACATTACCTTTCAAACTCAAATGGAAGAAGAATCTTCAAAACCTTCAATGGTGTAAACCTTCAATGGATCCAAAAACTTCAATGGTTGAAGAAGCTCGAATGATTAATCCCCTCAATAAATTGTTTTTTAGCTGCAATGGATCTCAAAAATCTTCGTAATTTTCATAATTTTCAGCTGCAATGGAGAAGAAGATGGAAAAGGGAGACTATGGGTAGGAGAAGGAAGAAGGTTATTTTCGTAATTTCATATTTGGGCATTTTAGTCATTTTAACTTAAGTGTATTTTGGTAATTTCATATTTGGGTATTTTAGTGATTTTAACTTAAGGGTATTTTGGTAATCTTGGGTATACAATGGAAATAGTTTGTTTGGGAGGTTAAAATCAAATTTTTTTAAATAGCTGGGTAGAAACAAATTTTTTTTTTTGATTTGGGTAAAACCAATAAATCTCCCTAAATTTCTTTGAAAAGTCTTTGAATATTAAGAAGTCCACGGTGTCCTGCCATTCTTGCTGTCAACAAAGGATAACCTCCTTCAAGAACAGCTAAAGCACGAACCTTATTTTGAGTACCAAATAGTACTATACCATTTGATAGTGCAAGACTAAACTGAATATATCCGCCTACTGCTTGCTCAAACAAACCATATGCAAAGTAACTTTTTAGAGCACGTACAAGGATAAACAGCATGGACAAAATATATTATGTGTTAAAAAAGAAAAATCCGTAAAAGTGGTACGTACACATTATAACTATACAAATGCATCGTGATTCATAAAATTAAATAACCAATAAGTACCTCCAGACAAATTCTCCTTTGCAAAAACAAGTGCAACCGCATCAATATTGGAGTTGAATCTCTAGAGTAATGTCGAGCATTTGCTTCACTTCTAAACAAGAGCACCCACTAGCATTGCCAACTGTGACTGCTTCCTTGGGCATGTTGTTGTCTTACAAATACAAAAATATATACATACATACATGTTAGGGTTTGTACCCTAAGAGCTTATAATTTATAAGCATTTAAATAAATGATAAATAAAATATGTTTATTTTATTCAATTTATATGTATTTGTGAAATGTTTGCTTCATATGAATATCATATAATGTGTATGATTACTTTATGTCGTCTCAAATTAAGTATATAAATGTTATATATAAAAATATTTAGTTTGAGATTAGTAATCTAAAGAGCCCATAAAAAGCAAATAAAACTGTGTACTTTGTTAGTGGTAAATCTACAACTGCAGTCTATTCACATTTGATACGATGATCATATCTAGAATTGTTCATGTGGCAACATGAAAATGAAGGCACCTTATATAATAGATATTATATAGGACTAAATCACGATAGAAATGAATTTCTTATTAATATCTGTTAAACAAAAAAATTCATATTTATCAACTAGATGATCATAAATGGATTGATCTTAATTCTAAATATTTTATGAACTCCTATTTATTGAGTTATATCTTTTGATTTACACAGAAGAGCCTATTATAGATTTGCGGTTAATAAGCTTCGTGCTTTGGAGATGTGATTTAATAAGTAATTGGGATCATTCTAAATAACAGTGGAATCCACTCATTCTTGTGAGAAGTAGATAAGTAGTTTCCTTAAGTGTTGATTCGGGTTTTAAATAATAAAAGCACTCAACTTTCTATTTATGAGTAAATGAAAAGATAAATTTATAAATTATTATGAATATATTATTCATTAGAGAATCAATAGTACTTAATGGAATAATATATAATTAAAAAAGTATAATGGACTTTATTGACTTAGCTAAATTGCGATATAGCGAGACGAGTTAAAGAAATAGGTGAGTGTGACGGGACCTTTCCTGAATCCCTCATCTGAGCCCGAGAAAGACCTCGTAGCACTTCGACAGAACTCTAATGAGCCCTAACTTTAGCCTGAACGAATCCTGTCAGAGCACCGTTACTTAATTCGAACTTATTTTGAACCCGTTTGTTAGGTGGTAAGGATAAAAATTTTTCGTTTTTCTAATATGAATCCGGCAGTATGCCGGCTGTTTATTGGACCATGCCATCCTGCAAATTCAAAATAGATTTAAATACACTTCTATGACAAACAATTCTCCACTACCATGGGGCCTCTGGCCTTCATCCAAACCCAGTCACAACATAAATAATCACAGGTGTGAAATCGTTGGAAATCTGAAATTTTCTTTTCAAAACATTTTCATAAAACATGCATCCAACAACGGATATTTTTATTTACAAATTTACATCATGATTTACATACAACATATGCATGACAAAAGATGAGCTATAAAATAGGGTGTAGTCGTCCGTTAGTCTATCCACGCATCAATCTGAGCCTCATCTGCTAGATGACTCGCTCCTGCACCTGAGGGAACATTTTTAAGAAACACATAGAAAATAAACGGTGAGTATAACTCAGTGAAATAAACATTAAACCGGTTCATAAACTAAAGTATTTTTCTGAAATACTTTTTAATCTTTCAAATAAAACTGTTTTTGAAACTCACTTCGAATTTCTTTCGAAAACTTTCTTATTTCTCGCCTTGATGGTAACCTAGGGAAACTACTCTTGTCGTGGCTGCATAAATCTCTAGCTAGCCACTAGGAATTAGGGAATCTACCATGTGTAGTCACCGATGCGCGACTCTGGGCACACATTACCCCTACGCAATTGATTTAAACTACACTACCCTATACGTGCAAAGGGTCGCTCAACTGACTCTCTCTCTCTTAGTTAGTAACTCTCTCATATCTACCATGCACGCATAGAACATTCTACTAGGTACTTAACTGGGGCTAGGGTAAACCATCGGCGTATTAAAATACTTTTTCTCGGTATTCTCAAGTAAACTCGCTTTTATGGCAAAAAACTTAAAAACGTTAATTCTTAATGGTTCTTTACATAAACACATACTCAATTTAAAGCTCATATAATAGAATCTTAATATAAAAATAATATGCAATTTAATTACAAAAATATAATAAATGTAAATAACTATTAAATCAACTTTATGTCAAATTACCCTTGATAAGGTGAGATTTCTACTCATAAAACGTCTTCCGATTGAAAGCGAACCTTCTTCAAAATCCTCCGATACTTTCCGCTTTTACTTTAATAGGCGATATCTTTACTTCAAATTTAGTGAAGAAACCGTGACGAGATACGGATCGAATCACATTCTCTCCCTCCCTCTCTCACAACCGTGCGCGTAGCTTCCTTTTTTTTTTTTTTTTTTTCTCCACTCACGATCTCGGCTTCTCTCTTGCCTGACTCTCTCTTTTTCTCTTGCTTTTCACTTCCCAAAAATGAAGCAAATGAGACAAAATCAACTAATATATATACTAATGCTCAATAGCTAAAAAGTCTCTCAAGAAAATCTCACTTTATCATCTCAAACTTTCAATAATTATACTAGTACCCAAAAATAGATAAACATAAATTCTATTGGTCAACTTGGCACACTTTAGTCCACTTATTTCTTCAACCAATCAATAGATGACACATGGCACAACCATAGCCACTACTTTTAAAAGTCACTTATCTCATTTCTTATTGGTTGAAATAAAATATCTTTTACTTTATTTTGTGAGCTCACCTCGTTTTATTAATACATAAATCACTTCTAATCACTTTGTATTCGTACCGGGGTCAACCAAACGATATCTGACTTGAGATACGAAAATATAATAAACCTCAAATAACACTACTGGAGGCATACTATTCGATCGTAACTCAATTTGAAGATTTTTAATACCATAAAATAATAAATCTGGGTGAGGGCTTACAATTCCTCCCCTCCTTAAAATAAATTTCGTTCTCGAAATTTAAATAACATACCTGAATAAAAAAGGTACGGGTACTGTCTCTGCATTTGCTCCTCAGGCTCCCACGTAGCCTCCTTAACAGAATGGTTCCTCCACAGAACTTTTACCAATGGAATTATTTTGTTGCGTAGAACCTGCTTCCTCCTGTCTAAAATTTGAACTGGACTCTCCTCATAAGTCAGGTTCTCTCTCAATTCCACTGGTTACTCAGTCAATACATGTGAAGGATCTGGCATGTACTTACGGAGCATCGAGACATGGAATACATTATGAATCCTAGACAATTCTGGCGGAAGCTCCAGATGATAAGCTACGTCTCTAACTCGGCTGATCATCTCATAAGGACTAATATATCATGGACTAAGTTTTCCACATCTTCCAAATCTGATGATCCCTTTCCACGGTGATATCTTCAAGAAGACCTTATCCCTTACTTAGAATTCCAAATCTCGTCTTCTATTATCCGCATAACTTTTCTGATGATCCTGGGCGATCTTTAACCTGTCCCAAATAATCTTAATCTTATCTGTAGTCATCTGTACTAATTTGGGTCCCAGAAGTTTCCTTTCGCCCACTTCATCCTAACATACCAGCGTCCTGTACCGCTTCCCATAAAGAGCCTCATAAGGTGTCATACCAATACTGGCTTGTTAACTGTTATTATAGGCGAACTCGATCAGAGGTAAATAAGAATCCCAACTACCTCCAAACTCCATCACACAAGATCTCAGCATATCCTCTAGAGTCTGAATGGTATGCTCGGACTGTCCGTCCGTCTAAGGATGAAATGTTGTACTGAAGTATAACCGAGTGCCCAATGCTCTCTGCAAACTAGGCTAGAATCTGAATGTAAACCTGGGATCTCTATTAGATACAATCGAAACTGGAGCTCCATGCAACTTGACGATCTCGTCAACATATAGACTGGCTAACCTGTCTAGGGAATAAGTACTACGAACAGGTAGAAAATGAGTTGACTTCATAAGCCTATCAACTATTACCTAACTACTATTATGCCCACTCTGACTGCACGAGAAACCGACCATAAATCCATGGTGATATGCTCTTATTTCCACTTTGGGATAGAGAGAGGCTGAGATAAACCTACTGGTCTCTTATGCTCTGCTTTAACCTGCTGGCATATTAAACATTTGGGTACATACTCAACTATCTCTCTCTTCATACCTTTCCACCAATAGTGATCTCTCAAGGTATGATACATCTTCATGCTCCTCGGATGCATTGCGTATGCAGAAGAATGAGCTTCATCTAAAATATCTTTCTTAAGATCTGCTAGGTCTGGAACACATAATCTCTGGCCCATCATCAGAGTACCATCCTCTCTTACCAAGAAGTCCTGTCCTCTGCCCAACTCAACCTCCTGACAAATCTTATTCAACTGAGGATTCTGACCCTGCAACTATCGGACCTGATCTACAAGTACTGGTCGGACTTGGAATGTGGCTAGTAGAGCACCTGACTTTGTAATCCCCAAATGAACTCCTAGGGACCTCAGGTCTCTCAACAACAGAAGGTATCCTGCCCTCAAATGAGCCACTGAACTAGAGGGCTATCTACTCAAGGCGTCAGCTACCACATTGGCCTTCCCTGGATGGTATTGAATAGTGCAGTCATAATCTTTAATTAGCTCTAACCATATCCTCTGCCTCATGTTTAGTTCTTTCTGAAAGAGTAGATACTAGAGGCTCTTGTGGTCTGTAAAAATCTTGTAGGAAACCCCATACAGGTAATGTCTCTAGATCCGCAGTGCAAACACTACAACAGCTAGCTCCAGATCATGAGTAGGGTAATTTTGCTCGTGCTTCTTCAATTGTTTGGATGCGTATGCTATTACTTTCCCATTCTACATCAAAACACATCTCAGACCCTGTCTGGAAGCATCACTATACACCACGAAGCCCTCTGTCCCAGAAGGAAGTGTAAGAAGGGGAGTTGTGGTCAATCTAGCCTTCAATTCATCAAAACTCTTCTAACAGGCTTCTGACCACTCAAACTTTACATATTTTCTGGTCAGTTTCGTCAAAGAAATGGCTATCTTGGAGAATCCCTCCACGAACTTTCGATAATACCCTGCCAATCCTAAGAAACTCCTAACCTCTGTAACGGAAATCGGCTGCTTCCAATTCAGAATTGCTTCAATTTTTTAGGGGTCTATACTGATCCCATCAACAGATACCACATGCCCTAAAAATGAGACCCTATCCAACCAGAACTGACACTTACTGAACTTAGCATATAGTCGGTGATCCCTCAGAGGCTACAAAACCAACCTCAAATGCTCGGCATGAGCCTCCCTACTACCTAAATACACTAGGATGTCATCAATGAATACTATCACAAACTTATTAAGAAAATTATGAAACACCTTGTTCATCAAATCCATAAACACTACAAGAGCATTGGTTAGCCCAAAAGGCATCACCAGAAACTTATAGTGTCCATAACGCGTCCTGAAGACAGTCTTAGGCACATCCTCTTCTTTAATCTTCAATTGATGGTAACTCGATCTCAAATCAATTTTTGAAAATATACTAGCCCTCTGAAGCTGATCAAATAGATTATCAATACGAGGATGTGGATACTGGTTCCGTATTGTTACTTTATTTAACTCCCTGTAATCAATGCACAACCGTATACTGCCATCTTTTTTCTTCATAAATAACATTGGCGCTCCCTAGGGAGAAACACTCGGTCGGATAAAACCCTTATCTGCTAACTCCTCTAACTGCACCTTCAACTCTCTCAACTCAGTAGGTGCCATCCTGAAGGGTGCTCTGGCTATAGGTGCTATCCCCGGAATCAAATTAATCTCAAACTCAATCTCCCTATCTGGCAGCAACTTAGGAAGGTCATCTGAAAATACATCTGGAAACTCCCCAACCATGGGAATATCCTCTAATTTGGCCTTGGTCTTTGTACTGTCCACCACATAAGCCAAATAACCCATGCACTGTTTTCTCAACATCTTCCTAGCTATCATAGCCGATATAATACATGAAGGAAGCATCTTGCGCTCACCCCCGAACACCAGATCTGGCTCCCCTAGCGTACTAAGTTTGACTTCCTTTCGGAAGTAATCAACTGTGGCATGATGAGTAGCTAACCAATCCATCCCTAGTATCACATCAAAATCATGAATATTCAGCAATATCAAACTAACTAGGAATGATTTGCCCTCAACCACAACCTAACCACCTCTGTGTACCCTCTCAGCCACCAATGTATCTCCAATAGGAGTGGCAACTATCATTTTACTCTCTAAGGGCTTTAAAGACAACTCTACCTGCCCGTAAAGCTCTCAAAGATGAAAGAATGTGTGGCCCCCGGGTCTACCAAAGCATGAGCATCTGATCCAGAAATCGAAACAGTACCTGTAACCACCTCTGGAGTAACCTTTGCCTCCTGCTGAGTAACAGCAAACACCCTCACCTGTACTAGAGGTCTCCTTGGTTGTCTTCTGGCTGAGGTACCTCGACCCATACCTCTACCTGGTTGTGTAGG
Organism: Litchi chinensis; assembly: GCA_019925255.1. Taxonomy (NCBI): domain Eukaryota; kingdom Viridiplantae; phylum Streptophyta; class Magnoliopsida; order Sapindales; family Sapindaceae; genus Litchi; species Litchi chinensis. Next base: position 8,981,967 of record CM034467.1, read on the forward strand.
AGTCCCTGGTCCTCTCCCCTATGGACCTCCCTTACCTCTCGACTGCCCTCCACTAGGCTGAACCGAAGTCGTTGGTCTCGACTCACTACTCTTTGTTGTAGTCCTCTGCAGGCAATCTCTCTTCAGGTGTCCCTCCTAACCACAGTAATAGCACCCAGTACGACCAAAATGACACTCTCCCCGATGAAATCTCCCACATGTCGCACAGTAGGGTACCTTGCTCTGACTGTTACCTCGGCCCTGAGAACCTGATGGCCACCTCACCGAACCCTGACTGGAGGTGGCTCCTTGACTCTGCTGCCTCTCTGAAGGTCCTCCAGACTTACTTCCAATCTTGGGGGTTTTACTAGGTCCCCTAGTCTACCATCCTTAGCTCAGTCCCCTCTTCTGCGGCTGCTGACCCCTCTCGGTTTGAAAAGTCCTCTCAACCCTTAAAGTTGCCTCTACTAATCTCTCGTACTCTCTGTACTCAGTAGCAGCTACATATGTCTTATTCTGAAGTTCAGGCCCTGTAGGAACTTATGGCATTTGTTGGCTTCGTCATTGACAATGAACGGTGCCACTCGGGACAACTCTGTAAACTTCTTTTCATACTCTTCCACCATCATATTACCCTGAACCAAACGGTAGAACTCCTCAATCTTCGCATCCTTGTAAGCCCTGGGATAAAACCTCTCATTGAAATACTCTTTAAATTGCTCCCATGAAAGCGGAGTGGTCACTCTCCTCCTCACGGAATCCCACCAATCTCTAGCAGAAGCTCACAAGAGAAATGAAGCAATAGATACTCTCTGCGATTCTTCGCACTCCATCTGCTCTAAAATCCTCTCTGTACTCTCCAGCCACTCTAAAACTGTATCTGGACCCCCTGATTCATGAAAACCCTTAGCACCTAACTTCCGTACTCTCTTTATGGTGACGCCTGGTGCACGAGGTCTCATGCCTTGCATAATCTGAGCTAATCTCTCTATAGGATCTACTGCTGGCCCTACCACTGGTGGCTCTGGTTGCACCCCAGGTTGGGGCTCATTTACTGACTCATGAATAGGCTCTTCAGCCTCTGGTATAGCAGAAGGAACAGGCGAAGTCTTAGTGGCGGCTCTGTGCGTACGAGAACGACTAGCCGGACATATAGCTCTACTACAGTAAAAACAATGAATGTCATGCAACGTTTTATAACTCAATGCAATAATATGCATAAATAACTTTTGGATGCATAAATTTTCAAAAATTTTCTAAACACTTTAAACCAAAAGCTCTGATACCAAATTGACGGGACCGTTTCTGAATCCCTCATCTGAGCCCGAGAAATATCTCGTAGCACTCCGACATAACTCCAACGAGCTCTAACTTTAGCCTGAAGGAATCCCATCGGAGCACCATTACTTAATTCGAACTAATTTTAAACCCGTTTGTTAGGTGGTAAGAATAAAAATTTTTTATTTTTTTGATGAAAATCCGGCAGCATACCGACTGTTTATTAGACTATGCTATCCTGTAAATTCAAAATAGATTTAAATACACTTCTATAGCAAACTATTCTCCACTACTATAGGGCCTCTGGCCCTCATTCAAACCCAATCACAACATAAATAATCATAGGTGTGAAATCGTTGGAAATTTGAAATTTTCTTTTGAAAACATTTTCATAAAACGTGCATCCAACAATGAATATTTCTATTTACAAATTTACATCATTTTCATCAAGATTTACATACAACATATGCATGACAAAAGATAAGCTATACAATAGGGTGTAGTCGTCCGTCAGTCTATCCGCGCGTCAGTCTGAGCCACATCTATTGGACGCCTTGCTCCTGCACCTGAGGGAACATTTTTAAGAAGCACACAGAAAATAAACGGTGAGTATAACACGGTGAGATCAACATTAAACTGGTTCATACACTAAAGTATTTTTCTCAAATACTTTTTAATCTTTCAAATAAAACTGTTTCTGAAACTCACTTTGAATTTCTTTCGAAAACTTTCTTATTTCTCGCCTTAATGGTAACCTAAGGAAACTACTCCTGTCGTGGCCGCATAAATCTCTAGCTAGCCACTAGGAATTAGGGAATCTACCCTGTGTAGTCACCAATGCACGACTCTGGGCACGCATTACCCCTACGCAATCAATTTGAACTACACTATCCTATACGTGCAGAGGGTTGCTCAACTGATTTTCTCTCTCTTAGTTAGTAACTCTCTCACATCTACAATGCACACATAAAACATTCTACTGGATACTTAACTGGGGCTAGGGTAAACCATCGGTGTATTAAAATACTTTTTTTCGGTATTCTCAAGTAAACTCACTTTTAAGGCAAAAAGCCTAAAAACGTTAATTCTCAATGATTCTTTACATAAACATATTCTCAATTTAAAGCTCATATAATAGAATCTTAATATAACAATAATACGCAATTTAATTAAAAAAATATAATAAATGTAAATAACCATTAAATCAACTTTAATTCAAACTACACTTGGTAAGGTGAGATTTCTACTCACAAAACCCCTTCCGATCGAAAGCGAACCTCTTTCAAAATCCTTCGATACTTTCTGCTTTTACCCTAATAGGCGATATCTTTACTTTAAATTCATTTGGCTAGCTAGAGGAGATGATAAGGATCGACTTTGGTGAAGAAACTACGGTGAGATACGGACCGAATCACCTTCTCTTCCTCCCTCTCTCACGGCCGCGCGTGTAGCTTCTTCTTTATTTTCTTTTTCTCCCCCCACGGTCTCGACTCCCCTCTTGCATGACTCTCTCTTTTTCTCTTGCTTCGCACGTCCAAAAAATGAAGCAAATGAGACAAAATCAACTAATATGTATACTAATGCTCAATTGCTAAAAGTCCCTCAAGAAAATCTAACTTTATCACTTCAAACTTTTAATAATTGTACTAGTGCCCAAAAATAGATAAACATCAATTCTATTGGTCCACTTGGCACACTTTAGTCCACTTATTTCTTCAATCAATCAATAGATGACATGTGACACAACCATAGCCACTATTTTTAAAAGTCACTTATCTCATTTCTTATTGATTGAAATAAAATATCTTTTACTTTATTCTGTGAGCTCACCTTGCTTGATTAATACATAAATCACTCCTAATCACTTTGTATTCATACCAAGGTCAATCAAACGACATTCAACTTGTGATACAAAAATATAATAAACCTCAAATAACACTACTGAAGGCATACTATTCGACCGTAACTCAATTCAAAGATTTCTAATACCATAAAATAATAAATCTGGGTGAGGGCTTACAGAGTGTCTCTTCCAAAATATTTTCGAATAATTATATATTTTATTCATGTGATTTTATGGTTTATATTTAAAAAATTTACGTCGAAATGTTAAGAAATAATTTTAAAGTAAATAAAGTGATATGAAACATCTTGATTGATTTTAGAAAGATTTTATGAAATGTGAATTATGATATAATGAAAAGAAATAGATTTAAAAATGTTTTATAAACTTATGATACGCTTTAAAGGTATTCCAAAACATAAAAATAAAGTTAAAGATAAAGCATAGATTTGGGGATGGTGGTATCGTCCCGCCCAGATACTTTGGGGATGGTGGTTTCGTCCTGCCCAGAGATTTATAGAGTTACAGATATTTCCGTTCAAAGTACCCAAATTTGTGTATGACAATGTCAGGAGTGTCTGTCACTAACAGTGGGAGAGACTGAGTTAGTTAGTCAAGTTAGTATGTCGTCTATGCACAAATTAGGGTATATTATAGTTAGCGCTTTACCGGACAGGAGGCCAAAGCAAAGACAACTTCCGTGGAGGCCTAAGCAATGGTACATTCCGCTCGTACCCAAGGTGCCATGTGGTACGAACAAATAGTGGTTGGCCTATTTTCATATATAGATTTTTCAAAAGATTTATTGCCGTCATTGTTTAGGTTTTATAGTAGAAAGTTTAAAAGAATTGTAAAATGGTTTTCTAAAATCATATTTATAAAGAATAAATTATATTTATAACGAAAGTTTATTAAAGCATTTAAACTCAAAGATTGATTTTTAGAAAAACCGACTTTAATTCCATAGTGTTGAAAGGTTTATAAACATGTTTTAAGATTTTAAGGATATTCATTTTTAGAAAGCAAAAACAGAATAGAGATTTGTGACACTCATTGAGTTCATTTAGGTCATCCATGTTTTATGTTTTATAAATAAAACATCCCCAGGGACAGGTTTAGGTATTGGTGCGTTCATAGCAAGGACTCCAACATAGGATTAGACAGGCTGAGTTGTGCGTGCTGTTATATTTACGTATAATCATTATAGATGTTTTTAAAAGAATTAAATGCTTGTAAATTATATATATATTCATTTGTATATATTTTAGAAAATGTATAAATGTATATATATATATATATGCATGATATGTGAATGATTTTCAAATTGCCTTTGAATCTACATGTATGTTTGGGTTTGCTTGTGATTTCGAAATGAAAAGGACCTAAGGCCCAAAAGTTGAGAAAATATTTGTTTTCAGAAGTGTGCAAATTTTCTGTGAATTGTTACAGGGTGGCATATTTAGAAAAATGGACATTATGCTACCTAAATTTTTAATAAATCTATTTTGTAAAGGTATGATAAAAAGAAAAAAATTTATCACCTATTTTTGTTTCCAAAAGAGATTTCTAAAAAGATTTTTGGTAAAATAAAGCTGCTTAGCTAAATGGGAACCTTTTAGTTGGTTCAGATATCCATTGGAGGGCTACCATGGGATTATCGGCGGATCGTCGATCGTATGAAAATAGAGGTATAGGGATGGGGCCCGTCAAGTTGGTAACAAAGCATGGTTTTGAAATAGGATTATATGTTTTCATATTTTGTTGTATGAATAGAGCAACCCAAACAATTTTCATTATTGTCATGCATATGATTTTAAAAATTTCAAGTTTTTTCATAAATCTGTTTTGTTGAAATCATAGCACTTTGCACAGACGAGGTCTTAGGGGTCCCCGCAGAGCCATTCCAGAAACTTCCGCACGTGATACACCCTTTGTCCAGAAGGCGAAGTATGCGATGGGGTCAATGAATGCTCTTGTAAATTAGACTCGTCCAAGATTGTTGGCATGGGTAGAATCAACCAGGGAAAATTTTAATGCAGACCAGGTCGCCTAGATTCTGATGGCTTGACTGAACATGCTTGTAAGTTGGAGGCGAAGTCGTTTGATGGGAGTGGCGACCTAAAGAGTGCCCTAGCGTGGCTGGATACAGTCACCAAGATATACATAATAATGGGGTGCACCGATCATTAGAGAGTCCTATTCTCTTCCTTCCTCTAGAAAGACAAGGCGAAAGATTGGTGGGAGGTGGTGAAGAGACGACATCCATATGGGGTGTCTTGGACATTATTTTAGAAGGAGTTCATAGACAGATTCTATTTGAAGAGTTACAAAAATACACAGATCAAAGAATTTTTTAGACTGGAATAGGGATCGATTTCTATGAGCGAGTGCGAAAAGAAGTTCTCAGAACTGGTCCAGATTGTCCTATTTACTTCAGATGACCAGGAGCAGAAGTGTAAAAGATTTGTTGTCGATCTGAATCCCAGTCTTCGGATCCATCTATCATTGGCCTCCCAGACGCACTACGAGGAATCGGTAGAGGCTACAATGAAAGTAGAGAGAAACACGACAACCATCATCCAAGCCGTAAAATTAAAGCTTAAGCGTAGCAACTCCAGCGCGCACCTGGGGGAGCTCTGCAATGTTCCCCAGAAGAAGAGCAGATCCAGATGAGATGATGGCAGGAGGATGAGCCGAGGAGCATCATCCAGTCAAGGGTCAATTTGATCCCCTAGAGCGCTTGAGGGCTCCCGCATCACAAGGAGTACTAGTATAGTGCCAGAGTGCAACACTTATGGGATGAGACATACAGGTAAGTGCCAAATGGGTAAAGAGGTCTGCTATTGCTGTGGGTAGGAGGGCCATTATGCTGGCCACCACCGCCAATTCAGAGGCCAAGCCCTCAATAGCAGCAGCTCTCATACAATCCATTATCGATCGGAGATAAGGAGGTAGAGGCTCTCAGATGAGTGGATAGAGTAACACAGATCCAACCAGAGGTTCAGGAAGTAGAGGAGCACCTTTTATGGGTCAACTAGATAGACTCCGTACTAATCCCAAGTGTTCGTAGTCACTCGATAGAAGACGGACGTTGCTCCGGAAGTTGTTATGAGTGTGATTTTTATTTTTGATCTTGATACATTTACATTGATAAACCCCATAGCCACACATTCTTTTGTATCCGTACCATTTTTGGTGAAGGCCAACACAGAAGTACAACCTTTAGAAGGTGGCGTAATACTTTCTATACTAGCTAGACACTCATTATTGGTTGAAAAGGTAGTGATGAATAGCAAGATTATGATAGAAGGCAAAGAGTTTCCAGTGAACCTGATCGTATTAGACATTTGTGATTTTGATGTGATCTTAAGGATGGATTGGCTATCCAAGTATCGGGCCACGGTGTATTGTTATGTGAAAGAAGTCAGATTGGCCAAACTAGGGGAACCAGAGGTGGTGTTCCGTGGGATACAAAAAGCAATTGCCACTAGTATGATCATCGCCATGGCAGCTAGTAAGATGCTTCGTAAGGGATAACAAGGGTATCTAGCTTATATGGTTGAACAAGAAAAGGATGAAGTTTGCCTCGAAGATATCTCGGTGGTCAGAGAGTTCTCAGACATATTCCCAAGGAACCTCTTAGGATTACCACCAGATAGAAATAGTGTTTGAAATAAATTTAATTTCTGGAATTGAGCCAATCTCAATCACTCCTTATAGGATGACTCCAACAGAGTTGAAAGAATAAAAAGTACATATGGAAAAGCTACTAGAAAAGGGTTTCGTGAGACCCAGCCACCACTGTAGGGGGCTCCAGTTTTATTTGTCAAGAAAAAAGATAAGAGCTTAAGATTATGTACCAACTACAGGTAGCTGAACAGAGTGACTATACGGAATCAGTAACTGCTTCTGAGGATTGACGATACGGATCTAGAGTCTATTCGAAGATTAACTAGAGGTCGGGTTATCATCAGCTGAAAGTTCATAATGAAGATGTTCCGAAGACTGTTTTCAGGACATGGCATAGGCATTATGAGTTCTTAGTCATGCTCTTTGGGCTGACGAATGCCCCAGCCACATTTATGGATCTAATGAATAGGCTCTTTCGAGTCTATCTGTATAAGTTCGTAATCGTGTTCATTGATGACGTACTAATGTATTTAGGTAGTCAGGAGGAGCATGCTAAACACCTCAGGATAGTGTTACAGACCCTACAAAAGCACCAGTTATATGTCAAGTTTAGCAAATGCCAGTTTGGGTTAGACATAGTTACTTTTTTAGGTCATGTATTAGCTGAAGGACTCAGTGTGAATCTTTAGAAGATAGAAGCAATCATGAACTAGAGACTGCCCACAAATGTTACCAAGGTCAAGAGCTTTCTCAAGTTGGTAGGCTATTACAGGAAGTTCGTTGAAGGGTTTTCCAAACTAGCAACCCCACTGATTAAACTGATCAGAAAAGAAGAGAAGTTCGAATGGTTAGATGTCTGCTAGTAGAGCTTCAATGAGTTGAAGAGAAGATTGACATCAGCTCCAGTATTAACATTGCCAACGGGGAATGATGATTTCATAGTATATAGTGATACCTCAAAATAGAGTTTGAGTTGCGTCTTAATGCAAAATGATTAAGTAGTAGCATATGCTTCCAGGCAATTAAAGAAGCATGAGCAGAATTACCCTACCCATGACCTTGAGCTTGCAGCAGTTGTGTTCGCACTAAGGATATGGAAACATTACTTATATGGTGTCCCTTGTTGGATCTTCATGAACCATAAGAGTCTACAATACTTGCTCACTCAAAAGGAATTGAATATGAGTCAGAGAAGGTGGTTAGAGCTTATTAAAGACTACAACTGCATGATAGAATACCACCTCGAGAAGGCTAATGTAGTAGTCGATGCCTTGAGTTGGAGACCTATGAGTTCTTTAGCATAAATAAAGATCGTGTATCTTTTGCTTCTACTAAAACTGAGGTCTTTCGGAGTGAGATTGGATGTGGCAAACTCAGGGGCATTATTAGCTACTTTTCATGTCTGCCCCATCTTAGTGGATCGGATAAGGGAACAACAAAAGCAAGATCCTCAGTTGGTTAATTTAAGAAAGGAAATTAAAGATGTCCGAATAACAGATTTCGCTATTAGGGAAGATGATACAATGATGATAGGCCAGCGCTTATGTGTACTGGATATAGAAGATCTGAAAAAGGAAATAATGGAAGAAGCTCACTCTTCAGCATATACTATGCATCTGGGCAGCACAAAGATATATCATATCCTGAAGGAACACTACTGGTAAAAAGTGACGAAGAAATAGATCACATAATTTGTCTTCCGATGTTTCACCTGTCAGCAAGTGAAAGCAGAACATCAGAAACCTGCGGGATTATTGCAACCTTTCCTTATCCCCGAATGGAAATGAGAGAAGATTACCATGGACTTTGTAGTAGGGCTTCTGTGCAGTTAGAGGGGGCATGATGCGATAAAGGTGATAATTGACAGGTTGATGAAGTCAGCCTATTTCATACCAATCAAAAGTGATTACCCCCTAAACAAGTTAGCGCAGCTCTACATTGATGAGATAGTCAAACTCCATGGTACGTCGAAATTTTGGCCCAGTTTGTAAACAGCTTTAGATACTCGGCTAAATTTCAGCACAACCTTTCATCCCTGGACAGATGGTCAGTTAGAGAGAACAATCTAGACACTTGAAAATATGCTCAAAGTATGGGTCCTAGAATTCAAGGGGAGTTGGGATAACATCTACCACTCATGTAGTTCGTATATAATAACAACTATCAGGCCAGTATAGGCATGGCCCCATATGAGACACTTTATGGAAAAAAAATGCAGGACTCCAGTATGCTGGAATGAGATAGGTGAGAGGAAATTGATAGGTCTTGAGCTTGTCTAGATCGCTATAGATAAAATTAAAGTTATTAGGGATAGGCTCAAGATTGTATTGAGAATGAGACTCTAGAGAGACAGTAAGTGGACGATGCAATAATGGCTTCACAATGGCAACGCGATGGTAGAACTCGCTTCTCGCTATTTCATTTGTGAAAAATGTGATGTATGAAGGCCTTGATGTTGGTATTTTGAGGCCTTATTTAACACACAAGATTGGATTGGATTAGTTTGATGGGATTGAATTAGATTGAATTAGGTTAGATATGATTGTATTTGATTGGACAAATTAATGCTATGATGTATTTGGTATTGAATGAGATTAGATTAAAAATAGTATTGTCCATTATTTGATCTGTTATAAGGTTAGACATAAAATACTTATGTATTTTATTATTTTTATAAAATAAAAATAAAAATATTTTACTATTTTAATCATAAAATCTAACTCTTTAAAATTAATTTTAAAATATTATTTATTTTAGAGAAAATCCTAAAAAACCAACTGACTTTTGCTAGATTACCCATTTTCCCTCATGCAGTTTCATTTTTATTCCAAAAAAAAAAAAAAAAAAAAAACCTATTCTATCACTTTGACCACAGAAAAATGCAACTGATATGTACCAAAGGTAAAAAGATAAAATCGCCCCTATGATATTTTAAAAACTAAAAATAAACTAAATTTAAAAATAAAAAAATAAAAATAAAAAGGAGGTCTAGAATGAATATCCACCATCTATCCATTTGAATGGATAGGAGAGATCTAATCTGGATCATCACAATCATAAACTTTATCTTAACTTCATCCTCCCACATTTCTGGATCCCCTCTCTCCTTCTTTCTTCTCTCTCCCCATTTCTGGCTTCCTGAAAACCTATATTTTTCATCATCAACCTCCCATAATCATCGAACATCAATCTCCTACAATCATCAACAAACACCATAAAACAAAAAAATCCAAACAACATAACAGGAAAAAAAAAAAAAAACATTGGTCTCTGTCGTTGGACCTAGATCTCCAATGTTAGAGACCATTCTTTTGGATCTACACCATGGAGACCCAGACAGTCTCCACGATTGAAGACCTTTTTGGGTCCCCTGTAGAGACCTAAAGGATTCCAATAGTATCGGCCATTTATCTCACTTCTCTCCACATTTTATCAAGTAGTCATGCTAGAGACATAAACAGTCATAGATAATTATAAGATTAAGATGTGATCCTTCCGAATGGGATAAGCGAATTCTTGCTATTTTTTTATTATTCGATTATTCTCTGTTCTTCTCTTAATTGAAGAAATAATTGGAAAATAAAACAGCAAGTACAAAAATGAGTAATAACCCCCAGTAGAGGCTGGTACGATTCAATTCAACATTTTGTTCGTTCGGGTTTGATTGTGTCATAGCTCTCTAATTCGGATTAGGTTTATCATTGGATGAACTGCATTGCTGATATTGACCCTAAAAAAAAAACGGTAGGTACAGCTAGTCCGTGAACAGCTAACCATTGCATTGTAAAAATTGGATAGGTTCGATCTATGGTCATTGGGGCCTCCTAAAAAGATCTACTAAATTCATCAAGTTGTTCCAAATAATCAAAACGGCCAGTGATTAATGGAATTCCTTGTCGGCTCTCTGTAAAATACTCGTTTGGGCGAGGGCTTCCAAACACATCGTAAGCTAAATCTATGTTGACGAATAACCAACCTGCAATGAATAGGGAAGGTATAGTAATGCTATGAATGACCCAGTATCGAATATTGGTAATAATATCAGCAAAAGAACGTTCTCCTGTACTTCCAGACATGCTGAGCTGCACATATTCCGGAGAACCAAGTGGGTCTCCATGATCGGAGGCGCCTAAAAGGGTCTCCACCGGTGAAGACCTATCTGGATCTCTATGATCGGAGACCCAAAACCAGGGTCTCCACAATTGGAAGCCCGAACTGGGCCTCCAATCGTGGAGACTCAGAACTAGGCTCCACTAGGTCTTCATGATCGAAAGCCCGAACCAGCCCTCTAATCGTGGAGACCCAGAACCGAGGTCTCCACCATATCGTCACCGTTGTCAAACCACCGACAAATCCGATCAGAGATGGAGAGAGAAAGAGGAAAAGAGAAGAAAAAGAGTGAGCAGCAAAAGAGAGGAATTAAGAGAAAAAATGAAAACATTCTTATATATATTTTTTATGTTTTATTTCTAAATAAAAACATCATTTTAAATATTATTTATTTTATTTTTATATTTTTATAAATATTTTTATTGAATTTTCTTTTTTACCCCTGAAGTCAAATGATCAATTATAACATATAAAAATAACATTAAAAATAAATCTAATGTTATATATAATTAACGTAAGAAAGGAGATTAAAAAAGTAGGGGAAAAAGTGTCCCGTGTTAGTAGGATAAATTTAACCTATCAAATTGGTAGGTTAAATTTATCCCACCAACATGAGATAAAATGGTTTCATGAGAATGAAGCAATCCAATCCCATACAATCACTAAACAAGGGATTGGATCGAAATTTATTTAATCCCTCGTAATAGACAAGGGTTGAGAGGTGATGCACCTTGGACAGCAAGTGCTATCAGTACTTTGGTTTCTTTCATTAAACATATCGAAAATTTTTGTTTTGTTTTGTTTTTGGTTTTTTTTTTTTTTTTTTTTTTTTTGTGTGATGTGGCAATAAAAATAAGCTATTTATTAATTTGGCCACATATGATCCAAAGTTGGTCATAGTAACACGTCTTGATATGCTTGTGACATGAATGAACTTTGACTAATTATATGTCAAGTTTTCAAAATATTGAGTTTAATAAAACAATTTGTTGATCATGAGTATGGAGTGGAATAAATAAGCTAAACTGCAGTAACTACCTTTAATTTGACCATCATAGAGGATTCATATTTACTCAAACTTTTATTTAAACTATCTAGTTCTGCAATTTGACGGTTTTGCTATTTAATGATTGGTAATTTTGTCCTCTCCATTTCAATTTTATATGCTTATGCATCGATTTTTAACTTTGATTTTTCAATAACGGACAACAAGTTACAATATCTGTTTAATTTGAAACTTGGTAATGGCTTATAATAGTAAAGAATACTAAAACTTGTAATATTTACGATGTGATTATTGTAAAAATTAATTTTATGTCCCCTAAAACAGTAGATGAATATAATGGTTTTTGCTCTTAGGTTCATCCACATTTTTATACCCAAGAGTTTGAAAAAATTCCAAATGGTTCCATCAAGAAACGAATAAGGAGCACAAAGCAAGAAATACGCAAGCTTGCGCAGTGTGTAAACACCAAAGAAATAGGTGTACTCCAGGTTGTGAAATGGCTCAATATTTTCCAGCGAGTAGGTACTTAGAGTTTCAAAATGCCCACAAATTCTTTGGCATGAGAAACATTAATATGATCATGAATTCAGTTCCCGAAAGACTAAAAGTCGAAACTGCTAACTCCATTCCGAAGGAGGGCAATGCAAGGGTCAACGATTCTATAAGTGGCCTTCTAGGTATTGTGCAGGACCTTCAGGTTCAGATACGCGGTTGTGAGGCTGAACTTGAAGTTATTAACTAGCTTTGTGAAATCGAAAGATAAAGCTTAAAAACCGTAGAGAGGGTTCATCATCATCGTCAATGCCACCACCACCGGCAATTGAATTCCAACCAACACCTCAAAGTGTAAGAGTACTACAATCTCATACCCTTTAAATTATTTTTCTTAATTATATAAATTGAAGTTATAAATTAATTAACATGGTTTTAATCTAATTAGTCCGATAACGAAGCTAATCCAAAGATCATTGATCGCAAGTTGAATTTGCAGTCAGCTTCGTGTGAAGTCCAACCAACTATGGATCCTAACCAAACCAGGTATATATACTCTTCCATGTTTATATCTTAAACTATATTTTTAATGTAATTTTTCATAGTGCAGGCACATAATTTGAGTACGAGTTGCTTGGTTAAGTCTTAAAATCGCACAAATTGATCAAAGCTTGTGTACTGTCATCTACTATAAATACATCAGAGTCAACTTGTTCATGCTATTCCACATTGGTCTAACCTATTTCATGTTGCTATGGTTAGACCCTAGGGTGTTTCATATTGATTACTCTATCCAATCTCTTAGATGCTAACATTTCAGAAACAATACATAAACAATCACAAAAATCAATACAAAAAACATAAATATATATTCATATGATGATGATAATAATAATACTAATAATAATAACAATACAATTGCAACATCTAGAAGATAAAATTTCCTATGAATGTTCATCAAAATCTAACCTATAAAATATGTTGTTAAATCACCAATCAAACATATATAATTTTCATCATATGATATGTAGTACAAATATAATTAAAGAAATATGTATTTAAATTGCTAATCAATGCCCTATATTATAAAAGTATATTAATAATTTAGTAGCTAACTATTAAAAATAAAAGAGAAGATATATGAGTAATATACTATCTTACTTGTATTTAGATCTTAGATATTCTTCAAGTCTATGTTACTTTAATTTTTCTTTTGCACCTAAGAAAGATAGAAAACAAATATTTACTTTTATCATTCCCTTAATATATTAAGAGCACATACCAGTGGCTATGAGGTCTATAAATTCTAGTAAGTTGCTGATCTGATTGCGAAAGCCTTAAATTTGTTAAGTGTGAAAGGTTTTGCCTTTTGATTGGCCATGGAAGTATCCTTTACCTCCATATGGATCGACTCGAATCGATTTTGACCAAAACCGATGAAAAATTACTGGTTTTCCATTTCTAAAACTGACCCGATCGAATTTAAAGACGAAAACTAATGTGAATTGAACATAGTAAATTGAATTAAACTTGATTGGTTTAAGTCGGTTTAGCAATTCATCACCCACTAAAGCCAAGATTACACAGATCAGATAAAAGTTTAAAACAGAATTTAACAGAAGCCGAAGACATCAACTAAAGATTACACAAACCTTTTAAGAAAAGTCAACTAAATCACCAACAACAACCAAAACCCACATAACTCCAATCAAAAACCAAACAAAGCTTAACAATAACCAAACAAATTACACATAAAAAAAAAAAAAAAAAAAAAAGCAAAGAGGGACTTTTGGATAGACAAAACTTGTAGGACAAGCTAAAGAATGACAAATAATGGAAGTGATCAATGATGATGAAAGTGACACCGAAACGTTGATGACGAAGAGAACTTTAAACAAAATTGAAAAAAATGAGAATGGAGTTGAAAGGATGAAATTGGTTGGGACAAGAAATGGTGATTGAGAGAGTAACAAATGGTGAGAAAGCGGCTATGGGAGGCTATGAAGTGAGAATAGTGAGAGGCTACTAGGGTTATAAAAGTTTGCCTTTATATTTTCTTTTCCCTTAATTTTTTTTTTTTAAATTGATTTTGGTTTAAGTGACTTGAAATCGACTCAGATTTGGTTCGATTGGGGTTAGTATTAGTTTTTTTACCCATCCTTTATAACATTGTAAACCCCTAGTCTCTATCTATAACCTCTTAGTATTAAAAGATGGATTAGAGAGGTAAAATAAATCTCTACATTAGATTAATTGAATTTCATGGCGTTAGAGATTTATCAATTTAAGATTGACGAAGAAATTCGTCAATTATAAAAGTTAAGTAACATTACAATAGAATCAAGTTAGTATTAAGCTAAATCGATTTATCGATTTCGTGAACGCCATTCTAGAGTTTCATAACAACCAAATTAGCAAGAAAAAGATCAATGAAGAGTAAAATAATTCATCCATAGATAAGAGACAAGTTAAAGAAAATAAAATTTTGAGTGCACGATTAAGAAAATTTTTTCATTAGTTGTTCGTAAGTAATGGACAACTATTAAGCGATTTAAATAAGAGATTAATGATAATCAAAATAAATCAAGGGACAAGCTTGATATTCCATAGAATATTAATAAGATATATAAACAAGACACTTAGAAGCCAAGTGGACAAGTGAAGAGTGCAAAGCTACCATAAAAATAAAAAACAAAAGTGATTCCCGTATAGAGTAGAGGAGGAGAGAAAATGATGGTCAAACAAATTAAAAATGAGACTTAAGTGCCATTTTTATGAAGGTTAAGTATATATATTGAACATTTAGCAAGATTTCAACAAGAAAAGATGAAAATAGGTGAGAAACAAAGAAGAAAACAGCAGCAAATACAATTAGGCGACAAACAATTCAAGGAAGGGCAGCAGTGAAGATAACAGAGAAATTGAGAAGGAAATGGTGTGAATTAAAAAGAATTGGGGCATGATGTAATTATAAGAAATGCCATTAGTATATAAGTAACCCTTGCTGAAATTTTTTCCAGCAAACACCACTCCTTCAGTCGTGAAAAAGAGAGCAGAACAGAAGCAAAACAAGAGCTGGCCGTGAAAACCACAAGCAGAGGTGCTGGACGGCAGCAAGGAAAAGTGGAAGGAGAAGAGCTCATCCAGCCCTTCTGAACCTCTAACCTCTCTCTCTAAACCCTCTTCTAAGTCCTCTCAATCCTCTAAGCCAAGTACCAAGTAAGATATCATATGATCTTCTCCTTATTGTGTTTAAAAGTGCAGTAGAGCTGCTGGAAATTTTCTGTGCAGAATTTTTTTAGTTGTGTTGGTGTTCTACACTTCAATTAAGTGTGGAACCCTAGCTAGATGATGATGAACTTTAAATAACATGTTGTTGCGTGTAAATGGTAGCTTAGGGTTTTATTTATGGCTGCCACATATTTGATTTAAGTGGAAACAAAATCAACTCTCACACACACACCAACTAGTTGATTAAAGTTTTGAGTGAATTGTTAGTGTTAAAATGAACAAGTAATGTTTATGTGTGTGTTGTGACTATATTAGACAGTAAATAAGCTCTGAAATTTAGAGGTTTTGAACCCAAGTTTGAGCATAAAAATGATTAGAAAAGCATAGGAAAGCATATGGGAATGATAGAAGCTCAATAGAATTAGATTTAACAACTTTGTCAATCCCGAACTGAAATTTTTAGCTAGGGGAGACCTGATCATATTTGGCTTATTTGGGGGTGTTCTACACCTCAAATGATGCCTAGGAACCATAGAAAACCATAGGTTTTGGAACGGATCGAATCCGATAAAAATTGTGCAAGTTATGCACAAAATAGTGCCGTTAAGGCTCTGAGAAGTGAAACGACTATCCTAATGCAATTTTTATTGCATGGTTTGAGTTTGGTTCATCATTATTAGTTAAATGAAGCTTAGCTATGGAAGAAAAACTAGCGTCGCTAATCCGAAACGGAAAATATACAAAACACGCACTAAACGTGCTAGAAAATGCCCGAAAAATGGGCGTTTTCCTTAGATTTGACCTAGTAAACGATAATATTTTTCAACGAAATTTTACGTGTGACTAGAATGTGAGATAAGTGAACCGTAGGAAAAAGAACAAAGGAAAACAGAGCCCCAAGCAGCGTGCTACCACCTGTTCTGTTATGGGCTGTAAGTTGAGAATTAAAAATGTAATTTTTCGTTTCGAGCCTCCAACAACTAAACGGACCACGTGGGGTGATCCCTAGGGGTCTAAAACTAAAAATTTTACACAAAAATCGGGATTAGAGAGTCTCGGTTGAGTAGAAACAAGTTAGGAGAATATATAGAGAAAAATGGTTTTAGTTGAGATTCTTGACCTTATAGTTGAGAATTGAAATTTTTGTCACTAGTAATGATGAGGAATGTTGTGTAGGTGACGAGCGTGGGAGCGACGTCCATGAGCCTCGTAGAGACGCTTGACGCGGAGTGACGCGGCTTCGAGGTGAGTGGTTCGCCACTTAAGATCTTTTACAAGTTCATGTTAATTCTTGATTTTGGTAATGAATGTAATAGTTAAGTAATAAAAGAAAATGAAAATGATCTTCAATATCATGTTAAAGTTTGAGTGTATAGGGTCCTATGGAACCTATATATAAATAGAAATTGATGCTAAGTTGTTATAAAAAGAAATTAAAGTGAGAAAGTTTTCAAGATCTCTAAACTAGTAAGTTTGTGCTTTTGGCACTAAATAAATATAGTTTTAAAACCCATGTATATTCCTTAAGATATAATGAGATTTAGCGCTACTTGACGACGCAGTAAATTCCGTCCGTAGTCGCTCAGAATAGAGAGAAGTTAGCACTATGCGACGATGCAGAAAATTCCGTCCGTAGTTGCTCAGTTTCATAGAAAGTATAAGCACTACGTTGCGATGCAGACAATTCCGCACGTAGTTGGCTATTTGTATAGTTTTGCACTACGTGGCGATGCAGTAAATTCCGCTCGTAGTTGCCTAGAGTTTTAGCACTACAATTGCAATGCAGAAAATCCTGCATTGTAGTTGCTCAGTGATCAGCTTTAGCGCCCTACGTACGATGCAGTAAATTCCGTAACGTAGTGGTTGAGATACTTAGTAAGCTTCACGTTGGCGTTAGTTTTAATCGTCCGTGATGGTTAGAATGTTTAAAGGATATACATGGGGGTTTTTGAAAGAAATCATAAAACAAATGATAAATTGTCATGTTAGTGTATGTGATATTATATCTTCGTTGCACTAACTTGTTTGTTTATTTTGCAGCTATTTATATTTCATTGTGTGCCACCGCGGACGACAGGACGTCATCATTTTGTTGTGTATATATAGGTGGGTGATTTATGACATGTGATGATGTAAAGCTTTATGTATGAGATGGATGTGTAATTGAGAAACACATATTCAGATTTTGAAATTGTATAATTGTAAATATTCATGCATTTTATATATATGATGCATCTAGATATATTCTACATGAGTTCGTACTTATAAATTGAGAATTGAGTGTTGATGTTGCATGTTTGTGGAAAATAATGATGATTATTGCATGTTTGGGAATAAAGAAGTTGGGAGGAATTGAAGTTTTAGTCGAAGTGTAAATTTCTTGACAGGAAAATTTTGGTTTATAAAAAATGCAGTTGTTATGCTGCCGAAAATTTTATAAAAATATTTGAAATAGAATCGAGAAAAATTTTATCACTCCCAACTAGTTGAAAAGAAAACTGAATTTTTGAGTTTAAACGAGTAAACTGGTTGAAGAAAGTTAGGGTTCGCTTCTCGGATTTCTTCGATCCGACAAGTCGGTTTCGATAAATCCGTTGAAGTGTCCGGCAGGATTCTCCAAACAAGAGCATAGTTAAGGTCTGGGAAGGGTCCTGTCAAACATATATGAAACAATTTTTTTTTTTTTTTAAACAACATATATGAAACATGTTAGAATGCACAAAAGAAACCAAAATGTTGTACCTATGTTAATTTTTCATTCATATGCTCAAATAATTGTTTCATTTTATGAGAAAAATTTGAGAATAAGATAACAATGATATATAAAATAGAAGTTGTGGAACACAGATAAGAGATGTTGACCAAGGAGATAGAAACTTTTTTGGATCAGCAATAGTCAAAATGAAAATCTAATTTACATTGCGATGGGAAATCTAAAATCATTAATAAATAAGATACCAATGAATCTTCTTAGATTTGCTTGCTCGATTTATAGGATTTGGAAAAGGACTTTTATATAAGGATGTCAATGGATCAAGTTTAAGGTGCCATTAGAAATCCCTGACCTTAACAAAAATAGTTATCCTAAATGCAAACCCGCCTCAATCTCTACCACTGTCGATCAGGGGATTTTCCTGTCTTGTCCCCAGCATGCTTCCACCACTTGTTTACCTTCATCACCATTTTTGTTTTAGGGTTTTCTCTTTGTTTTAATGGTTGTAACAAAATTTCTTTATGTTCAATAATTATTTTTTATTAAAGAAATAAAATTATATTATTAACCGAACTCAGTATTATTAAACGAAATATAGTTTCATTCCAATATTTTATTGTACAACAAAATCTATGAAAGCAATTAATAAGCAACTATATAAAAGTATATTGTGAAATTCATGAAAAGAATTATAAGTTATTCAATGCTCAATTGTAAGGCATTTAAAAAACATGTGCAAATTATTGTTAAAATTAAATGGTTTTAAAATTTTTTTATTTAAAAGCTATATATTAATTTTATTTATTAAAAAATAATATTCAGTAAGCAATAAGTGCGACCACAATTAACCTCACACGCTCATTGCTTTGGAAATAAATTTTGAAAACTGATCCCCAAACCCACCCAACCCATTTATTTTTGTTAAATATGTCGGTGACCCAACTTTAGATCCAACAATGAGCTCTAATCATCCCAAAATCACATTACAAACAAAATAGATTTTGAATCAATCAACACATAAATTGGGTAAATTGATCATTTAGAGTCAAATCACATAATCAACTTGAATCTAGCCCAAAAGAGTCCTACTATTGCTACATAGAAAAAGCGAAAATAAGAGATAAATGGCCTACCAAGAAGCAATATTGATTATATAATTTATATTTATATATGTAACATATGAGACTAGTTGATGGAGTGAAAGAGATGAGTCGATTAGCCCAGATTGAAGCATAATCAACTAGCCCAAATTAGGGGATGCAAATAAGTTGGCGGTATAGAGGTGAAGCCCACGTAGTACGATATGATATTTGTAAGGGTATTTTTGGGATTAGTGCTTTGATGAAAATGACTGTTGTAACCCTAAAAGTTTAGTAGAAGTTTTATAGTTGTATAAGAGTAGACATAAGCATACTGTCGAACCACTATAATTCTCTATGTTTTCTTTCTTCTTCTGACTTTATTTTTGCATCTCTATTGCATAACAAGCAAGAATTTATTAATTTTTTACAAGCCGAAGACATTACAAATGTAACCTTCTATGTTCAATTTTACGTTTTGTAGCGTTAGAAGCTAAGTTATCAAATAAAAAGGGTAAAGTAGTCAACGTCACCCTTCGAATAATGTTAAAATATGAATAGATGCTTTAAAAGTAAGAAAAATTTAGAGAATGACAAATTAGTCATTGTTCTAAATTAAAGTTTTATGTATAAGTAGGTATGGTTATAATAGATTAATGTGAGAATTGTGAAAATTGTCAAAGTAGTCGGGGTACCATGAGAGTTAAACAAAGATGGATGACAATTTAGTTAAATTGTAGGGAGTGACATTGTATGTAATTAAGTATCAAACTTTAAGGGCAAAATTATAAATGAAGCCTATATATACATAAGTCTTTGTCTTCCAACACTTAGTCATTTTTTTGTGAAATCAAAATAGAGAAAGGGAGAGGAAGTGGACGACAAAGGGGAGAATAAAAGGGAAGAAGACCAAAAGCTCTCTAAGTTAGTTTTGAAGCTTTCAAACCAACGTTTCAAAGCAAAACAAGTTAGGATAGCAAACCTTAAACAATCTAAAGGTGAGTTATCATTGTTTCCATCATTTTTTATACTAGTTGGGTTATTAACATGTTGAATGAGATGTGTAATGGTTGGGTTAGTTTGGATGGTAGTTGTGATGGAGTTTTTTTATATTAAATGAGTGTAGAACCCTAGTCAAGTGAAATAGAAGTTTAGGTTGCAAGGAATGATGCATGAATTCATAGTTAGAATTTATATGGGAGAAACCCTAAGTAGAAATTTAAGTATGATTTAAACAAAATAAGTTGTTTATAACTTGTTTGATGAAATGATTGAAAGAAGTGTAACATGAAAAATTGAAAAGAATGATATGTGAGGGCATGGTGTATGTCACGGCCATAGGAGAGGTGTGTGATAATATTGTGTTTTGATCCCTTCGAGCCCTAAGATATATATATTTAATGTTAGAAAATCATATGAGAATATTAGAATTAAAAAAAGAGAACTAGATTGCATTGTTGATGCTTTTTGACTTGATGAAGGGCAAGAGTTTATGCATGTGTTTCGTCGATGTTTATGGCATATCTAGAGTCCTAAAAATATGCATGAATGAATAGGAATCAAGGTAATTAATATGGATACATATTGGTGCATAATGACATACAATCTAGTAAAGATTAAAATAATAGTAGAATGGGAAAATAGGTACTTGAAAGGGGTATAGAGACCTGCACTATTTGAGCTAATTGTGGTTGTTTTAGACCTCAAAACATGCATAAATGTCCTAGCAAACCATAGAAATTTGAAGGGAAAAGTTTAGATAAAAATTGAGGAAGTTATGGCTTAAATAGTATACCTATGTAGTCGTAAAGAGGAGTTGAGAGTGAAAATGCATTCTTTGATGCATGAAATGAATGTATTCAATCATAATTGAGTAAAAAAACCTTAGATACGAAAGAAATGATATCATTGCATGTGTGATACAAAAATGTACATAAAAAAGTGTCGAAAAATAGGTGTTTTTCATAGGTTTCACCCATCGATATTTAGAATTTTTCGAAACCGTTTTACGAGCGACCTAAGTGAGAGATAGAGAGATGATTCAAGTGAAAATGGAATGAAGAAAGTCGCTAGGTTGGTCCCTAACATAGGTTCGGGTTTAGGGGGTCAAAAATTGTGATTTTTTGTTTCAAGCTTCCCGTAACCAATTTGAGCATACCGAGGTGTTCTTAGGTGAAAATAAATAGGGTTCGTAGAAAGAAACTAAAATTTCAGAGCCTTGGTCGAGTTAGAACTTAGATGGGAAGGTTATAGGAAAAAGCGTTTTCAATAGAATATCCTACAGAAACCATTGTTTAAAAGTTTTGAATCACTTGATTTTGCAAAGTTTTGAATAAAAACGTATAATGCAGGTGATAAGCAGGCCGACGGAGCACGAGAGGCTCGTTAACAAGTATAACTCACTTGGTGAGGTAAGTGTCTTATCACTTGCAATTTCCTTTATCTAAAGTTTCAATTATGAATTTTGTAGTTTCAATTCTTTTTAACAATGATGAATTAAAACTTTGAAAACGATCCCTACATCGGATCTTGAAAAGATTTTTTAAAAATAAGTGGTTTTGAAAACATTCGAGTGAAGATTTGGAAGGAAATTAATTTTTGTGCTAAATGTACATAATAGAAAAGAGTTTTGAAAAACCATGTATATACCCTCTGCTTATATGAAATTTAGCGTTATGTAGCGATGCAGAAAATTTTGTCCGTAGTTGCTCAGTTTTTTAGATTATTTATCACTACGTTGCGATGTAGAGAATTCAACACGTAGTTGTTATAAGGATTGCATTACGATACATAAATTCCGCTCGTAGTCGCCAAGAGTTATAGTTTATATATAGCACTACAATGACGATGTAGAAAATTTCGTATTGTAGTTGCTCAAATTTGAGATCGTCTCACACTATGTTGGCAATGCAGTAAATTCCGCTCGTAGTGATCAAGATATCTCAATAGCTTCACGGTTGGTGTCAGTTGGAAATCACCACGTGATGGTTAGAATACATTAGAGGTATACATGGTGTTTTGGAAAGAAAGGTTTTCTAAACCAAAGATTTGGTATTTAACTAAGTTTATGAATCACTATGCAATTATACCTTATATTTCTTTATTTAATGAACTAACGTCTTTGTTTTTGTGTAGTGTGTATATTCTACTAAGTGCCTTAGTAGGTGGTTTTTTGCTTCAAGGGAATCGTCATTAGACAATTTAGGTGGGGAATTCGACGATTACATCAACTAAACAAATATATTTTGTGATTGTAAATAATATAACTAAGTAATTGTATGGTTAGAATATAGATATTCAAATAATTATAAACCAATGATATGATATGAATATACATATATTTTTGATACTTGCATATGATTTATATCCATCACCAAATGTTTGATAATCTAGATTGCATTATGAAAATTATAGAAATGTTGGTTTGTGAAATGAATCAAGTATATGCATGGTTGTGAAAAAAGAAGTTGGGTGGTGATTGAAAATAGTTCGAAGTGTTTCCTTTTATGCAGGTAAATTTTGGAAACCTTAAAAATGCAGCCGTTATACTGTCGAAATTTTTATAATTTTTTTTTTTAATCAAAATTTGAAAAATTTATACCAACCCAACTAATTTTAAAAAAATAGACATCAATTTAATTAAAGTAAAGTAAAAAGGACAAAGTATCTCAGAGGTTCGCTCCACGAGTCTCTTGACCGCGAGTAAGGCTACAAGAGGTTCGCTGGAGTACCCAGCAAGATCCTCCAGATAAGAGCCTAAAGAGATTTTGGTTCGGGTCTCATCAACAAACCCTAACTTCAAAGTTCTATTTATTGTGGAATAATCATACTTTTCCTAGGATACAAACTTTTTAAGAAATAAAATCCAAATACTTAAGGAAATGAAACATAAATAGAAATAATCTAATTAATAAAAGGAAATACATCAAATAAAATAAGAAATAAAATAAAATAAACCTTTTTGGTAAGTAGAATCCTAATACTTAAGGAAATAGATTCTTAGAAGGAAATAATTAATTCTTATAAGAAATAGATTTCCTAGAAGGAACTAAATTCCTAGAAAGAAATTCTAAATTAATAAAAAGAAATAAAATGGGAAATAAAAAGAAAATCCTAATTAAACTTTGAAAGTCAAATCCTAATTAGACTTATAAAGCCAAAATCTTAAATTAAACCAATTCATAAATAAGATCGTCATTGATTCTTCTTTGACTCACGCTTATCGACAGAGGTTCTCATCACAATCTTACCTAATATGGGGTAAAGCGGGGTAAGTGGGGTCTCTATAAGGTTGGATTTTTTTGGAATTCCCTACAAATATAGTAGGATTTTGTGAAAGCATCTTTTGACTTGACTAAAAATAATAATAATATTGAATCGAGTGTTTTACTGTTTCTTAAATCACAACATACTTTGACAAGACCTGACCTAGATTTCCTCTAGTGAACCCGGCGGTCCTGCCAGACACTCCATAAAACCCTTCTGAAGTCTAACTACCAAGACCCAAAAGGATATTATGGAGCAAACCCTTAGCTAGTTATAAAATATCTAAATCATACTTTCTGAAGCCTCATTTCAAATTTTCAAGTAAATCATAGTATAATTAAGAACATTATTATAAACATGCAAATATCTAAAATATCTGTACCATCATGTTTGCATAAAAATTCTTCAAATGTATTCGAATCTAAAGTTTGCATAATAACATAATCTGTAAAAGTGTTAAAAGCATGATATTTACAAAAGAAGCTATGCAGCGTCGTTAGTCGTCTGACCCACCTAGTCTGATCGTGGTGGACTGGTACCCTGATTCCTCATTCCTACACCTAAGGGATTTTGATAACACAAAACCTAAAAGTTGTAAGCTATAAAGTTTAGTGAGTGTGAAGGTTTTGCTTAAGCTATGTTTTATAAAATACCTTCCGAAAAACATTTTTAAAAACATTTTTCTTTAAAATAATTTATTTTCTAAAACTTGGATTTCATAAATTTTCTTTAACGTTTCAAAAGCTTTCTCTAAAATACTTTCTATAATATTTTCTTTCTAAAATCTGTTTTTCATGGTATGCTTCTCTTTTTAAAATATGTACTAATGGGGAACCCAAGGGAAGCTACAACCATATGAACGGGTAGACCAACTCTGCTTAGTGTGGGGAGGGGGGAGGGGGTCATGTGATGGAATAACTAATATCGTACACCATAACAAATCTACAAAGACATCCCGCTACTGCGTGGCTGAATTATCATCGCACACTGCAAGTGAGACAATACCCCATAAGTATAGAGGATGACTCGACAGGCATGACAGATTTTATCCCCCCGATATTAGTATGACTATCCCTCCCAACACTTTCCCTACACTGTAGGGTATACCGGCCGAGGCTAATGCTAAAAGGTTTATCTATCTATAAGCTTGGATCGTTCCTCTAGTCTTCAAAAACTCTTTCTTTTCTATATTTCAAACCAATTTCTTTTTCATAAAATGAACTAATACGATTTGCATACCCTATCATTCAAAACTATATCTTTGCATGCTAAAAAATAAATCATTGATAAGCTAGAGAAACAAATTGATGAAAGTCTGTAAGGATTTTGTAACATAAACTTGAAAAGTAATTAAAACAGTTTACACTCACAACTTGTTATCCTATTTACTTGCACCATTGCTCCAACGACCTGCTTTCAGCTCGCTATGTCACTTACACTTATTCATAAATGGAACATCTACTTAGCTCGTAGAACATTGCAATTTCTATTATCTCTATGACTTATAATCTCAACTAAGATGCTTCGGACTGCACTACATTGCCAGTCCAGCTCAAGCTGCGAGCTCGCCCCAACTCGTGCCTTCAGTGAGCTTCTGCCTTATTCAACTCATCTTGAACTAAGGGCATTCATCTCAGTGAGCTAGTTCAGCTTACTCTCCCAGCAAGTTGCAACCTTTTTCTAACTCAGGTCGTTCCTTAACACCTCTAAGCTCTCCCTTGCAAGCTACTGCCTTAGGTAAGCTTGGTCAAGCACCCTTAATGGGCTGCAACCTCAGTTAGCTCCTTTTTGTAAGCTCACACTCTAGCCCATTCCAAACAGGCGAGATGGAGAGCAACAAGCATAGTCTAGCTTGCTCTCCAATCGACCATCTTAACTAACTGTAATGCGTTAAGGGCCTTCTCTAGCTTGTACCTCACGAGCTTCTACCCTGACTCATGCAACTCATTTTCTAATACCTCATTTTCTAGGTTTCACATTTTACATTACCATTAACACACCCCGATCTTACTTCACATTCATACACATAACCATATGTCATTAGTTCTTCACCAAATTCACAGGTCGTGACCTCATCAGGTTCAGCGACAGAAACTAAATCATCTAAATCCATAAACAAACCACCACAAATTAGTATTATTTTTAGCTACTTCACTTACTAGACTTTACTCAGCCTTTTGCGTTGCTTTCACACTCATTTATAGCCTTAAATCACCATATCTACATACCAAAAGTCTCGTTAAACACTTGTAGAACAAGAGCTGTTCTCGACAGCTTCTCACCAACATAAAACCATAAAAACTTATTCTTTATCGTTTAGATCTTACTAGATCTTGTATCTCACCTTCCAACAGCTTGATTTTCCTAAAAAATGGTAGAAATCAGCTTGGCATCATCGCAGATCTGCCTTTTTTGCTGTTGTCATGATGGGACCATTCCCGAATCCCTCATTTGACCTCAAGAACGACCATATAGTACCCCAATAGAACTCCAACGAACCCTAACTTTGGCCCAAAGAAATCTCATTGAAGCATTGAAACTTACTGTAACTTGTTTTATAGTTCGATTAATAGGTGGCAAGGCTAAAAATTTTTCTTTTTTCTAATGAAAATCTGACAGCATGCCGGCTGTTTATTGAACTAAGCCACTCTGCAAATTCAAATACAATTTAAAAACACTTCTATAGCACTCAATCTCAACTACCAAGAGCCTCCGGCCCCCTCATCCCAAAATCAACTCCAGCATGAAAATCCCAATCACGAAAAATAATTTAAAAACTAAAACTTTCTTATCAAAACATCTTTATATAAACATGCATAAAAAAACTTGTATTTATATTTACAATTTACACCATGCTTTTATATAAAATATGCACATGACAAAAATATGAGCAATACAATGTGATAAAGGTCGTCTGTCAGTCAATCCGCACGTCCGTCTAAGCCTCGTCTACTGGACGACTCGCTCCTATACCTGAGAGAGAATTTTTAAGAAACACATTGGAAACAAATTGTGAGTAAAACTTAGTGAGAACTACAGTTTAATAAAACTAAAGAAAAACAGTTTCATTCTTTTCTAAAATATTTTATTGAAACTGATTCAAAAACTGTTTTTCAAGTTCGTTTTCAGTTTTTTTTTTTTAAACTTTCTCATTTTCTCGTCTTAATGGTAACCTAGGGAAACTATTCTTGTCGTGGCAGCATAAACTCTCTCGCTTGCCACTAGGAATTAAAGAATCTACCATGTGTAGTCGTCGATGCGTAAACTTTGGGCATGCATTACCCTCTCGCAATCGGTCCAATCTACACTACCTTTATACGTGTAGAGGGTGACTTAATTGACTCTCTCTCTTAGGAGTCGTCCAGACTCCACTCTCGGTTAGTGACCCTCTCACATCTACCGTACACGCATAGGGCACTCAACTGGGGTTAGGGTAAACCATAGGCGTAATAAAACTCTTTTTCTCAATATTCTAGAATAAACTCGTTTTTAAGGCAGAAAGCCTAAAATCTTTACTTCCAACATGTTCTCGGTATAAATATATACTCAACTCAAAACTCACAGGCTAGAATCTCCGTATAACTTCAATAAACCACTTAATTACATAATAAATAAATTCATATAAATAATAAATAAAATACATTCATTTATATACATAAGAAATAAAACTTAAATAAAATAACACTTGAATAACTAGCTTTCTACTCACAAAACGTCTTCCGACAGATGACGATTTTCCTTCAGTAGCCTCCGAAACTTTTTGCTTTCACCCTAAAACATCAAATACTCATTTAAAATCACTAAACTCACTAATACAAAGTTATAAATAACTTCTAAGGCCATTAACTCTATAAAAGTCTTTTTACGCCTAAACTTTCTCAACTAAGTTTTAGCTAATCCGAGGCTTTTGAATTCCAATTTCTTTTTATGAATCCTATTTATTATCACCTAGGAACACCTCGGTAAGCTCAAAATAATTTTTTGAACCTTAGAACGAAAAATCCCTGATTTTGACCCCCTTTGGCCGAATGCTACCTAGGGAGAAATCCCTAGGTTTTCTTCATTCCGTTTTCACTCCAATCATCTTCCTAACTCTCATTTAGGTCAGCTATGAAGCAAATTCGGAAAGAAATGACCACCAGGTAGGTGTTCCTAACCAAAAACTACTTTTTTTTCAACACTTTTTAATGCACATTTTTACCTCAATCATGCAATAAGCTCATTTCCTTCATAAGTAATATTCTTTCACTCAAAGATGATCAAATATATTCATTTCATATATTAAAAGAGTGCTTTTACATGAGATTCCTTAATGCCCTTTAAGTAAGCTAAAATCACTAAACTTGTTTCTATACTTTTGCTTATTCAATTCGAACACTTCTATAAGATTTCTTAGCCTTAAATATGCTTAGATTTAAGCTCAAAATATGGAATCAAAGATGGAATCACCAAGCCCTAACTTGATCGTGAATCACCTCTTCCATACATCAACATTCTACTTTCCAATTTCCATCACAATAATCACATCAAAATCATCCCCAAATAACCTAATTTCAATCCATAAACTCAAATTAAAATTTGAAGTAAGGTAGGGAATGAGTTTCTAAGATATCCAAGTTGAATCAATACAAGGAAACTCATCTATTTAGACCTTAATCTCACTTCAAACTTGCCCATATAGCTTTTGTTGATGACAAGATGAAGTTTGATGATGAAATTCTTGATGAAATTGCGTGAAATCCCTTGGTCTCTCCTTTAGCTCATGGACGGCACACACACACACACACACTCTCCCTCTCGGCTTTTCAACGTGAAATTGAATGGGAAATTGCAAGAGAGCAAGCTATTTATAGTGGGGAAATTTTCTTTTAATTACAACTTAGCCCTTGAACTTTTGCTTAATTCCATTTTGACCCCTAAATGGATAAGTTCAATTCTAATTGGTCCACTTGTCACTTTAAAAACCACTTATTCAATCCATCAATCAAAAGATTTCAAATGGTTCACTAAGCACCATAAATTCTATCACATTTGGCTAATTCTTATTGGATGAACTTTTATAACTTTTTTACTTTGATTGTGAGCTTATTTCATCTTATACTCTCTCATATCATTCTCTAATACTCTTGGATCCTCTAATCAACATCCCACTCACGATGAGAAAATAAATTTAACTTTAAAGACCACTACTGGAGTGATACTGGTAAATCATAATCGAGGGTTTACATGTCGACAACTTTCTCTTCTTTCTTTCTCTAGATTTTTCTCTTCTGCCAACACTACTCATCACACACCTATATTTATAGGCGTTGGTCAAGCTCGCTTTTCATCCTTAAACTTTCTCAAAATTACAATCTTATCAACTTCTAGAGAATTCTTCACTTTTCGTAAATATCTTTGTCCTTTTCTCATATTTATAATTTTGTCATTCTTTATAAAATCTTTTATTTTTACCAATTTACGCCTTGACTTTTATAGTTTAAATTTAATCTTAATCTTTCCGAAAAAGTTAAATTTCAATTCCGAATACTTTAAAATTCTTTTTGATTATTCTATAAATAAAAATTATCTCATTCTATACATGGTTACAGTACAAACTCAGGAGAGAGTGTTACATACTCTATATAAGCAAAATTGAAAATTTGTCTTGAAAGCTTGTCTCAACTTGACTTGATGATTGTTTGGAGGTAGACTTGAAACTTTATTATATATGAAATGCTGAGTGTCGGATGGAATCATTTTCAAATAATAGTGTTATTACATTCATCCAATTGTTGTAACACCAGGCTTGAAAAGTGTTGCAACATCTGAGCACATTTTGTGTTACAACACTTTTCTTGGTGATAGGTTACAAATTGAGACATTTAGGATTGTTTTTCAAATAAATCTTATTTAACTTTTTTATCTTATATCAATGGCGGTTATATGTTGATTTTAACATATTGGATTCAATCAAGTAAAATAAGTCTTTAAAAAGATAAAAATGGATGATTGTGATTATTATTATTTTTGTTTTATCATCTTTATGAAATCTCATTATCTAAGAATTTATCAAAAAAATAAATGAAGGTTTTGGCTAGAAAAGGATTCTTCAAAACAGGTCACAGGTTCATGGAAAAGATAGATGATAATTATTTATTTTAGATAATTATCATCATATTTTTCTTTGCTTTTATCTTTTGGATTAAACTTTGATTTATTTGTTTTTAATCATAGTTTATCTAAATAGCTCTTGATAAGGATAAAGTTGCTATAACTATAGGACTCTATCAAGCAGAAGACGACAAGCAAACAGACAAGCTAAGAAGTGCAGCTAGAGTAAGCTTTAGAGTGATTGCTTATAATGTCTTAGAGAGCCTTTTTGACAAAACCCGGACCGGATTCTCTCTAATAAACCCAGCGGTCCTACTGGGCACCCCACGAAATTCTCCTGCAGTCTAACTATCAAGACCAAAAAAGATGTCGTGGAGTAAACCCGTAACTACTAAAATTCTGCATTTTTAAATTTCATTTCAAAATTTTAAAGCGGAATAAAAAAAATAACTAAAAAGCATCATCATTAATATTCAAATAATCTAAAACGTGCATGCATTCTTATAACATAAAAAGTTTACAAA
Organism: Litchi chinensis; assembly: GCA_019925255.1. Classification (NCBI taxonomy): domain Eukaryota; kingdom Viridiplantae; phylum Streptophyta; class Magnoliopsida; order Sapindales; family Sapindaceae; genus Litchi; species Litchi chinensis. The sequence continues at coordinate 9,012,211 of CM034467.1, forward strand.
ATTGTTCGAAATCAAAAATTCGCACAACATATAATTATATGTCCAAATCACAATGCTAATAATTAAAATTTTGCAGCGTCATCAATCATCTTGGCTTACCTGATCAGAACGAGGCAATCTAGTACCTTGGTCTCCTATACCTGCACCTCTGAGGTTTTGTAATATAAAACAAAAACGTTATGAGCTATAAAGCTCAGTAAGTGCATGAGTATTTCTATCTAAATTTATCTTTTATAAAATTTTACCTCCCGAAAAACATTTTTGAAAACATTTTTCTTTAAAATAATTTATTTCTAAAACTTGGGTTTTATAAATTTAATTTAAAATTTCAAAAGCTTTTACTGAATTGGCTTTATAAAGTGCTAAAATATTTCATAACTTTCTAAAATATTTCTAAAACATTTTTTTTTTCTAAAATCTAGTTTTAGTGTTATGCTTTTTCTTTCTAAAACATACTAATAGGGAATCTAAGGGAAGCTACAACCACATGAACTATTAGACCAGCTTCGCTTAGTGTGCGAGGTCATGTGGCATAAAAACTAGCATCGTATACCGTGACAAAGCTAAAAACACATTTTGTTACTATGTAGCGGAACTACCATTGCACGCCGTATAGCGAGATAATACCCCATAAATGTAGAGGGCGACACGATAGACATGACAGACTCTATAGCCCCAATATTAGCAGAATTAGCCCTCCTAACACTTGCCATACACTGCGGGGTATACCAACCGGGTCTAAAGCTACAAGGTCTATCTATCTATGAACTTGGGTCGTTCCACTAGTCTTTGAAAAACCTTTTTGCTTTTTCTATAATTTAAATCAAATTCTCTTTCATGCTATAAATATAAAAAATACTAAAATATTGCATACCATCTTATAAATAAACTATTTATTTTCATGCTAAAATATAAAAATATTTATAACCTAAAGCGAATAATGAAAAGATATTAACTGTTGCATAATAGATAGAAAATTATCTAATAAAATATTTGCACACTCACTGTTTGTTGTCCTATTCACTTGAATCACGTCTGTTTCAGTGACCTCTTCAACTCGCCTGCTCACCTATACTTAATCAAAATGAAATCTCCATTTAGTTCGCAGGATATTTTAAGTCCAAGTCATTTCTATTATCTCTACACATACTTTCACCCAAGTTGCTATGGACTGAATTGTTGCTAGTCTCGCTTAAGCTGCGAGCTTACTCCCCAGCTTGCACAACTCATCCCTTTCAGCAAGCTCTCACTCCCTCTAGCTCAGCTCATCTTGTGAGCATCCACTATTCTAGTGAGCTCACTCAGCTCACCCTTTTCAACGAGCTGCTACTTTCTAGCTCAGCCCGATTCACGGACCCAACTTAGCTCGCAAAGCCTTAGTCCAGCTCGGACAGACATTAATAAGGGCTTGCGATCTTACCCAACTCGCTCTTTGCGAGCTCACACTCTAGCCTAGTCCAAATAGGTGAGATGGAGAGCAACAGGTGTAGCCTAGTTCGCTCCCCAGTCGACCATCTTGACTAGCTAAAAATGGGTTGAGGGCTTCCTCCAGCTTGCACCTCATGAGCTTCTGCCCTAACTTATGCAAACTCATTTTTAACACCTCTTTTTCCAGGTTTTACATTTTACATGCCTATTAACACACTCTGACCTCATTTGGTTTTACATGCATACTTTCATAACATTTTATCAGCTTCATCACTTTAAAATCAGGTTACAACCACAACAGGTTGTGCGATGAAAACCCAATCATTCTAAACCACAGTCAAACTACTACAGAACAACATTATTTCTTAGCTACTTCACTTACCAGATTTCTCCTTGTTCTCTTGCCTTGCTTTTCCACCTGTTTGCTGCTTCAAACTCTAAATCTACATACAAAAATCTAGTAAACACATGAGCAGACCATGGTTGTTCTTAATAGACTTCTCACCCAAAATAAAACCATGAAAACTCATTCTTACCTTTCCAACGACTTAATTTCCCTTTAAAATTATAGAAATCTAGCTCGGAACAGCCGCTACTCTCAAATTCTGCTTTCTGCTCTTATTGCCGATAGCTCTCTCTCTCTCTCCCTCTAGATTTTTCTTTTGGTTTCCCTTAACAATCACTCGCCACATACCCATATTTATAAGCGTGGGTCAAGCTCACTTTTCACCCTTAAACTTTCTTAAATTTATGATTTTACCAGATTCTAGAGAATTTTTCACTTTTTCCCAATGCTCTTATCCTTTCTTTTTATTACAATTCTGCCATCCTTATAAAAATCCTTTATTTACACCAATTGCCCCTTAACTTTTTTTAATTTAAATTTACTTCCGATCCTTTCAAGAATTCTATAAAAATTTAAATTCATCTTAGAACACCTTAAAATCCTTTTTATTATTTTATAAACAAGGTATATGAGTAAAATACCCCATTTCGTACATATGTATAGTAATAGAATCGGGAGAAGGTATTACACTTTTCTCTAAGTTTTGTTTTGTATGTTTAGGTGATTGAGTTGATATAGGTTTTTGCTCAGAAGCTTGTTGGGATGACAAGCTTGTGAAGTCTTCGAGAGAGGATAGGTTGCAATTGACTAAAAGGAGTTCAAGGAAGCTGGAATCGTTGAAAGCAAGGGGAGCTTGCTACAACTTCATTAATGAATTTGAGCTTACTACAAAACTAGGAGGGAGTTTTAGTTTGTATAAGTCAAACATAGGTTGTACCTTTTTATTTATTCATTAGTTGAACTTTCTAGGCGTGGTTTCGTGGATGTAGGGTAAAACCAAACCATGTTAAAAACGTCATTATGTTATTTCTTTACCTTACTATCTTTATTTCTTTATTGTGTTGTAACATGTTGAATTGAATGTGTTGCAACATTCTAGTTTCAAATGTGTCACAACATTCTTATATTTTGATGTTACAACATTTTTGTAAAAAATTTAGTACTGCACATTAAATAGGCCATTTCAATTGGTATTAGAACAAATCACTGGACATCACCTAGTGAGATCTTTGAGAATCTTTTAACCTTTTCACTTTGCAGCATGGTAGCTTTAATTGAAGGAGCCTCAATTTCAAGACCTCATTTGCTTGATGGATTCAATTACCCATATTAGAAAGCTAAAATGAGAGCTTTCATCAAGTCCATTGATGAAAGCTTGGAAAGCTGCTCTAATAGGTTAGACCCATCCTACCATTACTAATGAATAGGAAAGAACTATACCAAAGCTAGAACTATCATGGACTGCTGAGGAAGATAGACTTGCTAATTACAACAGCAAGGCCTTATATGCTATCTTCAATAGTGTAGATGTAAATAAGTTCAAACTAATTTTTGCATGTACCAATGCAAAAGAAGCATGTGAAATTCTTCAAAACACGCATGAAGGAATAGATGGTGTTAAACTCTCTAAATTGCAAATGCTAACATCAACATTTGAAAATCTAAAAATGTCTAATGCTGAATTATTATTTGATTTCTTTGCTAAGTTAAGTGATATTTCTAACAAATGACAAGATTCTCTATAACATGCATTTCATATGACATGTTCTTGTTGTGATTGATATGAAAAATGAGTGAATTTATCCTTAGTTCCTTGTTATGTAAGTTTCAATTGAAGTTTGTATAAAACTTCTACCTATGTCCTCAGTAACTGTTCACTTTGTCTCAAAGTAACGGAGTGATATTTGTATCATTAGTATATCTTTTATGGTTATGATAATACGACATATGGATTTTATTGTGGTGTTAGTCATTTTTGTTGACTAAAAGACGAAAGTGAGATTGGAAGATTTAATTAATTTTATTTTGTTCCCATAGTTACTTGTTGCAACAATTCACAATTTGAAATTACAATCGAGATTATATGGAATATTGGAGAATTGAGCATATTACAGGATTAAATATGCTCGAGCAAATAAAATTCTATTAAATCTAGGCATATTAATGAATAAATTTATAATCTCTTGTGTAGCAATACAATTGGGATTTGAAAGACAAGTCACATTGCATATATAATAATGTGACCCACCCCAAATTTCCCTTTTCGGAGCTCAGCGATCCTGTCGGGCACCCCACGGAACCCTTCTAGATTTTAGCTAGTATCACCAGAAGGACACCTAGAGCAAGCCCTTAAACTTAAATCCATTCAAAAACATATAAATTATCAATTTCAGAGTTTTATAATTTAGATTTTTTAAAAATTTTGACAGCACAACGGTTGTTTTTAGAGGTTTCCCAAAATTTAAAAACACATTTAGATAATTCAAAAACACTTCAATATATCAAACAATAATCTTCATTACCATGTGGACGTCCAGTCCATCTCAAAACCATCACCTAGCCACAAGAAATCTATCTCAACAAAATCATTTCAATTTCGAAAACACAATTCCATGCATAAAATCAGAATCATTTAAACATAGTCCAAATATTTACATTATGAATATACAAAGGTACCAAAACATTTCAGGTATATAGATACATCACATCACCACAATTGTGGTAAAATTCATAAATTCTTTACAACCAAAAATTATATACAAATGTCAATTTTTGATTAAAACGAAATATGCAAAACATGATTTCACAGAAGAGCATCATCCATAACCGACCCACCTAATCCGTGGTGAGAGAGCGAGCATCCTGATTGCTAGTTCTTGCACCTGTGAGGCTTTTATAATATCAAACAAGAATAGTGAGCTAAAAGAGCTTAGTAAGTGTTAAGATTTTCTTACTTAATACGTTTTTCTCAAAACACCTACCAAAAACCTTTTTTTAAAATGGATTACTTTATTTCATAACCATTTCAAAATCGAAATTTATAAACTTTAGTGAATTTATGAGATATCTTCAAAATTTAGTTTCATGTTTAAATGGCATAAAATTTAACATTTATTTTTCTTGCTGAAACCGTACCAATGGAACCCAGAGAAACTATCCTAACATGGTCAGCTGGCGATTTGATTAGCAATGCTCATCGCGACAATACATGAGACATCTCACATCACATAAGGGAATTTTCACGTGTCACATATGTGAGTGAAATAATATCCCACATGTATAGAAGGCGACATGACTCAACTATCTGACTCAATCCCCCTAATATTAGTGACACACCCAACCAACATCTACTGTACACATGCGGAGTATACCGACAGGATCTAAATCATAATCCATAAGTCCATAATATATATAACATAGGGTAAGTCATTGGCGTTTGAAAACATTTTCCTTTCCATATACTTAAAATTTAGTTTCTTTCCATTAAAAAAAAAGAAACATAAACATATGAAAGCACATTGCATAGAATTTTATTAAAGCCTAAAGGGCCTTGTTTTCCACAAACTCATGCAAAAACTATTACCTTTAGATAAACGCATGAAATTGTCCATGAATTAATATATTTAATAGGAATCACTTTCAATCGTAAATATTTTATCATCAATCATGCCGTTGCTTTAATATGGTTAATTATGCATTTAATAACTTATAAAACACATTTACACTCATTTGGCTCACACGTTACTAGCTTGCCCTTCACTTATCCTTCCCTTGATTCTTTTACTTGCTTTTCACCTACAACATACATCCTAGATTAGAATTCAAGACCTATTTAATTAAAACTAGCATTAATTCACCCATTCTTGACTTAGAATGTCATGTCCACCAAAAATTACCCAATTGGCATAAACTAATACATTTGGCATCACATTAATTCCCTTCCATTTTCCTGGTTCAAGTTCACTCAATCACATGCATAGAATCATAACAACACATCAAAAGAATTAAACAACCATTTAAACACCAATTTCCCTTTTTGATTGAATTGACATAACAACATCACCCAAGCTTTTCTTTTCATTCCTTCAATCCTCGTCAACTTAAAATCATGCCTAACATTCATGTAATTACATCAAAACACCCAAAATCAATTCAAACACACCTTAAACCTAGTTTGATAGAAACTAACCCTATGCATCCAAAAATCATTTGCTCCATTTTCTTGGTGCAATACATCTTAGAATCATGCCCAACTTCATGCAAATTTATTAAACATTAAAATCAATTCAATTGCATACCAATTCTAATTTGGCCAAAAATTATACAACATGGCATCTAAAATTATTTTTCCAATATCAAGGCCACAAATCACATGAGAATCACTCAAATACTCACCTAATGGCCTAAGATCAATTAAATTTAAGTTTAATTGAAAAATTCACTTAAACCCTAGTCTTGACATAAACTAGTATCATATCATCTCATATCATTCATCCACTTTCATGGCTACTAAATACATCAAAATCACTAAATCATTCATAATATGCCCAAAGATCAACTCAATTGAAATTTTCATGAAAAATCATAAAAACTCTAACTCACCTTATTAGTATGCTTGTCGCCCCACTTCCTTTGCCTTGGCCAAAACTGGTTTGCACTCCTCCTTTTTTTTTTCTTTTTTTTTTCACTTTCTTGCCATCACTTCTATCAAACTCTCATCTCCTTCAACTTTATATAGGCCACTTTTTACTTGAGAAAAATACCCTCCATCATCTTCAAAGTGACAATAGAATCCTTAGCTTAAATTGACCATAATGCCACTCATTAAAATTAATGACAAACTAACTTGTAACAAGGTAAATTTAGTTAATTTATCATTATCACATTTATGGCATGTTAATGCAAGATAACTAATTTCCATTAATTCAATTATTTAATTTTGATGTGTCATTCTCCTATTGGCTAATATCTCATGACATGGATTGTGCTTCTTATTTAATTCCTTTTCATATGATGCTCACACCATTTCCATTTATGTTTGAATTGAAATGTCCATTTTATACTTAATGCATTTAATTGTCATTCACACTTAAATAAATTCCAAAATTATTCTATGGTCATCCAATCATCAAATTGACTATGTAATAATCTAATTAGGTGTCTTATCTTTCAATCTCATACTTTTAAAAAAATTCTAGTAGCCATAAAATCATCGATTCCTATTATTCTTCGAAAAGGATATTTTCGTCCATTAAATTTCGGACCGTTTAAAACCTATCCGAATGGATTTATTTTCAACCTGTTCCACTTCCTAATAACTTTAATACCTATTCAAGGACTTTTAATACCCAGGGCCCATTTTTCAAAAATCTATATTCCCACGAACACTATTCATCCAGAAATACTATTCATCAAAATTTTCGTTATTAGAAAAATACAATTATAGGGTTTACATATGATTGTTTATAGGTCATACGATGTGACAGGACCCAAACCAGACCTTATCTAGGCTCTCGTCTAGAGGATCCTGCCGGGCACTTCAATGGACTTCAATGGATAAAGAATTTGGTTTTCTTTAAAATAGTTGGGAGTGATAAAATTTTTTGCGATTTCATTTCAAAATGATTTTATAAAAATTTCGGCAGCATAACAGCTGCATTTTTAACAAATCCAAAATTTACCTGCGAGTAAACAAACACTTCAACTATAGTTTCATTTCCTCCCAACTTCTTTATCCACAATCATGCAATATCATCACATTTTCCACCAAACATAAGCATGAACTCATGCTAAATATACATATATACCTCATATATAAAAGGCATAAATATTTACAATCATACAATTCAAAATACAAATATCATAGTTATCATATAATACACATCCATATACATAATTTACACAATATGTTTTTGTGACTCGTCCCACCTATAGATATATGAAAAGAGAGTGTCGTCACCCTATCATCCTACGACAGCGCTCAAGGATATAAATAAGCTGCACAATCATCAAACGAGTTAGTGCAACAAAATGATATAATATACTATGCACTAATGAAATAAACGATAAACTTAGTTTCTTAAGATTTCAAAATCTTAAGGTTTTCTTCCAAAATCCTCATGTATACCCTCAAAGTACTCTATATCCATCATGGGCGATTTTATCTAATGCCAACGTGAGGCTACTGCTGTATCTCAACCACTACGATACGGAATTTACTATATCGCACGTAGGGTGCTATCTCTTGTAACTGAGCAACTACAACGCAGAATTTTATGCATCGCAATTGTAGTGCCAAAACTCTAGGCGACTACGAGCGAAATATACTGCATCGCCACGTAGTGCCAAACTGTAAAATAATCAACTACGTGCGAAATTTGTCTGCATCGCAACGTAGAGCTATACTTTCTAGTAGAACTGAGTAACTACGAACGGAATTTTCTACGTCATCGCGTAGTGCTAACTTTTCTATAATCTGAGCGACTACGGACGGAATTTTCTGTGTCGTCACGTAGCGCTAAATCTCCTAAACTCTTAAGGCATATACATGGGTTTTAAAACTAGATTTATTAAGTGCAAAAGCACAAAACTAACTAATTTTTGGAACTTTTTTTAAAAACTCTATTGCTTTAACTCGTCTTAGGAATAATTTAGTATTGATTTAAATCACTTTATGGATTCCACAAGAAATCCACATACTCAAATTTTGAACCTTAAAAGTTAAAAACCATTCTTTATTTCCATTTAAAACAATAGTCACAAATTGAACTAGAATTTAAAACAATCGCAAGTGTCGAAACACTTACCTCAAAGTTGTGCAATGCGCGTCAAGCGCCTCACGAGACTCACGTGCTTCGGTAACTCGCTCTTCACCTACACAATACTTTCTTATTTAAAATACGCTACCATGCACTTCATAAACAACACATATAATACTTTTAAACTTTAAAAATCAACACAATGCACTTTCTTGACTCTAACTTTCTCTACTCACTTCTAACTTAGCCGAGACTTTCTAATTCCGATTTCTTCACAAAATTTTCAGTTTTAGACCCCTAGGGATACCCTCACACAGTCCGTATAATTTTTAGAGACCCGAAACGAAAAATTATAAAATTAAGTCTCATTGGACACCCCAAAACAGAATGCGATGCAGCACCCTGCTCAGGGCTCCGTTTTCCTTCATTCTTTTTCCTACGGTTCACTTATCTCACACTCTGGTCACACGTCAAATTTTGTTGAAAAATTCTATTGTTTGCTATGCCAAAACTAAGAAAAACGTCCTGTTTCGAGCACTTTTTTGTGCACTTTTCCGTGTCGGACTAGCGACGTTGGTTTTTCTTTTGTATCTAAGCTTATTTTACTTAATTATGATCAACTAAATTTATTTCATGCAATAAAAATTGCATTTGCATAACTATTTCACCTATTGACTCTCTAACGGCACTATTTTGGCCGTAACTTGAGTAATTTTTTTTGGAATCGATCCGCTCCAAAACCTATGGTTTTCTATGATTCCTAGGCATCATTTCAGGTGTAGAACATCCCCATATAGGTCAATTTTGCCCAGGTCATCTCTATCTCCAGATTTGAACTCGGGATTACAAAATTATCTAAACTAGCTCTTTTGAACTTCTATCACTTCTACATGCTTTTCTATGCTTTTCTAACCTCAATCATGCTTAAATTTGAGTTCAAAACCACCAAATTTCAAAGGTATCTTACTGGTATTCATATCCTTTACACACACACAAACACTACTTGTAAACCCCTAGCTCTGACTTCTAAAGTCCCAACGTTAGAAACTGAGGTAGAGAGATAATATATAACTCTTTACGTTTAATTGATTTAATTTCATAGCCTCCGAAATTTATTCATTTAGAATATGACGAAATTCATCGTATTAAAAAGTTTAGTAACGTCCCAATGAAAATCTAAGTCAAGAAATCCAAGATGTTAGTAAATGATAATCGAATTAAAATTCGATTAAAAAGAGAGTCAAGATTAATAAAATAAGCTTAGTTTTTAAAATAATTCAAGTTTGACGAGCGAACGAAAATGTTAACGAAATGAGAATTTAAAACAAGTATAGAGGGGCTAATATGAGAATTAAAGAAAAGAGAGGAGATTGAGATGAAATTAAAAAGAATTGGGGCATGATGCAATTAAGAGAAGTTGATTTGTATAAATAAGACACTTGGGCTGAAATTGTTTCAGCAGAAAAGAAGCAGCCCCTTTCAGTCGAGAAACCGTGAGAACATTCGCGAGAGAGAGAGAGATCAGCGAGCAGACAGCCATGAACCGTGAGAGAGAGACTGAAATGAAGGAAGACCATGAGAAGAAGAAGTAACCAGTAGCTGGTCGTGCACCAGAGGAGGCAGCAGCAGCAGCGACAGAAGTAGATTCCAGCGCGTCCAGCAGCTCGCGCGAGGGCTGGTCGCGAGTCCGAGCAGAACTTGCAGGCTGGACGAGCAAGAGAGGGCTGGCTGTGACTACAGCTTACTGTCCAAGCAAGAGAAGAAGAGAAGGGGCCACCAGCAGCTGCTGGTCGTGGGAGAAGCGAGCAGAAAACAGACGCGACGGCAGAACACGAAGAAACTGCAGGGGCTGGTCGGCCAGGAAAGAGAAGGAAGAGAGAGCACCCAAGCTGCCTTCCAAGCTCTTAATCCTCCTCCTAAGGCTCCTCTCAAGCTCTTCTTACTTCTTAGAACCATAAATCAAGTAAGAAATCAACTCACCTATCCTTTTACTTTGCTGAAAACTGAAATAGAAATGAAATGGTGACAGCTTGTGTGTTGTTGAGTTGTGTGGGAAGATTTCTCTTCAAACTTTGATAGAACCTTAGGTCATTGAAATAGACAATTGAATGATGAGTTTTGAGTGTAATAGCTTCCTTAAATTGATGTAAATGGGCTGTTACACCCTCCCTCAAAATAGAAACCGAAAATGGTGTTTTATGCACACCAAGTGATTGAGAAAAGTTTTGAGTGAATTTTGAGCACTCTAATGACTAAGTTAGATTTATGTATGTATTAGAGACTTGAAGGGCAGTAGTTAGACCTTGAAATTAGATGGTTTTGAAATCAATTTCAAGCCTTAAAGAGGTTGGAAAAGTTAGAGGAGATTTAGAGTTGCAAAAAGGGGAAAATTTGACAATATTGGTGAACCCGAGCTCAAATTTGAGCTAGAGGAGACCTGACCGTATTTGGCTTATTTGGGCGTGTTCTACACCTCAAATGATGCCTAGGAACCATAGAAAACCATAGGTTTTGGAACGGATCGAATCCGATAAAAATTGTGTAAGTTATGCACAAAATAGTGTCGTTAGAACTCTGAGAAGTGAAACGGCTAGCTTAACGCAATTGTTATGGCTTGAAATGAGTTTAGTTAGTCATTATTAGTTAAATGAAGCTTAGTTGTGGAAGAAAAACTAGCGTCGCTAACCTAAAACCAATAGTTTGCAAAATGGGCACTTAATTGCGCCCGAAAGTGTCCAAAACGGACGTTTTCCTTAAAATTGACATAGCAAACGATAATATTTCTCAATGAAATTTATCGTGTGACTAGAATGGGATATAAGTGAGCCGTAGGAAAAAGAACGAAGGAAAACGGAGTCCCGAGCAGTGCGTCGCAGTGCACACTGTCAAGGGCTGTCCGTTTAAATTAAAAATGTGATTTTTCGTTTTAAGCCTCCAACAATTAAACGGACCGCATGGGGTGATCCCTAAGGGTCTAAAACTAAAACTTTTACACAAAAATTGGGATTAGAGAGCCTCGGTTGAGTAGAAACAAGTTAGGAGGATATATAGAGAAAAATGATTTTAGTTGAGATTCTTGACCTTATAGTTGAGAATTGAGTTTTTTTATTAATAATGATGAGAAATCATATTGTGTAGGTGACGAGCGCGTAAGCAGCGTCCAGGAGCCTCGTCGAGACGCTTGACGCGGCCTTGAGGTAAGTGGTTCGCCACTTATGCTTGTTTCCAATTCTTTGGAAATTCTTGATTGTTTATCATAAACATTGTAACTAAGAAATAAATGAAATTGAAAATGATGCTTAATGTTAAGGTCAAAGTTAAGCGTATAGATTCCTATGGAATCTATATGTTAATAGAAAGTAATACTAAGTTGCTTTTAAAAAGAATGAAATGAGAAAAGTGTTAAGAGGTTTTTGAACTAAAGAGTTTTGTGCTTTGGCACTAGAAAAGTAGTAGAAAAACCCATGTGTATGCCTTAAAAGCTATGAGATTTAGCGTTACGTGACGATGCAGAGAATTCCGTCCGTAATCGCTCAGTTTATAGAAAAGTATAGCGCTACGTTGCGATGCAGACAATTCCGCACGTAGTTGGTTAGTTGACAGTTAGCGCTACGATGCGATGCAGTAAATTCCGCTCGTAGTCGTTGAGAGATTTAGCACTACATTTGCGATGCAGAGAATTCCGCATTGTAGTTGTTCAGTGATAGTTTAGCGCCCTACGTACGATGCAGTAAATTCCGTAACGTAGTGGTTGAGATGCATTAGTAAGCTTCACGTTGGCGTGAGTTATAATCGCCCGTGATGGTTAGAATGAGTCAAGGATACACATGGAAGAGTTTTAAAGAAAATTTTAAGACTTGAAATTTTATATGTTAGTATGTGTGATATGATATCCTATGATGTTATCGCACTAACTTGTTGTTCGTTTTGTAGCTTGTTTGTTTTTATTGCGTGCCATCGTCGGACGAGATCGAGATCTTTTGTTTGTACATACATTGGTAGGTGGGCGATAGCGCAAGACGTGTATATACATTTTTGTATATGTATTTAACCTATTAACTTTTGAATTACATTGATGTTGAATTTGTAAGTTGTAAATATAATCATGCATTCTATATATATAGTTCATATATGTACATGTTGAATTTGAATTCATTGTTTATGCTTATGAAATGGTGATGATTGATGCATGATTGAGAATCAAGAAGTTGGGAGGTGTTCAGGAATAGTCGAAGTGTCCTTTTCCTTACAGGTTAAATTTTGGTTTATCAAAAACGCAGCCGTTATGCTGTCGAAATTTTTATAACATGAATTTGAAATAGAATCAAAGAAAAGGTTTATCCCTCCCAACCAGTAACAGTTAAAATCAAATCACTAAGTTTTAACGAGTAAACCGGATAAAGAAAGATAGGGTTCGCTTCCCGGATGTCTTCGATCCGACGAGTCGGTTTCGAGGAATCCGTTGAAGTGCCCGGCCGGATCCTCCAGACGAGAGTTTAGATAAGGTCTGGGAAGGGTCCTGTCAAGTTGGTATCAGAGCCCGGTTCTCGTTCAGTTGAGAAAAAGTTTTAAAATAAAAGTTTGAGCTATTTCGCACAAATTGTGCGCTAGTTATGCTTAAGGCACGAAGTTACTTGTGCATGCATTATTTTTAAAGATTTTGAGAGTTATGCTTTCATCGATTGCATAAGCTAAAGTATAAGTTATAGTATTTGAATTCAGCATGTTATGAATATGCTTCGAAGCAAGTTGCTAAGTAGAAAGTTATGCATAAGATTGTGAGTTAAATATTGCATGAAATTATCATGCCAGATTATATTGAGCTAGTTGTTGAAATTTAAATTTCGTGATTTGTGGCTATTAGTGTATTAGTACACGCTTAGCTATGCAGCATAGAGATCGTCCGAGGACGAGACGGGTAGCCACAGAGGCACCCACACCAGATAGAGAGCAGGTTGACGAGTCTGTCAACGTGCCAGAAAGTTTTGCACACCCAGAGCCATCACAGTCAGTACGACCAGAGCCTGCCCCAGGACCTACTCCAGGGCAGATGGAGCAGATGACCCAAATGTTAACCGCGGTCCTTAAGCACTCGCGGGAGACAGGGGCAAGTGTAGAGCGCGCCTGCAGGTTAGGCACGAAGCCATATGACGGGACTGGGGATCCCGAGAGAGCATGGTCATGGCTAGAGATGAATGAAGAAATATTTTAGATCCTAAGATGCACCGAGGATCAGATGGTCATCTTCTCAGCCTTCTTACTGAGGGATCGCGCCAAGGATTGGTGGAATGCACATCAGAGAGCCCACTCAGAGGGAGTGACCTGAGCCGAGTTCAAGAGAGAGTTTATAGACAGATTTTTCCCCAAGAGCTATAAGGATACTAAAATACAAGAATTTTATAGACTAGAGCAGGGGGACTCCTCAGTGCCAGAATATGAGAAGAAATTTCCAGAGTTGATCCGCCTCGTTCCATTCTTTGCAGAGAATGAGGAAGAAAAGATCAACAGATTTATGGCAGGTCTTAACCCCGCGGTTAGGACCATTGTAACATCTGCCTCGCATACTAGATATGGACAGCTGGTAGAGGCAGCCACCAGAGTAGAGCAGAGCGCACAGACCGCTGTAGAGTCCAAGTCAAAATTCAGTCAGAAGCGGAGCTGGACCGGTAGCCATCAGGGAGAGTCCAGCAAGGTACCCAAGAGTGGGCAGCGCTCAGCAAGGTCACAGAGTCGGCAGCAGAGTCAGAGACCCCAGACCAGTCAGAGTTCTATTCGTTCATCAACAGGGTCCAGGAGCCAGCAGAGCTGGAGGAGCCGACCAGTGTGTGGTAGGTGTGGCCGGTTACACTACGGTGAGTGCCTACAGGGCAAGACCGGATGCTTTCGGTGTGGACGGGAGGGCCATTTTATGAGAGACTGTCCTACTGCAGGTAGAGATATACCCCCCAGAGGACAGCCAGGTAGACCTCCCAGAGCACCGACAGGTAGACCCCGCAGTCAGGCCGCCAGAGTATATACAGTGACCCAGTAGGCGGCAGATGCTACACCAGATGTGGTCACAGGTACCATCTCTTTATTTGATGTTGATGCTCATGTATTGGTGGACCCAGGAGCCACCCATTCTTTTATTTCTCGAGAGTTCATAGATAGAGTCGGGATAGAGTTGAGTCCGACCAAGTGTAGCATGGTAGTGTCACTTCCCACAGGTGATTCGCTTGTTGCGGATAGAGTGTATACGGGAAGTAAAGTGACGATAGCAAGTCATGAGTTCGAGGCTAATTTAATAGTACTCGATATTCATGACTTTGACATCATTTTGGGCATGGATTGGTTATCCAAGCATCGTGCGACCGTAGATTGCTATAGAAAAGAGGTTCAGTTCAGCAAGCCTGGGGAACCAGATGTAATCTTTTGTGGAGAGCGGAAAATACTCTCTACAAGTTTAGTAAGCATGATCCGAGCGAATAAGATGCTTCGTAAAGCATGCCAGGGGTACTTGGTCTATGCAATAGAAGCTAGCGGCAGTGAGCTACAGTTGACAGAAGTTCCTGTGGTGAACGAGTTCTCTGATGTATTTCCCGAGGACCTTCCAGGACTACCTCCGGATAGAGAGATCGAGTTCGAGATTGAGCTAGCACCAGGCATAGAACCCATTTTTATAGCTCCGTATCGGATGGCACCAGTTGAGCTGAAGGAATTGAAAGTGCAAATGGAAGAGTTGTTAAGCAAAGGTTTCGTCAAGACTAGTACATCACCGTGGGGAGCTCCGGTGTTGTTTGTAAAGAAGAAAGATGGAAGCCTCCGTTTGTGTATTGATTATAGACAGCTAAACAAAGTAACCACCCGGAATCAGTATCCACTGCCAAGAATCGACGACTTGTTCGACCAACTGCAGAGAGCTAAAATCTTCTCGAAGATAGATCTACGGTCAGGATATCATCAGTTGAAGGTGCGTAGGGAAGATGCCCAAGACGGCCTTCAGAACCAGATATGGGCATTATGAGTTTTTAGTAATGCCATTTGGCTTAACCAATGCCCCAGCAGCCTTTATGGATCTGATGAACCGTGTCTTCAGACCATATTTAGACAAGTTTGTCATAGTCTTCATCGATGATATTCTGGTATATTCAGGTAGTAGAGAGGAACATGCAGAACACTTGAGGATTGTATTGCAGACTCTAAGAGATCATCAGCTGTATGCAAAATTTAGCAAGTGCCAGTTCTGGCTAGATCGCGTGGCATTTCTGGGACATGTAGTATCAGCAGAGGGTATTTCAGTAGATCCCCAGAAGATAGAAGCTATTGTAGATTGGAAGCCACCCACGAGTGTAACAGAAGTCAGAAGCTTCTTGGGTTTAGCTGGGTATTACAGAAAAATTTGTAGAAGGATTCTCCAAGATAGCTACTCCACTGACCAGGTTAACAAGAAAAGAAGAGAAGTTCATCTGGTCAGAAGCCTGTCAGAGCAGTTTTGATGAGTTAAAGCAAAGGCTGACTACAGCACCAGTGCTTACACTTCCCTCAGGAAGTGAAGGATTTACAGTATATTGCGATGCCTCCAGGCAAGGCTTAGGTTGTGTGTTGATGCAGCATGATAGAGTGATAGCTTATGCTTCAAGACAATTAAAGAAGCATGAAGTGAACTATCCAACACACGACTTAGAGTTAGCAACTGTAGTGTTCGCTTTGAGGATATGGCGACACTATCTCTATGGAGTACCTTGTAGGATCTTCATTGATCACAAGAGCCTACAGTACCTGTTCACGCAGAAAGACTTGAACATGAGACAGAGAAGGTGGATAGAGCTTATTAAAGACTATGACTGCACCATCGAATACCACCCAGGCAAAGCAAATGTAGTAGCAGATGCACTAAGCAGGAAACCCTCTAGCTCCGTAGCCCAGCTTACAGCAGAGTACTTACAGATGCTAGTAGAGTTGAGATCTATGAGGGTCAGTTTAGAGACAATAGAGTCAGGTGCCTTATTAGCAGCTTTCCATGTTCGGCCAATGTTAGTAGACAGAGTTAGAGACTTGCAAGCTCATGATCAGTACTTAATGAAATTGAAAAGCAAGATAGAGGCTGGACAGCAGAATAGCTTCACTTTGCGAAGTGATGGAACGTTAGTGTTGGGCCAAAGATTATGCGTCCCAGATGTAGCAGATTTGAAGAAAGAAATCATGGAAAAGGCACACTCCCCTGCATATGCTATGCATCCAGGGAGTACAAAAATGTATCAGACTCTGAGAGACCACTATTGGTGGAGAGGTATGAAGAGAGAGATAGCAGAGTTCGTATCCAAGTGTCTAACTTGTCAACAGATCAAGATTGAGCATCAGAAACCCGCAGGTTTACTGCAGCCTTTATCCATTCCTGAGTGGAAATGGGAAAGGATCACGATGGATTTCGTGACAGGACTTCCCAGGACACAGCGTGGACATGATGCCATTTGGGTTATCGTGGATAGATTGACGAAGTCAGCCCACTTCATTGCTATTAATCAAACCTATTCTCTAGAAAGATATGCACAGTTATACGTAAATGAGATTGTGAGGCTGCATGGCGCACCAGTATCCATTGTATCAGATAGAGATTCTCGCTTCACTTCTCGATTATGGCCGAAGCTACAAGATGCTATGGGCACCAGATTACACTTTAGTACTGTTTTTCACCCACAAACAGATGGCCAATTAGAGAGAACCATTCAGACTCTCGAAGATATGTTGAGAGCCTGTGTGATGGAGTTTAAGGGAAGCTGGGATAATTACCAGCATTGATAGAGTTTGCCTACAACAATAGCTATCAGTCTAGTATTGGTATGGCACCTTATGAGGCATTGTATGGCAGAAAGTGCAGAACCCCAGTCTGTTGGGACGAAGTGGGGGAGAGAAGATTAATTGGCCCAGAGATTGTTCAAGACACAACTGAGAAAGTAAATATGATCAGAGAGCGGTTGAAAATAGCAAGCGACAGACAGAAAAGCTATGCGGACAATCGAAGAAGAGATTTAAAGTTTAAAGTGGGTGATCAAGTATTTCTACGAGTCTCACCCTGGAAGGGTATTCTGAGATTCGGAAAGCATGGGAAGTTGAGCCCTCGATACATAGGCCCCTATGAGATAGTAGACAAAGTGAGTGAAGTGGCGTATCGACTGAGGCTACCGTCAAAATTAGCCAACATCCATGACATATTCCACGTCTCTATGTTACGTGAGTATATAGCTGATCCTTCTCACATTTTGCAAGAGCAACCAGTTCAGTTGAAGGAAAACTTGACCTACGAAGAGCATCCAGTAGAAATCCTAGATCGTAGAGATCAAGTATTACGCAACAAAGTGACTCCGCTAGTGAAAGTGTTATGGCGAAATCACGAGTTAGAAGAGGCTACATGGGAGCCCGAAGCACAGATGCGTGCTCAGTACCCTCAGTTATTTGAATAAGGTATGCAATTTAAATTTCGAGGACGAAATTTTTATAAGGGGGGAAGAAATTGTAAACCCCTAGCTCCGACTTCTAAAGTCCCAACGTTAGAAACTGAGGTAGAGAGATAATATATAACTCTTTACGTTTAATTGATTTAATTTCATAGCCTCCGAAATTTATTCATTTAGAATACGACGAAATTCATCGTATTAAAAAGTTTAGTAACGTCCCAATGAAAATCTAAGTCAAGAAATCCAAGATGTTAGTAAATGATAATCGAATTAAAATTCGATTAAAAAGAGAGTCAAGATTAATAAAATAAGCTTAGTTTTTAAAATAATTCAAGTTTGACGAGCGAACGAAAATGTTAACGAAATGAGAATTTAAAACAAGTATAGAGGGGCTAATATGAGAATTAAAGAAAAGAGAGGAGATTGAGATGAAATTAAAAAGAATTGGGGCATGATGCAATTAAGAGAAGTTGATTTGTATAAATAAGACACTTGGGCTGAAATTGTTTCAGCAGAAAAGAAGCAGCCCCTTTCAGTCGAGAAACCGTGAGAACATTCGCGAGAGAGAGAGAGATCAGCGAGCAGACAGCCATGAACCGTGAGAGAGAGACTGAAATGAAGGAAGACCATGAGAAGAAGAAGTAACCAGTAGCTGGTCGTGCACCAGAGGAGGCAGCAGCAGCAGCGACAGAAGTAGATTCCAGCGCGTCCAGCAGCTCGCGCGAGGGCTGGTCGCGAGTCCGAGCAGAACTTGCAGGCTGGACGAGCAAGAGAGGGCTGGCTGTGACTACAGCTTACTGTCCAAGCAAGAGAAGAAGAGAAGGGGCCACCAGCAGCTGCTGGTCGTGGGAGAAGCGAGCAGAAAACAGACGCGACGGCAGAACACGAAGAAACTGCAGGGGCTGGTCGGCCAGGAAAGAGAAGGAAAGAGAGAGCACCCAAGCTGCCTTCCAAGCTCTTAATCCTCCTCCTAAGGCTCCTCTCAAGCTCTTCTTACTTCTTAGAACCATAAATCAAGTAAGAAATCAACTCACCTATCCTTTTACTTTGCTGAAAACTGAAATAGAAATGAAATGGTGACAGCTTGTGTGTTGTTGAGTTGTGTGGGAAGATTTCTCTTCAAACTTTGATAGAACCTTAGGTCATTGAAATAGACAATTGAATGATGAGTTTTGAGTGTAATAGCTTCCTTAAATTGATGTAAATGGGCTGTTACACCCTCCCTCAAAATAGAAACCGAAAATGGTGTTTTATGCACACCAAGTGATTGAGAAAAGTTTTGAGTGAATTTTGAGCACTCTAATGACTAAGTTAGATTTATGTATGTATTAGAGACTTGAAGGGCAGTAGTTAGACCTTGAAATTAGATGGTTTTGAAATCAATTTCAAGCCTTAAAGAGGTTGGAAAAGTTAGAGGAGATTTAGAGTTGCAAAAAGGGGAAAATTTGACAATATTGGTGAACCCGAGCTCAAATTTGAGCTAGAGGAGACCTGACCGTATTTGGCTTATTTGGGCGTGTTCTACACCTCAAATGATGCCTAGGAACCATAGAAAACCATAGGTTTTGGAACGGATCGAATCCGATAAAAATTGTGTAAGTTATGCACAAAATAGCGTCGTTAGAACTCTGAGAAGTGAAACGGCTAGCTTAACGCAATTTTTATGGCTTGAAATGAGTTTAGTTAGTCATTATTAGTTAAATGAAGCTTAGTTATGGAAGAAAAACTAGCGTCGCTAACCTAAAACCAATAGTTTGCAAAATGGGCACTTAATTGCGCCCGAAAGTGTCCAAAACGGACGTTTTCCTTAAAATTGACATAGCAAACGATAATATTTCTCAATGAAATTTATCGTGTGACTAGAATGGGATATAAGTGAGCCGTAGGAAAAAGAACGAAGGAAAACGGAGTCCCGAGCAGTGCGTCGCAGTGCACACTGTCAAGGGCTGTCCGTTTAAATTAAAAATGTGATTTTTCGTTTTAAGCCTCCAACAATTAAACGGACCGCATGGGGTGATCCCTAAGGGTCTAAAACTAAAACTTTTACACAAAAATTGGGATTAGAGAGCCTCGGTTGAGTAGAAACAAGTTAGGAGGATATATAGAGAAAAATGATTTTAGTTGAGATTCTTGACCTTATAGTTGAGAATTGAGTTTTTTTATTAATAATGATGAGAAATCATATTGTGTAGGTGACGAGCGCGTAAGCAGCGTCCAGGAGCCTCGTCGAGACGCTTGACGCGGCCTTGAGGTAAGTGGTTCGCCACTTATGCTTGTTTCCAATTCTTTGGAAATTCTTGATTGTTTATCATAAACATTGTAACTAAGAAATAAATGAAATTGAAAATGATGCTTAATGTTAAGGTCAAAGTTAAGCGTATAGATTCCTATGGAATCTATATGTTAATAGAAAGTAATACTAAGTTGCTTTTAAAAAGAATGAAATGAGAAAAGTGTTAAGAGGTTTTTGAACTAAAGAGTTTTGTGCTTTGGCACTAGAAAAGTAGTAGAAAAACCCATGTGTATGCCTTAAAAGCTATGAGATTTAGCGTTACGTGACGATGCAGAGAATTCCGTCCGTAATCGCTCAGTTTATAGAAAAGTATAGCGCTACGTTGCGATGCAGACAATTCCGCACGTAGTTGGTTAGTTGACAGTTAGCGCTACGATGCGATGCAGTAAATTCCGCTCGTAGTCGTTAGAGATTTAGCACTACATTTGCGATGCAGAGAATTCCGCATTGTAGTTGTTCAGTGATGAGTTTAGCGCCCTACGTACGATGCAGTAAATTCCGTAACGTAGTGGTTGAGATGCATTAGTAAGCTTCACGTTGGCGTGAGTTATAATCGCCCGTGATGGTTAGAATGAGTCAAGGATACACATGGAAGAGTTTTAAAGAAAATTTTAAGACTTGAAATTTTATATGTTAGTATGTGTGATATGATATCCTATGATGTTATCGCACTAACTTGTTGTTCGTTTTGTAGCTTGTTTGTTTTTATTGCGTGCCATCGTCGGACGAGATCGAGATCTTTTGTTTGTACATACATTGGTAGGTGGGCGATAGCGCAAGACGTGTATATACATTTTTGTATATGTATTTAACCTATTAACTTTTGAATTACATTGATGTTGAATTTGTAAGTTGTAAATATAATCATGCATTCTATATATATAGTTCATATATGTACATGTTGAATTTGAATTCATTGTTTATGCTTATGAAATGGTGATGATTGATGCATGATTGAGAATCAAGAAGTTGGGAGGTGTTCAGGAATAGTCGAAGTGTCCTTTTCCTTACAGGTTAAATTTTGGTTTATCAAAAACGCAGTCGTTATGCTGTCGAAATTTTTATAACATGAATTTGAAATAGAATCAAAGAAAAGGTTTATCCCTCCCAACCAGTAACAGTTAAAATCAAATCACTAAGTTTTAACGAGTAAACCGGATAAAGAAAGATAGGGTTCGCTTCCCGGATGTCTTCGATCCGACGAGTCGGTTTCGAGGAATCCGTTAAAGTGCCCGGCCGGATCCTCCAGACGAGAGTTTAGATAAGGTCTGGGAAGGGTCCTGTCACTACTTTTTCATTTAATCACTCACAACTTACTCAAAACTTTTGTCAAATAGATAGAGTTCATGAAAACCGATTTTATTTCCACTTGTATCAAGTGTATGACAGCCCTTATTTACAACCCTAATCTACCATTCTTATACAACAACATGTCATTTAAAACTCCACATCATCTAGTTAGGGTTCTACACTTGTTTGAAGTGTAGAATACCCAACACAATATAGAAAAATTTCTGCACAACTCTTTACAGCTCAACTACTTCAAATTTTCAGCAAGTAAGAAGAAAAGGAAAGATGATATCTCACTTAGACTCTTGTTCAGATGGTTTAGATGGGCTTGGGGAGACCTCAAGGTTGTGGTATGAAGCTTGGAAGATGGCTTGGATGGTCCTTCTTCTCCCTTCTCTTCTTGTCGTCCAAGCTTCTGCTCTTCCTTCATGTTTCTGCTTCTTTCACGGCTGTTTTGTTTTGCTTCTTGTTGTGCACGGCTGATTTGCTTCTTTTTGTCTCAAAAATCTGCTAAGTGTCATATATATATATGCTTAACCTTTCAATAATTGCATTCCTTAACTTCATCTCTTCCAAATTCACACAACTTCCTCTCTTGTTTGCTTAATTCACTACTGCACCCTTCCTCTTTTATTTCTTTAATAATTTTGCTTCTAATTGATTGGTTTATATATCTCATTAACATTTTATGGAATATCAAGCTTGCCCCTTTGATTTGTTTTGACTATCATCCACCTCTTTAACTAAATTTAAATTAGTGATTGGTCATTTATTCTAAATAACAAATCCTAAAATTTTCAATTGTGTACCTACTCACATTGTTTTTTTTTTTTAATTTGTCTATGATTTACGAATGAATTATTTTACTCTTCATTGATCTTTTTCTTTACTAAATTAATTATGGTGATATTCTCGAACAAGCGTTCGCTCTTCGATAACTCAATTTAATTTAGTATTTACTAGATTTCTTATTTAAACTTCCTAATTACATTTCTAACGCTAGGAAGTTAAAGAAATCGAGACCAGGGGTTTACACGATGCATTTCCCTGTATGAATATCTATACTCCTTATCGTAAAGGGGTTACTAAGGTTTTCTCTTTAAATTCTATTTGGCTCATGTTGTGTGAGTGAGAGATATTGGATTATTAGGCTATGGGTTAGGTCCACTTAAGATGACCCAAACTCATGACCCAAACCAAATTCAATTTTGGATTTGATTGAATAATCGCTTAGCAGTTACTAGGAGTTATCTAATGATAACTACCACTTTGGCTGCCTATATAATGGATAATGGCCTTTTTGTTTTTGATTGATAAGAAATTATATTTACAACATACATCCAAACATAGAATACAGAGAGAACATATGGGAAGGTTCTTATACCATGATTTGAGGGTTTGGATCTCATAATTGGTGATCGAACTCCGACCAATTGAACAACTGGATCTAGAAGAATTTTCACTGTGCATAAACGAGTTCGTTTTTTGTTCCATTATATTGTTTTATATTGAATTTATAAACTGCTATGAATGTTTTCACCAACAATATTTCATAATCCAATATTACATTAATTAGCTCAAAAAAATCACAATAAGATTATATGAATATATTATATATGACCAAATTTGGTCAATTAATCTTGAGATTAGTTTATATTATTTTGAATTGCATTATTTTATTATATAATTTGAACAACTGAACAAGCATTACATGATACTTACAACGCAAAAATAGAAAAATAAAGGTGTTAAATTATAAATACTACTCTAGTCCAACAAAATAATGAACTAAATTTCCTAAAATAGTAAAGACAAAACATACTTAAAAGGGCCATTACTAATAGTTCTAATTCGGTTGACTTAAGACAACTAAATTACTCAAGAAATTAATCAAATCTCCTGAAATACTCGTGTGGTGGAAAATGTGGATGATAATGAGACAGGTGGAGGGTGGGATTAAGAATTCTTGATCCTAGCCTAATTAAAATTATTTGCTCTTACGTTGCCCCAACCACGATAATTAAAGAGAAGGACATGGTGGAATATTTCTTAAGAAGGGAAGGAGGTGAACCCCACCCTACTCCACCTCCACTACCAAATATCTTTTATATGGACATTAAAAAACATAATAATATTATACTTTCTTAAAATTTTCCCAAACCTTTTATTTAAATAATATAACAAGATAATTTATAACAATCACCTTAATTATAGGATGATGTATTAATGATGTGGTAATTATACATAAACTTAACATGTCATTTGCATAATAAATTTGGATAAAATTTTGAGTAGTGTAGTATTACTCTAAAAAAATATAGTCATTATTTATTAAAAAATAATTATTTTATTAAAATAAGATTGATACTAATAAACCAATTATAGTTTAAATGTTCATAATTAATTATAGCATGAAATGTTAGATTCCTAAAAAGGAATAGATTTCTAAAATCAATGAATTTAATGCATTTAATTCCTAAAATCAAGGAAATTAATGCATTGAAATAGAGATCCCAAAATATAAAAACTTAATAATTCTTCATTTTGAAAATTAAGAAATAAGAAAACTTAGTTTTGATAGTGGAGAAATTTGAGGACGCATATAAGACTGTTGATGCATAATTAAAAAGGAAATGCATTAATAAAAATTAATGAGAGAGAGCTTAGAGGTGCCTATATAAAAGTCTCTCTTCTCATTGTTTTAATTATCCCAGAATTAAAAGAAAAAGAGTGGTGTAAGTGTAAACCTCCTATATTCGATTTTATGTTTCTTAGCATTAGAAGCTAAGTTACTGAACAAAAATGGGTAAAGTTAGTCAACGCCACCCTTCGGAATAATGTTAAAATGCAAATAAATGCCCTAATAGTGAGAAAAATTAATAAAGGGCGAAATAGCCTTTTTATAACTAGGAAACACACACATATATATGGCAAAGTTGTAAATCATATTATGAGAATTAAATACTTGAATTATATAAGTAATTCCGCTAATTACTTAAAGACCAAACAAAAGCTACTAATGAAGTAAGATGACTAAGGGCAACTTGGTAATTATAGACATTAAAAAGTCATATAAATAGGAGGGTATTGGTGATAGTCACCTACACTTAGCCAAAAACAAAACAAAACTTAGAGATTACAAAGGGGTGTTGGACGACAACTTGAGGGAGAGAGGGACAAATGATTTTTCAACCATTTTTCAAGCTTCCAATCTTGATTTTGAGTTCATCCAAGCTAAACAAACAAGATCTAAACAAGTTGAAGGTAAAATTTTATGATTTTACATAAATTTGATATTGTTGGAATTGTATGAAGTGATTGGGTTGTGTGATAAGATGATGAAATTGATTGTTTTTCTAGCATGTTATTGATGAGATTTAAATCCAAACCAAGATTTTATATATGTGTAACTAGAAAGAGAAGTTATTTGAGGTGGAACCATGCATGAATTAGAAGTTAGGGTTTATGGATAGGAAACCCTAAGTATATGTAAAAACATATTTGAGTAATTATAGTAGTAGTTAAAGTATTTGATTAAATGCCTAGGAGAATTGCCAAATCTAAAATCATGAAAATTAAAAGAAACAACATGTTAAGGGTGCATAAGGAGGTTTGGTTATAAGGTGGATAGGGTGTATTCATTGGGTTATCATGCCTGTCAACTTGAATAACATGCATAATTATTACTAGAAAGGTATATATGAGTGTTAGAAATTAAAAAGGAAAACTGGATGACATTGTTTGTACATTTCGATTTGATGAAGGACAGTAGCCTATGCATGAGTTCTGTTGATGTTTATGGTATATTTAAAGTCCTAAAAATCTGCATTAATGAGTAGGAATCAAGGTAATTAAGATGGACATTCATGGGTGCATGAATGACATATCATTTAGTAAAGGGTGGAATAGTATTAGAAGAAAAGAATAGGCAAGTGAAGGGGTTATAGAGACCTGCACCTTTTAAGATTAATTATGATTGTTTTAGACCTCAAACCATGCATAAATGTCATAGCAAACTATAGAAATTTGAAGGGAAAGGTTTGGATAAAAATTGAGTAAGTTATGACTTAAATAGTGTACATATGTAGTTGTAAAGTGAGTTCAGAATATAAATGCATTCTTTGATGCATGAAATGAATGTATTCAATCATAATTGAGTAAAAGAACCTTAGATACGAAAGAAATGACATAATCGCATGTGTGATGCAAAAAATGTACATCAAAAAGTGTCGAAAAATAGGTGTTTTTCCTAGGTTTCACCCCTCGATACTTAGAATTTTTCGAAACCATTTCACGGGCGACCTAAGCAAGAGATAAGAAGATGATCCAAGTGAAAATGGAAGCGAAACAGCTCGTAGAATGGGCTATGAACAGTATTCTGTTTTAGGGGGTCCGAAAATTTTGACTTTTTGTTTCGGACCTCTAAAAATTATACAGACTGTGTAGAGATATTCCTAGGGGTGTAAAAGTTAAACTTTTGTGAAGAAATCATAATTAGAAAGCATTGGTTGAGTTAGAACTTAGAAGGGAAAAATGTAGTAAAAAAGGGTATTATAAGGGGCTTTCAATAGTAAAAGTAATGTGTGTAATTTTATATAGCATATTGTGGCCTATTTTAAGTAAGAATATATCGTGCAGGTGATGAGCAGGCCAGTGGAGCACGGAAGACTCGTTGACGAGTATAGCTTGCTTGGTGAGGTAAGTATCTTATCATTTGCATCTATTCCAATTTCTAATTTAAATTCTAAATTATGTAGTCAAACGAATTCAAAAACGATTTTCAAATCCCAAATCCGAGTTTTGAGTATGTGATCTCTTTATGAGATTCAAAAAGGGAAGGAATAAAAAACTAAGTTGATTCCAAAATATTTGAATCGAGAAAATTTTTAAGAGTTTGAAAAGTTAAAAGTTTTGTGTTTTTGCACTTAGTGAAACAATTTCAAAGCCCATGTATATACCCTCAATTTAATTAAGATTTAGCGTTATACGACGATACAGAAAATTTCGTCCATAGTTGCTCAGTTTTCAAAATATCTAGCATTATATGTACGATGCAGAAAATTTCGTACGTAGACGCTAAGATATAGAGAGATTCTATCGCTGTGTTGCGATGCAGAAAATTCCGCACGTAGTCATTTAGATCTACAGTTTTGGCACTACGTTGTGATATAGTAAATTTTGCTCGTAGTCGCCTAGAGTTATAGCACTATAATTGCGATGTAGATAATTCTGCATTGTAAATGCTCAGATTTGAGATCATTTCACACTACGTTTGCGATGCAGTAAATTCCGCATTGTAGTGGTCAAAATATCTCAATAGCTTCACATTTGGTATCAGTCGAAAACCGCTGCATGATGGTTTGAGTATACTAGGGGTATACATGGAGTTTTCAGAAAGACAGATTTTAGAAAGATCAAAAAAGATTTTGATATTCGGGCGAAATTATGAATTCTGTTGTAATTACACCTTGATATTATTTTCATATATTGAATTAACATATTTATCCTTATGCAGCTTATATATCGTATTAGGTGCCTGTACAGGTGTTTTTGCATTCAGAAAATCTCGTCGGATATTTTAGGTGGGCGTTGCGTAGATGTATTGCTTAAACGCTAACCATATTTTTGTTGTTGTAATTAACATGACTAGATGATTGCTTGTTTGACTCATGGACATTCAGAAATTTGTAAATTCATATTTTGCTATGTGTATATAGTTGAAACATTTGCACATGATACATATCTATTACTTGATATATCTATGTATATATAATATGTTTATTGTTACGTATGCATAGTATCCAAAGTGTTTATAAAATATATGTTACGAAAATTACACATTTGTAAAAAATGTGTGTTATGAATTTGAATAAGAAAATGCGTGGTTGTGGCCAAAAGAAGTTGGGTGGTGATTTGAAATAGTACGAAGTGTGTTTCTTTTACAAAAAAAAATTTGGGATTGTTAAAAATACAGCTGTCATGCTACTGAATTTTCTTAAAATTCATTTTGATTTGAAACTGAAAAATTTACACCAACCCAACTATTTTCAATGAAAATGAGTTTTCCATTTAAGCAAAGAAAGTAAACAGGCAAGATTAAGGGGTTCGTTCCGTGAATCTCTCTCTACCCGATGAGTAGGGTTACGAGAGATTTGATGGAGTGCCCAACGAGATCCTCTAGATAAAACTATAGAGAGAATCTGGTTTGGGTCTTGTCAAGTTGGTATCAGAGCCCGGTTTGCAAAGTTTTGAGATAAAGTTTAGAAAGTATTTGAAAGCTAGTTATGGATGAAGCTTGAACTAATGGATGCATGAATTATGCATGAGTTATGCATGGGAATTGTATAAGTTATAGAGCTTAAAGTTTGAGCATTGCATGAGTTTCAGAGTTATTCCATGCATTGTTAGTGTTCTAACTCAGATATTTTATGGTTTTCATGCCTATTTGGTATAAAAATTTAGATATGCAGCAGTGTAGTCGTCCTCAGACTAAGAGGGCTGTCGCAGAGGCACCCCCATAAGAAGAAGAACATGTTGAGGAATCAGTTAATGTGCCAACCAGTTCTTCCAATCCAGAGACATCACAGCCAGCCCGAGCAGAGCCTGCTCTAGGAAATATAAAGCAGATGGCACAAATGCTGACATCTTGCAGCTGCAGGAGACATGTATATCTATAGAGCACGCCTGTAAGCTACGCGCCAAGCCGTATGATGGTATCGGAGAGCCCAAGCGAGCACTATTCTGGTTAGAAACTAATGAGGAGATATATCGGGTTATGGGTTGCAGCGAGGAACAAATGGTGACATTTTTCGCTTTCCTCCTCAAGGATCGAGCAAAAGATTGGTGGAAAGTCATTCAGAGAGCACATTCAGATGGGGTTTCATGGGTGGATTTTGAAAAGGAATTCACTGACAAATTTTTTCTCAAGAGTTACAAGGATGCGAAGATAGAAGAGTTCTTTCATTTAGAGCAGGGGAACTCTACAGTGGCCGAGTGTGAGAAGAGGTTCTCTGAGCTAGTCCACCTGATTCCCTTCATATCAAAAAATGAAGAACAGAAGATAAACTGATTCATAGTCGGGTTACATCCAAGGATGAAGGCATACGTTACATCAGCGGTACACACTCAGTATGAATAGTTAGTAGAGGCCGCCATCATAGTCGAGAGAAGTGTGGAATCCACTCCTCCGCCTAAGAAGTTCAAGCAGAAACATAGCTGGACGGGTAGCCAGCAAGAAAGACCTAATAAAGTGACCAAGAGCAATCTGAAGCCTGCCTGGTCTAAGAGTCGACAACAAAGTTAGAGGCCCCAGACTAGTCAGAGTTCAGTCCAGTCGTCAGGAGGATCCAAGAGCCGATCCGTGTGCAGCAGATATGGTGGATCATACCCCGGTGAGTGCCTTCAAGGCAGGACCAGATGTTTCAAATGTGGCCAAGAGGGTCACTTCATGAGAGACTCTCCCAATATAGTTGCATCGAGCCTAGCAGAGGCTAGATCCACAATGTAGAGACAGACTAGCAGGGGTTGTGGACTAGAGAGGGGAGACCTCCAGACCAGAACAACTACAGCCCTAGAGTTAACTACAGGTGGACCCAGCAGAGGGATGCCACCTCGAGGACAGCTTGGTCGACCTCATAGTCAGGCAACCGAAGTATATACTGTGACACAGCAATAGGCCGAGGTCGCTCCCGATGTGGTTACAGATATTCTTACCTTATTTGATTCTGATGCACATGTACTGGTGGACCTAGGAGTCATTCATTCCTTTATCTCTAGGGATTTTATTGATAGAGTCGGGGTAGAGTTGAGACCAACTGAGTGTAGTATGGTGGTATCATTTCCCACGGTGGATTCGCTTATTACAGACAAAGTCTATATGTGAAGTAAAGTGAGTATAGCGGGTCGTGAGTTCGATTCTGATTTGATAGTGCTCGATATACATGACTTTGATGTTATATTGGGCATGGACTGGTTGTCAAAACATCACGCAACAGTAGATTGCTATAGAAAAGAAGTCAAGTTCAGTAAACCTGGGGAACCAGATGTGGTTTTCTGTGGTGTAAGGAAGTTACTCTCTATGAGTTTGATAAGTGCAGTAAAAGCCAACAAGATGCTTAGGAAGGCCTATCAGAGGTACCTAATGTATGCAGTGAAAGCTGGTAGCAATGAGTTATAGCTAACAGAGGTTCCAGTTGTTAATGAATTCCCAGATGTCTTCCCAGAGGACTTACCAGGGTTGCCACCGGACAGAGAGATTGAGTTCGAAATTGAGCTAGCTCTTGGTACTAAGCTTATCTCGATAGCGCTATATCAGATGGCACCTGTAGAGTTATAAGAATTAATGGTCTAAATATAAGAATTATTAAGTAAGGGATTCGTAAAGATAAGCACAACACCATGGGGAGCTCCAGTACTATTTGTAAAGAAGAAAGATGGGAGTCTCCGATTGTGTATTGATTACAGACAGCTCAATAGGGTTACTATCAGGAATCAGTACCCGTTGCCACGGATAGATGACCTGTTTGATCAGTTCTAAAGGGCCAAAGTATTCTCAAAAATTGATCTCGGTCGAGGTATCATCAGTTGAAGGTGCGTAGGAAAGATGTTCCTAAGACAAGCTTCTGAATTCGCTATGGGCATTACGAGTTCCTAGTGATGCCATTTGGATTGACAAATGCTCCAGTGGCTTTTATGGACTTGATGAACAGAGTCTTCAGTCCTTACTTGGACAAGTTTGTGATAGTCTTCATAAATGACATCTTGGTATATTTAGGTAGTCGAAAGGAGCACGTTGAGCACTTGAGGATTGTGCTCCAAACACTGAGGGAGCATCAGCTTTATGCAAAATTTAGCAAGTGCCAATTTTGGCTAGTCGAGTAGCATTTCTGGGACATGTAGTGTCAGCAGAAGGGATATTCAGTAGATCCCCAGAAAATAGAAGCTGTAATGAATTGGAAGCCACCCACGAACGTGACAGAAGTTAGAAGCTTCTTGGGCTTAGTTGGCTATTATAGAAAGTTCATGGAAGGGTTCTCAAACATTACTACTCTGTTGACCAGGTTAACAAGGAAAGAAGAGAGGTTTGTCTGGTCAGATATGTACCAGAGCAGTTTCGATGAATTGAAGAAGAGGTTGACTTTGGCACCTATGCTTACACTGCCGTCAGGGAGCGATGGCTTTACGATATATTGTGATGCTTCTAGACAGGGATTAGGTTGTGTGTTGATGCAGCATGATCGAGTGATAGCATATGCTTCGAGGCAGTTGAAGAAGCATGAGATCAACTATCTAACATATGACTTAGAGTTAGCTACAGTAGTGTTTGCTTTACGTATATGGAGACACTACTTATATGGAGTACCCTGCAAAATCTTCACCGACCACAAGAGTTTGCAATATCTGTTTAGTTAGAAAGAGCTTAACATGAGGCAAAGAAGATGGGTTGAACTCATAAAAGATTATGACTGCACGATTGAGTACCATCCATGCAAAGCTAATGTAGTAGCAGACGCGTTGAGCAGAAAGCCTACCAGTTCTCTAGCCCAGCTAAGAGCAGAGTACCTGCCCATGTTAGTGGAATTAAGATCGATGGGGGTTAGATTAAAGACGACAGATTCAAGTACCTTATTAGCCGTTTTTCATGTCCATCTAGTGTTGGTTGATCGAGTAAGAGAGAGTTGCAAACCCGAGATCCCTACTTAATGAAGATAAGAAGTAAAATAGAGGTAGGGCAACCAAGTAGCTTCACGCTGAGAAGAGATGGGACACTGATATTAGGGTAGGGACTATGCGTGCCAGATGTAAAAGAACTGAAGAGAGAGATCATGGAAGAGGCCCATTCATCAGCCTATGTCATGCATCTAGGGAGTACCAAGATGTATCGAACTCTAAAAGACCACTACTGGTGGAAAGGAATGAAGAGAGAGATAGCAGAGTTCGTATCTAAGTGTCTAACCTGCCAGCAGATCAAAGTAGAGCACCAGAAACCAGTAGGTTTATTACAACCTCTGTCTATTCCGGAATGGAAGTGGGAGAGGATTACTATGGATTTAGTGGTTGGACTTCCACGAACTCAAAATGGACATGATGCCATTTGGGTAATAGTTGACAGATTAATAAAGTTTGCTCATTTTCTAGCCATTAAGAACACATATTCCTTGGAGAAGTTAGCTTAGTTACATGTGGACGAGATCATAAGATTGTACAGCGCACTAGTGTCCATAGTGTCAGACAGAGATCCAAGATTCACCTCTCAGTTCTGGCCGAAGTTACAAGAAGCAATGGGCACCATATTGAATTTTAATATGACTTTTCACCCACAGACAGATGGTCAATCAGAAAGAACCATTCATACTCTTGAAGATATGCTGAGAGCTTGTGTGATGGAGATTTGAGAAAGTTGTGTGAGAGATTTGATGGAGTGCCCGGCTAGATCCTCCAGATAAGAGTATAGGGAGAATTTGGTTTAGGTCTTATCAGTAAGAGATGACAAAAATACCCGATCCAATCTAAATCCGCCTAAACCTAGTCTATTTGGAGTGGGTTTAGGACAGAAAGTAGCAACCCATTTGAAGCATGGGGTTGGGTTTGAAGCAACCTCAAAAAATTCCAGATTGGATTTGGGGCAAGCTCTATTGGCTTAATCCAACCCAATAACCTAGTTTATATATAAAAATAAAAAAGTCCTAAATTTATGACTATGTATTAAATGAACTTATTACATACTGTTCAAGTCTTGCACTCTTAATTATCGAAGTTTTTAAACTAATTTGGAATTTTTTTAAAATGATTGTTGATATCATAGCTAATTTGTCTTTATATATATATATATATATTAATTATATCATTAGTTAAAAACTAAATTGGGTTAACGGGTCGAGTTCAAGCAAGTCCTTTCAATCGGTTTAGGTTTGGAGTAGAAAGTAATGACTTGTTTGTGGCATAGGTCAGGTTTGGGGCACTCCTAAAAAATTTGGGGTCGAGTTTGATAAAGATCAAATTCGATCCGATTTGATCCATTGCCATCTCTTAAACTCTTTAAGTGAAAAATGAGGTTTTCTTCAGTGTTAGAGAATCATTATTTTATCAAGTGTATTTAGGATCTAAGTTGTGAGGATTTGAGTGTTTATAAACACTTATTATTTTTCTTCCTATAGTGAAAATCTGTAGCAGTTCCGTGAACATAGCCAACTTTGGGTGAACCACGTAAATTTTCTGTGTTGTTTTGTTTGTTTTATTTTATTATTATTTCTATATTATTTTATTACGTCATTGATCTGGTATTTAGTAATGTTTATTTCCTAACATAAAATTCATCAAAATAATTGATAAGAAACAATAATAAATGTAAATTGACCTACAAGTTGCTCAACAAATTTAAAAAGCAAGCAACATTATTAAACATTAATAAGATTTAAAATGTATTTCAAATCATTAAAATTTAATAATTTAGTTATTTATAATTTTAAATTAATTTTATGTATTAAATATTTATATACAAATAAGTAATATCAATATACGACAAGGTAGGATATTTCTAACAGCAACAATATTTAAGAATTCAATATTCACAATAATTAGCTCAAAAGAATCCCAATAATGTGGAATTTGTATATAATAAGATGAGGTTGGTCGAATAGTAAGCTCCTCACACTTATACTCTAGAGGTCATATAGTCTAGTGATATCTCCTTGTCTCAAACCTCAATTTAATTGTAACTGTACATATATTATATATATATATGTGGCCCAACTGTAGGGGTGGCAATCCGGGTTGACGAATTGGGTTGGACACGACCCGAATACGATCCGATAATTTTTTACACAACACGATAAGGAAACAGGTTGAACCCCCTCAACCTGAACACGACACAATTACTAATGGGTCGACATGAAAACGACTTGGTTAACTTGTTTCTTTACAGGTTGTTGAACGACCCGTTAATGACCCGTTTAACCGACACGTTAGTGACTCGTTTAATCTACACGAATAATAACCAGTTTAATCGACTCGTTTATGACTCATTTAATGATAGTTAATATATTTAAATTTTAATATAGATATAATAAAAAACAAAATTAAAATAAAGATACATAAGACCTAAAAAATACAATTATCCACAAATACAATCCAAACCATAAAAATACAAATGTTTACAAAGATGATTATAAAAATATCTTTGCAAATATAGTCCTTCATATTAAAAAAAAAAAAAAAAACAACATAAAATATTTTTTGATATAGTCTTTTATAATAGAAAAACAACATCAAGTGTAGATTACAATTGTCAAACTAAATTTGTCAAAAGATAATAATTAAAAGTTAACTAATTAGGAAATTATACATTTATACATGAAAAAATAGTTTAACAAATATTTTATTAAAACCAATAAAATTTTATCACTACATGACAATTTGTGATGAGATGAAGTTTGGAGACTTGTGTTTAGATTAGGGTTTGAACTTTGAAAGGTATATATATCTACCACTAAAATTACATTACTACCTCTCTAAAATAAAATTACTTTTTTACCCTTATTTAACGGGTCAACCCATAATCCGTTAAATATAACTCGAACCCGATACGATAATTAAACAGGTTAGATGGGTTGACCCATTTATTTATCCAACCCATTAATGCTCAACCCTAACCCATAATAATCGTGTCGGGTTTCAAATTGTCAGTCCTACCTAAATGTGATCAATTAATCATGATTTTATTTTACTTTATTTTGAATTACACAAGTTTATTATTTATTTTGAAAAAATGTATTAGATTACAGTTACAGCATAAAAATAGAAACAAAATGGTGTTAAATAACAATGCAGTCTACTCTAATAAAATATTAATTAAAAAAAAAAAAAAAAGACATGGACAAAGACCATCACCTCCTAATATATTGATGTGCTCTAAAAAAGTGCTTATACAACCTGTATCCTATGTTCGAATCACTACCACCAAAGGTGATAACTTAAAAAAATACAAAGACATACGTAAAAGGGTCACTAATATTAATGTTAGGACTTGGGCTTCATTTGATTTGACACGACTAAATTACTCAAGAAATTAACCAGTGTTGATGCACTGAAACTGTCCCGATCTTGACCAGAAATATACAAATTGTTTCATGATTTTTCTCAGTTAGTTGAAATCAAAATTGTTTTTAATTCTAATAGCAGCAATATTTGGAAACGTGATAAGATTATATTTAATTAAGAATTTAATGAGTTGATTAATTCAATAGAACATAATAATCGCAATTAATTGTTTATATCAATGAAGATATTAAAATATATATCTATTTATATATATGCACACTACATTTATACAGGCTTCATGTTTAATATATTGATACGATTTTACAACAACACATTTGCACTATAAAGAATGTGACTCAATATCAACAACAAGAAAGAGAACAGAAAAAAATACAAATCTAATGAAAGGAACATGAATTATTAATGATAATATATATATCACAAAAATTATAAAGAACCAGTAAAGTGAAGATCAATAGACAATTTTTGTAAAAGAACCTTTATAGTCCATAGTAAAAAATATATCTCTATCAAATATGTACACCTCGACCCGTTCGCATTTCAGTTATTGGAATAATTAGGCGGTATATTTCTATTCCCTACAAATATTTAACTAATCATTTATTATTCAAATTAGTTCAATAGAATTTCAAGTGCATTATACGAATATATGACTGAAATGTTGTCAGCTAATCATGACCGAAATGTTGTTCATGTAGATATTTCTTGAACAACGTTAAGCTTTTCCAAAAAAATAAATAATAATAATGATAATTTTCTACTTTAATTATTATTAATATGTCATGTGCACATGCGCATATAAGATTATAGTTACAATACAAAACAACAAAATGTCGTCAGGAAATATGGAGGATCTTAAAACACAAATCAAACACAGACAAGGTAGAAAAGTAAAAGAGATATGGTTTGGGAAATACCTACATCCATGGAGCGCACATGCACTCTTTTCATGATAAAATGATATTTACAAAATAACTTCGTCTCTTTTTCTCACTAACAACTCTCACATATAATCATTCGCATCACCCTCTCAAAATCTCTTTCTGACTTTGATTCTTGCATTTTGAGACTTTTACACATGGGTATTTATAATTATAAATATACAGGAACCTTTTAGTTGGAATAGAAGTCTTTTTTTCTGAATGTACATGGTTGAAGTCACGTGCGACCAGATGGTCGCGACTCCTGATCATCGTCTTCTCTGTGTATCGCCATGGTTCTTGGTTGTAGAGTTCTCTGGGCGCCACCAGCGACTAGGTGCTAGCGGTTCCTGGCTGCGGAACTCTTTGTTGTTGCACACGAAGGGGCTTTACATTCCAACAAGTGTATTGAATTACAGTATACTACAGTCCAGTAAAAGTTGATGTGATCAAAGACAAATAAGGCAATGCATGTCAAACCTGTTCTAAGTGTTGAAAATGATTGATTTAATAATGAAAAAGGTACAAGTGGGAGAATATAAAATTATAGCTCCAACAAGAAAACACAGAGTGTATATTAAAATTACAGTATACATAGTATATAAAATTTGATGCGATCAAACAAAACCAAGGCGGTGTACGTCAAACGTATGAGTGCGATCGTACAATATTATAGTTATTGCACAAAAGAGTTAAGTGTAATATTGAATTACAGTATACCACAGTCCAATAAAATTTCATTTGATTAAACACAAACAAGCCAATGCATCTCAAACTTGTTCTAAGGGCTGAAATTGATTTATTTAATGGAAGTGTGTAATGCATGTCAAACTTGTTCTAAGGGCTGAAATAATTGATTTAATGACAAGGTGTGTGATGCATGTTAAACCTGTTCAGAAGGCTGAAAAGGACTTATTTAGTGAAGGTGTGTGTAATGAATGTAAAACTTGTTGTAAGGGCTGAAAATGATTGATTTAGTGAAGGTGTGTAATGCATGTCAAACTTGTTTTAAGGCTGAAAATAATTGATTTAATAATAAAGGTGAGTGATGCATGTCAAACTTGTTCGGAGGGCTGAAAATGATCGATTTAGTAAAGGTGTGTAATGAATGTCAAACTTGTTGTAATGGCTGAAAATTATTGATTTAGTGAAGAAGGTGAGGAATGCATGTCAAATTTGTTCGAAGGGCTAAATTGACTGATTTAGCGAAGATGTGTAATGAATGTTAAACTTGTTGTAAGGGCTAAAAATTATTGATTTAGTGAAGAAGGTGTGTAATGCATATCAAACTTTTTCTATGGGCTAAAAATAATTGATTTAATGAAAAAGGTGTGTGATACATGTCAAACTTGTTTGAAGGGCTGAAAATGACCAATTTAGTGAAGGTGGATAATGAATGTCAAACTTGTTGCGAGGGCTGAAAATTATTGATTTAGTGAAGAAGGTGAGTAATGCATGTCAAACTTGTTCGAAGGGCTAAAATTGACTGATTTAGTGACAGAGTGTAATGAATGTCAAACTTGTTGTAAGGGCTAATATGATTGATTTAGTGAAGAAGGTGTGTAATGCATATCAAACTTGTTATAAAGGCTGAAAATAATTGATTTAACGAAGAAGGTGTATGATGCATATTGTCAAACTTGTTCAAAGGGCTAAAAATGACTAATTTGGTGAAGGTGTGTAATGAATGTCAAACTTGTTATAAGGGCTGAAAATAATTGATTAGTGAAGAATGTGAATAATATATGTCAAACTTGTTCAAAGGGCTAAAAATGACTGAATTAGTGAAGGTGTGTAATGAATGTCAAATTAACTTGTTGTAAGGGCTACAAATGATTGATTTAGTGAAAAATGTGTTTAATGCATCTCATACTTATTCTAAGGGCTAAAAATAATTGATTTAATGAGGAAGTGTGTGTGTTTGTGAATCAAATTATAGTTGCAACTAAGTATACTAAATTATAGTATGTCGGAGCCAAGTAAAGAAGCTTGTCAAACTTGTTTTAAGAGTTGGAAGGTCCATCTTTATCACAGCCATAAAAGCTCAAAGATTGAAACCGAGTCTCATCTCTGGTGAAACAAAATACAGGTAGAGAGCTAGTCTCCATCTCTGCCACAACCATAAAAGTGCAAAGACGAAGTCTCCAACAAGATCTCCACATTTGCCATAGATTGGTTGAGAAATATGGTCTCCAACCACAACCCAAGTAGAATTTCTTTTTCAATTTTTTAATTTTCTTAAAGTTTTTAATTTTATTCCATAATACTTTTTTTATGAATAAACTTTTATTTTTTTTTAATATAAACTAATATTTTATTTTTTGTTTGTATACGTTTATAAACATTTTTTCATTTATAAAGAGGTGATATGTATTTATGACTGGTCTTAATTTTTTTATTTTTTTATTTTAAATTTTAGGTGATACGTCTTGAATTCCTATTGGTTAACAGGCAAGGGTTAGATGGTTAAATTGTAAAGATTAGAGGCTGAAACAGTAATTTTAAGTTCTTCAACTAAGAATATGGCAACAACATCTTCTTGCAACTCCCATGAGAGTTATTATAAATTTATAACACAAACAAACTTTAAAAAGTGACAGTTTTCAGAAATTAGGGAGTAAAATAAAGTTTACCCCTAATATAAATATTGACAATGCAATTGAAGGTGAAAATAAATCGATGAACCCCTAGTGACAGTGTAAAATTCTTCGCTTCACTTGGCCTGAGCGGCTAAAAGGTTTACATGTCGTGATCTACAATGAAAAGACCTACAAATTGCATCGTTGTCACTAGGAAATCAAATGTTGACAGTAATTGTTTTTGTATTCTACTAAAAGTTGTTTGTAAAATACTGTAGAATATAGAAGCTACTTGTTATACTTGTATATTTATAAATAGCATATCAGTATATTTTTCATTAATTAATCATTCTGTACTTTCAATTTTGTTTTTGGTTTTTTTGTTTTTAACGCACCAGAGCATATAGCTTTTAGCCATAAAAATGTAGACCATTCAATTTTTATCTTTAAAGTAAGTGTGTATGTATATATAGATATATATATAGGGTAGGATAGGAACATTCCGAAATATTTATTTTAGAATAACTAACTAGAATCACATATTTTCAATGGATTTATGAGATCCACTTAAAATGAGTGGTTATAATTTCTATTACATATAAATATATATACACTTACTAATTGGAAAATTCCTGCCAACTTGCTCGGAGAAAACATGACATATGTATACTGAAACACTATATAAAGAGCACACCGTTGATAACAAGGTCATGCTCATTTCCTAGAGCTAATTGAAAATGAAACCAACTACGAGTTGCTTTGTTGCCCCTCCTTTTCCTTGTTGTCATAGTAACCACTAATATTCGTTTCTGCAATGCAACCTCTTACAAGGGCTGCATCAAAAGTGAGAGACAAGCACTTTTGAAGTTCAAGCAAGATCTAAATGATCCTGGCAACCGCCTTTGCCTCTTGGATTGTTGATGGCAACTGTTGCAAATGGGTTGGCATTCGCTGTGACAACTTCACTGGCCATATCCTTGAGCTATGCCTCAGAAGTTCTTATGATTTTGGGGATGGATCCGTCGTTGCTTATCTTTCTTACAACATATCAAAGTTTGGTGGTATGATAAGTCCTCCTTTACTTGATCTGAAGCATTTGATTTACTTGGATTTAAGTGGCAATGATTTTGAAGGCATTCAAAATCCTGCATTTCTTGGTTCTATGGGGAACCTAAGATACCTTAATCTATCTTACACTGGTTTGATTGGAATGATTCCTCAGCAATTTGGGAATCTCTCTAATCTACAGTATCTTGATCTTAAATAGGATTTATCATATATGGACAGACTGTGTTCTGAGAATTTTTTTGATTTGGATATGTTGTTTGTCGACAATTTTCGGTGGCTATCTGATCTCCATTTGCTAAAGCACCTAGATCTCGGGGTGTGAATCTCAGCAAAATCTTTGATGAATGGTTATTGGTATCAAATGTACTTCCATCTTTAGAAGTGTTGAAACTGTCGAAATGCAGACTCCATCACATGGCTCCACCATTCACAGCAAATTTTTCGTCTCTTACCACACTTGATCTTTCCAACAACCGACTTTTCAATTACTCTCTATCTCCCACTTGGGTTTTTAGTCTCAGTCAGCTAGTGTTTCTTGATTTAGGAGATAATAATTTTCAAGGTCCAATCCCTATTGAAATCCGAAACTTAACATCTCTTACCTATGTTGACTTGTCTACCAATAATTTCAATCTTTTAATCCCTGATTCATTGTACAATCTTAGTCATTTGGAAAACCATTTTTCGCCAAAGAAGAACTTGCAGGGTAAGCTTCTAGATGGTCTAGAAAATCTATAATTGTAAAGTTTGATCTCTCTTTCAATGAACTTGTCAGGAAAATTCTAACATCATTTGGAAAACTTTGTAATTTGAAATCAATTACACTTCAAACTGTTAAATTGAGTCAAGATATATCTAAAGTCTTAGATAATCTTTCTCAACGTGTTTCAAAAGGACCAGAGGCATTGCTTTTGTCTAATAATCAACTTTTTGGTCACTTGACCAATCAGCTTGGGCATTTTAAAAATTTAACATTTTTTTTTCTGTAAGAGAAAATTCTATTTGCATTATGTTCCACCTTCTTTAGGAGAACTTTCATCATTTAAGTCTCCTGTGCTCTCTTCTAACCAATTCAGTGGAAGTCTTTCTCAAACTCACTTTGCAAATCTCAAAAGTTTGGCAGAATTTGCTGCATCTAGAAACTCACTGACATTAGAATTGAGTCCTAATTGGACTCCACCTTTTTCAACTTTAATATTTAAAAATGACATCCTGTTCTATAGGGTCTCAATTTCCATCTTGGATTCTTTCACCAAAAAAATTACAATTTCTAGATATAGTTCACTCAGGAATAGTAGATAGCATCCCTAATAAATTTTAGAAATCTAGCTTTCGATTTAATCATTTAAACCTTTATCATAACCAAATTTGGGGGAAGATTCCATATTTAGTCAATACTACTAGTGCACTTGAGTCACTTGACTTGAGTTCAAATAATTTTTCAAGCCCATTACCTTTTATCTATTCCAATGTGCTGGAACTCCAACTTTCTAATAATGCCATTTTTGGGACAATTTTTAATTTCTTATGTCATAGGATTACTGAGACGAAGAAGAAGATTCTCAGCCTTGGAAATAATGTTTTATATGGGGAATTACCCAAATGCTTCTTTTATTGGAAAGATTTAAGAGTCTTGAACTTGAGTAAGAATAAATTTTTCAGGAAAATTCCAGCTTCCATAGGATCTTTAAGTTACCTTCAATCATTGAATCTACGTTGAAGTAACTTGTTTCAAACATTACCAATATCACTTCAAAATTTTACAAAGCTAGTATCTCTTGATCTTGGTGAGAATGATTTTGTTGGAAATGTTCCAATTTGGATTGGGGAAAAATTTTCAGAAGTCTTTGTTCTCATCTTCCGTTCAAATAACTTCCACGGTCCTTTACCAATAGAACTCTGTCACCTAGCTTTTCTACGAATCTTAGATCTTGTTTACAACAATTTGTTTGGAACTATACCAAGA
Organism: Litchi chinensis; assembly: GCA_019925255.1. Classification (NCBI taxonomy): domain Eukaryota; kingdom Viridiplantae; phylum Streptophyta; class Magnoliopsida; order Sapindales; family Sapindaceae; genus Litchi; species Litchi chinensis. Next base: position 9,053,352 of record CM034467.1, read on the forward strand.
TGTATTGTTAACTTAAGTGCCATGGTGACAAAGCGGTATTCAAAAGTTACCAATGTGAGGTATAATGTCGATTCAACTATTTTTGATAAACAAGTTGAGGAGAATGTATTACTTGTAATGAAAGGGAAAGCAATAGCGTATAACACCATTCTCAAATTGGTAAAATCTATACACCTTTCAGAAAACAATTTTTTTTTAAAACATTCCTATAGAAATTACAAATCTTGGAGCATTGGTGTCATTGAATCTATCACACAACTCATTGAGTGGAAAAATTCCTAAAAAAATTGGTGTTATGAGATTCTTTGAGTGCATTGACTTCTCTAAAAATCAACTTTCTAGTGAAGTTCCACAAAGCATTTCAAATTTGACGTTTTTGAGTATCTTGAACTTCTCCGATAACAATTTAGTTAGGAAGATTCTTTCAGGCACTCGCTTACAAGGCTTCAATGCATCGTCATTTATTGGAAATGAACTTTGCGGACTTCCACTCCCAAAGAGTTGTACTGAGACAGGTACTGCATCGATTTCTGACCATGAAAGTGGAGATGAAAAGGATGGTATTGAAATTGAGGTCAATTGGTTCTTCGTAAGCATGACACTTGGATTTGTAGTGGGATTCTGGAGTGTAATTGGTCCTCTACTTGTCAATAGAAGATGGAGATACATGTAGTGTCATTTCTTGGATAGCCTTGGAGAAAAGTTTGCAAGAGTTGTAAACAAGTGTTGGTAGATGTTTTTGTATTCGATCTATGTTGTATATACTTTAACAAAATAAGGTTTTCAGTCTTGTTGTATCTGCAGAACGTATCATCTACATTCAAGTATCAATATTTTTCTCTTCCATTTATATATATATATATCTATATATCTGACCTAACATTAATTTTTGTATTATCACATCAACACTTCAAAGTAGGGGTGTGCAAATTCAGTTTGATTTGAGTTAGAGCTTTGTTTTTCTTTTTATGGTAAGGAGTGAGAATTAAAACTTTGATCTCTTAGGATCAAACAAAGTGCTCAACACTCCTACAAGGGAGTGGAGTGCATTAACGATAACATAAATCAAACCAAGTCAATTTTAACAAAAGTTGAGTTGGTTTGGGTTGATTGAGTAGTTTTCACTCTAAGTTTAATTTTTTTTCTTTTGGCATATTTAATTTATGGCATTAAAATTTGCGTATAACCAGTGCAAATAATAATATTAATTAGTTCATACCTACAAATGTGGCAAATTAAATTAATCAAATTAACTGAAACATTCAACTTACAATTTACTAACTTATAATGTATTGTAACTTATAACTCTTATAAACTTTTCATTTGAGATGGAAAGAATACAACTATTCAAAAATTAAAACTTGATAAACAACCATTCAACTATTTTTAAAGTATTCAATTTGTTGTATTGATAATAAATAAATAGCTTACATATATATATATATATATATCAAAGCCATCTGATTTTAGCATATAGATTACACTTTGAACAACTTAACAAATTCATATAAATTAATTTAAAATCATACATATAAAAACAATAGAATAATCATTATTGATTAATTATAAATAATTAAAAATTAAAATAAAATAATTTATTATTGTGTATCAATTATGCAAAACCTATATCTTTTCTTTGCAATTGGTTTGGTTTGGGTCATATGCTTTAAAATTTTTGCAACCCAAACCAAATCATAAAGTGATCGGATTGTTTATTTATGAATCCAATCTAAGCCAAACTTACTTTCACATCGAACCAACCTAGAGTTAATCAGTTTGATAGGTTATTTGCACACCCTAGTACAAAGTACACAACCAAATCCAAATTATAAGGCAACAATTTTTTTTTTCATATTTTGTGATAAAAATGAGCAAAATTTCACACCTCACTGAGTTTTTCATACCATTCACTTACATAGAAAATTTGTAAGATTATTGATGTAATGAGATTGCTGAATGGATTTGATTAATTCATCTCAAAATAAATTTTCAGAGGAAAATCTTAAAAGTGTTTCAAGTATGACATTATTGATTGAATTAAGGATTCTCTATCAATGTTAGTGACAGGCTCCTTTTCCTTATACACTAGACAGCCTGACCAGCAACCTTACTGTGGCCTTCCAATCGGGATCTACTCCGACTGAAAGGTTCCTGTGGAACTAAGCGTTTTTCTTTTAACTAAAAACCTTTTTAAAACTCTTAGAATTTCTTTTTAAACGAAAATGGATGAAAACTTTTTAATTTTTAAAAGAGTATTTGCAAAACAGGCAGTACAACGACTATTTTTCTGAAAAATCCACTCTGTAAAAGAAATGATAGAAAACCTGTGCATTTCAAAAAACACACATTCTCAACTTCTAGGCCTCAAGTCCTCTTTTATTATCACCATCAATCCACAAACATGATTTTAATTTATAAGAGCATTCGAAAATCATCAAACTTACATAAAACCTTATGCATGCAAGATTTAAAACATAATACAAAAACATATGTGTATATATATCCTCCAAAATAGTATTACAAAATGTGCAACAAGTATTAAACAGTTAACATTTACATGGTATCTCAAAATGAATCAGTGCAGTAGCATCACGTCTTCAGCAACCTACGCGTTTGACGGAACTCCTTCTAATTGTTGGCTAGCACCTACACCTGAGAAGAATTTTTATTGAAAATAAGAATAGAGTAGTGAGTAATAACTCAGTGAGTGGGTGAACTTTTGAAACTAAAATATTTGCTTTTAAAATATATATAGATCCTCCCAAAATAGTTTGAAAAATTAATAGTTTATTACTAGCCTTAAAAACAAAATGTAAAACTTGCGTAAAGCGTATAAATATATTTATGTTGAAATCTAGTAATAACTTTTATAAAACATAAACTTTCTTATCTTCAAAACCTCACGTCTAATGACATGTTTTTCCTTTCTGAAATTTGCCTTAATTGGTAACCCAAGGAAACTCATCCTTACATGATAGTACTTGTATATAACATATCAAAACTTGTACATATCACTAAGATTAGAGAATACCAACTATGTAGTTGCAGATGTGGGACCTCAGGGATCGTGATTCTCTCCATCATCAGACAGATCTACACTACCCATACATGCGGAGGGCGACATATTGACTCAAACCCTCCAAGGTTAGTGACTCTTCCCACCATCTTGCCATACATGCATAGGGTGTTTCGGCTGGTAAACTTAGGGATTAAGGTAAACCATAGATATTTAAAATACTTTTCAATATTCTTATAACTTTCTCTTTCCTTTGGCTTGAAAGCATGTTAATTTAGCTTGTAAATACTATTTTCTCTAGTATATGATTTATAATCGAAATACTTTCTCTCTAAGGCAAAAACCTAAAACTTTTCGAATATCCTTAGCATGTCTCTTAGTGCATGTACTTTACTCAAATATACTAAATTGTTTTGTTTCTAAAATATATACATTTATAACATAAATTTAAGAAAACTTACATACATAAATAAAAATATAATGACATACTAGAAATTTAATTAATTCAACATAATAACTTGAATACTAAAATAAATATTGCAATTATCGATAATTAATTTATAAAACTAGTAAAATGCTTTTAAAATATCCACACTCACTACTTGTTTTCTAATTTGATAAACCACTCCTTTCCACCCTCCTTTAGTTCGTCGCTTCACCTACACTTTAATACAAGTATAATTTTTGTTTAGAATTTACACACGCAATCAACATATAAATTTCTAACTACGCAAGGACATCAAAATATCCTTTTTCAAGTCGTACAAACTTCAATTAATCGCACACAATATCCATTTAGATTTCTTAACATTTAAGTACATAAAATACTTCAATTGAAATCCAAATTCCATATCGATGCATTAAACACATTTTTGGATTATTTAATCCTATATTGGCAGAACATACACCTATTCTTACACCATCAATCTCATTTTATTTTCTCATCCATAACCACACTTAAACATATGTATAGGGGTGCAAATGCAAATCGAATTATTATAACATCATACTTTTGTAAATAAATAAAGTTTGACTGTAAAGTAGCCATTTGACATTCTAATGATTTTCTTTCAATTTCTATGTTAAATTTATCATCAATTCAACTCATAAAATCATCTAAAACCTCCAAAAATAATTTTTCATTATTTATAATCCCATATGGCCGAAACATAACACATTAACATACCATATTTTTGTTTATCATTTCATCATCAAAATCCATCATTTCATCACATATTCATGCATGAAAAATCACTCAAATCACTTAAACACAATTTGGACCATGAAATTTCTACTTTGGCCGAGAACCACATGTAAAACCCAAAACTTTATCTTCTGAAAAATAATTTATTTTTCTAGATGAATAGCATTTCCAGACCGAAAACATCTGTGTGAATAGAAATTTTTGGGAAGTAGACCTTGTGAAGCAAAAAGTTCGAAATTAGTATTATAGTTGAGGAAATTTGAAATGGATCGAAAATAGGTCTGTTCGAATAGGTTATAAGTGTAATGTCCTTTCTTTTGAATTTCCCTACCGTAGAGAAGATGTGTATAAACAATGGAACTACAATGTACAAAATTGCCCTCATTAGAGAATTAACAAAGTTATTAAATTTCTTTCGGATTGTATAATTGGATTTTAGTAGAATTTTCGAATGGATTGGAAGCGAATTCAAATTCGAAAAGTGATATGATGATTTATATATGGTATAAGATGAAATTTATGTCTAAAGATATCCAAGTAAAGGTATGGATTAAATGAATTAATTTAAATTGTATGGTATGAAATTTTTGAAAAGCTAGTATGAATACATGGAAAAAAAATCGTTACAAAAAAGGGCAAAATGGTCAAGATAAAAGAGTGGCATGCAATGTAATTATGTAACAAACTTTAAGAGCAATTTTTTCATGAGATTGAAAGCTATATATAAATGGAAGTTACTGGAAAATTTTAGAAGGAGCTGGAGTGCAGTTCAAGGCTAGAACAGGGGAGATACAGACCGAAAACCAGCAGCTATTCCACGCCATCTTGTCACCATTTTTGAATGGTAATCAAGTCATAAAAAAGGTGAAGAATAAGTTTAGGGAGGTCTCCAAGCAAAATCAATTAAAAATCAAGAGGTAAGATTGAGTTTTCATTGAGATTTTTGGATGAAAAATTGTCAACATGTTGTCCATGATGTAAAACTCAAAACTTTAGCTACTGAAAAATAAATATTTTTCTGATGAATAGTATTTTCGAACGGAAAATGTCCAAGTGAATAGTAATTTTCGAAAAGCGGATCTCGTGAAACAAGAATTAATGGAAACTGAAACGGAGCGAAGATGAATCTATTCAAAGAGATTTTAAGTAATCCAAGTTTATTGGACGAAAATACCCTTTTTTGAGAATCATGAGTATTGATAATTTTACATCCATAAAAATTTCTTTTAGTATGAAATGAAAAGATAAAATATCCAATAAGAGTATTTTATGGTCAATTAGAAGATTTAATGACTACAGAATATTTTTGAAATTTATGTGGACTAGAATGTGAATTAAACTTGTCAGAGGACCAAGGAGATATTTTCATATCCAAGCACTCATGAATTATGTGTGAGTATTACATGGAATGAGATCTCATAAAGAAGCACAATCCATGTGAATCAAAATAGGCCAATGAGAGGATGACACATGGAATCCTATCATGGAAGCCTATATAAGAATGGGTTGTCTAGAAATGGGAAGAGAAATTACAGAGAAGAAGGAGAGACATTTAGCTATACTTGAGAGAGAGAGAGTTATAACCGAGAGCAAGTCAGATTTGAGTGCAATATTTATTTTGATTAATTGAGAGCCAATTTGAGAAAAGTTTTAAAAGAATATCGAGAGAGGAACACTGCAAGAGAAGGAAGAGTTCAGCCAAGGAGGAAGTTTTCTACCGAGAGGAAGAAGTAAGGTAAACTTGCTGTCTTTGTGAATTTTGAGTTGATTTTAGGTATGCCTAACACTTGCAAGCTATTTGGATTGAAAGGGAGCTTGCGATCAAGAGTGCACAAGAAGAGCAGTTGACAGGACCCTTCCCAGACCTTATCTAAGCTCTTGTATGGAGGATCCTGTCGGGCACTTCAACGGACTCATCGAACCTGACTTGTCGGATCGAAGACATCCGAGAAGCGAACCCTAACTTCTTCTCTGGTTTACTCGTTAAAACTTAGTGATTTGAATTTTCTGTAACTGGTTGGGAGTGATAAAATTTTTCGCTTTTCTATTTCAAATACTTTTTATAAAATTTTCGGCAGCTGAACGGCTGCATTTTTTATAAAACCAAAATTTCACCTGTAATGAAAATACACTTCAACTATATCTTATCACCTCCCAACTTCTTTATTCACAATTTCCACAATATAAGCAACTTATAATACAATGTATAATCATATATCATATGAAGATATAAGAACCATTAAATATTTACAACATACAGTTCTAATTACATGTGTATCTCGAAAAAAAATAATATAATCAATACATTACAAAGTTCAAATAATATAATGTTGTGGAGACTCGGTCCACCTATACAAACGCAAAACAATGTCGATGTCTCGTCCGGCGGTGACACGCAATGAAACTAAATAAGCTATAAAATAAACAATAAGTTAGTGCAACAACGATATATATAATATCACATACACTAACATAGCCATTTACTATTTATTCAAGTTTTACAATTTCTTTAAAAACCCCCATGTATATCCTTTAAACATTCTAACCATCACGGGCGATTTTAACTAACGCCAACGTAAAGCTTACTGAGGTATCTCAACCACTACGTTACGGAATTTACTGCATCGTACGTAGGGCGCTAAATCTTATCACTGAGCAACTACAATGCGGGATTTTCTGCATCGCAAATGTAATGCTAAAACTCTAGGCAACTACAAGCGGAATTTACTGCATCGCTTCGTAGCGCTAACTGTTAATTAACCAACTACGTGCGGAATTTTCTGCATCACAACGTAGCGCTTATATTTTCTAGGAAACTGAGCAACTACGGACGGAATTTTCTGCGTCGTCTCGTAGTGCTAATTTCTCTATACTCTGAGCGACTACGGACGGAATTTTCTGCGTCGTCACGTAGCGCTAACTCACATAACCTCTTAAGGCATATACATGGGTTTTATAATCAATTTCTTCAAGTGCAAAAGCACAAAACTCACTAGTTTTACATCTTCTGAAAACTTTCTCATTTTACTCTTTCTCTAACAACTTAGTATTAGTTTCTAGTACAATATAGATTCCATAGGAATCTATATGCTTAACTTGAACATTAACATTGAAAATCCTTTTCATTTTCATTTATTACTTAGTTACAATATCCATTACGAATAATCATGAATTGATATAGAATTTAAACACTCATAAGTGGCGAACCACTTACCTCAAGCTCCGCGTCAAGTGTCTCAACGAGACTTCTGGACGCCGCTCACGCCCTCGTCACCTACACAATATGATCTCATCATTACTATTAACAAAAACTTCCATTTCTCAACTATATACTAGGAATTCCCAACTATGTCCAATTCTCTCTATATAGCTCCTAACTCGTTTCTAAATCAACCGAGACTCTTAAATCCCGATTTTTGTGAAAAAGTTTTAGTTTTGGACCTCTAGGGATATCCCCACACGGTCCGTTTACTTGTCGGGGGCTTAAAACGAAAAATCATAATTTTATTTAAAATGGACAGCCCTTGACAGAACAGGCGATAACCTGCTGCTCGGGGCTCCGTTTTCCTTCGTTCTTTTTCCTATGGCTCACTTATATCACATTCTAGTCACACGACAAATTTCATTGAGAAATATTATCATTTGCTATGTCAAATCTAATGAAAACGTCCGTTTTAGACACTTTCGCATGCAATTTAATGCACGTTTTGTAAACTCTTGGTTTCGGATTAGCGACGCTAGATTTTATTCCATAACTAAGCTTCATTTAACTTATAATGACTAACTAAACTCATTTCGTGCCATAAAAATTGCATTAAGCTAACCGTTTCACTTCTCAGAGCTCTAACGGCACTATATTGTGCATAACTTGCACAATTTTTATCGGATTCGATCCGTTCCAAAACCTATGATTTTCTATGGTTCCTAGGCATCATTTGAGGTGTAGAACACCCCAAATAAGTGAAATAATATCAGGTTTTCTAGAGCTCAAAATTTGAGCTCGGGAATGACAATTTTGGCTATAACAATGCCTTTGCAACTCTAAACACTTCTCTAACTTTTCTAACCTCTTTAAGGCTTAAAATTGGTTTCAAAACCATCAAATTTCAAGGTCTAACTACTGCCCTTCAAGTCTCTAATACATACATAACTCTAACTTGGTCAATTAATTGCTCAAATTTCACTCACAACTTTTATCATCAACTTAGAGTGCATGTGTAACCATTGTCGGTTTCTACTTTGAGGGAGGATATAACAGCCCATTTATATCATTCTATGGCAGCTATTACACTCAAAACTCATCATTGATGATTCTATAACAATCATATAAGGTTCTATTAAGGTTTGAAGAGCCATCATCCAACAAATCAACAACAATTAAAATCAAGAAGCTGTCATCACTGCATTTCTGTTTCAGCAGAAAAATAAGAGAGAAATAGGTTGTAATCTTACTTATTTCTTAGCTTAGGGGGTTGAGAAGAGTCTTGGAAGGATGTTTGAGAGCTTGGAAGGCAACTTGGGTGGTGGTTCTTCTCCCTTCTTTCCTGGCCGACCAGCCTTGTCGCGGTTCTGCTCGCGATTGTGCTCGCGGATCTGCTCGCGACCAGCTCGCGTTTCTGCTCTGTTTCTCACGACCAGCAGCTGCTGGTGCTTCTTCTCCTTCGTGTCTCCTCCCTCTCCTCTTCCTTTGCTGCCCAGCTTGCTGCAGTTCACGGCCAGGAGCTTCTTCCCTCGCGAGCTGCTCTTGCGCGAGCTGTCCTGCGCGTCTGGTTCTGCTTCTGCTTCCACGTCTGAACTGTTTTGGTTCAGCTGCTGTCTCTTGCTCTACCAGCAGCTACCTTGCTCTCTTCTTGCTTGTTGGTTGCTTCTCTTCTTCTCTTCTTGGCCTTCTCTTCTGGTTCACGCTACTCTCTCTCTCTTTCTCGCGATTCTTCTCGGTTCTTCTCGGCTAATGACTGAATTGTTTGTGATTTTTTTTGCTGAAACAAATCAGCTAAGGTTTGATTATATAGTCATCAACTCTTCTTAATTACATCTTGTCCCAACTCTCTTTAATTTCATCTAACTCTCATTTCCTTTCTTTGATTCTCAAATTAGCCCATCTATACTTGTTTTAATTCTCGTTTCGTTAACATTTTCCTTCGATCGTCAAGCTTGAATTATTGATCTTAACTCTCTCTTTTTAATCGAATTTTAAATTCGAATTATCATTGATCACTATTATAAAATCCTAACTTGGATTTTATTAATATGCTACTTAGATTTTCATAGCCGACGATTTTCGTCGTACTCTTAATTTAATGCTTTCGGAGGCCATGAAATTCAATCAATTAAATGTAGAGAGTTATATTATCTCTCTAACTTAGTTTCTAACATTGGGACTTTAGAAGTCGGAGCTAGGAGTTTACAGCAGTGGCCTTACTTGTTAGTTTGGAGTAATGCTAAGTGATTTTCAAGTCAGTTGATCTAGCATGCAAGCTTAGGAGGAAGATTCGCTCATTTGGGGTTGCTCTGAAGAGGTAAGTGCGAGATCTCATGATTTTTCTTGTGTGAAATGGAATATGTAATGAAGTTGAAATAAGTTTTGAGAATGCAAGTTGTCATGTATTGGTCATAAGTGTAGTATAATATTGGGCAATTAGCCTAGGAGGAAATGTTAGACCATTGTATGCGCGAGTTGGACCGATCTAGGTTAGGACATCTACTCGCCAACGAGCTAGGGGCTGCGAGCAGGGTGATATTGCAATCCATTTCAGCACCTATCCAAGTTGGGCAGGAGGTAGTAGCTCGTAAAAAGGGCAAGCTTGGCGAACTGAATAGTGCTCGCATTTTAGGTCGAGATAGCTAGGGCAGCAGCTCGTAAGGATGAGTTAGGCTATGCCCAGTTCGTAGCAAATTTGTCCGAGCTGAGCTAAGTACAGTAGCTCGCGAAGGGTAAGTTAGGCTGGAGAGATAGCTCGTAACAGACGAGCTAGAAAGAGCCTACTATTCAGCCAAACGAGCTGGACAATGTCTCTTAGTGAACGAGTTGGGCGGTAACTCACAGCTCGAGTTTAATCCGTTACAACTTGTGGTGTAATGTTTTGCATGCCTAAATATAGAGAAATTTTGAATGGATTGTTATGACTAAAAAATCGCACTAGTATTGAAATGTAGGTGAAGCAGCGAGCTAGCTGAGGGCGCAGAAAAGTGGTTATATTAGTAAGCAAGTAGTGAGTGTGGTTTTTTCCAAGTTATATGAGTTACATTAGTTGTTTATTTACAATGTCAATATCGTACTTATATTCAAGTTAATATGTTTTTATCGAGTAAGATTAGCATGTCTTTAATTTTAAATATATCGCATGTAAGTTTCTAAATTTATATTATCAATGTTTATTTACTTTAGTGACGAAACAATTTATATATGTTTATGTACATGCCAATAAGAGATATGCTAGAGAACATTTTTCAAGCTAAATCAAGGTGTTTCTGAGATAAAGAGGAAAGAAAGTTCTAAGTAGCTTGAAAAGATTTTTAATGTCTATAATTTACCCTAAGCCACTAAGATTACTGGCCCAAGTACCATATGCATGTATGGTAAGAGTGGTTGGGAGAATCACTAATTATGGGGGGTTTGAGTCAGAGTCAGTCAGTCGCCCTTTGCACGTATATGGTAGTATAGATCTGCCTGATATTAGGGTGGGTATTACGATCCCTGAAGTCCCTCATTGGTGCCTAAACAAAGAGTTTTCCCAATCCTAAGGACGTGTACGAGTTCTGTTACTATTATGTATAGGTACCATCACGAAAGGATAAGTTTCCCTGGGTTACCTTATAAGACAAGTTTTAGAAAGAGAAATACGTCATTAGACGTAAGATTTCAAAAATCGAGAAAGCTTTCTTACGAAAAAAATTTATTATCATTATTATCATTTTCAAGTGAAATTTACTTTTATATTATGCTTGATTTATATTTTATCAATTCAAGTCAAAGTATTAGTTTTCTCAAAATTATTTTGGAAGGTATATTATATTTTGAAAACAAGTTTCAAAGTTGATAAGTATCCTATCACTGAGTTATTACTCACCACTCTTTTTTGTGTTTTATAAAACCCTCCCTAGGTACAGGTATGAGTCAGAGATCAGAAGGAGCTCCGTCGAGCGTGCACAAGGGCTGATACGTGATGCTACTGCACTAGTCTATTTACTTCTACACTATCATGTATTTGCATCTCTTTGAACATAATGCATGCTTTATAAATTTGATTTGAGAACTCATACTTGGTGTATTTTGAATTATATCTTGTGAATCATATGTGCACTTAAGTCTTATTTAGTTTTAATGAATTTAAGTTAATTTTGAATGAAATTGTAATTGGGATTGTTTGTGGAAATTGAACAAGGGCCTGAGGCCCGGAAGTTGAAAATGAGAAATATTTAAAGTGCACAGATTTTTTCTTCATATATTTATAGGGGTGAATTTTTCAAAAAAATAGTTGTTATGCTGCCGGATTTTTGTAAACCCTAGTAATTGATTACTTAGAAATTGAAAAGTTGCTACCCATTTTAATTTGAAAATAATTTATTTAGGGTTTCAAAAAAAGTAAGAGGCTTAGCTTCACGGGAACTTTTCAACCAATGCAAATTCCACCTGAAAGGTCACCATGGGGTTGTCGGGTAAGCTACCTAGTGTGTAAGGAAGTGGGGCCTGTCACATGAATAGCTTATGATATTGATGAATTTTCCATGCTTAAATTTAAGGTTTTGAAACCCTAATCAAGTAGGAAAGTAAGGCAAAGGATCAAGGAATAATTAGTAAGTGAATTGATTAAGAAAAAAATGTTGATTTGAAGTGAATTTGATGGTGGTTTGTAATGTTAAAATTTTGGTGTGTTTTGGAATTGTGATTGTGGTTGAATTTTTATGTGAAAACTTGATGGAATGATGGTTTATGTTTGAGCATGGATTTTGGTCATGACAGAGTAGAATAATTCAAATAAAATATGAATGATTTGGCATGGATTAGGGGTTGTTTTGGTGTGCAAGAAAGTGAAATTGGATGAAGATGTGATGTTTGAAAAATATGTTTGTGTAGTTTGGCCAAAATGAAAGTTTATGTTCCAACTTATTTTGATGCAATTTGATGATGTTACATGCTTGAATTCATGCTAGAATAGTGGTTTATGGTGTTAAATTGTGAAATAAAAACATGGTAAGGGAGATGGAAAGCATTTAGCTAAGAGAGGTGTGAAAGTGTGCAAAGCTGTCTTGAATGTTCTGAAATGATGTAAGGGCTATTAGGGGTTGTTATGATGATGAAATTGATGAGAAAATGAAATATAGATGGCTGAATTGTTTTGGTTATTTAGGTGAATAAGGGGTTGCATATGTGATGTGAATAAATGAAAATGAGATGGATGAATCTGAATTAGAAATGCATAATGATTCGGCCAAGATTAGAAACTTGATACGTAAGTAATTGGATGGTGTTTTGATAAAATTTTGTAATCCTTATGTGTAGTGAAGTGAATTAGAATGGAATGGAAAACATGTGTTAATATTAGAATAAGTTTATGCATTAAATGGAATGTTATATTTTGTGAAAGTTTGAGTTAGAATTAGATATTGTGTAAACCCTTAATTATGATTACGGTTTACTAGTATCACTCCAGTAGTGTAATTTAAAGTTGAATTTACTTTCGCATCATGAGTAGGATGCCGATTGAAGGACCTCATAGTATTGGGGAGTAATACGGGAGAATATAGGGTGAGATAAGCCCATGAATAAAATAAAAAATGATATAAAAGTTTCACTAATAGATATTAGTCAAGTGTAATTTAGTTTGTGGATATTAGAGAGCTACTTGGAGCCATTTTATTGGTGGAAGAATTAGTGGTTTTAAGTGATGACAAGTGGACCAATTAGCATCAAACTTATCCATTTAGAGGTCAACTTGGAATTAAACAAAGTTCGGCTAAGTTGTAATTAAAAGAAGAGATTTTTTAAGAAAATTTCCCCACTATAAATAGCTTACCCTCTTGCAATTTTCCATTCATTTCTCACATTGAAAAACTGAGAGGGAGAGTGTGTGTGTTGCCAGCCAAGGAAGAGAGGGAATCAAGGGATCTCAAGCAAATCTCTTCAAATATTTCATCACCAAATTTCATATTGTCATCAACCAAAGCTATTTGTGCATGTTTGAAGTGAGATTGAGGTCTAAATAAGTGAGTTTCCTTATATTGATTCAACTTGAATGACTTAGAAACTCATTCCATACCTTGCTTCAAAATTTAATTTGAGTTTATAGATTAAAATTAGGTTGTTTGGTGATGGTTTTGGTGTGATTATTGTGATGGAAATTAAAAGTAGAATGAAGATGTTTGTGAGGGGTGATTCACGACCAAGTTAGGGCTATGTGATCCTATTTTTGGTTTCATGTTTTGAGCTTACATTTAAGTATTTTGGAGATTAGGAAATCATATAGAAGTGGTAGAAGTGAGTAATAAAAATGTAGGGTCAAGTTGAATGTTTTTAACTTAATTGAAGGGCATTAATAAATTTCATGTAAAAACACTCTTTTGATGCATGAAATGAATATGTTTGATCATATTTAAGTCAAAGAATATTAAATATGAAGGAAATGAGCTTATTGCATGATTGAGGTAAAAATGTACATTAAAAAATGTTGAAAAAATAAAGTTTTTGGCTAGGAACAGCCACCCCGTGGTCATTTCTTTCCGAATTTGCTTCATGATTGACCTAAATGAGAGTTGAGGAGATGATTGGAGCGAAAACGGAATGAAGAAAACCTAAAGATTTCTCCCTAGGTAGCATCCGACCAAAGGGGTCAAAAATGGGGATTTTTCATTCCAAGCTTCAAAAAATTATTTCAAGCATACCGGGGTGTTTCTAGGTGATAATAAATAGGATTAATAAAAAGAAATCGGAATTCGAAAGTCTCGAATAAGCTAAAACTTAGTTGAAAAACTTTAGGCGTAAAAAGACTTTTATAGAGTTAATGGTCTTAGAAGTTATTTATAACTTTGCATTAGTGAGTTTAGTGATTTTAAATGAGTATTTAATATTATAAGGTGAAAACGGAAAGTTTCAGAGGCTTTCAAAGAAAAATCGTTATCTATCGGAGAGCATTTTGTGAGTAGAAAGCTAGTTATTCAAGTGTCATTTTATTTAAATTTTATTTCTTATGTATATATAAATGAATGTATTTTACTTATTGTTCATATGAATTTATTTATTATGTAATTAAGTAGTTTATTGAAGTTATACTAAGATTCTAGCATGTGAGTTTTGAGTTGAGTATATTTTTATATCGAGAGTGTGTTAGAATCAAAGATTTTAGGCTTTCTGCCTTAAGAACGAGTTTATTGTAAATTACTGAGAAAAAGAATTTTAGTATACCTATGATTTATCCTAGCTCAAGTTAACTGCCCAGTTGACTACCCTATGTGTATGGTAGATGTGAGAGAGTCATTAACAAAATGTGGAGTCTGGACGACTCCTAAGTGAGAGAGTCAATTGAGTCACCCTCTGCACATATAAGGGTAGTGTAGATCGAATTAATTGCGAGAGGGTAACGCATTCCCAGAGTTTATGCATCGGTAATTATACATGACAGATTCTTTAATTCCTAGTGGTAAGCGAGAGAGTTTATGCTGCCACAACAGGAGTAGTTTCTCTAGGTTACCATTAAGGCGAGAAAATGAGAAAGTTTAAGAAAAAGATTGAGAATGAACTTGAAAAACAGTTTTCGAATGAGTTTCGATAAAGTATTTTAGAAAAGAATGAAACGGTTTTTCTTTAGTTTTATTAAATTGTAATTCTCACTGAGTTTTACTCACAGTTTGTTTTCAATATGCTTCTTAAAAATTTTCCCTCAAGTGCAGGAGCAAGTCGCACTGGAGTGAGTTGTCCAGTAGACGAGGTTCAGACGGACGCGTAGATCGACTGACGAACGACCTCTACTACCTTGTATATTTCATGTTTATATTATGTGCATATTTTGAATCAAATCATGGTGGAAATTATAAATGTAAATATTAGTTTTTGGATGCATAGATTTTATAAAGTCGTTTTATGAAGATGAAAGTTGAAAAGCTTTAGTTTTTTTTTTTTTTTATCTTATTTTGTAATTGTGGTTTTTATGGTGAAATTAGTTTTGGTAGTTGAGATTAATTGTTATAGAAGTGTTTTTAAGTTCTTTTTGAAATTTACAGGGTGGCATAATTCAATAAACAGTCGATATGCTGTCGAATTTCCATTAGAAAAATGAAAAGTTTTTATCCTTACCACATATTAAACGAACTATAACACAAGTTAAAGTAAGTTTCGATGCTCCGATTGGATTTCTTTGGGCCAAAGTTAGGGTTCGTTGGAGTTCTGTTAGGGTGCTACAAGGTCTTTCTCGGGTTAAGAATAGGGATTCGGGAAGGGTCCCGTCACATTGAGTTCTAAAATTTAGAATGCGTATAATAGGTGGAAACAAAATGAAAAGGATTGAAGGTGAATTAGGGAAGCATGACATATTAATGCTTTTTAGATAAATTTGAGATGTTTTATGAATGTTCTACTATTTATTTAGATCAATCTTATAATGAATAACATTATGTTTTAGATATTGAAAGTAAGTTATTTAATCCCATTATGAAAATTTTATGATTTAAAAAAATTTTAAAGCTAAAGCTTTATAGATTTATATCTTTGAAATTAGAAAAATCGAATTCATAATTATTAGAAAAGAAACATTTTCAAAAGTCAATGGTATACTCAGTAACACAGATCATAGATTTCAGATTTACATATTCAAATACAAAGTCAGATATAGACCTAGCCGGTATACCCCATCATGTAAGGCAAGTTTGTGGGGAGGGCGAGTCCTACTAACTTTGAGGGGACTGAGTTAGAGTTGAGTTTGTCATATCGCCCTCTGCACATGTGGGGTATTGTCTTCCTCCACATTTGTGATGTAGCATTCCACTGCATGGTTGGGGGATGTCTCAGACAGATTTTTCACGTTGAACGACGCTAGTTAGTCGTCACGTGGCTTAGATATTGCAGTGCTAGTAGCTGTTAGAGTTATCATATGGAGCGACACTGGTATAGTCCCCATGTGATTTGATTTCTGGGATTTCCATTGGTTCAATTTTAGAAAGAGAAATATGTTTTTAGAAATGTGATTTAAGAAAGATTGTTTAGAAATGCTTTTGATAGCTATACTATGTTTTAGCGTTTTAAACGTTTATGTTAAAGCACGAAATTTTTTAGTTTATAGTTTTTAGATATGAAATTATTTTAGAAATAGGACGCCTTTCAAATTGTGTTCTCTGGAGGTAGATTTTATAAAGATATGATTTTAGATAGAAAACCAACACGTACTAAGCTCTTTAAGCTCACTTTTTTCCATCTTATGTTTTCCAAAAACCTTACCAGGTGCAGGTACAGGTAATCAGGGTGCTCAATCTTCTATTCTTGATTGATGGGCTGGACGAAAAGAAGATTATATGAATCCACGTTTTGTAAATTTGATTTGAATTGAAATTAGTGTGATGTATAAATGTTTTGATTATAAAGAAATTTTTTAAGTTTGTATGGATTTTTCTAGTGTAATGAAATTGTTATAAATAAATTGAATATTGTTAACTATTAGTTATTCAATATGTTTGTTTGAAATTTATGTAAATATTTTTGCATGGAATGCATGAAATTATGTTTCAATTCTTGAAATGATTTTTGTTGCCTTAGACGAAATTGTGGCTAAGAATTGTGACTTGAGATTAGCCTGAGGCCTGGAAGTGGAGAAATGAGAATTTTAGAAATTAAATGCTTTTGCAGGGTGACATATTCGGAAAAACAGCCGTTATGTTACCGAAATTTTTATAAAACCGCTTTGTAAGAAAAATTGATAAAAGCGAAATTTTCCTCACCACTTCCGCAAATCAATAGATTTAAAAAAAAAATTAGTAAAAGTTAATGGCTTAGCTTCACGAAAACTTTCTAGTCGGATTTAGATATCGACTGGAAGGCTACTGTAGGGCTACCGACAAGCTACCAAGTGTACAATACTAGCTATAGAGTTCAAGGCCTGTCAATAAGTGATCCGAAAATTTATGGACGAAAACACCCTTTCGATTTTTTATGGAGTATTAAAGAAATTTAAAATACTAGAGGTGTAAATTGAATTTTAGTATGATCCTCGAATAGATCGGAAGTGATTTTGAAGTCTACAGAAATAAAATAATGGAAAGTGATCAGATCCGGATACATATATGAAATCGGATTTTTGTAGAATTTTCGAAGGTGATGGATTAATTAAAATGAAATTTTCGGACGGACTAAAAATGAAATTCGAATCTGAAGTTGGTTTGAATATTTATTAAGAATTAGAATAAATTTAGTGCCAAGGAAATTTGCAAAAAGGGTATGAAATTAATAAATAGTAAAAGATCAAGTGTAAGGACCTTTTTGGAATTGAGAAAGTATGGTTAAATGAGTGTATGAGTTGGCGTGAGAGCATGAGGAAAAGGAAGCTTACATACTTGACATGTGGAAAGTATAATTCATGCATGAGAGACATGTGGACCAAGTGGAAGAAAAGAAACCATGCATGAGTGACATGTGTAAAGCAACTAGGGCAAGGTTAAGACACATGGCAGGATCAAATGAAGGATATTTAAGATAGATGCAAGAGAAGAGAGGGTTGGAGCTGCCGCACAACTCAACTCACAAAAGAAACATATTATCTCAAGAGAAGAAAGCTCTCGGGTGAAGGAGAAAAGGGAGGAGATTCTCGACCAAGGGAGAGAGGACTAAGGAGGAAGGTGAAGTCTCGGTCAAAAAGTGATGTCTGACCGAGAGGTGAAGAAGCAAGAAGGTAGCTGTTACATATGGATTTGAGGTCGTATGTGGATTTGAGGTCGCATGCAAGGCTAGGGGAGGATTGCTCACATCAAGTCAAGTTAAAAAGGTACGGACTTAATTTTATGAGACATTCTTGATAAAGTGGTTGGCTCTATGGAGTTTTGTGATGTTATATTTGTGATAGGCTGGTTATGATGCTTGCCTTGGGAGTTTAAAGATTTAAGGTTTCTAATAGATAAATGTGGTATTGCATATAGTTTTGATGTAAAGATTTGAAGGAGAATCTAGGATAAATGGCTTGTTAGTCTCGGCCATGATGAGTTTTAGTGTTTAAATTAATTTGGTTATGTTACCTTGTTTTATGTTATGATTTGGAATAAATTGTAATTGATTTAGGTAATTAATCGTTTGCTATTAGGGGTGGGCATCTTCAACCCAACCCAACTCGATCATTTTTTATTGGGTTGGGTTGGGTTACATCTTAAAAAAAATTGGAGGGGTTGGGTTGAAAAAAAAATTGGGTTGGATTGGGTTGAAAATTTTTCAACCCAACCCACGTTGGGTTGAGAGATTTTCAATCCAACTCAACCCAAACCTGAAAACGCCCACCCCTAACCAAGTCTTTCCTATCTAGAATCTTTCTTAGACATATACTTTTACGCTACTACATGAAATCCATCACAGAGGATTTATAAATCTAGAATAGAAGAATGAAAACACAAGAGAAAAAATCAGAAACCTCAAGTGGTTTATAAATCTAGAGTATTTATAAATCCAACCCGACAAACCCAACCCAACCCGATTATTTTTTATTGGGTTGGGTTGGGTTACATCTTAAAAAAAAATTAGATGGGTTGGGTTGAAAATTTTTAACCCAACCCACGTTGGGTTGGGAGATTTTCAACCCAACCCAACCCGAACCCGAAAACGTCCACCCCTATTTGCTATAATGCCTGAAGTGATTTTGATGAGAATGATAATGTTAAACTTGAAAAGAATGTTGGAATATGGTTATATATGGTTCGGCCAAGATTGATTTTGGTATGATTCAAAGTTTGCTTATTGGTTTTGACATGAGAAATGATGTTGTCTGGATATGTTTGCTAGTGTAAAAAAAAAAAAAAAATTCCTGGAAAAGAAATGTTAGGACTTTGTATGCATGAGTTCGGGTCGAGTTATACTAGGACAACAGCTTACTAGGGGCTGTGAGCAGGGCAATGTCGTAATCCATCATAGCGCCTGTCCAAGCTAGGCTAGGGGCAACAACTCGCAAAGGGTGAGCTGGGTAGCGCTCGCAGTTCGGATCGAGCTGGCTAGGTCAGTAACTCATAAGGACGAGTTGGGCGATGCCCATAGTTCGTAGCAAAACCTGTCTGAGCTGAGCCAAGAGCAATAGCTTGCTGAGGGCGAGCTAGGAAGAGCTCCCAGTTCAAGTCGAATTGGACTCGAGTAGTAGCTCACGGGCTAAACGAGTTGAGCAGTAGCTCGCAAATAGCGAGTTGAATAGTGTTGCAGTTTGTTATAACTTGAAATGATGTGTTTTGCATGCTTGAGTGTTGAAATTCCAAATGGTATGCTTGTATGTGCAATTAGGATTGTTGTAACTTGGAAATCACGTTGCATTAAAATATAGGTGAAGCGACAAGCTAGCAGAAGGCACAAAAAAGTGATTTTATATTAGAGAGCAAGTAGTGAGTGTGAAAAGTTTTATAAAGCTTTTATAAATTATACTATTATTTATTTACAAATGCAATATGTTTCACATCCAAGTTATTATACTTTCTCGAGCAAGATCATAGCATGTTATTATTTTATCGAAATGCATGTATAGATTTCGTAAATTCACATTATAAATTTAAGTATTTTAAAAAGTATAGCTAGTTAAAAGCTAAATGAGATACATGCATAGAAATTACATGCTAAATAAATTACGAATGTTTTAGGCTTTTGCCTTAGTAAGTAAAGCTTTAAGCTTTTGCCTTAGAAATAAAGTATTTCAGTTTTATACTGTATACTAGAGAAAAGAATATATACAAGCAAGATCAATATGCTTTTAAGCTAAAATAAAGAGAAAAGCTAGAAGTTTTAAGCATAATGAAAGATTTTAGATGTCTTCGGTTTATCCTAATCCCCAGTTATACCCGATTGTAGTACCGTGTGCGTGTATGGTAGATTGGTTGGGAGAGCCACTAACTTGGGGGAATTTGAGCCAGTGTGTCACCCTCTACACGTATACGATAGTGTAGATTAGTTTGATATTAGGAGGGGGCATATGCGACCCCAGAGAGTTCCCGCATCAACGACTACATAGGCAACATTCCCTAGTCTTAGTTTTGTGATGCGTAGACGTATTGTCATTAAAGGATGAGTTTCCCTGCGTTGCCTTGTAAGGCAGGTTCTAGAAAGAGAAACACATCATTAAATATGAGATTCAGAAAAAGAGAAAGCTTTAAAAGTTATAAAAATTATTATCAATTTCTAGTAAAAGTATTTTTATTATATATGCTCGATTTATATTTTATCAATTTGAGATAAATTACTAGTTTTTCCAAATTATTATTTTGAGAGGTGTGCATATATTTTAAAAGCAAGTTTCAAAACCTAAAAGTTACCCACTCACTGAGTTAATACTCACTACTCTTTTCGTGTTTTATAAAAATCCTCCCTAGGTGCAGGTGCAAGCCAGAGATCAGAGGGAGCTCCGTCGGGCATGCAAGAGGGCTGAAGACACGACGCTACTGCACTAGTTGGTTTACTTTTTAGTTATCATGTACTTACATGACTTTGAGACATTATGCATAACTATTTAAGACTCATTGCATGTTTTGTAATAATTTGAGAACACCTCTTCTATATTTTTGCATAGTATTGAGAACTATGTGTGCACTTGTTTTATCCAAGTTCAATGAATTTCTGAATTATCTCTTGATTTGTAATTGCATTGCGGTTGATTATGAATTGAATAAGGGCTTGAGGCCAGAAGCTGAGATTTAAATGATTTTAGAAGTGCACAGGTTTATATTTTGTCTTTACAAGTTGGAATTTTTAGAAAAATAACTATTATGCTGTCAGATTTTCTCAAACCACATTTTGCAAATATATATTTGAAAAAGCAAAAAACTCCACTCATTATTTTTCGTAAGAATTTCTAAGATTTAACAAAAGTTTTCAGCTAAAGTAAGAGGCTTAACTTCACAGGAACCTTTTAGCTGGAACAGATCTCGATCGGAAGACTACCATGAAGTTGCCGGGCAGGCTGTCTAGTAGTACTAGGAAGATGGTCTCGTTACCACATCCATCATAACATCACATTTCTTTCAAGTTTTACACTTGAATTCGCATTAAAATATCACCAAAACTCATGGCACAACAATCAAACTAGATTTGAACCATTAAAAACTTAACTTGGTTATGACTTTCTTCCACACACAACACAAATTTTCCTTCAACTATTACACTAAAACCACATGCAACTAAATACCCATTATTTTGAAGTCACAAATCTTCAAACTCAAATATAAAATCATAAATCCAAACATCTACACAAATTAGTTCATGGAAACTCAATTCTTACCTTTCAAGCTAACCTCAAATGGATAGATTAAACTTCTAATGTAACACCCTCCACCTTATTCCCATTTGGATGGGAACTCGAGTCGAATGATGCTACCTTAATCAGTTTACTTGTTTCTTATTTTACATATATGTACTATAATTTTTTTTTTAAACCAAAGTAAAGGATGTTACCATTGCTTATGAAAATACGTTTATTTGTTTATTTTAATTTACAGAAAATCCGACAAAGTTTCCTATGTTTTTCTAAAAAACCCAAAATTATAAAAACCTGCAATTTCGAATGAAACACTTCTAAAATATATCTGTTTTCTCCACTTCCATTTCGGACCCTCTGTCTAACTCAAAATCACTTCACCACACAACTTGTATAAAATCACATATTTATTGAAAATCACAATGATGAAAGTAAATGCAAAATAAAAGAAGAGCAATAATTATCTTACAAGCCATTTTACACTACCAAAAACTTTTCTCCACTTTATATATCTTATCATTTACAGAATTTCATATATACTAATATGTGTATGTATATATATATATATATATGTTCGTCTCAATGCACTTTAACACAAATATATATACATATCAAAATAATAACAACCTACAATGAAAATGAATGTGACTTACCGAAAGTGCTACCGATATCTCTTCAGTCTTTACCTACAATACCTAGTTCAGCAACCTACATGTTATAAATCCAATGCGCTAAGTATTTCTACTTAGTGGGTTTGCACAGATTTTAAATTCATCATTTCCCATAAATATAAAATGTTACTGAAAGATTCCACAGTTTTCAAATTTTTATAATAAATCATAAAGAATCGATCTGCTAGTAAATCATACACACACATAAAATACATAAAATTTATTTCTCAAGTATGACCTTACAAATCAAATTTCACCATTTTCAAATATTTGTAATAAAATATAATAAAATTTGATAACTAACAAATATGTATAAGCACTTGTATCAGACCACTTTTTCATACACAAATACACAATTTTTCCCTAACATTTTCTTAAAATACAAGTTGTGAATTAATATTTCATAATTTTCAAACTTTTATAGATAAATTTGCAAGGAAATCAAATTACTATTCAATACACTCATAAAACACAAATATTTTCATTTTCAAGCATATCAACACAATTTTCTTTAATAATGTTTAGCGCCCTTTGTAAATATTGACACAATATCATAGACTGAAAAATGGGTTTCTCTGGCATCGGACACTCGGCGAGTACCCGCTGAATCACATTCTCATGTAATACATAAATTCAGAGACCGAGCACTCGATACCTCTCAACGTCCATGAATCTAGTATCAACGTATGTAGGCAAATCGGTGCAGTACTGCTATAATCACCCTATTGGCATGTCAAACTCTTCGACATCGAACACTCGGTGATGATTCGTCTGATCATATTTCATATAACACATGAATTCTAGGACCGGACACTCGGTGCCTCGTAAGATCCAAAATTCATAATCTTTATACCAATAATGCGGCGCAGTACTACTAATATTTCCCTATAAACATACCAATTTCCAATCCCCACCTACCAATATTCAGGTTTACTAAGACCCTTATAAATTTTATTTATTACCAACAATTTAACAATCTATCCCTATCCGTTTCTGAACAAAATTTTCATTAGGAAAGCAACAAAACAAATTCCAATCACACTTTTTCTTGTCTAATCAAAGCATTAAAAGTAACATCACAAAGCATCATTTTACACTCAATTATTCATCAAAAATAATCAAAGACCATATTGCCCTTCACCTTACTAGTACATGGTTAAAGCATTAACGTGGTCCATTTCTTTCCCAATTTTTTCATTTCAAATCAAAATGATCAAATCACAATCAATTGACATTTTATAACAATTCAACAAAATAAATTCACAACCCCTTTTCATACCATTTTCGGTCAACATCCATTTTTTTCACAAACTTTCCAAATTTCTTATCATCAAATACCACAAAATCATCCACAATATAATTCACACATACTCATGGAATTTATTTAATTAAAATTAAAAAAAAAAATCATATACTAAAATAAACAAAACCCCTTTCTAGTAAGAGCGAGTAACCTTACATACTAAATTTAAATTACCCTTTTTTCTCGTTTCATCAAAATATCAAATATACGTCATAAAACATCATTTCACACTCGCACATTAGTCAAAATTAGGCAAATACCACTTCGCTCCTCACTTAATTTCCATACCAATCATATTTATTCTTCAAATTTGGATTTAAATGATCATGTACTAAATAAATCCAATTCTTGATATAATCTTTCCAACCAACTTCCTAACCAAACATTTTTTATTTAAACTTATTCAGTTATCTAACAAATCTCTTAATTAAATCTTTAACACAATAAAATGTTAATTAATCACTTAATCTAATTCAACACATATATTTAATAAATTCACCACTTCACAATATTTCCATCCCATTTCCTAACATCCATTCCTTTGAATTTCGTTGGTACAATTGCAGTCAAACACATCTGAAATACCATCAAAACACCTTAAAAGGATTGAATAACAACTTTACATCCATTTTTTGACATTAACCATATTAACACTCAACTTTTCAAATTTCCCTTTTTCTTACATTATTTTAATTCTAAGCAACATTACTTTATTCTCAAAACATCGCACAACCCATTCCAACATTAAAATCAACCTACACACATGCAAAAACACAAATGGTCCATACACTAGTATAATCACTCTTCATTTCATTCCTTTGATTTTCTTTCCAAAAATTCATTCCAATCCACTTAAATTGTTACATAAATTCATCCAAATATCAAATAATTCCATTACATAAACTTTTCCAAGTTTAGTCACATACTAGTATATTACACAACTAACTTATTTACTTCATTCCAAGCTCAAAAATTACACACAAATGCTTCAAATAATCCTTAGTTATTCAACCAAAGCTATAAAATACAAAATCAATTTAATTTCATCTAATCCATAAATCAAACTCTAACTTTACATCCAAACTTTCCATTTTAATTTTTCCTTCCACTTATTTGATTCTAACCATTCCAAATTCATCTCAAACCATTCAACAACTCATTCAAACATTAATAATCACTTCAACACATGCAAAAACACAAGTGTGTCCATATACTAACATAAATATACATCACTTCATTCCTTTTTCTTTTCTTTCCAAAAATCATCTCAAATCAACACACTATCTTATATAATCATCATCCAAATACTAATATTCTTTCAATCACCTAGATTTTTCAAAGTGACCACTTACTAATATTTGTCACAACCAAGATAACATTTTCATTTCAATCTCAAAATCACTTCCAAACACAATCAAATAATCATCTAAAGATTAAATAAAACTTTAACTTCAAAATAAATTGAATTCCATTAAAAATCATTTCAAAACCCTAACCCTTAACTATTAATATCCTTGACCCAAAACTTGCTTCACTTTTCTTCCACTCCCAAAGTTAATTGGTTGATGATCAACCACTAATTAACCCATAAAATTCATCAAACTCTCATTTAATCAACAAATAAAAAAAACCCCCAATCAAACTAATATGAAAGAATTCACTTCTTACCTTCACTTTTCTTCAATTTTTCCTGAAAATCATTAAGGGATTTGAGAGATTAGGATGAAAGATCATCTCTTCTTCCTCTTCTTCTTCTTTTTCTTCTTCATTCTTCCTCTTCTTTCACGGCCAATTTCTTTTCTTCTCTCGGCTTCTCTTCCTCTCACGGGCTGCACCCTCTCTTTTCACTTTTCCCTTCATTTTTGCTGACCAATGTCCCTCTCTTCATCATCTCTTACACTTAACTTTATATACTTTCCACCAAATGACCATTTTGCTCTTAAAACTTACTAAAAATAAAAAAAAATGTCATTCATAAGAGCTTGACAAGTGTCCTTATCCTTATCCAAAACAGCACGTGTCATATTTTCAATGGTTGCTTTCCTATATGCTTATCATTTTTTTATCTTTTTTTTTATTTGACTTTTTCGGGATGCTTTGATTCGGTTTTTCCGGGACTTTTTCAAAATCCTTTCAAAATTCATTGGGGCCTATATTCAAACTTCCTATATACTCCTAGTAACCTTAGTGACTCTTAAAAGTCATTCCATACCTCTTTTCGACTCTCCGTAATTCACTAAATTGCCTCCGACGATTTCCGGATTGATTCCATTTCCATCCGAATCTCCTTCGAAAGTATCGTTTGAGTTTTTAAAATACTTCTTAAGCATTTTAACACTCATTTTGACACTTCTCTAAATTTTCGAATTTTTTCGAAAATCCTTCCAAATTTCTGATTGGATTCGAAAATTGTTCCATTTTACTTCAAACGAAGTCATTTTTTATTCGTTTCAGTTTCCTTAGACTCTATTACTTATTCCGGAGTTTTCTGACTTCGAGGTCAACTTTTCAAAAATTTTACTATTCACGAGAACACTTTCTGTTTATAAACACTATTCAACGAACAAAATTTTTATCTCACGAAACGTGAAGAAATGTCCATTTTCCAGAATTTACTATTCACTTAAAAATATTATTTATCTGGATATATTTTTGTTTCTCTTAAATAGAGAAAATTTTGAGCGTTACACCTAAGCTTGTGTACACCTCTTAGATGTGTTGAAATCACTCAAAAATAAGCTTCAAACCTTCCATGCAGCATATTGCCTTCCTTTATTCTTCACAACAAAATGCTTCTCCTCTTAGTTGGCCGAGAGCACCTTTTGCATGTGTGGAAAGCCTTCAAAAAAATAGCTTTAATCTTCCAAGCAACATACTATCTTCCTTTGTTCTTCACGGCAGAACACTCCATGATCGAATTGCCTCCCTTTTTGTTTCTCTTTTGGACAAAATGAGACTCTCTTTCTTTTTCTCTTGTGTTTGGCTCAGTAACTTCTTTTGTCTTTCATTTTGTTTGTTTGTTTCAACTTTATATATGCTTGATATTTGTTTGCCATATGTCAACCATTTCACTACACTTGAGATACATGTCCTTCATGCATTGTCTCTTCCTTTTTTTTCATGTCAAGTGTCCCGCTTCATGCATCTATTCACACTTTTTGATTTCCATATTCAAAATCATTTTCGATCCATCTGAAAATTATATTATAACTCAATTTCACATCCTAAAATTTTATTAGAATTCGATTATACCTCCGAATCTAGCCACTTAAATTATTTTATTGTCTTGTAAATAAAATCATTTCCGATTCTATTCAAAAATTCTACTAAAATTCAATTACAGATCCGCATACTTAAAATTATTTTGTTACTCCATAAATACTATATACGGTATTAAAATCGAAGAGAGTATTTTCGTCCAATAAACTTCAGATCACTTACAATCTCTTCAAATTGACTCATCCTTGATCCATCTCAGTTACATTCAACTCTAGTACTAATTTCAAAACTTTTGATTTACGAGATTCGCTTTTCGAAAATCACTATTCATATGGATACTATTCATGTAAAAATACTATTCACCGAAAAAGTTTTCATTTCTCCTAAGAAGAGGAAATTTTGGATTTTACAAACCTGAAAATCATTATTCACTCGAAAAATACTATTTATCAAAAATAGTATTCATACATATTACTATTCATCGAAAAAAATTTATTTCTCCTAAATAGAGAAAATTTTGGGCTTTATGGTTAGTATGGTACTAATTTTTTTATGAAAAAAGTTTAAGTTTGAGTGATGTAAGAAAGAGAAAAATATAACAATCTAAGTTATCTATTATCTTTTATAGTGATGTGTCAATAGATTATCAAAAACTTAACAAATAAATAAATAAATAATGACAAATAATCCTTGCTTGACTGACTACTAGCTAGCACTTGTCAAAATTAAATAAAAAAAAATCTTTTATTTGCTTTTAATTAAGACATAAATACATCATGTTTTAATAATGTTTCTTATTTACTTTGTGAACATAAGCTTAAATAGTTAATTCCTAGATAATTATTAAATTATTTAAATCAAAATATTAATTATCATCTGAAGTTAATTAATTAAATTTTGATTTTTGAGATAAAAATATTATCTATAGTATAATATTAATACTGATTATTATTAGAAGATAATTAATTTATGGGATGAATATATTATCTATGAGATCTTCCCCCTTTTTTCACATAGAAAAAGTTCTTGGTTGAGAAGATCTTCTCCTTTTTCCAAGTAGAGAAAGTTATTCTCAATGAGTTGAGATGATTCTCAAAAGATCAATCTTCCGCCGTGATGATCTTTTGATATCCATCAGTCTTACTCCTTTTTTTTTTTGTGTAATACAACAACATCATAAGTTTATTAAAACCTATCAATATTTATTATAACTTGTACTATCCGCATATCCATTCATAATTGAGAGATTACTCCAACAAAACCAAAAATAGGAGAGAATTTAAACTAAATCAATAGAAAGTTGATGAAAACTTTTTATGATTTCTTAATTTCATTTGAAATCTATATATTTTCATTAATCATTGAATTTCAAATTGAAAATTATTATCATCCAACAATACCCTTCATTAATAACAACCCACATTGAGAAGAAAATTATCCCATTTGGGTGTTAATTAATAATTCTCATGCACCAATTACCATGTGATATGGATGTGTAATCAAAGGCAGTTTCTCTACATGATTTGATTACTGGAGGCATTTATGTGCACTTTGGCATTTCCTGTTGTTTTTCACATATATGGAAATTATCTCGACAATTGTAGACACATTTTATGGAATATTTGTGGGAGAACTAGACCCATATACCCATGAGTTGTTAGTAAGAATGGAAATTATTCCACCACTCTACTTTGCAAACATTCCTTCTCTTTATCTTCTTTTCAAACTCCTTTATTTACTCTCCTAATTGTTAATCATGCATACATCATTTATTTCCTATGTGCATTAATTATGCATCCAAGATACGTTCTCATTATGCATTAATTAAAATTTCAAAATTAATTATGGAAGAGTGTGGAGTTTTGTGGATACTTCTTGACATTTTGGAATTGTGAATAAAGGTTTGTTGGTTTGAGTTTTACCGACCATTATAATTATGAATAATTCTATACTTTTAAAAATTTACTCAAAAAATTGTGTTCAAATGATTTGATAATTACACATAAACTTGCTATATTATTTAATGAGCAAATTTTTTGGTAGTATAGTATTACTCTATTACAATATGTATATTTAACAATATATATATATGAAATTTTGTAGATAGTTTTTGATATTATGAAAACAAATTTTCATAAATATTCTAATTGTTAGTTTCGAATTATTTTATAATTATTTTTTTACTATGAATTATTTTATAATTATATATGGAAAATGTGTCTAAAATTTATGTAAAGAAAATTATCCCAAGAATATTTATGGGAGAACTGGACCCATATACCCATAAGTGGTTAGTAAGAATGGTTAAAGTTTGAGGTTTGCTCCCTTAAGGTCTAAGGTTCAAACTCTCATGGGTATTTACATGGTCAAAAACTATAGTTTAAAGTTTTTCAAAGATCGTAGGGTTCATGTGACATACTCTCCCAGAATCCAGGTAACCCATTAAACTTTATCCCCGTTTACGGATTAGTCAGGCTATTAAAGTATTCGAATTCGGATAAGTAATTAAATTTTTGTAAAATTTCTAGATGAGTTCGGGAAGGTTTATGATTTTGAAATCACAAAATTTATTAAAATGAACGGACTTGGATAATCAATCGAATAGTAACAAAGTTTTTGAATTTGAAACTAGATTTTAATAAAATTTATAGGTGGACCCAAGAGGATTCCGAATACAAAAAGGGTCTTTTTGGAGATTGGAAAGTGGGACTTCGTGTGTGCGAGACAAGTGTCAACGTGAAGCTTTGCATGAAGACAAGTGGCAGAAAGGGAACTTAAGAGATTGACAAGTGTCATAAAGATATAATATATATATATATATATATATATGAAATGAAAGCAAGAAGCAAACAAAGAAAAAGACACATTCTCCATTCCATTCTCGACTAACATCACAAAAGCAAGAAAAGAGAAACAAACAAGAAGCTAAGTGTTTCGGTCAACTCTCTCTTTCTCACGCACACATTCTCTCACAAAACTCTCATGGATTTCTCTAGTTTTTGGGCGTTGAAGAAGAGCAAGAAGCATTCAATTGCACAAGACTCATTCGGTCAACACACTCAACTCTCATTCTCTCACCATTTTCTCTCCCTCTCTCTCTCTCTCTTTCACGGTCTCAACATCTCATTCTCTTGGTCAATATTGAAATAAATTAAACAAGAAGTCAAGAAGAATAAGAAGTGGTGCTCGGTCTTGAAGGGAAGAGAAAGAGCTATAATTTGTGAGATGTATGCTGCTGAGAACAACCAAAGAAGACAACTTCAAGTAGATGATTTTGGGAGCTTTTTTTGAGAATATTTTGAGAAGATTTATTTGCATGTGTTTTGCCGAGACCTGCTCAAAAGGGAACAATAGCTTATTTCAACAATTTTGAAGTTTTTTTTGGGTGAATCTAACACATGCAAAGGGTTATGAATGAGCTAGAAGCTATTCCCATCCATTCTAAGTAAGTTCCAAGAGGTAAACTTTGATTTCCATGAGTTTTTATTAAGAAAATGGATGAATTTGTTGAGATGTATGTTTGTGTTTTAGGATTTAAAACCTCATTAGTATGGAGACTGATATGTGTATGAATTTGATATGGAATTGGTTGTGAAAATGAAAATGCATGTGGTGCTAAATTCAACCATGGGGGTATTTCAGTCAATAAAAATTGTTTTCGATTGGTTTATGTGATTTTAAGGAACATTTGGATGATAGAATTAGCATGGAAGTCGAAAAAGGAATTGTTGGACGTTAAATGACCGTTTCATGATGAAATATTTCATAGTCACTCAAGAGTGGTATTAGGTAGTAATAAATGCAATTTTCATTGTTTCTGATATGTTTGAATATCAATTGATGAGAAAATGTAAGAAAAATAAGCATAGGACAAAGTACTAGATTCAGCCATATAGGAAAGTTTGGGTTTGAAATCATCATTTGATCCGTTTGTATGAATTTAGACTTAAATCGATGTGTTTTTTGTATTTAAATAATTAGAATTGCGAACGGATGTTAAACACGAGTAATCAAAGTTAAAACGGATCAAAATAGGATGTTTTGAAATATTAGATTGGTTTAGTATTTCGTTGGACTAATACGTGAATTTATTACCTGCGAATTACATTAGTTGAGACGTAGTTTGAAAATAGAATGCAAAAATATGTAGGTTATTCGGAGGTAAATAAAATATCCTATTAATTAGAGTTTAATAGCAAGCTAGGGATCCAGGTGAGTGTCCTAACGAAAATGCTTTAAAATGTTATTATTTCTATTCGCAATTGTTTTATATGGTAATTGAAAGTCATGATGTTGTTAATTGGAAATTGATTTTATGTGATACATGGATTTTCATACGAGAACCGAATTGCATGATAGTTTATTTTATGATTGATAAAATGCCATATGAGAACCATTTTTGCATAAATTATTGAATATTTTACATGAAATGTGAATAATTTAATGAAAAACAAAATGAATGAAAGTGAATTGTGAGACTATGGTATGCCTTAAAGGTATCCCGATATCAACGAATGAGGTTGAGTACCCTAAGTATGCATTGGTAGTGTCTGTCGGGAGTGTTTGTCACTAACACGAGAGGGAATGTGTTCGTTGGTCTAGTCTTATGTGTTGTCCAATACACATATAGGGTATATTATTAGCTAGCTTTCACCTGAGCGAGGATAAATGCCACTCCGTAGCGAGGTTAAATTTCACTATGCAATTATCGAATTGATGTCTTGAGTGAGGACAAATGTCGCTCCTAACGATCAAATTTTGCTAGAAAATACCTATAAAATGGCTTGTGCAAGGATAAATTTCACACCGGGCGAGGATAAATTCCGCTCCGTCATATACTAGTATACCATGTGAAATGAAATATCAGTGATTGGTTTGTTTTACTCAAAAGCTTTTTAAAAACTGAAATATCATCACTATTTATGAATTATGGCAGGAAAATGAAATCATGCAAAAGAATATTTTATGCATTGTTTAACAATTGAAAAGCATTTTAGAATAATTGTTGATAAAGAAAATTTACTTTTCAAGTTATTGCTTTGAATTTCAGCTTATGATGTAAATGTGAATTACAAATAGTTATTAATGCTTTATATTATGTATGGTTCTCGAAATGTTCATTAAATTTATACAACATGATTTTAATTATGAAAGATGTTTACAAAGTGTTTTTAGGGAGGAAAATTTTATTAACAGTTTGAATAGAAATACCTGACACTCACTGAGCCTATTTTGTTCACCCTTAGTTTTGTTGTTTTTAAATAAAAACATCCCAAGATTAGGTACAGGTGCAGATGTTTAAGCAGCAAGGACTTCACATCCGGAGTAGATAGACTTCTGTCGAGTGCAGCTATGATTCATTTAGTAATTCATGTATGATGTTTATATCTTAAACATATGAAATGTTTTGTATGTAAATATAAATTTCACTTTTGAATTTTGTATATATATGTTCATGCATATCATATTTTAGAGTTTGAAATTATTTTAAGTTGAATGCATGTTTGAGGTTGTTTGTGATTTGTGGAAAAATGGCCTGAGGCCTAGTAATTGAGAAATGATTGATTTTGAAGTGTACAGGTCTTTTAAATGTGATTTTATAGGGTGGTATTTTCAGAAAAACAGCTGTTATGCTGCCAAAATTTTTACAAAATTTTGTTTATAAATGTAAATTTTTAATTGAAAAAGTTCCCACTCGATTTCGCTAGTACATAAATTTTAAAAAGGGTTTTGAAAAAGGAATTTTCATATTATAAATTTAAAAAGGCTTAGCTTCACGGGAATTTTTCAACTGGAGGAAATCTCAACTGGCGGGCTACCGTAAGGTTGCCAGGCTAGTTGCCTTGAGAGTAGGAGTCAGGGCCCTGTCAGTAGGGTTCAGTGGAGCCCTAGTTTTGAACGCGAATTCGCTAGACAGTTTCAGGAGATTTCTTGATTATCACAAAATAAATAAATAAATAATTTGATCTATGTAACTTAGCTTCAACGAATCATAAAATAAGTAGGCTATTTTCCTATCTAATTTTGTGGATCCTTTTGAGTGCAATGAATTTTTTCTCACATAATAAGAGCTCATATTTTTCTTTTGTCTATAAAACTGGCCAGGTATGCAGCTGATGCACATGTGATATTTTGTGTAGGAAAGTGGCAAAGAGTGCATCCTGAAGATCACATGCTAAATAAGTACTGGAACTGGCTTAAGAGCAAAGGGACCCCAAAGACTACATAAGTATTGTAAATTTCTTATTAATGGTATGAAAAGGTCTTTATGATGGCTACTGCTTGTGTTTGTAGAGTTGACTGAATCATGGATGAGCTACATCTAAATGTTTATGAGAAGGAAATTTAATGTTCTTTGGGTTTGCATATTCCCACTGCAATTATTAGTGAGTTGGGCACAAGTTTAAGCTACCTTATTGCTGTTATAGGATGGATGCTTGTAAGGGATATTGAAGCCTCAACTGAGATGAACATGCGTGCCTAGTAGGGATGCTGTATTAGTGAGAAACTTTTGAAATCCCTTATTGACTGTTGGATAGATTCATTGTTTTGTAAATGCCAAACTAATAAAAATTTTCACACAACTTATTTTTTGCATTTATTTTCCCTCATAACATGTTATAAAAAAGCAAAAAAAAAAAAAAAAAAAATCACATGATAACAAATTTCTTGCTAACTACAAAAAGATAAAGTGACCATGACTTCAAGACATATAGATTGCATTACATCCCATCCCCTCCCACCCCCCCCCCCCCCCCCCCCCCCCCCCCCCCCCCCCAAAAAAAAAAAAAAAAGAGGAGACATATTGTAGAGATAGAGAAACAGAAACGAGGTTGATGAAAAGGAGAGCAATATAAAGAGAGAGAGAAGTGTGAAGCTTTGATAGTTTATATAAACTGTTTAACTATAGTATTTAAGACTTAGAGTTATGATACAGTAATACGTCCTCTCACATTCAATATGAACAAATAGCAGATTTTTGTACACATGTTAAATGCCTCCTACCATATAACATATGTAATGAAAAGATTTTTGGGTCAATGGGGAAGAGAAGGTTTAAACCAAATACCTTCAAGCTTTGATATCATATTAGTTACTATCAGACCCAAAAACTTAAACGGATAGAAAAATGTCCAACTATAATATTTAAGACTTGAGATTATGATACGTTAGTATATTGATAGGCCTCGTTCCTTATATAACGACAGCCTGTTTGGCAACCCTACGGTGGTCTTTCAGTCAAGAACTGCTCTGGCTAAAAGGTTCGAGTTAAGTTAAGCATTTTTAAAAAACATTTAGAAATTTCTTATTTAGCGGAAATGAGTAGAATTTTTTTTTTAAAAAATATATATTTGCAAAACAGAGTTTATAAAAATTTTGGCAGCACAATAACTATTTTTCTAAAAATTCCACCCTACAAAATTTCACTAAAAACTTGTACACTTTAAATGTAACCCAATTCTCAACTTCCAGAGGCCATTTTTATGCTTTTCACAAACAATCACAAATATACTTTAATTTAAAAGATAACTTGAAAATCATAAACAGATCATGCATAAATACGTTTTCTTAAAATTGCATACAATTATATACAAAATTATTACACAGATCTTCAAAAACATCATCATCATACATGTATAAGCACAGTTTCAAAATAGCGCACGACAACGCCCAACTACTTAGGGGTTAGAGTCCCTGCTACTGATACACCTGCACCTGTACCTGTCTTCGAGAGGATTTTTGTTTACAAAACATAAAACTAAAGGTAAGCTAAACGAGCTCAGTGAATGTCATGTTTTTATATTAAAACTATGCTTTCTAAAATAGCCTTCCTAAAATCTTTAAAATCATTTTATAACAATTTCAATGGCATAAAACTAAAATGCATTTTCTGAAAACCTCATCTGAAATGAACGCATGTATAACATTCAATATAAATATATTTCATGTGCAATAGAACTAGAATTTATTAATGTATTGAAAAACGAATTTCTTATTCAAAAAAATACTATTCTAAAGCGCTTTCCAAATTCTGAAAATGTAGCAACTTGTATTATTTCATCTTTGCTGTAAACTATAAAAGGCAATGGCAATAAAATTTTCTGAAAAATTTATCTTTATAAAATAAGTCAACCCCTAACATTTAAATACCACATGGCACCTTGAGTTACTATAAACTGAATTCCATATGGCCTTGGCCATATATCTGGTTCTACATTCTTACGTAGCAACTAGCCGTTATATACCTCTATTCATGCATGGGTGACACAATGAACTGGATTAACTGACACAGTCCCTCCCGCGGGTTTCCTTCCGCTGTTAGTGACAAACACCCCTGACACTACCATGCACGTTTAGAGTACTCTGACCAGAAATAACTATCTAAGATATATATTGTAACATCCTCTCTCGAGTCTGTACTGTACTAATTTATGGAATGAGATATTTTTATTTATGAAATAATGAAAAAGGAATTTTAAAGTGTTCGGAAGTGAAATTTTATTTTTATAAATGTTTTTAAAAGGATTGGGAGAAAATTTAAATTATAAAAGTTTTGGGATAATTGTAACATCCTCCGCCTGGTTCTCATTTGGATGAAAACTTGAGTCAAAGAATGCTACATAAATTGGTTTATTCGTTACTATTTTACATAAATGTACTATAATTTTTTTTTTTTTCAAAACTTCATTTATCCTTTTATTTTAAATTTTACAAAAAATCCGACAGAGTTTTCTCTGTTTTTCTGAAAATCCAAAATTTTATCAACCTACGCGTTGTAGATCTAACGCGCTAAATATTTCTATTAAGGGGGTTTGCACAGATTTTAAATTCACATTTTTCCATACATACAAGCTGATAAGGAAAGATTCCATAATTCTTAGATTTTCAAAATAAATCATAAAATGGGTCGAGTTATTAGTCAAAATACACATAATTTGCATAAATATCATTTTTCACATATAACCTTACTAAACCAAATTTCACCATTGCATCCAAAATACCCTTTTATATAATAAGGTTCCATAAATTTTAAACTTTTATCAAATATTCACCAGGTAATCCATTTACTAATAAATACATAAAAAGAAATATATATAAATCAATTTTCTTTTAAACATAACTAACAGGACTCAACTCAGACTCTTTCTGTTCTCTTATCTGGAGGGTCTTGCCAAGCATTCCAATGGACTTCTCTTAATCCGACTTGTCGGAATGGAGAATCCGATAGAGCGAACCCCTTTTTCTTTCCCGATTTTCTTAACTTAACTCAATTGTACTCTTTACTTTTGGAAACAAGTCAGGTGGATAAAATTTTTTGTAATTTCATTTTAAAACGATTTTATAAAAATTTCGGCAGCATAATGGCTGGATTTTGGAGGTTTCCAAAATTTTTACCTGCAATAAAACATACTTCGACTATATATTCATTTCCTCTCAACTTCGTTTATCCACAAACATGCATTTTCATACACTTGACACAATCAATACACATGAACTTATACTAGAATATGCATATGTCCATCATACATAAAAATTCATGACTATTCACAATCATATTCACATATATACAATTCCCAAAATGCGAAATGTCATAGCTATCATATAATACAAATCCATATACATGTTTTATACATGCCTATTCATAACTCGCCCACCTATATATATGTGAAATAAAAATGTTGTCGCCTCGTCTAACTACAGCACCCAATGGAAGATGTAAACTACACAACAATTAACAAGTTAGTGCAACAAAATAATATAATATAATATGCACTAATGTAATAAATTATAAACTTAATTTCTTAGAATTTCAAAATCTTAAGGTTTTTTTCCAAAATCCCCATGTATACCCTTAAAGTACTTTAACCATCACGGGCGATTTTAACTAACGCCAACGTGAAGCTACTGAGGTATCTCAACCACTACGATACAGAATTTACTACATCGCAACGTAGGGTGAAAATCTCGCATCTGAGCAACTATAATGCTGAATTTTCTGCATCGCAATTGTAGTGCTATAACTCTGGGCGACTACGAGCGGAATATACTGCATTGCAACGTAGTGCCAAAATATGAAACTAACCAACTATGTGCGAAATTGTCTGTGTCGCAACGTAGCGCTATAAATTCTAAGAAATATGAGCAACTACGGACGAAATTTTCTGCGTCGTCGCGTAGTGCTAATTTCTCTATAGACTGAACGACTACGGATGAAATTTTCTGCGTCATCACGTAGTGCTAAATCTCATATAATCTTAAGGTATATACATGGGTTTTCAAAACTAAATTCACTAAGTGCAAAGGCACAAAACTACATACTTTATAAACTTTGAAAGTTCTCTTAATTTAACCTTTAAAGAAAATAACTTGTATTGACTTATATCACTTTATGGATTCTATAAGAAATCCATATGCTCAAAACTTGAACTTTGATATTGAAAAATCATTTTTGTTCTCACTCAACAATTATATACAAAATTTAACACAAAGAAATAGAATTAAACATAAGTGGTAGTACACTTACCTCAAAGCTGCGTAAATCCGAGTCAAACGTCTCGACAAGTCTCCCGAGCCTCGCTCACTTGCGCGTCACCTACATGACAATTTCTTATTATCACTTGTGACAATCTCATAACTCAAACTTTAAAATGACATTTCTAACACAACTTTCTCCAATAACTACCCTTTTGTACTATAACTTCCCAACTTGTTTCTAACTCAACCGAGACTCTCTAATTTTGATTTCTTTGCAAAAGTTTCAGTTATAGACCCCTAGGGACACCCCCACGTAGTCGGGTATAATTTTCAGAGGCCCGGAACGAAAAATCGAAAATGTAAACCTCTTTTGACACCCCAAAACAGAATGTGATGCACAGCTTTGCTTGGGGCTCCATTTTCCTTCATTCTTTTTCCTACGGTCCTCTTATCTCACATTCCAGTCATCTATAAAATTTCATCGAAAAATTCAATCATTTGCTATGTCAAATATAAGAAAAACGCTCTTTTTGGGGTACTGTTTGATGCACTTTTTCGCATCAAACAAGCGACGATGATATTTCTTTCGTATCTAAGGTTCTTTTACCTAATTATGATCAAATATATTTATTCCATGCAATAAATATTACATTTACATAGTTATTTCACTTAGCGACTCTCTAACGGTACTATTTTGGATATAACTTGCGCAATTTTTATCGGAATCATTTCCTTCCAAAACCTATGGTTTTCTATGACTCCTAGACATGATTTGAGGTCTAGAACAACCTCAAATAAGTCAAACTTGTGCAGGTCACCCTTGGTTTGAGCCCGGGAATCTCCAAATTACTTAAAACTACTCCTTTGAAAATCCTATTACTTCTATATGCTTTCCTAACCTTAATTGTGCTTAAATTTGAGTTCAAATCAATCAAAACTCAAAGGTTTCTCATTGTCCTTCATGGCCTTGACACACTCACACACCCATTAAAGAGTAGATCTTTTCAAATTTTACAAGACGATCTCTCATAATCTTTTCATCAAACAATTTGCCTACTACTTATGTGACTTTTTTGTGCTTTAAAGATTGTTATCCATGAACTCTAATTTAAGATTTACATACAAGAACATGTCATTTAAACTTTTATATCACCTAGTTAGGATTCTACACTTGTTTGTAGTGTAGAACACCCATCACAAGACATTACAACCATATAGCTTTCATCAACTCATACAACACCAACTAACATCAAGATTAAGAGAAGAGATGATATCTCTCCTTGTTTTTTGCTTAAAATGGTGAGATTAGCTTGAAAGAAACCTTAGAGAGGTGATTTGAGGCTTGGAAGGTTACTTGGAAACTTGCTTCTTCTCCCTTATTCTTCTTGTCGTCCACTTCACTCTCTTCCTCTCTTATTTTTCTGTTTTTCACGATAGCTGGTCTCTTGTTTTGCTTCAATCTCACGACCAAGCACTTCTCTTCTCCAATTTTGCTCTAAGTATTGAATATATATATCAATAACATTTTTTAAAATGCCAAACTTGTCCCTTTGACTTGTTGACTGTCATTAACTTCTAACTTTAATTAAATTAGTAATCTACTATTAATTCTAAATAATAATTCCTCTAGTTTTTATTTGTGGACTTAACTATATTACCACTTATAATTTATCTTTTATTTATTAAGGACGATTTTACCCCTCTTTAACTTTTTCTTCTTAATACAATTATCGTATAATCCTACACAATCATTAACTATTTAATGTTCCAATTTAGATTATCGTTGACTAGATTTATTATTTTAACTTCATAATCTAGTTTCTAACACTAGGACGTTTAGAGTTTGAGACTAAGGGTTTACAATAACAACACGATTTCATTTAATATCTTTCAGAACAAATACATACAGGCATTTGTACTAGGTCACTCTTTCAAACACAAATACACAATGTTCCCATAACTTTTTCTCAAAATGCCATTTATAAATCAATATTTCACAATTTTGGAACTTTTATAGGTAAATTTGCAAGGAGATCAAATTATTGTTCATTGCCCGCATAAACAGAAATATTCTCATTTTTCAAGCATTTCAACATGATTTTGTTTAATAACATTCAGCGCCCTTCATAAACTCTGACACGATACCATGGATTGGTTACGAGTTTTATGTTTCCCTTGGCATCGGACACTTGGTGCCTGCCCGCCGGATCTCAATTTCACAAACATTTCGATTTCTAGACCGGACACTCGGTGCCTCCCAAAGTCTGTAAATCAACATTGGTATGCAATTGTAATGATACAGTACTGCTAATAATTACCCTATTAGCATGCCAACTACCAATCGCCACCTACCAATGTTCAAGTTTACTCGAGCTCTTAATATTTTCAATAATTACGAAAGTTTTCAATTCACATAAACTTTTACTCCCGTAAACATCAAACATCATTGTTTATTTTCATTTTTTAGAATCCTTCGAAACTTCCGTCTTGGTCATTACCAAAGGACCATTTTGCCCTTGGTTTTTACTATCAAAGCTTAATTACATAACATCATTTCTTTTCAAATTTTCATTTGGCCCCAAGAGTTAGTTTTTGAATTTTTTCTCTTTGAAACCGTAATTCATCATACATATCATCAAAACATTATGTAAATAACACGTTAATGAAAGTGCAATGACAAAAATACCCCTTGGTTCTTCTATGCACACCATTCAACCAAAGGCGGTAAATTTTTGAAAATCATTTTAACTTCATAAATCATCGTACACAACATTCGAATATCTCCCAGAATTTGCACATCGGGGACTACATAGGGCAGATTCCTTAATTCCTAGTGGCTAGCTAGAGATTTGATGCTATCACGATAGGAGTAGTTTCTCTAGGTTACCATCAAGGCGAGAAATGATAAATTTTTAGAAAGAAATTTGAAATGAGTTTCAGAAACAGTTTTGTTTGAAATGTTAAAAAGTATTTCAGAAAAATACTTTAGTTTATGAAGTTGTTTAATGTTTATCTCACTGAATTATACTCACCGTGTGATTTCCATGTGTTTCTTAAAATGTTCCCTCAGGTGCAGGAGCGAGTCGTCCAACAGACGAGGCTCAGACAAACACGCGGATAGATTGACAGACGACTACTCCCCATTGTATAGCTCGTATTTTTGTCATGCATGTGTTATACATAAATCATGTTGCAAATGATGTAAATTTGTAAACGTAAATATCAATCATTGGATGCATGTTTTATGAAAATGTTTTAAATAGAAAAATCTAGATTTTCATTGATTTCATAATTATGATTAGTTATGTTGTGATTGATTTTAGGTGAGGGCCAAAGGCCTCTAGTAGTAGAGATTGTATATAATAGAAGTGTCTTTAATTTGTTTTTGAATTTGTAGGGTGGCATAGTTCAATAAATAGTCGACATGCTGTCGGATTTCAGTCAGAAAAAACAAAAAAAAAAAAAAATTATCCTTGCCATCAAGTAAATGATTTACAAAATGAGTCTAAAGTGAGTCACAGTGCTCCAACGAGAGTTCTTTGGGCTCAAGTTAAGGTTTTTTGGAGTTATGTCGGGGTGTTACGGGGTCTTTCACGGGTCAAGAGAAGGGATTTGGGAAGGGTCCCGTCAATTTGGTATCAGAGCTTTTGGTTTAAAGTGTTTAGAAAATTTTTGAAAATTTGTGCATCCAAAAGTTATTTATGCATTTTATTGCATTGAGTTATAAAACGTTGCATGATATTCATTGTTTTGGTTGTAGTAGAGCTATGCGTCTAGTTGGTCGTTCTCATACGTGTAGAGCCGCCACTGAGACTCCACTTGTTCCTTCTGCTCCACCAGAGGCTGAAGAGCCTATTCATGAGTCAGTAAATGAGCCTCAGCCTGGGGTGCAGCCAGAGCCACCAGTGGCAGGGCCAGCAGTGGATCCTATAGAGAGACTGGCCTAGATTATGCAGGGCATGAGACCTCGTGCACCAGGCGCCACCGTAGAGAAAGTACGGAAGTTAGGCGCTAGGGTTTTGATGGATCAGAGGGTTCAGATGCAACTCTAGAGTGGCTGGAGAGTACTGAGAGTGTTCTAGAGCAGATGGAGTGAAAGGATGGATCCGCAGAGAGTATTTATTGCTTCATTTCTCTTTCGAGATTTTGCTAGAGATTGGCGGGATTCCGTGAGGAGGAGAGTGACCACTCTACTTTCATGGGAGCAGTTTAAAGAGTATTTCAATGAGAGGTTCTATCCCAGGGCTTACAGGGATGCGAAGATTAAAGAGTTCTACCGTTTGGTTTAGGGTAATATGACGGTGGAAGAGTATGAAAAGAAGTTTACAAAGTTATCCCGAGTGGCGCCGTTTATCGTCGATGATGAAGCCAACAAGTGCCATAAGTT
This sequence comes from Litchi chinensis, assembly GCA_019925255.1. Classification (NCBI taxonomy): domain Eukaryota; kingdom Viridiplantae; phylum Streptophyta; class Magnoliopsida; order Sapindales; family Sapindaceae; genus Litchi; species Litchi chinensis. Next base: position 9,095,036 of record CM034467.1, read on the forward strand.
CCTACAAGGCCTGAACTTCATAATCAAGGCATATGTAGCTGCTATTGAGTACAGAGAGTATGAGAGATTAGTAGAGGCAGCTTTGAGGGTTGAGAGGACTTTTCAGACCGAGAGGGGTCAGCAACCGCAGAAGAAGGGACCGAGCCAGGGATGGCAGACTGGGGGACCTAGTAAAACCCCCAAGATCGGAAGTAAGTTTAGAGGACCTTCAGAGAGGCAGCAGAGTCAGGGAGCCACCTCCAGTCAGGGTTCGGTGAGGCCGCTATCAGGTTCCTAGGGCCGAAGTAGCAATTAGAGTAGGATATCCCACTGTGTGACATGTGGGAGATTCCATTAAGGAGAGTGTCATTTTGGTCTTACTGGGTGCTATTACTGCGATCAAGAGGGACATCTGAAGAGAGATTGCCTACAGAGGACTACTGCAGAGAGCAGTGAGTCGAGACCAGCGACTCCAGTTCAGCCTAGTAGAGGGCAGTCACGAGGTAAGGGAGGTCCACATGGGAGAGGACCAGGGACCTCTAGTCAGCCAGGACGAGATATGGGTCGAAGTACCCTATTCAAAGGCCAACCAAGGAGACCTCCAATTCAGGCCAGGGTGTTTGCTGTCACTCAGCAAGAGGTAGAGGCGACGCCCGAGGTGGTTACAGGTGCAGTTTCACTCTCTAGTTTTGATATTCATGCATTAGTAGATCCGGGAGCTACTCACTCTTTCATTTCTGAGAGTTTTGCTAGTCGAGCCAGATTGTTATTAGAGCCATTAGAGTGTGAAATGGTGGTGACTACTCCTACCAGAGATATGGTAGTGGCAGAGAGGGTGTACAGAGGTGGTGCGGTTACAGTTAGAGGTAGAGCATTCCTAGTCAGTTTGGTAGTGATGGACATTCATGACTTTGATGTGATATTGGGGATTGACTAGTTAGCTACGCACCGTGCCATAATAGATTATTACCAAAAGGAAGTCAGATTCAGTATTCTAGGGGAGCCAGATGTAGTATTCAGGGGTGAGCGTTGGATGCTTTCTTCTTGTATTATATCAGTTATGACGGCCAGGAAGATGTTGAGGAAGCAATGTGAGAGTTATTTGGCTTATATAATGGATACTTTGAAGAGAGAGACCCGATTAGAGGATATCCCAGTGGTTAGGGAGTTTCTGGATGTGTTCTCGGAGGATCTTCCTGAGTTACCTCCAGATAGGGAGATAGAGTTTGAGATTAATTTGATTCTGGGAACAACACCTATAGCCAGAGCACCCTATAGGATGGCACCTACAAAGTTAAAAGAGTTGAAGGTGCAGTTAGAGGAGTTAGTGGATAAGGGTTTCGTTCGACCAAGTGTTTCTCCTTGGGGAGCACTGATGTTGTTCGTGAAGAAAAAGGATGGTAGTATGCGGTTGTCCATTGACTACGGGGAGTTGAATAAAGTAACTGTTCGGAACCAATATCCACTTCCTCGCATTGATGATTTGTTCGATCAGCTTCAGGGGGCTAGTATATTTTCGAAGATTGATCTGAGATCGAGTTACCATTAATTGAAGATTAGAGAAGAGGATGTGCCCAAGACTACCTTTAGGATGCATTATGGACACTATGAGTTTTTGGTGATACCATTTGGGCTAACCAATGCTCATACAGTGTTTATGGATTTGATGAATAGGGCATTCCATGACTTCCTCGACAAGTTTGTAATAGTATTCATTGACGACATTCTAGTGTATTCAGGCAGTAGGGAGGCCCATGCCGAGCATTTGAGGTTGGTTTTGCAGACTCTGAAGGATCGCGGACTGTCTGCTAAGTTCAGTAAATGTCAGTTTTGGTTGGACAAAGTCTCATTTTTAGGACATGTGGTGTCCACAGATGGGATCGGTGTAGACCCCCAAAAAATTGAAGCAATTCTGAATTGGAAGTAGTGACTTTCGTTACAGAGGTCAAGAGTTTCTTAGGATTGGCAGGGTATTATCGAAAGTTCATAAAGGGATTCTCCAAGATAGCCATTCCTTTGATGAAACTAACTAGAAAAGATGTAAAGTTTGAGTGGTCAGAAGCTTGTTAGAAGAGTTTTGATGAATTGAAGGTTAGATTGACCACCGCTCCCATTTTTACACTTCCTTTTGGGATAAAAGGCTTTGTGGTATATAGTGATGCTTTCAGACAGGGTCTAGGGTGTGTTTTGATGTAGAACGGGAAACTAATAACTTACACATCCAGACAATTGAAAAAGCACGAGTAGAATTACCCTACGCACGATCTAGAGCTAGCTGCAGTAGTATTTGCACTAAGGATCTAGAGACATTACCTGTGTGGGGTTTCCTACAAGATATTTGCACACCACAAGAGCCTCTAGTATTTACTCTCTTAGAAAGAACTAAACATGAGGCAGAGGAGTTGGTTAGAGCTAATTAAAGATTATGATTGCACTATTCAGTACGATCCAGGGAAGGCCAATATGGTGGCTGACGCCTTAAGTAGACAGCCCTCTAGTTCAGTAGCTCATTTGAGGGTAGGGTACCTTCCATTGTTGAGAGATCTGAGGTCCCTAGGAGTTCATTTGGGGAGTACAGAGTCAGGTGCTCTACTAGCCACATTCCAAGTCCAACCAGTACTTGCAGATCGGGTCCGAGAGTTACAGGGTCAGAATCCTCAGTTGAGTAAGATTCGTCAGGAGGTTGAGTTGGGCAAAGGATAGGACTTCTTTGTGAGAGATGATGGTATTTTAATGATGCATAAGAGATTATGTATTCCAGACCTGATAGATCTTAAGAAATAGATTTAGGATGAAGCTTATTCTTCTGCATATACAATGCATCCGGGGAGTACAAAGATGTATCGTACCTTGAGAGAGCATTACTGATGGAAAGGTATGAAGAGGGAAATAGCTGAGTATGTATCCAGATGTCTGATATGCCAGTAGGTTAAAGCAGAATATTAGAGACCAGCAGGTTTATCTCAGCCCCTCCTCATCCCAAAGTGAAAATGGGAGCATATTACCATGGATTTTATGGTTGGATTTCCACATAGCCGAAGTAGACATGATAGTATTTGGGTGATAGTTGATAGGCTTACGAAGTCAGCTCATTTTCTCCCTATTCACAGTACTTATTCCCTAGACAGATTAGCCAGTTTATATGTTGATGAGATTGTTAAGCTTCATGAAGCTCCAGTCTCGATTGTATATGACAGAGACCCCAGATTCACATCCAGATTTTGGCCTAGTTTACAGAGAGCATTGGGCAATCGATTACATTTTAGCATAGCATTTTATCCTCAAACAGACGGATAGTTACAGCATACCATTCAGACTTTAGAGGATATGTTGAGATCCTGTGTGATGGAGTTTGAAGGTAGTTGGGATTCTTATTTACCTCTGATCGAGTTCGCCTATAATAATAGTTATCAGGCCAGTATCGACATGGCACCTTATGAGGTTCTTTATGGGAAGCGGTGCAGGATGCCGGTATGTTGGGATGAAGTGGGAGAAAGGAAACTTCTGGGACCCGAATTAGTACAAATGACTACAGATAAAATCAAGATTATTCAGGATTGCTCAGGATCGTCAGAAAAGCTATGCGGATAATAGACAGCGAGATCTGGAATTCCAAGTAGGGGATAAGGTCTTCTTGAAGATATCACCGTGGAAAGGGATCATCAGATTTGGTAGACGTGGGAAGCTTAGTCCGAGGTATATTAGTCTCTATAAGGTGATCAGCAAAGTTGGAGACGTAGCTTATCGTCTGGAGCTTCTGCCAGAATTGTCCAAGATTCATAATGTATTCCATGTCTCGATGCTCCCCAAGTACATAACAGATCTTTCACATGTCTTGACCGAGTAGCCAGTGGAATTGAGAGACAACCTGACTTATGAGAAGAGTCCAGTTCAGATTTTAGACAGGAGGGAGCAGGTTCTCCGCAACAAAATAATTTCATTGGTAAAAGTTCTATGGAGGAATCATGCTGTTAAGGAGGCTACGTGGGAGCCTGAGAAGCAGATGCGGAGGTAATATCCACACCTTTTTTAGTCAGGTATGTGATTTAAATTTTGAGGTCGAAATTTTTTTAAGAGGTAGAGAAATTGTAAACCTTCGATTCTGGCTACAGTTGAATAGTAACGCTATAGTAGTAATTTTTAAAGGTTAATTTAATTTTGCATTAAGAATAGGATGTCGATTAGAGGACCCAAGAGTATTAGGAAAGGTTATGAGAGAGTATAGAATGAAATGAGTTTACTTTTCAAAGTCAAAAGTCAAAAAAGTTTCACCAATGAGAAGTTGCCAAGTGTGATATAAATGTGTGGTGTTTAGTGAGCTATTTGGAGCCATTTGATTGGTGGAAAAACTAGTGGTTTTAAGTGTGGATAAGTGGACAAATTGGAATGAATCTTATCCATTTAAGGGTCAAAGTATGAATTAGTAAAGTTTAAGCATTATTTTGACAATTTTCAAGACGGACTAACTAGTAAATGGTCCACCACTATAAACAGAGGCCCAATTGTCTCTTCTCATTCATTTTTACTGTGAAAAAACCGAGATAGAGTGAGAGTGACTGTCAGCTAAGAGAAGGAGGAGAAACCAAGGATTCCAAGTCAATTTCTTCAAGCAATTTGTCATCAAATCTTATTTTGTCATCATCCAAAGCTACTAGATCAAGTTTGGAGCAAATGCAAAATGTAAGTAAGTGAGTTTTATTGTGTTAATCTATCTTAGATCATATAAAAACTCATTTCTATTCTTGCTCCAAGTGTGGTTTTGAGTTTATGGTTTGATATTAGGTTGATTGGTGATAAGTTAGTGTGATTTTGGAGTTGAAAATTGAAAGATTGATAATGATTATTGGTAGAGGTTGAATTCAGCCATGTTAGGGTTTATGTAACCCATTTTGTTTGCATCCATTTGAAGCCTAATTTATGCATTTTAGAGCCTAAGAAACTATTAGAAGTGATAGAATTGAAAAATATAAAGTGTAGAGTTAAGTTGGGAAATTTCGAGCTAGATGAAGGGGTTATAGAGACCTGCACTAGTTGGCCTTATTTGGGGTTATTTTAGACCTCAAAACATGTCTAAATTTCATAACAAACCATAGAAATTGGAAGGGAGCGATTTTGATAAAAATTGAGGAAGTTATGGCCAAAATAGTGTAGGTATGTAGTCGTAAAGTAAGATGTGATCATAAATACATTCTTCGATGCATGAAATGAATGTATTTGGTCATAATTGAGTAAAAGAACCTTAGATACTAAAGAAATGAAGTCATTGCATGTAGGATGTAAAAATGTGCATAAAAAAATGTTGAAAAAATAGACATTTTTCATAGGTTTCAACCCCCTATACTTAGAATTTTTTGAAACCGTTTTACGGGTGACCTAAGTGCGAGTTAGGGAGATGTTTAGAGTGAAAACAAGGCAAAGAAAATCTCTAGGATAGGCCCTAGTATAGTCTCGGTTTTAGGGGGTCCAAAAACGGTGATTTTGTGTTCCAGGCTTTCGACAGCCATTTTAAGCATTCCGGAGTGTCCCTAGGTGATAATAAATAAGGCTTGTGTAAAGAAATCGGAATTCGAAAGCCTCTGATAAGTTGAAACCTAGTTGTGAAGGTTTAAGCGTAAAAGGGCTTTTATAGAGTTAGTTGTGTTAAAAGCTATTTATAGTTTAGTTTAGTAAATTTATTGATTCTAAATGAGTATTGGATGTTTTAGGGTGAAAGCGGAAAGTGTCGGAGGAATTTGAAGGAGGTTCACTTTTGATCGGAGGACGTTTAGTGAGTAGAAATTCAATCTCTCCAAGCATAGTTTTGTTTAAAGTTCATTTTATGATTATATGCACTTAATTAATTATGTAATCGTATCGTGTATTGTAGTATATTTAAATTCTATTATGTGAATTGTTAAATTGAATATGCAATCAATTCAAGAATTTATGAGAAATTAAAGTTTTTAGGTTTTTTGTCTCAAAAACGAGTTTAAATGAGAATATCGAGAAAAATATTTTATTACACCGATGGTTTACCCTAGCCCCAGTTAAAGGTCTAGTGGAGTACTCTATGTATGCATGGTAGATGAGAGAGAGTCACTAACTAAGAGTGAAGTCCGAACAATTCCTGAGAGATGAGAGTCAGTTGAGTTATCCTTTGCACGTATAAGGTAATATAGTTCAAGCTGATTGTGTAGGGGTAACGCGTGCCCAGAGTTCGCGCATCGACGACTACATATGGTAGATTCCTTAATTCCTAGTGGCTAGCTAGAAATTTGATGCTGTCACGATAGGAGTAGTTTCCCTGGGTTACCATCAAGGCGAGAAATGAGAAAGTTTTAGAAAGAAATTTGAAATGAGTTTCAGAAATAGTTTTGTTTGAAATGCTAAAAAGTATTTCAGAAAAATACTTTAGTTTATGAAGTTGTTTAATGTTTATCTCACTGAGTTATACTCACCGTTTGATTTCCATGTGTTTCTTAAAATGTTCCCTCAGGTGCAGGAGCGAGTCGTCCAGCAGACGAGGCTCAGACAAACACGCGGATAGATTGACGGACGACTATTCCCCATTGTATAGCTCGTATTTTTATCTTGCATGTGTTGTACATAAATCATGTTGTAAATGATGTAAATTTGTAAACGTAAATATCAGTCGTTAGATGCACGTTTTATGAAAATGTTTTAAAAAGAAAAATCTAGATTTTCATCGATTTCATAATTGTGATTAGTTAAGTTGTGATTGATTTTGGGTGAGGGCCAGAGGCCCTTGGTAGTGGAGATTGTATGCCATAGAAGTGTCTTTAAATTGTTTTTGAATTTACAGGGTGGCATAGTTCAATAAATAGCCGGCATGCTGTCGGATTTCCGTCAAAAAAAAAAAAAAAAAAATTATCCTTGCCACCAAGTAAATGATTTACAAAATGAGTCTAAAGTGAGTCACGATGCTCCAACGGGAATTCTTCGGGCTAAAGTTAGGGTTCGTTGGAGTTCTGTCGGGGTGCTATGGGGTCTTTCATAGGTCCAGAGAAGGGATTGGGGAAGGGTCCCGTCAAGTAGCCCTCATTAGCACTGGTCAATTGGGGAATGAGCTCTCAAAGGCGTGAGCTGGGCAATGCCCATTGCTCTTCATTGCACCAGTTCAAGTTGGACTAAGGCTGTACGAGCTGTGTAGGGCCTATGGACCGAGTTGAGCTAGAAGGAGGTGGTAGCTTGTTGAGATAGCGAGCCGAGCAAGCTTACTGAGATGAGTGCCCGCAATCCAGGCTAAGTTGATCGAAGTGAAAGCTCGCTGAAAGGGATGAGCTATGCGAGTTGAGAGGCGAGCTCGCAGCTTGAGATGGACTAGCAGTATTGCAGTCCGTAGCAGCTTGTGTAAATTATAAGTTAGAGATGATATAATTAAATTAGGATTAAACCGTTCTACAAGCTGAAAAGAAGATTGTCAATCTATGTCAAGTGTAGGTGACATGACGTGCTGAGAGGAGGTTGCTGAAGCAGTGCGTGCGAGTAGAGTGGGAAGCAAGCAGTGAGTGTGAAAATATTTTAAATACTTTTTAGTTTAACTTGAAAATCTTTATAGACTTATATGACTCTTTTTAGCTTGTCAATGATTTATCTTTTTAGAATGCAAGTAACTAGTTTATTTATAATATGGTATGCAAATGTTCTAGCACTTTTTATATTTTTAGCATAAAAGAGAATATGATTACAATTATAGAAAGAACAAAAAGATTTTTCAAAGACTACTGGACGACCCAAATTTATAGACAAACAGACCTTTTAGTATTAGACCTGGCCGATATATCCCGCAGTGTATGACAAGTGTTAGAAGGATTAGTCCTGCTAACATTGGTGGGATTGAATATATCATATCTGTCGTGTCGCCCTCTACACTTGTGAGGTATTATTTCATTATGCGGTGTGCGATAGTAGTTCCGCCACACAGTAGCGGGATGTCTTTGTAGCTTTGTCACAATGTGCGATACTAGCTTTTACATCACGTCACCCCTCCCCACATTGAGCGGAGCTGGTTTACTTATTTATGTGGTTATAGCTTCCCTTGGATTCCCCATTAGTATAGTTTTAAAAAAAAGAAGCGTACCATTTAAAAGCAAGTTTTAGAAAGAAAACGTTTTAGAAATTATTTTAGAAAATGTTTTTAAAATGTTAAAAGAACATTTTATACAATCTAAGATTCAAAAATAAATTATTTTTAAAGAAAAATGTTTTCAAAAATGTTTTTCGGGAGGCATTTTATAAAACATAATTTAAACAAACTTTCACACACTCATTAGGCTTTATAGCTTACAATGTTTTTTTGTTTTATATACAACAACTTCCAGGGGCAGGAACAAAGAATCAAGGTACCAGTTCGCCGCGTTCAAACTAGGTGGGCCGACGTTCGACGATGCTACATGCTTACTTTTATAAACATTAAGCCTGAACATTTATCATGTGTTATGCACATTTTTGTTTTAAATTAATTTTGTAGAACTTTTTATGTTCAAATGATGCATGCATGTTTTAGACTCTTGAATGTTTGAGGTATTATTATTACGATTTGAGAATTGGTTTAGTTTAAAATTGAATGCGAGATTTTATAATATATGATTTATATATTTAGCAAGGTATTTATAGTTATGGGTTCGCTCCACGACATCCTTTTGAGTCTTATTAGTTAGATATTAGATGGGTCTCATGGGATGCCTGACAAGACCGCCAGGTTCATTAGAGGGAATCTGGATTGGGTCCTGTCATATATGAGGCATACCATAAGCTTATAAAATCATTTTCATACATGTTGTTTTTCATCAAACAATCCATAATTCATATAATCTTTCTAAAATTCATGCAAAAAGTTTTCATTCTAAAACTCATTTATTATAAAAATTTACTTTCTAGCATTCAAAGCATGAATATAAATTCAACACATAAAATTCATGGTAATTAAAAAACAACTGCATCAAAATATTTTGAAATGAACACTCACATTTCATCTTAATTTAAACATATCACATAAATTCATTGAATAAAAACTAATTGCGTTAAAATGTTTTGGAAAGACACTTACCTTATTTCCTAGTTCGCAATAAGCTTAATTTCAACGGAAAGATTTGTTCGTCTCTGCGTAACATATACATTTCTGTATTCTATTTTTAGATTACATCTCAACCAATACTATTCATTCGAATAATTCTATAACCACACATTAATATACCAACAATTCGAAACACTCTTTTTAAAGTCGTTTCAACGTTTATTATTCGTATTTACTTTTTGCGCGAAGTTTTAAATGTCAAAACTTGTGAAGGACATCGAATGAAGCCTAATTTCACACTAACGGATCAAGCGACATTTTCAAATCAACTTCTCCCTATGTTACTCGAAACTAGCACATTGTCCTATCATCAATCTTATTAAATTTTCTCATCGAATTCACACTCAAGCACATCAAAGAATGGTGCAAATTCCATCTAAAATTCATCAAGCATTACATTTGAGCAACTACGAAACATTTAACCACGAAATGGCCTTTTAACATTCAATGAATTTTCTTTCAATTTCCATATCAATTCCATCAAGCAAATACTCCATAAAATCACATAAACCAATCAAAAACAATTTTCATCATCTAAGATTATGTTGGCTGAATTGAACATGCACTAATATATCAATATTTTTTCAAGTTTAAACCAGCAAAAGTCCATCCTAACTCATCACATTTCATGGCAAAACAATTTAAATTCACTAAGCCATAAATTTTCATCCTTTTGGCCGAACATACCCAAGCACCCATCATCACATTTTTCATCAAACATCACACTAAATTCATATACAAATCAAGTTCCAAACTAATGAGGTTTCAAATCGTAAAACCCAAGCAAAATCTCACGAAATTTCATCCATTTACTCAACAAAAATTCATGAAAACTAAAACTTACCTCTTAGAATGGATGAAAATGGCTTCTAACTTTGATTATCACTCATGAATGTGCTAGATCTCTTCTAAAAACAGCTTCAAACTCCACAAAAATGGTGCTTTCTTCTTTGATAAATCTTGGTAGCATGTAGTTCTGTCACTTGTGACCGAATTGCACTTTTTTCCGTTTGCAATTGTGATGAATTTCCTTCAAACTCACCTCAAACTCCTCTTGGCAGCAAGCTATTTCAGTAGAATGCAGTGCAGCTCTCTTTCTCCTATCAAATCGAAGCTCACTCTTTATTTTCTCTCTCGGGTTTCTTTGGTGTTAAGATCGAGCTGCACTTTTGTTTGACTCTCTCAATCTCACTACACAATATTTATTGTTTGTCCCTTGCTTTTTTTTGTTTTTCTTCAAAGACCGAATGTGTGTGTGTTTGTGTTGTGAAAGAGGGAGAGCTTGTGTTGTTAACCAAATGCCTTTGTTTGTTTCACATTTCATTCTCTGTCTTTCATTTTTCACTTCATTTTTTATATATATCACTCACATAAACATGACATTTGTCACTAACTTATCGTGCATGCAAGACACTTGTCCCCTCTCATGCATTCTCCACGCCACTTGTCAAGCATACATTCCTTCATTCCATGTTTTTCATGTTTTTTCGTTTTTGTATCCGAAACCATTTCCAGTCCATTTGGAAATTATACGAGAACTAAATTAACACTTCTGAAAATTTATTAAAATTTGATTAACACCTACGATCACTAAAAATAATTATTATATTACTTCGAAAACGAAATTATTTCCGATCCTATTCAAATTCTATTAAAATTTCATTTTCACATTTGAGTACTGAAAATTATTTTATTTCTCTATAAATACTGTATACGAGACATTAATTGAATAGAGTATTTACACCCAGTATACTTCGAATCACTTAAAATCTCTGCGAAAGGACTTATCTTCGGTCTATTTTAGTTTTCATTAATCCTAATATTAATTTCAAAACTTTAATCAACAAGATCTGTTTTTTGAAAATTATGACTCACATAGACTTCTTTTCTTGTATGGAAACTCTATACGTTGGAAAAATAATTTATTTATCATAAAATGGAGTTTTGGTTTTTACATATATAGTGTTTTTAAATATAATGAATGAATTTGATCGGCTCTCCCTAGCATAAAAGGGTTAGGGAGTCCTTATTTTAAAAACATTATGTGTGTGTGTGTGTGTGTGTGTATTAAGAGGTGTTGGTATTCTAGAACTTATAAAGGCTTTTACAAGTTGTTTTCTTTCCATGTGGTATAACAAAGGATGAGTTTTCATTCAAATTTTCTAAGAGCAAATTAAAATTTAGTTACCTAGTTGAAATTATAATTCAAGCAAAGCAATTGTTTTGATTTTATTGCAATTTACCCCCCGCCGTTAGTGGAAGTCTGTTAACGTTAATTGATTGAGGCGTAAAATTTTCTTTTAACCTTATTTTTTATTTTTATTTTAAAATATATTTTAAAAATATTAAAATAAATTAAATAATTTTTTTAATTATAAAAACCATCCATGTGGAAATCAATTAAAAAAAAAAAAAATTAAGTATAAATTAAAAAATAAATAGAAATTAAATAATTAAATCAATTTGAAAAAATTATGTCAACCCCAATTCTTTGTCTTCTTCATCAAGAACCCATTGAAACTCAAGAAAATCTACTTCTTCTATATCATCAAAAGAACCCATTTTTTTTGTTTTTAAACCCATTTCTTCTCTCTCTTTTCCTAAAAAAACTTGGGTTTCAAAACCCGTTCTGGGTTTCCATGGCTAGAAACCTAGAAATGGGTTTCAAACCCAAGTTTATTTGGAAAAAGAGAGAGAAGTAAGAGGAAAAGGAAAAGAAAGAAGGAAAAGAAGGGGAGAGGAGCACTATCGATAACGAGAGAAGACGGGTGGGGGAAAATGAAGAAGATGAAGGAAGTGAAAGAAGAAGAAGTCGGTGTCCTCCTTACTGTCTGTCTTCATCCGTCGCTCTCTTCATTTGGATTAATACACAAATATGAGGGAAACGATACCAAGTTTTGTGGGTGAGGCATTTGATCAGGTTTATTTAAGGGAGGTGTTTGATGAAGTTTTGACAAAAGCAATGCCCAGGTTTTAAGGGTAAGTGTAATGCCCCGATGTTTATTTCCATAAGTAATACTCTTAAATTAAGAAGTCAAGTGCATTAAATTGGATTAAATTAGATTTAAGTGAAATTAGTGTAATAATATATTTATTTGTTAGAAAATTTAATAGTTTATTTAATAATTTATTTTGGAGGTACTTTTTTTAGCAAGAGGATTTAATTAGGAATTTAATGGGAATGATTGAATGATGAAAATTTGTCATTAGATGGTTAAATGAGTGCAATTAGAATGCATGGTATAGGAAATTATCTTGAACCAATGACTACTTGCCATCTAAAAAGTTAAAGTTGTGAAAGCCAATAGAAAATGAGCAAGTGTATGGTTACTTGGTCAGTGAAATGGTGAGTTGTCTTGATTATTCAATAAGAAATTAGCAAGTATGATAAATTTGGGGCTTGAATAGAATTTAAGAAATTGTTGGGGTTGAATTAGAATATCAAAAAAATGGGTTATTATAAATAGGAGTGGTTTCTTGAAATTCTTCATTTCTCTTCTTATTCTTCCTTGGCCAACTTCATCTTCCTCTTTTTCTCTCCATTTTCTTTCTTTTTTCAAGCTTCCAACCCATCAAATAACCTTGTTCTTGTCCTCTCTACCTATTCAAGCCCTTAATTTCTACAAAATCTTTCAAGAATTCAAAAGGAATTTTCGCTAAAAAGGGTGTTCAAGTGAGGTATGTGTTATAATTTTTAGTTTGGGAGCTAGAGAAGGATTAGTAAGCATGTAGATGCATCCCTAGGCATGTATAGTTAGTTGGGTTTGTATTTAATTTTGTGGATTTGCTTTTAATGCCTTTAAATGCAATTTTGAAAACCCTAGGTGACCAATTAGAGAGGGTTGAGCAAAGCAATGGCAAGGAGAAACTTTGAGCTTCATTTGGGAGTGCTAAGAAGCTTTTGGTCAAGCTCAAAAAGGTTGTTGTACACATATTCAAAAATTTGATTTTTGTTAGTAGCCTAAAAATGGAAATATTGCTTGAAAACTTGATGATTTTGTTACCTTGATGTGATGAGTTGATATAAATGGTATTTATGAATTATATGGGTGCCCATGGAATGGATTTTATGATGAAAAATCAAGTGGAACAAAATTTTTCAAAAATTTATACCCTAGGCCGAATATGGGTTAAAAATGGTCATAGGGGTGTTTTTGTTATTTCAAGTTTATTTATATGTTTAACGGATGATATTTGAATGATGTGTGAGATAATTTATGAAGTTGAAACAAATTTTGAAAAAGTTACTCCCTTGGCCGAATGGTGTGCATAGAGATGTCAAGGGGTATTTTTGTCATTTCACTCATATTTACATGTTATTTACATAGTGTTTTGATGATATGTGTAATGAATTAAGGTTTCAAAGAGAAAAATTTGAAAACTACCTCTTAGACCGAATGAAAATGTGTAAAGAAATGGTGTTGTATTATTAAGCTTTGATAGTAAAACTAAGGGCAAAATGGTCCTTTGAAAACGGCCAAGAGGGAAGTTTCAAAAGATTTCGAAAACGAATACAAACGACGATGTTTGATGTTTATACGATTAAAAGTTTATTTGAATGGAAAAATAATTTGTAATTATTAAAAATATTAAGAGTCTGAGTAAATCTGAACATTAGTAGGTGGGGATTGGTAGTTGGTATGCCAATAGGATAATTATTAGCAGTACTGCACCGTTACAATTGTATACCGATGTTAATTCACGGACTTTGAGAGACACCAAATATCCAGTCCATAAATCGAAACATTTGTGAGATTGAGATCCGACGGACAGGCACCAAGTGTCCAATACCAGGGGAAACATGAAACCCATTACCGATCCATGGTATCGTGTCAGCATTTACAAACAGCTCTGACGATATCTAAATGGTTAATAACTTAATTACACTTGATATGTGGTTTTGAAAAGTTGGTTTATAAAATTTCTGAATGTTGTTTGATATGTATATCTTTATGTTTGAAATTTGAATGATTTGTGAAATTATTATTATCTTTTACATGATGTGTCTTTGAAAAAGTTGTTGATTTCGACATTACGTGTGTATACCAACAAAGTAGATATATTTAGCGTGTCGGATTTTGATTTACCGCGCGCAGGTAGTTGAGGTGAGCTGAGTTGATATATAAAGAGAGTCAAACAAGAAGATAATCTCAGCGTCTTCCACGAGTCACAGCGATCTTCAATTTTTGGTAGATATCTTTTGGGCATGTACATATTTTATTAAAAATGCGACTATTTGAGCATTTCGCATGTACCTTCAAACAATTATATAAGGTTTTGTAAATTTTAATGCATACAGTCTTGTATTAAGTTTTTAAGCATTACCCAATCAATAGGGAAAACTGGATACTGTTGTGTTTTTAAAACTTTGTAGTATTCTCATTTGATGAATCTGGAATTGGAAATGTATGATTTTATTGGAATTTGTGTGTTGAAGTGGCTTTTGAGACGGATGGAGAGTTTGAATGTGGAAGTTGAGAAAATGAAAATATATTAGAAGTGTTCTTTTTTAATGTGCAGGTTTTATAAATTTTGGGTTTTTCAGTAAAAGATGGGAAACTCTATCGGATTTTCCATAAATCGAATAAACAAATAAACGGATTTTTGTAATAAAAAGAGTAGCATCCTTCGCTTCGATTCCCGGGACGTTAAGGATCGAGGGGAGGGTGTTATAGTGAGGCTGTGATGAAGACAAAAATCTAGATTGTTTGATTGAAGGAATCTCATGGTTTTGTAGGTGAAGTAAAAGGGAAGTGGATAGGGCTAGTTTAGTTGAAGAATATGACAATTTTGTAGACAACGCTAGATTATATGGGTGAAGCGAAAGAGAAGTGCTGGGTGTTGCAGTTTTAGGTTCGATCAGAACCTAAACATGTTCTGGGTTCCAATTACCCAGAACATTGATCAAACCCAAAACATGAAAATGCCCTCTTTTTATTTGATTATTCATTTTGTTGAACCCAGAACATAGGTTTTCTTGTTGATTTTGTTGAAGATCAAAACAGGTTCTTGATTTTTTTGTTATTTGACTCTTTTTTTTACTAGATTTTGGTGAGTGAAATTAATTTTATAGTAAGTGGGGTGTCTGGATTAAGGCTTTGGAGGAGGAAATGCGATGGTGTTTTTTAAGCTGTTTTTCGTCCCCCATTTGGTGGAGTTCCAATCTGAATCTCCATCTATTTTTTAATCTTTAAATAATTTTTTTTTGTTTGTTTAATTTTTTAAATTTTAAATTTTTATTTTTTTTAAACTAATCTCCACCACCCATCTTAAGTAGAGATTTGATTAAAAAAATTGTTATTTAATTTTTTAATTTTTAATTTGGTTAACAGGTCAATTCCAACCATTAACGACATTTTGATCTTTTCATCATATTTATACTATTCACTGTTAAATGTAACGGGAATTTGCTAACTACTAAGGGTAAATTGTAATAAAGCTGAAACAGTTACTCCGTTTGAATTATAGTTTCAACTAGATAACCAAATTGTAATTTGTTCATTTTTTTTATATGAAAAATAATTTTTTTTGATTTTACATTAGCACAAAAATACTTCCTTCTAGTATTTTAATTATCTCTAATGTTATCATTAGTGAGCTAACTATATTTGGAACATGGGATTTGAGGTAAGTTTGGAATTCAAAAGATCTCAAACTCTTAAATCTCATGTTTAGAAAGCAATAGATGGGATTCTAAATCTAATACCAAACTCCGTCAAATCCTCATCTCATGAGAATGGTCGTTCCAAACTAAAATGGTAAGATTGATGAGTTTGAGAATGAGCATTTCATCTCCACTTTAAAATTTGATAAGTTTGAGAATAAGCATTTCATCTCTACTTTTATTTTTCAAATTTTTTAAAGAATTTTCTTAAAATTAATTTTAAGTATATTATAAAATATTTAAATTAATTTTATTACAATACAATTTCAACATACATTAAATATAATATTGTATAATTTTAATCTAATATCAAGTTTTACCAAATATAAAATAGTAATTTTTCAATTTAATTAAGTCCATTCCATTTCAATCTCAAGTACTAAGTGTAGCCTCACATTAAAAGGTGTTGGTATTCTAGCACTTACAAAGGCTTCTAGAAGTTGTTGGTTGTTCTCTCTCTCTCTCTCTCTCTCTCTCTCTCTATCTCTCTCTTTCTCTTTTTAATTTTTTAATTTTTTGTTTTTTGTTTTTGTGTGTGTGCATGTGGGGTGACAAGGGATTAGTTTTCATTCAAATTTTCTGATACAAAAATATTTTTTTCTGATTTTACCTTATCACTAAAATATTTCGTACTAGTATTTTTACCATCTTTAAAGTTATCATTTTTTTCTCATTCATCCTTTTGAATTCATTTAAGGAAAAAAAGTGATATAAATTAAGCATATACATATTTATATAAATATTTGCATGGATATTTTGTTGTTCATAATTACATGAGCTTTATATAATTTGATCGAAAGAATTTTTTTTTTTTTTTTTTTTGTGCTTATGCATATCTGGTAAGGCATTTCAAAAATGTTGAAACGTGTTGAAGAAAGTTTATTTCAAGATTAATGTCTTCAAATGTTATTGAATTCAATTAGCAGCCCTCACCTCTTTTTTTCCCTTTCTAAGTTGTTTTGATCGCTTAACACAAACATAAAACTTACCACAATTAGCCTTGATGACGATGTTAATTTTAAAAGCAATATATCTAAAAATACTATCATATATATAAGAATTTACGTTTCCATTCTAATCACTAGTCAAGTGTTTAATTTCTTTTAGGTTTGGTTTTCATTTTATTTCAAATGAACTGTAGTCCTTATGGATGTTAGAAGCTATAAATGAACCCAAAAAAAAAAAAAGGCAGTCTTTTTGGACAAGATCCCTTAGAACATATAAAACTTCTATTACTTATTTTTATCATTTGTATCGTTAGGAACCTTAGTTCCTAATACAATAAATGTGGAGTAATTTATATGATTAGCCTGACGAAGGTGGTGTCCCATGACTGGGGGGTGATTGGGCCCTGTTGGTGTTTGCCTCTTGATTGTCATCTTCAACGAATGAATGCTTGTAGTCAGGGGGTACCCTATTATGGAGGGGGTTGGACCTCGTTGGTGTTCTTCTCTTGATTGCCATCTTGAAAGGATGAAATGGATTTGGTCCCCCTAGGACCGCACTTCCCTTGATAGGGAGTGATTGGACCCTATTGGTGTTTGCTTCTTGATTGTCATCTTCAAACAATGAAGGGCTGTGGATTTTGACTGCCCAATTATGGAGGGGGTTGGGCCCTGTTGGTGTTTCTCTCTTGATTGCCATCTTTAAAGGATGAAATGGATTTGGTCCCCCTAAGGCCACACCTTCTGCCATTTTTGTTAAAAAGATGATGAACAAGAATAATTGCAAAACTTTGGGAGCCATAAAATTGAACTTAAGATTAGAGTTACCCACAAAGAACTATAAATAGGAAATAGGATGCAAAACAAGTACTCTATTTATAATAAAATTGAATACACCTAAATTGAATATATCTAGATTTTTAAAATCCTTCAAATTCCAATGAAATCTTAAATGTAATACATCTCTCTAAATACATGCATCATAGATTTACCTTCCAATATTAGACATTCTAGATATCTTTCTTTTCTATTTGAATCTTATTGAGGCCCGTTATTTATTATGACGATTTGACTGGATTACAAAATTTTCTAGATTTTTCAATATTGTGATAACTTTCCAATATATATCACAAAAAGTAAATTTATTGTCTAGATTATAATATTATATATCAGAAAAAGTAAATTTTTTATACTATAATTTAATTTAAGTGTCCCCTTTAATATTAATTTCAAGGTTCGTCACTGTACATATATATATTGTTTCTAAAATTAAGGGCGTCACATGCACACAAACACACTTACGCATACACACACACAAACACACGCACGCATGCAAGTGTGCGCACATACACACACACATATAGAACTTCCATGTCAATACCGCATATATATAGAACTTCTATGATTATTGTCTCCTAAAAATTATAACGAATCAATTAAATTCATTTGTTACATTTGAATTGAATAGAAGAGAGAATTTCTTTTTGGAGAGAGAACAATTGATGAATTTAATTGGTTTGTCCTAACTTTTTAAAGTTAGGAAGCATTGATTATAGAAGTTATATATATATATATACATATAGAGAGAGAAAGTGTGTGATTTTACAATCAGTTTTATACATGTGTATATAATATATATATATATATTAGGGCTTATGTTTGATTCATCAGACTAATGGAGGTGAGGCCAAGCGAGGCTTTTGTCTCCACCGATTTTTATTTTTTGTTTTTTGCATAAATTTATATTTCTTAATTTATTTTTAAATATTGTATTATTAAAATAATTTTATTGTTGTGATTATTATAATTATCATTAATTTGTCCGACTACTTTATTGTGAGTTTCGTTTAATATTTTATTACTGCTACTTCATTGGAATTTGGTTTAGTGAGTAAATTTTATGTTTTATTTTATTTTTTAACTATCTTTATTTTATATTTTGATTTATATGTAAAACTTTAATAAGTTCAGCATATTCTAAATAATTAGTATAAATAAATATATATGTATATATATAAATAAATATGTGTGTGTGTGTTAGTGTTATAGGTAAGTTAATTTAATGTTATTTTTAATCTAATGATGTTTTCTTCTTGAATCCAATTAAATAAAATATCATTATTATCATACTTTTAATTTAATGATTTTGTTCTCTTAGAACCAATTCCTAAAGTCTTCATGTTATACAAATGTGCTTGAAATCAAAGTAAGATTACTTGGAGATGAGGAATTTCTATTGGAGTGGGTAACCAAAACCTTCTCCTTGGTTTCAAGTGATCAAATAGCCACCACCACGCCTTGGATGGCCATATTCAGCCACCCTACTTAGCACAAAGAGGCTACACAGTCACCTTGGCACACCAAGGTGGCCGTGCAACCACCTTTCTAGGCATAAGGACGAGTTCGACCCACCTTTCCCAAGGGATGGTCGAGCCTGTTAATTCTTCCCCCTTTTCCCCAATAAATAAGTCCAATAATTCAATATGAATTATCCATGAAAAAATTGTGTAGATTGGGATCGAATGGGTCATATTTATTCTCAAGCTTCAATAGACTAGATCTAAATCTAATTAACTCTTAATCAAACCCAATCTATTAATTTTAGTTTATTCCATCTAAAAACTAAAATTATACTCTTTGAATAAAATAAATACATATTAATTAAGACATACTAAAACCCTTGGCAATTTATAAGAACATGTATCATCATGAAAAACACCAAATCTGCCTATGATGTAATTAACTATTTCACTTCTCCAATTATTTTATTCCATATAACCGCCTTACATCTAATGGATAATTTGATTTATAAAAAAATTTAAATTCAATAATTAGCCAAGATTAATTATCCAATACCCCGTAAGACATATGAGGTTATCTAATCAAAATATCTTTTATTAGGAACACCATTATTAAAAAGCATCATGCTTTAGCGGCATATGTTCCAACATTATCTCCACCCAAAATCATTAAAAATCTCTACGTTCTTAGCATTTTCTTTGTTTATTTTTGTTTAAGTTTGACGAGTTTAATTTTATATTTGAGTTTGATGAGTTGGAGTTGCTCCATTTTAATAATTTGGTGACTGAGTGAGATTTTATTTATGTTTAGTTCTAGATTTGATTTTGTTAATAGATAGTTTCATCTTATGGGCGGATAGAGTGTTGGAAAAATGGGATAAACACCCATTTTAAAGACCAATTTTCATTGAATTAGAAATCTTGATTGAAATGGATCAAGATGGATTCATGGAAAAAATGGTATTTGGATGAATGGAAATTCAATTGAAAATTTTAGTTTTACAAAATATAACTATTAGATTAAGTGTCATGAATACAATATTAAATTTGGAAAAATATAACAATTGATTCGGTGTAACAACTGATTTTAAATCAGTTTCATAACCGTCCCACATAGAGACTATCAATTGGCATATTTTCTAATTGTTCAGAAACAATTCAGAATCCATTTTATTTTCGAGTTTCTTTTCTTTCAAACACTATTCCTAAATATAAGTTTCTAAAGTGATAGAGATTCAAAAATTGTGCAATTCACTAGACATTTTTGGTTGGTGTTATTATATCCTAAGAGACAAGCACTAAACAACGAAGAGGATGAGTAGCGAATTTATATAGTTATTACAGGCCTTAACACAAATATTTATGGTTTTTTTTTTTTTTTTTTTTTTGCCCTATTGAAATTTCTTTGTACCTATTCTTATTATCAATTATTCAAACAATCTTAAGACAAATTCTTTTCCTACTCTTTTTCAAGAATAGGTATTAAAGCAGTTGTGTTTGTTTAATTCAAAATCTTTGGATCTCCGATTCTTCATTCCACAGTTGTTGGTTTCAAAATAATTTCTTAAAAAAAATTTGCTTGGAATTTTTTTTTTTAAAAAAAAAAATTTCCTTTTTGGAATTGTTTTGTTCAATAAGAGAGAAAATGTGTGTTGTAATTTTGTTTTAGAACAAATAAATTGGTTTAGGTTCAATAGGTTTTTTTTTTTTAAAAAAAAAATCAATTTCTTTTAACTAGTTTTCTGAAACAGTTTTTATTTAGATTATTTTGATAAGATAGTTCAAATTTGATTTATGAAAACAAATTATGTTTTGTTATATTAAAATCACAGGTGATAATAGTGTAGCTATTGTTTTGAAACATTGATAAGATATTCATTTTCCACCTTGAACTTGATTTCACAAAGAATTCAACTTTAATAAGTTGATATTCTTGTTTTTCTTGGGAGAAAATATGTAAACCCCTATTCTTAATATTTCATTCTGTAGCATTAGAAGTTAGAATATAGGAATAGTCAATATTTATAATAAAAAAATTTAATAAAGGGTAAGATAGTCTTTCTCTACAAATAAAGAGATCAATATCAAAGAAGACAAATTGGTCAATGATAAATTTAGTGAATATTATATAGAAAAGTGAATAGAATAAATTATGTGCATGAATTGTGCAAATTGATAAAAGTAGTGAGGAGGATATGAATTTAATGCATAATTGGAAGACCACTTAGTTAAATTTCATATGATGACATAGTATGTAAATAACTAACAAACTTCAAGGGCAATTATATAAACTCATGCCTATATATAGAAGGGTTGTCTTCCAACACTTAGAAAAATTTCAAAAAGAAATTGAGAGAGAGTGAGAGGGGTGCACAGCAATAAGGAGAAAGGGGAGGGAGAAGAGATCCAAGCCAAATCCAACCATTTTTCAAGCTTCCAATCAAGATTCTTAGTAGATTAAAGCAAGAATAACAAACTTTAAGCAAAAATAAGGTAAGGTTTTCATGACTTTATCTAGAAATAGTGATAGTTGGGTTTATGATTGTGTTAGTTGATTTGGTTAGTTTTGATGTGTAAATTGATGTGGATTTTTATATAAAGCAACAGCAGAACCATAATGAGTAAAAAGGAAAGTTGAAATGCAAGAGACCATGCATAAAAATAGAGATTAGGGTTTATGTAGTAGAAACCCTAACTTATGATTTAATCTAATGAGGAGTTAAATAGGTTGCCTATAACTTGTTTGATGAAATGTTTGAAAGAAGTATAACTTGAAAAATTAAAAAGAACAACATGTGGGTGCATGTGTGTGAGTCACGGCCAAAGGGAGAGTGTGTGAATACTATTGTGTTTTATTCTCTTTGAGCTCTAAATCATGCATAATTACATAATTAATGTAGAAAAGCATGTAGGAGAAGTTAGAATTGACAAAAGAAACTAGATGAGAATGTTTGTGCATTTCAGCTTGATGAAGGCCAATAGTTTATGCATGTGTTTTGTGGGTGTTTATGATGTATTTAGGATCCTAAAAACATGCATAAGTGAGAAGGAATTAAGGTAATTAAAATGGATACATATGGGTGCATAATGACAGACAATCTAGTAAATATTAAAATAATAGTAGAATGAGAAAATAGGTACTTGAAAGTGGTATAGAGACCTGCACTATTTGAGCTTAATTGGGGTTATTTAGACTTCAAAACATGCATAAATGTCATAACAAACCATAGAAATTCGAAGGGAAATGTTTGGATAAAAATTGAGGAAGTTATGGCTTAAATAGTGCACCTATATAGTCGTAAAGATGAATTGAGAGTAAAAATGCATTCCTTAATGCATAAAATGAATGCATTCGATCATAATTAAGTAAAAGAACCTTAGATACGAAAGAAATGACATCATTGCATGTGTGTTGTAAAAATGTGCATAAAAAAGTGTCGAAAAATATGTGTTTTTCATAGGTTTCACCCCTTGATACCTAGAATTTTTCTAAACTATTTTACGAGGGACCTAAGTGAGAGATAAGGAGATGATCCAAGTAAAAACGAAAGAAAAACAGCTCACAAAACGGGTTGTGAACAGTATTCTGTTTTAAGGAATCCGAAAATTTTGACTTTTCGTTCGGGGCCTCTGAAAATTATACGGACTGCATGGAGATGTTTCTAGGGCTGCATGAGTTAAACTTTTGCAAAGACATCGTAATTAGAAAGCCTCGGTCAAGTTAGAACCTAATAGAGAAAGTTATAGTCAAAAGAGTATTGTAAAAAGTTTTTAAGGTTGAAAGCAATGTGTGTAGTTTTATGTAGCACATTGTAGTGTATTTTAAATAAGAACATGTTGTACTAGTGACAAGCAGGCCAGCGGAGCTCGGTAGGCTCGTTGACGAGTATAGCTCGCTTGGTAAGGTAAGTGTCCTATCACTTGTAATTTCCTTTATTTATATTTTCAATTATGAGTTATGTAATTTCCAATTCTTTTAAAAATGATGAGTTAAAACCTTGACAAACGATCCCTATATCAGATCTTAAAGGAGTCTTTGAAACGAAATTGTTTTGAAACGAGTTTTGGAAAAACTATGTATATACCCTTTATTTAAATGAGATTTAGCCTTACGCAGCGATGTAGAAAATTTCGTTCGTAGTTGCTCAGTTTTTCAGAATATCTAGCACTACGTTGTGATGTAGAAAATTCCACACATCGTTGTTATTGGCACTACATTATGATGCAGAGAATTCTGCTTGTAGTCGCCTAGAGTATAGTTCATACATAGCACTATAATGATGATGCAGAAAATTCCATATTGTAGTTGCTTAGATTTGTGATTGTCTCACACTACGTTGGCGATGCAGTAAATTCTGCTCGTAGTGACTGAGATATCTCAACAACTTCACGGTTGGCATCAGTCGATAATTGTCACGTGATGGTTAGAGTACATTAAGGGTATACATGGTGTTTCAAGAAAGAAAAATGTTCTAAACAAAAGATTTGAGATTTAATTAAGTTTATTAATCGCTACATAATCATACCTTCTATTACCTCATATAATGAACTAATGTCTTTGCTTTCATGTAGCGTGTATATTCTACTAGAAGTCTTTGCAGGCGATTTTGCATCCAGGAAACCGTCATTGGACAATTTAGCTGAGCGATAAACGGCAGATGCTTATGTAACTCATGTTTATATTTTGAATATATTGAAATGAGAAAATACATGTATCATACTAAAATCTTGGTAGCATGCATTTTGAGATTGTAAATTTGTAAATTATGTTGTAAGTAGTTGTAGATTTTCATATACGATGGGTGCATGCATGATTGTTGTGAAAAAGTATGATGAAATTGCATGTTTAAGGATAAAAGAAGTTTGGTGGTGATTGAAAATAGTTCGAAGTGTTGTCTTTTATGCAGACAATTTTTGAAAACCTTAAAAATACAGCAGTTATGCTGTTAAAATTTTTATAAAATTTTCTTCAAATTAAATGTGAAAAATTTACACCCACCCAAATTGCTTACAAAATTAGAAGAATACTTTTAAATCGAGTTAATGAAATCGGCCAACTCCACGGATCTCTACTATCCGACAAATCAGGTTAAGAGAAGTCCGTTGGAGTGCCCGATAAAACGCTCCAAATAAGAGACTAGAGAGATTTTGGTTCGGGTCTTGTCAAGTTGGTATCAAAGTCTGGTTTTCTAAAAGTTGAGATAAAGTTCGAAAGAAACATTTGAGTTATTTTATACATGAGTTATGCATGAGGCTATTGTATGCATGAAATTGTCTTAAGATTTCATGAGTTATACTTTCCTAGATTTCATGAGTTACATCAAATTGCATAAGTTATATAGCTCATTTATACAGAGTTTCGTTTGAAACATTGCATAAGTTATAAAGCTTAAAGTTTGAGCATTGCATGAATTTCAGAGTTATTCCATGCATTACTAGTGTTCTAACTCAGATATCTTATGGTTTTCATGCCTATTTGGTATAAAAGTTTAGATATGCAGCGGCGTGGTCGTCCCCAGACTTAAAGTTTGAGCATTGCATGAATTTCAGAGTTATTCCATGCATTACTAGTGTTCTAACTCAGATATCTTATGGTTTTCATGCCTATTTGGTATAAAAGTTTAGATATGCAGCGGCGTGGTCGTCCCCAGACTAAGAGGGCTGCTGCAGAGGCACCCCCATCGGAAGATGAACATAGGAGGAATCAATTAATGTGCCAGCCAGTTCCTCCCATCCAAAGCCATCACAACTTGCACTATCAAAGCCAACCCCTAGCAATATAGAGCAGATGGCACAGATGTTAGTAGTGTCCCTCCAGCAGTCGCGGGAGACAGAAGTATCTATAGAGCGCACTCGTAAGCTAGGCGCCAAGCCGTATGATAGGACTGGAGAGCCCGAGCGAGCATTATCATGGCTAGAGACAAATGGAGAAGATATTCCAGGTTATAGGTTGCTCAAAGGAGCAGATAGTTACCTTTTTCGCTTTCCTATTAAAGGATCGAGCAAAAGACTGGTGGAAAGCGCATCAGAAAGTGCACCCAGGTGGAGTCACATGGACCAACTTCAAGAAAGAGTTTACAAACAAGTTTTTTCCCAAAAGCTATAAAGATGCAAAAATCAAAGAGTTCTTCCTGTTCGAGCAGGGAACCTTTATAGTGATAGAGTTCGAGAAGAAATTCTTCGAGTTGGTTCATCTGGTTCTTTTATTGCAGAAAATGAAGAACAGAAGGTGAACAGGTTCACTACAGGGTTGAATCCGAGGATCAGGACATATGTGACCTCCGCGGGACATACTCAGTATGGGGAGCTAGTGGAGACAGCCACCCGAGTAGAGAGAAGTGCAGAGACATTCCCTAAACCGAAGCAGCAGTTCGGTCAAAAGTGTAGTTGGACCGGTAGTCAGTAAGGAGGATCAAGCAAAATGGCCAAGAGTGAACCGAAGCCTTCCGGGTTTGACAGTGTGAAGCAAAGTCAGAGGGCTCAGACCAGCCAAAGCTCAGTTCAATTATTTGGTGGATTTAAAAGCAGATAGAGTTGGAGGAGTATGCCTGTTTGCGATAGATGTGGTCGGTCACATCCCGATGATTGCCTTCAGGGTAGGACCAGATGCTTCAGATGTGGTCAGGAGGGTCATTTCATGAGGGATTGCTCCAGTTTAGTTGCATCGAGCCCAACAGAGGCCAGATCCACGGTGTAGGGACAAACTAGTGGGGGTTGTGGATCAGAGAGGGGAGGCCCCCAGACCAGAGCAACTACAGCCCCAGAGTCAGCTACAGGTGGACCCAGTAGAGGGATGCCACCTTAAGGATAGCCTAATCGACCTCGTAGTCAGGCAGCTAGATTGTATACCGTGACATAACAACAGGCCGATGCCTCTCTCGATGTAGTTATAGGTACTATTACCTTATTTGATTCTGATGCACATGTACTGGTGGACCCAGAAGCCACTCATTCCTTTGTCTCTAGGGATTTTATTGATAAAGTTAGGCTAGAGTTAAGACCGATTGAGTGTAATATGGTAGTATCCCTTCTTACGGGGGATTTGCTTATTACAGATCTAGTCTATGTGGGAAGCAAAGTGAGTATAGCGGGTTGTGAGTTCGAGGCTGATTTGATGGTGCTTGATATACATGACTTTGATGTTATATTAGGCATGGACTGGTTGTTGAAATATCGTGCAACAGTAGATTGTTACAGAAAGGAAGTCAAGTTCCGTAAACCTAGAGAACCAAATGTGGTTTTCTGTGGTGTAAGGAAGCTACTCTCCATGAGTTTGATAAGTGCAGTAAAAGCCAATAAGATGCTTAGGAAGGCCTATCAGGGGTACCTAGTATATGCAGTGGAAGCTAGTAGCAATGAGTTACAGCTAACAGAGGTTCCACTTGTTCATGAGTTCCCAGATGTCTTCCTAGATGACCTACTAGGGTTGCCACTAAATAGAGAGATTGAGTTCGAAATTGAGTTAGCACCTGGTACGGAGCCCATTTCGATAGCGCCATATCGGATGGCACCTGTAGAGTTAAAAGAATTAAAGGTTCAAATGGAAGAACTATTGAGTAAGGGATTCGTAAAGTCAAGCACATCGTCGTAGGGAGCTCCAGTGTTATTTGTAAAGAAGAAAGATGGGTGTCTCCAATTGTATATTGACTACAGGCAACTCAATAGGGTTACTATCAGGAACTAGTACCCGTTGTCGTGGATAGACGACCTGTTTAATCAACTCCAATGGGCCAAGGTATTCTCGAAGATTGATCTATGGTCGGGGTATTATCAGCTGAAGGTGCGTAGGTAAGATTTCCTAAAACGACCTTCAGAACTCGCTATAGGCATTACGAGTTTCTAATAATGCCATTTGGGTTGATAAATGCTCCAGCGACTTTTATAGACCTGATGAATAGAGTTTTCAGACCCTACCTAGACAAATTTGAAATAGTTTTCATAGATGACATCTTGGTGTACTCAGACAGTAGGGAGGAGCATGCTGAGCATTTGAGGATTGTGCTACAAACGCTGAGGGAGCATCAGCTTTATGCGAAATTCAGTAAGTGCCAGTTTTGACTCGATCGGGTAGCATTTCTAGGACACATGTTATCGGCAAAAAGGATATTTGTAGACCCTAATAAAATAGAAGTCGTTATGAGGTGGAAGCCACCCATGAACGTGACAGAAGTTAGAAGTTTCTTGGGCCTAACCGGGTATTATAGAAAATTTGTGGAAGGGTTCTCGAAGATTGCTACTCTGTTGACCAGGTTGACAAGGAAAGAAGAGAAGTTTGTCTGGTCAGATGCGTGCCAAAGCAGTTTCAATGAATTAAAGAAGAGGTTAACTTCGGCACTCGTGCTTACACTGCCATCAGGGAGCGATGGGTTTACGGTATACTGTGACGCTTCCAGATAAGGATTGGGTTGTGTGCTGATGCAGCATGATCGAGTGATAGCATATGCTTCGAGGCAGTTGAAGAAGCATTAGATCAACTATCCAACATATGACTTAGAGCTAACTGCAGTAATGTTTGCTTTACGTATATGGAGACACTACTTATATGGAGTACGCTGCAGAATCTTCACTAACCACAAGAGTTTGCAATATCTGTTCAGTCAGAGAGAGCTGAATATGAGACAAATAAGGTGGGTAGAACTCATGAAAGACTATGACTGCACTATTGAGTATCACCCAAGCAAGGCAAATATGGTAGTAGATGCACTGAGCAGAAAACCTACCAATTCTTTAGCTCAGCTGAAGGCAGAGTACTTACCCATGCTAGTCAAATTGAGATCCATGGGTGTTAGTTTGTAAATGGCAGAGTCAAATATTTTATTAGCAGTCTTTCATGTTCGTCCAGTGTTGACGAACTGAGTTCAAGAGTTGCAAGCCTAGGATTCGTATTTCATGAAGCTAAGAGGTGAGATAAAGACTGGGCAGTAGAGCAACTTTACATTGAGAGATGATAGAACACTAGTCCTATGGTAGAGATTGTGTGTGCCAGATGTTAAAGAGTTAAAGAAAGAAATCATGGAAGAAGCTCACTCATCAACATATGATATGCATCCAGGGAAACCAAGATGTATTGGACTCTGAAAGACCATTACTGGTGGAGAGGAATAAAGA
This sequence comes from Litchi chinensis, assembly GCA_019925255.1. NCBI lineage: Eukaryota > Viridiplantae > Streptophyta > Magnoliopsida > Sapindales > Sapindaceae > Litchi > Litchi chinensis. The sequence continues at coordinate 9,123,107 of CM034467.1, forward strand.
AAGAAATTGCAGAGTTCGTCTCCAAATGCTTAACCTGTCAGCAGATTAAAATTGAGCATTAGAAACCAGCAGGGTTATTACAACCTCTGTCCATTCCGAAATGGAAGTGGGAGAGAATCATGATGGACTTCGTGGTAGGACTTCCCCGGATGCAAAGCGGACATGATGCTATCTGGGTGATAGTTGACAGATTGACAAAGTCTGCTCATTTTCTAGCCATCAAGAATACTTATTCCTTAGAAAAGCTAGCCCAGATATATGTAGATAAGATAGTTAGGCTACATGGAGCGCCAGTATCTATAGTGTCAGGCAAAGATCCACGATTTACTTCCAGATTTTGGCCGAAGCTACAAAAGGCAATGGGCACTAGATTGAATTTCAGTATGGCTTTTCACCCTCAGACGGATGGTCAATTCAAGAGAACCATCTAGACTCTTGAAGACATGTTGAGAACATATGTGATGGAGTTCAAAGAGAGTTGGAATATTCACCTATCTTTAATCGAGTTTTCCTATAATAGCATCTATCAGTCCAGCATTGACATGACACTATATGAAGCATTGTATAGTAAAAAGTGTAGAACCCCAGTTTGCTGGGATGAGGTAGGTGAAAGAAGATTGATTGGCCCGAAGATTGTCCAAGCTACAACAGAGAAGATCGATATAATTAGAGAACGGTTGAAGGTAGCAAGCGACAGGCAAAAGAGCTATGTAGACAATCGAAGAAGAGACTTAGAGTTTAAAGTGGGTGACAGACTGTTCTTACGACTCTCACCTTGGAAGGGTGTTTTGAGATTCGGGAAACGTGGAAAGTTGAGTCCACGATACATTGGGCCATACAAGATAGTGGCAAGAGTGGGTGAGGTGGCTTATCAATTGAGGTTGGCCAAAAATTAGCAAACATTCATGATGTGTTTCACGTTTCCATACTCCGCAAATATGTAGCCGACCAATCGTACGTACTAAAGGAACAGCCGGTGCAATTTAAAGAAAACTTAACCTACAAAGAGCAGCCAGTGGAGATCTTGGATCGTAGGGATCAGGTATTGCGCCATAAGGTGATTCCACTAGTAAAGGTATTAAGGCGAAATCACAGGTCGGAGGAAGCTACTTAGGAACCCGAAGAGCAAATACGCGTCCAGTATCCACAATTATTCACGACAGGTATACAGTTTAAATTTTGAGGATGAAATTTTTATAAGAAAATGAGAATTTGTAAACCTCTATTTTAATATTTCATTCCCTAGCATTAGAAGTTAGAGTATAAGAATGATCAATATTTATAATAAGAAAATTCAATAAAGGGTAAGATAGTCTTTCTCTACAAATAAAGAGATCAATATCAAAGAATGGCAAATTGGTCAATGATAAATTTAGTGAATATTATATTGAGAAGTGCATAGAATAAATTATGTGCATGAATTGTGCAAATTGATAAAAGTAATGAGGAGGATATGAATTTAATGCATAATTAGAAGATCATTTAGTTAAATTTCATATAATGACATAGTATGTAAATAACTAACAAACTTCAAGGGCAATTATATAAACTCTTGCCTATATATAGAAGGGTTATCTTCCAACACTTAGAAAAATTTCAAAAAGAAATTGAGAGAGAGTGAGAGGGGTGCACGACAATAAGGAGAAAAGGGAGGGAAAAGAGATCCAAGCCAAATCCAACAATTTCTCAAGTTTCCAATCAAGATTCTTAGTAGATTAAAGTAAGAATAACAAACTTTAAGTAAAAATAAGGTAAGGTTTTCATGACTCTATCTAGAAATAGTAATAGTTGGGTTTATGATTGTGTTAGTTGACTGGGTTAGTTTGATGTGTAAATTGATGTGGATTTTTATATAAAGCAACAGTAGAACCATAATAAGCAAAAAGGAAAGTTGAAATGCAAGAGACCATGTATAAAAATAGAGGTTAGGGTTTATATAGTAGAAACCCCAACTTGTGATTTAATCTAGTGAGGAGTTAAATAGGTTGCCTATAACTTATTTGATGAAATGTTTGAAAGAAGTATAACTTGAAAAATTGAAAAGAACAACATGTGGGTGCATGTGTGTGAGTCACGGCCAAAAGGAGAGTGTATGAATACTATTGTGTTTTATTCTCTTTGAGCTCTAAATCATGTATAATTAATGTAGAAAAGCATGTAGGAGAAGTTAGAATTGACAAAAGAAACTAGATGGGAATGTTTGTGCATTTCGGCTTGATGAAGGACAGTAGCTTATGCATGTATTTTATGGGTGTTTATGATGTATTTATGGTCCTAAACACATGCATGAGTGAGTAGGAATTAAGGTAATTAAAATGGATATATATGGGTGCATAATGGCATATAATCTAGTAAAAATTAAAATAATAATAGAATGAGAAAATAGGTATTTGAAAGGGGTATAGAGACCTGCACTATTTGAACTTAATTGGGGTTGTTTTAGACCTCAAAACATGCATAAATGTCATAGCAAACCATAGAAATTCGAAGGGAAAGGTTTGGATAAAAATTGAGGAAGTTATGACTTAAACAGTGTACTTAGGTAGTCGTAAAGATGAGTTGAGAGTGAAAATGCATTTTTTGATGCATGAAATGAATGAATTCAATCATAATTGAGTAAAAGAACTTTAAATATGAAAGAAATGACACCATTGCAAATGTTATGCAAAAATGTACATAAAAAAGTGTCGAAAAATAAGTGTTTTTCATAAGTTTCACCCCTCAATACTTAGAATTTTTCGAAACCATTTTACGAGGGACCTAAGTGAGAGATAAGAAGATGATCTAAGTGAAAACAGAAGCGAAACAACCCACGAAATGGGCTGTGAACAGTATTCTATTTTAGGGAGTCTGAAAATTTTGACTTTTTATTTCGAGCCTCTGAAAATTATACGGACTACGTGGGGATATTTCTAGGGGTACATAAATTAAACTTTTGTAAAGAAATCATAATTAAAAATTTTCGGTCAAGTTAGAACGTAATAGAGAAAGTTGTAGTCAAAAGAGCATTGTAAAGAGTTTTTAAGGTTGAAAGCAATGTGTGTAGTTTTGTGTAGCACATTATAGTGTATTTTAAATAAGAACGCGTTGTACAGGTGACGAGCAGGCTAGTGGAGCTCGGGAGGCTCGTTGGCGAGTATAGCTCGCTTGGTAAGGTAAGTGTCCTATCATTGACAATTTCCTTTATTTATATTTTCAATTATGAGTTATGTAATTTCCAATTCTTTTAAAAATGATGAGTTAAAACATTGACAAATGATCCCTATATCGAATCTTAAAGGAGTTTTTGAAACAAAATTATTTTGAAAAGAGTTTTGGAAAAACCATGTATATACCCTTTATTTAAATGAGATTTAGCGCTATGCGGCGATGCAGAAAATTGCATCCGTAGTTGCTTAGTTTTTCAGAATATCTAACACTACGTTGTGATGCAGAAAATTCCGCACGTAGTTGTTATTGGCACTGCATTGCGATGCAGAGAATTTCGCTTGCAGTCGCCTAGAGTATAGTTCATACATAGCACTACAATGATGATGTAGAATTGTAATTACTCATATTTGAAATTGTCTCACACTACGTTGGCGATGCAATAAATTTCGTTCGTAGTGACTGAGATATCTCAACAGCTTCATGGTTGGCATCAGTCGAAAATCACCACGTGATGGTTAGAGTATATTAAGGGTATACATGGTGTTTGAAGAAAGAAAAGTTTTCTAAACAAAAGATTTAAGATTTAATTAAGTTTATTAATCGCTACATAATCATACTTTATATTACCTCATATAATGAACTAATGTCTTTGCTTTCATGTAGCGTGTATATTCTACTAGGAGTCTTTGCAGGCAATTTTGCATCCAGGAAACCGTCATCGAACAATTTAGGTGGGCGATAAATGACAGATGCTTATGTAACTCATGTTTATATTTTGAATATATTGAAATGAGAAAATACATGTATCATACTAAAATCTTGGTAGCATGCATTTTGAGATTATAAATTTGTAAATTATGTTGTAAGTAGTCGTGGATTTTCATATACGATATATATATATACAGATATATATATATTCCTATATAGATATATATATATATATATATATATATTCCTCTATGGGTGCATGCATGATTATTGTGAAAAAGTATGATGAAATTGCATGTTTGAGGATAAAAGAAGTTTGGGTGATGATTAAAAATAGTTCGAAGTGTTGTCTTTTATGCAGGCAAATTTTGGAAACCTTAAAAATACAGTTGTTATGCTGTCAAAATTTTTATAAAATTTTCTTCAAATTAAATGCGAAAAATTTACACCCACCCAAATTGCTTAAAAAATGAAAAGAATACTTTTAAATCGAGTTAAGGAAATCGGCCAAGATTGAGGGGTTTGCTCCGCAAATCTCTACTATCCGACAAGTCGAGTTAAGAGAAGTGCGTTGAAGTGCTTGACAAAACCCTTCAGATAAGAGACTAGAGAGATTCTGGTTCTGGTCTTGTCAAAATAATTAATCAAGGAAAGTATAGAAAATTTGACTCAAACCAATTGGGTTTAAATTTACATAATATTGAAATTTGATCCTAATTAGTTGGATTTGAATTTTACGCAAGAATATTTGAGATTCTTGGTTGGTTTTAAAATTAACTCATAGAAATTGGGTTTGAATTTTGAAAAAAAAAAAAGAAAAGCTTTTTAGATCCAAATATGTTTCGGAAAACATTTTAATTTTAAGGAAAGTTGAATATCTAGATTGATTGATATTCTTAAATTTTTCTTGGAGTGTTAATTTGTTGTTTAATTACCTTTTAATAAGCAATTGGGATATAATTGACTTTCACAAGATTTGTTTTTGTTTTTGTTTTTGTTTTTTTTTTTTTTGTTTTTTTTTTTGCAGAAATAGATTCGACTTTTGTTGTTAACCAAAATGAGACCCAAATTTGGTGAAAAATATGTTTGTATCTAAAATATAAAAAATTGTTTGAGTTAATTGCATTGGAATCAGATACTAATTTTGTAGAAATTAGTAGAATCAGTGTTATTAATACTAGAATTATTGAATTCTGATAATAACATTATTGAGAACCAAAATATGAACCAAGTGTCATCGCCTGCTAGAAAATAAGGTCTTTTGGATTTTTGAAGTTTAAAAATTGGTTAGCAGTTTTTGTAGAATTAATTACAAAATAAATTGTGTATTTGCGGTTTTTCATGAATAATTGTAGTCATTAATTTTGAATTGAATTTATAGAATTAAGTTTTGAATTTTGCAACTGCAAACATGATTAATTCTAAATTGAATTTATAGAATTAATTTTTTGAATTTCTATTAATTCTAAATTGAATTTGTATAATTAATTTTTTAAATTTTGTAACTGTAGTCATGTTTAATTCTGAATTAAATTTATAGTATTAAACATTGGATTAATGTCTTGTAATTGCAAAATTAATAGAATTAAAAACAAATTAAAAGACCATTATTTCTTATGAAATAAGGCAAATAAAGTGGAGCATGGTCAAAGCTCCAAGTTCCAATAGCATATTCAAATTTCACTGTGGATCTGGCTATACATGTTTGTTTAGTGGATTTCCATGATACACCTTATCTCGGTTCTCAATTGGTTGGAAGGAAGAAAATAACTCCTTATCAAAGCGTACATGTTTGGTAGCGCTAGTATTAATCCACCACTTATTGGGATTTGATCCAACCACATTAACCTCTGAGACGAGAACAGAGTTAATATTTCAAAAACATCTTTAGAGATGTTATCCACCATGTTTGATTCATGGTTCTTCTTCTTCGGCAAAACACTCCAAAGACTCTTGACCTTCCATGTCATAATGGAAACCTTTCCCTTGGAGTTGGAATTTTTTTTGGAAACTTTGTCTTTTTGGGCCCAACATGGCACCCTTGTTCCCTTTGTTTTTTTATGAACTTCGAGCTTTGACCATGCTCCACTATATTTGCCTTACTTCACAAGAAATAATGGTCATTTAATTCACTTTTAAATCTATTGATTTTGTAGTTACAAATCATTAATCCAAGATTTAATACTCTAAGTTCAATTCAGAATTAAACATGGTTATAGTTACAAAATTCGAAAAAAAAAAATTAATTCTGCAAATTCAATTTAGAATTAATCATATTTGCAGTTATAAATTCAAAAAATTAATTCTATAAATTCAATTCAAAATTAATAATTTTTGTAGTTACAAAATTCAAAACTTAATTCTATAAATTCAATTCAGAATTAGTGGTTGCAATTATTCTTAAAATAATCATGTCTGCAATTACAAATACACAATTTATTCTGTAATTAATTATGCACAAACCACTATCCAATTTTCAAGTTTCAAAAACTCAAAAGACCTTGTTTTTTAATAGGTGGCGGCACTTGGTCCATATTTTGGTCCTCAATAGTGTTATTACCATAATTCAATAATTCTAGTATTAATAACACTAATTCTACTAATTTTTACAAAATTAGTATCTGATTTATATATCACAATATAACTCATCCAACACAATTAACTTAAACAATTTTTCATATTTCATATTGTGGTCTCAGAGGTTAATTTGGTTAGATCAAATCCCAATGAGTGGTGGATTGAAACTAGCGCTACCAGACATGTGTGCCTTGATAAGGAGTTATTTTATTCCTTCAAACCAATTGAGAATCGAGATAAGATGTATCATGGAAATCCTCTAAACAAACATGTATAGCCAAATCTACAACGAAATCTGAATTTGCTGTTGGAAATAAGTATGATGGTATAGAAGTGCAAGTCTAAGAAATGTTTTGGCTAAAAAGGATTTGGTATTTAAGTGTGTTCATTGTGACCAAACTCTTTTTCTTGAGAACTTACCTGGTATAATATTCGCAAACTACGTTCACTATTCCAATATACAATTATTATAATGTTTGATATGGAGAAGTTCAATGAAAATATCAATTTTCATTAAAGCCTTTGTGGATAAGTGTGGAATCTAAAAAGGCTAAATGGTTACACCATTTTTTAGAGGATATTCCAATTTAGAAAAAGTTAATTCCTATCATTTGCATCCACTGTGATAGCCAGTTTGCAATAGGAATGACTTAGAGCAATATTTATAATAGTAAGTCTAGACATATACATCATTGACATAATATTGTGGGACAATTACTCTTAACAAGAGTTAACTCTATTGACTATGTAAAGTCAAAGGATAATATTCTGGATCCACTAACTAAAAGGTTAAATATAGAGTTAGTTAGAAAATCATCAAAGGGAATAAAACTAAAGCCCATGAAAAAATAAGTCATTATAAAGGAAACTTAACTTGTATGATTGGAGATCCCAAGATCTAGGTTTAATGGGACAACCTAACTATAAAGACTTGGTTGTTCACTATAGAGGATATCTTTCTATCCATTAGAGGTTATTCTTCTGTCCCTTCTTATGATAAAATATGGTGTCCGTAGGAGTTAGGATAAACTATGCTTTTAATGATCCTTATGTATCAAGAAATCGAATGGAGTAATACGGGTTACTCTAAATTAAGAGATCACTTATGTGAGATAGAAGTAGGGCCGCTTTCAAAGAGAATTGTAGGGGCTTAGTTCTTTAGAAACTCTCGTAGGTTTATGGCCAAAACGAACATAGCAATGAAAATTGAATTGTGTCAGGAAATATTTCTATGTGAGATATATAATAACATAATAGTTCAAGGACATTGTGTTTACCGGTCAGTCACTAAAAAAAATATATTTTCACTTGGGAAGGTTCAAAGGTTAAAACCTATCTATTCTATGTAGAATATGATTGTTGAACTCTATCACTAAGTGTTTTTTCAATTATAGCTTTTGTCACCTCTATCAATTTCATTCATGTGAGGGACTGTTGGCAAAATGGGATAAACACCCATTTTAAGGACCAAGTTTTATTGGGTTAGATATCTTGATTGAGATGGATCAAGATGGATTCATGAAAAAAAAAAATATATGGTGCTTAGACTAATGGAAATTGAATTGAAAATTTAATTTTCAAAATATAGCTGTTGGATTAACTATCATGAATGTAGCTATTGAATTTGGAAAAGTGTAACTGTTGATTCGATTTAATGGATAGTTTTAAATTAGTTTTTAGTCAATGTTATGACTTAATGTGTTGTGTTGTAACTTCAGTTATACATGTAAACTATATGTTGTAAAAAAATTTAATGCAGAATCAAAAACAGCTGTAGAGTAAAAATTAACACATGAATATTTTTAACGTGATTCGATGTTACTTTATATCCACGAGGCCTTGTCTAGAGAGATTAACTATTAATGAATATAAACAGATATAACCTACTTGACTTATTTAATTTAAGACTCTTTGATGATGCTAAAATATATCATTAATTTTGTCGACGTTGAATTTCAGTCGACGAGTAATCAATGCCCAATGCCTGCAATCAATGTGAGAAAGCACAAATATCAAAAAAGAACACAGACAAAAACCGAGAATAAAACGAGGAACACAAAGCTTTTACGTAGTTCAGCAATAATAGGCCTACGTCCACGACTGTCTATCTCTTAAATTCTGCAGAGTGACAGTATATTATTAATTATTCTCTGATCATGTTACAATGATTTTAACCTCTTATTTATAGGGAAAGAGGTGTTACAATTCTGGTTGCAATAAAACAGGAAAAGAATCCCGAATTAATTACACTTTCCAAATGATTTAAATAAAATCAGAAAAATCAGGAAAAGAATCACAAATTAATTACAATTCCTATTCAGTTTGAGTAATATTAGGAAATTGCCATAATTATCTTGAGATAAGGTTGATTTGAATTTGAATTCGAATAAACTTCCATATCTGATGAAGGAATCATGATTTGGTTGGGTAACTGCCATATTTGGTGAGAGAATCATGATTGGATTAGGCAACTGCCTATTTCTAGAAGATATTGCATTTATTACACTCTTGAGCGAGCTGTTGTCTATGACGGTTTGCGAGCTGGAGCTCGCATAGCGAGCTACGCATGAGGCGGTTTGTAGAACGAGTTATGATCTGGCTGTGAGGCGAGTTTGTTACTGCGAGCTGAGAAAATTACTGGGTGAGCTGTGGAGCTCGCTGGGTTTAAGGTTGAAATATGGGTCTTGTCTGATGGGCCTTTGATTGGGTTGACTTTATCGGGCCTTCTATTAGGCCTAAACTGGGCTTTTACCAGCCCATTTAATGAGTCCGAAAAATACATACAACATTAGCCCCCCAGCTCTCAGTTCGCTTTGCGAGCTGGGAGCTCGAGCTTGCTGGTAAAAGCTGGCTTCCTTAGCATGCTAATTTGAATAACTGCCTCTGCACCTTTTCAAATTCCACCTTTTCAGTTGCGACACGTGGCAGTTATGCAGGAGGTAACTGAAACGACGCTGGCACGTCCTTTACATGCGCATTTAATGCGCACATCTTTCAACTGACGGCTGCATGATTACAAGGCCGTACCTCGCGCTGTACCATTGGATTAATGACGGTTACATAACACAGAGATCTGACGGCTAGGGTTAGAGCTCGCTTGTCTATTTAAACTGGCGGAACCTCTTTCATTTTTTCCCTTTCCTTCTGTCATTTTCTTTCGAAGCAAACAAGCAACCAAGTTCAGACAAACCACTGATTTTCACGAAATCAACACCTCCAGTCGCCGTTCTTCGTTCCGTCAAAGAATCACGGTAAGTTCTTCCTTTTGACTTCAAATCTTGAGTTTTTTGGGTTTATGTTGTCAAGTTGATATTACTCTTGCATTCGTGTTTTACTCATCACTGTTAATGTTGCTTGAAATGACTTGAATATAGCATGCTGTCGTTGTTGAGTCTTTCTGATCACTGTTGAATCTTATTGTTCTGGGTTCTTTGTTGAACATGACTTTTCAACTTCTGTTGATTTAGATCTTGTTTCATGCTTATTAGCGACCTAATTACTGTTGTAGTTATGTATGTCTGTTTGCGAGCTGTTTGGCTGTTTGTGGGTTGTCATGCATGTGAATTATAGAACTAAGTTCTTGTAAACCATTAGCTCGCAGATTTCTCTCGCAGGTCGTTATTCATGGGTCGAGCCCCCCAATGTAGAAGCAATCTGCAAAATAAGACACTTATAAAATTTTTATTATTTTAATAACTTACTCGCCGCGATCTGAACATGTCTTCATCATATAGATGTCTTCAAGCAGAGCTAGTAGAGAAACTTCTCAAAGCAGGAAGGCTCACGAGCGTGATGCAGCTCAAGAGCATGTCAAATAGGGAAGAGAAGCTCGGGATACATTTGTCCGCCATCCTTCTTCCTTGGAACTTTACGATGTGGCCGGGTATACTATGCAATTTCACATTTCTCTAGGTTGTCGCGCACTGATACCGGCTCTAAAAACCATGCATGTTATCCGCCAAAGGGGTACGTCGCTGTCAGTGTCCAACATCTCGAATAGGGGCTAAGATTCCCTATACCCCCATACCTGATCACGTTCCTTAACGCAGTCAAGCTCGTGCCGTTCCAGTTAACATCGAACTCCTAAACGCAGCTGACCTCGCTGGCTATAGCCTTTCTCAAGAACGGCCTTACTCCTCCTACTCCAAAAATCATTCAGCAGTTTTACAGCTTCAAGGCTGTAAGTGCTAAAGAGGGAGAGAAACCTGATGGCATCTTTTACCTCACAGCTCGTCCATCAAAATATAAAGATCTCTTGCCCCAAGGAGATGCGAAGGGCAAGTCCAACGTTGGACCGTACAAAACGAGCTGGTTTTACGTCTCCTGCCCCTCTCTCGCGGATCTTCAAAATGTTAGCTACGTCTTGAATCCAGGTATAAATAAAATTTCAGCGAGCGCCCCCCCTTTTTTTTTTTTTAAAAAAAAAAATCTTTGCCATGCAGTGTTGAAAATGGACGAGTCTCCCCTCAGCAACGACGAGAAACGAACTCTTGATACGCTTGCAAACTCGGAGGAAGCGAGCATCAGTAGCAAGTTCGATGATGTTCTTCTCAGAGCTTATGGCCTTGCCCCACCAAGAGAGACTCATATTCTGCGACCTGACGAGGACATCGGCAACATGGGTGACAACCCTAGACTTCTTTCTGTCCTTTATGTCCTAGTCCAGGTAGGGGATACATCTACTTCTCGACCTCCAAAACCTATTACTCCGCGGGCAGAGGGAACAACTCGCGCACCTTCTCCAGCTCGGAAAGCTTCTTCCCAAGGTGCTTCTACTCGCACCCTATCTCGGAAGAAAACGTCTTCAGCTCGTGCCTCATCAAAGGGCGCATCCTGAACCACTTCTCTGGCTCCTACTCCAGCTCGGACAGGATCAGATCCAACCCACATAGCCCCTATTGTACAAGTTGACTCATCCCTTTCTCCACATCACACATCTGTCCCAGGGGCTCCACTGCCAGTTCCAGCTCACGCTCCAGCCCCTGTTCATTCCTCTGGGTGAATTCCAGCCAATAGGAGGAAACTCACTCTTTTGAATTCTCCTTCTAAAAGTCCTGCTACAACTCCAGCCTCCTCGACTCCTTCAGTGACACGGCCTGCTGAGGCTTTAGTCACTCCAGCCGCTCCCTCAAAACGCTCAAAGCCATCTGCTAAGGACCAGGCTCTTGCGGCCGCTGCTCTCAGCGAGGTGCCTGCTGAGGCCACTGCTCCTTCAATAGCTGTTCCCAGCGAGATGCCACTTCCCAATGCTTTTTCAGATCTTTAACTGATTCCAGCTTCCAGCTCGTAACCTGGAAAAAGGGGCGCTCTTCCTAAGGTTGCTTCCCAGTCAACCCAAACTGGCACCAGTAAGCATGCAACTAGGCGTACCGTCCTTTCGCGGCGTAGTGCTTCCCGGGATGATGAGCGTGATATCCCGGAGCGTGAGAGAACCCCTTCGCCAACCAGACCAGTCATCGAGCTTGGTCCTGGGGGAAGATACTTAACTTCCTTCCTTGACAATTGGGCAACAATTATGCTTACTCATGTGAATGTCTTGGAGAACATGTGCCTTAAGGGCGAGGACCTCGATGAGTTCGCAGCTCGTCATTGCATGCTGGTAAGTCATCTTTCCTTATCTGCTGACTTTTTTATTTCAACAAATATTAACTCATAGCATTTCAGGGCGCCCTCGCTGCGATGAAGCGGAGGAGGGAGATGAGGGCTACCCAAGATCAAATAAGGAAATTGGAGAACGAGTTGGAGGAGGCCACTGATGATTTAGCTCGTTTGGCCGAGGGAAGAGTACAGGGTCAGGAAGCACAGATCGCTGAGGCGAATGCTGCGAGGCAGACATTCGAAGAAGCTCTAAAGAAAATGGAAAATGAGCATGTCACGCTAAGGGATGAGCTTCACAAAGCAAAAGAAGAATTAAGGCAGTCTGAGTAGCGGGCTAAACTGGACGAGTAGCGGGCTTCAACAGTAGAGGATAAGATTGAAGTGTTTCATCACCAAGTTGATACTGCTGTTGAGCGAGCTGAAGCTGCTGAGAAACGGGCTGAGGAAGCTGAAAACGAGCTGATGAAATGGAAACTGCAGTTAAACGTGCTGAGGAGGCTGCAACAAAACGAGCTGAAGAGGCTGAAACATCGGCTAAACGTGCTGAGGAGGCTGAGCATCGAGCTGAGGTGCTTAGGCAACAAGTGGGGGAGGCCATTCAGCGGGCTGAGGCTGCAGAGCAGCGAGTTGAAGCCATGAAGAAAGAAGTTGAGGTCGTTAACCGTCATGCTAATAATGCCTTCGAAGAGCTAACGGTCTTCAGAGAGCAGACTGCTCGAGAATTAGAAGTGCAGGTTGCTGATGCAAGGGACGAGGCTGAGGAAAGAACAAGCCGCGACTTCCTCTACACATTGTGGATGTCCCATCTAGAGATGGATTTTTCCATCTTTGGGAACGTAGGACTTGAAACTGTAGAGGATTTTAAAGCAAGGGCTACCTCGTCCTTAGTTGATCCAATTCTTCCATCAGAGCAAGCTCCTAGTGCGACCTCTCAAATTGAGCCCGCTAGCAATCTCGAGCTTCCTACTGCATCCTCTCCTCCTCACGGAGACCCTTCCCAGGCCCTGATCATTCAGCCCAGATTTAGCGGTTTTATTTTTTTTATATTTATACTTTTGTTTCGATTTGTAATGAACTTTAATCTCAATAAAATTCACTCCTTAATTTCTTCTGTGTTGAATGTATTTAAGCTATTGCATATGCTATAACATATTTTATGATCTTCAACTTTTAGAGTTAACAAATTTCTTGCGAGCTGATAGTTAACGAGCTCCAGATCTGATATAATAAATTGAGCAATCACTTACTTTAATAGTTAAAAGATCTTTCAATGTAAATATAAACAATTGATTAATTAGGAGTTAACGAGCTATGCAGAGACATTTAGTCATCTGCTTTTTAGGCCTTTTTTTTTTTAGCGAGCTATGCAGAGATACTTAGTCATCTGCTTTTTAGGTTCTTTTTAGCGAGCTATGCAGAGACATTTAGCGATCTGCTTTTTTGGCTCTCTTTTAGCGAGCTATGCAGAGACACTTAGCCATCTGCTTTTTGGGCTCTTTTATTTTTGCGAGCTATGCAGGGGCACTTAGTCATCTGTTTTTTAGGCTCTTTTTAGCGAGCTATGCAGAGGCACTTAGCCATCTGCTTTTTTTGCTCTTTTATTTTAGCGAGCTATGTAGGGGTCGTCACCTCGCCTGCTTTTTAGGCTCTTTGATAGCGAGCTATGCAGAGGCACTTAGCCATCTGCTTTTTTGGCTCTTTTATTTTAGCGAGCTACGCAGGGGTCATCACCTCGCCTGCTGTTTAGGCTCTTTGATAGCTAGCTATGCAGAGGTGCTTAGTCATCTGTTTTTTTGGCTCTTTTATTTTAGCGAGCTATGCAGGGGTCGTCACCTCGCCTGCTTTTTAGACTCTTTGATAGCGAGCTATGCAGAGGCACTTAGTCATCTGCTTTTTAGGCTCTTTTTAGTTCGGAGCCCGTTAGCCTAATGGAACGAGTTGAATCATAAGCAGGGGGAAATGGAGCTTTCATTAACTATAATAGGTTTGAATTACATATACCAAAAGAGTTTACTGATAATAAGGGCGGAGGTGCTCGACATTCTAAGCTCGAGGGACTTCAACTCCATTTTCATTAGCTAAATGATAAGCTCAATTCCCTAGGTTTGCTTTGACAACATAGGGTCATTTCCAGTTCGGGCCTAAGGATCCATCACTTGGCTTGCGGGCTCCAGGCAGGATGAGACGTAAAACTAAGTCTCCCACGTCGAATCTGCGAATCCGAGCATGCTTGTTGTAGTACCTCGCTATTCTCTGCTGATAGACAGCTACCTTCAACCTGGCCATTTCCCTGAGTTCTTCAAGCAGGTCCAAGTTTGTGGCAAGCAGCTGATCATTGTCATTTGGATTGAAGGTCGCTCTTCGTTGTGAGGTGACTTCAAACTCAGCTGGGATCATGGCCTCAGACCCATATACCATTGAGAATAGAGTCTCGCCTGTGGAACTGCGAGCTGTCGTCATGTAAGACCATAATACTTTCTGAAGCTCGTCTACCCACGCTCTCTTCTTTGCTTCCAGTTTCATTTTCAAGGTCTGCTTAATAATCTTGTTCACAACTTCAACTTGGCCATTAGCTTGTGGATGGTCCACTGCTGAAAAGCTTTTAACGATCTTGAGGTCGTTGCAGAACCTAAGAAACTGGTCGCTGCTGAAATGAGTCCCATTATCAGTTACGATTTGCTGTGGGACTCCGAATCTGCAAATAATATTACTCCACACGAACTTCTCAATCTTTATTGTGGAGATTTCTGCCAACTCCTTCGCTTCTGCCCACTTGGTGAAGTAATCAACTGCGACCACGACATGCTTGCATCTTCCACGAGCCATTGGCAGGGGCCCAATCAAATCCATCCCCCAAATTACAAAGGGCCACGGGCTTACCATTTGTTGGAGATATACTGGTGGAGCTCGTGGAATCTAGGCAAACCTCTGACACTTGTCGCATTTTTTGACTAAATTGATGGCATCCTGCCTCATGGTGGGCCAATAGAAACCTTGACAAAGTGCCTTCTGAGCCAGAGATAGCCCCCCAGCGTGGTTCCCACAATGGCCTTCGTGTATCTGCCTTAGTACTTTTTCAAACTCACGGCCATCAATGCATCGTAAAAGTGGAGCTGAGAACCCTTTTTGTACAATGCATCATCATAGATGCAATATCTAACTGCTCTAGCTCGCAGACGGTGTGCTTCCAGCTTGTTACGTGACAGCTTCCCATCCTATAAATAACTAAGAATTGGGCTCATCCAGGAATCAGGTCGCACGATTATAGCCATCATTGAATCCTTTTCATCGGTACTGAGAGCTGGCAGAAATTCTACAGGGATTGCCCCAAGGAAGTCGGCATCTCGAGTGGTTGCCAAGCGAGCTAAAGCATCTGCATGTGCATTCTGAGCTCGCGGGATCTGTTTTACTTCATATTTTTGGAAGGCATTTAGCAGCTCGTGAACTTTCTGGAGTAAAGGGCCATCTTTGGTCCCTTAGCTTGATACTCTCCCAATATGTGGCAGACAACAAGTTGCGAATCGCTGAAGATTTTCAATCATTCAGCTCGCATTTCCTAAGCCAAACGCAGACCTACGAGCAAGGCTTCATATTCAGTCTCATTGTTTGTTACTTGGAAGCCAAATCTTAGAGCACAGAGGATTTTGTGGCCTTCAGGACTGATCAGTAGAATTCCAGCTCCAGCCCTCTGTTCGCTGGATGATCCATCAACATAAAGTTCCCAAGTCGGACCTTCAGAAGATTCAGCTTCATCATCCATGGGTCCTGTAAACTCTGCAATAAAGTCTGTCAGGGCATGGGCTTTGATGGCCGTCCTTGGCTTGAACTGGATATCGAACTGTGCGAGCTCCTCTGCCCATTTCAACAAACGACCTGAGGTGTCTGCTTTCTGTAAAACTTGTTTCAACGGATATTGGGTGAGGACTTCGATGGTATGAGCTTGAAAGTAAGGCCGCAGCTTCCTTGATGCGATCACTAGGCAATAAGCGAGCTTTTCCATCTGCAAGTATCTGGTTTCAGCATCTTGCAATCTTTTACTTACATAATAGACTGGAAGCTGCGTCTTTTCTTCTTCCCTCACCAATGCAGCACTCAGAGCTTGCTGAGACACCCCTAGGTACATGATCAACTTTTCTCCTTCTTTGGGCTTAGAAAGGAGTGGAGCTCGCCCTATATATTCCTTCAACTGTTGGAAGACAACTTCACACTGTTCTGTCCACTCGAAGCTTTTGGCCTTTTTCAAAATGTCAAAGAAAGGGATACACTTATCTGTAGCCTTCGAGATGAATCTGCTTAATGCCGCGACCTGGCCATTAAGGCTCTGCACGTCTTTCACTCTGGTTGGCGATCTCATGTCGATCAATGCTTTGATCTTCTCAGGGTTTGCTTCAATTCCTCTACTGTTGACCATGAAGCCTAGAAACTTCTCAAAAGCTACTCCAAATGCACATTTGAGCGGATTTAACTTCATCTGGTAGCTTCTCAGAATCTGAAACATCTCTCCCAGGTCACGAACATGGTCACCTACTTGCTTGGATTTTACGAGCATGTCATCAACATAGACCTCCATGGTCTTCCCTATCTGCTCTTCGAACATCGTATTCACCAAGCGTTGGTAGGTTGCCCCAGCATTTTTCAACCTGAAGGGCATCACTTTGTAGTAATACAACCCCCGATCAGTCATGAACGAGGTATGCTCTTCGTCCTCGGGATTCATTGGAATTTGATTATAGCCCGAGTATGCATCCATGAAGCTCAGGAGCTCATGGCCAGCAGTAGCGTCCACGAGCTGATCTATCCTTGGCAGGGGAAAACTGTCTTTAAGGCATGTTTTATTAAGGTCAGTGAAGTCGATGCAAGTCATCCACTTTCCATTCTTCTTCTTTACCAAAACGGGATTGGCGACCCAGGTCGGATAGTAAGCTACTCGAATAAACTTATTAGCCAGCAGCTTGTCTACCTCTTCTTTCAATGCTAAGTATCGTTCCTCCGTCATTGTCCTTCTCTTCTGACGAACTGGCTTGTGGTGAGGGTCAATATTCAACCTGTGAGACATCACATTTGGATCTATCCCTACCATATTCTCATGATTCCATGCAAACACATCCAAGTTCGCCTTCAGGAAGTCAGCGAGTTGGGTTTTCAATTCTGGATCTAACCCTTTCCCCAACTTTAGGCATCTTTTTGGATCTGCCTCGCTGACTTGCACATCTTCTAACTCTTCAACTGGACCAGTAGCTTGGTCTGCATCTACCTCGCGAGGGTCCAGGTCGTGAATGACTCTTTTTTCAGTCATAGCTCGTGGCTCGCCCCCTGAGACCACGTTTACTTTCTTTCCTCTCATGCCCATCTTCACGGCATCTTCATAGCAGCGTTTTGCTAAATGCTGCTCTCCCCTAACACATCCAATGTCATTAGGAGTCGGGAACTTAACTGTTAGAGTTCTGGTCGAAGTAACCACGTCCAACTCGTTCATGGTAGGTCTCCCTAAGACCACATTATAGGCTGATGGGCAGTCAATTATCAAGAAATCTGTCAGAGTTGTTGCCTGACGACCTGCCTCCCCAAGAGTCAATGGCAACTTAATCTGCCCCACTAGTACTACAACATCTCCAATGAAACCATATAAAGGTTCTGGGGACGGTCTCATTTGTTCTGCTCGCAATCCCATCTGATCAAAACAGCCCCTGTACATCACGTTCACCGAGCTTCCAGTATCAATCATGATGCGCCTAATTTCCACATTGCTGATTTAAGCTCGTATAACCAATGTGTCGTTGTGAGGTCAGATCACTCCTCTAGCATCTTCATCAGTAAATACAATCTCGTTCGAGGTCGGCTTCGCCCTTTTTGCAGGTCCTTCCGACCTTCCAAACTGGAAAATGTGATTCGCCTCTCGGACGTACCTCTCATGCGACTTGTTGGAATCACCTGCGATATGGGGCCTACCATAAATGGTAAAAATGGTTCTTACCGCAAGCTCATGATCTGGCTCGGGAGCTCGCTGGGGCTGTTGCTGATGTGTTGGCTGTTGTTGGTGAGGTCATTCCTGCCGAGGTCGCGATTCTGCAGGTCGTTCCACATAATCTCTCAAGCGACCTCTCCTAATCAGTTTTTCAATGGCGTCCTTCAACACCCAGCAATCCGAAGTATTGTGTCCGACCTCATTATGATAGGCACAAAACTTGCTTCTATCTCTTTGATGAACAGGGGCTCTCAAGGGATAGGGCTTCCCAAAATCCTCCCTGTTCTTTTCTGCTGCAAAGATCCTGTCTGGTGAGTCTGACAGGATGCTATAATGCTCATAACGACCTAGACGCTGAGGTCGCTCATTCCTTGACTCTCTCCTTGCCTTTTTAGCAATCTGATTGCTTGAGTCACTGTTTCTACCTTCTTCATTCCTACCGTTATTTCTCCTCTTTGACTGGCTGGAACTGCCCGCTTCATTCTTCTGATTCTGTTTCTTCGGGCCGAAGGTCTCTTCCCACCTAATCTCCTTCGCAGCTCGCTCGTAGAATTCTCCCAGGTCCTTTACTGAGGACTTGTAAATACTTTCATACAGTTTTCCATCCTTACGCAGCCCAGCTGAGATCGCTGTCAGGATACTTTCATCTGATGGATGCTCAACATTCGTGACCTCGCTTCTAAACCTGGTGATGACTTCTTTCAATGACTCATCCTGACGCTGGAAGATTGTAGCTAGGTGGCAGGATGGAGCGAGCTGCCTTCTCAGTGCCCTGTACTAACCAACGAACTTTTGTTGGCATTCTTCCCAACTGCCTATGCTGCGAACTGGGAGATTCCTAAACCACGTCCTTGGAATGTCCCCCAAAGTAGTTGGGAATACTCGGCACTTCACTATGGGATTGCCTGTTTGCAAGTCCATCTGGACGTTAAAAGCGTCGAGATGGTCATAGGGGTCACTGTCCCCGTTGTACTACAGAATATTCGGCATCTTGAACCTCGGAGGGAGAGGTTGCGTCTCTATTTCCCTTGTAAACGGGGTCCTCTCCCAGTAGAGCCCACGCTGCTCTGGGACTCCAGGTCGTGCCTCCAACTGCTGGACCCTCTAGAGGAGTTCCTCCACCTATGGATCGCGGAGCTCGTATCTCCTCCTATGGTCATGACTTGGGAAGGGATGCTCTGGGTCATACCTTTCATGCTCTTCGAGCTAACCTCCAGGCTTATGGGACCTTGCATGCCGCCCATTCACCTCATCAACATTCCGAGCTGCAACTCTGACTCTATCCTGCCCAATCTCTGCTCGTTGGCGTCCATCATGGCTCGACCTTACCACCAGGCTGGCTGGACACATGACCTCCCTTTCTTCGCGGACAGGGTTTCTGGCTCTAGAACGCGCGTTGGAGGAAGCGAGCTGAGCCTGTCGGCCTCGGGACTTCCCTTGCCAGTCTTTCAGGTACTTGCATCGCGTCATGCTGCTGAGGCACATGCCTTGGTGCCTAAACCTCAACCCTGGGCATGTTCTATACCTGAGCTTGCACCAACATATTGACGGCCTCTGTGAGTTGTCTGACCGTATCCTCCAGCGCTTCTTGCCTCTGAATTAGCACATTCTACCCTTCGGCTAATGGGGCAATTGGAACTGGTTGATGATGAGGCAGAGGAGGGATGCCTGTTGCCGCGCCAATTGCCAGGCCATGGGATGTTCCTGCTACATGCACAAGTGCGCCTTCCACTTGTTGCACATCATGTTGATGGTGACTGGGGTGGCTCTCTGCCTGGTCAGCTTGGGAGCCCACATACTTGGTTTGTCTGGTTCTTGTCATGTTATCAGGAATCGAGAAAATCGAGAAGAGAAAGACTGCAGTTTGGGCCCTCTTCTAGCGCCAAAATGTCGATGTTGAATTTCAGTCAACGAGTAATCAATGCTCAATGCCTGCAATCAATGTGAGAAAACACAAATACCAAAAAAGAACACAGACAAGAACCGATAAGAAAACGAGGAACACAAAACTTTTACGTGGTTCAGCAATAATAGACCTACGTCCACGAATGTCTATCTCTTAAATTCTGTAGAGTGACAGTATATTATTAATTATTCTCTTATCATTTTACAATGATTTTAACCTCTTATTTATAGGGAAAGAGACGTTATAATTCTGGTTGCAATAAAACAGGAAAAGAATCCCGAATTAATTACACTTTCCAAATGATTTAAATAAAATCAGAAAAATCAGGAAAGGAATCACAAATTAATTACAATTCCTATTCCGTTGGAGTAATATCAGGAAATTGTCATAATTATCTTGAGATAAGGTTGATTTGAATTTGAATTCGAATAAACTTCCATATCTGATGAAGGAATCATGATTTGGTTGGGTAACTGCCATATTTGGTGAGAGAATCATGATCGGATTAGGCAACTGCCTATTTCTGGAAGATATTGCATTTATTACACTCTTGAGCGAGCTGTTGTCTATAGCGGTTTGCGAGCTGGAGCTCGCATAGCGAGCTACGCATGAGGCAGTTTGTAGAACGAGCTATGATCTGGCTGTAAGGCGAGCTTGTTATTGTGAGCTGAGAAAATTACTGAACGAGCTGTGGAGCTCACTGGGTTTAAGGTTGAAATATAGACTTTGTCTGATGGGCCTTTGATTGGGTTGACTTTATCGGGCCTTCTATTGGGCCTAAACTGGGTTTTTACCAGCCCATTTAATGAGTCTGAAAAATACATACAACAAATTTATACCTATTTGCCTAATATTTGTAATGAATTCTTGAATAAATTATGTTATTTATTTAGTATTTTTGTTTGTTTTTGTGTAATTGGTGAGGTATGAGTGGAAACAATCAAATGGGATAGATTATGAATTGTTTTAAGGCAAAATCATGGGCTAAAAATCATTATAAACTTTGTCACGTTGTCCATGCTTGTTTGCATTTGATTACTAATTCATGCATGGGTGTTTGTTTGCTTGTGGATCCATTTAATTCAAGAAAGGCATGCTGTTTGTCTTGTTGCAAGCAATGTCTTTTGGATGCTTTAAAATAATATTACCCAATTTGTTAATCATTCTTGAGTTGGAAATGGAAGTGCAGGTTGTTAGTGAAGCCGTGACCTATGAGAGAAGCCAAGCCGTAAGTCAAGCTATGAAAGTCAACAAGAGACATGAGTGATGCGATTTCACAAGAAGACAAAGTTCACATGATAAGCAAAAGCAATTCTCAAGAAGAAAAAGGATGTCGCCACCGCCACCAGAAGTTGTAGCATTCTACAAGCAGAAAAACATTCGAAGAATGCGACTCTACTTCCTCCACCAACCCACTCTCCAAGTCCTCAGAGGCTCAGACATTGAACTCATGCTTGGTGTCCCCAATTCGGACCTCCAGAGCATTGCTTCAAAGCAGGCCAATGCACACTCATGGGTTCAAAACAATGTTAAAAACTATCCCAATGTCGGGTTCCGTTACATTGCTGTTGGAAATGAAGTCAGCCCCTTAGACGGTGCAACTACTCAATACGTGCTTTTTCTCCTTCCTGTCATGCAAAACATTTACAACACCATTTCCTCGTCCGGGCTTGGAAACCAAATCAATGTTTCCACGGTGATTGACACCCGCGTTATCGGAGTTTCGTTTCCTCCTTCGAAAGGCGCTTTCAGGCCTGATGTTCAGTCCTTTCTCGATCCGATTATCCAATTCCTGACGAAGAACCAGGCTCCTTTGCTTGTCAACTTGTATCCTTATTTTAGTTATATTGGTAACACAAGAGATATTGGTCTTGATTATGCTCTCTTCACTTCTCCTTCTGTGAAAGTGCAAGATGGTCAATTGGGTTACAGGAACCTTTTCGATGCCATTTTGGATGCTGTGTACTCGGCCCTGGAGAAGGCTGGTGGGGGCTCCTTGCGAATTGTGGTGTCCGAAAGTGGTTGTCCGACTGCAGGCGGGACTGCTGCGAATGTTGATAATGCAAGAACGTATAACTCGAATTTGATACAGCATGTGAAGGGTGGCAGTCCATAAAGACCTGGAAGGGCAATTGAGACATGTGTGTTTGCCATGTTTGATGAGAACCTTAAACCAGGAGGAGAGTATGAGAAGCACTAGGGACTTTCTTCCTAATAAGCAACCGAAACATGCACTTAATTTCAACTGAGAGTTGGACAAATTAACATATGCGACAGTTTGGCTATATGTGTACTTCTATGTTGAATAAGGGTATCTTCTATAAGATCTAATCTTCTTAAGAAGAAACTGCAAATTGTCTATTGAGAAGATGCCCAAATAGAGGCAGATTGAAGAAAATCTGGATTTAGCTACTATACAAATTTTCTATACTTATAGAGGCATTATTTTTTGTTCTTTTTGAAAAAAAAATATATATATATATAAGGTAGCTATGGGAGATAACTTTTGTTTATATTTTTTTTTTCCAAACTTTGAATTATATAAATCTTTCTATTGCAATACATACTATCCTTTTGATACCACGAAAGCATTACGGAGTTTGAAAAATAATTGGAATGAGTTTCAGTAACATAATTTCACTGATTACTCTTTTCAAAGTTTTGCCCTTGTTTTCTTTTAACTCACTAGTCAAATGGTTCTAAAAAAGGGCAACAGTTTCGTATTCACCCATTTCGCCCAAATGATAATCAAATCAAATTCAAGATTCACAATCCACAACCATAATCTAGTGAAGAGAAGTAATCAAACGGTGATTAGATGAAGACGACCAATCATGATCAACAATGAGCATTGTAGTAGAGAGATCCATAGAAAAGGAATGTTTACGATATAGGGCTGTTATTATTATTTGGCTTCATTTTCTATGTAAAAGTGGTCAAATCGCCAAAATTGTGTTGTTTAATGTATAGAGATTGAAGTGATCATTTAGTGGAAAAACGCTAGGGGTGGCAATTTGAAACCCGACACAATTAGTCAATACAAATCTAACTTGAATATTACGGGTTAAGGTTGAGTATAAACATGTTGGATAAATAAAAGGTCAACCCTCTTAACTTGTTTAATTATCGTATCGAGTTCATGTTTCTTTAATCATGTTACAGGTTAACTTGTTTAATAAGGGTAAAAAAGTAATTTATACTAGAATGATATTCATGTAATTTTGGTGATAGGTATATATATCCTTCGAAAATCAAAACCCTACCTAACCACACTTCCATTCTCCATCAAGTACCAGCCACACCCATACCACACAATCACACTAGTCACCACATCTACACATCCAACTAGCAGCCACACCCAAAGCACAGTTCATTCCTTCATCTCCGATGTCGATCGCTGCATCATCATCATTAGTTCTTTGTTCATACAGCACCAGCCACACCCACACGGCCACACCAATCACCACATCCACATATCCTCCATCCACCAACCATACCTAGAGCACAATTCATCTCTTTCATCTTTGATGTCAGTCGTTGTATCATCATCATCATTATCAATTCTCTGTCTATCCAATAGCAACCATACCCACATGGCCACACCAATCACCATGTCCATACATCCTCTATCTTTGTGGATATTTGTATTTTTATGTTTTGAATTGTATTTATGGATGATTGTATTTTTAGGTTTTAGATTATATTTGGAGATTTAAGAGATCATATGTATTTCTATTTTAATTTTGTTTTTTTTTATTAGATTTATATTAAAATTTCAATGTATTAAATATAGTTAAATAAGTCATAAACGGGTCATTAAACGTGTTAGCTAAATGAGTAATTAAATATGTAATAAATGGGTCAATAAACGTGTTAATAAACAAGCCGCAAGTAAACGGATTAACCGTGTCATTTATGTATTGACCCATATATAATCATGCTGTGTTTGTGTTCAACCCATTTATTAATTGTGTTGTGGTGGTGTTGCATTCAACCCTACCCATCAACTCAAATTGGCACCCCTAAAAAACACCTAGTAGTTGTACAATATAGTTTGAAAAATTCTAGTAGTTTGTGAGTAAATATTATACATAAACAAAGAAAAGTGTTGGTGGTACAGGCTTTTTTGTTTCTTTGTCACCGAGTTTCGAACTATGTGAATTATACTTGGTTTTGTGAACTATTGTTAGCTATATTTAGTTCAAAAAGTGACTATAGTTGGCTAGGTGAATTTTCACACAATTTGATAATGGTGGTATAGTTTGTGTTCTTGTGAGATCATGATTCTATATTTTGTTGGTATTTGGATATAGTGATTTTTTATTTTTAATTCTTAAAACTTATAGATGTAAATTTAGTGTGAACATTGAGAAGTTTGTTGTTACAAATAAATGAAACGTTAACGTGTTAGACTCTTGGTATGGTACAATGAACAATGGGAGGAAACTCTAGACGAAAGGATATATATATATATATATATACATATATACATACATATATATACATGTTAGGGCAGACACAGGACAGACTCATTACTCTTTATCTCTTTGACTTCAGTTACTTTGATCACAGTCAACTCTCCAACATGTTTTTTATATCGGGGGCAATTTTGTGTCAAATCTAATAATAAATGACATTAAAACTCAAATTAATAGTCCAATTATATATCCAAAACAAGTGCTAGGTGCTACTGGAAAAAAAAAAATCTCTTATAAATGCACCCGTTTGATAACTAACCCATCAAATATATTTAAAATGTTGTTAGCAAAGTCTATATACAGAAATTAAATACAAAAAGATAAAAGAAATAATACTTTTCATATTAAATGGATTAAATTTATATCCTCTTGTGCGCCACCGCCCCCCCCCCCCCCCTCCCCCCCCCCCCCCCCCCCCCCCCCCCAACCCGCCACTTAGGTGTAGATTGTTTCCTCCCTTTCCCGGAGCTAACTCCCAGACTGCGGCTTATCGTCTATGGCTGCCAATTGAACCCTAGGCTGGTCCCAATCATAACAATACTACTACTACTACTAATAATAATAAGGTGTACTTAAAAGAGGTGACACACAATTTTAGTGGGCTGCAAGGATTCCCACTCCCTTTAAAACTTAATTTACTAACGTAACCCATGCCCGTTTGTGGCCCAAGTTATCATGCGCATGCAAAGATGAAACGGATTCCTTTTAAAAGAGTCCATCAGACAACAAGAAGCATCCAAAATTGCTTTTTTTTTTTTTTTTTTTAAAAAAAAGCGCAATAACCTCTTAAATTAGTCAAGTGATGCCCGCCAAAATTTATTTATTCCCTTCAATAGTGTTTCACTACTACGAAAACTGGGAATTTTTTTATTAGTCAAGTGACGTGCACCAAAATTTTTTATCCCCTTCAATAGTTTTTCACTACTATGAAAACTGGGAATTTGGAACCTTATGACGAACCTAAGTTATTTTTTACACCATTGTTATAATTGAAGTTTTTCTTTTGGAATTATTGACTGCCAAGTTAAGGTATAAAGGTTAAACCAAAATTGCTTTAATAAATTGGTTAAATATTCTTACTTGAATTAGAATTGTTTTGGCTTTCAAGTTTGGAAAATAGTTTGAAGTATTTGTACATAACTTTTATATACTCAATTTTATTTTTTGAATTAAATGAGTTTGTGATGATTATGAGGATTTAGATCGATAAAACTTAACTTTTTCCTTTAATTTTTAAATATGATTCATGAACCCATCCTTTGACTTGATATAAAAGAATAATAATAATAATTAAAGCAAGTGTTACACTATTTTCTAAATCACAAAATACTCTGTACAAAGCAGAATTGATAATATTTATCTTGAAGGCTTGTCTCAACTTGAATTGATAAGCGGTTGGAGCTAGACTTGAAACTTTATTAAATAAGAAACGTTGAGTGTTGGATGGAATCTTTTCCAAGTAATAATTTTATTATATTCGTCCAATTAGAAATTGGACTATATAGACTTTTTAGATCTAATTTATATTTAGTTTTTTCCTATATGTGTGGTTTATAAATTATATCCATGCACTGAAAATGAAACGAAATAAAACTTATTATTATTATTATTATTATTGTCTTTCATTTAATTGGAAAATGGAAATTGATTAGAGCTCATCAGTTTCATAGCGAAAATTGGGCCACTTTCTATTATAAGTAGGTGCTGGACTATCATCAAATAAAAGGCCCAGCATACACACTCCAAGCAATTATGAGCCCATATTATTATTGCTACTCATACGGCACCATTTTATAAATGAGAAAATGCATAAAATAGCCCATTTAGAGTAGTTAACCTCAAAACTAACCTTTTTATTTTTTATTCATAAAATAAATCTCAAATGGACAAAAATACCCTTAATGGTAACAAAGGGAGTCGGTTTGATCCCAACCTGGAGGTTGGGATCTATATTTTAAGGTTGGGATCTGTCCAGGTTTGATCCCAACCTGGAGATTGGGATCCCTATCTCCAGGTTTGGATCCCTACTTTAAGGTTGGGATCATCCCTTGATGTTGAGATCCATACCTCCAGTTTGATCCCAACCTGGAAGTTAGGATCCCTACCTCCAGGTTTTGATCCCAACCTGGAGGTTGGGATCCGTCCAGGTTTGATCCCAACTTGGAGGTCGAGATCCCCACTTTAAGGTTGAGATCCGTCCAGGTTTGATCCCAACTTAGAGGTTGGGATCCCTACTTCCAGGTTTGGATCTCAACCTGGAGGTTAGGATCCCTACTTTAAGGTTGGGATCATCCCTTGATATTGGGATCCATACTTGCATTTGATCCCAACCTGAAGGTTGGGATCCCCACCTCCAGGTATTGATCCCAACCTGGAGGTTGGGATCTATACTTGAAGGTTGGGATCATCCCTTGATGTTGAGATCCATACCTTCAGGTTTGATCCCAACCTCGAAGTTGGGATCCCTCTCTCAAGGTTTTGATCCCAACCTAGAGGTTGGGATCCCTACCTTCAAGTCAAGATCAAATGAAGCTCATGTTGGAAATCCTTACCTGCATGTTGTGAATCTCAAACTCAAGGTTAAACATCCCAAACTCAACCTATAGGTTCCAAATCACAATCTATAGGTTGTGATAGCCAACCTTCTTATTGGAATCACAATATATTGTAGGTTGTGATCCCAATTTCCACGACCGGATTCCTAACATGGGAGTTGGGGTAATCATTTTTCTCTTCTTCTTATTATTATTTTTTTAATAAATTTTTCGTTTCTTGTTCATATTTTCATTGTTTAATTCATTAGTCTAATTTCCCAACTGAATTATATTGTGAATGTCAGTAATCACGTAAGAAAGACCCTTAACAACCTTTATTGGATAATCGAGGTTGGGATCAACATTTATTTAATGAAATCAATATAATGATTGAGATTAGATTGATAAGTGTGTCTTGTAAACCAAATAGAAGTAGAAATGGTCATTTTGAAACTTGCTTCATAAAATTACTTATCCAAAATCAACTCATCATGAAATGGAATTAAAATCGTTCATGTATCAAATGATCACATAATATAAGTGCATGTATGATACAGTCCTCAGCAATATGTTTTGCAAGCTGCTGCTCTTGGTATTGTCTCTCCCTCCTCTTCTCAGTGATATCATTATTCAGACTACCAATAGTTTCTTTCAATATGCTCTGTCAAAGTTAAAATATCCAAAAATAGACACACGTAAGTAAGTCATAATTAGAGAAGAAAAAATATTCATGGTAATCAACTATGACAAACTTTTGTTGAACAAACAATCTACTTAATTATTGTCATGCATTCATCCTCATTTCACCCTCATTCATTCAACCACTTAAATCTCAAACACTTCGCCAAACTATAGGTTAGCAAGAAACAAAATTACTTAATTACAGTGGGCTTCCAACACAAACAAAGAACAAAATAATGCATTTATGTAGCCACCAATTGTAGAGGCAGAATATTGACATTAATTACATAAAGGAACAACTCTCCACAAGCATACCTTAATTCTAGAATTTTCCCACATATTTTGGCGGCAACAGCAAGGTCACCTTATCGAGCAAGAAGTCTCCCCTGTCAACTTAAAGTCAAA
Source organism: Litchi chinensis (assembly GCA_019925255.1). Lineage (NCBI taxonomy): Eukaryota > Viridiplantae > Streptophyta > Magnoliopsida > Sapindales > Sapindaceae > Litchi > Litchi chinensis. The sequence goes on from CM034467.1 coordinate 9,151,109, forward strand.
GAGCACAAACTAAGGATGAAAACTTCAATTCAAGCAATATCTATTCAATACAAGAACAGAGGATACAATTGCACCACCATAACATGCCCTTCACATACTCATTTAAACAAACCAAGGAGATCATTTCTTAGTTCACATTAAAAAAAAAAAAAATTGATAAAAAAACCATCCTTTTGAACTTGATCATACTTAACCTTTGATGTTAGCAATCCTACAACTTAGATTCTTTACAAGGTTCTTAAACCAAATTATTAAGAAATTTCAAGTCCAAAGTACAAATGAATTTGGGCATCAACAAGAAAATATGAATGAATAAATAGAGCCTCATGTTGTAACGGATAAGTTATTCGAAGTTGCACTGGTGGGAAGCAAATTGATCAAGTAATCACATAAGTCGATGCTTTAAGCCCTACTAGGTAACTAAATGAAGTGTAGCTTTAGTTGTTCATGTCTCCTACAAGCTAAATGAACAAGAATCCAGTTGATAGTGATACAAGGTAATTCATTATGGGCTGAGCAGTCAAACTAGATTGATGAAGGATAAATTTTAATACATACTTGTAAATATTTGAAACACAAACTATTTACTTGAATATTAACTATTGGCCATGGAAGAAAAACTGGATATCTGATTCACAATCCAAAAATAGTTTTCAAAGACTTAAACATTATTTAAAATATTTGGAAATATTATGCGGGTTATAAATTCATAGAAAATCTTTTTCTATTGTTTGTAAATTTTGAACTAGTCCTAAACATTTGGGCCTGCAAAAGTTACAAAACTTGAAAAATCATCACCTGGGAAACTTATCAATGAATGACAATGTTCATATGAAAACAAGAATCAATCAAGTGCTTCATAATTTACCTTCCAAAGCTTAACTGAAACCACAGAGAAAAAGTAAGTAAAACCCTTGTCTTAAATTTCCCATAATTAGATTCAAATGAGGATTTCAAACCATTGTAGGAGTCTCCAAAAACACCATGAATACCCATGATTAAAAAGAAATTCAAAAGGAGATTAATTTTCCAGATAATAGGTCCATGAAATTGGGACAATTCACAGAAGATAGTAAATAATATGCATAGACATTGCTTATATTGAGTATTGACTTGTTGATCACGTAAACCAAAATGTAAAACCAAAATCTATCTCATTCTAACCAGGAGGAGTGGCCTTCTTCCAGCTTTATCCATTAGTAGTACACCTAGAACAACTACTGGAATCTACAATATAATATATACATACAGTTATAAAAAAATTACATTAAGTAGAATATAGGATTCACTTGTAAGAATTGTTCTAGTACCTGTATAATTGATGCTGCTGTTGTTCCAATTCTGCAGGAGACACCCGCAGCGAATCACCAATTGTTCATAGTAATCATTTCCCTTTGTGTTTATTATATTATCATCATTAACAATATTGAATATACTGAAGACTGTTAATTTACCAACTTCTTCAAATATGGCACTAGCATAATATGCCATTGCACTCTGGCCCCTCCAAATTGTTGTAGTAAAATGAGACCAACTGCAAACTGAATAGGTTACACGGTTGAACGTCAGGAAAATCAGACCATGAAATGGGAAAGTGTCACTTTTATTTGCTGACTAATTTATGTTTGTAAGGCTCACAATGAGTACATTTGCATAATTCCTCTAGAACAAGTCTAAAACTCCAGCTTCTGCGAGTTGTTGAGATGCTTCCAACCGATCCTATAAAACATATGATTACCTGTAGCACAAGTTAATGTAACTCTTAACTGAAAATAAAGAACCAAATATAGTAGGGTACTCTAATATCAGTTGCTTCTTCAGAACAATCAACATTCTTCCCCCCGCAGGTGCTGCAAAGCATTTACGAACTCCTTTTCTCTACCAACTGTTACCTGCAAAGGATGTACTTTTTGTCAATAATCTCTACACTAAGTTTAAACTGTCTGAACAATAAGATAAACTCCATACACCCCCTCATGTGTCAAATTGAAAAGCTTGGCACATAGACCAAGTCCATATACAGATGCATATTGTTTAAGCTGTCAGGCAAGGACTTCAAAAATGATATAAAGTAAAAACAAATGGCATGTGGGGGAACTTGAAAAACCAAGACTGCTGGATTCATGTTAATTACCATTAGACATACAAATTTAAATTATCATATAAAAACCCAAACAATTATATTGAACTCTCTAACAATGAAAAAAATACAGATTAATCAACACTTTCACAATTTGTTCGCTAAAAAATTAGACTCACCAGCCACTTAGGAGACTTGGGAACAAAAAATTAGACTCGACATATGAAGAAACTGTTGTTGGTGCTATTGCTGCTGTTGTTGCTGTTGTTGTTATTGATGCAGAAACAGGGACTGATCAGAATGCTGTGGTTCCATTTTTACCGGGGCCAAACTTCTCATGGTTGGAATGTGTTATGGTTCCATTTTCACTGAACCCAGAGTTCTCATTGGTGGTAACTGTTGCTGTTGCTGTTGCTGTTGTTGTCCATGCTAATCATTAGACACTTGTGGTTCCAACTTAACTGTTGCAACACCAGGTAACCCACGAATTGATTGAAATTGCTGTTGTTGATGCTGCGGCACATGCTATTCACATACTCATTTAAACAAACCAAGGAGGTCATTTCATAGTTCACATTACAAAAAAAAAAAAACAAAAACAAAAAAAATGATCAGAGAACCATCCCTTTGAACTAGATCATACTTAACCTTTGATGTTAGCAATCCTACAATTTAGATTCTTTACAAGGTTCTTAAAGCAAATTGTGAACCAAGGTTCCAAACAATATAAGTTTTATCTCCGTGAATACATTCTACAAACCAAATAGAAGTGATTGAATGCATTTGAGGTTTATTATTTTTGTTTAGAACTCATCATCATTATCCTTAGCAATGTGTTTTGCCAGCTCTTGCTCTTACTATTGAACCTTCTCAGCAACTAAGGTAAAGAGCTGCAAATCCCTAATGCGCACTAAGAACTCTTGTCATGATGCCTCCAGCCAATCCATAATATAGTACAATAAGCAATACGTTAAACAATGCCAGATCAAACTGAGATTTTCCACATCAGGCAAAAGCATTGTATTGGTGACATTGTGAATTGTAAGAGAAATATGCTATATAAATTCTGTGATTATACACAAACTGAAGGAAAATGAAGAAAACTCACGTAGCTTCTCCAACAAAATCATCTGAGCTAAAAGTGTCCTTATCCATTAATTTCAAAGCAAGCTCGGAAACATCACCAGTAATTGAGAAAACAAACGTCTCATTCCATTCTGGTTCAGATCCTTGGCCTGCATACGTACCATTTTATCAGTTACACTTGGAAGTACAGAGCCACAAAGCTAACTGTTTGAAAAATCTAAATTAACTCTGTTGCTTATATGTGCAAATGTATATTAACAAAACGAGAACGTAACAAAAATATATCAGATCATGAAAATAACAATATATTCTTTTCAAGATCTAATCAGTAAATTTGCAAGAAATGAACCTGAGGCAACACTGCTTTGCTGCTCCTGGGTCCGACAAGTGAGAACAACGTATGGAGACATATTGCCTGCCACGAAAAACATTCGAGAATTGAAAGGAAGGATAGTAACAAAAACAAATTTTGTTTGATCTCCCTCTTCTTGAGCAGCAAAAGCATTTCCAAAACCGATCCAAGCAGGCAGGAAAATCCCATCAAGATTTGTAGCCTTGCTGCAGTCACACAACCCAACATTTTGTGCCTTCAACCCCACCACCATCAACCCCCAACACCAACACCCCACTGCGCACACATCACCCCCCCTCTCTTCCTTCACAGGAATGATAAAAAGAAAGCTTCAACTAAATATATAAGCAGGTCATGCATGAATCTTTAGAAGAAAACCAGAATCCGCATCTGAAAAGTGCACCTTACATTGCAAACAGATGAAACTAACCCAGTTAAACAATGCCAGATCAAACTGAGATTTTCCACATCAACCACTCGATTTGAACCCAAACCACTCAAAATACAAAACAAAGACTAACCTTACAGACAGAGAGAACCACGGTGGATGGTTCTAGTATGCCTAGTCGGTCATGGGTGGAGGTTGGAAATCTATCACATGCAACGATGATGAGGTCGCACAGTTTTATGGGATTCCTACACAATTTCTTTGATAGAAAATAACACAAAAACGTTACACAGAAAGAGAACCACATTCTGTTGGTCGGCTTTGCCTGGTCGGTCGTCGTCGGTGGCCGGACATTGGGTTAGTTTTCACTTAAAGAATGTAATGAAAAGGTTGAGAACGAATAGAGAATGAACTGGTTGGTTGAGAGAGATGGGACCAACACATAAAAAAGGGTGGTCAAGGGCATTTTCGTCCTAAAAAAGGCACTGTCCACTGCTCTTAAAAAAAAAGTCATTTCTCAATTGGGCTATCAAAAAAAGGTTACTTTTCAACAAAACCCGAATAAATTGTAATTGTAGTCCCTCTTCTCTCTATAAAACTAACAAAAGGCTTCTTACAAAAAGAGACTCCATAGAGATGGCAAGGTGACGGTGCAGCAACGGGGCCATGATGGCAACGAGACAGTGCCGACTCACTTCTCACTAGTTCATTTGTGAAAAATGTGATGTATGAAGGCCTTGCATTCAGTACTTTGGGGCCTTGTTTGGCATGCAGAATAAGATTTGATTATTTTGATGAGATTAGATTGGATTGGTTTGATAGGATAAAATTAGATAAATTAATATTATGACATATTTGGTGTTGTATAAGATTAGATTAAAAATAGTATCGTCCACTATTTGATCTATTATGAGATTGGAAAAAAAGTAATTATGTATTTTATTATTTTTATAAAATAAAACTGAAATTATGGTATTATGTAGTCCCTGTTCTCTCTATAAAACTAACAAAACGTTTCTTCCAACTTTATTTCCAACCTCTATATGATTGCATTGAGAACGAGACTCCATAGAGATGGCAAGGTGACGGTGCGGCAACAGGGCCGCTATGGCAACGTGACAGTGCCGACTCACTTCCTGCTAGTTCATTTGTGAAAAATATGAAGGCCTTGCTGTTAGTACTTTGAGGCCTTGTTTGGTATGCAAGATTAAATTGGATTATTTTAACGGGATTGGATTGGATATGATTGGATTGAATAAATTAATGTCATTATGTGTTTGGTATTGTATAAGATTGGATTAAAAATAGTATTGTCCATTGAATGATCAATTATGAGATTGGATAAAAAATAATTATGTATTTTATTGTTTTTAAAAATAAAACTATAAATATTGTATTATTTTAAAGGTAAAATCAAACTCTTTAAAATTAATTTCAAAGTAATATTTATTTTATTATTATTGAAATTTATTATTTTTTAATAATTTAAGAAAATTTATAAAAATAATATTAAAAATAAATTTAATGTTTTATATATAAAAAAAAAGTGTGGGTTAAATTTATTGCACCAATGTTTAAAATGTTTGCATGGAATTGGAGAAATACAATCCCATACAACCACCAAACAAGTAACAACAAGGCTTGAGAAGTGATGCACCCTGGATAGTTAGTTCTACCGGTACTTCGGCATCTTTCATGAAACAGATTGAAAATTTTATTTATTTATTTATTTATTGTGGGATGTGATAGTAAAAATAAGCTATCTGTTAATTTGGTCACATATGATCCAAAGTTGGTCACAGATACACGTCTTTTGAAATGGTTGCTAAAACATAGGGTACCAAAGACATGAATGAACTTGGACTAAGTATATGTTAAATTTTCAAAATATTGAGGTTAATAAAGCAATTTGTTGATCACAAGTATGGAGTGGAAAAATAAGCTGAACTGCAGCAACTACCTTTAATTTGACCATCACAAAATATTCATATTTGCTCAAAACTTTTATTTAACTATCTAGTTCTGTAATTTGACGATTTTGCTATTCAATAAGTGGTAAATTCCTCCTCTCCGTATCAGTTTTATATGCTTATGCATCCATTTTTAACTTTGATTTTTCAATAAGGTATAACAAGTTACAAGATCTGTTTGACTTGAAACTTGGTAATCACTTATACTTTTAGTAGTAAAGAATACTAAAACTTGTAATACCTTGTGATTATTGTAAAAATTAATTTTATATTCTCTAAAACAGTAGATGAATATAATGTTTTTTGCTCTTAGGTTTTTCCACGATTTTTATACACTTCACCACCATGAAAATTTGCATAACAGTTTGACAAAATCCCAAAGAGTAATGCTAAGCTTTCCAAATTTTTTGTCCAAATTTATGCTGAAATGACATACATGTGAGTTGTTAATATCTTATTAATTATTATATTATCACACGATTTATTAAATATTGACAATTAAACATATCACATTATTTAGGCACGAATTTTGACAAAATATTTAGAGAGTTTAACATTACCCAATTTCGAATAGTCTCATCAAAAAATGAATAGGGAGCACAGAGCTACAAATACACAAGCTTGTGCACTGTGTAATAAACACCAAAGAAAGAGGCGTACTCCAGGTTGTGAAATGGCTCGATATTTTCCCGCGAGTAGATACTCAGAGTTTCAAAATGCTCACAAGCACTTTCGCATGATAAACATTACTAAGATCATGCATGAATTCAGTTCCCGAAAGACTGAAAGTCAAAACTGTTGACTGCACTCTGAAGGAAGGCAACGCAAGGGTCAACGATCCGGTACGTGGCCTTCTAGGTATTGTCCAGAACCTTCAGGCGTAGATACGTACTTGGTTGTGAGGTTAAACTTGAAGTTATTAACTCGCTTTGTGAAATTGAAAGACAAAAAAAGCTTCAAAACCGTAGAGACAGTTCATCCTCATCGTCGATGCCTCCACCACCGGCATTTGAATTCCAACCTACACCTCAAAGTGCAAGAGTACTACAATCTCATACCCTTTTAATTATTTTTCTTAATTATAAATTGAAGTTATAAATTAAGCTGATTGTAATCTTTTATGTTTTATTTGGTTTTAATCTAATTAGTCCGATAATGAAGCTAGTCTAAAGATCATTGATCGCATTTTGAATTTGCAGTCAGCTTCGTGTGAAGTCCAACCAACTATGGATCCTAACCAAACCAGGTATTTATACTCTTCCATGTTTATATCTTAAACTATATTTTTAATGTAATTTTTCATAGTGCAGGCACATAATTTAAGCACGAATTGCTTGGTTAAGTATTAAAATTGCACAAATTGATCAAAACTATGTGTGCTTTAATCTATTATAAATGCATGAGAGTCAATTTGTTCATATTATTCCACATTGGTCTAACCTATTTCACGCTGCTCTAGTTCGACCCTATGATGTTTCATATTGATTAGTCTATCCGATTTCTTAGATGCTCACATTACATAAACAATCGCAAAAATCAATCCAAAAAACAATATTCATATGATGATGATGATGATGACACAATTGCAACATCTAGATGATAAATTTCCTATGAATGTTCATCAAAATCTAACCGATAAAACATGTAGTTAAATCACCAATCGAGCGTACATAAGTTTCATCATTCGATATGTAATATAAATATAATTAAATAAATATGTATTTAAATTGCTGTTCAATGCCCTATATTATAAAAGTCTATTAATTATTTAATAACTAACTATTAACAATAAAAGAGAAGATATATTGTTGGGTTATTGGGTTGTTGGGTTGGGTCCACCCAAGATGACCCAAACTCATAACCCAATCCAAATAAAATTAATTTGGATAAGAACAAGTAACTACCGGCAGTTACTGATAGTTATCAGGAAATAATTGTCACCCTTATAAATACGTGATTGATTTCATTTTGTAAAAGGGGATGATGAGAAATTGTTTTTACAACATACATGAAAACAAAGAGAAAAGAGCAATAACAGGGAGAAAATATAACAAGGTTTTTACACCGTAGTTTGAGAGTTTAGTCCCATAATTGATTATCGAACTTCAACCAATTGAACAATCCAAGGATCCAGGGTAATTTTCATTGTGCAGAAACGGGTACACTTTCGGGTTCCGTTTTACAGTATTTTATCTATGATTATATTGTTTTGAATTCTTTCATATATATATATATATATATATATAAGTAATATACTATCTTACTCTCATTCAGATCTAGGATATAATTTTTCTTTTGCACCTAAGAAAGACAGAAAACAAATATTTATGTTCATCCTTCCCTTAATATAAGAGCACATACCAGTGGCTATGAGGTCTGTAAATTCTAGTAAGTTGCTAATCTGATTGTGGAAGCCTTAAATTTGTTGAGTGTGAAAGGTTTTGCCTTTTGATTGGCCATGCATTTAGCCTAATAACATGTAAGGGTGGGTTGGTTCGAATAAATTTTGACCAGAACTGATGAAAAATTGATTGGTTTTTCGTTTCACAAATGCACCTAACTCCATTTAGAGACAAAAATCAAAGTGAACTGAACATAATCAGTTGAATTTAGTTTGATCAGTTTAACCAGTTTAGTAATTCATCTCCCATTAAAGCTAGCCAACATTACACAGATCGGTTAAAAGTTTAAAACACGATTTAACAAATGCCAAAGAAATCAACTAAGGACTACACAAGCCTTCAAGGAAAAGTCAACTAAATCACCAAGAACAACCAAAACCCACATAACTCCATCAAAATCCAACCAAAGCTTAACAACAACTAAAGAAATTACACGACAACAACCACCACAACAACAACAACAACAAATTGGGATGGGGGTAGGGGTGGGGGGGTGACTTCTGGATAGAGAGAAAACTTGCAAGAGCTAAAGAGTGGTGACGAATGGAGGTGATTGATGATGATGAAAGTGACCCCGAAACGTTGAGCGGTTGTGAGAAGTGACAATAGTGAAAGGCTGCTAGGGTTACAAAAATTTGCCTTTATATTTTCTTTTTTTCTATTTAAATAACTTGAAATTGACTCTAGTTATTTTATATATATTTTTGAAATAGACTCTAGTTAGTTTTTATAAATGAAAATTAACCCATTTATGAGAAAAACTAAAGGAGAAGATAAAAAGCATATATAAAATAGAAGTTATGGAACAAATTAAAGAAGAGATATTGGCCAAGTAGAGAGAAATTTGTTTTGATGAGCAATAGTTGAAATGAAAATCTAATTTATATTACTATTGGAAATCCAAAATCATTAATGAATGAGATACCAATGGATCTTCTTGGATTTACTTGCTTAATTTATAGGATTTGGAAATTAAGAGGACATTTATATAAGAGCATGTCCAATGCAAATATGGATTGTCTTTTTAAAAAAATAGACATATCATCAATGTCAAGGAAATGTGCATCCTACATGGCATAAACATGGATTGATAGACATTCAAGTCTAAAAGAGCTCTCCAATGTTATTTTATTGATTTTAATGATAAAAAGTCAAATAATGACATATCATTAAAGTAAATTACCATAAATATTATTTAATGAAAATTTCAATCATTTATAGCTGACATGACCGTCCAAAAGACTATCTAGAAATAGACATTGAGGTTGATAGCTTCTATTTTATTTTTTGTTATGTCAGCTTGATAGTGGTTAAAGAAGTTTGCATTGGAGAGGTTAATTTTAATCCTCTATTGTTATATGTATTTTTCGGACTCATTAAATGGGCTGGTAAAAGCCCAATTTAGGCCTAATAAGAAGGCCTGATAAAGTCAACCCAGTCAAGACCCATCAGCCGAGGCCCAGATGACTCTAAGCCCAGCGAGCTCGTGACACAGCCAAGATTTAGCTCGCTCCATAAGTTCGTCTCATACGTAGCTCGCTCTGCGAGCTCCAGTTTGCAAACCGCCATAGACGTCAGCTTGCTCAGAAGCGTAATAAATGCAGTATCTTCCAGAACAGGCAGTTACCTAATTCAGCCATGATTCTCTCTCCGAATATGGTAGTTACCCAATCAAACCGTGATTCTCTCTCCAGAAACGAAAGTTTATTTAAATTCAAACCGAATCAACATCATTCCTGATTTTATGGAAGCAGTTTCCTGATATTATTCAAACATATTAGGAAGTGTAATTAATTTACAATTCTTTTCCTTATTTTTCCTGATTATTTGGGAAGTGTAATTAATTCAGGATTCTTTTCCTGATTTGCTACAACCAGAATTATAATGCCTCTTTCCCTATAAATAGGGATTAAAATCATTGTAACATGATTAGAGAAAATAATTAATAATACATTGTCACTCTGCAGAATTAAAGAGATAGACAGTCGTGGACGTAGGCCTATTATTGCTAAACCACGTAAAAGTTTTGTGTTCCTCGTTTGATTCTCAGTATTTGTCTGTGTCCTTTCTTGGTATTTGTGTTTTCTCACATTGATTGCAGGTATTGGACATTGATTACCCGTCGACTGAATTCCAACGTTGACATTTTGGCGCTAGAAGGAGGTTCCAAACTGCAATCTTTTTCATCTCAGTTCATCAATTTCTGACAACATGGCAAGGACCAGAACAAACAGGAATTTTGGAGATGATGACCAGGCAGAGAGTCACATGAACCAATCTCAGCAGAACTTACAGCCTATGCAGGATGCACCCATGCATGTGGCAGGAACGTCCCATGGACAGACACTTGGCGCCACGACAGGTATCTCTCCTTTGCCTCCCCGTCATATAGTTCCAATTGTCCCATTAGCCGAAGGGCAGAATATGCTGATCCAGAGGCAAGAAGCGCTGGAGGATACGGTCAGACAACTCACAGAGGCCGTCAATATATTAGTACAGACTCAAGTACAGAACATGCCCAGGGTTGAGGTTCAGATACCAAGGCATGTGCCCCAGCAGCATGAAGAGATGCAAGTACCTGACAGGCTGGCAAGGGAAGGCTCGCGACCTGCAGGCTCAGCTCGCTCCTCCAATACGCGCTCTAGGGCTGGAGGACACCCTGTTCGGGAAGAAAGGGAGGTCGTGCGCCCAGACAGCCTGAGATTAAGATTGAGCCAAGGTGAAAATCTGCGAGCAGAGGTTGGGTACGATAGAGCTAGAGCTGCAGCTCGGCGGTTTGATAATGAACAAAGGCAGGGAAGATCCCATCAACCTGAGGGTCTGTTAGAAGAGGACGAAAGGTATGACCCAGAGCATCCTGCCCCTAGTCATGATCACATGAGGAGATACGAGCTTCGAGATCCCCAAGTAGAGGAGCTCCTCCAAAGGGTCCAGCAGTTGGAGGCACGACCTGGAGCCCCGGAACAGCGTGGATACTACGGGGAAATGACTCCTTTTACAAGGGAGATTGAGACACAACCTTTCCCTCCAAGGTTCAAGATGCTAAGCATTTATCAGTACAATTGGGACAGTGACCCATATGACCATCTAGACGGTTTCAACGTTCAGATGGATCTGTAGATAGGAAATCCAATGGTGAAATGTCGCGTATTCCCAGCTACATTGGGGGATATTCCGAGGACGTGGTTCAAGAATCTCTAAGCCCGCAGCATAGGTAGTTGGGAGCAATGCCAGCAGAAGTTCATTGGCCAGTACAGAGCATTAAGAAGGTAGCTCGCTCTATCCTGCCACCTAGCTACAATCTTCCAGCGTCAAGGTGAGTCATTGAAAGAATACATCACCAGGTTCAAACGCGAGGTCGCGAATGTCGAGCATCCATCAGATGAAAGTATCCTGACAGCGATCTCAGCTGGGCTTCGCAAGGATGCAAAGTTGTACGAGAGCATTTACAAGTCCTCAGTGAAGGATCTGGGAGAGTTCTACGAACGAGCTGCGAAAGAGATCAGGTGGGAAGAAACCTTCGGCCCAAAGAAACAGAACCAAAAGAATGAAGCGGGCAGTTCCAGCCAGCCAAAAAGGAGAAACAATGACAGGAACGACAAAGGAGGAAATAGTGGCTCAAGTAACCAGATCGCTAAGAAGGTGAGGAGAGAGCCAAGATACGAGTGACCTCGACGTCAAGGTCGTTATGAAGGATACAGCGTCCTGACGGCTTCACCAGACAGGATTTACGCTACAGAAAGAAACAGGAAAGATTTTGGGAGGCCCAATCCCTTAAGGGCTCCTGTTCAGCAAAGAGATCAGAGCAAGTTCTGTGCCTATCATAATGAGGTCGGTCACAGTACTTTAGATTGCTGGGCGTTGAAAAATGCCATTGAGAAATTGATCAGGCGAGGTCGCCTGAGAGACTATGTAGCAAGACCCGCAGACTCGCGATCTCCATAACAATGACCTCACCAACAGCCAACACATCAGCAACAGCCCCTACGAGCTTCCGAGCAAGGTCAGGAACCTGTGGTAAGAACCATTTTTACCATTTATGGTGGCCCCCATATCGTAGGTGTTTTCAACAGATGGCATGAGAGGTACGTCCGAGAGGCGAATCATTCGTTTCAGCCCAATGGATCGGAGGGATCGGCCAAAAGAGCAAAGCCGACCTCGGACGAGATTGTATTTACAGATGAAGATACTAGAGGAGTGATCTGACCTCATAACGACGCGCTGGTTATACGAGCCAAAATCAGTAATGTGGAAGTTAGGCGCATCATGATTGATATTGGAAGCTCGGTCAATGTGATGTATAGGAGTTGTTTTGATCAGATGGGGCTGCGAGCAGAACAAATGAGGCCATCCCCGGAGCCTTTATTTGGATTCATTAGAGATACTGTAGTACCAGTGGGGCAGATTAAGTTGCCATTGACTCTTGGGGAGGCAGGTCGTCAGGCAACAACCCTGACAGACTTCTTAATAATTAACTGCCCATCAGCATATAATGTGGTCCTCGGGAGACCTTCCATGAATGAGTTGGACGTGGTTACTTCGACCAGAACTCTCACAGTTAAGTTCCCAACTCCTAATGGCATCGGATGTGTTCGAGGAGAGCAGCATTTAGCAAGACGCTGCTATGAAGATGCTGTGAAGATGGGCGTGAGAGGAAAGAAGGTGAATGTGGTCTCAGGGAGCGAGCCACGAACTATGACCGAGAAAGGGGTCAGTCTCGACCTGGACCATCGTGAGATAGATGCAAACAGAGCTACAGGGCCAGTTGAGGAATTGGAAGATGTCCAAGTCAGCGAGACAGATTTTGAAAGGTGCCTGAAGTTGGGGAGAGGTTTAACTCCAGAGCTAAGAACCCAGCTCGCTGAATTCCTGAAGGTGAACTTGGATGTATTTGCATGGAATCATGAGGATATGGTGGGGATAGATCCAAAGGTGATGTCTCACAGATTGAATATTGACCCTCACCACAAGCCAGTTCGTCAGAAGAGAAGGGCAATGATAAGGGAATGTTACTTAGCACTGAAAGAGGAGGTAGACAAACTGCTGGTTAACAAGTTCATCAGAGAAGCTTACTACCCAACCTGGGTCGCTAACCCTGTGCTAGTGAAGAAAAAGAACGAAAAGTGGAGAATTTGCATCGACTTCATTGACCTGAATAAGGCATGCCCAAAAGACAGTTTTCCCCTACCAAGAATAGATCAGCTCGTGGATGCTACTGCTAGCCACGAGCTCCTGAGCTTCATGGACGCATATTCGGGATATAACCAGATCCCAATGAAACCCGAGGACGAAGAGCACACCTCATTCATGACTGATCGGGGGTTATATTGCTACAAGGTGATACCCTTCAGGTTGAAAAATGCTGGGGCAACCTACCAGCGCTTGGTGAACATGATGTTCGAGGGGCAAATTGGAAAGACCATGGAGGTCTATGTTGACGATATGCTAGTAAAATCTAAGCAGATAGGTGACCATGTACGCGACCAGAAAGAGACGTTCTAGATTCTGAGGAGCTACCAGATGAAGTTAAATCCGCTCAAATGTGCATTTGGAGTAGCTTCTGGGAAGTTTCTAGGCTTCATGGTCAACAGTAGAGGAATTGAAGCAAACCCTGAGAAGATCAAAACATTGATCGACATGAGATCGCCAACCAGGGTGAAAGACGTGCAGAGCCTCAATGGACAGGTCGCAGCATTGAGTAGGTTCATTTCGAAAGCTACGGACAAGTGTGTCCCTTTCTTTGACATTCTGAAGAAAGCAAAGAGCTTCGAGTGGACTGAACAGTGTGAAATAGCCTTCCAACAGCTGAAGGAATATATGGGGCGAGCTCCACTTCTTTCCAAACCCAAAGAAGAAGAAAAACTGATTTTATACTTGGGAGTGTCACAACAAGCTCTGAGTGCTGCACTAGTGAGGGAAGAAGAAAAGACGCAGCTTCCAGTGTATTATGTAAGCAAGCGGTTGCAAGATGCTGAAACTAGGTACTCGTAGATGGAGAAGCTTGCTTATTGCCTGGTGATCGCATCAAGGAAGCTGCGACCTTATTTCAAGCTCACACAATTGAAGTCCTCACCCAATACCCGTTGAAGCAAGTCTTGCAAAAGGCAGATACCTCAGGTCGCTTATTGAAATGGGCAGTGGAGCTCGCACAGTTCGATATCCAGTTCAAACCAAAGACCGCTATCAAAGCTCAGGCCCTGGCAGACTTCATTGCAGAGTTTACCGGACCTGTGGATGATGAAACTGAATCTTCTGAAGGTCCAGCCTGGGAGCTTTATGTTGATGGATCATTAAGCGAGCAGAGAGCTGGAGCTGGGATTCTGCTGATCAGTCCTGAAGGCCACAAAATCCTTTGTGCCTTAAGGTTTGGCTTTCAGGCAACAAACAATAAGGCCGAGTATGAAGCTCTGCTCGCGGGTCTACGTTTGGCTAAAGAGATGCAAGCTGAACGATTGAAAGTCTTCAGCGATTCACAGCTCGTTATGTATCACATATCGGGGGAGTATCAAGCCAAGGGACCAAAAATGGCCCTTTACCTCCAGAAAGTTCACGAGCTGCTAGGTGCATTTCAGAAATACGAAGTGAAGCAGATTCCACGAACTCAGAACGTGCATGCAGATGCTTTTGCTCGCTTGACAACCACCCGAGATGCAGACTTTCTTGGGGCAATCCCAGTTGAATTCCTACCAGCTCCAAGTACAGAGGAAAAGAATGTGACGATGGCCATAACTGTGTAGCCTGATTCCTGGATGAGCTCTATTCTCAGTTATTTGCAGGATGGAAAGCTGTCAAGTAACAAGCTGGAAGCTCGGTGTCTACAAGCTAGAGCAGCCAGATACTGCATCTATGATGATGCCTTATACAAGAAGGGGTTCTCAGCTCCACTGTTAAGATGCATTGATGGCCCTGAGTGAAACAGTACTAAGGCAGATACATGAAGGCCACTGCGGGAACCACGCTGGGGGGCTGTCTCTAGCTCAGAAGGCACTTCGTCAAGGCTTCTACTGGCCCACCATGAGGCAGGACGCCATTAACTTAGTGAAGAAATGTGACAAGTGTCAGAGGTTTACCCAAATTCCACGAGCTCCACCAGCTTATCTCCAACAGATGGTGAGCCCATGGCCCTTTGCGATTTGGGGATGGATTTGATTGGACCTCTACCAATGGCTCGTGGAAGATGCAAACATGCAGTGGTCGCAGTGGATTACTTCACCAAGTGGGCAGAGGCAAAGGAGTTAGCTGAAATCTCCACAACAAAGATTGAGAAATTTGTGTGCAGCAATATCATTTGTAGATTTGGGGTTCCACAGCGGATCGTGACAGACAATGGGACTCAGTTCAGCAGCGACCAATTTCTTAGGTTCTGCAGCGACCTCAAGATTGTTAAAAGCTTCTTAGCAGTGGACCATCCATAAGCCAATGGTCAAGTTGAAGCTGTGAACAAGATTATCAAGCAGACCCTGAAAATGAAATTGGAAGCAAAGAAAGGAGCATGGGTAGATGAACTCCAGAAAGTATTGTGGTCTTACAGAACCACAGCTCGCAGCTCCACTGGCGAGACCCCATTCTCAATGGTATATGGGTCTGAGGCTATGATCCCAGCTGAGTTTGAAGTCACCTCGCAAAGAAGAGCAACCTTCAATCCAAATAACAACGATCAACTACTTGCAACAAACCTGACCTGCTTGAAGAACACAGGGCAACGGCCAGGTTAAGGGTAGTTGTCTATCAGCAGAGAATAGCGAGGTACTATAACAAGTATGCTCGGATTCGCAAATTCAATGTTGGAGACTTAGTTTTGCGTCTCATCCTGCTTGGAGCCTGCAAGCCAAGTGATGGATCCTTAGACCCGAACTGGGAAGGACCGTATGTTGTCAAAGCAAGCTTGGGGAATGGGGCTTATCATTTAGCTAATGAAAATGGAGCTGAAGTCCCTCGAGCATGGAATGCCGAGCATCTGCATCCTTATTATCAGTGAACTCTTTGTAATATGTAATTCAAAATCATTCTAGTTAATGAAAGCTCCATTTTCCCAGCTTGTGACTCAACTAAATTCACTAAGGCTAACGGGCTCCAAGCTTAATAGCTCGCCAAAAGAGCCGAAAAAGCAGTCGAGGTGACGACCTCTACATAGCTCGCTATAAAAATAAAGAGCCTAAAAAGCAAGAGCCTAAGTGTCCTTGCATAGCTCGCTACAATACAAAGAGCCTAAAAAGTAAGTGACTAAGTGTCATTGCATAGCTCGCTACAATACAAAGAGCCTAAAAAGCAAGTGACTAAGTGTCCTTGCATAGCTCGCTACAATACAAAGAGCCTAAAAAGCAGTCGAGGTGACGACCCCTGCATAGCTCGCTAGAAAAATAAATAGCCTAAAAAGCAAGAGACTAAGTGTCATTGCATAGCTCGCTACAATACAAAGAGCCTAAAAAGCAAGTGACTAAGTGTCCTTACATAGCTCGCTACAATACAAAAAGCCTAAAAAGCAATCGAGGTGACGACCCCTGCATAGCTCGCTACAAAAATAAAGAGCCTAAAAAGCAAGCGACTAAGTGTCCTTGCATAGCTCGCTACAATACAAAGAGCCTAAAAAGCAAGTGACTAAGTGTCCTTGCATAGCTCGCTACAATACAAAGAGCCTAAAAAGCAGTCGATGTGACGACCCCTGCATAGCTCGCTACAAAAATAAAGAGCCTAAAAAGCAAGCGACTAAGTGTCCTTGCATAGCTTACTACAATACAAAGAGCCTAAAAAGCAAGTGACTAAGTGTCCTTGCATAGCTCGCTACAATACAAAGAGCCTAAAAAGCAGTCGAGGTGACGACCCATGCATAGCTCGCTACAAAAATAAAGAGCCTAAAAAGCAAGAGACTAAGTGTCCTTGTATAGCTTGCTACAATACAAAGAGCCTAAAAAGCAATTGACTAAGTGTCCTTGCATAGCTCGCTACAATACAAAGAGCCTAAAAAGCAGTCGAGGTGACGACCTCTGCATAGCTCGCTACAAAAATAAAGAGCCTCAAAAGCAGATGACTAAGTGTCTCTGCATAGCTTGCTATAAAAGAGCCTAAAAAGCAAATGGCTAAGTGCCTCTGCATAGCTCGCTAAAAATGAAAGAGCCTAAAAAGCATGTGTGGTTAAGTACTCATGCATAGCTCGTCAAACAGTCTAATTGATCAATTGTTTGAGTTAAGTGATTGCTTTAATTATTATCATATTTTAAGCTCGTTAATGATCAGTTCGTTA
The DNA here is from genome assembly GCA_019925255.1 of Litchi chinensis. NCBI lineage: Eukaryota > Viridiplantae > Streptophyta > Magnoliopsida > Sapindales > Sapindaceae > Litchi > Litchi chinensis. The sequence goes on from CM034467.1 coordinate 9,168,628, forward strand.
GAAAATTAATAACTCTCAAGTTGAAGATCACAAAATATGATATGACATATGCAAGAACTTGAATGCATTCAACACAGAAGAAATAATGAAAGAAATTTCATTAAGTGTAAAGGTTGTTTACAAATTGAAAAACTGAAAAAATACAAGTAAAGAAAACAAGTTCTTAATCCTGAGCTGGGGGGCCTAGACCTATTAAAGGGTCCTCATGAGAAGGAGACACTCCAGGGGGATTGAGGTCGATAACTGGCTCAGTTTGGGAGGTCGCGCCAGGTGCTTGCTCTGATGAAAAAATTGGACCAGCTGAGGACGAGGTAGCTCTTGCTTTAAAATCCTCAACGGTTTCAAGTCCTATGTCCCCAAAGATAGAAAAATCCATCTTTGGATGGAACATCCACAGTGTGTAGAGGAAGTTGCGGCCTGTTCTTTCCTCAGCCTCGTCCCTTGCGTCAGCAACCTGCACTTCCAATTCTCGAGCAGCCTGCTCTCTGAAGACTATTAGCTCCTCAAAGGCATTATCAGCATGACGGTTAACGACCTCAGCTTCTTTCTGCATGGCCTCTGTTCGCTTCTCTGTAGCCTCAGCCCGCTGTATAGCTTCCCCCACTTGTTGCCTAAGCACTTCGGCTCGACTTTCTGCCTCTTCAGCCCGTTTAGTTGCAGCCTCTTCAGCATGTTTAATAGCGGCTTCTACCTCTCTAGTTCGCTTATCAGCAGCTTCAACTCACTCCGCCACAGCCTCGACTTGAAGATCGAGCACTTTGATTTTATCCTCAGCGGTTACAGCTCGTTGCTCGGCCAGCTCAGCCCGCTGCTCGGATTGCCTCAGCTCTTCTATTGCTGCAGTTAACTATGCCTTGTGGTCCTCGACAGCTTTCTGGGCTAGCTCAACCCGCTAGTCAGTCTGCTCCAGCACTTCTCTTTACATGTCGCGCTCTTTTTGTATTTCCAGCAGAGCTTTTTCGGCAGCCTGTTTAGCCTCATTCGCCGCAACCATCTGAGCCTCAAAATTCTCTATGGTTCGCTCAGCCAAGGACGCTAACTCATCGTTAGCGACCTCCAGCTCACTTCGCAGCTTCATTATTCGATCTTCATTGACCTTGGTCATCCTTCATTGCTTCATTGCAGCAAGGGCAGCCTGAAAATTTTACGAGTTAATATACGATGAAGAAAAAGAGGCCGGAGGATAAAGAAAAATGACTTACCAGCATAGAATGATGAGCTGCGAATTCATCCAGCTCCAAACCCTGAAAGGACTGATTCTCCAAGACCCTTACATGAGTAAACATAATGGATGCCCAGTTATCAATAAATGAAGTCAAATATCTTCCCCTAGGCCCGAGCTCGGTTTCCGGTCTTATAGGGGAAGGAGTTCTTTCACGCTCCGGGAGATCAGACACATTGGTTGAGTAAGTACCACGTCGCGAAGCAACAGTACGCCTAGTCACATGCCCGCTAGGGCCAGCTTGGGTTGCCTGGGAAGCAACCTTAGGAGGAGCACCCCCTTTTCCAGGTTGCGAGCTCAAACTGGAGTCAACTAGAGGGTTGAAGGAGCAGTGGACTTAGCAAGCACTTTGCTGAGAGCAGCGGTTGAAGGAGCAGTGGCCTCAGTAGCAGCAGGCACTTCGCTGGAAACAGCGGCCACAGGAGCATGGTCCTTGGCAGATGATTTTGAGCGTTTTGAAGGGGCCGCTGGAGTGGCTAAGGCCTCAGCAGGCCGTTTCGTTGGAGGAGTCGAGGAGGCCAAAGATACGGCAAGACTTGCAGAAGGAGATTTCAAAAGAACAAGTTTCCTTCTGTTGGCTGGAATTCGCTCAGAGAAAGGAACAGGGGCTGGAGCACGAGCTAGAAATGGCAGTGAAGCCCCTGGGATAAATGTGTGATGTGGGGAAGAGGATGAGTCAACTTGTACAGTAGGGGCTGGATCTGATCCTATTCGAGCTGGGGCAGGAGTCGGAGAAGTAGTTTTTCGAGATGCGCCCTTTGATGGGCACGAGCTGAAGACGATTTCGCCTTAGGTGAGGCGCGAGCAGGAGCACCTTGGGTAGAAGCCTTCCGAGTTGGAGAAGGTGAACGAGTTGTACCCGCTGCTTGTGTAGAGACTGGTTGCAGAGGTCAGGAAGCAGGCGTGTCCCCCACCTGAACTGGAACTTCAAAAACAGAAGGAAGTCTAGGGTTATCTCTGGTCTTGCTTATGTCCTCCTCAGATCGCAGAAGAGGGGATTCCTTAGGAGGAGCAAGGTCATAAGCTCTAAGGACAACATCGTCAAATTTACTGCTGATTCCCGCATCCTCTGAAATTGCGAGCTTGTCAAGAGCTCGTTTCTCCTCGCTGCTGAAAGGAGACTCATCCATTTTTAGCGTTGCAAAGCAAAGCATTATAATAAAAATAATAATAATAATACAAAATAAAATCAGCTCGCTATATTTCCTTTATGTATACCTGGTTTCAGGACGAAGCTGAAATTTTGGAGACCTGCAAGGGAGGGACACGAGACATAGAACCAGCTCGTCTTATACGGCCCGACGTTGGACTTGCCCTTCACTTCTCCTTTGGGCAAGAGATCTTTGTATTTCGACGGACGGGCTGTGAGGTAATAAATGCCCTCCGGTTTCTCTCCTTCTGCTATGCTCAGAGCCTTGAAGGAGTAGAACTGTTGTATAATTTTTGGAGTAGGGGGAAGAAGGTCGTTCCTGAGGAAGGCCACAGCCAGCGAGGTCAGCTATGCGTAGGAGTTTGGAGTTAACTAGAATGGCGTAAGCTTGACCTTGTTAAGAAATACGATCAAGTACGGTTGAATGGGGAACCGTAGCCCCTGCTCGAAATGTTGAACACTGGTGGCGACATATCCCCTTGGTGGAGAACATGCATGATTCTTTGAATCAGGTAGCAATGCACGACAACCCAAAGGGATGTGGAATTGAGTGACAAGTCCTTCCACCTCAGGACGCTTTAACGATGAAGGATGATGAGTGAATGTATCCCGAGCTTCTCTTCCCTGTCTAGCATGTGCTCGGGCTTCATCTCGCTCACGAGCTTCACTACTCGGAATAATTCCCTTGCGAGCTCCGCTTGAGGACATCTGAACAAAAAAAAACAATCAGACTATGCAATGGAGGTTTCAGTCAACAAAAGCAACGACCTGCGAGCTAACAAGACTACAACAATCCTAAATCAACAGTCAAGCATGCATTACAAGTCACAAACAGTAGTCCAGTCGTGAACAAGTAAAAAACCAGATCAAACCAACATAATAAGAAAAGCCATGTTCAATAAACAGAAGACTCAGAATAATGAAGGTATAACAAAATGTCATTGCAGGTACAACGATGGTGGTGAAACAAAATACAAACATGACATCGATTTAAAAATAAATAAATAAATCAGGTGTTACCTTGAATCGCTGATGAAAGATGTGAAGACGGTGACTAAAAGTTCTCTGAATTTGGTCTCTTGGTTTCTTGATTGCTTGTTTGCTTCGAGTAAAAATGGCAAGGTGAAAGAGAAAAATGAAAGGGCTCCACCAGTTATAAAGTATGCGATCTCGAGTCCCTAGCCGTCAGATCTCTGTGCAAATGTAACTGTCATTAATCCAATGGTGCAACGCGTAGTACAACTTTGTAATCATGTAGCTGTCAGTTGAAAGACGTGCGCATTAAATGCGCGTGTAAAAGACATTCAGGCGTTGTTTCAGTTACCTCCTGCATGACTGTCACGTGTCGCAACTGAAAAGGTGGAATTTGAAAATGCACAGAAGCAGTTATGAAGGTTAGCGTGCCAAGGAAGCCAGCTTTTACCAGCAAGCTCGAGCTCCCAGCTCGCAGAAGCGAACTAAGAGCTGGGAGGCTAATGTTTTATGTATTTTTCGGACTCATTAATGGGTTGGTAAAAGCCCAATTTAGGCCCAATAAGAAGGCCCAATAAAAGTCAACCCAGTCAAGACTAGCCAGTCGAGGCCCAGATGACTCTAAGCCCAGCGAGCTCGTGACACAGCCAAGCATAAGTTCGCCTCATACGTAGCTCGCTATGCGAGCTCCAATTCGCAAACCGCCATAGACGTCAACTCGCTCAGAAGCGTAATAAATGCAGTATCTTCTAGAACAGGCAGTTACCTAATTCAGCCATGATTCTCTCTCCGAATATCGTAGTTACCCAGTCAAACCGTGATTCTCTCTCCAGAAACGGAAGTTTATTCAAATTCAAATCGAATCAACATCATCCTTGATTTTATGGAAGCAGTTTCCTGATATTATTCAAACATATTAGGAAGTGTAATTAATTTACAATTCTTTTCCTCATTTTTCCTGATTATTTGGGAAGTGTAATTAATTCAAGATTCTTTTCCTGATTTACTACAACCAGAATTGTAACGCCTCTTTCCCTATAAATAGGGATTAAAATCATTGTAACAAGATCAGAGAAAATAATTAATAATACACTGTCACTCTGCAGAATTAAAGAGATAGACAGTTGTGGACGTAGACCTATTATTGCTGAACCACGTAAAAGCTTTGTGTTCCTCGTTTGATTCTCGGTATTTGTCTGTGTCCTTTCTTGGTATTTGTGCTTTCTCACATTGATTGCAGGTATTGGGCATTGATTACCCGTCGACTGAATTCCAACGTCGACATCTATCAATTTATCCTACGTGACACTTCATTTTTTCATAATTCATACTTGCATTGGAGATGCTCTAAGAATGTCAATGGATCAAGTTTAAGGTGCCATTAGAAATCCCTGACCTTAACAAAAATAGTTACCCCAAATGCAAACTTGCCTCAATCTCTACCATTGTTCGTTAGGGACTTTTCTTGTCTTGTCCCCACCCCGCTTCCACCACTTGTTTACCTTCACCACCATTTTTTTTTTAATGGTTGTTACAAAATTTCTTTATGTTCAATAATTTTTGTTTATTAAAGAAATAAAATTTTATTATTAATTAAACTCAATATCATTACATGAATTATGGTTTCATTCCCAATAGTTGATTGTAAAATAAAATCTATGAAAGCAATTAATAAGCAACTATACAAAAGTGTATTATGAAATTCATGAAAAGAATTACAAGTTATTCAATCCTCAATCATGAGGATTTAAAAAATATGTATAAATTATTGATAAAATTAAATGGTATTAAAAATTTTTAATTTAAAAGCTATATATTAATTTTTGTTGATTAAATAATAATATTCAATGAGCAATAAGTGCAGCCACAGCTAACCTCACACCCTAATTGCTTTGGAAATAAAATTTTGAAATTATCCCAGTACCCATCCAACCCATTTATTTTTGTTCAATCTCACCTAATATGGGGTAAAGCGGGGTGAGGTAGGGTCCCTGCAAGGTTGGATTTTTTGGATTTCCCTATATATATAGCAGGACTTTGTGAAAGTATCTTTTGACTTGATTAAAAAAAAAAAAAATTAATCGAGTATTTTACCCTTTTTTTTATATCACAACATACTCTATATAATCAGAATTGAACATTTGTCTTGAAAGATTGCCTCAACTTGGCTTGATTGTTTGGAGGTAGAGTTGAAACTTTGTTATATATGAAATTTTGAGCATTGGATCATTTTCAAATAATAATTTTATTACATTCATCCAATTAGAAATTGTCCTACATAGATTTTTAAAATCTAACTTGTATTTAGTTTTTTCGTATATGTATGGTTTATATATGAAATAAAACAAAACTTATTATTTTGTTTACTTTCATTTAATTGGAAAGTGGAATTGATTAGAGCTCATCAATTTCACAGGGAAAAGTGGGCCATTTTCGTATAAGAGGTGATGGATATCATCAAATTAAAGCCCAGCATACATACTCCAAGCAAATATAGGCCCATATTATTATTACTACTTATATAGCACCACATTATATATTGTAGAGAAAATTGAGAAAATGGCGTTTTTGGGAAGCCATCCTCAAAAGTAACTTTTTTATTTTTTATTATTAATAAAAAACACTGAAAGGATAAAAACGCCCTTAATGAGAATTTGTTGAAATCAATCCCAACCTATAGATTGGGAATCTCGACCCCGAGGTTGGGAATCCAAAAATAGAAAAAAAAAAACATGAATGAACAAAAATACTCTTAATGAGTATTTTTTTAAATCAATCCCAACTTATAGGTTAGGAATCTCAACCCTGAGGTTGGGAATCCCAAATAGGATTGAATATCTAATGTTGGAATTCTCAACTTTTAGGTTGGGATCCCAACATGCAAGTTGGGATCCCAACCTAAAGGTTGAGAGTCCTAACCTTAGATGTTTATTCAAGTTTGGGATTCCCAACCTTAAGGTTGGGATTCCCACCTTCGAGGTTGAGATTCTCAACCTCTAGGTTGAGAATCCCATCCTTGAAGTTAAGATTTCAAATATAAATGTTGAATCAAGATTAGGACTCCCAACCTTTAGGTTGGGATTCCTAACCTGAAGGTTGAGAATATCAACCTCAATGTTCAATTACATATATTTCGTAATTAAAAATTTTTTTGGGATTGTTTCGTAATTACAATATTTATCAATGAGGGCGCTTCTTACCCAAGAAGTGCCCTCAAAGATATTTTTTAAAATTACAAAATTACACTTTAATTTTTTGAATTATCAAAACTGACCTTATTATTATTTTTTGAAAATTTAGGATGAAATTCGTAATTAAACAAATTTTTAAGGTTATTTCATAATTACAATATTTATCATAGAGGGTGCTTCTTACCCAAGAAGCGCCCTTAAAGATATTTTTTAAAATTACAGAATTGCACTTTTAGTTTTCTGAATTATCAAAACTAACATTATTATTATTTTTTGAACAAAATTACCCCTCTCATTCCTTCAATATCAAAATCCATAATCTCCCACAATTCATCAACATCATCAACCACAATTCATCAACATCATCAATACAATTCATCAACATTATAACATTAATAAAAAAACAAATAAAAAAAAAAAAAAGAAATCTGGTTCTGGGTTCGCAACCCAAAACCAGAGCCCAGAACCATCTGGTTATGGGCTCGGCGATGAGCCCAGAACCACATGGTTCTGGGTTCGCGACCCAGAACCATATGGTTTTGGGCTCGGCGACGAGCCCAGAACCAGATCTGGTTCTGGGTTCGCGACCCAGAACCAAGGCAGGAAAAAAAAAAAGGAAAGAAGAAGAAGAAGAGAGGGAGGAGAGGCCCACCGATGAGAGGTGCCACGGGAAAAAAGGCTAGACCAGTTTTGGTAGAGAATGAGAGAAAAAATTTGAAAATTCAACTTGAGAGAGGGAAAAATATTTGGTAGAGAGAGGGAAAGTCTAGTGAACCTGAAAAGAAGTGGGTATTTTTGTCCAAAAAATATCCATCAGAAAAGATCTAAAAAAAAAAAAAGTTAATTTCCCAATGGATTATCAGAAAAAGGTTATTTTTCAACAAACCCTTGGTGTTATAAAAGGACAGAAGGTTCTTTGTTTTTGACTGATGAAAAAACATCAACACACAAAATATACGTACACAGCGAGAAGAACAAATACAGAGCACACACAAATAGAGAGAAGACAGTCAAATCACACTGTGATTTGAGGTTCCTTTCTATAATTGTAATTGGAATCCAATCAATTGAACAATCCGGAGAATCCAAAATAATTTTTTACTACACAAAACGAGTACATTTTCAGTTCTCTTTTACTATTTTTAGTGAATTCAAGTATTGCTATTATTGTTTTCATTGGTATTAGAGCACATGTTAGGATTGTTTGCAAGTTAAAAATCATGATTACATGATTAAAGATGCCATGAAACTTAATTTTTGATCAAAAACCTAATAAATAAATATATGAGCCCCGAAACTTGTAAGCATGATTTCTCTCTCTTTAGACCTCCATTTTGTGTGATTCAAGGTTTTTTTTTTTTATTTAATAAAAAGATAGACTTCAAGAGGAATATGCAAAATTTTCAAATCGCAAAATTTCATTGAAAAGTGAGTGAGAATGAATCAAATAAAGTTGAGAGTCGAAATGTATCATATATTGTGGAAATATGATATAAAATTTTGGGTTTAAAACAATCCCAATCTCGAAAACGGAGAGTGAAATGTACACCCCTAAATAAACATGCAAACCAAAGGCAAAATTAGGAAGAAAATAAGATTTAGAAAATTTTGATTGTCATCTGGCCATCGGAAAAAAGGCGTGTGAATTACGTGTGCCGAGCTGGTGCATGATGCACAGGGTTGCGAAGCCCTGACCACGTAGGCGCTATGCGGGTGACACACATGCGATAGGTCCTTGCCACATGTGCAATGCATCGATCGCTGCATGTGTGATGCATGGAACACTTACACGAAGAAAGGTGTGCTAATCAGAGAGTGATATGTGGTAGAGTGCCATGTGGCGTGAAGTCTATATGCATGTACCGAGAAAAAAATATGTGTTGCACCGTAGGTCGCAACGGGTTTGCTGAAGTCAGCTCATGCCTTAGAGGCGTGCTTGGTCCTATCGCGGCATGTGGTTGAAGCTGCCGGGGCGTGGCCGACTCCGTCGACATTTAACTACCACTCGTTGCCACTGGTTGCGGTCTCCAGTGAGAAAATTTTTTTGTTTATTTTTTCTCAGTTTTTCATCTCAATTATTTATTTTCTCTAATTGTGAGCTAAATTATATTATTTGATTTATTTTGCTCTATACAGAGTTGATTTAAAATGCCTTAATTTTTATATTAAATTTTATCGGACCAAAGATTAACTTACATGCAAGTATATATATTTTTGTTTTGATTTGCATTTCTGTGGGACTAGGTCGACTCATTTTGACAATGAACCATTTAATGACATGATTGAGATAATTATCCTATCATATGATGAGATTATTGAGATCTAAACTATCAACCAGGACCTTGAGATTATAGAAATCTCATATGACTAGTAGGATCTTGAGATTATAAAAATCTTGGAAGAGAAAGTGTCGGAGGTCATAGAGATTCCGATAATAAGATGTCCAAGGTTATAAGGATCTCAAATAATACTACTTAAATTGTGAGTGCCTTAAAATCTTTTAGAGAATGATATTAAGACTGTATTGTATGAATACTTGCATATATGATTTAGTGTATATTTGGAAATATGATGGATAGCTTCACTACCCTTTCAATATCTATCCAAAAATTCTTTTATCATATTTATGAGTGTATAGTTTCTACAATATTTTAGTGAAATGATAATGGATGTGCTAATATAGACATAGAAAGATATAGATCATAAGTTTTTAAATAGAATAAATGTCATTTAAGGAAATGACACTTGCTTTGAAAAACATAGTTGTTGAACCTTAATAGTGACAAATTGAATGGTGATAACTATGATTTTTGGCACTGTAAGTTTCAGTATATGTTAAAGGAGTAAGAAGCTCTTGAAACCTTAATTAACATCATGATTGAATTCGAACATAGTAGTTCTGCTCAACACAGAAAAGATGTTGAGACTTATCAAGCCTATGAGATAAAGAACAACATTGCTTGTATAACAACATTGTCTAACATGGCTAATGACCACATATGTGGGTACAAAAAATATGAGATGTCACAAGACATTTTGGCTTTAAAAAACAAATATGATAGGACATTAATTATTAAACTGAGGAGACTAACAATCAAGTTTCATAATTATTGTAAGCGTCAAGTTCATAACATAAGACAATATATGAGAGAGATGTCAAACATGATACGTGAATTGAAATCAGCTAGTCATGCCTTAACTAGTGAGCAACAAGTACAACCAATGTTCCCGATCCTTCCCAAATAGCTGGAAAAACATAAAAAATCAATATGAGCCACAATGATAACATTAAGACGTTTGATACTATCTCACATCATGTTGAACTTAAAGTTGAGCGCTTAGAGACGGCCAATGCTTTAGGTTAGCCTTGTTTGACTGAGTCCAGTATGGATAAGAGTTTAGACTCTGAGTGTAAAAAGGGAAGGGGGTGGGAGAAGAACAAAAATTACAAGAAAAAAAAAAAGAATCCAAAATCCAATAAAAGTGAGACTGGAATACCCAAAATGGGTAAGCATGGTGGTGCAAGGAAGGATAAGAATAAGTTAAAATGTTTCAATTGGGGCAAGATGGATCATTTCGCTAGTGAATGTATTGAGCAAAAGTAAGAGACTTAAGAACCACAAACCACATAGCCAGGGATAGATGGCCATCTATAGAGTATCGTTAGATCAACCAAAGAATAAAAATGGATCTACATGGGGAACAACTCAATAGTTGAAGTGAGAGAAATTGACACCTGTAAAGTGATTTTGCAAGGTGGCTAAGTGTTGTCTCTCCATGATGTTCCATATGCTCAAAAAATTCGATGAAATCTTGTCTTTGTAATTGTCCTTTTAGGTTTAGGATATAGTTTAACTTTTCATGGCTATTGTTTGAGAATTTATTTGGATTAATTATGTTTGGGTATTGGAGACTTGTCAAATGATTTCATTGTATTAAATACTGAATTTGACGATACTATTAATAACGATGGTTGTTTTTCACTTATTATTTTCACCGATTTGTCAATATTGGTTAACATCTAGCATGTTAGACTAAGGCATATAAGGTGGAATTGTATGAATAGATTAGTCAAAGAGCAATTTTTTAGGTTCTCTCAATAAGATAAATTTGTTTGTATGTAAAAGTTGTCTAGCAAGAAAAACAATTAGAAAACTATTTGCAAAAGAAATTAGAGCTGATAATCTATTGCAGTTAATTCATTCTAATATCTATAGACTAATGAATATGAGAGCTAGAAATGGGTGCCTCATATTTTATGCCATTCATAGATGACTACACTCGGTTTAGTCATGTCTATCTAATTTCCCATAAATTTGAGACATTAGGTTGTTTTAGATTGTATCTAAACTTGGTGAAGAATCAATTAGATAAATCTTTTAAGATCTTGCAAACTAATTGAAGATGAGAACATTTCTCTAAATAATTTAAGATAGTGTCATTAAAAAAATATTGACAGACAGTTGACCATTCCTAGAACTTCGCAACAAAAATGGTGTAGTAGAAATGAGGAATAGAACATTAATAGAGATGGTAAGATCTATGATGGCACAAACAAACCTCCTTATATCTTATTGGGAAGATGTGCTATTAATAGTTGTGTACATTTTGAACATCAATTTAGTAGCTTCCACACCCCATGTGACAGGCCCCGTCCCTATACCTCTATTTCCTTACGATCGGAGACCCGTCAGCAACTCCACAGTAGCCCTCAAATCGATATTTGATTCAACTAAAAGGTTCCCATAAAATTAAACCGTTTTACTTTCAAATACAATTTTACTATAACTTTTCTAAAAATCTATTTTCAAATGGAAACGGGTGGAAACATTTTTTTTTTAAATATATTTTTGCAAAACAATTTTATAAAAATTTCAGCAGCATGCCAGCTATTTTACTAAAGATGCCACTCTGCAAAGATTTCATAGGAAATTTGTACATTTCTATGACAAACAATTTCTCAACTATTGGGCCTCAAACCCTTTTTTCTTTCCACAAGCAACCACAACACATTTTTAGATTGAACACAATTCAAACTTATAAATTTGGCAACCCGTCGATATGAAAATAATTGAAAAATAATATGTCATTTAAAACATTTATATGTCATGCATCAATATAGTTACATATTTACAAAAATATACATTTGTTTACATATGAAAATTATTATATAGATTTTCAAAAGTCATTTATGACAATTATACATAATCACAAAGGCACACGACTAAGTCCATCTACTCTTAGTTCAGAGTCCTCACTACTGACGTCCCTACACTTATACCTATTCTTGGGGAGGTTTTATTTATGAAACATAAAACTAAAGTGAGCTAAATGAGCTCAATGAGTGTCATACTCTTCCTTATTTAAACTATGTTTTTCTAAAATAACCTCCCTAGAGCTTAAAATCATTTCATATATGGTTCCATAAAATTAAATTAAGTTTTCTAAAATTCTTATTTGAAATAAAATGCATGAATGACTCTTAATATCAATATGAATCATGCTACAAGAAATTGAAATACAATAACATATTGAAAAGCAAATTTTCTGATTTTGGAAAATTATTTTGAAATGCTTTTCAAATATGGAAACATAATAGTTACATAATTCCATCTTACACTGTACATTATAAAACTGATGGCAATGCATATTTTATGAAAAATCGATCTATGAAAGGAGCCAACACTGGTGCCTAAATACCATATAGTACCCTAGATATGGATCAGCCCAAATTTGGCCAGCTAGGCATTGTGCCCTCGCCCCGGCGTTGTCCTAACAGATGAGAGCAGAATTTTCTCTTTGCACACATAGAATTTAGCTGTTTTATATACCTAGTTCATGCATAGACGACACACTAAACAGGACTAACTGACACAGTCCCTTTCGTTGTTAGTGACAGATACCCGTGACACTATCCATACATGAATTTAGGTACGCTGACCGATAACATATATTTGTAATACCTGTTCTGATCAGGATGAACTACTATCCCCAGTAGGTAACGACTAGTATCATAGGCTTGTGCAAACCATTTCCATACGTGCTATTTTTTATCATATAATTTCATAATTTGCATAAACTTTCTAAAATTCGTATAAGTGGCTTTCACACTAAATTCATTTATTACAAAAACTAACCTTTCATCATTCAAACATAAATTTAACTTCAATGTATAAAATCATGATGAATAAGAATGAAATCATTTCAAATATTTTGATGGGACACTCACCTATTATTCGCTCACAATAAATTTGATTCAAGGTTTCCTCATTTGCAACACACCTACACATGATCATATTCTATATTTAGGTGATGTTACAACCGAAATTATTCGTATAGATCTCTTATTCAGAAATCCTAACATTTAGGCATGTAAAACCCTTTAAATAATGTTTAAATTCATTTTAACGTATCCACCAAAATCGTACACCATTCTAACTTATGTTGACCGAATTTTTCCCTCAACTTTTACACCACTCATTCCACTAAATCTTTATAACCAAAAATATGCTCAAACCCATGTAAGGTGATGTCAATTCAATTAAAATTTATAAGATTCAAAACTTAACAACTTAACATGTCTTGGCCTTGATATATAGTACTCAGCATCCAATAAACTTCTTTCTAAATTTTATGTTATTTTCATCATCAATACAACCCATATGACCATTTAAAACAACCAAACATATCTCAAAACAATTTTTCACCATCCTTAGTTTCTTAGTCGAATGCACCCTATATTGTTATACCAATTCTTGCTTTTCATTCCATCATACTAACTTGACAATTTTAGCATCTTCACATACATGAAATCACTAAAATAAATCAAATAAATTTAGACCACATAAACCCTAGCTTGGCTGTGAACAATAGCATATATACACAAAAATTTTCTTCAAACTTTTTCACTTGAAATCACACTCAAATCACATAAATTTTTATGACAAGAACAATATCTTAAATAACATCCACTTGAATTTCAATCATCAAATCACCTATACTAGTAAGCTTATCAATTCTTCTTGAAACCCTAACTTTGCTCTCTCCCCTATTTGAAGTCTTAATCCTCTAATTCCATGCATAAACTTCTCATTAAAATTACATACATCTCACTTAGGACTTTAATCAAACATTTCACATACAATTCTCTTATAAAAGTCTATGGAACTTGAACTTTACCTCTTCAAACTCACTTGATCTTGCAAGATAACCTTCCTAAGCTTATACACAACCCTTAGATGGCTTGGAAATCACTTAAAAATGGCTTGAAATGCTTGAAAAACAGTAGTTGCTCAAGGTTTTGTTTTGCCAACCTACACATCTCACTTTTTCTCAATTTCTCTCTTAATTTCTCTTCTAATCACTTAACTATAAATAGGCCTTGGTTAGATTAACAAATGCCCTCAATTATTCTTAAATTTACAAGCTTGTCATTACAAATTGTTCACAAACTAACTTGAAATTTACTAACTTGCCATTAATTAATATTGAAAGAATTTAATTGGCTGAACTCTAAATATCAATTACATTCTAACTATATTCATTGAAATGTAACCAAATACTAACTAGTTTTGTAACGCCCTGAATTTTCTCTATTTAAGAGAGATAAAAATATATCTAGATGAATAGTATTTTTGAGTGAATAGTAAATTTTGGAAAGTGGACACTTACGCAAGTTTTGTGAGATTAAAATTTTTCGATGAATAGTATTTTCGGACGGAAAGTGTCTGTGTGAATAGTAATTTTTAAAAAATGGATTTCGTATATAAAAGTTTTGTAAATTATATTAGAATTAACGGAAATTGAAACGAATAAAAAATGAGTTAATTTGAGGTAAAATGGAGTAGTTTCCAGATTTGATCAGAAATTCGAAAGGATTTCCGAAAATTTTCAAAAATTTAGAAAAGTATCAAAATGAGTATTAAAATGCTCAAGAAATATTTTAGCAACTCAAACGACACGTTCGAATGAGATTCGGATTGAAATGGAATCAATCTAGAAATCGCTAAAGGCGATTTAGTGAATTTACGGAGAGCTAAAAAGGGACAGAATGACTTTTAAGAGTCACTAAGGTTATTAGAAGTATGTAGGAAGTCCGAATATAAGCCCCGGTAAATTTAGAAAGGATTTTGAAAAAAAAAAAAAAAGTCTTGGAAAAGTTGAATTCGGGCATTTCAGAAAAGTCAAATCAAAAGAAACAAGAAATGATAGATATGTGGGGCAAGCAATCATGAAAAGTGACGTGTGGCATAAAGGAATTGTAAATTGAGTATGAATTTAAAATGTTGTGTGGTAGATTTTGGAGTTTAAATTATGATTTGTAGGTGATTAAATTAGAAGAAAGAAAAAAAAAAAAAAAAAAGAGATCAAGAAGTGGAGGTTAAAAAGGACATGATTATATTTAATTGTAAAGGACATGTATAAGGGTATTTTTGTAACTCCCCAATCTAATTAGACCTAAGAGATTAATTGAAATCTAATTTAATGTTATTAATTCGGTCCGATTCAAGTTTTAGAAGTATAGAAGTTTATGGATAAATATTCTATTAGAGGATATTTTTAAAATAAATTAAGAAAGTTGGGATAAAAAGAAAAAGGTCATAGGGGTTAAAATGAAAATTTGCATGTGTTGGAAAAGAAAAAAAAATCAGAAATCAATCGGTGGGCTGATTTTTTTAAAATAAAATAATAATAATAATATTAGATGATGGGGCCCATTGAAATAAAAATATGTATGTATATATTAGTTATTGGTGATGGGCTATAACCATTTAAATATATATATGTGTTAGTGGATGGTGTTGAGAAAGGAAAAGAAATAATAATATTATTATTATTATAAAAAAAAAAAAAAAAAAAGAAGAGGTGGTGGAGATGTGTAATATATATATGTGTGTGTCTTCAAAAATGAGAAAGGGGACAACACAGATGTGTTCGAGAAGTAGCAAGGAGAAAAAAATAGGAGAAGTCGAGAGGAAAAGAGAAGAAGAAAGGGAGGAAGAAAAAGAAAAGAAAAAAAATATTCGGATGTTCGATTTATACAGATACGTAAGTTTATTTTTAATAGAATTTGGATTCCAAAAAATTAGTTTATTTTTTTTATAAGTTTTCAAATAATTTTTATGTTATTTTATGATAGATCTAGGATTATGAGAAATCATATGGAAACTCATTTTAGATCCAAAAATAAGAGAAAGAGTATATAAGTTGATAGTTTTATTTTTAATTAAATTAATTGAGTTATAGTTATTTATATTTTCAATTTTATTATTTATTATTTATTTCAAATAAATAATTTGTTAAGTTAGTTGATTTTATAGATTATCAATTATATTTGACGATTGAAATAAAAGTTTATTTCGAATTCATATAAGAAATTCCAAAAAGAATTTTATGTTTTCTGTTTGAGTTATTATTAGAAAGATTTTAGAATGTTTTAAATAGTATGATTTTATGCTTTGAAAAAGAATATCGATTTATTTTTGAGAAATTTATTTATTCATAATTATATAGATATTCAGAAAAAAGTTGAGAAATGAAGCAATTAGGAAATGTAAGTGCCTTTAAATTATTTTCGAAAGTTTTCATTCTAATTGATTTTATGTTATTGTGTTATGCTTATGACAAACCATGTATACAAACATTAATGTGAAATTTTATTATATGAGATTTATATAGTTTTTGAAACGAATATGTAAATTGGTAAGCTATGATTTGTTCAAAATTCATGCTTAAAATATTGAGAAAGGTATTTTAAACTAAATGAGTTTTGACTGAATTAGTTGCATGGATATAGAAATATTTTATATAAAACATGGATCCAATGAAAGAAATATTTTATATGAAATGGGGATTTGACGAAATGAAAATGATTTATGAAATGAAATTGACTCAGTTTAGTGCCTCGACCGTGTACTAGTAAGGTGAAGGTCACTGTGATATTTGACTAGTTTTGATGAATAATTGAGTATAAAACGACGATACTTTATGATGTACATTTGATATTTTGATGAAACGAGGAAAAACGTGATTGAAAATTTGTATGTTATATTTCTGATGAAAATTTTATTTAGAAACGAAAATGTTTAAATTGTTAAATTGTTGGTAATAAATAAAATTTATAAGGGTCCTAGGAAACCTGAATATTGGTAGGTGGGGATTGGAAATTGGTATGCCAATAGAGAAATATTAGTTGTACTACATCGCGTTATTGATACAACGATTGTGAATTTTGGATCTTGAGAGGCATCGAATGTCCGGTCATAGAATTCGTGTTCTGTGAAATATGATCCGGCGGGTAGTCATCGAGTGTCTGATACCAGAGAACTTGGTTTGCTAATAGGATGATTACAACAGTACTGCACCGATTTGCTTATACATATTGATACTTGATTCATGGACCTTGAGAGACACCGAGTGTCCAATCTCAGAAATTACGTGATATGTGAAATGAGATCCGACGGGTAGTCAC
Source organism: Litchi chinensis (assembly GCA_019925255.1). Lineage (NCBI taxonomy): Eukaryota > Viridiplantae > Streptophyta > Magnoliopsida > Sapindales > Sapindaceae > Litchi > Litchi chinensis. The sequence continues at coordinate 9,185,634 of CM034467.1, forward strand.
CGAGTGTCCGATGCCGGAGAAATCCATTTTCCAGTCCATGGTATCATGTCAGTGTTTACAAAGGGCTCTGAAAAATACTAAGTGTTAATATGTGTAAGAAAAAGAATGAAAAAAAATAAATAAATAGAATTTTTTATGTGCATTTATTAGAAAAAAAAAAATTGATTTCTTTATGAAATTTGGATAAAAGCTTGAAAATGGGGAAATTTTGTTTTACAATAACATAATTTTGATGAAATATCGAAAGTTTGAGATTTGTGGAAATTTTGTTTGACAATACGATAGTTTTTAATGAAAAAGTATTTAATTTTTAATAGTGTTATACTACAAATTATGGAAACGTAGAAATTTTGAGTTTGTATGATTGTGTGATAGAAAATTTTAGAGGCTTTTAAATTTTGTATACACCCACTTAGTAGAAATACTTAGCGTATTGGATTTTCCATACACAGGTTGATAATTGGGCACTGTAGATAGAGACAGATGAGAAGACAGCTGTCACACTTTTTGCGAGTCACAATCCCTCCATATTTGGTAGTTATGCTTTTCGTTTTATATAGTTATACTAAAGTATATGGAAATGCATGTATGTACAGGTCCATGTATTTATGGGATTTTGTAAATAATGATGTATAGAAATTATAGAAAGGTTTTTGGTTTCGTAAAGTGATTTTGTAAAAAAATTTTATTTATCTTTTAATTAGTGTTTAATTTCGATTAATATGGTTTTTATTAAATGTTGTGTCTATAAATATTTGTGTGGTGAAGTGATTTTGAAGTCGGACGGAGGGTCCGAAATGGAAGTTGAGAAAACGAATTTATTTAAAAAGTGTTCATTTGAATTTACAGATTTTAGAAATTTTGGATTTTTCATAAAAACAGAGGAAACTTTATCAAATTTTGGAAAAAAAAATTAGTGTATATATGTAAAATAATAACGAATAAACTAATTAAGACAGTATCCTTTGATTTGGGTTCCCATCCGAATAGGAATCGAGTGGATGATGTTAGAAGTTTATTTTCTTCTCTACACTTGTCACTTATATACTTCCTTGCTTTCTTTTTTTGCCACATGACACATTTTCATATATATGTTAATACTTGCAAGTTTTCTAAAATGCCCTTGCTATAACATTATATTTACATCTATGCCTTTTCTAGAGAGTTCCTTTAATTCCATCATTTATCCTTCAAAGATTCCATAATTCCTATCCTATCCTCTCTATAGTTCTCTTTCTCTTTCTGGTATAAATTGTCCTTTTACATGTTTTTTATTAATTTGTTTTATCATGTCCCCTTTTTGACAGAAATTTCTTTGTCACAAATTTCACATCAAATCTTAATTAATCATCATACCACTGCTCACGTTTGAATTTATCTTTGATCTATCTAAAAATTTTATTAGAATTCAGTTACACAACTAGGAGTTTTTAATTACTTTATTATTTCATAAATAAAGGTAACTTTACACTGTACATGTACAGTACTACAATCGAGATTGTATATTACAAATTCTCCCCCTTTTATGAGATTTTGTCCTTGAAATTTACAATGTTCAACTATGGAAAGAGATGGGGATACCGTTGGTGCATCTGATCTTCATGCTCCCATGTAGCCTTTTCCACGTCGTGGTTCTTCCATAGAACCTTTACTAAGGGAATAACTTTATTGCATAGAACTTATTCCCTATGGTCTGAACCAGTTCTTCTTCATAACTCAAGTTTTCCCTTAGTTCCACAGGTTGCGCTTTAAGTATGTAGGAAGGATTAGGAATATATTTCTAGAGCATAGATACGTGGAATACATCGTGGATTCTGACTAATTGTGGTGGCAGTTTTAACCTGTACGCTACTAATCCAACCCGATCTGTGATCTCGTAAGGCCCAATATAGTGCAAACTTAGCTTACCATGCTTGTCGAACCTTAGCACACCTTTCCATGGAGAGATTTTAGGAAATACTTTATTGCTAATCTCGAACTCTAAGTCTCTCCGGCGATTATCCGCGTAGCTCTTTTGTCGATCATTTGCTGTCTTGAGTTTGTCTCTAATTACTTTAATTTTCTTTGAAGTGATCTGGACAAGCTTAGGACCTATTAACTTCCTCTCACCTACCTCATCCTAGCATATTGGAGTTCTGCACTTTCTTTCATACAGTGCCTCGTATAGAGCCATACTAATATTGGCTTGATAACTGTTCTTGTAGGCTAACTCCATAAGCGGTCGGTGCATATCTCAACGTCTCTTGAATTCCAGAACACATGATCTGAGCATATCTTCAAATGTCTGAATCATCCGCTCCGATTGACAGTCGGTTTTGAGATGAAAGGTTGTGCTAAAATTCAACTGAGTACCTAAAGCTTTTTGTAAACTGGGCCAAAATTTCGATGTGAATCTTGGATCATGATCTGAGATAAGAGATACTAGCGTACCATAGAGCCAAACTATCTGGTCTATGTAGAGCTGGGCTAATTTACATAGGGAGTAATCACTTCTGATCAATAAGAAATGGCGGATTTTGTTAGTTTGTCCACTATAACCCAAATAACATCATCCCTACTCTGACTCTGTGGAAGCCCTATAACGAAATCCATGGTAATTTTATCCTATTTTTATTCTGGGATAGGGAGGATTTGCAACAATCCCATCGGTTTCTGATGCTCTGTTTTTACCTGCTGGCAAGTTAATCATCGAGAGAAAAATTTTGCTATTTCTCTCTTCGTCTCTTTCCACCTTCCACCAATAATGCTCTTTCAAGGTATGGTACATCTTTGTACTACCCGCATGCATAGCATATGTCGAGGAATAAGCCTCTTCCATGATCTTCTTTTTCAAATCTTTCACATCCAATACACATAAGCGTCAGCCTATCATCATTGTACCATCTTCCCTGATTTCGAATTCTAATCTCTGCCCACTCTCGATTTCCTTTCTTAATTTTGCTAACAAGGGATCTTGTTGCTGTTGTTCTCTTAGCTGATCCACCAAAATAAGGTGAACATGAAAGGTAGCTAATAATACTGTTGACTCTACCACATCCAATCTCACTTCTAAATACCTCAATTCCATTAGAAATGGAAGGTATACAGTTTTTAAGTGCGTTAGGGAACTCGTAAGTCTCCTGCTCAAGGCATGGGCCACTACATTGGCCTTTCTGAGGTGGTACTCTATCGTGCAGTCATAGTCTTTAATCAGTTCTAACCACCTCCTTTGCCGCATATTCAGTTCCCTCTAAGTGAGTAAGTATTACAGACTCTTGTGATCTATAAAAATCTGACAAGGAACATCGTACAAGTAATGCCTCCAAATTCTTAGGGCAAATACTTCTATTGCAAACTCCAGATCATGGGTGGGATAGTTCTGCTCATGTTTGTTTAACTATCAGGAAGCATACGTGATGAATTTATTGTTTTGCATAAAAATACATGCCAAGCCCTATCTCGAGGAATCACTATATATAGTAAAACCGTCTTTCCTTGTTGGCAATGTTAGTACATGAGTCGAAGTCAATCTTCTTTTCAACTCATCGAAACTTTATTGACAGGTATCTAACCATTCGAACTTTTCTTCTTCCCCAATCAATCTGGTCAGTGGGGCTACTATTTTGGAAAACCCCATGATAAACTTTCTGTAGTAACTTGCCAAGCCAAGGAAGCTTCTAACTTCAGTCACATTCATGGGCAGCTTCTAGTTTGTAATAGCTTCTATTTTCTGGGGCTCCACGCTAAGCCCTTTAGCAGAAATAACATGACCAAAGAAAGCAACCCTGTCTAATCAAAATTGGCATTTACTGAATTTGGCATATAGCTGGTGCTCTCATAGGGTCTACAATACTATCCTGAGATGTTCTGCATGTTCCTTACGATTGCTCGAATATACCAATGTGAATTAACACAATCACAAACTTATCCAAGTAAGCTCGGAAGACCTATTCATTAGGTCCATAAATGTAACTGGGGCACTTATCAATCTAAAGCGCATAACTAAAAATTCATAATGTCCATACCGAGTTCTGAAGATAGTCTTTGGAACATCTCCTTTATGAATTTTTAGTTGGTGATAACTCAATCTCAGGTCAATCTTCGAATATACCCTGGATCCCTGTAATTGATTGAATAGATCATCAATTCCTAGGAGTGGGTATTGGTTCTGTATCGTCACCTTATTAAGCTGTCTTTAGTCAATACATAGCCTTAAGCTCCCGTCTTTCTTCTTGACGAACAATACTGGAGCCCCCCACGGTGAGTGGCTGGATCTTATAAAACCCTTTTCTAGAAGCTCTTCCATTTGCACTTTTAATTCTTTCAACTCTGTTGGAGCCATCCGGTAAGGAGGGATTGAGATTGGCTCTGCTCTCGGAATCAAATCTATCTTGAACTCTATCTCTCTATCTGGAGGTAGTCTTAGGAGATCATTCGGGAATATATCTGAGAACTCTTTGACTACTAGGATATCATCCAATCGGGCCTCATTCTTTTTCTGCTCAACCATATAAGCCACATAACCTTGATATCCCTTACGGAGCATCTTATTTGCTGTTATGATGGTTGTGATACTGGTTGCAAGTTCTTTCTATATCCCACGAAGTACCACCTTTGGTTCCCCTGGTCTAATTAATCTAACCTCCTTCTTATAACAATCAATAGTAGTCAGGTGCCTAGATAGCCAGTCCATCACTAAGATTACATCAAAGTCTCGAATATTCAATACAATTAGGTCCGCTAGAAACTCTTTGCCTTCTAACACTATTTTGCTGCCTATTATTACCTTGTCAGCCAAAAGTGAGTCTCCAATTGGGATGGAAACTATCACTCCACCATCTGGCAATTTTAATTCCACATTGGCCTTAATAGAAATGGGCATGGATACAAAAGAATGTATGGCTCTCGGGTCTACTAATACATATACATCGTGATCAAAGATAGAGATCATACTATTGATTACCTCCGGAGTGGCGTCTGCTTCCTGTTGGGTGACTGAGAACATTATGGCATGGGTACGGGGCCTACCGGGCTACCCTGTCGGAAGTGTTCCTTTACCACTTAGACCTTTTGATGGAGTTGTGGTACTATGCCCTCTACTCTAAAAGCCTCTACCTTCTTGTTTGTGGTCCACACTGGCCTGTAAGGGTATCATTAAAGGTCCGACTTCTGAACTTGTAATGTTGATCAGTTGTGGGCACTCTTTTACAAAATGACCTTCCTGTCCATTGTGAAAACAAGCAGTGGTATTCCTCTGACATTCACCCATATGTCTCTTCCCACAAGTATTACATTCTGGAAATGTGTTCCTTGTGTTTTGGAAGCCTCCAGATGTTGCAGATGATTTGACTGATGCTTGACTGGATGACACTCTCTGGCTCATTTTCCTGCTACCATCCCATCTTGACTCGAGCTTCTTCTTAGCAAACTTACTGAGCCTTACTGAGGTAGATAGGATCCGCTACGTTTGTGTTCTATTCTTTTGGGTTGGGCAATGGCAGTCATATTTCTTTCTACCTTTAGGAAAGCTTCCACCAATTCACCATAATGTGTCTAAAGAGCGCAGGATAGGTAAGGCTGGGATTTACACCCGCCATAAATCTCTTCCACTTCTGCTCTTCGTCCTCAGAGATGAATAGGATAATCCGAACTAGCTCCCAGAATTTCTATTCGTATTCGATCACGGATGTCGAGCCCTATTCTAATCTGAAAAATTCTTCAATCCGGGCATCCTTATAGCTCTTAGGATAAAATCGGTCTGTGAACTCCCTCTTGAACACTACCCATGACACCTTAACTAGATGTCGTATTTCCAGAGCCTTCCACAAATCTTTTGCTGTCTTCCAAGAGAAAGGAGGAGAATAGGACTCTCTGTTCATCAGAGTGCCCCATCACTCTATAGATCTTGCTAACCCTGTTCAACCATGCCAGGGCACTCTTTGGGTTGCCACTCTCATCAAATGATTTCGCCCCTAATTTACAAGCACGCTCGATTGTACACTTTGGTTCCGTTGGAGCCTTTCGTGACCGACGCATCGCTGCCGTTAATATTTGGATGACTTATTTCATATTAAAATTTTCGCTGACCAGTTCCACTGGTCCCAATGGTCCTAACTAAGACTAATGCATAGGGGCATTTACCGACCCCGTCGCATGTTCTGACTCCCGAGCGAACTGTACTTCGGGCGCGGGAGCCTCTGAAATGGCTCTTCAAAGACCCCTATGACCTATTCGATGCATATTACTATGATTTCAACAAAAAGAAAATCATGAAACACTTAAAACGTTTGAAATCATATGCATGACAATTAATGAAAACTTGTCTAGGTTGCTTTATTCATACAATAATGAAAAACAAAACATTTTATGAAATCAAAATATAAAAACACACAAGCTTATTTCAAAACCTTGGCTCTGATACCAACATGACAGGCCCCATCCATATACCTCTATTTCCTTATGATCGGAGGCCTGCCAGCAACCCCACGGTAACCCTTCAGTCTACATCTGATTCAGCTGAAAGGTTCTCTTAAAGTTAAGCTGTTTTATTTTTAAATAAAATTTTACTATAACTTTTCTAAAATTCTCTTTTCAAATGAAAACGGGTGGAAACTTTTTCTTTTTAAATATATTTTTGCAAATAATTTTATAAAAATTTCGGTAGCATGCCAGCTGTTTTACTGAAGATGCCACCTTGTAAAGATTTTATAGGAAACTATACACTTCTACAGCAAACAATTTCTCAACTGCTAGACCTTAGGTCCTCTTTTCTTTCCACATCCAACCACAACATGTTTTCAAATTAAACACAATTCAAACTTATAAATTTGGCAACCCATTGATATGAAAATAAGTGAAAAATAACATGTCATTTAAAACATTTATATGTCATGCATCAATATTGTTACATATTTACAAAAATATACATTCATTTGCATACGAAAATTATTATATAGATTTTCAAAAGTCATTTATGACAATTATACATAATCACAGAGGCACATAACTAAGTCCATCTACTTTTAGTTCGGAGTCCCGGCTACTAACGTCTTTGCATTTGTACCTGTTCCTAAGAATGTTTTATTTATAAAACATAAAACTAAGGTGAGCTAAACGAGCTCAGTGAGTGTCGTATTTTTCCTTATTTTAACTATGTTTTTCTAAAATAACCTCCTTAAAGTTTAAAAATCATTTCATATATGGATCCATAAAACTAAATTAAGCTTTCTAAAATTCTTATTTGAAATAAAATGCATGAATGGCACTTAACATCAATATGAATCATGTTGAATGAAATTGAAATATAATAATATGTTGAAAAGCAAATTTTCTGATTTTAGAAAATTATTTTTAAATGCTTTTCAAATTTGGAAACATAATATTTATGTAATTCCATCTTATATTGTACATTATAAACATGATGGCAATGCATATTTTATGAGAAATATATCTGTGAAAGGAGCCAACACTAGTGCATGAATACCATATAGTACCTTAGGTATGGATCAGCCTGATTCGGCCAACCAAGCCTGATGCCCTGGCCTCGGTGTTGTCCTAATCGGTGAGAGAGGAATTTCTCTTCGCTCACATAGAAGATGATTGTTTTATATACATAGTTCATGCATGGATGACATACTAAAAAAGACTAACTGACACAGTCCCTCCCGCTGTTAGTGACAGATATCCCTGACACTACCTATGCACGGATTTGGTACGCTAAGCGATAACATATATCTGTAATACCTGTTCTGGGCGGGATGAACCACCATCCCCAATGGGTAACGACTAATATCACAGGCTTATGAAAACCATTTCCATACATGCTATTTTTCATCATATAATTTTATAATTTGCATAAGCTTTCTAAAATTCGTACAAGAGGCTTTCACACTAAATTCATTTATTACAAAACTAACCTTTCATCATTCAAACATAAATTTAACTTCAACATACAAAATCATGATGAATAAGAATGAACTCATTTCAAAACATTTTGATGGGACACTCACCTATTATTCGCTCACCATAAATTCGCTTCAAGGTTCCCTCGTTTGTAACACACCTACATATGATCATATTCTATATTTAGGTGATGTTACAATCGAAATTATTCGTATAGATCTCCTATTTGGAAATTCTAATATTTAGGCATGTAAAACCCTTCAAATAACCTTTAAATCCATTTTAACGTATCAATCGAAATCGTACACCATTCTAACTTATATTGACCGAATTTTCCCCTTAAACTTTTACACCACTCATTCCATTAAATCTTTATCACCAAAAATATGCTTAAACCCATGTAAGTTGATGTCAATTCAAGTAAAATTTACAAGATTCACAACTTAGCAACGTAGCATGTCTTGGCCTTGATGTAATATGCCCTCCCAATTTTAGTACTGTACACGTACTGTGTAAATTTGCTTTTATTTATGAAATGATAAAGTAATTTAAAGTACCCAGATACGTAACCGAATCCTAGTAGGATTTCCGGATAGGTTAGGATAACTTTGAATGCGAAAAGTAGCATGATGGTTTATTGAAATTTAATGCGAAAATTATTACATAAAAATTTCCAAGAAAGGGCACTATTATATTGATTAGAGTAAAAATATATTTGATGGCATTTTAGGAATTTCAAAAATAAGAAAGAGTGTAGAGACAAGGATGGCATTATGGTGATTTTGAAGACATTTGAATCACTTAGTTGATATATAGTTACAATGGAAAAGGGCCTAGTTAGAATTGGACTAGTTTTAAATCTTGACCAATCAAATGTCTTGAATTGTAACTAATGACAAACTAGTGATTTTTAGCTTAGTTTATGGGCATTTTTCAATGGCAAAGCTTGTAAATTTGATGACAAGTAAGGGCATTTGTTAACCTACCAAATATTTATATACATATCAAGCCTTCATACTCAAAACAAAAGAACAAAAATTGAGTGAGAGAAAGGCTTAAGGTTGGCAGAACGGGGGTTGGACCAGCAGCTGTTCTTCTCCATTTTTCAAGCAATTCTAAGTGAGTTTCAAGTCATCTAAGGGTCATCTACAAGCTTAGGAAAAGGATTGAGCAAAAACAATTGAGTTTTGGGTGGTAAAATCATTGTTTTGTAGACTTTTACATGTGGTTTATAAAACTATTCACAAAATGAATTTAAATTTAGGGAGGTTATTTTAGAAGACGTAACTTTATTTAAGAAAAATACGATACTCACTGAGCTTGCATAGCTCACTTTTGTTTACGTTTTATAAATAAAACCTCCCCAAGGACAGTTACAGGTGTTAGGACATCAATAGTGGAGACTTCGATCCGAGAGTAGATGTACTTAGTCGTGTGTTTCTGTGATCTTGTATTTTTGATCATAAATAATTTCGAAAATGTGTATAAACATTTTTGCATGTAAAAGAATGTATGTTTTGTATATATATAATCATATCCATGCATAATATCAAAATGTTTGAATGTTATATTACAAATTTAAATTTTCATGTTATCGAGTTGCTAAGAATTTGAATCAAGTATATTTTATGTGAAAATATGTTTGCGGTTGGTTGTGCAATGAGAGGGTCAGAGGCCTGGAAGTTGAGATTTGTTTGAAATTAGAAGCATATATATTTTATAAAACTTTGTAGGGTAGGATTTTTAAAAATATAGTCGTTATGTTGTCAAAATTTTTAGAAAATCACTTTACTATTATATGTTAAAATGAAAAAGTTCTCACCTATTTTCAATTAATAAGAGAGTCTAAGTAATTTATATTAGTTTTCTCACGTTAAAGTAAACGACTTAACTTCATAGGAACTTTTCAGCCAGATCAGATGTCGACTGAAGGGTTACCGTGAGGCTGCCGACAGGCTGCCCTAAGTATATAGGGAAGAGGCCTATCACTTGATATATAATACTTAGCATCCAATGAACTTCTATAACTATCCAATTTGCCATAAAAATCAATGTTATGCAAGGTTTAATCAATTACTTAAATCTCCACAACTAAAACTCAATTAATAAAAAATTTTATAAAATATTTAATTCAATAACATAATTTCTCTCAGTAACTTAATAAAAATCTTAAACAACTTAAATCCACTAACATTCAAATTCTATCATTACATTTGAGTCATACCTAATGAAACAAACTTAAATGGCCCCTTAATAATAGGAGTAGATATAACCACAATAGCAAAACTGAACTCCTTCTCCAAGACACCAATTACTCGAAATCGTCCCTCAAAATAAATAATGTCTACTAATCTATAAAAATAATAGAGACGAGGGGTGAGACGTTAACTCAATAAATAAATATTATACATTACAATGTATTAACTAATCAAAAGGATATATTATAATTTTATAATGTAGCTTTACAATAAGAATAAAACCGTAATTTCATAGTAATTGAAAACAATGAATATAACAATACCATTAAAATACTTAACGATACAATATAAAAAAATATTAAATTTTCAAAATAAAACAATAAAACATTTAACAATACAATACATAAATATTCATTACTTAAATCGAAATCAAAATAAAGAAAAACATTTTAGATATGAATTTAAACAAACATGGAAGTAGCTCCTGTCACATAATATCATTCACACCGGTAATCCCAGTGCGGGACTAATACTATTTACACCTATAATCTCGGTGCGGGGTCAATATAATTTACACCTATAATCCCGGTGTAGGGCCAATACAATTAAATGAACCATGGATAGATAAGCCAAAACATTTTTGTTACAATCATGATTACAATACATGTCATTCTTTTCAAATACAAATGACTACTTCTAATAAAACATGTCAAATTCTTTTTAAATAGGAAGAACTTACTTTAATACAATTGAACAATGTATATAAAACACATATTTGAGGATGCAAAATCATTTAAATATAATATAACAAAATAACATTGAAAATTCAAGGTCTCATTCAATTATTTTAAAGAACCAATTAAAGTATTTTTGAAATTAAACATATAATATATTAAAGTAATATATAAGGTTTACTTACTTTTCTGCTTATCCCAATAAGAAAAATAACTTTACAAATTTAATCTCCTCTTATTAACTTGATTCACAATTAACCTTTACAATAACCTTGATCTCCAATACTTTGGTGGTTAAAGGTTCAATTCCATTAATAGAAAAGAGGGTTTTGAATAATATGAGAATTGACTATTGTGAAAACAATATGGTTTCCCAAACCTAATAGTGAATAGAAGATATATATCCACACACATATGTGCATATATATATTTAATAATATTTTATTATTATTTTAAACTACCTATTAATTGATGGAAAACTGCCTTTTAATTGATGAAATAATAAATCTCTATTAATTGATGTAAAACTATCTATTAATTGATGAAATAATAAATGTCTATTAATTGGTCTACTAATTATTAAAAACTATCTATTAATTGGTCTACTAATTAATAGAAACTTTTCAAATTTTTTTTTCCCTTACAACTTCTTTCCAAAGTTCATGTTGTTTTCATCATCAATACAACCCATATGACCATTTAAAACAACTAAACACATCTCAAAACAATTTTTCACCATACCCTATATTGTTGTACCAATTCTTGGTTTTCATTCCATCATTCTAACTTGACAATTTTAGCATTTTCACATACATGAAACCACTCAAATAACTCAAAAACAATTTAGACAACATAAACCCTAGCTTGGTTGTGGACAATAGCACATATATACAAGAATTTTCTTCAAGCTTTTCCATTGGAAATCACACTCAAATTACATAAATTTTTATGGCAAGAACACTGATATCTTAAATAACATCTGCTTGAATTTCAATCATCGAATCACCTATACCAGTAAGCTTATCAATTCTTCTTAAAACCCTAATTTTGCTCTCTCACTAATTTGAAATCTTAATCTTCTAATTCCATGCATAAACTTCTTATTAAAATTACATACATCTCACTTGGGACTTTAATCAAGCATTTCACATACAATTCTCTTATAAAAGTCTATGGAACTTGAACTTTACCTCTTCAAACTCACTTGATCTTGCAAGATAACCTTCCTAAGCTTGTGCACAACCCTTAGATGGCTTCGAAATCACTTAAAAATGGCTTGAAATGCTCGAAGGATAGCAGTTGCTCTAGGTTCTATTTTGCCGACCTACACCTCTCACTTTTTCTCAATTTCTCTTTTGATTTCTCTTCTGATCACTAAACTATAAACAGGCTTTGGTTAGATTAACGAATGCCCTCAATTATTCTTAAATTTACAAGCTTGCCATTACAAATTACCCACAAACTAACTTGAAATTTACTAACTTGCTATTAGTTAGTACTGAAGGAATTTAATTGGTTGAACTCTAAATATCAATTCCATTCTAATTATATTCATTAAAATGTAACCAAATGCCAACTAGTTTATTTCTTCTCTACACTTGTCACTTATATGCTTCCTTGCTTTCTCTTTTTGCCACATGAGACATTTTTATACATATGTTAATACTTGCAAGTTTCCCAAATTGCCCTTGCTATAACATTATATTTACTTCTATGCCCTTTCTAGAGAGTTCCTTTAATTCCATCATTTATCCTTCAAAAATTCCATAATTCATATCCTATCATTTCTATAGTTCTCTTTCTCTTTCTTGAATAAATTGCCCTTTTACATATCTTTTATTAATTTGTTTAGTCATGTTCCCTTTTTGACAGAAATTTCTTTGTCACAAATTTCACATCAAATCTTAATTAATCATCATACCACTTTTCACATTCGAATTTATCTTCGATCTATCCGAAAATCCTATTAGAATTCAGTTACACATCTAGAAGCTATTAATTACTTTATTATTTTATAAATAAATGTAACTTTACACTGTATATGTATAGTACTACAATCGAAAAAGTATATTACACTATCAATTATAGACAGGTATGAAACCTGACCTTACTTATATGTGACCTTGAGGGTGTGAAGGATATGTATATGACCTTTCTAGTAAATATTGAAAGTTAGCTGCTAGAGTAAAGAAGTATATCTTTACTAGATATTTTGAGCAATCAAACGGGTATGTACTCATAAAAGAAAACATAGATGAAAGCATTATTGAATTACAGTCGTGGTATATGAACTTCTTAAACAATAAATTTCCTAGCAGAGGTGAGGTTGAAAAAGAATTTTAATTTTAAGAGTAAAACAATTTTGATGATATTTCACATCTGAGCACTTAATTAGAGGAAAGTAGAGAGTTATCTGAACACTTTATCCTTGGTGGTAGTGACAGAGCTATTAGAATAGCTCATTCATTTGTTCCTAGTGCGAGCAAAAAAACTAAAGAGTTAGTGCCCTCAAAATTATCAACTTATAGAAGCAACCGTAAGGCTATTCCTCATCATTGATTTAAGATTGAAGGGGAAGCTTTTATATTTGTTTCGCATGACAATAATGAACCAAAGAATGTGAATAAGGCTCTCAATTCACCTACCAGAGATTTTTGGATTAAAGCCATATAAGAAGAGATTGAGTCAATGAAGAGTAACAATGTATGGGACTTGGTTTGTAGAATCTAAAATTTCATTTCCCTAGAAGAAATAGTGTTTTTTGGATAAATAGTATTTTTAAATGAATAGGGTTTCAGATGAATAGTAATTTCGTGTGAATAGTGATTTTTGGGAAATGAAAAATTTTCTCAAGTTTCGTGAGATAAAATTTTTTCGATGAACTATATTTTCAGGTGAATAGTGTTTGTACGAATAGTGATTTTTGAAAAATGGACATCGAATGTCATAAGTCTCGGAATAGGAATTAGAGTTATTAGAAATTGAAATGGAGAAAAAATGAGTCAATTTAAGTGGATTTTAATGGTTCCAAATATTTATCGATAAAAATACCCTTATCGGAAAAGTTATGAATTTTAGTGAGTTTAAAACCAATTAATTTTTATTTTTTTTTTGAAGCATAGATTTGAAAGTTAAGACACTCAATTAGAGTATTGCATGGTCAATTTAATGATAGGATGATCATGAAATATTTTTGGAATTTATTAGTGTTAAATAAGGATTAAATTTTAAGTTTAAGGATTATTAAAGATACACATGAAAGGATAATCATCAAAGAAACACAATCCTTGTGAAATTAAATGGACCAATGGGGGGATGACATCTTAGGGTCAATTTAGTGACTAATATGTGGTTGAGAAAAGTTTAAGTTGATTAATGGATGATTTTTTTTGTGATTGACCAATCAAATTGTAAGTCCTCACCCAGATTTATTATTTTATGGTATTAAAAATATTTGAATTAAGTTACAGTCGAATAGTATGCCTCCAGTAATGTTATTTGAGGTTTATTATATTTTTGTATCGTAAGTTGGATGTCGTTTGATTGACCCCGGTACGAATACAAAGTGATTATAAGTGATTTATGTATTAATCAAGCGAGGTGAGCTCACGAAATAAAGTAAAAGATAATTTATTTCAACCAATAAGAAATGAGATAAGTGACTTTTAAAAGTAGTGGCTATGGTTGGGTCACGTGTTATCTATTGATTGGTTGAAGAAATAAGTGGACTAAAGTGTACCAAGTGGACCAATAGAATTGATATTTATCTATTTTTGGTACTAGTACAATTATTGAAAGTTTGAGATGATAAAGTGAGATTTTCTTGAGGGACTTTTTAACAATTGAGCATTAGTATATATATTAGTTGATTTTGTCTCATTTGCTTCATTTTGGACGTGAGAAGTAAGAGAGAAAGGGAGAGTCATGCAAGAGAAGCCGAGATCGTGACTCGCGCGTAGCCGTGAGAAACGGAGGAAGAGAAGGTGATCCAGTCCGTATCTCGCCATGATTTCTTCGCCAAAGTCGATCCTCATCATCTCCTCTAGCTAGCGAAACGAATTTGAAGTAAAGATATCTCCTATTGGGTGAGTTATTTCAGTTCAAAGTTTGATGATTTCTATGAAACCCATTTTAATCTTGCTTCAAAAGTTAAATTTGAGGTTAGGAGTTCAATCTAGGTTGATTAGTGATGAGTTTGATGTGATTTTGTGTTAGAAATTGAAACAGTATGGAGGGTTCTTTGATGATGATGAATTTGGCCAAGCTTAGGGTTTGCATAACCCATTTTGTTTTCATCCATTTGAGACTTAATTCATGTATTGTAGAGCCTAAGAAACCTATTAGAAGTGATAGAATTGAAAAATGTAAAGTGTAGAGTTAAGTTAGAAAATTTCGAGCTAGATGAAAGGGCTGTGGAGACCTGCACTAGTTGGGCTTGTTTGAGGTTGTTTTAGACCTCAAAACATGCCTAGAAGTTATAGCAAACCATAGAAATTGGAAGGGAATGATTTCGATAAAAATTGAGCAAGTTATGGCTCAAATAGTGCATTTAGGTAGTCGTAAAGGGAATTGTGAATGCAAATGTATTCTCTGATATATGAAATGAATGTATTTGATGATAATTAAGTAAAAGAACCTTAGATACGAAAGAAATAAATTCATTGCATATACGATGCCAAAAATGTGCATAAAAAAGTGTTGAAAAATAGACATTTTCCATAGGTTTCAACCCCCTATACTTAGAATTTTTCGAAACCGTTTTATGGGTGACTTAAGTGCAAGTTAGGGAGATTATTAGAGTAAAAATGGAGCGAAGAAAACTGCTATGATAGGCCCTAGCATAGCCTAGGTTTTGGGGGATCCAAAAGTGGTGATTTTGCGTTCCGGGCTTCCAGTGGCCATTTTAAGCCTTCCGGAGTGTCCCTAGGTGATAATAAATAAGGCTTGTGTAAAGAAATCAGATTTCAAAAGCATCGGTTAAGTGGAAACTTAGTTGCGAAGGTTTAGGCGTAAAGTGAAGTTAACAGAGTTAGTTGAGTTTTTAATGATTTCTAGCTTTGTGTGAATGATTCAAGTGATTCTAAATGAGTATTCAATGTTTTAGGGTGAAGGCAGAGTGTATTAGAGGATTTCGGGGGAGGTTCACTGTAAACCTTTAGTCTCGATTCTGAACTTACTAATGTTAGATAGCTAAATTATAAAGTTAAAGTGATAAAACTAGTTAAGATTAATCTAAATCGAGACATTAAAGAGTTAACAATTTTCTTAGAATGTACAATAATTTTCTTATTAAGAAAAAGTCAATGAAGGGTAAAATAGTCCTTTAATTAATAAGAGATAAGTTATAAAAGATAATATGATTAAGTTTAAAATGAGAATTATAGGAGTTATTATTTCTAACTAGTAGTTAATTATTAACTTAATTAAAGTAAAGTGTTAGTAATAGTCAAATAGTCAAAGGGACATGGAAGTCATTCTACGAAATGTTATTAATATATATATTGGATACTTAGAACAAATTGATGAAAGAAGAGAAGCAAGTGGCGTGAGATTAGAGAGTGAGAGAGAGACCAGCCGTGAAAAACAAAAAACTTGAGAAGGAGAGAGTAAGAGGGACGACCAAGTAAGAAAGAAGAAGAAAGAGAGCTTCCATCAACTACTCATGCCTCAAATCACCTCTCTAGGGTTTCTTTCAAGCTAATCTCACCATTCTAAGCAAGAAACAAGGTTCAGAGCAAGCTAGCGGGGCGAGGGAGACCCATTAGAGACCGTTGGCGAGCGCAGATTCGAGGTAAGTGTTTCATCACTTGCGATTGCTTTAAATTCTATTTTAAATTTTGACTATTGTGTTAAATGGAAATAAAAATGGCTTTTAACTTTCAAAGTTCAAAATTTGAGTATGTGGATTTCTTATGAAATCCATAAAGTGATTAAAATCAATATTAAGTTGTTTCTAAAAAGAGTTGAATCAAGAGAGTTTTAATTTTCAAAAATAATTAGTTTTGTGTTTTTGCACTTGATGAGTTAGTTTTAAAAACCCATGTATATGCCTTAAGACCATATGAGATTTAGCGCTACGTGACGATGCAGAAAATTGCATCCGTAGTCGCTCAGATTATAGAGAAATTAGCACTACGTGACGACGTAGAAAATTCCGTCCGTAGTTGCTCAGTTTTCCTAGAAAGTATAGCGCTAAGTTGCGATATAAATAATTCCGCACGTAGTGAGTTAGTTACAATTTGGCACTACATAGTGATGCAATACATTCCGCTCGTAGTCGCCCAGAGCTATAGCACTACGTTTTGATGTAGAAAATTCCGTATTATAGTTGCTCAGATATGAGATTTATCACACTACGTTGCGATGCAGTAAACTTCGTATCGTAGTGGTTGAGATACCTCAGTAGCTTCACATTGGCGTTAGTTAAAATCGCCCGCGATGGTTAGAGCACTTTAAGGGTATACATGGAGATTTTGGAAGAAAACCTTAAGATTTTAAAATTTTAAGGATGACTAAGTTTACAACT
Source organism: Litchi chinensis (assembly GCA_019925255.1). Lineage (NCBI taxonomy): Eukaryota > Viridiplantae > Streptophyta > Magnoliopsida > Sapindales > Sapindaceae > Litchi > Litchi chinensis. Next base: position 9,202,973 of record CM034467.1, read on the forward strand.
TATTACCTTAGTGTCTATTATATTATATTATTATGTTGCAATAACTTGTTTAATTATTGTGTAGTTTCCATATTCCATTGGGTGTTGTCGTTGGACGGGACGATGAGACTTTCACTTCATACATATAGGTGGGTGAGTCATGCAATATGTTTGTGTAAATCATGTATATAGGTTGACTACATCAAATTTGAAAAAATACATGCATTTTGGATTGTATAGTTGTAAATATTTTTGTGATTAGTTATGGATTTTCATGTAGACATATACTTATACATTGTATTATAATTCCATGCTTATTGATTGCGAAATGTGTGGTGATATTGCATGTTTGTGGATAAATGAAGTTGGGAGGAAATGAATATATAGTGGAAGTGTGTTTATTTGCAGGTAAAAATTTTGGAAATGTAAAAAATGCAGTCGTTATGCTGTCAGAATTTTTATAAAATCATTTTAAAATAAAATCGCGAAAAAATTTTATCCACCCAAGTTATTTACAAAAAAGTAAAGAATACAATTGATGTAAGTTAAAAAAAATCGAGAAAGAATAAGGGGTTCGTTCTGCGAATCTCTCAATTCTGACAAGTCGAATTGTGAGTAGTTCGTTGGAGTGCCCAACGAGATCCTCCAGATAAAAGATCAGAGAGAGTCTGGGTTGGGTCCTATCATTCGCTTTTGATCAGAAGGTGTTTTGTGAGTAGAAATTCAATCTCGCCAAGCACATTTTTGTTTGAAGTTCATTTTATGATTATATGCACTTAATTATTTATACAATTGTATTGTGTATTGTAGTATATTTAGATTCTATTATGTGAATTATTAAATTGAATATAGTTTCAATTCAAGAATTTGTGAGAAATTAAAGTTTTTAGGCTTTTTCCTTAAAAACGAGTTTAAATGAGAACATCGAGAAAAGTATTTTATTACGCAGATGGTTTACCTTAGCCCCAATTAAATACCCAGCCGAACACTTTATATGTGCATGGTAGATATGAGAGTTACTAACTGAAAGGGAGAGAGAGTCAGTTGAGTCACCCTCTGCACGTATAGGGTAGTGTAGTTTAGTCCGATTGCGTAAGGGTAACGCGTGCCCAGAGTTCGCGCATCGATGAATACACATGGTAGATTCCTTAATTCCTAGTGGCTAGCTAGAGATTTAAGCTGCCATGACAGGAGTAGTTTTCCTGGGTTACCATCAAGGCGAGAAATGAAAAAGTTTTAGAAAGAAATTCAAAACAAATTTCAAAAACGGTTTTCGAATGAGAATATATAAAGTATATCAAAAAATATTTTAGTTTTATTGAGTTGTTTATCTCACTGAGTTATACTCACAGTTTGATTTCCATGTGTTTCTTAAAATGTTCCCTCAGGTGCAAAAGTGAGTCGTTTAACGGGCGAGGCACTAACAAACATGCAGAGAGACTAACAGACGACTTGTATATCATTGTATAGCTCAATTTTTGGTCATGTGCATATTTTGTAATAAAGCATGATGTACCTTGTAAATATAAATACAAGTTGTTGGATGCATGTTTAGAAAACTGTTTTGATAAGAAAATTATAGTTTTTCCATCAATTTTTGTGATTGGGTTTTTTCGTGCTAGAATTGAGTTTGGGACGTGGGCTGAAGAATACTGGTAGTTGAGATTTGTGTGTTATAGAAGTGTTTTTAAATTGCTTTTGAATTTGCAGGGTAGCATAGTTCAATAAATAGCTGGCATGCTGTCGGATTTTCATTAGGAAAACGAAAAATTTTTACCTCTGCTACCCAGTAAAGAAATTAATAAATAAGTTTTAAGCAAGTCACGGTACTTTGACGGGGTTTCTTCAGGCTAAAGTTAGGGTTCGTTGGAGTTCTGTCGAAGTGCTACGGGGTCTTTTTCGGGTTCAGAAGAGGGATTCAGGAAGGGTCTCGTCACAAATAATTTAGTTTATAACTAATGGCATTTGTGTGATTTTAAAGTCATTCCAAGGGTCGAGAGCAAAACCATGAGTGCAGGTTGAGAGAGAAGAAATTCCGGCCATGAAGAAAAAGAGGAAGGAAGGAAGAAAAGGAAGAGGAAGTCCCCAAGGTGTTCATCTATCCTTCTCTCTCTAATCCATCAAGATTTTTCAAGAAAGCAAAGTGAAGAGAGTGTAGGTAAGTGATGAATTTATGAATTAGTTTGATGGGTTTTTATGATTTGTTGATTAAATGAGTTTTTGATGAATTTTATGGGTTGATTAAAGGTCGATAATCTTTAAATTGAGTTTGGAAGTGGATGGAGATTGAACCAAGTGTTGGTCAAGCAATATTAGTGAGGTAATGGTTAGGGTTTATGTGATGATTTTAATGAAAATTTAATTGATTTTGGACTTTAAGGCTTTGGTTGATCTTTTGATGATGGTTTGATGCTTTTGGGTGTGATTTTTGAGTTGGAAATGAAGAGAATAGCTTGGGTATGACATGTACAAGGATGTGATTAATTTGGAAAAGATTAAGTAGTTGGATTTATTTTAGTGTTTGAATGAGTTTATAAGTGATATTAGATTAATTTGAGATGAATTTTGGAAAGAAAAATCAAGTGAATGAATTGTTGGACAAGTATACTAGTGTGTGGACCACTTGTGTTTTTGCATGTGTTTATGTTGATTTTAATGTTGGAATGAGTTGTATGATGTTTTAGAATGAAAATGAGTTGATTGGTATCAAATAAGTATAAGAAAAATGGAAATCGAAAAAATTTGGGTGTTAATGTGTTTAAGGTAAAATATTGGGTTATAAAGTCTTATCCAATCCTTTTGAAGTGTTTTGATGGTGTTTAGGATGTGTTTGAATACGTTGGTGCCAAAGAAATTAATTGAAATGGATGTGAGAGTATTGGTTGGAAATTTGATGGAGTTGTGAAATTATTGAGTAAATATGTTGAACGGTAAATTAAGTGACTAGTTAGTATTTATTATGTTGAAGATTTATGTGAATGAATGGTTGAATTCTTGAATGAGTTTTTAAATGTAAAGTTGATGGTGGAATGTGATTATAGGATTTGGAAGCAAAATCATCAAAAAGAGAGGTTTGGAAGAAGTGGTGTTAGTGGTGAAGTAAATTTGTGAGTAGTTATATTTTATTTAAAGTGTTTATAAGTTTTATGAGTTATAATGAATTTATTTAAATGGTTGTTTAAATGCTCCCTTTATATTTGTTCAAGTAATCATATTTATTTTAGTTATCAAGTTTATAATTTTGACTTATTTAAACTTTAGCATGTAATTATTTTAGTACGAAGGCAATTTATTATATTTGAGTAATTACATGCAAGACTGAGATATGCTAAAGTAGCTTTGAAAGTTAGGATTTTACCTTAGAAAAATGAGATTTAAGTTCAAGCAATGAGATTTTGCCTTTGAAAGAAATTTTTTTTTTTTGTATTATGAAAGAGATTTTAGATGCCTTGGGTTTACCCTAATCCCTAGTATACCCAGCCATAGTACAATTACGTGTATGACAAGATGGTTCAGATAGTTACTAGCTTGGGGGGTTGAGTTTGAGTCTGTGAGTTGTCTTCTGCATGTATATGGTAGTGTAGATCTGCTTGATGTTGGGAGGAGAATCGCAACCCTAAGAGTTTTCCACATCTATGATTACACATGGTAACATTTCTGAGCTTTAGTGACGATGAGAAATTCCGTCACAATAGAGCTAAGTTTCCCTATGTACCTTTGGCGAGATAAAAGAGGAAAACACGTCAATAGACATAAAATTTATTAAATTAGAAATTTATTTACAATTTCGAGAAATAAAGAAAAGTTTATAAAAATTAATTAGTTTCGTAATTTTAATAAAGTTATAAGAAAATTATTAGTTTTATAAATTATTTTGAGAGGAGATAGACATATTTTTGAAAAGAAAATTTTAGTTAAAAGTTATTCGCTTACTAAGTTTTAGACTCACAAGTTTTTCTATGTGTTTTTGAAAAATCCCCCTCAGGTACAGGTACGAGCCGTCAATCAGAAGAGGCTCCGTCGGATGCGTAGGTGGCCTGACACAAAGATATCACTATATAGGATATTCTAAATTGTATGTCATGCATCACCAGTTCATTTTGATGAATATATTGGTAAATTATCTTTTGGGTTGTATATAGTATTTTGCATTTATAAAAATTAAATTTTTGGCAAAGGAAATTATATAATTATGTTAACTGAAAATGAAGTGTATTTATTGATTTCAAATTGAAACATGATTGTGGAAAAGGATTTGAGGGCCTGAGGCCCAGTAGTGGAGAACTGTTTGTAATAGAAGTGTTAAATTTTGAAATTTGCAGGGTGACATGTTCGGAAAACAACCGTTATGTTGCCCAAATTTTTACAAATCCGTTTTATAAATTTTTGAAATAAAAAGAAAGGAAAAAGAAAAATTTATCCATGTTTCCGCATTAAAAGAAAGTTTTGAAAAGTAAATGGCGTAACTTTAAGGGAACTTTCCAATTTGATCATATATTTGCTGGAGGGCTACCGTGAGGCGGCTGACAGGCCTAGTAAGGAGAGGGGCCTATCATGGTTAACTTATCGCCTGATCGGAAAGTCATTAGAAACAAGTGGGTTATCCACATCAAGTTTAAAGCAGACAGCTCAATAGAGAGATATAAGGCGAGGTTAGTAACAAAAGAATATACTTAACAGGAAGGTATAGACCATGTAGAAACATTCTTCCTTGTGGTAAGATTTGCTTCCATCCACCTTATAATAGCTATCGTTACACACATAGACCTGAAATCACGTTGGATGTAAAAACAATATTTCTTAATAGAGAATTAAAGGATGAAATTTACATGGAACAACCAATGAATTTCATTTCAATAGGCCAAGAGTTGAAAATATGTAAGTTCAAGAGATCAATTTATGGCCTAAAACAATCCTCCAGACAATGGTAACTCTAATTCTATAAGGTGGTTATGCCCTATGAATTTCAGTTGACAAAAGAGAACCATTGTATGTATGTTAAGCAGGTAAAAGATAAGTTTATAATATTATCTATGTATGTGGATTGTCGGTTAATTTTTTAATAAACCAAATTTTAAACCTTACAAGTGCACAAATCATTTGAATGAGTACAACAACAAGTAAGGGTCAATCCCATGAGGAGTTATTATCTCACTTTTAATTCTAAATTTATTCAAAACAATTGAATTAAATGAAGGGGGTGTTATGTCCCTCTTCCAAATTCCGTATTGTAGAGGAAACCTTGTATAAATTATGTATATATATGTACTAAAATGCCCTCGATTGAAAATTAATAAAATTAGTAATTTTTCGAAATTGTGTAATCGAATTTTAATAGAATTTCCCAATGGAATGGAAACGGATTCGAATATAATAAAGGATATGATGATGTATTAATTATATAAGATGAAATTCATGATCAAAGGATATCCAAAAAGTGGTAGAAGTGATTAGAAAAATTTATTGGCTTTAATGGAAAAATTTCATCAGAACTAGTAGGAATATCATAGAAATATCTCAAACAAACGAGGGCATTTTGATCCAAATAATATAGTGGCATAACATTTAAATAGGTAACAAAGGTTGAGGGCAATTATACAAGTGCAAGAAGCCTATATAAATATATGAGATGTCATGAAAAATCTAGAGAAAGAAGAGTGAACTGCAGGGGAAAGAAATCAGTTCCGAGCAGCAGCTATATTCACCCATTCTCACCCCAATTTCAAGTGATTTCAAGCCCCAAAAAGGTTCTAAACAAGTCTAGGAGGGTTATACTACTTGGGTAAGTGAATTTCAAGTAATATTGAATGAGTTTTCATTGAGTTTTGATGTGAAAAAGTTGATCCAAAGCTGTCAAAAACAGTTTTCAGGACAGCAAGTGATCTAAATTAATTTTCTATGGTTTAATTCAAGGTTTGAGCTATAAAACAAGTGGAGAAGCAAGCCAAGACTTAAGGAATAATTGGTAAGTGGTTTGGTTAAAAATTAATGTGATTTGAGTAGGTTTTGATGGTGATAAGTAAAGGTGTATGCTGCTGGAATTTTTTTTTTTTTATTGTAATTGTGATTGAAGTTGTGTAAAGAATTTGATAATATCTTGAAATATATATTGTTATGCATATTGGCTAGGTTGATGTGAGATGTTGTGGATGAAATATGATTAAATTGGTGTGAAATAGGGGTTGTTTTATAGGAGTGAAAGCATGAGATTGAAATGAAATTAAAGTGTTTGATAAATTGCTTTTATGATCAGTCAAGTGAAGGATGATGATATTTCATGGATTTTGATGTGCCTTAATAAGACTTGTGAGACTTATAAGTGAGAAAATTGTATTAGAAATGTGAAATGAAAAGGTGGCATGCACGATTTGATGCAATTGATCAAGAAAATTCAAGTGAGCCGCATGCTGTCTATGAAAGAATACATGCTGTCCATGTTGATATTGTTAAGTTTTTTTGGCAATGTAGGGATTTTTATGATGATTAGAAACCTTATGAAAATGATATGAAAAGGTGGAGTTTAGATATGTGTAAAATTGGTTAAGAAATAATGTGAAATAAGCGACTAAATGGCACTAGATAATTGAATGAAAAATTTGGAATTAGTTAAAAGATTTAGTGTGGTTGCATGTTAGCAAAGTTCCAATAGGAAATTGATGCAAATAATCTTAGTCATAACATAATCTAAATATAAAATATGTTATGTGTAGGGTATTTTGACGACGAAAACTTGAAAACGAAATTTTTCCGTAAGCGGATATTAGGTGAGTGTCTTACTGAAAACATTTTGAATGATATTAATTTTTACAAATCATGACGTTATATGTTATATGAAAATTTATGTTTAAAGCATAGGAAACTAGTTTTATTATGCATGAATGTGATATGAAAATCCTTTTTATGGACTTTCAAAAGAATTCACGAATTATGGAAAGTTTTATGTTAAGAAATTGATATGCATGGAAAAGATTTTAAACAGTCTGTGATACTAATACTACCCGTTGGGGATGGTGGTTTCGTCCTACCTAGTTACATGTTATGTTATGTTACTGGTCAGCGTACCCAAACTGTGTATGGGTTGTGTCAGGAGTATCTATCACTAACAGCGGAAGGGATTGAGTTCGTAAGTCCTGTTTAGTGTGTCATCCATGCACGAATTGGGTATATTAGATAGCTAGCTATTTTATGAGCGATGCAGTATTTCGCTCTCACTGGTCAGAACAATGCCAGGGTTGGGGCACAAGGCCTATCTGGCTAAATTTGGGTTGTTCCACATTTAAGGTACTATATGGTATTCAGGCACCATCATGGATATGGATTTTATATCACCATCTCTTCATGCTGTTATATTTTATTTTCATACTATATGAAAGTTAATTACATTACACTTTATGCATGCATTCATGTAAAATAAATTGCATTGGAAAGCCTAAATATGTTTCAAAAATTTTTCATAAAAATCAATATAAAAATTTTTAGGGAGGTTATTTTAGAAAACGTAAATTCGATTTAGAAAATACGACACTCATTGAGCTTTATAGCTCACTTAGTTTATGTTTTATAAATAAAACCTCCTAGGAACAGGTACAGGTATCGGGACATCAGCAATAGAGACCTTGGTTCAAGAATAAACGTTCCTAGTCAAGTGCTTCTGTGATTTTGTAATTTCGATTGTAAATAATTTTGAAAAGTTGTATAATCCGAATTTTGTATAAAGAATTGTGTGTTTATAAACATGTTTATCTCAATGCATGTTTTAGATATGTTAAATGTCATATTGTAAATTTAAATTTTCAAGTTCTCGAGTTGCTATCTTTATTATTTTAAGCATGTTTGTAAGCAAATATATTTAGGGTTGGTTGTGAAATGATGATAGGGCCGAAGGTCTAGAAGTTGAGAAATTGTTTGAAAATATAGAAATGTATTCATTTTTATAAAATTGCAGGTTGGGATTATTTAAATTATAGCAGTTATGCTGTCAAAATTTTTAGAAAATTAGTTTTATTTTTATTGTTAAAACAAAAAAGTTCCCACCCGTTTTTAGTTTAAAAGAAAATTTAAGTAAACCGAAATAGACTTCTCATGTTTAAGTAGACGGCTTAGCTTCACGGGAACTTTCCAGTTGGATCAGGGCTGTCTAAAAGGTTACCATGGAGTTGCTGGTGGGCCGCTTAGAGTATATAGGAAAGGGGTTCGTTAGGGGGTTTTCAAAATTAGGTTTGAAACTTAATTGCAATAAGAAAACTAAATTCAATAAGGAAAATCAATAACAGAGAACTTAGCTAGGACATCCTATCTACCATTACACAATCAGTCAATTTATGAATGGTAATATGAATGATAATATGAATGCATGATGAAGACAATCATGACAAAGTAATGGTCATACTATATATCGTATTGATTCTTTCTTAGTTAATATGCAAGTCACATATGTTTATGTAAATGCTTGTATTCTTAATTATAACCTAGCATGGTATCTATTTAGATTTAATAATAGGAATCCATTAAACATTTGAAGAATATGAATATCACACAAATACTAGAAAATGGTGTCTATCCTAAGTGTCTATGAATTAATGCCTTATATTGATTCGTAAGCAATTAATTGTTGCAAATAAACAATATTCCCGTTAGGTGTGCATTTTATATTCTCACAATATAATCTTAAAAATATGCTTCTAAGATGTGTAGTCAACGAAACAAAATAAATAGGTTACAATTTAAATAGAAAAATTAAATTCATCATGTAAAAATAAATACTTCATTAAAATTAATTATAGATTGAATTCATATTCAAGGCTAAACAAACAAGAAAATTAGTCACTCATGGCTCTAAAAGAAAACATAAAAATAAAAATAAAAATAAAAATAATTAGAAAAGAATAAACCCAAGAGTGGTTATAACCCAAGCCTCTGATCTCTCTTCCTCTGATGTGTGTCTCAACTGAGTGGTGAAGACACCTATTTATAGAGTGCTAGGGTTAGCTAGAATAGGTTTCTTTCTAAGAAAGTGAATCTTCTTAGGCAACCCAAAATGGTGATTTAACAAAGGAAATGTAAAACATGCGAGTTTTTTTTTCATGACCTAGGGCTATGTCACAACCCAAAATGGCAACAATAAAAATGCGTGACCTGCCAAAGCGATTCTTACTCAGAACAACAACCTAAAATGGCGATAGGCTTCAAAACAATCAAACCCTACTCGACCCATCAGGCAACTTGGACCCAAACGTGTGACCCAGAATAATGATAGTTCTTCAAAACAAGGGCTTGGCCTACGTTTCATGTGGATTGGCCTAGTAAATTGCATTTTAGCCTTCAGCTTCTTCCATTCTACACTTTAGCTCAATGAATTTTTACAATTTGACCCTTATTTTATTTTTTGACTTTTGAACTTCCTTCGAACCGGATCTCTAATTTTCTTCATTAAAATTCATTATGATAATCTAGCAATTCTACTCTTCTCTTCTCAAAATCGAAATTTAAATGTATAAACACAAAACAAATTAACAACACCAATTCTACTAAAAAGTATAATATAAACAATAAGTAAAATGGAAATAAAAAAATGATAATTAATGACCGAACAAATACCGCCAAACATATATTTTGTTAGTCCTCAAGTAAAACTAGAACTTAAAACAACCTAGACTAAAAAAAATAAAAATAAAACATAATCTATTTTCCTAGATAAACACGATGGCATTGAGCGTACACCACAAGCTTTTAAAACCCTAGGTGTCCTTAATAGTAGTTAAGTTTGCTGAGGGTTTACCAGCAACGATACTCACAGACATTAAAACATTCCACCCATAACTTATCAACATGTTACTATATGCAAATCATTGGAAATCTTGGACATGCATGATCTTGTATCAAGACTAAAGATAAGTCTCTAATAATCTAAGTCACAATTATCAATAATCTCATACAACTCTTAAAGCAATCTTGTCTCTAAACACTATATTCACGTGTCATGGACTTATTTCACCTTTACTCTAATCCTCACAAGATATCTCTCATAATCCTCAAGAATTCTAAGACAAACACTCATGCAATCATATGGCAGAGGTTATGTAAAGTAAAAGCAAGCATCTTTGATATCACATATGAATATAGACATTAAAAAGAACTGTATTTTAAGTTAATAGATCTCATGAATAGAATCAAATACTAAGAGTATAGATAGAGCATGATGACATACTTTAACTATTAAAATGGACTTCCCCTTTCAAAAATGATTAGGCTTTATTTAAGGTTGTATTGGGCTAAGGTTTATTAATAGGTAAACAATGAAAGTTCTAGGTTCAAAAAGAAATTACGATCATACCAAGGCACTTTATTCGTTTTCTTCAATTCTTCACAACCTTCTTTTCCTCTTTTTCTTCTCTATTGCCTCTCTTATTTTTCTTTCAATTCTTTCTCTTTCATTCACTTCGCCTTTCCCTTATACATTTAAGCATCATAAACTTGATTTGTGCTCCTCACATTTTATTTATTCTTTTTTTTTTTTTTACTTTTTTTTCTTTCTCTCTCTCTCTCTCTCTCTCTCTCTTTTTTTTTTTGTTTACGACATCATAATGCTACTTAGAAGCACACTTCTTTCAATGCATATGCTCTATGTACACATCATATTAACATTAACACTTCAATCCCTTCTCACTTTCACCACTTAGTATGATCCAAAATTTCATAAGGTATGGTTGTTTAAGGCTCAATAGGATCATTAAGTAAGGGTAAGCAAAGAAAAAAGCTAAAATGTTTACCTTTAAAGGGTTTATGATGTATTTCAATTTAAAGTAGGAAAGTAGGCTTTTATAGGGTAAAACAAAAATTATCTATATCACTTATAAGAAGTCCATCCAATTCTTGAATCAAAGCAACTCATGTTATCTGTAATGATGATTGTTCTTTAGTATTCAATGCAAAACCTATAGAGATCATCTATTAAGAACAAAGGCAAAGATTGCTTTAAGATTAGAAATAATTAAAACCCTAAAAAAGAAACGCTTAAAAAGCTCAAATCCTTACTCAAATCCTCACTAAAGGTAGTCTTTACTAATAGTCTATAATTTATGTAAACATGATATTCATCCACTTAATTAACTAAGATCATGACATTTAAAAGTCTTAAATCATGTAAAGATGTTCATGGCTATTCCTTAGTAAAGATATCCAACCAGAAACATGCATTAAGACTTCATTAATAAACATAAAGCAACTAGTCAACTTGCTATTAATAGAATTGAAAAACTAAAATTTGAAAAATTTAATGAAAAATTTTGAGAAATTAGAATCTATCTAAAGCTAAGAAAATGTTTCAAATGCAAATATCAAGTGAAAAAAAAAATAAAAAATAAAATGAAATTACCCTGATGGGTTACCTCACATCGAATGCCTTATTTAACGCCTTGGCTAGACGTCTTGACTCTTTTTTATTCTCTTGATTTCTAAGGTGCAACCAAGGTAGCACCCTTCTGAGGCATCTAATAAGGTTAGTAGTAGGGTTTGAGACGATGTCCATTCACTTTGAATGGACTTCCATTCTTATTGTTGTAATCTCAATTACACCATGAAGAAATACGTTAGTTACAGTGAAAGGACCATACCATTTCGAGTGAAGCTTACCAAGAAAGAGATGAAGATGAGAGTTATATTGTAAAACTTGTTGTCCAACAAAAAATTTCTTTCGTTGAATGGCTTTGCCATGAAACACCTTCGTCTTCCCTTTGTAAATCTCACCTTTTCATAAGCTTTATTTTGTAGCTCTTCAAGTTCCACCAATTGGAGCTCCCTCTTATTTGTATCTTCATCTAAGGCAAAATTGAACTCCTTGATTGCCCATTAAGCTTTATGTTCTAACTCAACCAGGAGAGGACAAGCTTTCCCCTACACTATCTGAAATGGGGACATCCTAATTAGTGTCTTGTATGCAGTCCTATATGCCCATAACACATCATTGAGACACAAACTCCAATCCCTTTGTGTTGGATTAACTGTCTTCTTTAGTATATGCTTGATTTCTCTATTACTTATCTCTATTTGACCACTTCTTTGGGAATGATATGTGTTGCAACTCAATAGATGACTTTATACTTCTTCAATAAAGCATTAAAAGATTTGTTGCAAAAATGGCTTCCTTTATAACTAATTATTACTCTTTGTGTGCCGAACCTAGAAAATATGTTATCCTTCACAAGTTTCAAAACAACTTTGGCATCATTAGTATGGATTGGAATTGCTTCCACCCACTTAGAAACATAATCGCCAATAACTAGCATATAAAGAAAATTGAAAGAAGAGGGAAAAAGACCCATAAAATCAATGCCTCATACATCAAAAATTTTAACAATCAAAATAAAATTCAAGTGCATTTGATTTCTTCTACCTATGTTACTTGTCCTTCGGCAACGATCACATGCGGCATGAAAAATATATGCATCTCTAAAAAGAGTAAACCAATAAAATCCACTTTGCAAAATTTCAAGTGCTATCTTTTTAGCATCAAAATGACCTCTATAAGGAGAAGGGTGATAGAAGATGAGAATAGAGTGAAATTCATTTTCAGGTACGCACCTTCTTATGATCTAATTAGGGTTTAACTTCTAAAGGTAAAGGTCGTCCCATATGAAGTACTTGTTTTCTTTAAATTGTCTTTTGATACTATGATAGATCAAATGGAAGTTGCTTTGTCTCTAGGTAGTTGATCATATCAACAAACCAAGGCTCCTTATGTTGGGTGATAAAGAGTTGCTCATCAGGAAAACTTTCTTTCAAAGGTAGTAGGTCTTATTCATCATTCAAGCCATATGTCAGCTGACTTAGGTGATTAACAACTACATTGTCACTTCCTTTCTTGACTTGACTCTCCAAGCCAAATTCTTGGAGTAGAAGGATCCACCAATTGCGTTTAGCTTTGCTTTTTTCTTTTGTAATAAGTATCTTAGAGCAGCTTGGTCAAAGTACACTATCACTTTAGTTCCCATGAGATAAGAACAAAACTTCTTTGGTGCGAACACCACCACTAGCAGCACTTTTTCAATTATGGAGTAGTTAAGTTAAGCATCATTAAGAGTTGTTAAAGCATAGTAGATGGAATGAGGTATCTTGTTGATTCTTTGTCCAAAAACAACTCCTATAACATAGTCTGGTGAATTACATATCAATTTGAATGACAAGTTCCAATTAGGTGGCCTCATGATTAGGGCAGTCATGAGTGTTTACAGATTTCAGGTAATTTGGTGTCGGACAATGGAAAGAGGAAAAAAAAAAAAGCATGGCCATACACACTTTTAACTCTATTGTTTTTTGGATGATATGTCATCTTTTGACCACAAAGAAACGCCTAATTTTCGCCAAATGTCCCTTCTTCAAAATGCATTTGGTTCATATTGTTAATCAACATCTAGATAATATAAGGGAGAGGTTTCCCACAATAGGATTAGTTTCGAGCACTGTTGAAAAACTCGGTGAGTAGGTCTGACTACTCGTCGAGAACTTAGTCGGTAGGGTTCTGCTAATCTAAGAACCCCCGAATCGAAAGTTGTACTTATCGGAGGTGAGTAGTCGTAAAGTTAGGTTGAGTACTCAGTCTAACTTGGTTAACTTAGCTAGTACTTAGCTTTGGTCATCTCGATAAGTACTGTACTAAAGTTACTTAGGAGACTGTATGAAATAAGTTTTATAATGTTTTATGGTCATATGATTGTATAGACGTTATAATTTTTTTTTTTTTTTTTTTATAAATTTGACTGTTGTCAAATTATGTACTTGCCGAGTAGCTAAGTACTTGCTACTCACTAGGTCATTGACTGGCTAGTGACTAAGAGTTATTAAATACTAGTTTTAAGACCTATATTGAGGGTATATCAAACTCAAAACATCATATTTAACTCTAATTGGTGTTTGGTGTGAAATAGAGATCTATAAGGATGTTGCGCATTAAATTCATAAGATTTTCCATGAACCAAATTCTGATAAGATTGATTGGATGGAAGAAATTATAATCTTATCTAATCCAATCTTTTAGCAGTTTTTGATTTGATTGATTCACATTTAAATTAGATCCAATCCGATCCATTTACAAACACTTGTACATGATCCATTCCAATGGATTTAATTCATATCAAACCTTTCTTAATAAATAAAAGTTAAAACACTCCTAAAAGTAACATGAACAAAATTAAATATTTCCTTTATACTTCAAATAAAATTAAAAAAGTAACAAATAAGTAATATAACTATTGATTTTAAAGTTTAAAAATATTAACCTAGCTTAAGTTCCTCACTGCTAAACATCATCATAAGTATAATTATCCTATGATTTTTTGGTTAGATTGACAATTGAGCCTCAATTAGACGATAACTACATAAAATAAGCTAACAATATATAAATCAGGATAATAGATATGGTAAATTGTGATTCTTCACAAGGAAATTTAACATTTCATCTAACTCATTCGATCTCAGCATTTTACAATTCAATTTGATTTGATCCATTCCAATGGATTTAGTTCATTTGAAACCTTTCTTAATAAAAGTTAAAACATTCCTTTTAACATGAACAAAATTAAATATTTCCTATTATACTTCAAATAAAATTAACAAAGTAACAAATAAGTAACCTAACTATTGACTTTAACGTTTAAAAACATTAACCTAACTTAAGTTCTTTACTGCTAAACATAAACATAAATATAATTATCCTATGATTTTTTGGTTAGATCAACAATTGCGCCTCAATTAGATGATAATTGCGTAAAATAGACTATTAATGTATAAAATAGGATAATATATATAGTAAATCGTGATTTTTCACAAGGAAATTCAACATCTCATCTAACTCATTCGATCTCAGCATTTTAGAATTCAATTTGATTCAATCGTGTCCTCTAATTCAATCCAATCTAATGAATTTTAGTGGATCATAAATACCCCTAACCTACACTATCAATCTGTAACATAAGTCACTTTTATGGGTCAAATGAAACCCATATGAATGATGGGCTTTGACATATTTTTACTTTTTTTTAAGGTGAAAGATTTTGAATACACTAAAGAGTTCTTAAAAATACAATAATTTTGTAAAATTTAAAAGTAATTAAATTATTAAATATTTTTACAATAAGTTTGATCTTATTTTCAATTATATTTTTATTTAATTGACAAACTAATTTAATTCACTCTTATTGAATTCTAAATTCAATTCGAATTCAATCTCATGATACACTATATACGTAATGAGATAGTATTTAATATAATCCCATATGATGCAAAGTGACATTTAAAGATTTAAATCCCCTCATCACCCTGTAAATGAATGACCATGCAACCAAACAGTCTGGTAAGAAACCGACCCGAGCTCTTCCATGTCCAACCCTGTAGGTGTAATGTAATTATGTAAAAGGGAACATTTCACTTTAATTCCTATTTTTTGGTGAAATATTATTTTTTTACTTATTAATATGTTTTAAGTTAATATTTTTTTTCTCCCATTAATTATTTGGATCATCTGGGTTCTAGACGATGATGATAATGCTTGAAGCGAAAAAAATAATATTTTGCCGAAAGTTGACCTGGCAAGCAGTAGTTAAAATGGAGCCCACGTAATTGTGATGGCGAGCGTCTCCCTCGAGCAAAACGGATAAGAGCAACTTGAAGTGAAAATATGTGGCAGACGATCCAAAAATGGCAGCTACTGCTTCTCTGACGCCACTTTCCCCAATATTCTCTTCTTCTAAAAAACGACCAAAACAACCTTCACTTCCAACAACAACTCATCAGAATGGAAATGGGTTTGCTTTCAGAAGACAAATCTTGCAAGAACTCTCCATTTTGCCACTCACTACTCTGTTCCAACACCCTCTCTCTTCACTGGCCAGAGAGGTCGAGGTTGGCTCCTATCTCCCTCCCTCTCCATCCAACCCTTCTTTTGTCCTCTTCAAGGCCTCTCCCAGAGACACCCCAGCTCTTCGCGCAGGTGCTTTTTCATTGCTTCTTTTCTTTTTCTGCAACATTTCTAGTTTTTTATTTTTTTACTTCATAGGGTTATTTTTTAGCTAACCACAATTTAATTGCTTATATAGTTGTGGGATTTTTTCTTTTGCCTTTGATAATATATATATATATATATATTCAGTTTCTTAGTTATTAGCGGTTTGATTCAGTTTCTCAGTTATTAGCGGTTTGATTCGCTTACATTAATTTGAAGTTACTTGGTCAACGCATAAGCAATGATCCATATACAATGTGACATAATTAATTTTATTAGGCACTGAGTTAAAATTATTGTATATACATATGTATAGAGTCTTTCATCCGTAGGACAAACTAATTTTAATAATAACAGTTGTGATACAATGATTATATACAACTAATTAATGTCAAGTATTAATTATAAAAACAGTCAAGGCATACAGTGACTCCCAATATTGGAACTGATATTGTTAAGATAAAATTCTTTATGATAAAAAATTATATATATATGCAGAAGTGGCATGTAACAGATATATGCATTTGATAAATGTAAACAATGTATATGTTATACTATGCTTTTATAATTAATTTAGGCAATTTATGAGTCATGTATTGATTTGGAACGACAGAGTTAATCGAACTGATTGTTTGGTGTTGATTGTATATGCTGATAATACTTGGATTTTAGTTTCTTCCAGGAAATGTGCAGCCATACCAGTTTGTCCTCCCACCAACTTGGAAACAGGCACGAGTAGCCAACATATTATCTGGGAATTACTGCCAACCAAAGTGCGCAGAGCCTTGGGTGGAGGTAAAGTTTGAAGATGAAAAGCAGGGGAAGATACAGGTAGTAGCTTCTCCTTTGATACGCCTTACTAACAAACCGAATGCAACCATTGAAGAAATTGGGAACCCTGAGAAAGTCATTGCTTCTCTGGGCCCTTTTGTCACTGGCAATTCATATGATCCTGATGAGCTCTTAGAATCATCGGTGGAAAAAGTTGGGGATCAAACGGTATGCTATTATTGACTCATCCTCCTTATATATGTTTCCTAG
This sequence comes from Litchi chinensis, assembly GCA_019925255.1. Lineage (NCBI taxonomy): Eukaryota > Viridiplantae > Streptophyta > Magnoliopsida > Sapindales > Sapindaceae > Litchi > Litchi chinensis. The sequence goes on from CM034467.1 coordinate 9,219,987, forward strand.
TGTATTTGTAGGTACATGTTTTGTTTCTATTGCATTTTGGCTTGTTGAAGGGAATATAAAAACTAAAATTGAATAAATTGATATTTTTATGACCATTAGAATACCTGACTTTTTCAATGTGGCAAAGAAATGTAGCTGAATTCATCCAATTGGGTTACTACTGGACTTCATCTTGATATTATTATTCCTTGAATTCAGATGCTGTGTTATATAATTTCTATGATTCCATGCCAAATTTCGTTAATAAACATAGAAACAATGTACTTTTAGTTCCCTCGTCATTTAAGGTAATTTTTCGTATGCATTGCCTATGCATCAATCAGATGTGAAAAGAGGTCCGAACGTCTTAGTTAGTTATTATGTGCTTAGAATCGGACAAATACAAACACAGAAACACCCACAAAAGAAAGGAAAATTGAAAGGAGAAAAGAAGAAGAATAAGTGCTTCATCTTTTCTTTCTGTTTTGCAAGGGACTAATGATGGTTTCAACTAGTACTTGGGAACAACTGGGCATGTGCAAGAATTAAAAGACAATACATTATGAGACCACGTGTGAAGGTGTTTTGGAATAGTTAGAGCAGATTAAATACATGGCACTTTATGATAATTATAGAAGGATATGGAAGGGGGCTGTGCATGGTTTTATAGTTACTCATATTCATGTAAAGATATAGGTTTCTCCTTTTTAAGTTGTAAGGTCCCCTTAGTGGACTGACTGTTAATTCATTTTCTTTTAATATACTTTTTCAAATTCTTATAAGATAAAATAAATGTGTTAAGGAATGTTATTGTGACAGTACCTAGGTATTTGACTAGGTGGTCTGAGTTCTATAAAATCTAGTTCTCCGAACAAGATTTAAACTTCATAGTTTGTATTCCATTTTTCTTTCTAGATGGTTATTGGATATTGCTGATCAGTAGTATTAAATTGTATAATTCAATTCTACTCTGTATATTCCTTAAAGGAAGAAAATTTGTTGCTAACTTTATTTAAATGTTATTTGCAGTATTACAAATACGTGCTTGAGACACCATTTGCTCTAACAGGGATGCACAATCTTGCGAAGGCGACTGCAAAAGGGAGCACTGTTGTACTGTTTGTGGCAAGTGCAAATGACAAACAATGGCCGGAATCTCAAAAAGTTTTGAAAGCCATGCTTGATTCGTTTCAAGTATAGTACTTTCTCAACCGAAAAAAGATTCACACATTCAATTCTTTACATTCAATATTTCCATAACAAAGTCAAACTAATATGAAAATTTCATCAGCTATTATTTTTTGTTGGTAGTTCATACAAGTTTCAAATCACAGTTTTCACTTTATCTATCTCATGTCTTACAAGAAAAATATCGATTTTAGAACTTGATGCTATTATTTGGGTCCATACCTTTGAGTATAAATTTTCAGGTGTAGTGGTAGCTTACCTGGGATATGCTCCTTTTAGCTTTCTCAGGTTCATTGGTAATATATTTCTTTTAGTTAGCCCAAAAAAGAAATTAGATAATAGCTAAAGGTGTTCTTCTTTTGGGCAATGAGCTTTGTTGAAATAGAACTTGTTGGATCAAACCATTAAGCAGTCTGGCTATATAAAAAATGTGACCAGTAGGGTATATCATCATTTTGCATAGGGAAATATGAAAAATGTGACCAGTAGGGTATATCATTGTTTTGCATAGGGAAGTATAAAAAATGTGGCCAGTCGGTATATCATTGTTTTGCATAAAATCTGGATGATTTGAATATTAACCCAGAGGCTCGAAGCAGTGTGAAACTCAGTCAGAACTAAATTTAGATAAGTTAATAATGTTCAACTGTAGTTAAGATTTACATTTCTAAATGCATGTTTATGACGTGAATAATTATTTGGGATCTTAGATCCTGTCACTTCTATTTCACTCCATCGTGTTTGTATATGGATAAAATACGTAGTCGCGTAGCACGTACCGGTCAATTCATCTATCTAACACGCGATCGATTTTACTTTTTAATTCTTAAATAATGAGTTATGATCACTCCATTGTGTTTGTACATATAAAATGCGTTGTCGCCTAGCACGTACCGGTCAATCCATGCATCTAACACGCGATCAATTTTGCCTTTTCATTCTTAAATAATGAGTTATAAATCATAATGTGGTTTTATATGACAAGATAAGGTTGATCAAGTAGTAGTCCCTCACATTTATATCCTAAAGGTTGTGAGTTGGAGCATCTTTCCCTCCCTCAAACAAAATAATAATAATAATTTATTTATGGTTCTAATAATTTAAAAGTTCGGATGCATAAACCATAAAATTATATACATATTGATGGGTCCTTCTTCCTTATACACTAGACAGACAATCCGGCAAACCCACGTGGCCTTTCAGATGAGATTTGCTCTAGTTGAAAGTTTTCGTGAAATTAAACCTTTTTCTTTTGACTAAAAACCTTTTTAAAACTCTTGAAATTTTTTTTTCGAACAAAAACGGATGGAATTTTTTTTTTTAAAAGGGAATTTGCAAAATCGGGTTTATTAAAATTCCAGTAACACAACGACTGTTTTTCCGAAAAATCCACCTTGTAGAATCATGAAAGAAAACTTATGCACTTCAAAAAATCTCACATTCTCAACTCTAGGCCTTAGACTTTCTTTCATTTTCACAATCAAACACAAACATGGTTCTAATTTAAAAGACAATTCGAAATCATAAATTTTACATAAAACAATTATGCACGCATAATCATAAAACATAAAACAAAACGTAATAACTTTCAAAATAATATTTACAAAACGTGCATAAAATCTTAAAAGTTATGCATGTATATGATATTTCCCAAAATATATACTTATGCAGTAGCATCACGTCCTCAGCCAATCTATGTGTTCCACGGAGCTCTTTCAGATTGCTGGCTCACACCTGCACTTATGGATGATTTTTATTGAAAACAAGAAAAGAGTAGTGAAAAATAACTCAGTGAGTGGGTAATTTTCAGAGCTATATTATTTGCTTTTAAAATATATATAGATCCTCCCAAAATAGTTTTTAAAACTAATAGTATATTTATTTTTGTTGAAAACTGAAAAATTAGTATAAATTATTTGAATACTATTGCTCGAAATCTCGTAATAATTTCATAAAATATACTTCTTTTCTTTTCGAAATTTTACATCTAAAGACATGTCTTTCTTTTTTAAATCTTGCCTTAGATGGTAACCCAGGGAAACTTGTCCTTACGTGACAGTACGTCTACACGTCATTAGGACTAGGGAATGCTACCTTACGTAATTGTTGATGTGAGAACTTGGGATTGCAATTCCCCCTAAACATCAGGCAATACGGGGACTTGAGATTACAAATTCCCCCCAAACATCAGGCAATACGGGAACTTGGGATTTCAATTCCCCCTATCATTAGGCGATACAAGAACTTGGGATCTCAATTATCCCCGTCATTAAGCGATACAGGAACTTGGGATCTCAATTTCCTCCATTATACATGCATAGGGCACCTCGACCGGGTAATATTAGGATTAAGGTAAACCAAAGACATTAAAATTCTTTCAATATACTTACAACTATCTATTTATTTATTAGCTTGAAAACATATGCTTTCGCTAGTAAACATTCTTTTTCTAATATAAGATTTATAATCAAAATACTTTCGAAACAACCTTATCGAATCTTTTCTCTATATGTATATATCATAAACTTACTAATTCACTTTACTTTTAAATAAACACATTTTCAACCTAACTTAAAGAATTATAAATGCATAATAAAAATATAATAACATGCTAGAAATTTAATTAAACATATAATTTGGAATTTTAAAATAAACATTGCATTATAATAACTCAAATACTAAAATATACATTTGCGAATATTGATAATCAACTTATAAATTCGTAAAAGTTTTGAAAATAAACCATACTCACAACTTGCTTCCCAATTTACTAATCCACTCTTCTACGCTTTCCTTTCGCTCGCAACTTCGCCTATATTTTAATACAAGCGAATTTCCATTTAGAACCTATGCACGCATTAACATACAAACTTCAACTATGCAAAAATATCAAAATATCCATTTTCAAACCGTAATAACTTTAATTATTCGCACACAATATCCATTTGAATTTGTTATCATTCATGCATGGAAGTCACTTCGATTTAAGCCTGAATTCCATACTAATGCATCAAACGTGTTTTTAGACTATTTTATCCTATGATGGCCGAATACTTACCAACTTTCACACCATCACTCCGAATCAATTTTCCTCATAACAATTATGCACAAACATACACAATATGGTGCAATTTCAAATCAAATCTATAAAACATTATACTTTCGTAATTTCAAAAAGTTTTGCCGCAATATGTCTTTTTAACATATCAAGGCATTTCCTTCAATTTCTATGTCAAATCTATCATCCAAACAACTCATAAAATCATCTCAAGCATTCAAAACAATTTCTATCAGAATATACACACCTTGACTGAACCTTGCCCTTTAAAAATGTCTTATTTTTGCTTCCCATTTTAATATAAAAACTCAATATTCTAATATGTACAAATACATGAAAAACCAATCAAATAAAGTGAACTCATTTTAGACCCAATTTTCTAGACTACTTGGCCGAACACATATAAGCACTTAACACTTACTTTTCTTCACATCCACACTTACTTACACATCATAAACTCATCAAGATTCATGGTAAACAATCAAACAAATTTTGTATCACATAATCCATTCTTGGTCATGACCTTTATGCAATCTAACATCAATTTTATTTCAAGTTTTAAACCATTAAAATTCATCCTAACTTAACATAATTCATGGCAAAACAATCCAATTTACTAAACCATTAAAATCTCATCATTTGGCTGAACCCTTAATAAGCATTCATGACAGGACTCGATTTGGATTCCTTCTATTGAACCTAACGGTCTTGCCGGGCACCCCACGAGACCCATTTTGTGTCTAACTATATGACTTAAAAGGATGTCGTGGAGCGAACCTGTAACTATAAATAATTTAATAAACATAAAATGTCATATACTTTGAAATCTCATTTCAAGATGATCCAAAAATATGTAATTAAATGTATTATCATAAATATTCATGTATATGAAATATGCATGCATCATCTAGCCATAAAAGTTATACAAACCGTTGTCCAAAATCTAAATATACGGAAACACAGGATTAATACTTAAATCATAACATTTATAAAGAAACTAAGCAACATCGTCGAAAGTCTAGCCCACCTAGTCTGAATGCAGCGAACTCGTACCCTGATTTTTCGCTCCTACACTTGGAAGGTTTTTTGTTACATAAAACAAAACGTTATGAGTTATAGAGCTCAGTGGGTGTGTAAAGGTTTCTATTTAAATTTATCTTTTCTAAAATATACCTCCTGAAAAGCATTTTTGAAAACTTATTCTTTAAAACAATTTATTTTTATAGATTTGGGTTTCATAAAATCTCTTTAGAGTTCTAAAAGTTTTTATAAAATGCTATAATAATTTTATAGTTTTCTAAGATGTTTCCAAAATATTTTCTTTCTAAAATCTGCTTTTGGTGGTATGTTTTCTCTTTCTAAAATCTGCACTAATGGAAAACCGAAGGGAAGCTATAACCACATGAATAGGTAGACCAGCTCTGGTCAGTGTGGGGGGTCACGTGGCGTAAAGCTAGCATCACACACCGTGACAAAGCTACAAAGACATCCCACTATTACTTGGCAGAATTACCATCACACACCGTATAGCGAGATAATACCCCACAAGTGTAGAGGGCGACTCGACAGACATGACAGACTCGATCCCCCCGATGTTAGCAGGACTAGCCCTCCCAACACTTGCCATACACTGCAGGGGTATACCGGCCAGGTTTAATGCTAAAAGGTCTATTTATTTATAAACTTAAACCGTCCACTAGTCTTTAAAACTCTTTCTTTTTCTATAATTACCAGAAATCTCTTTTCATTCTATACTCATAAAATGTAGTATCATACCAATTTATAAATGAACTATTTATTCTCATGCTAAAATTTTAAAGTATAAAAATATTATAAGGTAAAACAAGTAATGAAAGGCTATAAACTGTTGCATAATAAATTGAAAATTTTTAATAAAACATGTGTGTCACTGCTTGCTTCCAAATCTTCTAGAATCACATTTGCTTCAGCGACCTTCTCAGTTCACTTGATCACCTATACTTAATCACAAATGAAACATCCAGTTAGCTCACAGAACACTGCAACCTCTATTATCTTTATGACATATAATCTCAACAAAAATGCCACGGGCTATATTACATTGCCAATCCAGCTTGAGCTATGAGTTCGCACCTCAACTCGCCTAGCTTATCCCTTTCAGCGAGCTCTCACTATAACCATATCAGTCTGGATTGCGGGCATTCATCTTAGTGAGCTCGCCTAGCTCACTCTCTTAGTGAGCTACTCCATTCTTCTAGCTCAACCTGGTCCACGAGCCCTACTCAACTCGTAAAGCCTTAGTCTAGCTCGAATTGGTGCGATGAAGAGCAACGGGCATTGCCCAACTCGCTCCTTGCAAGCTCGCTCCCTAAGCAACCAGTGTTGAATAAGGCTATTGGTATTATCCAGCTCACACCTAGTGAGCTCCAACCCTACTCATGCATTTTCACTTCTAACACTCTTTTTCTTTCCAAATTTTACATTCTTACAAACATTAACACAACTCGACCTAATTTCAGATATATTTTATTAGATCCTACCCATAAACCCAGGTCATGACCTCAACAATTTCCTAACAATAATCAAACTACTTCAAATCAACATTTTATCAACTTCATTCACTCAAATCAAGTCGCAACACCATAGTAGGTTGTGCGATGGCACTTACACATTCTAAACTATAATTAAATTGTTTCAGATCAACATTGATTCTCAGCTAAATTACTCACCAAATTCCTTCCTTAACCTCTTGCTTTGCTTCTCTACTCACTTACTGCCTTAAATCACCAGATCTATATACCAAAACATCATTAAACATTTGCAGACCAAAAGATATTCTCCATAGCTTCTCACTAACATAAAACCATAAAAAACTTACTCTTACCACTTAGATCTTACCAGATCTGGTTCTTAAATTCGTTCTTCTTTTTCTAGCAACTTGATTTTTCTTCAACTCTTTCATTCTCTCTCTTTTTCACGGTAATATCTCATCACACACACACACATACACACAAACCTATTTATAGGTATGGATGAAGCTCGCTTTTCACCCTTAAACTCTCTTAAAATTACGATTTTACCAGATTATAGAAGATTCTTCCTTTTTCCCTCATGCCCTTGTCCTTTCCCTTTATTTATAATTCTACCATTATTAATAAAATCTCTTATTTTCATCAACTATACCTCAACTTTTATAATTTAAATTTACTCTCAATCCTTTAAGAAACTTTATAAAAATAAAATTTCACTTCTGAACACTTTAAAATTCTTTTTATTATTTCATAAATAAAAATATCTCATTTCGTACATGGGTACAACACAAACTCGGGAGAGGGTGTTACAATTCTCCCACCCTTAAAAAAAAAATTTCGTCCCTGAAATTTACATACCTTACTGAAATAGATGGGGGGACCTCTGGTACATTTGGTCTTCGAGCTCCTAAGTAGCTTCTTCTACTTCATAATTCCTCCATAATACCTTCGCTAAAGAAATAATCTTATTACGCAGGACTTACTCTCTACGATCTAATATTTGTATCGGTTCCTCTTCATAAGTCAAGTTCTTTCTTAGCTCTAACGGGTGCTTACTAAGTATGTGGGAGAGATCTAGGATGTACTTGCAGAGCATGGACATATGAAATACATCATGAATCTTACTCAACTGTGGTGGCAGCTCCAATCTGTATGTTACAGGTCCCACTCTTTCCACGATCTCATATGGCTTAATATAGCGTGGCTCAGCTTACCACACTTTTCAAATCTGAGCACGCCTTTCCAAGGGGATATCTTGAGGAATACCCTATCACTCACTTCAAACTCGAGGTCTTTATGGCGGTTGTCCGCATAGCTTTTTTGTCTATCACTTGCTATCTTAAGCTTGTCCTTAATGATTTTAATCTTGTTCATAGTCATGTGGATAAGCTTGAGACCTATCAATTTCCTCTTACCTACCTCATACAAACACATTAGAGTTCTATGCTTTCTTCCATAAAAAGCTTCGTACGGAACCATACCTATGCTGGCTTAGTAACTGTTATTGTATGCAAACTCCATCAGTGGTAGGTGTGTATCCCAACTCCTCTTAAACTCTAAGACACACGCTTTGAGCATATCCTCAAGTGTTTGGATGGTTCTCTCTGACTGACTGTCCGTCTGGGGATAGAAGACTTTGCTGAAGTTCAACCAAATACTTAAGGTCTTCTGCAAGCTGAGCCAAAACTTAGAAGTAAACCTAGGATCACGATTTGACACAACAGAAACCGGTATACCATGGAGTTTAACTATCTCATCTATGTAGAGCTGCGCTAACTTATTAGGGGGTAGTTGTTCCTAATTGGTAAGAAATGGGCGGACTTCATCAATCTATCTACTATCACCCATATGGCATTATGCCCATTTTGACTACGCGGAACGCTTACAACAAAGTCCTATATTCTCCCACTTGTATTTTGGAATATCGAGTGGCTGCACTACTCCTGCCGATTTCTAGTGCTCTACTTTGACTTGTTGACAGATGAAGCATCGAGATACGAACTCTGCGATCTCTTTCTTCATTCCCGTCCACCAATAATGTTCCTTTAGGGTGCGGTACATCTTCGTGCTGTCCAAATGCATGGTATATGTTGAAGAATGAACTTCTTCCATGATCTCTCCTTTTAGAGCGCTAATGTCCGGCACACATAGATGCTATCCCATCATCGTTATACCATCTTCCCTGATCGTAAAATCGGTTCTGCGTCCTTCTTCAATTTCTTTCCTAAGCTTTACCAACTAGAGATCTTGTCATTGTTGTTCCCTTATTTGCTCTACTAAAATGAAGCGTATATAGAAAGCAGCTAATAATGCCTCTGAGTCTGCCACTCCTAACCAGACTCCCAATGACCTTAATTCCACCAAAAGTGGAAGATATACTATCATTAAATAAGCCAACGAACTCGCAAGTCGCCTACTTAAAGCATTTGCCATTACATTAGCTTTTCCGGGGTGGTATTCTATCCTTAATAAACTCTAATCACCTCATTTGCCTCAAATTTAGCTCTTTCTGAGTGAACAGATACTGTAAGCTTTTATGATCTTTAAAGATCTAACAAGGGACATCATAGAGGTAATGCCTTCAAATTCACAACACAAATACTACTGCTGCAAGCTCCAAATCGTAGGTAGGGTAGTTTTGCTTGTGCTTCTTTAGCTGTCTGGAAGCATATGCTACAACTCTACCATTCTACATCAGAACACACCCTAAACCCTTCCTTGAGGCATCACTGAATATGGTAAATTCATCTTCCCCTATTGGTAAAGTTAACATTGGAGTTTATATCAATCTTCTTTTTAGCTCGTTGAAACTTTGCTGGCAAGCATCTGACCATTCAAACCTTTCATCTTTTTTGGTCAATCGGGTCAGTGGGGCTGCTATCCTAGAAAATTCCTCTACAAATTTTCTGTAGTAACCTACCAGTCTAAGGAAACTCCAAACCTCGGTAACATTAGTAAGCGATCTCCAACTCATTATCACTTCTATCTTCTAGGGATCCACACTGATTCCTTCAACTGATACTCCATAACCTAGGAAAGCAACACTATTTAGCTAGAAGTGGCACTTGCTGAGTTTTGTATACAACTGGTTGACGAGACCCAAACTAGATTCTCTCTAAGCTAGTATCTGGTGGGCCTCGCCTGGCACTCTGACGAACCCCTCTTAAGCTCGACTAGTCGGCTAATGGAATTCGTGGAGCAAACCCTGAAACTTGCCCATGTACTCTTACTTTGAAACTACTTTAATATCTTTATTTTAAAACTAGTTGAGTTGGTTTGTTGATTTTCCAATTTTCATCATCTTTGTAAAGTTAGAAAAGTGACCATTTTGGTTTCAAAATCCAAAATTTGTTTTAGCGAAAATCCGGCAGCATAACGGCTGCGTTTATAAGATTTCCAAAATTCCTGCATAGAAAGATACACTCCCAAAAGATACCAATCACAACCCAACTTCTTTTCATACTACAAACATACATTCCCACAAACATATCATCATTTTTCACGAACCACAATTAATAGGCAATTAGGTTCATATCATTAGAAACTTTACAAAATATTTACATCTCAAAACATCATCATAGGTATTTTTAAACATTTTTCACACATAAGAGGTAACCATAATGTATGTAATGTTTAATTATCAATATGATCATATATACAAATATATTGATGAGATATGGTCTTCCGGTTTTCGCCCACCTATTGCGATGAAGTATTTCTTTGATTTTGATTTTGATTTTCCTTGCGAGTACTTGTGGAGGTTTTATACAATATGAAAAAACAATAATATGAATTTAAAACAATCACAACCATTAGGTAATTTACAATTAATCACTTATAAACTTATTGGAAATCATAACTTATTAAAATTATAAAGCTTTTCATGAAATTCTTTTACTTCTAAAGGCACTATTCGTATTCCCCAATTGCTATGTCACTAGGTGACTTAACGGACACCAACCGTGACATTTTTAATACTTCTCAGCAATCACATGCGGAATTTTTTGCATCGCCCATCGTGGTGTGAGCTACTATATAGGCTTTGCGACTACGTGCAGAATTTACTGCGTCGCAATCATAGCGCAAGACACTATATCAAATCTAAGCACTAGATTGCGGAATTTTTTGCATCGCAATATGTAATGCTATGCTAAGCTATAACTCTGAGCGACTACGAGCGGAATTTTCTGCATCACTACGTAGTGCTAGATACTCTTGGATGCTAAGGGTCTACGAATGGCTTTGAAAACTCCTTTTTCTTATTAAGTGCTTTAAGCACCAAAACCTCTTTTTCTTTGAAATTCTCTACTAAGTACATGAAGCACTAATTAATTCATCTTTTAAAACTTTTAAACTTAGAGCTTTTAAGCTCAATTTTCTCAAGGATCTTTTACTTTCAAATCACTTTGAACACATTTTAACATTTTTTTTTTCATAAATCTTTTTGAGAATAAATAAAATTACAATAACCAATACAATTGAATACAATGTGAGTTAGTATACTCACCTCAAATCCACGCTCGTCAACGACTCTAATGGATCTCCCTCGCTCCACTAGCTTGCTCTGAACCTACATATCACATTCTCATTCAAACTTTGCTAGAATGAACTTCATTGAACTACAATTGAAACTTTGAATACAATTAACTCTATCAAGACCGCTTTAGACTACACCCTTCCCACATAGTTTCTAACTTAACCGAGGCTTTCAAATTCTGATTTCTTTATAAAAGTTTCACTTTTAGACCCCTAGGATCGTCCCCATATGGTCCATATAATTTTTGAAGGCTCACAACGAAAAATAAAAATTTACGCCTCCTTTGACACCCCAAAACAAAATGTAACGCATGGCTCTGCTCGGGGCTCTGTTTTCTTTCATTCTTTTTCCTACAGTCCTCTTATCTCACATTCTAGTCGCCCATAAAATTTCATCGAAAATTTCTATTATTTACTATGTCAAATCTAAGAAAAACGCCATTTTTCGGGCACTTTTTTATGCACATTTTCGCATCGAACAAGCGACGATGTTTTTTCTTCCGTATGTAAGGTTCTTTCACCTAGTTATGATCAAATATATTCATTCCAACCATAAAAAAATGCATTTACATAGACATCTCACCTATCGACTCTCTAAGTGCACTATTTCGGGCATAACTTGTCCAATTTTTATCGGAATCATTGCCTTCCAAAACCTATGGTTTCCTGTGATTCCTATGCATGATTTGAGGTCTAGAACAGCGTCAAATAAGTCAAACTTATGCAGGTCATCACTGTCCCTTTGTTTGACTCAAGAATCTCTCTTTTATTTAAAACTACTCCTTTTTCAATCCTATCACTTCTATATGCTTTCTTAACCTCAAATAAGCTTGAATTTAAGTTCAATTCAATCAAAATTCAAAGGTCACCTACTATCCTTCATAGCCATGACACACTCACATACTTATCAAAGAGTAAATCTTGTCAATTCTATATGTCAATTTCACTCAATCTTTTTGTCAAACAACTTGTCTACAACCTTTTTAACACTTTAGTGCTTTAAACCATACTTTAAAATTTGTTATCCATGAACCCTAGCCTAAGATTCACACACAAGAACAAGTCATTTGAACTTTTATATCACCTAGTTAGGGTTCTACATTTGTTTAAAGTATAGAACACCCAACACAACATACCAAAATCAACACAACTCTCATCAGCCCATACCACTCCAACTAGTATCAAAAGTGTGAGAGGAGAGTATATTTTACCTTAGATCTTGTGTAGAGTGGTTATTTTAGCTTGAAGAAACCCTAAGGTTGTGGTTTGAAGCTTGAGAAGTTGATGGAAGATCTTTTCTCCTCCTTTACTTGCTTTGCCATCCAAGCTCCCTCACTCTCTCCCTCTCTTTTTCTTTTTCACAGTAGCTTCTTGTTTCCTTCTTTTTATCTCACGAAACTTCCTCTTTTGTTTCATCAATTTTTCTCTAAGTGTCCAATATATATATTAGTAACATTTCTTAGAATGACTTCCATGTCTCTTTAACTAGTTTTGACCATTACTAATATATTACTTTAATACAATTAGTGATTAACTCTTAATTTAAAATAATAACTCTTATGGTTATTATTTTTAAACTTAACCATATTACTACTTATAATTTATCTCTTATTTATTAAAAGACTATTTTACCCTTCCTTGACATTTTCTTGTTAAAATAGTTATTGTATAGTTCTATAACGATCGTTCACTCTTCAATGTCCTTGGTTAGCTTATTGTTGAATAGATTTATTATTCTAACTTCATACTCTAGCTTCCAACACTAGGACGTTTAGAATTTAAGATTAAGGGTTTACATGGTGCTCTCGTAAGGTCTGCAATATGATCCAGAGATACTCTACATGCTCCTCATAGCTGCCTGAATACACAAGATATCATCAATGAATACTATCAGGAACTTATCCAAATACGGCCTGAAGATCCTATTCATCAGGTCCATAAAAGTTGCTGGAGCATTAGTCAATCTGAATGGCATGACTAAAAACTTATAATGCCTATATCTGATCTTGAAGACAATCTTTGAAATATCTCATTCGCGAATTTTTAGCTGATGATAACCTAACCTCAGATCGATCTTCGAATATACTCTAGATCCCGGTAGTTGATCGAATAAATTATCGATTCGTGGAAGCGGATATTGGTTTCCTATAATCACCTTATTCAGCTGTCTATAGTCTATGCACAATCTCAAGCTCTCATCTTTCTTCTTAACGAACAACACTAGAGCCCCCAAGGAGAATGGCTGGGTCGAACAAACCCTTATCCAACAATTCTTCCATGTGAACTTTTAACTCTCTCAACTGTGCTGAAGCCATTCTATACGGTGCAATAGAGATTGGCTTAGTTCCCAGAATCAAATCTATCTCAAATTTCGTTTTTCGATCTAGAGGTAAACCTATAAGGTCTTTCGGAAACACACCTGGAAAGTCTCTAACCACTAGGATGTCCTTTAATCTGGCTCCATCGAACCTCTCCTCCACTACATAGGCTAGATATCCTTGACATGACTTCCTAAGCATCTTGCTAGCCTTTATTGCTGATATGATATTAGAAGGAAGTAATTTTCGTATTCCACGAAAAATAACGTCTAGCTCCCTTGCTTTGGGAAATCTAACTTCTTTTCGGAAGCAATCCACCTAAGCACGATGCATGGACAACCAATCCATTCCTAATATGACGTCAAAGTCATGGATGTCCAATACAATCAAGTTCACTAGGAATTCTCTATCTTCTATGACTACTATACTCCCCCAGAATACTCTCTTTGCTTAAAGGGAATCCCCCGTAGGGATGGACATTACCGTGCTATAATTTAGGGGTTCTGGCTCCACACCACTAGTGTTAGTAAACATCCTAGACACAAAGGAATAGGTAGTCCCAGGGTCTATTAATGCATATGCATCATGGTTGAAAACGAAAATAATACCTGTCACGACTTCAGGAGTAACGTCTGCTTTTTGCTGGGTCACCGCAAACACTTTGGCCTGAGTATGGGGTCTACCTTGCTAGCCTCTGGATAATGCACCCTTGCCTGATGCTTTGCTAGGCTGGTCGGAATTCGTGGTCCTTCTAACTTGGAAGCCCCTTTGATCAAACCCTCGGCCTTCACTAGTCTGCCTTGGTACTGCAGGTCTGATCTTCGATTTAATGGCGGAAGCTACATCGGGCAGTCCTTCATAAAATGACCCTCAAGTCCGTATCTATAGCATCCGGTGCTACCTCTAAAGCATTCATCTGAATGTGTCCTTCCGCAATTCTAGCACACAGGCCAATTTTTCCAACTATCATTACTGCTCCTTAAGCCTACTGATTGCTTTACAGAGCCTTGACTAGATTATGTCCTCTGACTCAATCTCTAGCTTCTTGATCTAGCGGATAACTCTCCACTTCTAATGAATTTGCTAGGTCCTCTTGAAAAATTGCCCTTCTAACCATGCTTCTGTGTTATCTTCTTTGGCCTTGATATAGCTTCAATACTTTTTTCCATTTTGACAGCTGCCTCTAGTAACTTTCCGTACTGCATATAAACAGTTAAAGCTACGTAGGTCGGATCTTTGGATTCAAGCCCGCCACAAACCTCTTGGCCTTCTGTTCTTCGTCGTTTGCTATTAATGGCACCATGCGAACCTGTAAGCCTCCATTCGTAATATTAAATTTTTCAGTACTAGAAGATAGATTGTGGGGTGGAAATACTAAATTCCATAAACACTTTTCTTATAAAGAATATTATAATGTTAGTGAAAATTGTTTGAGCGAAATAGTAAAATAAATTTAAGAAAAAGGCACAATAGTTATCGTTCTAAATTATTGTTCTATGTATGTGTAGATGAGATTAGAATAAACTAGTATGGGAATTGTGAAATTTATCAAAGTAATAAGGATGCCATGGAAGTTAAGCAAAAATTGGAGGACAAATTGGTTAAATTTTAGGAAGTGACATAACATGTAAATAAGTATCAAACTTTGAGGGAAAATTCATAAGTGAAGCCTATATATGAGTGTTGGTTTCAACACTTAGTGAAAAATTGAAGCAAAATAGATAGTAAGAGGGAGAAAAAGAAGACTGCAGTGGAGCTTGGGCAGCAAAGAGCACCAAAGGACAACAACTTATTTTGAAGGTTTTGAGGTGATTTTCAAGCATTTTTCAAGTCCCTTAAGGGTGTACACAAGCCTAGGAGCAAAATCCAACCATTAAAAGTCAATTTCAAGTGGTAAGTTCACTTGTTTTTCATGGGTTTTGATGAGTTACGGGTTTGAAAAATAAATTGATGAATTTGTGAAATGTTTGACATGTTTAGACATAGATTAACTTGTTTTGAAATGAGGAAGTGAAAGAAACATAAAGGAAATGAATGATAGTAGTTGGGTTGTATAATGTGATGATGGATTGATTTGTTTTCTTATTATGTTGTTGATGGAATCTTGAGGTAAGTCAAGAGTATAATTATGAATTACTAAGAAGGGAAGTTGATTTGATAAAAGCTATGCATGAAATGCTAGTTAGAATGTATATGGATGAAACCCTAAGTAGTGATTAAGGCATGTTTATAGCAAATTTATTTGTAGATTAAGTGTTTGATAAATTGTCTAAGAGAATTAACAATGAAAAACTTGAAAAATTGAAAGAAACAAATTGTAGTGTGTGTTAGGATGGTTCGACTATAATGGGAGAATATGTGATTTCTTTGAACTATGATATATATGAGCATGAATTAAGGAATATTATATGCTATGAAATCACTTAGAATTGAAAAAGGAAAAAAGATAGTTCAAGAATGTTGTTTAGGCTAGATGAAGGGCATTGTTGGTTACTATGCAATGCCACTTCATCTTTGCATTTTAGCATAATGAATGATCATAATTAAGTATATATAAGTCTAAGAATCATAGTAGAAAGTAAATTGAGTTTAGAATGTAAAAATGATAGATTTTGACACTAAAAAGTTTCGAAAAATGGGGGTATTTCATAGGTTTCGCCTCTCTATAGTTGGAATTTTTCAAAACTGTTTTACAGGAGACCTAAGTGGGAGATAGGGAGATGATACAAGTGAAAATGGAAGCAAAAAAACCCATGGATTGGGCTATGAACAGTATTTTGTCAAAGGGGGTTCGAAATTTTGACTTTTCTTTTCGGACATAAGATTATACAGACTGCGTGGGATGTTCCTAGGGGTATAAAAGTAAAAATTTTGCAACAAAATCATAATTTTAAAGTTTCGGTTGAGTTAGAACCTAAATAAGAAAGTTGTAGTCTAAAAAGTGTGTTTAAGAGTAAAGTTTATTAAAAGACATACGAAAAGTTGTTTGTAGCTCACTGTGGCACACTCTAAATAAGAATGTGATGTGCAGGTGACGAGCAAGCAAAAGGAGCACAAGAAAGCTGCTGAAGCTTTTGGTGGGTCGTGAGCCAAGGTAAGTACCACCTACCTACACTATTTCAATTCTAGTTGAAATATAAATATATATTGTCAAAAAGGAATTGTGAAACGAATTTCAAAAATCCAAGTTCATATTTTGTGTAAAAGTTCCTTATATCAGATTCAGAAATGAAAATCGAAACTAAAACATTTCAAATAGATTTGAGTTTAAAGTTTAGTTAAAGGTTTTTAAAGATAAAAAAATTTAATTCTTAATACACTCAGTAAAAAGGTTTTTAAAAGTCATGTGTACTCTCAAAGTTTATATGTTAGTTAGCACTACGAGGCAATGTAGAAAATTCCGCTCGTATCTGCTAAGATTCTCAGGTTTTCTAGCATTACATTATGATGCAGAAAATTCCGTACGTAGTCGTCTAGATTCATAGTTAACTTGCACTACGATGCAATGCAGAAAATTTTGCACATAGTTGCAAAAGTTAAAGTATTGAGCACTACAATATGCGATGCAGAAAATTCCGCATGTAGTTGCTTAGAGTGTAGATTATTTCACATTACATTTTGCGATGCAGTAAATTCTGCACTTAGTTGTTGAAATATCTCAGCAAGGTCATGGTTGGCGTCAGTTGAAATTGCCACGTGGAGCTGCGTAGTTAGTCGTAGTATGGGTATAATTTTTTTTAGGATACACATGATGCTTTTAATAATAAAGTTTTAATTTAAACTTTATAAGTATCAAAACGAGTTATAAATATTTATACGACGATTTTCATACTCATTATATTGATCAAACTAATGAAGTTTCTTTGTTGTAGCATAAAAATCTGTTCAGGTCTTTCCATTGGAGGACGAAGTAAAAGAATCATCTAGTTGAAAATATAGGTAGGTGAAACCAATGGGAGCATTATATATATATATATATATATATGTATCATGCTATGTTTTGTGATTACAAAAACAATGACGTGCATGTGTTACATTGCAACATTCGGAAATATATTTTTGAAACTTGTAAATTTTTGTAAACTATGTTAGATGAACTTGTAAATTTCACTTATGATGCGTATATATATTCTATCATGATTATTATGCATAATGGTTGTGAATTGATTGTGAAAATGCATGTTTGTGAACAAAAGAGTTGGATGGCTATTGAGACTAATTAGAAGTGTAAATTCTTGCAAGGAAATTTTAGAAATCTCCAAAATACAGTCGTTATGCTGTCGAAATTTTGTAAAAATTTTTCTTCAATCAAACGCGAAAAATTTATACCAACCCAACTATTTTCAAAGAAATAGAAATTGATTTAATTAAAGTAAAGTAAACGGGCAAAGTATCTTAGGGGTTCGCTCCGCGAGTCTTTCTTGACTGTGAGTAAGGTTATATAAGAGATTCGCTGGAGTGCCCAACAAGACCCTCCAGATAAGAGCCTAGAGAAAGAATCTGGTTTGGGTCTTATCAGAACCAGCTCTGAAAATCTCTTTTCTTAGTCTGCCACTAATGAGTTGCCTTTTTCAGCTTGAAGAATTCTTCAATCCTTGCATCTTGGTAGCTCTTCGAGTAGAATTTATTCATGAATTCTTGCTTGAATATTTGACAGGACCCAAACCAGACCTTATTTAGGCTCTCGTCTGGAGGATCCTGCCGGGCACTTCAACGGACTTCCTGAACCCGACTCATCGAATTGAAGAACCGGAGAAGCGAACCCCTAACTTTCTTAGTCTGTTTACTCGTTTAAACTTAAGAATTTGGTTTTCTTTAAAATAGTTGGGAGTGATAACATTTTTCGCAAAGAAATTTCGAAATGATTTTATAAAAATTTCGGCAGCATAACGGCTGCATTTTTACAAATCCAAAATTTAACCTGTAAGGAAATTACACTTCGACTATAATTCCATTTCCTCTCAACTTCTTTAACCACAAACATGCATTTTTCACATGCAAATCATGTATATATCAAGTCATATATGTATATAGTGTGCACAATGTGATAAAGTATCTCAAGTGTGAACGTTCCAAACTTATATACATATCAAAATACAAGTTTACAATTCACTAAATATTTATATGTTAATATATGATCACTTGGTTAAATTATGTACAATAACATCAAAATATGTTTAACATTCATAAGGTAATATCCGATCATCTCCCACCTATAAGCAAAATGATAAGCTTTCGGCAACAGAGGCAACTAATATACACCGAATGGGGTAAGCACGCTACACAATCAAAAGGAAAAAGTTAGTTCGTCACATAATTATAACACATAATAATATTGCACTTGGATGCTTTATTTATATCAACGTTAAAATTCTTTTTCTGTTTTTAAAAGTATTTCTCATAAAAGGACCATGTGTATACTCTAATGTACTCTAGCTATCACGTGACGATTCTTCTTGACAAGACCCAAACCAGACCTTATCTAGGCTCTCGTCTGGAGGATCTTATCGGGCACTTCAACGGACTTCCTGAACCCGACTTGTCGGATTGAAGAAACCCGAGAAGCGAACCTCTAACTTTCTTAGCCGATTTGCTCGTTTAAACTTAAGAATTTGGTTTTTCTTTAAAACAGTTGGGAGTGATAAAATTTTTCACGATTTCATTTCGAAACGATTTTATAAAAATTTCGACAGCATAACAGCTGCATTTTTAACAAATCCAAAAAATTTACCTGCGAGTAAATAGACACTTCGACTATAATTTCATTTCCTCTCAACTTCTTTATCCACAAGCATGCAATATCATAACTTTTTCCATCAAAAATAAGCATGAACTCATGTTAAAATGTACATACATATACATCATATGTAAAATGCATAATATTTACAAATATACAATTCCCAAATACAAGTGTTTTGCCACAATTTAGATATTCCATCCATAAACATGGTTTATATCAATACATTATTTGTTTGTGACTCGTCCCACCTATATATATGTGAGATGAAAGTGTCGTCACCCCGTCCGACGATCACACTCAATAGAATATATATAGATACACAACGATTAAACAAGTTAGTGCAACAAAAGAATATAATATAATATGCACTAATGAAATAAATTATAAACTTAGTTTCTTAAGATTTCCAAATCTTAAGGTTTTCTTCAAAAATCCCCATGTATACCCTTAAAGTACTTTAACTGTAAACCCTTAGTCTCGATTTATAACTTCCTAGCGTTAGAAACTAGATGATGGAGTTAAAAGAATAGATTTAGTCAACGATTATCCAAATCGGAACATATCGGGAATTAATAATCGTTTAGGACTATTCGATAATCGTATTAAAGAAAATAAAGTTAGATAAGAGGAAAGTTATATTTTTACAAATAAGAGATTTATATATATATAATTGACAATGTGGGCAAATCCAAAAGTTAGAACGTTATTACATAAATGTCCATAAGTATTAAAGTATTACTAAGTGAGTAAATAAGTATTGGTGATAGTCCAACAAATCCAATAGAAGCAAAACTTTCAAAGAAATAAAAGAAGAAGGGTGTAGTAGCAATTAAGCAAACAAGAGAGGGAAATTGTGTGAATTGGAAGAGATGAGGTCAAGAATTTCAATTATTGAAAGTTTGAGCCTATATATATGGACACTTATAAGATTTTTTTGGAAAGAAAAAGATGCAATTCAGTCGTGCAACAAGCAGAAGTCGTGAAACTGAAATCAAGAGCAGCTGCTGGTCGTGAATCAGAGTAGAACCGAATAAGAGAAGAAGAAGGCACGAAAAGAAGAAGCAATCAGCAGCAAAAAGGCAAGAAGCAGGTCTGGTCAAAACAAAAACAAAACAGCAACCAAATCAGTTCAGCCGTGAGAAGCCAAACCAGAAACAGATTTGAGCGTGAAGAAGTGCAGAGCATAACAGAAACTGGACAATAAATGAGAGTGGAAGAAGAAAGCCTATTCCATCCCTTTTCCAACCTCTAACTCCCCTCTCTAAACTCTCTTCCAAGCCCCTCTCACTCCTCTAAAAAAAAAAATCAAGTGAGATATCATCTTCCTTTTCTTCTTACTTGCTGAAAATCTGAAATAAAAATTGGAAGTGTGAGCTGTTAAGTGTGCAGAATTTTTGTTGTGTTGTGTTGAAGGTTTTACACTTAAAATTTGTGTAAAACCCTAGGTGATTTATGTAGAGAATTAGATGATATGTTGTTGTGTGTTAATGGTAGCTTAGGATTGTAATTAAGGGCTGCCATAGACTTGATTTAAGTGGAAACAAAAATCAGCTTTCACACACTCCAAATACTTGATAAAGGTTGTGAGTGAATTGTAAGAGTTTAAATGACAAAGAAATGTTAGTGTGTGTGTTAAGGACTTGAAGAGCAGTAGATAGCCTTGAGTTTAGATGATTTTGAACTCAAAATTTGGCATGAAGAGGATTAGAAAAGTATAGAAAAGCATGTAGAAGTCAATAGAGGTAGTTTAGACAAAATTGGTCATCCCGAGCTCAAACCATGGTCTAGGGGAGACCTGTGCAGGACTGACATATATGGGGATGTTCTACACCTCAAATGATGCCTAGGAGTCATAGAAAACCATAGGTTTTGGAACGGATTGAATCCGATAAAAATTGCGCAAGTTATGGGCAAAATAGTGCCGTTAGAGCTTTGAGAAGTGAAATAACTAGGTGAATACAATTTTTATTACATGGATTGAGTTTAGTTGATCATAATTAATAAAATGAAGCTTAGAGACGAAAGAAAAACTAGCGTCGCTAGTCCGAAACGAAAAAGTGCACAAAACGTGCACTAAAAAGAGCGTTTTTCTTAGATTTGACATAGCAAATGATAAAATTTTGAACGAAATTTGACGTGTGACCAGAATGTGAGATAAGTGAACCGTAGGAAAAAAAACAAAGGAAAACGGAGCTCCAACCAGGGGGCTGTGATGCATTCTGTTATGGGCTGTCAATGAGGCGAAAAATTTCGATTTTTCGTTTCGGGCCTCAGAAAATTATACGGACAGCGTGGGGTGATCCCTATGAGTCCAAAACTGAAACTTTTGCGAAGAAATCAGAATTAGAAAGCCTTGGTTAAGTTAGAACTGATTAGAGGAAGTTAGAGTTAAGAAAACGCATTGTTTTGTTTTTCAAAGTTTCAAGCATTGTGTGAGTTGTTTAATAAGTGTTTGGTAGTGTATTTTAAATGAGAAAGTATTGTTTAGGTGGAGAGCGAGCTACCGAGGCCCCCGAGACTCGTGTAGGCACTTGACGCGGCTTTGAGGTAAGTGCTTTGTCACTTACAGTTCTTTCAAGTTATATTTCAGTTCTTTTACGATTATGTTGAATAGAAATAAAAATGATTTTTAACTATCAACGTTCAAGTTTCAAGTATATGAGTTCTTATGGAATCCATAAAGTGATCCAAATCAATTTTAAGTTGTTCTAAAAGAGTTGAAATGAGAGAGTTTTTAGAAGTTCCAAAACTAGTTCGTTTTGTGCTTTTGGCACTAAATAGATTTAGTTTTAAAACCCATGTATATACCTAAGATTTGTGAGAATTAGTGCTACGTGACAATGCAGAGAATTCCGTCCGTAGTCGCTCAGATTATAAAAAAGTATAGCGCTACGTTGCGATGCAGACAATTCTGCACGTAATTGGTTATTTTATAGTTTGGCACTACGTGGCGATGTAGTAAATTCCGCTCGTAGTCGCCCACAGTTTTAGCACTACAATTGCGATGTAGAAAATTTCGCTTTGTAGTTGCTCAGTTATGAGATTTATCATCCTACGTGGGTTGTAGTGTAAATTCCGTACCGTAGTGGTTGAGACATCGTATTAGCTTCACGTTGGCGTTAGTTAAAATCGCCCGTGATGGATAGAATACTCCGAGGGTATACATGGGGATTTTGAAAGAAAATATTAAGATTTTGAAAATATTGAAAATATATAAGATTTTAGTTTAATACATTGATGCATGTTATATTATACGATTTTGTTGCACTAACTCGTTTGATGATTGTGTAGCTTATTTATATCCTTGAGCGCTGCCGTAGGACGGTGGAGTGATGACACTCTCTTTTTACATATACGTATATAGGTGGGAGGACCATACAAGACGTGTGTACATTTGTATATATGAATTGATTGTGTTGCATGTTGCAATGTACTTGCAAATTCAAATTGTATATTTGTAAATATTTATGCATTTTATATATTGTATATAGATATGTATACTTTAACATTAGTCCATGCTTGGGTTTGTAAATATCGTGATGAATAATGTATATTTGGGGATAACAAAGTTGGGAGGAATTGAGATTATAGTCGACGTGTTTGTTTACTTGCAGGTAAATTTTGGATTTGTTGAAAATGCAGCCGTTATGTTACCAAAATTTTTATAAAATCGTTTTGAAATGAAATCGCGAAAAATTCTATCACTCCCAACTGTTTTAAAGAAAACCAAATTT
Source organism: Litchi chinensis (assembly GCA_019925255.1). Lineage (NCBI taxonomy): Eukaryota > Viridiplantae > Streptophyta > Magnoliopsida > Sapindales > Sapindaceae > Litchi > Litchi chinensis. The sequence continues at coordinate 9,243,050 of CM034467.1, forward strand.
TTGAGTTTAAACGAGTAAACCGGCTAAAAAAGTTAGGGGTTCGCTTCTCGGGTTTCTTCAATCCGACAAGTCGGGTTCAGGAAGTCCGTTGAAGTGTCCAACATGATCCTCTAAATGAGAGCTTAGAGAAGGTCTGGCTTGGGTCCTATCAAGTTGGTATCAAAGCCCGGTTCTCGTTAAGTTGAGAAAAAGTTTTAAGAGAAAAGTTTGAGCTATTTCGCACAAACTGTGTGTTAGTTATGCATGAGGCACGAAGTTATTATGTGCATTCATCTCTTTTAAAGATTTTATGAGTTATACTTTCATCGATTGCATAAGTTAAAGCATAAGTTACACTATTTGAATTGAGCATGTTATGAATGTGCATCAAAGCAAATTGTTAAGTAAAAGTTTATGCGTAAGATATGCATGAGATTTGAGTTAAATATTGCATGGAATTATCATGCCAGATTATATTGAGTTAGTGTGTTGAAACTTGAATTTCTTGATTTTCTGACTATTAGTGTATTAGTACACACTTAGCTGTGCAGCGTACAAATCGTCCGAGGACGAGGCGGGCAGTCGCAGAGGCACCCCCATAACAGGATGAACAAGTTGACGAGTCCGTCAATGTTCCGGCGAGCTCATCCCACCCTGAGCCATCACAGTCCGCCCGATCAGAGCCTGTATTAGGCAATCTAGAGCAGATGGCAAAGATGCTAGCGGCGGCACTTCAACAGCCACGGGAGATAGGAGTGACTATAGAGCGCGCTCGTAAGCTGGGCGCTAAGCCATACGATGGGAGCGGAAAGCCCGAGAGAGCGTTATCATGGTTAGAGATGAATGAGGAGATATTTCAGGTCATAGGATGCACGGAGGACCAGATGGTTACCTTTTCAGCGTTTCTACTTAAGGATCGCGCCAAGGACTGGTGGAAAGCGCATCAGAGAGCACATCCAGAGAAAGTCACTTGGGTAGAATTCAAGAGAGAGTTTACAGAGAGATTTTTCCCCAAGAGCTATAAAGATGCCAAAATAGAAGAGTTTTTCAGATTGGAGCAGGGGAGCTCCTCAGTGCCGGAGTATGAAAAGAAGTTTTCAGAGTTGATCCGCCTAGTTCCTCACATTGCCGAGAACGAAGAACAGAAGATCAATAGATTTTTAGCAGGCCTCAACCCCGTAGTTAGGACCATTGTGATGTCCTCAGCACATACTCGATATGGACAGCTGGTGGAGGCAGCCACCAGAGTGGAGCAGAGTGCACGAACCGTCCCCAACCCAAAGCAGCAATTTAGTCAGAAGCGTAGTTGGGGCGGTAGCCAGCAAGGGGACCAAGTAAAGTGGGCAAAAGTGGTCAGAGGCCAGCATGGTCAGAGAGTCGGCGACAGAGCCAGAGACCCCAGACGAGCCAGAGTTCTGTTCGGTCGTCAGCAGGGTCCAGGAGTCAGCAGAGTTGGAGGAGCCGACCAATTTGTAATAGATGTGGTCGGTCACACCCCGGTGAGTGCCTTCAGGGTAGGACCGGATGCTTTAGGTGTGGACAGGAGGGCCACTTTATGCGGGACTATCCTAGTGTAGTAGCTTTGAGTCCATCCGAGGCCAGATTAGCCGTTCAGGGACAGACTAGTGGGAGCAGTGGACCCGAGAGGGAAGGCCCCCAGACTGAAGGAGCTACTAGGGTAGGGCAGCCCAGTGGCGGATCAGGTAAAGGCATGCCCCCCAAAGGACAGTGACAAGCCCCTCTCCTTACTAGGCCTACCGACCGCCTTACAGTAGCCCTCCAACGGATATCTGATCCAACTGGAAGGTTCCCGTAAAGCTACGCCGTTTACTTTTTAAAACTTTCTGTTAATGCAAAAACGTGGGAAAAATTTTCTTTTTCTTTTGAACGTTTATAAAACGAATTTATAAAAATTTGGGTAGTATAACGACTGTTTTTCAAACATGCCACCCTGTAAATTTCAAAATTTAACACTTCTATAACAAACATTTCTCCACTATTAGGCCTCAGGCCCTCAAATCATTTCCACAATCCAACCACAAACATTTTTCAATTTAAAATCCATAAATATACTTCATTTTTAGTCAACATAAATATATAATTTAATTTTATAAAACAAAAAGCTATATGCAACCCAAAATATTATTTACAACTATTCTCCTCAAAAATAGAATGTAATTCATGACATACACTTTCAAAAATAAAATTATGCAGTGATATCATTGCGTTCGTCCACTTACATGTCCGAAAGAGCCTCTTCTAATTGACGGCTCGTTCCTGCACCTGGGGAGGATTTTTCAAAAATACATAGAAAAAGAATGGTGAGTATAAAACTCAGTGAGCGGCTAACTATTAACTAAAATTTCCTTTTCTAAAATACATATATATATATATATATATATCCTCCCGAAATAATTCATAAAACTATAATTTTATAATAACTTTATTAAAAGTACAAAATTAAATAAATTCTTATAAACTTTTCTTTATTTCTCGAAACTGGAAATAATTTCTACTTTAATAAACTTCACGTCTATGGACATGCTTTTCTCTTTTATCTCGCCAAGGGCAACCCAGGGAAACTACTCCTGTCGTGGCAGTATAAACTCTCTCGCTTGCCACTAGGAATTAAGGAATTTGCCATGTGTAGCCGCCGATGCATAAACTCTGGGCACGCGTTACCCTCTCGCAATCGGTCCAATCTACACTACCCTTATACGTGCAGAGGGTGACTCAACTGACTCTCTCTCTTAGGAGTTGTCCAAACTCCACTTTTGGTTAGTGACTCTCTCACATCTACCGTACACGCATAGGGTACTCAGCTGGGCACTTAACTGGGGCTAGGGTAAACCCAAGGATCTAAAATCTCTTTTTCAATTAACTAAAAATTCTTTCTTTTCTTTTAGCTTATTGTTTGAAATAAAACTTTACTTTTTCTGAGGCCGAAGCCTATTATCTGTAAATAACTTTAGCATGTAAAATTCTAGAGTATAATTACTCAACATACTAAATTGCTTTAATACTCAAATGATCATAATAGCAATTTAATGAAAATATTCATGCAACTCATATAAAATATGTAACATGCTAAAATAACTTGAAAATTACATAATAACCTCTTTTACTAAAACAATAATTAAATAATTCACTTCTCATGAAATAAATTCATAAATGCTTTAAAAATAAAACCACTCACAATTTACTTCCAATTACTTCACCACCTCTCCAACACTTCCTTTTGATTCTTGAAATTTTCCTACATTATAATCCAACCAAAAATCTTGGTTTAAGATTCATAAATACATTACAATTTCAACTTCATTAAAATCCCATGCACCAATATAACAACCCATATTCTTGACTAGTCTTCCAATCACTTTCTAACCCAAACTTTTTGCATCTAAACTCATTCAAATATCCAACAATTTATTCACTTTAATCCAACACATAAATTACCAATAGATCACTTTATCTTAACTCAATATATATATATATATATATATTCAATAAATTCACCACTTCACCTTATCTTCCATTAATAATCTTACATCAAATTCAATTAATTCCTTTGGTGCTAAAGTAATCACACACATCATAATCACCATCCAAACACATATAATAATTCACTCAAGAATTCTATCATTCCCTCACATAAATTTCCAATAATATATTAACTAACCATTTACTTTATCCTTCAATACATTCTCTCAATAAATTCACAACTCCATCAACTTACTAACTAATATTCTCACATCCATTTTCATTTATTTCTTTGGCATTAAAGCACTCAAACACCTTATAACCATCATCAAAATACATAAAATTTATTGGATGACAAATTTACTCTCACACTTAACCTTAACCAACATGATTATCCAACTTTCCAATTTCCATTTTTCTTGCATTCTTTGATGTCAACCAATTCATTTTCATTCCATAACCTTATACAATTCACTTAATTATTTAAAATAAGCTCAACACATATAGAAACATCAATTGCTCATACACTAGTATAATTATTCACAACCTCAATTCTTTGTTTTTCTTTTCAAACTTTCATTTTAATCAACATACAATTTCACATATAACTTCATCTAATTATCCAAATAATCTCATCACCTATACTTGTATAATTTACTCACATACTAATATATGACAAACTTTATTCATCCTTTTTATCTCAAGCCAAATAATCACACACAAACACTTCAACAATCATCCCTTAAATCAACCACCACCTTAAACTAAAAGAATCAATTAATATCATCAACTTTAACTTACAAACCCTAACTCTTACCTTTCCAAAAACCTTGATCCAAGACTCCTTAATCCTCTTCCTTCACTTCCAAGCTTAGATTGATGATGATCAACCTTGATTTAGTCCATATAATTCATCAAAACCTCATATAAATCAATAACCTTAAAAGTCCATCAATTAAACGTAAAATAACTTCCACTTACTCTTACTTTTTCTTGTAGAAGATGGATGGGTTTGAGAGGCTACAAGGGATGGATCATCTCTTCTTCTTCTTCTTCTTCTCCTCCTCATCTTCACGGCTGCAGAATTTCTTCTTCTTCCCTCACGGTTTCAACTCACACACGGTCCAGCCCTCTCTCTCTCGGTTCTGTTTTATTTTTTCACGGTTTCAGCTTCTCTTTCACGTTTTCTTCTCCTCTCCACCGACTCAACTCTCCTTCAATCATCCATCATGCATTCACTTATATACTAACACTCTTTCAATGCCAAAATTGCCTCTAAACTAACTCTAAATTCACACAAATGCCACTAGTTATAAATGAAGACATTTAATTGGTCAATTATTCTCATCCATTTAATCACTAACAACTCATCCCATTTCTTAATTAAATCTCAACTAATTCCTTGCTTTTTCACTTAAAGATGTTACAACCTCATTGGCCTTCATCCAAGCACATGGATTGTGCTTCTTTAATGCTTATCTTCTCATAATCCTATAATATTACATTTAACTTAAATTTTAATCCTCACTTAACACCAATAAATTCCAAAAATATTCCATGGTCATCCTATCATCAAATTGACCATGCAATACTCTAATTGGGCGTCTTAACTTCCAATTCCATGCTTTGAAAAAAATTCAATTGACTATAAACTCACTAAATTTCCAACGAGGGTATTTTTATCAATAAATATTCGGAACCTTTAAAATCCATTCAAACGAACTCATTTTTACTCCGTTTCAGTTTCTAATAACTCTAATTCATATTCTGGAACTTATGATGTCCGGGGTCCATTTTCCAAAAATCACTATTCATCGAAAAATTTTTATTTCACGAAACTTAAGGAAATTTTTCTTTTCCCGAAAATCACTATTCACTCAAAAACACTATTCATATGAAATCACTATTCATCTGGAAACACTATTTCATCCGAAAATATTATTTTTTCAAGAAACACTATTTCTCCCAGGGAAATGAAATTCCGGGTCTTACAGACAGCCTGGTAGACCTCGTAGTCAGGCCGCTAGAGTATATACAGTAACCCAGCAGGCGGCAGATGCGACACCGGAGGTGGTCACAGGTACCATTTCTTTATTTGATACTGATGCTCATGTATTGGTGGACCCAGGAGCCACCCATTCTTTTATTTCTCGAGAGTTCATAGATAGAGTCGAGATAGAGTTGAGACTGACCGAGTGTAGTATGGTAGTGTCACTTCCCACGAGTGATTCGCTTATTGCGGATAGAGTTTACATGGGAAGTAAAGTGATTATAGCAGGTCACGAGTTCGAGGCTGATTTGATAGTGCTTAACATTCATGACTTTGACGTTAATCTGGGAATCGACTGACTATCCAAGCATCGCGCTACTGTAGACTGCTACAGAAAAGAAGTTCAGTTCAATAAGCCTGGGGAACCAGATGTAATCTTTTGTGGAGAGAGGAAAATACTATCTACAAGTTTGGTGAGCGTGATTCAAGCTAATAAAATGTTCCGAAAAGCATACCAGGGGTATTTGGTTTATGCAATAGAAGCTGGCAGCAGTGAGTTGCAGTTGGCAGAACTTTTTGTGGTAAATGAGTTCTCTGATGTATTTTCCGAGGACTTACTGGGACTACCTCCGGATAGAAAGATTGAGTTTGAGATTGAGCTAGCACCTGGTACATAGCTCATCTCTATAGCACCGTATCGAATGGCACCAGCTGAACTGAAAGAATTGAAAGTGCAAATGAAAGAGTTGTTGAGCAAGGGCTTCGTTAAGACAAGTACATCACTGTGGGGAGCTTCGGTGTTGTTTGTTAAAAAGAAGGACAAAAGCCTCCGTTTATGCATCGATTATAGATAGCTCAACAAAGTAACCATCCGGAATCAGTATCCGCTGCCAAGAATCGATGATCTATTTGACTAGTTACAGAGAGCCAAGGTCTTCTCGAAGATAAATCTGCGATCGGGGTATCATCAGCTGAAGGTGCGTAGGGAAGATGTTCCTAAGACAACCTTCAGGACTAGATATGGGCATTATGAGTTCTTGGTGATGCTATTTGGCTTAACCAATGCCCTAGCAGATTTTATGGATTTGATGAACCATGTTTTCAGACCCTACCTGGACAAGTTCGTGATAGTCTTCATAGATGACATTTTGGTGTATTCAGGTAGTAGAGATGAGCATGCGGAGCACCTGAGAATAGTATTGCAGACTCTGAGAGAGCATCAGCTTTATGCGAAGTTCAGCAAGTGCCAGTTTTGGTTAGATCGCGTGGCATTTTTGGGTCATGTGGTATCCGTAGAGCGTATTTCAGTGGATCCCTAGAAATTAGAATCTATTGTAGATTGGGAGCCACCCATGAATGAAACTGAAGTCAGAAGCTTTTTGGGTTTAGCTGGATATTACAGAAAGTTCATTGAAGGGTTTTCAAAGATAGCTACTCCGCTGACCATATTAACCAGAAAAGAAGAGAAGTTCGTCTGGTCAGAAGCATGTCAGGACAGTTTCGATGAACTGAAGGAAAGATTGACTTCAGCCCCAGTACTTACACTACCATTAGGAAGTGATGGGTTTACAGTGTACTGCGATGCCTCCAGACAGGGTTTAGGTTGTGTGTTGATGCAGCACGACAGGGTGATAGCTTATGCTTCGAGGCAATTAAAGAAGCATGAAGTAAATTATCCAACACATGACTTGGAGTTAGCGGCTGTGGTGTTCGCCTTGAGGATATGGTGACATTATCTCTATGGAGTACCCTGCAGGATCTTCACAGATCACAAAAGCCTACAGTATCAGTTCTCGCAGAAAGAGTTAAATATGAGACAGAGAAGGTGGATAGAACTCATCAAAGACTATGACTGCACCATTGAATACCATCCGGGTAAAGCAAATGTGGTAGCAGATGCACTAAGTAGGAAGCCCTTTAGTTTCTTAGCTTGGCTAAAAGCCGAGTATTTGCTGATGTTAATAGAGTTGAGATCTATAGGGGTTAGTTTGGAGACGGCAGAGTCAGGTGCTCTACTAGCAGCTTTCTATGTTTGTCTGGTGTTGGTAGACCGAGTCAGAGAATTACAAGCTCAAGATCCGTATTTGATGAAACTGAGAAGTAAAATAGAGGCAGGGCAGCAAAGCAGCTTTACCTTGCGAGGTGATGGAACACTAGTCTTGGAATGGAGATTATGTGTGCCAGATGTAGCAGACCTAAAGAAAGAGATTATGGAAGAAGCCCACTCCTCAGCATATGCTATACATCCAGGGAGTACAAAGATGTATCAGACTCTGAAAGATCACTACTGGTGGAGAGGTATGAAGAGTGAAATAGCAGAGTTCATATCCAAATGCCTAACCTGTCAACAGATTAAGATTGAGCATTAGAAGCCAGCAGGTTTACTATAGCGTCTATCCATTCCAGAATGGAAATGGGAAAGGATCACGATGGACTTCGTGGTTGGATTGCCACGGACTCAAAGCGGACACGATGCTGTTTGGGTGATAGTCGATAGATTGACAAAGTTCGCTCACTTTCTTGCTATTAAGAATACCTATTCGCTGGAGAGGTTAGCTGAGCGGTATGTTGATGAGATCGTGAGGTTGCATGGTGCACCAGTGTCCATTGTATCAGACAGAGATCCTCGCTTCACTTCTCGATTCTAGCCGAAGCTACAAGAAGCCATGGGCACCAGATTGCACTTCAGTACTGTTTTTCACCCACAGACAGATGGCCAATTAGAGAGAACTATCCAGACTCTTGAAGATATGTTAAGGGCCTGCGTGATGGAATTTAAAAGAAGTTAGGATAATTACCTAGCGTTGATAGAGTTTGCCTACAACAACAGCTATCAGTCTAGTATTGGTATGGCACCATATGAGGCGTTGTATAGCAGGAAGTGCAGAACCCCAGTTTGTTGGGATGAAGTAGGGGAGAGAAGATTAATTAGCCCAAAGATTGTCTAAGATACAATCGAGAAAGTAAACGTGACCAGAGAACGGTTGAAGATAGCAAGCGACAGGCAGAAAAGTTATGCGGACAATCGAATACGAGATTTGAAATTTGAAGTGGGTGATAGAGTATTCCTACAAGTCTCACCCTGAAAGGGTATTTTAAGATTCGGGAAACGTGGGAAGTTGAGTCCTCAGTATATAGGGCCATATGAGATAGTGGCAAAAGTGGGTGAAGTGGCTTATAAATTAGAGTTGCCATCAGAGCTAGCCAACATCCATGACGTGTTCCACGTCTCCATGCTACGCAAGTATATAGCTGACCCTTCGCACATTCTTAAAGAGCAACCAATTCAGTTGAAGGAAAACTTGACCTACGAGGAACAACCAGTGGAGATTCTAGATCGTAGAGATCAAGTGTTGCGTAATAAGGTGATTCCGCTAGTGAAGGTGCTATGACGAAATCACGGGTCAGAAGAGGCTACATGGGAGCCCGAAGAGCAGATACATGCCCAATATCCTCAATTGTTTGAATCAGGTACACAGTTTAAAATTTCGAGGACAAAATTTTTATAAGGGGGGAAGAAATTGTAAACCCCTAGTCTCAATTTATAACTTCTTAGCGTTAGAAACTAGATGATTGAGTTAAAAGAATAGATTTAGTCAACTATTATCCAAATCGGAACATATCGGGAATTAATAATCGTTTAGGACTATTCGATAATTGTATTAAAGAAAATAAAGTTAGATAAGAGGAAAGTTATATTTTTACAAATAAGAGATATATATATATATATATAATTGACAATGTCGGCAAATCAAAAGTTAGAACGTTATTACATAAATGTCCATAAGTATTAAAGTATTACTAAGTGATTAAATAAGTATTAGTGATAGTCCAACAAATCCAATAGAAGCAAAACTTTCAAAGAAATAAAAGAAGAAGGGTGTAGTAGCAATTAAGCAAACAAGAGAGGGAAATTGTGTGAATTGGAAGAGATGAGGTCAAGAATTTCAATTATTGAAAGGTAGAGCCTATATATATGGACACTTATAAGATTTTTTTGGAAAGAAAAAGATGCAATTCAGTCGTGCAACAAGCAGAAGCCGTGAAACCGAAATCAAGAGCAACTGCTGGTCGTGAATCAGAGCAGAACCGAAGAGGAGAAGAAGAAGGCACGAAAAGAAGAAGCAATCAGCAGCAAAAAGGCAAGAAGCAGGTCTGGTCATGCAAAACAAAAACAGAACAACAACCAAATCAGTTCAGCCGTGAGAAGCCAAACCAGAAACAGATTTGAGTGTGAAGAAGTGCAGAGCATAACAGAAACTGGACAGCAAGTGAGAGTGGAAGAAGAAAGCCTATTCCAGCCCTTTTCAAACCTCTAACTCCCCTCTCTAAACTCTCTTCCAAGCCCCTCTCACTCCTCTAAAAAAAAAAATCAAGTGAGATAACATCTTCCTTTTCTTCTTACTTGTTAAAAATCTGAAATAAAAATTGGAAGTGTGAGTTGTTAAGTGTGCAGAATTTTTGTTGTGTTGTGTTGAAGGTTTTACACTTAAAATTTGTGTAAAACCCTAGGTGATTTATGTAGAGAATTAGATGATATGTTGTTGTGTGTTAATGGTAGCTTAGGATTGTAATTAAGGGCTGCCATAGACTTGATTTAAGTGGAAACAAAAATCAGTTTTCACACACTCCAACTACTGGATAAAAGTTGTGAGTGAATTGTAAGAGTTTAAATGACAAAGAAATGTTAGTGTGTGTGTTAAGGATTTGAAGAGCAGTAGATAGCCTTGAGTTTAGATGGTTTTGAACTCAAAATTTGGCATGAAAAGGATTAGAAAAGCATAGAAAAGCATGTAGAAGTCAATAGAGGTAGTTTAGACAAAATTGGTCATCCCGAGCTCAAACCATGGTCTAGGGGAGACCTGTGCAAGACTGACATATATGAGGATGTTCTACACCTCAAATGATGCCTAGGAGTCATAGAAAATCATAGGTTTTGGAACGGATCAAATCCGATAAAAATTGCGCAAGTTATGTGCAAAATAGTGCCGTTAGAGCTTTGAGAAGTGAAATAATTAGGTGAATGCAATTTTTATTGTATGGATTGAGTTTAGCTGATCATAATTAGTTAAAATGAAGCTTGGATACGAAAGAAAAACTAGCGTCGTTAGTCCAAAATGAAAAAGTGCACAAAACGTGCACTAAAAGTGCTCGAAAAAGGGTCTTTTTCTTAGGTTTGACATAGCAAACGATAGAATTTTTTGATGAAATTTGACGTGTGACCAGAATGTGAGATAAGTGAACCGTAGGAAAATGAACGAAGGAAAACGGAGCCTCAAGTAGGGGGGGCTGTGATGCATTCTATTATGGGCTGTCAATGAGGCGAAAAATTTCGATTTTTCATTTCAGGCCTCAAAAATTATACGAACCGCGTGGGGTGATCCCTATGGGTCCAAAAGTAAAACTTTTGTGAAGAAATCGGAATTAGGAAGTCTTGGTTAAGTTAGAACTGATTAGAGGAAGTTAGAGTTAAGAAAACACATTGTTTTGTTTTTCAAAGTTTCAAGCATTGTGTGAGTTGTTTAATAAGTGTTTGGTAGTGTATTTTAAATGAGAACGTATTGTGTAGGTGGAGAGCGAGCTACCGAGGCCCCTGAGACTCGTGGAGGCACTTGACGCGACTTTGAGGTAAGTGCTTTGTCACTTACAGTTCTTTCAAGTTATATTTCAGTTCTTTTACGATTATGTTGAATAGAAATAAAAATGATTTTTAACTATCAACGTTCAAGTTTCAAGTATATGGGTTCTTATGGAATCCATAAAGTGATCCAAATCAATTTTAAGTTGTTCTAAAAGAGTTGAAATGAGAGAGTTTTTAGAAGTTCCAAAACTAGTTCGTTTTGTGCTTTTGGCACTAAATAGATTTAGTTTTAAAACCCATGTATATACCTAAGATTTGTGAGAATTAGCGCTACGTGACGATGCAGAGAATTCCGTCCGTAGTCGCTCAGATTATAGAAAAGTATAGCGCTACGTTGCGATACAGACAATTCCGCACGTAGTTGGTTATTTTATAGTTTGGCACTACATGGCGATGTAGTAAATTCCGCTCCTAATCGCCCAAAGTTTTAGCACTACAATTACGATGCAGAAAATTCCGTTTTGTAGTTGCTCAGTTATGAGATTTATCACCCTATGTGTGGTGTAGTAAATTTCGTACCGTAATGGTTGAGACATCGTATTAGCTTCATGTTGGCGTTAGTTAAAATCACCCGTGATGGATAGAACACTCCGAGGGTATACATGAGGATTTTGAAAGAAAATATTAAGATTTTGAAAATATTGAAAATATATAAGATTTTAGTTTAATATATTGATGCATGTTATGTTATACGATTTTGTTGCACTAACACGTTTGATGATTGTGTAGCTTATTTATATCCTTGAGCGCTGTCGTAGGACGGTGGAGTGATGACACTCTCTTTTTTCATATACGTATATAGGTGGGAGGACCATACAAGACGTGTGTACATTTGTACATATGAATTGATTGTGTTGCATGTTGAAATGTACTTGCAAATTCAAATTGTATATTTGTAAATATTCATGCATTTTATATATGGTATATAGATATGTATACTTTAGCATTAGTCTATGCTTGGGTTTGTGAAAATCGTGATGAATAATGTATATTTGGGGATAAAGAAGTTGAGAGGAATTGAGATTATAGTCGACGTGTTTGTTTACTCGCAGGTAAATTTTGGATTTGTTGAAAATGCAGCCGTTATGTTGCCAAAATTTTTATAAAATTGTTTAGAAATGAAATCGCGAAAAATTCTATCACTCCCAATGGTTTTAAAGAAAACCAAAATTTTGAGTTTAAATGAGTAAACCGGCTAAGAAAGTTAGGGGTTCGCTTCTCGGGTTTTTTCAATCCGACAAGTCGGGTTCAGAAAGTCCGTTGAAGTGCCCAACAGGATCCTCCAGACGAGAGCCTAGAGAAGGTCTAGTTTGGGTCCTGTCACTAACCATCACAGGTGATTTTAACTAACGCCAACGTGACGCTACTGAGATATCTTGACCATTACGTTACAGAAATTACTGCATCGCACGTAGGGTGATTACTCTCATAACTGAGCAACTACAACGCGGAATTTTCTGCATCGTAATTGTAATGCTAAAACTCTAGGTGACTACGAGCGGAATATACTGCATCGTCATGTAGTGCCAAAATGTAAAATAACCAACTACGGGCAGAATTGTCTGCATCGCAACGTAGCGCTATACTTTCTAGTAGAACTAAGCAACTACGGACGAATTTTTCTACGTTGTCATATAGTGCTAACTTCTCTATCATCTGAGCGACTACGGACAGAATTTTCTGCATCGTCACGTAGCGCTAAATTTCATACACTCTTAAAGTATATACATGGGTTTTTCAAAACTAAATTCATTAAGTGCAAAAGCACAAAACTAACCATTTTCGAACTTTATAAAAACTCTCTTGATTCAACTCTTTTTAGAACAACTTAGTATTGTTTTAAATTACTTTATGAATTCCATAAGAACCTATATACTCAAAACTTGAACTTTGATAGTTAAAAACCATTTTTATTTCCATTTAACATAATAGTCAAAAAGTGAAATATAATTTGAAGTAACCATAAGTGGTAAAGCACTTACCTAAGTCAGCACAAGACCGCGTCAAGCGCCTCCACGAGTCTCACGTGCCTCGGTAGTTCGCTCTTCACCTACACAATACTTTCTTATTTAAAATACACTACCATGCACTTCATAAGCAACACACACAATACTTTTAAACTTTACAATTCAATACAATGCACTTTTCTATTCTAACTTTCTCTACTCACTTCAAACTTAACTGAGGCTTCCTAATTTCAATTTCTTCCCAAAAGTTTCAATTTTAGACCCCTAGGGACACCCTCACGCGGTCCGTATAATTTTTAGAGGTCCGGAACGAAAAATCACAAAATTAAGCCTCATTAGACACCCCATAACAGAACGTTACGCACAGCTCTACTCGGGGCTCCGTTTTCCTTCGTTCTTTTTCTTACGGTTCACTTATCTCACATTCTGGTCACACGTCAAATTTTGTTGAAAAATTCTATCGTTTTCTATGCCAAAACTAAGAAAAACACCTTGTTTCTAGCACTTATTTGTGCATTTTTTCGCATCGGACGAGCGATGTTGGTTTTTCTTTTGTATCTAAGCTTCTTTTACCTAATTATGATCAACTCAATTCAGTCCATGCAATAAAAATTACATTTGCATAGTTATTTCACCTATTGACTCTCAAACGACACTATTTTGGCCGTAACTTGTGCAATTTTTATCGGAATCGATCCGTTCTAAAACCTATGGTTTTCTATGACTCCTAGGCATAATTTGAGGAGTGGAACAACCCCATACATGTCAGACTTACACAGGTTGTCTCTATCTCAATATTTGATCTCGGGATGACCAATTTGCTCAAAATTACCTCTATTGAACTTCTATCACTTCTACATGCTTGTCTAACCATTTTCATGCTTAAATTTGAGTTAAAAACCATCTAATCTCAGAGGTTTTCTACTGGTCTTCATAGCCATGATACACACACAAACACTACTTTGTCATTTAAACACTCACAACTCACTCACAATTTTTGTCAACTAATTGGAGTGCATGAAAACATATTTTTGTTTTCACTATTATCAAATGTATGACAGCCCTTTTTTACAACCCTAAGCTACCATTAACACCCAATAACATATCATTTAAATCTCTACATCATCTAGTTAGGGTTCTACACTTGTTTGAAGTGTAGAACACCCAACACAACATAATAAAAATCAGAACAGCTCTCCTCAGCTCATACCAGTCCACACACATGCTTTTACACATCCAAAACAACTCTAAACTCAAGGAAAACTAAGAGAGTTGCCTTCACCTTACTTGTGTGGTATAGCTCTTACTTGGAGACACCTTAGATGGGTGATTGAAGGCTGAAAACTTGCTTGATCTTCCACATTTCTTTGCTACCGTCCAAGCTCACCTCTGCTGTCCTGTTTTTCTTTTTCTTGCCAGAAAGCTTCTGTTTTGCTTCTAAAGTCACAAACTCACCTTTTCTTTTTTTCCAAAAACTTCTCTAAGTGTTGTATTTATACTACTAAAACTTTCCCAAATTGCCTTCATGCCCCATTTTCTTTTAAATTTCAAGCCAAACCCCCTTGCTTCCCTACATCTCATGGCAACTTACTTCTTTTAATTTTTCTGGCAGCCTTACACTCTTCACTTGTTAATTTTGCTTCTAATTGTTTTGTTTATAAATCTCATTAAAATTTCCTAGAATGTCAAGCTTGTCCCTTGATCATTTGACTCTAATAAATATTATTACTTATAATCTATTACTTGATTGTAGACAAACTATTTTACCCTTACTAATGTTTATTGTTGTGTAATTCTAGAATAAGCGTTCGCTCTTTGATAACTCGATTTAGATTAACACTAACTAGATTTATTAACTAGATTTGTGATTTAAACTTCACAATCTAGTTTCAATCGCTAGGAAGTTAAAAATCGATACTAGGGGTTTACAATTTCTTCCCCCCTTATAAAAATTTCATCATCGAAATTTTAAACTGCTTACCTGATTCGAACAAGTGAGGATACTGAGCACGTATTTACTCTTCAGGCTCCCAAGTAGCCTCTTCGAACCCGTGATTTTGCCATAACACCTTCACTAGCGGAATCACTTTATTACGCAGCACTTGATCTCTACGATCTAGAATCTCCACTGGCTGCTCCTCGTAGGTCAAGTTTTCCTTCAATTGGATTGGTTGTTCTTTTAGAACATGTGAAGGACCAGCTACATACTTGTGAAGCATGGAGACATGGAACACATCATGGATGTTGGCTAGCTCTGGCTATAGCTTCAATCGATAAGCCACTTCACCCATCTTGTTCACTATCTCATATGGGCCTGTGTACCGTGGGCTCAACTTTCCACGTTTCCCGAATCTCAAAATACCCTTCCAGGGTGAGACCCGTAGGAATACTCTATCACCCATTTCGAACTTTAAATCTCGTCTTCGATTGTTCGCATAGCTTTTCTGCTTGTCACTTGCTATCTTCAACCGTTCTCTAATCACATTTACTTTCTTGGTTGTATCTTGGACAATCTCTGGGCCAATCAATCTTCTCTCACCCACTTCGTCCCAACAGACTAGGGTTCTGCACTTTCTGCCATACAACGCCTTATACGATGTCATTCCAATACTGGACTGATAGCTATTGTTATAGGCGAACTCGATCAGTGCTAAGTAATTATCCCAGCTTCCTTTAAATTCCATCACACACGCTTTCAACATATCTTTGAGAGTTTGGATGGTTCTTTCTGATTGGCCATCTGTTTGCGGGTGAAAGGCCGTACTGAAATTCAACTTGGTGCCCATAGCTTCTTGCAACTTCGGCCAAAACCTCGAAGTAAACCGAGGATCTCTATCCAATACAATGGACACTAGTGCGCTATACAGCCTCACAATCTCATCTACATACAATTGTGCAAATCTTTCTAGGGAATAATTGTTTCTGATGGCTAGAAAATGAGTAGACTTTGTCAATCTGTCGACTATCACCCAAATGGCGTCATGTCTGCTCTGTGTCTTGGGAAGTCCCATCACGAAATCCATCGTGATCCTTTCCCACTTCCATTTTGGAATGGATAAAGGCTGTAGTAAACCTGCTGGCTTCTGATGCTCAACCTTAATCTGCTGGCAGGTCAAGCATTTAGATACGAACTATGTTATCTCCCTCTTCATGCCTTTTCACCAGTAGTGGTCCTTCAGAGTTCGATACATCTTAGTACTTCCCGGATGCATAGCATATACTGAGGAGTGGGCTTCTTCCATGATTTCTTTCTTCAACTTTGCTACATTTGGCACACATAATCTTTGTTCCAAGACTAGTGTTCCGTCACCTCGCAAGGTGAAACTGCTTTGCTACCCAGCCTCTATCTTACTTCTTAGTTTCATCAAATACGGATCCCGAGCTTGCAATTCTTTAACTCGGTCCACCAACACTGGACGAACATGGAAAGCTGCTAGTAGAGTACCTGACTCTGCCGCCTCCAAACTGACCACCATAGATCTTAACTCTATTAACATCGGCAAATACTCAGCTTTTAACCGAGCTAAGGAACTAGTGGGCTTCCTACTTAGTGCATCTGCCACTACATTAGCTTTACCCGGGTGATACTCAATGTTGCAATCATAGTTTTTAATGAGCTCCACCCATCTTCTTTGTCTCATGTTTAATTCTTTTTACGAGAACAGATACTGTAGGCTTTTGTGATCAGTAAAGATCCTGCAGGGTACTCCATAGAGGTAGTGCCTCCAAATCCTCAAGGCAAACACTACTGCCGCTAACTCCAAGTCGTGTGTTGGATAGTTTACTTCATGCTTCTTTAACTGTCTTGAAGCATAAGCTATCACCCTGTCGTGCTACATCAACACACAACCTAAACCTTGCCTGGAGGCATCACAATACACTGTAAACCCATCACTTCCCGATGGTAGTGTAAGTACCGGGGCTGAGGTCAATCTCTTCTTCAGTTCATCAAAACTATTTTGGCAGGCTTCTGACCAAACAAACTTCTCTTCCTTTCTGGTCAACTTGGTCAGGGGAGTAGCAATCTTCGAAAACCCTTCCACGAACTTCCTGTAATAACCTGCTAAGCCTAACTTCTGTCACATTCGTGGGTGGCTTCCAATCTACAATAGCTTCTATCTTTTGGGGATCTACTGAAATACCCTCTGTGGATACCACATGCCCCAAGAATGCTACTCGATCCAACCAAAACTGGCACTTGCTGAACTTCGCATAAAGCTGATGCTCTCTTAGAGTTTGCAATACAATCCTCAAGTGCTCTGCATGTTCCTCTTTACTACCTGAATACACCAAAATATCATCGATGAAGACTATCACGAACTTATCCAGGTAGGGTCGAAAAACTCTGTTCATTAGGTCCATAAAGGTTGCTGGGGCATTCGTCAACCCAAACGGCATCACCAGGAACTCATAATGACCATAACGAGTCCTGATAGCCATCTTAGGAACATCTTCCCTCCGTACTCTCAACTGATGATACCCTGACCTTAGGTCGATCTTCAAAAAGACCTTTACTCCTTGTAGTTGGTCGAACATATCATCAATTCTTGGCAACAGATACTAGTTCTGGATGGTTACTTTGTTGAGGTGCCTATAATCGATGAATAACCTGAGACTTCCGTCTTTCTTCTTTACAAACAACACCGGAGCTCCCCACGGTGATTTACTCGTCTTAACAAAGCCTTTGCTTAACAATTCTTTCATCTGCACCTTCAACTCCTTTAACTCTGCTGGCGCCATTCGATACGGTGCTATAGAAATGGGCTCTGTACCAGGTGCTAGCTCAATTTCAAACTCAATCTCCCTATCCGGTGGCAACCCTGGTAGGTCCTCGGGAAATACATCGAGGAACTCATTAACCACCGGAACTTCTGCCAATTGCAACTCACTGCTGCCAGCTTTTATTGCATAAACCAAGTACCCCTGGCATGCTTTACGGAGCATTTTATTGGCTTGAATTACACTTACCAAACTTGTAGAGAGTATTTTTCTCTCTCCACAAAAGATCACATCTGGTTCCTCAGGCTTGTTAAACTGAACTTCTTTCTTGTAGCAATCTACGGTGGCACGATGCTTGAATAACCAATCCATGCCCAGAATAATGTCAAAGTCATGAATATCGAGTACTATCAAATCATCCTTGAACTCACGACCTATTATAATCACTTTACTTCCCATGTAAACTCTATCCGCAATAAGCGAATCACCTATGGGAAGTGACACTACCATACTACAGTCTGAGGGACTCATCTATACTCTCACTCTACCCAGAAACTCCCCAAAAACAAAAAAATGAGTTGCCCCTGGGTCAATCAAAACACGTGCATTTGAGTCAAATAAAGTAACAACACCTGTCACCACCTCTGGCGTTGCCTCAACCTCCCGCTGAGTCACTGTATAAACTCTGCTGCCTGGCTACGGGGTCTACCAGGCTGTCCTCTGGGTGGTACGCCTCTACCTGATTTGCCACTAGGCTGCCTTGCACTAGTAGCTCCTCCGGTCTGGGGGCCTCCCTTCTCGGGTCCATGGCTCCCACTAGTCTGCCTCTGTACAGCTGATCTGGCCTCGGATGGACTCGATGCGACTACACTAGGACAGTCCCACATGAAGTGGCCCTCCTGTCCACACCTAAAACATCCGGTCCTACCCTAAAGGCACTCCCCGGGGTGTGATCGGCCACATCTGCCACAAATTGGTCGGTTCCTCCAACTCTGCTGATTCCTGGACCCTGCTGACAACTGCACAGAACTCTGGCTCGTTTGGGGTCTCTGGTTCTGTCCCCGACCCTCTGACCATGTTGGCCGCTAACCACTTTTGCTCACTTTACTTGGTCCCCTTTGCTGGCTACTGCCCCAACTACGCTTCTGACTAAATTGCTGCTTTGGTTTGGGGATGATCCGTGCGCTCTGCTCAACTCTGGTGGCTGCCTCCACCAACTGTCCATACCGAGTATGTGCTGCGGATGTTACAATGGTCCTGACTGCGGGATTGAGGCCTGCCATAAACCTGTTGATCTTTTGCTCTTCATTTTCTGCAAATAAAGGGACTAGACGGATCAACTCTAAAAATTTCTTTTCATATTCTGTCACTGAGGAGTTTCCCTGCTCTAATATGAAAAATTCTTCAATCTTCGCATCTTTATAGCTTTTCGGGAAGAACTTATATGTAAACTCTCTCTTGAAGTCTTCCCAAGATACTCCGGCTGGATGCGCTCTTTGATATGCCTTCCACCAATCTTTGGCTCGATCCTTCAGCAGAAAGGCTGAGAAAGTAACCATCTGATCCTCTGTACATCCCATCACCCGAAATATCTCCTCGTTTGTCTCTAGCCATGACAATGCTCTCTCGGGCTCCCCGGTCTCGTCATATGGCTTGGCGCCTAACTTGCGGGTGCGCTCTATAGTCACTCTTGTCTCCCGCGGCTGCTGAAGGGCCGCTGCTAACATTTGGGCCATCTGCTCCATCTACCCTGGAATAGGTCCTAGGACAGGCTCTGACCCTTCTGGCTGTGATGGCCCTGGCTGGGAAGAACTCGCTGGCACGTTGACGGACTCGTCAACCTACTCGTCCTGTAGTGGGGGTGCCTCTACGGCTGCCCGCCTCGTCCTTGGACGATCTCTACGCTGCATCTCTCTATAGGTTTCAAGTAATCATAAAACTCAAGTTAGAACATTTATAAAGCATGAATCATTTCTTACACTCATGCAATGCTCAATCTCAATTTCTATAGCTTACGCTTTAACTTATGCAATCAATGAAACGATAACTCATAAAATCTTTAAAAAGAGATTAATGCACATAATGACTTTATGCCTCATGCATAACTAACGCACGGTTTGTGCAAAATAGCTCAAACTTTTCTCTTAAAACTTTTTCTCAACTTAACGAGAACCGAACTCTGATACCAACTAGACAAGACCCAAACCAAACCTTATCTAGGCTCTCGTCTGGAGGATCCTGCTGGGCACTTCAACGGATTTCCTGAACCCGACTTGTCAGATTGAAGAAACTCGAGAAGCGAACCCCTAATTTTCTTAGCCGGTTTGCTTGTTTAAACTTAAAAATTTGGTTTTTCTTTAAAACAGTTGGGAGTGATAAAAATTTTCATGATTTGATTTCAAAACGATTTTATAAAAATTTCGGCAGCATAACAGCTGCATTTTTAACAAATCCAAAAAATTTACCTGCGAGTAAACAAACACTTCGACTATAATTTCATTTTCTCCCAACTTCTTTATCCACAATCATGCAATATCATAACTTTTTCCATAAAAAATAAGCATGAACTCATGTTAAAATGTACATATATATACATCATATGTAAAATGCATAATATTTACAAATATACAATTCCCAAATACAAGTGTTTTGCCACAATTTAGATATTCCATCCATAAACATGGTTTATATCAATACATTATTTGTTTGTAACTCGTCCCACCTATATATATGTGAGATGAAAGTTTCGTCACCCTATCCGACGATCGCACTCAATAGAATATATATAGCTACACAATGATTAAACAAGTTAGTGCAACAAAAGAATATAATATAATATGCACTAATGAAATAAACTATAAAATTAGTTTCTTAAGATTTCAAAATCTTAAGGTTTTCTTCAAAAATCCTCATGTATACCCTTAAAGTGCTCTAACCATCACGGGCGATTTTAACTAACGCCAACGTGAAGCTATTGAGATATCTTGACCACTACGTTACAAAAATTACTGCATCACACGTAGGGTGATTACTCTCATAACTAAGCAACTACAACGCGGAATTTTCTGCATCGCAATTGTAGTTCTAAAACTCTGGGCGACTACGAGCAGAATATACTGCATTGTCACGTAGTGCCAAACTGTAAAATAATCAACTATGTGTGGAATTGTCTACATCGCAACGTATCGCTATACTTTCTAGTAGAACTAAGCAACTACGGACGGAATTTTATGTGTCGTCACATAGTGCTAACTTCTCTATCATCTGAGCGACTACGGACGGAATTTTTTGCGTTGTCACGTAGCGCTAAATTTCATACACTCTTAAAGTATATACATAGGTTTTTCAAAACTAAATTCATTAAGTGCAAAAGCACAAAACTAACCATTTTCGAACCTTATAAAAACTCTCTTGATTCAACTCTTTTTAGAACAACTTAGTATTATTTTAAATTACTTTATGGATTCCATAAGAACCCATATACTCAAAACTTGAACTTTGATAGTTAAAAACCATTTTTATTTCCATTTAACATAATAGTCAAAAAGTGAAATATAATTTGAAGTAATCATAAGTGACAAAGCACTTACCTAAGTCCGCACAAGACCGCATCAAGTGCCTCCACGAGTCTCACATGTCTCGGTAGCTCGCTCTTCACCTACACAATACTTTCTTATTTAAAATATACTACCATGCACTTCATAAGCAACACACATAATACTTTTAAACTGTACAATTCAATACAATGCACTTTTCTATTTTAACTTTCTCTACTCACTTCTAACTTAACCGAGGCTTCCTAATTCCGATTTCTTCGCAAAAGTTTCAGTTTTAGACCCTAGGGACACCCTCATGCAATCCATATAATTTCTAGAGGTCTGAAACGAAAAATCACAAAATTAAGCCTCATTAGACACCCCATAACAGAACGTTACGCACAGCTCTGCTCGAGGCTCCCTTTTCCTTCGTTCTTTTTCCTACGGTTCACTTATCTCACATTCTTGTTACACGTCAAATTTCGTTGAAAAATTCTATCGTTTACTATGCCAAAACTAAGAAAAATGCCCTATTTCAGGCATTTTTTTGTGTACTTTTCCGCGTCGGACGAGCAACGTTGGTTTTTCTTTCGTATCTAAGCTTCTTTTATCTAATTATGATCAACTAAATTTATTTCATGCAATAAAAAATGCATTTGCATAGCTATTTCACCTATCGACTCTCTAACGACACTATTTTGGTCATAACTTGTGCAATTTTTATCGGAATTGATCCGTTCCAAAACTTATGGTTTTCTATAACTCCTAGGCATCATTTGAGGTGTAAAAAAGCCCCATATATGTCAAACTTACACCGGTTTTCTCTATCTCAAAATTTGAACTCGGGATGACCAATTTGCTCAAAACTACCTCTATTGAACTTCTATTACTTCTACATGCTTTTCTAACCCTTTTCATGCTTAAATTTGAGTTAAAAACCATCTAATCTCAGAGGTTTTCTACTGGTCTTCATAGCCATGACACACACACAAACACTACTTTGTCATTTAAACACCCACAACTCACTCACAATTTTTGTCAACTAATTGGAGTGCATGAAAACACATTTTTGTTTTCACTATTATCAAGTGTGTGACAACCCTTTTTTCCAACCCTAAGCTACCATTAACACCCAACAACATATCATTTAAATCTCTACATCATCTAGTTAGGGTTCTACACTTGTTTGAAGTGTAGAACACCCAACACAAACATAATAAAATTCAGCACAGCTCTCCTCAACTCATACCAGTCCACACACATGCTTTTACACATCCAAAACAACTCTAAACTCAAGGAAAACTAAAAGAGTTGCCTTTACCTTGCTTGGGTGGTATGACTCTTACTTGGAGACACCTTAGATGGGTGATTGAAGGCTGAAAACTTGCTTGATCTTCCACCTTTCTTTGTTGCCGTCCAAGCTCACCTCTGCTGTCTTGTTTTTCTTTTTCACACCAGAAAGCTTCTGTTTTGCTTCTAAAGTAACGACCTCACCTCTTCTTTTTGTCCAAAAACTTCTCTAAGTGTTGTATTTATACTACTAAAACTTCTCCAAATTGCCTTCATGCCCCATTTTCTTTTAAATTTCACGCCAAACCCCCTTGCTTCCCTACATCTCACGGCAACTTACTTCTTTTAATTTTTCTGGCAGCCTTACACTCTTCACTTTTCAATTTTGCTTCTAATTGTTTTGTTTATAAATCTCATTAAAATTTCCTAGAATGTCAAGCTTGTCCCTTGATCATTTGACTCTAATCAATATTATTACTTATAATCTATTACTTGATTGTGGACAAACTATTTTACCGTTACTAATGTTTATTGTTGTGTAATTCTAGAATGAGCATTCGCTCTTCGATAACTCGATTTAGATTAACACTAACTAGATTTATTAACTAGATTTATATTTAAACTTCACAATCTAGTTTCAATCGCTAGGAAGTTAAAAATCGATACTGGGGGTTTACACTTCTACTGACGCCAATGTGAAGCTACTTTGACATCTCGACCACTACGTGTGGAATTTATTACATCGCGACGTAGGGTGGATTTATCTCAACTCTAGGTAATTACAATACGAAATTTTCTACATCGTAATTGCAGTGCTAATGAACTATGCTCGATGCGACCACATGCGGAATTTTCTACATCGCATATTGTGGTGCAATTACTCACTATCACTTGCAACTAGGTACGGAATTTTCTACATCGTAACTTGTTGCAAGTGACTATAAATCTAGACAACTACGAGCGGAATTTTCTACATCGCCACGTAGTGCCAATTGCTCCAATACTACAGTATACACATGGTTCTTAACTCAAGTTTTACATTAATCTTTTGAAAACAAGTTTTGTCTTCGAATCTCCTTTCTTGATTCGAGGCAATGACTTTCACTTAAATTCTAATTTATTTTTGGAAAGCCAATTGAAGATTTTATTAAACACTAACAAATGATAAAGTAAATTGAGATTAAACTAGCGTAAGCGAAGAACACTTACCTCCATACCAAGTACACTCTAGCGCATCAATGGGCCCCTCGTGCCTCGCTCGCCTGCTCGTCACCTACACAACATTTATATTCATAAGAATAGTACTTGACTAGTTAAAAATGTGCCTAGTCACATTGTTTCTACATTTTTAATTTTTTGACAACTCTATACGCTCTAACTTTCCTAACTCGATTTTTACTTAATTGAGACTCTGTAATTCCGATTTCTTCACCAAAGTTTCAGCTTTGGACCCCTAGGGATACCCCCACGCAGTCCGTATAATTTTTAGAGGCCGGAAACGAAAAATCACAAATTTAAGCCTCTTTTGACACCCCAAAACAGAATATAACACAGCAGCCTACTTGGGGTTCTATTTTCCTTCGTGCTTTTTCCTACGGTTCACTTATCTCACATTCTAGTCACATGTCAAATTTTGTTGAAAAATTCAATCGTTTGCTATGTCAAATCTAAGAAAAACGCCCTATTTTGGGCTCTTTCGATGCGCGTCTTTGCATCGGACAAGCGACGATGGTTTTTCTTTCGTATCTAAGCTTTTTTTACCTAATTATGATCAACTAAATTCATTCCATGCAATAAAAATTGCATTTACATAGCTATTTCATTTATCGACTCTCTAATGACACTATTTTGGGCATAACTTGCACAATTTTTATCAGAATCGATCCGTTTCAAAACCTATGATTTTTTATGACTCCTAGGCATCATTTGAGGTGTAGAACAACCTCATATATTTCAGAATTGCACAGGTTGTCTCTATCCCAAGGTTTGAGCTCGGGATGCCCAATTTGCTCAAAACTACTACCATTGAACTTCTATCACTTCTTCCTATCTTCTCAACCTTATTTATGGTAAATTTTGGGTTCAAAACCATCTAATCTCAGAGGTTATCTACTGCTCTTCATGTCCATAACACATCCACACACTCATTCTAGGGTAAAACTTTCAAGTTTTTACAAAACTATCTCTCACAAGCTTTTCACCAAATACTTAGAGTGCATGAAACTAGTTTTTGTTTCCACTGTTATCAAGTGTATGGAAGCCCTTTTATACAACCCTAAGCTACCATTATCACACAACAACTTGTCATTTAAGATTCTACAACAATCACTTAAGGTTTTACACAAATTTTAAGTGTAAAACCTCCAACACAATACACCACAGCAATATAACTCTCATCAACTCAACTACTTCCAATTTCATCAAGTAAAGGAAAAGAGGAGATGACATCTTACTTGGTTCTTGTTTAGAGAAGTGAGATGGACTTGGAAGAGATCCTAGAGAGGTGGTTTGAGGATTGGGTAGTTGATGGAAGGTCCCTTACTTATTCCTTCTGACTTGCTGTCCATATTTTTTTTCTCCAGGTTTCGGTTCTGCTTCTCCTCCACGACAGCTGCTGATTTTCTTCTTCTTTCACGTCTGATCTGTTTTGCTTCTTATTATGCACGGCTGGTCTGCTTCTTGCCTTTTTGCTCTCTCAATTTCACTCTAAGTATGATATATATATCATTAACAATTCAAAAATTACTCTCATGTCCTTAATACTTTGATTTCACGCCACTTCCTCTCATTTTCTTTTGATTTTCATGGCTGAAATTTTCTTGTTTTTATTTCTCACGGCAGCTGCACTCTTCATTTGTCAATTTGGGCTCTAATTGTTGTATTTATATATTTCATTAACATTTCACATAATGCTAAGCTTGTCCCTTGACTTGTTTTCACTATCATCAATATTCTTAACTTAATTTGATCTTGGATTGGTTACTCATTCCAAATAACAAATCCCAAAATTCTCATTGGTGCATTTAATTAATTCTTCTCAATATGGTTATCGTATAATCTTACACGATAATTAACTCCTTAATATTCTGATTTAGATTATCGTTAACTAGATTTATTATTTTAATTTTATCATCTAGTTTCTAACACTAGGAGGTTAAACATCGAGACTAGGGGTTTACAATATTGCCTAAGACACTCCAGCTACGTTATGCCTTTAGATGGCCTTCTACCAGTCTTTAGCTCTATCTTTCAGTAGGAAGGCTGAGAACGCTACCATCTGGTTCTCAGAGCAACCCATAACTTGAAAAATTTCTTCATTAGTCTTTAGCCATGATAGTGCATGCTCCGGATCGCCGGCTCCATCATAAGACTTAGCGCTCAATTTCCAAGCGCGTTCGATGGAAACCCCAATATCTCGCGGTTGATGGAATGCTACTGCCAAAACTTGAGCCAGCTGCTCTACATTCATTTTTACAATGATTGGCCCTGTAGGTTGTGAAGGTCCTACTTGGTTTTGGTCTACAAGCACGTTGACAAACTCGTCAACATGTCCTCCCTCTTCTGCAGGTACCTGAGCGGCTGCTCTCCTAGTAGATGGGCGACCTCGATGACGCATGATTCTGTGAAATTCAGTTATAAAATGCATGAAATGGATGTTAAAATCATAATCTCAAAACTTTAAGCGATTTTTGAAAATTCAATTAAAAATGATCATTGGAAAATCTTTTACTTAAAGTTTTCTAAAACTCTGGCTTTGATACCAAACTAACAGGACCCGACCTAGATTCCCTTTGTTGAACCTAGCGGTCTACCGGGCACCTTACAAGACCCTTTTTATGCCTAACTAATATGACTCAAAAGGATGCCGTGGAGCAAACCCGTAAGTATAAATAACTTACTAAACATTAAATGTCATATACTTTAAAATCTCATTTCAAGATTATCTAGAAATATGTAATTAAAAGTATTATCATAAATATTCAGGTATCTAAAATATGCATGTATTGTCTCGCCATAAAAGTTTTACAAACCATTGTCCAAAATCAAAATATGCGCAAACACATGATTAATACTTAAATCATAACATTTATAAAGAAGCTAAGCAGCATCGTCGGAAGTCTAGCTCACCTAGTCTGAACACGCCGAATTGGTACACTCATCTTTCTCTCCTGCACCTGGGAGGTTTTTTGTAACATAAAACAAAATGTTATGAGCTATAAAGCTCAGTGAGTGTGTAAAAGTTTCTATTTAAATTTATTTTTTCTAAATTATACCTCATGAAAAGCATTTCTGAAAACTTATTCTTTAAAACGATTTATTTTTAAAGTTTTGGGTTTTATAAAATCTCTTTAAAGTTCTAAAAGTTCTTATTAAGTACTAAAATAATTTTACAATTTTTTAAGATGTTTCCAAAATATTTTCTTTTAAAAATTGGTATTGGTGGTATGCTTTCTCTTTCTAAAATCTACACTAATGGAGAACCCAAGGGAAGCTATAACCATATGAAGGGGTAAACCAGCTCCGCTCAGTGTGGGAGGTCATGTGGCATAAAGCTAGCATCCCACGCCGTGACAAAGCTACAAAGACATCCCGCTAATACGTTGTGGAATTACCATTGCACACCATATAGCGAGATAATACCCCACAAGTGTAAAGGGCGACTCGACAGACATGTCAGACTCAATCCCCCCGCTGTTAGTAGAACTAGCCCTCCCAACACTTGCCATACACTATAGGGTATACCGGCCGGATGTAATGCTAAAAGGTCTATCTAACTATAAACTTGAGCCATCCATTTGTCTTTGAAAACTCTTTCTTTTTCTATAATTATGAGAAATCTCTTTTCATTCTATGCTCATAAAATGTAGTAGCATATCAATTTATAAATGAACTATTTATTTTCATGCTAAATTTAAAAATATAAAAAGATTATAAGGTAAAACGAGTAATGAAAGGCTATAAATTGTTGCATAATAAATTGAAAATTATTTAATAAAACATTTGCACACTCACTGCTTGCTTCCAAATCTTCTTGAATCACGTATGCTTCAACAACCTCCTCAGCTCGCTTGATCACCTATACTAAATCACAAATGAAACATCCATTTAACTCGTAGAACACTACAACCCCTATTATCTCTATGACTTATAATCTCAACCAAAATGCCATGAACTGCATTACACTGCTAGTTCAGCTCGAGCCGTGAGCTCACATCTCAGCTTGCCCAACTTATCCCTTTCATTGAGCTCTCACTTTGACCAGCTTAGCCGGGATTGCGGGCATTCATCTCAGTAAGCTTGCTTGGCTTATTCTCTCAACGAGCTACTCTTTTCTTCTAGCTCAGCTCGGTCTACGGGCCCTACTAAGCTCGTAAAGCCTTAGTCTAGCTCGAACTGGTGCGATGAAGAGCAACGGGCATTGTCCAGCTCGCTCTTTACGAGCTCGCTCCTCAGGCGACCATCATTGAATGAGGCTACTGGTATCACCCAACTTGCACCTAGCGAGGTCCAACCCCACTCACGCATTTTCATTTCTAACACTTCTTTTCTTTCCAGATTTTATGTTCTTACATTAACACAACTCTACCTAATTTCACATACATTTTATCATATCCTACCCATCAACTCAGGTCATGACCTCAACAATTTCCTAACAATAATCAAACTACTTCAAATCAACATTTTATTAGCTTCATTGACTCAAATTAGGTCGCAACACCATAGCAGGTTGTATGGTAGCACTTACACATTCTAAGCCACAATTAAATTGTTTCATATCGACATTGATTCTCAACTACATTACTCACCAGATTCCTTCCTTGACCTCTTGCTTTACTGCTCTACTCACTTACTACCTTAAATCACCAGATCTATATACAAAAGCCTCATTAAACACTTGCAGACCAAAAGTTGTTCTCGACAGCTTCTCACTAACATAAAACCATAAAAGACTTACTCTTACCACTTAGATCTTACTAGAACGACTTCCTAAATCCGTTCTTTACCTTTCAACAGCTTGATTTCCTTCGAAAATGACAGAAATCTGGCTCAGAACAATCGCTGCTCTCAATTTCTGTCTCTTACTCTTACTGTCGACAGTTTTCTCTCTCTCCCTCTAGATTTTTCTTCAACTCTCTCGTTCTCTCTCTTTTTCACGGTAATCTCTCAGCACACACACACACACACACACACACATACACACACCTATTATAGGTGTGGTTGAAGTTGCTTTTCACCCTTAAACTCTCTTAAAATTACGATTTTACCAGATTCTAAAGGATTCTTCCTTTTTCCCTCATGCCCTTGTCCTTTCCCTTTATTTACGATTCTACCATTATTAATGAAATCTCTAATTTTCACCAATTGTCCTTAAACTTTTATAATTTAAATTTACTCACAATCCTTCAAGAAACTTAATAAAAATAAAATTTCACTTCCGAGCACTTTAAAAATCCTTTTTCTTATTTCATAAATAAAAATATCCCATTCCGTATATGAGTACAATACAAACTTGGGAGAGGGTTTTACAATTCAACATCAAAATTTTCATCAAATATCATACTTAATTCATATGCAATACATCAACTGACAAGATCCAAACCAGATTCCCCTAGGCTACTATCCAATAGGCCTTGTCGGGCACTCCAATGGACCTCCTTTAAACCCTATTAGGCTAGGCTAACGGAATCCACGGAGTAAGCTCTTGAACTTGCGCTTTAGACCTTTTTCAAAACAATTTTAAAATTCATTAGTTGAAACTAGTTGGGTTAGTTTTATTCGGGGACATAAAAGTAATCATTTATTGAAAACCATATTAAAGAAAATATGGCAGCATAACGACTACATTTTTAAGGTTCCCAAAATAACCTATAAAAAAAATACACTCCTATATAATTTCAATCACAACCCAACTTCATTGTTCGTAAACATGCATCTTTTAATTTATCAACCTTCTCATAAATCCACAACCATAGCCAATTTAAAAGGAACAATTTTGCTAAATAAAAGAAATCATAAACATCACATCTTAAAAAAGCTTTACAAAGGCGCTTCTATCACAAAAATGTAAAGTTATAAATTAAAGAAGGTAGTACCAAAAGATACAAAAATTGATGCATGCAAATGTTTAGTGTCTAGTTTTAACAAAATACAATTATGATTAATGCAATGCATCCGTCGAGATCACGCCCACCTTTGTTGACGAAGGAGTTGCCTCACCACTTTCACCCGCGCTAGTACCTGTAACGGAATTTTAGGAAGAAAACAAGAAAACGGTGAGCTTGTAGAAGCTCGATGAGAAATTTTACACCTTTTTGATTCAAAAGTTTTACCTTCTTAAATCGTAAGGATGCAATACAAATATCTCGATATAACGAGAATAGCAACCACATTCTCAAAGCGACTAAATTAAATCTCATGATCAACTACAAATTCATTTCTTCTTACATTAAGTTTCAAGATGGATTCTTACTTTCTAAAAGCACCATTTGTACCCCTAAATGCTCTAACCACACCGTGACTGAACTAATGCCGCAAAATGTGGTATGGCATGTGGCGATTTTTCGACTGACACCAACTGTGATGCTTTTGAGACCCCTCAACATCTACGTGCGGAATTTTTCTACATCGCAAATCGTAGCGCGGTAACATCCCAAGGCTTTACCTTACTATGCGGGATATTCCTATTGGGTCTAAATCTATGAATTTGAGAGTATACTCATGGCCTTTGAAAAATCATCTTTCACTAAGTGCATTATGCATCAAGTAACTTATTTGTCAAAACTTTGTGTTCAAGCTTTCAATTTAAATTTTCATCAAAGTTGCTTTGCTTGTAATTACATTATAACAAATATGACGATCTTCTCAACTGAAAACTTACACAATAATAATTCGTTCATAGTCTAATAACAATAATACTTTACATATCGTAATACAACGTACGTAAACAAGTTTTAGCACATACTTGGATTCGAGGCTTATGGAAAGGCTTTATAGGGTTTCTTATGCTCCACTCACTTGCTCCACACCTACATATCGCATTTTCATTTAGAATGTACTCAAACAAACTACTCAAAACTATAAATAGTGTTTCCAATGCAACTACACAATACAAAGCCCTTTTTGACTACAACTCCCCCATCTTGGTTCTAACTTAATCGGAGCTTTAAAGTTCTAATTTCTTTTCATGGATCTCATTTATTATCACCTAGGAACACCCCCATATGCTCGAAATATTTTTCTGAAGCTCGAAACGAAAATTGATCTTTTTAGACCCTCTTTGGGCAAACCTATGCTAGGGAGAAATCCCTAACTTTTCTTCCATCCATTTTTTCTTCAATCATCTCTCTAACTCTCACTTAGGTCAAGCCATAAGCGAATTCGAAAAGAAATAGCCGTCGGGTGGAGGTTCCTAGCCAAAAACCCCTATTTTTCACTACTTTTTTATGTCACACTTCATCACTTTCATATTCTATACTCAATCCTCTTTTCATTAGAGTTCCTAGACTCATATATGCTCAATTATGATCATATACCACATGAAAATGCAAAGAGAAGTGGCATT
This sequence comes from Litchi chinensis, assembly GCA_019925255.1. Taxonomy (NCBI): domain Eukaryota; kingdom Viridiplantae; phylum Streptophyta; class Magnoliopsida; order Sapindales; family Sapindaceae; genus Litchi; species Litchi chinensis. The sequence continues at coordinate 9,274,215 of CM034467.1, forward strand.
GCATGATAGTCACCAATACCTTTCATCTAGCCTAAAACAACACATTGGGTTCTTTCTCTTTCTTTTCAAACTCTAACATTTCTATAAGATTTTCTAATCTCTAACATGCATGAATTCAAGCTCATTCATATCAAAACTTAATGGTGTCACACACCCTAGTGTTGTTGTGAACTACACACACCTACACAACACATTGCTCTTTCCATTTCTCAAGATATCCTCTTGATTATTCTCTCAAACATTTAATCAAACACCTTAAATGCAACTTAATTGCTTAAAACAATCTTCAATCAAATTCTAGGGTTTTACTCACATAAACCCTAACTCTAACCTTTCATGTGATTTCATCTAAGTTAACTCTAGATCAATACCCCCATCAATTACTCAATAAGAATTCAAGCCAACAATCAATACTTCACACAATCTATCTATCCCCACTTTCAAACAAAGTCATGGAAACTTACCTTAATCTTGCTCAAATATTGATTTTCTAGTCTAATCCAACCCAAAATCTTGATTTGAAGCTTGGAATGGCTTGGAGTGGCTTTGGGTCTTCTCTTCCCTTTTGTTCCTCTTTTGCCGTCCCTCTCTCTCTCTCTCTCTCACAATGTGTTTTGTTTCAAATTTTCACTAAGTGTTGGAAGACAACACTTATATATATATATATATATCTCTTGATTGGAAGAATGACTATAATGCCCTTTATCTAGTTTAAATCACTATTAATTCCTCATTTTACTCCTAAGGTTTTTCTAATTATTCATGATGGTACTAAAAATATAATACTCATGGAAATTCATATTTAACCCCATAGTTCATCTATTAGTACTAAGAAATCCATACTTAGGGATGAGAGCTTACATCAACCATCCTAATCTTAACACATTTTATGGTAAAAATCATCAAACAACAATTCAACCACAAACACCTCATTTTGGCCGAACCAACACACATCATCACATCAAAATTTTCATCACTTCTTGCATCAAAACTACATCAAAGCTATCATTCATCCTTTTGAGACCTTAATAAATCAAACCCAAACATATTCTCACACAATCTATCCATTTATTAAAATAAAATCATAAAAACTGACACCTCTTGGAATCAATTTAGGATGGATCTTTGACTTGCATGCAAGCTTGATGGACTTGAACTCACTTGGAAATGCTCTCAAAATTTTAAAAAAATAGCAACTGCATTTCACTCTTCTCATGGTAGAAACATGCAGTTCTTTCTCTCAAACTCTCTTGTTTTCACTCAGTCTAAATTCACCCCTCAATGGTTGAATGTAATTGCTTCTTGTTTGATCGATTTCATCTTCTTTCCTTTGTTAAATTTTCACTTTATATATGCTTAACAAGATTATGCCACTTGACACTATCTCTTCTCCTAGCCAACCATTTGTCAAGCATCCATAACTCCTTCTTGATACCTGTCAATCATGCATTTTTATTTCACCCATTTCACGCCACGTGTCCCACATGCACGTATTCTTGTTCCAATCCAATTTCGTATCCGAAATCATTTCTGATCTATTCGGAAATTATATAAGAACTAAATTAACACTTCTGAAAATTTATTAAAATTCGATTAATATCTACGATCACTAAAAACAATTATTCTATTACCTCACAAATAAAATCATTTTCGGTCCTATCTAGGAATCCTACTAAAATTCTATTTACACATCCGAATACTGAAAATTATTTTATTTCTCTATAAATACTGTCCACAGGACACTAACCGAATAGAGCACTTCTGTCTAATATATTTCAGATTACTTAAAATCTCTTCAAATGGACTTATCTTTACTGCGTTTTAGTTTTGTTTAACACTAGTATTAATTCCAGAACTTTTGATTTTTTGAGGTCTACTTTATGAAAATCACTATTTATGTCTTAAAAATACTATTCACACGAAAATACTATTCATCAAAAAAATTTTATTTCTCCTATGAAGTGGAAATTCTAGGTTTTATGAATCCGAAAATCACTATTCATCTGAAAATACTATGAATTCAAAAATATTATTCATTCAAAAACACTATTTCATAAATTTTGGGTTTTATAATTATACATACATATGTATACATATATATATAATGATTTTACCATCAGTGCCTTCTAATTTTAAAAAGTTAAGACGAATCAATTAAATTCATCTATTACATTCTTTCTTTTAAAACAAATTCTTTCTTCTATTTAATTCAAATACAATGGATGAATTTAATTAGTTTATCCTAACTTTAAGGTACTAATTAAAAAATCACTTTTATATATAGAGAAAGAGAGAGAGAGAGTGGTTAGTAAGGGTTATAGGCCATTCTTACTAACCATTCATTGGTGATTGTATAATCGTGATCAATGCCTTATAATCATTCTTACAAACCATTCTCTCTCTCTCTATATATATATATGTGTGTGTGTGTGTGTGTGTTTGTGTGTATGTATATGTATGACTTAAATACACAAAACCCTCTTGAGATTAAGCTTAATACTGGTGGAAGCAAAGTTTGGTTTTTGTAACAAATCACCTCCAACTTAACAATCAAAAGGTGTTACATTTGACGTTCAATTACAGTTTGAGGGACAAAGACGAAAATACCCTTAGTTTTTAAATTAATTTTCTTTTAAAATATAAAATAATAGAAATTAATTTAATAAAAAATATATTAGAAAAATAAATCTCTACTATCCATCTTTTGAGATGGACAGTAAAGATAAATTTTGTTTTTATTAAAATTTTTTATTTATAAGAAAAATTAAAAATTAAAAATTTTCTCTGATTAAAGAATAAAAAATTAAAAATTAACTCAAAGAATTTTCTTAAAACTAAACAAATGGATCTCCCATTAAAGAATTTTTTAAAAAAAATCTTGAAAAAAAAAAAGAAAAAAGAAAATATTGTTGGAAGATTTACATCAGGCTTTGAAACTCGGATCTTTAATAAAACTTCTTAAAAAAAAACCAAAAGAAAATAAAGAAAAATTATGTCTCTCTCTATCTACCATCCTCCACAAAGAAAAAATGATAAAGAACTTTAGCTTTACCTTTACACAACAGAAAATTCAAATAAAATCAACATTAAACATCAACCCAAATCTTCAATGAATAGCAAACCAAAATTAAACATCAAACCCAATGAACATCAACCAAAATAAAAAAAAAAAGATGAACATCATCTAGAACCAAAATAGTCAATCAAAATATCATCTTGAACTAAAACACCAATAGAATCCAACCAACTGTAAATTAAAACCAGCAGCAAAAACACCAAAACAATGAATCAAAAAAATCAAAACTTCATAGCTACACACTCCATTTTGAATAAAAAAAACATAAAAATCCAATCAACTAAAAACAAAAAAAAAAAAATTCCATAATCAACTCAACCCCGAAAATGTAAGATGGCCAGCATCCATGCAACAACAACGATGCAGAGACTAGCGAGGGCTTTGGAAATGCCACCGAGGCCGCGCTCTATGTCGACGATGGTAAAACTGAAATTGGCCAGGCTGGAGATCTTAATGAAAGTGGGGGAGAGGAGAAGTATCAAAATGTCGTAGAGAGAGGGATTATGAGAGGATTAGCTGTAGCTTTGATGGCAGGGAGATTTGGTAGGGTTTGGGAGGATTTGAGTGGAGTGATGAAGAGTAGAAGAAGAAGAAGAAGAAAAGAGAGAGGGACGGAGAGAGATAGTGACTATGTTTATGGAATTTTTTTTTTTTATATAGTATTTTAATTTTTTATTAATTTTTTTATTTTTATTTTTTTAATTTTTGACAAATGGCACATTCTAAGTGAAAAGAGAAGGGTATTTTGATCATTTTACCAAAAAAGTTGGTCAAACATCTTATTTAACTGCTATTGACTGTTATTTGGGGATCATGATGTTAAAATAAACTATTCACATGCTTGTATTAGATTTAACCTCAAGGAGATTTTGTGTATTTAAATATATTTATATATATAAGATATATATTTTGTTAGAAAAATTGATAATATATATAAGAATACGTAACAATATAAAATAAAAATTCTAGAGACTCTCAAGATTATAAAGAATTTGCAATGAAAAAAATGAAATAAAGTAAAACAAAAGTAAAAGTGTTAAGGCTTGTAATAACTATAGTGTCCTTAAGATAAATTCGCTGCTTATCCTCTAAATTGTTTAGTGTCAACAACACCAACCAGACTTATTTGATGAACTGAATTATATCTGAATATCTATCACTCTAGACACTTACAACTAGGAATGCTGCTTGAGAGAAAATAAACTCAAAAACAAAATGAATTCTCAATTGTCATTGAATAACTAGAAAAAATGCCATTTATAGCCTTCATGTAGGGTGGTTAGAAAACTGATTTAAAATCAGCCATTAAACTGAATCAACGGTTATGCTTGAAAATTCAAATTTGTAATAAACACTAGCGTTACTGTAACATGCTCTTCCGGCATCCAGGTAGCTCCTTAAATTTTATCGTTACGTATGGAATAGTAAAATTATTAAAATATTTGAATCCGGATGCACAATTAAATTTTCATAAAAATAAAAAAAAAATTTGGACGGATCCGGGGTAAGTTTATGATTTCGAAATCCTAAACTTTATTAAAATGAATGGACCCGGATGGCAAATCGAATACTAACATAGTTTTCGAATTTTAAATCGGATTTCAATAAAATTTCCAAACGGAACCAAAGGATTTCGAATTCGAGGAATGTGTTATAAGAAATTGGATCAACGTGCAAGACAAGTAGAGTTAGTGATGTGCATGCGAGACAAGTGTCCCTCGTGTGTGGGGATTGGAGGACAAGTGCCATACATGCTTAATTAGTAAAAGACAATTGTTAAGTAAGTGTATTATATATATAATTATATGTTAATTGATATTAAAAAAAAACAAAAGAAATCGAGCAATTCATTGTTTATTCCTTAGTGCATCTCACAGCCACATGAAAAAAAAAAAAAAATGAGTTGCTTTATTTGTGTGTGTGGCCGTGAGATGCACTAAGGAATAAACAATGAATTGCTTGATTTCTTTTGTTTTTTTTTTCAATATCAATTAACATATAATTATATATATATAATACACTTACTTAACACTTGTCTTTTACTAATTAAGCATGTATGACACTTGTCCTCCGATCCATACACACGAAGGACATTTGTCTTGTATGCACATCACTAACTCCACTTGTCTCGTGCGTTGTTCCAAGTTCTTATAATAAATTTCTCGAATTCGAAATCCTCTCGGTTCCATCTGAAAATTTTATTGAAATCCAATTTAAAATTTGAAAACTATGTTAGTATTCGATTTGTCATCCGGGTCCATTCGTTTTAATAAATTTTAGGATTTCGAAATCATAAACTTACCCCGGACCCGTCTGAAATTTTTTTTTATGAAAATTTAATTACGTATCCAGATTCAAATATTTTAATAATTTTACAATTCTGTACGTAACAATAAACTTTAAGGGGTTACCTAGATGCCGGAAAAGTATGTTATAAATTCTCCCCCTTTATAAAATTTCATCCTCGAACTTCGAATGACCCATTTACTGAAAAAGGTGGGGATATTGACGACGTATCTAATCTTCATGCTCCCATGTGGCCTCTTCCACATCATGATTCCTTCATAAACCTTCACTAAAGGGATAACTTTACTGCACAGAACCTGCTCCCTATGATCTAAAATCTGAACAGGTTCCTCTTCATAGGTCATATTCTCCCTTAGTTCCATAGGTTGATCTTCAAGTATATGAGAGGGATCAGGAATGTACTTCCGAAGCATAGACACATAGAACACATCATGGATCCTAGCCAGCTGCGGTGGCAATCTCGACCTATATGCCACAGCTCCAACCCTATCCGAGATCTCATATGGCCCAATATAGCGTGGACTTAGCTTACCACGCTTTCTGAATCTGAGCACACCTTTCCATGGGGAGATCCTAAGGAACACTTTGTCACTAACTTGAAACTCAATATCCCTACGGCGTTTATCTGCATAACTCTTCTACCTGTCATTTGCTATCTTCAGTCTGTCTCTGATAACTTTAATCTTCTCTAAAGTAATCTGGACTAGTTCGGGACCTATCAATTTTCTCTCACCTATCTCATCCCAACATACTGGAGTTATGTATTTCCTTCCATACAATGCTTTATAAGGTACCATTCCGATACTGGCCTGATAGTTGTTATTATAAGCGAACTCCATAAGTGATATGTGAATATCCTAACTCCCATTGAATTCCATAACACACGCTCTCAGCATATCCTCAAGAGTCTGAATCGTCCTCTCTGACTGACCATCGATCTAAGGATGAAATGTTGTGCTAAAATGGAACCGAGTGCCCAAAACTTTCTGAAAACTGGGCTAGAACTTCGATGTAAACCTCGGTTCACGATCTGATACAATGGAGACTGGTGTACCATGAAGTCTGACTATCTCATCAATATAGAGCTGAGCTAATCTGCTTAAGGGAAAATCACTCCTAACTAGTAGAAAATGAGCGGACTTTGTCAATCTGTCTACAATTACCCAAATAGCATCATTACCTCTTTGGCTACGTGGAAGTCCTATCACGAAATCCATAGTAATCCTCTCCCACTTCCATTCCGGAATAGAGAGGGGCTGCAACAACCTTGCGGGTCTCTAATGCTCTGCTTTCACCTACTGACAGATTAAACATTTTGAGACGAAATATGCTATTTCTTTCTTCATTACTCTCCACCAATAGTGTTCTTTAAGAGTATGATACATTTTTGTACTACCCGGATGCATGATATAGGCTGAGGAGTGAGCTTCATTTATAATTTCCTTTTTCAAATCTCTCACATCCGGTACATATAATTGCTGACCCATCATCACTGTACCATTATCCTTGATCGTAAAATCAAATCTCTACTCGCTCTCAATTTCCTTTCTCAACTTCATCAACTGAAGATCCTGTTTCTGTTGTTCTCTGATCTGATCCACCAAGATGGGACGAACATGAAACGTAGCCAACAATGCCTCAGAGTCTGCTGTCTCTAAATGTACTCCCAAAGACCTCATTTCCACCAAAAGCGAAAGATATGTCGTTTTTAGCTGCGCTAATGTACTGGTAGGTCTCCTACTAAGAGCATCTACCACTACATTGGCTTTTCCGGAGTGGTACTCGATCGTATAATCATAATCTTTTATTAGTTCCAACCACCTCCTCTGTCTTAAATTCAACTCTTTTTGCATGAACAAATACTGCAAACTCTTGTGATCTGTGAAGATTCGGCAGGGAACACCATACAAGTAATGCCTCCATATCCTCAGTGCGAATACTACAGCTGCAAGTTCCAGATCATGGGTAAGGTAGTTCTGTTCATGCTTCTTCGATTGTTTGGAAGCATATGCGATAACTCTGTCATTCTGCATTAAGACATACCCTAAGCCCTATCTCGAGGCATTACTGTATACCGTAAAACTATCTGTCCATGTAAGTAATGTAAGCATAGGAGCAGATGTCAATCTTTTCTTCAATTTATCGAAGCTTTGTTGATAGGTATCTGACCATTCAAAATTTTCATCTTTTCTTGTTAGTCTGGTCAGTGGAGTTGCTATTCTAGAAAATCCCTCAACGAACTTCCTGTAGTAGCCTGCTAGCCCAAGAAAGCTCCTGACTTCAGTCACATTGGTGGGCGGTTTCCAATTTATAATGGCTTCAATCTTCTGAGGATCCACACTAAGTCCCTTAGCTGATATCACATGACCCAAGAAAGCCACCCTATCTAGCCAAAACTGGCACTTACTGAACTTTGCATATAACTAGTGCTCTCATAAGGTATGTAACACTATCCTCAGATGGTTCGCATGCTCCTACTGACTGCTTGAATACACAAGAATATCATCAATGAACACAATCACAAATTTATCCAGGTAGGCTCGAAAGACCCTGTTCATTAGGTCCAAAAATACTGCTGGGGCATTCGTCAACCCGAGGGTATGACCAAGAACTCATAATGCCCATACCGCGTCTTGAAAGTAGTCTTTGGAACATCCTCGTTTCGAATTTTCAATTGATGGTACCTAGATCTTAGATCAATCTTCAAATACACTCTAGATCCCTGCAACTGATCAAACAAATCATCAAACCTCGAGAATGGATATTGATTCCGAATGGTTGCCTTATTTAGTTGCCTGTAGTCGATACACAACCTCAAACTTCCATCTTTATTTTTAACAAACAAAACTGGAGCTCCCCATGGCAAAGTACTAGGTCTCACAAAACCCTTGTCTAACAACTCTTCCATTTGAACTTTTAATTCTTTCAACTCAGTTGGAGCCATCCTGGAGGGAGTAATTGAGATCGGCTCAGTTCCCGGAGTCAAGTCTATCTTGAACTCTATCTCCCTGCCTGGAGGTAAACTTGAGAGATCGTTTGGAAATACATCTGAGAACTCTCTGACCACCGGAATATCCTTTAATCTGCTTTCATAATCTTTTTGCCCAACTGTATAAGCCAGATATCCCTGATATCCTTTTCGAAGAAATCTACTAGTTGTCATCGCTATCATCATGCCGATGATCGGTACTTTCCATATCCCATGGAACATTATCTCTAACTCCCCTGATCCGGCTAGTCTGACTTCCTTTTCGAAACAGTCGACTGTGGCTCAATATTTAGATAGCCAATCCATTCCTAAGATCACATGGAAATCCCGCATATCCAATATAATTAAGCTTGTCGAGAACTCCTTGCCATCTATTACCACTTTACTTTATGGAATGACTTTTTCAGCTATTAGAGAGTCTCCGACCGGAATGAAAACAATCATGCTACAATCTAACATCTGCGACTCAATATTCAACTTCGCAAAAAAATGTATAGACATAAAAGAATGTGTGGCACCTGGATCTATCAACACATATGCATCATGATCAAATATAGAAATCATACCGGTGACCACCTCTGGAGTAGCATCGCCTCCTGTTGGGTGACTGCAAACACTCTGGCCTGTGTACGGGGTCTACTTGGTCGACTCATAGAAGGTGCTCCTCTACTCCCAGAGCCTCTGCTTGGAGCTGTAGTACTCTGCCCTCTAGTTTGGGAGCCTCTGCCTCTCTATCTCTAACCTACATTCATTTGAATAGAAGTTGTAGGTTTGATCTCTCAACTCGTAGGCTCTACTAACTGTGGACAATCTTTAATAAAGTGACCCTCCTGTCCACATTGATAACAGGCTGTACTACTCGTTCGACACTCACCCTTGTGCCTCCGTCCGCATTTATTACATTCTGGCCAAAAAGTTCTTGTATCATGAAAGCTTCCAGATGGTGATGGAGATTTGATTGAACCCCTACTGGATGTTGCCCTCTGACTTATCCTCCTGTTACCTACCCATCTGGACCCGCTATTCTTTTTAGTAATCTTGCTGGGCCCTACTGGGGGCAAACTGGATCTATTGCGCTTGCCTTCTGGTTTACCACTTTGAGTGATAGCTGTCATATTCTGCTTAACTTTTAATGCAGCCTCTACCAGTTCCCTGTAGTGTGTTTGAAGGGCTAAAGAAAAATGAATTATGATGCTGGGGCTTAGACTTGCTAGGAATCTTTTACATTTCTGTTCCTTATTCCCTGCGACGAACGGTACGATCCGGACCAGCTTCGAGAACCTTTTTTCATAATCTGATATTGAAGCTAAACCCTGTTCTAGTTTGAAAAACTTCTATACCCAAGCATCCTTGTAACTCTTCGGATAGAACCTATCAGTGAACTCTTTCTGGAATAAGGTCCAGGACACCCCAGCTGGATGTCGCCTCTCTAATGCTTCCCACCAATCTTTTGCTTGCTCCTCTAAGAGGAAGGTGGAAAATAGGACTTTCTGTTCGTCTGTACAATCCATAACTCCGAATATCAGATTGAGTCTGTTTAACAAGGCTAATGCACTCTTTGGATCACCACTACCATGAAATGGTTTAGCTCCCAATTTACAAACTCTTTCTATTGTATTTTTTAGTGTTTCTGAAGTCTCTCGCAACTGGTGCATAGCTGTAATCAATATCTGAGTCACTTGCTCCATGTTGAAATTTCTAGTAACCGGTGCTGCCAGTCCTAATGGTTCTGGTTGGTTTATAGAGGCGTTCGCCGAACCCGTTACTTGTTCAGCCTCCCGTGAGGATGGTACTTCTGGTGCTGGAGCCACTGGGAGAGCTCCTCTAGGACCTTTACGGCTTCGTCAGTGCATATTGCTATGATCAATCAAAAACAAGATCATAAATATATGCAACTTTTAGGGATGTATGCATGAGCTTCTCTTTCTTTAAAATCATTTCGGGTTGTCCTGGAAAAGCTTATGAATGCATCGTAAAAAGGAACAACCCTATTTTGAAAGCCTGGCTTTGATACCAACACTGATGGGCCCGTTACTACTCTCCAGACAGCCCGCCGGTACCCCACGCTAACCCTTCAGACAGGATTCCCTCAGGCTGAAAGGTTCCGTGAAGCTAAGCCTTTTTAAAACCATACTTAGAAAACTCATTTCTGAAACTCTTTTTACACAACATTTGTCAACGAAATAGGGTGAGAACTTTTTCGATTTTAAAAATTAAGTTTATGAAAAGCATCTATGTAAGAATTTCGGCAGCACATCGGCTATTTTTCTGGAAAAATGTCACCCTGTGAAATCGAAATTAAAACTTGTACACTTGGTATAGTAATCATTTTCTCAATTTGCAGGGCCTCAGGCCCGGTTTCACAAATCACATACATTCTCATCATAAGTATCGATTTCGAATTAAGTTTATATTTCCAAAACAAGGCATGCATGATCAAATATATACATAAAACTTAAGTAAGAAAATTTATATTTACATATAGTTTGAAAACATCCGTAGGCTTGACAAAAAAACTAAGTGTCATACATGAAGGTAATATGATATCACAGCTACACCCAACGATGTGTGTCACTACTCCTGGTGAGAGGTCCTTACTGTTTGGTCACCTACACCTGTACCTGATCCTGGGGAATTTTTATTTTAAGAAAACAACAAAACTAAGGTGAGTATATATCACTCAATGTATATCATTAATTTCTATTCAAAAACATTACTAAAGTGTCCTTTTTAAAATCATTTTGAACTTTTATTTCATAAACAAAACCATGATGAAAGATATAAATGCGTCTATATATCAAGAACTCGAAATATCTCAATGCAGGAATATTCACTTATATTTCTTATAGGTATCATAACTCATATAAATATGTACTAATTTGAAAAGCCAATGTTTAATTCACCGATCACATTCTTATGCTTTTCAAATATTGAAATGTGAGTAAACATGTAATCTCATATTCAATTTCTCATTCCATACTTGTAATCTCTTAGTGATGGCGACTTTCTTTTTGAAAAGCTTTTTATTTAAAACATGTCATTCACTATCACTTTCGAGTCATACGGTACTAACACACTAATACATGGTGGAGTGGAATCCTATATCGTCTCAGGCCATGCTGTATGGAGGAGCGGAATCCCACATCGTCTCAGACCATACGTATCCGGTATCACGTAGCGGAATTATCCCTCGCTATGGAGCGGAATGCTACATCGTCTCAGGTAGTAAGCTATCTTAGATTGTACCCTATGGGAAGCAGAATCCACGTCGTCTCCCAGGTGGAATCTTACATCGCCTTCGGGTACTCTACTGATATCGAAAATCACATAATTTATGTTTGTACCGTATGCTAAAAATCATCTCAGATCACAAGTTTCGCCTTTCACAACTCACATTTCACGACAACTTTCGTAATTCATACAAATTGGTAAAACTCGTTTTCCGTATATATATATACATATATATATATACAGATAGTCAATTTAAGATTATTAACAATATGAATATATATATTAGCATACAATTGTAACACGAATACAAATAACTTTAGCTCAAAATACTTTCATTAGGACACTTACCTGAATTCTCTAACCGGTTAGCTTTTTGTAACAACGGAAAATCCTCTTTATTCATCTTCGAAAATCCTACATATTATCTGTAATCGATTTTTCAAACTACAATTCGAATGATGTTACTAGCTCAAATCTATAAACACGAAAATTCAACGAATCACTCAACGAATACATCACTTCGCAACGTCGTTTAATAGTTCACTTTCACTTCAATTATTCTCAATTGTTATTCGATCAAGATTCTAATAATTTAAACGCTATAAGCATATCAATTCGAAACTTAAAATTACGCGAACAAAATTTTACAACAACTTCGAACTCAAATATTTCCTCTAGCCGATTCTAAGCAATAACCTTAGTATTGATTCTTTTCACATTTTCAATTCATTTCGCATTCAAACAAATCACAATCCAACACAAGATTATTTAAATCCAATAATTATCATTTTTAAATGTTTTCGAATTCTAAATTCGCAAAATGACTGTTTAACATTTAACGAATCTGTTTTCGACTTCCAAGCTCACCTTAACATTCAAATAGTTCCTAAAATCACTTAACCCAAACAAAAACAATTTGAAAAGACCATTTTACCCTTATGGTCGAATGTATATATCCCCCCCAAAGTCATGATTCCAAGTTATTTCATATCTCAAAACACATCAAACATATGTTAAATACATCCATAAAATAGCAAAATCATCAAAAACTCAATCAATTCTAAAATGACCTCATGATCGAACCTTCCGAACACATGCACATTCATTTTCAAAATCAATCCATCATCCAAATCATCCACAAACCAACCTCCGGACTAATGAGGTGGTAAATCCTAATACCCAAGTATGCTTTGACACAAAACTCCTTCCGAAAACTTAATGAAATTATTCAGAAACTAAACGTTACCTTCCGATATTGACGAAAACACCTCATAAACCATTCCAAGTCTCATGCATGTGCCTTATTCATTAAAAACATCATCATCTCTACATGCATGTGCTCGGTCATCACTTTCTCTCCCCAACCGTGACTATACTTTGACTCTTGTTTCTTTTCTTCAAAAACTGCAAGAAGAAATGAGGAAGGATAAGATTGTCGTGACTAGAAGGAGAGAATGAGAGCTTACTTGAACCACATGATGTTGGAGTCGTGAGCTTGAGAGAATATTAAGTGATGAGAGAATGCCGTGAGCAAGGAAAACTTGAAAAAGATAAAAAATCGCAACAAAATGAGAGAATAGAGGGATATGAAAGCTTGACCGTGAGAGAGAATGTCCCTTGTGTGAGTAGTCATGAGATGCACTAAGGAATAGACAATGAATTGCTTTCTTTCTTTGGTTTTAAAAAATGAATTGCTTTATTTGTGTGTGTGGTCGTGAGATGCACTAAGGAATAAACAATGAATTGCTTGATTTCTTTTGTCTTTTTTTTTTCCAAAGAAAGAAAGCAATTCATTGTTTATTCCTTAGGGCATCTCACGACCACTCACACAAGAGACATTCTCTCTCACGGTCAAGCTTTCATATCCCTCTATTCTCTCATTTTGTTGCGATTTTTGATCTTTTTCAAGTTTTCCTTGCTCACGGCATTCTCTCATCACTTAAGATTCTCTCAAGCTCACGACTCCAACATCATTTGGTTCAAGTAAGCTCTCATTCTCTCCTTCTAGTCACGACAATCTTATCCTTCCTCATTTCTTCTTGCAGTTTTTGAAGAAAAGAAACAAAAGTCAAAGTATAGTCACGGTTAGGGAGAGAAAGTGATGACCGAGCACATGCATGTAGAGATGATGATGTTTTTGAATGAATAAGGCACATGCATGAGACTTGGAATGGTTTATGAGGTGTTTCCATCAATATCGGAAGGTAATGTTTAGTTTCCGAATAATTTCATTAAGTTTTCGAAAGGAGTCTTATGTTAAAGCATGCTTGGGTATTAGGATTTACCACCTCATTAGTCTGGAGGTTGGTTTGTGGATGATTTGGATGATGGATTGATTTTAAAAATGAATGTGCATGTGTTCGGAAGGTTCGGTCATGAGGTCATTTTAGTATTGATTGAGTTTTTGATGATTTTGCTATTTTATGGATGTATTTAACATGTGTTGGATGTGTTTTGAGATATGAAATAACTTGGATTCATGACTTTGGGAGGGATATATGCATTCGGCCATTAGGGTAAAATGGTCTTTTCAAATTGTTTTTGTTTGGGTTATGTGATTCTAGAAAGTATTTGAATGTTAAGGTGAGCTCAGAAGTCGAAAACGGATTCGTTAAATGTTAAATGGTCATTTCACGAATTTAGAATTCGAAAAAATTTAAAAACGATAATTATTGGATTTAAATAATCTCGTGTTGAATTGTGATTTGTTTGAATGCGAAATGAATTGAAAATGTGAAAAGAATCAATACTAAGGTTATTGCTTAGAATCAGCTAGAGGAACGATTTGAGTTCGAAGTTGTTGTAAAATTTTGTTTGCGTAATTTTAGGTTTCAAATTGATATGCTTATAGCATTTAAATTATTAGAATCGTGATCGAATGATAATTGAGAATAATTGAAGTGAAAGTGAATTATTAAACGACGTTTCGAAGTGATGTATTCGTTGAGTGATTCATTGAATTTTCGTGTTTATAGATTTGAGCTAGTAACATCATTCAAATTGTAGTATGAAAAATCGATTACAGATAATATGTAGGATTTTCGAAGACGAATAAAGAGGATTTCCTGTTGTTAGAAAAAGTTAGCCAGCTAGGGAATTCAGGTAAGTGTCCTAATGAAAGTATTTTGAGCTAAAGTTATTTGTATTCATGTTACAATTGTATGTTAATATATATATATATATATATTCATATTGTTAATAATCTTAAATTGATTATCTATATATATATGTATATATATACGGAAAACAAGTTTTACCAACTTGCATGAATTACGAAAGTTGTCATGAAATATGAGTTTTGAAAGGTGAAACTTGTGATCTGATGAGATGATTTTTAGCATACGGTACATGCATATATTATGTGATTTTCGGTATCGGTAGAGTACCCGGAGGAGATGTGGGATTCCGCCTGGGAGACGTCGTGGAATTCCGCTTCCCATAGGGTACAATCTAAGATAGCTTACTACCTGAGACAATGTAGGATTCCGCTCCGTAGCGAGGGATAATTCCGCTCCAACATATGACATGACCTGAGACGATGTGAGATTCCGCTCCGCCATGCATTAGTGTGTTAGTACCATATGACTTGAAAGTGATAGTGAATGACATGTTTTAAATAAAAAGCTTTTCAAAAAGAAAGTCGCCATCACTAAGAGATTACAAGTATGAAATGAGAAATTGAATATGAGATTACCTGTTTACTCACATTTCAATATTTGAAAAGCATAAGAATGTGATCGGTGAATTAAACATTGGCTTTTCAAATTAGTACAGATTGATGTGAGTTATGATACCTATAAGAAATATAAGTGAATATTCCTGCATTGAGATGTTTCGAGTTCTTGATATATAGACGCATTTATATCTTTTAGCATGGTTTTTTTTTTTATGAAATAAAATTTCAAAATGATTTTAAAAAGGACACTTTAGTAATGTTTTTGAATAGAAATTAATGATATACATTGAGTGATATATACTCACCCTAGTTTTGTTGCTTTCTTAAAATAAAAATTCCCCATGATCAGGTACAGGTGCAGGTGACCAGACAGTAAGGACCTCTCACCCAGAGTAGTGACAAGCATCATTGGGTGTAGTTGTGATATCATATTACCTTCATGTATGACACTTAGTTTTTTTTTCAAGCCTACGGATGTTTTCAAACTACATGTAAATATAAATTTTCTTACTTGAGTTTTACGTATATATTTGATCATGCATGCCTTGTTTTCGAAATATAAACTTAATTCGAAATCGATACTTATGATGGGAATGTATGTGATTTGTGAAAACGAGCTTGAGGCCCTGCAGTTGAGAAAATGATTACTATACAAAGTGTACATGTTTTAATTTCGATTTCACAGGGTGACATTTTTCCAGAAAAATAGTCATTGTGCTGCCAAAATTCTTACAGAGATGCTTTTTATAAACTTAATTTTTAAAATCGAAAAAGTTCTCACCCTATTCCGTTGACAAATGTTGTGTAAAAAGAGTTTCAGAAATGAGTTTTCTAAGTATGGTTTTAAAAAGGCTTAGCTTCACGGGAACCTTTCAGTCGGAGGGAATCCCGTCTGAAGGCTTATCGTGGGGTGCCGGGCGGGCTGTGTGGAGAGTAAGAACGAGGCCCATCAGTTACATTTTCAATATTCAATTATTCAATTCATAATAATTAAAACTGCAATTTAATTATACAATTAATACTTACAGTTACAATTTAAAAAATTAAATTTGTAATTTAATTTTGCAGTTACACTTTTCGAAATTCAATAGTTGCATTCATGTCACTTAATCTAATAGTTATATTTTAAAAATTAGATCTTCAATTGAATTTTCATTCATCCAAGTACTTTCTTTTTTTATTTTCATGAACAATAATCTCTAACCCAATAAAAAATGGGTCCTTAAAATGGGTGTTTATCCCATTTTTCCAACAGTCCCCCACATGAATAAAAGTACTAGAGGAGATAAAAACTATAACTCAAATAACGTTTATAACTTGGTTATAGAGTTCAACGGTTAGATTTTGCATAGGATAGGTAGGTTTTAGTCATGAACCTTCCATTATGAAAATATATTTTCTTTATTGGCTGATTAGTAAACACGATGTCTTTAAACTGTTCTACCATTTTTGTAATGATTAATATCTCACATAGAAATTTTTCCTGACACAATTTAGTTCTCATTATTATGTTCGCTTTGTACATGAGCAACTGTCTAGTTTACAAGAGCTTCTAAAGAATTAAGCCCCCACAATTCTCTTTAGAAGCGACCCCATTTCTCTCTCATATAGGTGATCTCTTAATTTAGAGTAACCTACATTACTCCGCTTGGATTCTCGATGCATAAGGATCATTAAAAACATGACTTATCATAACTCCTATGAGGATCACTATTTTATCATAAGAATTGATAGAACGGTAATCTCTAATCAATAGGAAAATATCCTCTATAATGATACAAGGAAGTCTTTACAATTAGGTTGTCTTATTAAATCTAGATCTTGGGATCTCCACTCATATAGGTTGGGTTTCCTTTGTAATGACTATTTATTTCATGGGCTTTAGTCTATTCCCATTGCTGATTTTTCAATTAGCTTTCTATTAGTAGATCTATAATGTTATCATTTGAATTTATATAATCAAATATATAACCCCAATTTGAGAGTAGTTATGTCATGGTATTATGACTACAACATATATGTATAGACTTACCATTGTACATATTGCTCTAAATCATTCATATTGCAAACTGGCTATCATAGTGGTTGCCAATTATAGGAATTGGCTTTGGCTACATTGGAATATCCTCTAGAAAATGGTGTAACCATTCAGCCTCTTCAAATTCCACACTTATTGTAAAACCCAAAACTTTTAGAATAGTGTTCCGGATGAATAGTATTTCAGATGAATAATATTTTTCTATGAATAGTATTTTCGAGTGAATAGTGATTTTGGGTTCGTAAAACCTAGAATTTCCTCTTCTTAGGACACATAAAATTGTTTTCAATGAATAGTATCCACACAAATAGTGATTTTCGAAAAATGGATTTTGTAGATTAAAAGTTTCGATATTAATATTAGAATTAATGGAAACTGAAGTGAAGCGAAGATAAATATATTCGAAGAGATTTTAAGTGATTTGAAGTATATGGAATGAAAGTACTGTATTCGATTAGTGCCCCGTAGATAGTATTTAGAGAGAAATGACATAATTTTCAGTACTAGATGTGTAAATAGAATTTTAGTAGAACTCTCGTATAGGATCAGAAATGATTTTAATTGTGGAGTAATGAAATGATTTTTAAAGTGACCGTAGGTGTAAATCGAATTTTAGTAGAATTTTCGGTGGTATTAATTTAATTT
Organism: Litchi chinensis; assembly: GCA_019925255.1. Classification (NCBI taxonomy): domain Eukaryota; kingdom Viridiplantae; phylum Streptophyta; class Magnoliopsida; order Sapindales; family Sapindaceae; genus Litchi; species Litchi chinensis. The sequence continues at coordinate 9,292,177 of CM034467.1, forward strand.
TTGTATAATTTCCAAATAGACCGGAAATGGTTTCGAGCATAGAAATATAAAAGCTTGAAATGAATGCATGAATGGTGAGAAAAAGGTGGACACTTGGCAATTCAAGACAGGAAGAATGAATGGATGCTTGACAAGTGGCAAAGAGGAGGAATAGATTAGTGACAAGTGGCATAATCTTATGGTTAATAGATAAAGTTGAAATAAAAATAAATAAATAAAATGAAGAGATAAATAATTGAAGAACCGGTCAAACAAGAAAGGAAAAACAAGAAACAAAGGGCAAAAATAAAATAAAAGAGATAATTAAGAAGAGTGGTTCATGGTCAAACAAAAAGAAAAGTAACAAACAAATAAGAAGCATTTATTCATTTTTAAGAAATGAGAGAGTGAGTGCACGACAGAGACAAGAATGAGAGAGTAGAATCGATCAAACAAGGCAACAAAAGCAACAAGAGGCAAAATTCATTTATGTCAAAAAGGGGTGTTGTATGTATTTTTCGGACTCATTAAATGGGCTGGTAAAAGCCCAGTTTAGGCCCAATAGAAGGCCCGATAAAGTCAACCCAATAGAAGGCCCATTAGACAATGCCCATATTTCAACCTTAAACCCAGCGAGCTCCACAGCTCGCCCAGTAATTTTCTCAGCTCGCAGTAACAAGCTCGCCTCACAGCCAGATCATAGCTCGTTCTACAAACTACCTCATGCGTAGCTCGCTATGCGAGCTCCAGCTCGCAAACCGCCATAGACAACAGCTCGCTCAAGAGCGTAATAAATGCAATATCTTCCAAAAATAGGCAGTTGCCTAATTCGATCATGATTCTCTCACCAAATATGGCAATTACCCAACCAAATCATGATTCCTTCATCAGATATGGAAGTTTATTCGAATTCAAATTCAAATCAATCTTATCTCAAGATAATTATGGCAATTTCCTGATATTACTCTAACCGAATAAGAATTGTAATTAATTTATGATTCCTTTCCTGATTTTTCTGATTTTATTTAAATAATTTGGAAAGTGTAATTAATTCGGGATTCTTTTCCTATTTTACTTCAATCAGAATTGTAAAATCTCTTCCCCTATAAATAGGGGTTAAACTTCATTGTAACAGATCATCAGAGAATAATTAATAATATACTGTCACTCTACAGAATTTAAGAGATAGACAGTCGTGGACGTAGGCCGATTATTGCTGAACCACGTAAAAGATTTGTGTTCTTCGTTTGATTCTCGATTTTTGTCTATGTTCTTTCTTGGTATTTGTGCTTTCTCACATTGATTGCAGGCATTGGGCATTGATTACCCGTCGACTGAATTTCAACATCGACATTTTGGCACTAGAAGGAGGGCCCAAACTACAATCTTTTTCATCCCAATTCATCGATTTTCGATATGGCAAAGACCAGATCAAACAGGTTTCTTGGAGATGATGACCAGGCGGAAAGTCGCATGAACCAGTCCCAACAGAACGTTCAGCCCACGCAGGACGCACCCATGCATGTAGTAGGAACGTCCCATGGCCTGACAATTGGCGCGGCAACAGGCATCCCTCATCTGCCTCATCGTCAACCAGTTCTAATTGCCCCATTAGCCGAAGGGCAGAATGTGCTGATTCAGAGGCAAGAAGCGCTGGAGGATATGGTCAGGCAACTCACAGAGACCGTTAATATGTTGGTGTAGGCTCAGGTACAGAACATGCCCAGGGTTGAGGTTCAGGTATCAAGGCATATGCCCCAGAAGCATGAAGTGATGCAAGTATCTGACAGGCTGGCAAGGGAAGTCCCGCGACCTGCAGGCTCAGCTCCCTCCTCCAATGTGCTCTCTGGGGCTGGAGGACACCCTGTTCGGGAAGAAAGGGAGGTCGCGCGCCCAAATAGCCTGATAATAAGATTGGGCCAAGGTGGAAACCCGCGAGCAGAGGCTCGGTACGATAGAGCCAGAGCTGCAGCTCGGCGGTTTGATGATGAACAGGAACTGGGAAGATCCCATCAGCCTGAGGGTCTGTTCGAAGAGGACGAAAGGTATGATCCAGAACATCCTGCCCCAGTCATGATCACAGAAGGAGATACAAGCTCCAAGATCTACAAGTAGATGAGCTCATTCAGAGGGTCCAGCAACTGGAAGCACGACCTGGAGCCCCTGAGTAGCGTGGGTACTATGGAGAAATGACTCTCTTTACAAGGGAGATTGAGACACAGCCTCTCCCTCCGAGATTCAAGATGCCAAGTATTCAGCAATACAACGGGGATAGTGACCCATATGACCATCTTAACGCTTTCAACGTTCAGATGGATCTGCAGACAGGTAATCCCATGGTGAAGTGCCATGTATTCCCAGCTACTTTGGGAGATATTCCTAGGATGTGGTTCAAAAATCTCCCAGCTCGCAGCATAGGTAGTTGGGAGCAATGCCAACAAAAGTTCGTTGGTCAGTACAGGGCACTGAGAAGGCAGCTTGCTCCATCCTACCACCTAGCCACCATCTTCTAGCATCAGGGTGAGTCGTTGAAGGAATACATCACCAGGTTTAGACGCGAGGTCGCGAATGTTGAGCATCCATAAGATGAAAGTATCCTGACGGCGATCTCAGCTGGGCTGCGCAAGGATGGAAAGTTATACGAGAGCATTTATAAGTCCCCAGTGAAGGATCTGGGAGAGTTCCACGAGCGAGCTGCGAAGGAAATTAGGTGGGAAGAGACCTTCGGTCCGAAGAAGCAGAATCAGAAGAATGAAGCGGGCAATTCCAGCTAGTCAAAGAGGAGAAACAATGGCAGGAACGAAGAAGGTAAAAACAATGGCTCAAGCAATCAAATTGCTAAAAGGGTAAGGAGAGAGCCAAGAAACGAATGGCCTCGACGTCTGGATCATCAAGAAGGGTACAACACCCTGACGGTTTCACCGGACAAGATTTTCGCAGCAGAAAGGAACTAGGAAAATTTTGGAAGGCCTATTCCTATAAGGGCTCTGGTTCAACACAGAGATCAGAACAAGTTTTGTGTTTATCATAACGAGGTCGGGCACAATACTTCCGATTGTTGGGCGTTGAAGGACACCATTGAGAAATTGATCAGGAGAGGTCACTTGAGAGATTATGTAGCAAGACCTGCAGACTCGCGATCTCCGCAAGAACGACGTCAGTAGACAACACAATCACAGCCCCTACGAGCCCCCGAGCCAGACCATGAGCCTGCGGTAAGAACCATTTTTACAATCTATGCTGGCCCCCATATCGCAGGTGTTTCCAACAGATTGCATGAGAGATACGTTCGAGAGGCGAATCACACTTTCCAGGTCGGAGGGTCGGAAGGGCATTCAAAAAGGGCAAAACCGACCTCGGACGAGATTGTATTCACTGATGAGGATGCTAGGGGTGTGATCTCGCCTCATAATGATGTGCTAGTTATTCTAGCCAAAATCGGCAATATGGAAGTCAGGCGCATCATGATTGATACTGGAAGCTCGGTGAACGTGATGTATAGGATCTGTTTTGATCAGATGGGGCTACGGGCAGAACAAATGAGACCGTCCCCAGAGCCTTTATATGGTTTCACTGGGGATGCTGTGGTACTAGTGGGCTAGATTAAGTTGCCATTGACTCTTGGGGAGGCAGGATGTCAAGCAACAACTCTGACAGATTTTTTGATAATTGACTGCCCATCAACTTATAATGTGGTCTTGGGGAGACCTACCATGAACGAGTTGGACGTGGTTACCTCGACCAGAACTCTAACAATTAAGTTCCCAACTCCTAATGGCATCGGATGTGTTTGAGGAGAGCAACATTTAGCAAGACGTTGCTATGAAGATGCTGTGAAGATGGGCGTGAGAGGAAAGAAGGTGAACGTGGTCTCAGGGGGCGAACCATGAGCTATGACTGAGACAGGAGTCAGTCATGACCTGGACCCTCGCGAGGTAGATGCAGAACGAGCTACAGGGCTAGTTGAAGAGTTGGAAGATGTACAAGTCAGCGAGACAGATTCAGAAAGATGCCTGAAGCTGGGAAGAGGGTTAGATCCAGAATTGAAAACCCAGCTCGCTGACTTCCTAAAGGCGAACTTGGATGTGTTTGCATGGAATCATAAGGATATGGTGGGGATAGATCCAAAGGTGATGTCTCACAGGTTGAATATTGACCCTCACCACAAGCCAGTTCGTCAGAAGAGAAGGGCAATGACGGGGGAACGATACTTAGCATTGAAAGAAGAGGTAGACAAGCTACTGACTAACAAGTTCATTCGAGTAGTTTATTATCCGACCTGGGTCGCCAATCCGGTTCTAGTAAAGAAGAAGAATGGAAAGTGGAGGACTTGCATCGACTTCACCGATCTGAACAAGGCATGCCCCAAAGATAGTTTCCCCTTGCCGAGGATAGACCAGCTCGTGGATGCTACTGTTGGCCACGAGCTCTTAAGTTTCATGGATGCATACTCGGGCTATAATCAAATTCCTATGAGTCTCGAGGACGAAGAGCACACCTCATTTATGACTGATCGTGGCTTGTACTGCTACAAGGTGATGCCCTTCGGATTGAAGAATGATGGAGCGACCTATCAACGCCTGGTGAACATGATGTTAGAAGAGCAAATTGGAAGGACCATGGAGGTCTATGTTGACGATATGCTGGTAAAATCCAAGCAGATAGGTGACCATGTACGTGACCTGGGAAAGATGTTTCAGATCCTAAGGAGTTACCAGATGAAGTTAAATTCGCTCAAATGTGCATTTGGAGTAGCTTCTGGGAAGTTTCTAGGCTTCATGGTCAACAGTAGGGGAATTGAAGCAAACCCTGAGAAGATCAAAGCATTGATCGACATGAGATCGCCAACCAGAGTGAAAGACGTGCAGAGCCTTAATGGCCAGGTCGCGGCATTAAGCAGGTTCATCTTGAAGGCTACAGACAAGTGCATCCCCTTCTTTGACATTCTGAAGAAGGCAAAGAGTTTCGAGTGGACCAAGTAGTGTGAAGTTTCCTTCCAGCAGTTGAAGGAATACATGGTGCGAGCTCCATTCCTTTCTAAGCCCAAAAAAGGTGAAAAGCTGATTTTATACTTAGGGGTGTCTCAACAAGCTCTGAGTGCTGCATTGGTAAGAGAAGAAGAAAAGACGCAGCTTCCAGTATATTATGTGAGTAAAAGGCTGCAAGATGCTGAAACCAGGTACTCACAGATGGAGAAGCTCTCTTATTGCTTGGTAATCGCATCAAGGAAGTTGCGACCTTATTTTCAAGCTCATACAATTGAAGTTCTCATCCAGTATCCATTAAAGCAAGTCCTGAAAAAAGCGGACACCTCAGGTCGTTTGTTGAAATGGGCAGTGGAGCTCGCATAGTTCGATATCCAATTTAAGCCGAGGACAGCCATCAAAGCACAAGCCCTGGTAGATTTCATTGCAGAGTTTACAGAACCTGTAGATGATGAAGTTAAATCTTCAAAAGGTCCGGCCTGTGAGCTTTATGTCGATGGATCATCAAGCGAGCAAAGGGCTGGAGCTGGAATTCTTCTGATTAGTCTGGAAGGCCACGAGATCCTTTGTGCTTTAAGGTTTGGCTTCCAGGCAACAAACAATGAAGCCGAGTATAAAGCTCTGCTCGCAGGTCTGCGATTGGCTAAGGAAATGCGAGCTGAGCGATTGAAAATCTTCAGCGATTCACAGCTCGTTGTCTGCCACATATTGGGAGAGTATCAGGCCAAGGGACCAAAGATGACCCTTTATCTCCAGAAAGTTCACGAGCTGCTAAATGCCTTCCAAAAATATGAAGTAAAACAGATTCCGCGAGCTCAGAATGCACATGCAGATGCTTTAGCTCGCTTGGCAACCACTCGAGACCTAGACTTCCTTGGGGCAATCCCAGTAGAATTTATGCCAGCTCCCAGTACCGATGAAAAGGATTCAATGATCGCTATAATCGTGTGACCTGATTCCTGGATGAGCCCAATTCTTAGTTATTTGCAGGATGGGAAGCTGTCAAGTAACAAGCTGGAAGCACGCCGCCTGCGAGCTAGAGCAGCCAGATATTGCATCTATGATGATGCACTGTACAAAAAAGGGTTTTTAGCCCCACTTTTACGATGCATTGATGGCCCAAAGTGTGAAATAGTAATGAGGCAGATACATGAAGGCCACTGCGGGAACCACGTTGGGGGGCTGTCCCTAGCTCAAAAAGCTTTGCGACAAGGCTTTTATTGGCCCACCATGAGGCAAGACGCCATCAACCTAGTGAAGAAATGTGACAAATGTCAGAGGCTTGCCCAAGTTCCACGAGCTCCACCGGCTTATCTTCAACAGATGGTGAGTCCGTGACCTTTTGCGATTTGGGGAATGGACTTGATCAGGCCCCTACCAACAGCTCGCGAAAGGTGCAAGCATGCTGTGGTTGTTGTTGACTACTTCACTAAGTGGGCAAAAGTAAAAGAGCTGGCTGAAATCTCTACAACAAAGATCGAGAAATTCGTGTGGAGTAATATTATTTGCAGGTTTGGGGTCCCACAGAAGATCGTAACAGATAATGGAACTCAGTTCAGTAGCGACCAGTTTCTTAGGTTCTGCAACAACCTCAAGATCGTTAAAAGTTTCTCAGCAGTGGACCATCCACAAGCCAATGGCCAGGTTGAAGCTGTAAACAAAATAACAAAGCAGACTTTGAAGATGAAACTGGAAGCGAAGAAAGGAGCATGGATAGACAAGCTTCAGAAGGTCTTATGGGCTTACAGAACTACAGCTCGTGGCTCCACAGGCAAAATGCCCTTCTCGATGGTGTACGGATCCAAGGCCATGATCCCAGCTAAATTAAAAGTTGCCTCGCAGCGAAGAGCAACCTTCAATCCAAACAATAATGAGCAGTTACTTGCTGCAAACTTAGACCTGCTCGAAGAAGCCAGGGAGACAGCCAGAATTAGAGTAGCTGTCTTCCAACAAAGAATTGCGAGGTACTACAACAAGAGTGCTCGGATCCGAAAGTTTAATGAATGGGACTTGGTATTACGCCTCATTCTGCCTGGAGCCCGCAAGCCAAATGATGGACCCTTAGGCCCAAACTGGGAAGGACCCTATGTTGTCAAAGTAAGCTTGGGGAATTGAGCTTATCATTTGACTAACATGAATGGAGCTAAAGTCCCTCAAGCTTAGAATGCTGAGCATCTACGTCCTTATTATCAATAAACTCTTTTGGTATATGTAATTCAAACCCATTATAGTTAATGAAAGCTCCATTTCCCCCTACTTATGATTCAACTCGTTCCATTAGGCTAACGGGCTCCAAACTAAAGAGAGCCTAAAAAGCAGATGGCTAAGTGCCTCTGCATAGCTTGCTAAAAGAGCCTAAAAAGCAGATGGTTAATGCCTCTGCATAGCTCGCTAAAAAGAGCCTAAAAAGCATATGGCTAAGTGCCTCTGCATAGCTCGCTAAAAATAGAGCCCATAGCTCGCAAAAATAAAAGAGCCTAAAAAGCAGATGCTTAAGTGCCTCTGCATAGCTCGCTAAAAATAGAGCCTAAAAAGCAGATGGCTAAGTGCCTCTGCATAGCTCGCTAAAAATAGAGTCTAAAAAGCAGGCGAGGTGACGACCCCTGCATAGCTCACAAAAATAAAAGAGCTTAAAAAGCAGATGACTAAGTGTCTCTGCATAGCTTGCTAAAAATAGAGCCCATAGCTCGCAAAAATAAAAGAGCCTAAAAAGCAGATGGTTAAGTGCCTCTACATAGCTCGCTAAAAATAGAGCCTAAAAGGCAGATGGCTCAGTGCCTCTGCATAGCTCGCTAAAAATAGAGCCTAAAAAGCAGGCGAGGTGACGACCCCTGCATAGCTCGCAAAAATAAAAGAGCCTAAAAAGCATATGGCTAAGTGCCTCTACATAGCTCGCTAAAAAGAGCCTAAAAAGCAGATGGCTAAGTGCCTCTGCATAGCTCGCTAAAAAGAGCCTAAAAAGCAGATGACTAAGTGTCCCTGCATAGCTCGCTAAAAAAGATGCCTAAAAAGTAGATGACTAAATGTCTCTGCATAGCTCGTTAACTCCTAATTAATCAATTGTTTATATTTACATTGAAAGATCTTTTAACTATTAAAGTAACGATTGCTTAATTTATTATATCAGATCTCGAGCTCGTTAACTATCAGCTCGCAAGAAATTTGTTAACTCTAAAAGTTGAAGATCATAAAATATATTATAGCATATGCAATAGCTTAAATACATTCAACACAGAAGAAATGAAGGAATGAATCTTATTGAGATTAAAGTTCATTACAAATCGAAACAAAAGTACAAATAAAATAATAATAATAATAATAAAACTGCTAAATCTGGGCTGAATGATCAAAGCCTAGAGAAGGGTCTCCGTGAGGAAGAGAGGATGCAGTAGGAAGCTCGAGATTGCTAGCGGGCTCAATTTGAGAGGTCGCACCAAGAGCTTGCTCTGATGGAAGAATTGGATCAACTAAGGACGAGGTAGCCCTTGCTTTAAAATCCTCTACAGTTTCAAGTCCTACGTCCCCAAAGATGGAAAAATCCATCTCTGGATGGGACATCCACAGTGTGTAGAGGAAGTCGCGGCCTGTTCTTTCCTCAGCCCCGTCCTTTGCATCAGCAGCCTGCACTTCCAATTCTCGACCAGCCTACTCTCTGAAGACCGTTAACTCTTCGAAGGCATTATCAGCATGACGGTTAACAAGCTTCTTTCTGCATGGCCTCTGTTCGCTTCTCTGCAGCCTGAGCCCGTTGTATGGCTTCCCCCACTTATTGCCTAAGCATTTCGGCTCGGCTTTCTGCCTCTTCAGCCCGTTTAGTTGCAGCCTCCTCAGCATGTTTAATAGTGGCTTCTACCTCTCCAGTTCGCTTCTCAGCAGCTTCGGCTCGCTCCGTCGCAGCCTCGACTTGACGATCGAGCACTTCAATTTTATCCTCGGCGGTTGCAACCCGCTGCTCGGCCAGCTCAGCTGGCTGCTCGGACTGCCTCAGCTTTCTTTGTTGTAGCTAATTGTGCCTTGTGGTCCTCGGCAACTTTTTGGGCTAGCTCAACCCGCTGATCAGTCTGCTTCAGCATTTCTCATTGCAGGTCGCGCTCTTTTTGTATTTCCAGCAGAGCTTTTTCGACGGCCTGTTTAGCATCATTCGCCGCAGCCATCTGAGCCTCAAAATTCTCTATGGTTCGCTCAGCCAAGGACGCTATCTCATCATTAGCGATATCCAGCTCGCCTTGCAGCTTCATTATTCGATCTTCATTAATCTTGGTCATCTCTTCATTGCTTCATTACAGCAAGGGCAGCCTGAAAATTTTACGAGTTAATATGCGATAAAGTAAAAGAGGCCAGAGGATAAAGAAAAATGACTTATCAGCATAGAATAACGAGCTGCGAATTCATCCAATTCTAGGCCCTGAAGGGATTTATTTTCCAAGACCCTTGTATGAGTAAACATAATGGGTGCCCAATTATCAATGAAGGAAGTCAAATATCTCCCTCCAGGTCTGAGTTCGGTTTCTGGTCTTGTTGGGGAAGGAGTTCTTTCACACTCCAGGAGATCAGGCACATTGGTTGAGTAAGTACCACGTCGCAAAGCAACAGTACGCCTAGTTACATGACCGCTGGGGCCATCTCGGGTTGCCTGGGAAGCAACCTTAGGAGGAGCGTCCCCTTTTCCAGGCTTCGAACTGGAAGCCGGAACCAATTGAAGATTTGCGAAAGCATTTGAAAGCGGCACCTCGCGGGGAACAACGATTGAGGGAGCAATGGCCTCAACAAGCACCTCACTGAGAGCAGCAACCGCAGGAGCCTTGTCCTTGGCAGATGACTTTGAGCGCTTTAAAGGAGCAGCTGGAGAGTTTGAGGCCCCAGCAGGACTTTTAGCAGGAGTAGCTGAGGAGTGTGAAGCTTGGGCAGGTCATTCAGAGGGGGATTTCAAAAGAACAAGTTTCCTCCTGTTGGCTGGGATTCGCCCAGAGGAAGGAACAAGGGCTGGAACGCGAGCTGGAACTAGCAGTGGAGCCCTTGGGACAAATGTGTGAAGTGGGGAAGAGGGTGAGTCAACTTGTACAATAGGAGATGTGTGGGCTAGATTTGATCCTGTCCGAGCTGGAGCAGGAGTTAGAGAAGTAGTTTGAGATGCGCCCTTTGGTGGAGCGCGAGCTGAAGATGTTTTCTTCCGAGATGGGGTGTGAGCAGAAGCACCTTGGGAAGAAGCTTTCCGAGTTGGAGAATGTGCGCGAGCTGTTCCCTCTACCCGCGGAGTAATAGGTTTTGGAGGTCGAGAAGTAGATGTATCCCCTACCTGGACTAGGACATCAAGGACAGAAGGAAGTCTAGGGTTGTCACCCATGTTGCCAATGTCCTCGTCAGGTCACAGAATATGAGACTCTCTAGGTGGGGCAAGGCCATAAGCTCTGAGAAGAACATCATCGAACTTGCTACTGATGCCCGCTTCCTCCGAGTTTGCAAGCGTATCAAGAGCTCGTTTCTCGTCGTTGCTGAGGAGAGACTCGTCCATTTTTAACGCTGTATAGCAAAAATTTAAAAAAAAAATAAAAAAAATAAGCTCGTTGAAATTTTATTTGTACCTGGATTCAAGACATAACTAACATTTTGAAGATCCGCGAGAGAGGGGCAGGAGACATAAAACCAGCTCGTTTTGTACGGTCCAACGTTGGACTTGCCCTTCGCATCTCCTTGGGGCAAGAGATCTTTATATTTTGACGGACGAGCCGTGAGGTAAAAGATGCCATCAGGTTTCTCTCTATCTTTAGCACTTACAGCCTTGAAGCTATAAAACTGTTGAATGATTTTTGGAGTAGGAGGAGTAAGGTCGTTCCTGAGAAAGGCTATAGCCAGCGAGGTCAGCTGCGCATAGGAGTTTGGTGTTAACTGGAACGGTGCGAGCTTGACTGCGTTAAGGTATGCGATCAGGTATGGGGGTATGGGGAATCTTAGCCCCTGTTTGAGATGTTGGACATTGACAGCGACATACCCCTTGGGTGGATAACATGCATGATTTTTGGGAGCCGGTATCAGTGCGCGACAGCCTAGAGGGATGCGAAACTGCATAGTATACCCGGCCACATCGAAAAATTCCAAGGAAGAAGGATGATGGGCAAAGGTATCCCGAGCTCCTCTTCCCTGCTTGACATGCTCTCGAGCTGCATCTCGCTCATGAGCCTTTCTGCTTTGAGAAGTTTCTCTGCTAGCTCCACTTGAAGACATCTGTATGATGAAGACATGTTCAGATCGCGGCGAGCAAGTTATTAAAATAATAAAAATTTTATAAGTGTCTTATTTTGCAGATTGCTTGTATATTGGGGGGCTCGACCCATGAATAACGACCTGCGAGAGAAATCTGCGAGCTAATGGTTTAGAGGAACCTAGTGCTACAGTTCGCATGCATGACAACCCACAAACAACCAAACAGCTCGCAAACAGACACGTAACAAGATCAAATCAACAGAAGTTGAAAAGTTTTGCTCAACAAAAAACTAAGAACGACAAAAGTCTCAACAACAACAGTTTAAAATCAAGAACATGGCATGTTCGAACCATTACGTACACAAGAATGGCATAATGCAAACACAATATGATATGAACTCAACAAAATAGATTAAAGAACTAAAAGTCTGAAGAGAGGAACCAGAGGCTTACCTTGAATCCTTGATGGGATGGAAAAAATAGCAACTGAAGGTGTTGATCTTGTGAAAGAGCAGTGAGTTTACTGAACTTGGTTGCTTGTTTGCTTCAAAAGAAAATGACAGAAGGAAAGAGAAAAAATGAAAGAGGTTCCACCAATTTAAATAGACAAACGAGCTCTAACCCTAGCCGTCAGATCTCTGTGTTATGTAATCGTCATTAATCCAATGGTGCAGCGCGAGGTACGACCTTGTAATCATGCAACCGTTAGTTGAAAGACGTGCGCATAAATGCGCGTGTAAAGGACGTGCCAACGTCGTTTCAGTTACCTCCTGCATGACTGCCACGTGTCGCAACTGAAAAGGTGGAATTTAAAAAGGTGCAGAGGCGGTTATTCAAATTAGCGTGCCAAGGAAGCTAGCTTTTACCAGCAAGTTCGAGCTCCCAACTCGCAGAGTGAACTGAGAGCTGGGGGTCTAATGTTGTATGTATTTTTCGGACTCATTAAATGGGCTGGTAAAAGCTCAGTTTAGGCCCAATAGAAGGCCCGATAAAGTCAACCCAATAGAAGGCCCATCAGACAAGGCCCATATTTCAACCTTAAACCCAGCGAGCTCCATAGCTCGCCCAGTAATTTTCTCAGTTCGCAATAACAAGCTCGCCTCACAGCCAGATCATAGCTCGTTCTACAGACTGCCTCATGCGTAGCTCGCTATGCGAGCTCCAGCTCACAAACCGCCATAGACAACAGCTCGCTCAAGAGCGTAATAAATGCAATATTTTCCAGAAATAGGCAGTTGCCTAATTCGATCATGATTCTCTCACCACATATGACAGTTACCCAACCAAGTCGTGATTCCTTCATCAGATATGGAAGTTTATTCGAATTCAAATTCAAATCAACCTTATCTCAAGATAATTATGGCAATTTCCTGATATTACTCCAACTGAATAGCAATTGTAATTAATTTATGATTCCTTTCCTGATTTTTCTGATTTTATTTAAATCATTTGGAAAGTGTAATTAATTCGAGATTCTTTTCCTATTTTACTGCAACCAGAATTGTAACGTCTATTCTCTTATAAATAGGGGTTAAACTTCATTGTAACAAATCATCAGAGAATAATTAATAATATACTGTCACTCTGCAGAATTTAAGAGATAGACAGTCGTGGACGTAGGCCGATTATTGCTGAACCACGTAAAAGATTCGTGTTCCTCGTTTGATTCTCGGTTTTTGTCTATGTTCTTTCTTGGTATTTGTGCTTTCTCACATTGATTGCAGGTATTGGGCATTGATTACCCGTCGACTGAATTTCAACGTCGACAAGGGGTATGTTGAACCGAGAGCAACCAAAAAGAGAGAGCTGCTTTAGTTTTGTTTTTGTCGTGAGAGAAAACAAGAGAGTGAGCTATGTGTGTTCTGCCGAGATGATCCAAGGGTGAACGATAGCAACTTCACTTGAGGTTTGAGCTTTTTCTTAAGTGATTCAACAAAAAAAGAAGAGAGGAACAAGAAGTAAGTGCAACTTAGTTTGAAGAGGAAGATAAGGAGATTTGACCCAAGTTTTCTTGCCAAAAATTCATCAAATAAGTTTTAAGGAAGTTGATCAAGAATGTAAGCCTCCATTCGTAATATTAAATTTCCCAATACTAGAAGATAGATTATGAGGTGGAAATACTAAATTCCATAAACACTTTTCTTATAAAGAATATTATAGTGTTAGTGAAAATTGTTTGAACCAAATAGTAAAATAAATTTAAGAGAATGACAAAATAGTCATCGTTCTAAATTATGGTGTTATATATAGGTAGAATTTTTTAGGGTACACATGGTGCTTTTAGTAATAAAGTTTTGATTTAAACTTTATAAGTATCAAAAAGAGTTATAAATATTTATACAACGATTTTCATATTCATTATATTGATCAAACTAACGAAGTTTCTTTGTTGTAGCATAAAAATCTGCTCAGGTCTTTCCATTGGGGGACGAAGTAAAAGAATCATCTCATCGAAAATATAGGTGGGCGAAACCAACGGAAGCATTATATATATGTATCATGCTATGTTTTGTGATTACAAAAACAATGACGTGCATGTGTTACATTGCAACATTCAGAAATATATTTTTGAAACTTGTAAACTTTTGTAAACTATGTTAGATGAACTTGTAAATTTCACTTATGATGCGTATATATATTCTACCATGATTATTATGCATAATGGTTATGAATTGATTGTGAAAATACATATTTGTGAACAAAAGAAGTTCGGTGGCTATTGAGAATAGTTAGAAGTGTAAATTCTTGTAGAGAAATTTTGGAAATCTTCAGAATACAACTGTTATGCTGTCAAAATTTTGTAAAAACTTTTCTTCAATCCAACACGAAAAATTTATATCAACCTAACTATTTTCAAAGAAATAGAAATTGATTTAGTTAAAGTAAAGTAAACGAGCAAAGTATCTTAGGGCTTTGCTCCGCGGATCTCTCTTGACCGTGAGTAAGGTTTAAGAGATTCACTAGAGTGCTCGGCAATACCCTGCAGATAAGAGCCTAAAGAGAGAATCTTATTTGAGTCCTGTTAAAGAAGGTAAAGAAAAATGGGTATGTAAGGTGGATTTTTATGATTTCTTTGATGGATTTTCATGGGTTTTCATGGATGTGTGATGGCTTGATGAGTTGATGATGTTTTTTGTAAACCCTCAATTATGACTACAGTTTACTAGTATCACTCCAGTAGTATTATTTAAATTTGAATTTATTTTCGTATCACAAGTAAGATGTCGATTGAAGGACCCCATAGTATTAGGAAGTGATACGAGAGAATATAGGGTGAGATAAGCCAATAAATAAAGTCCAAAAGGATATAAAAGTTTCACCAATAGATATTAGCCAAGTGTAATTTAGTTTGTGGATATTAGAGAGCCACTTGGAGCCATTTTATTGGTGGAAGAATTAGTGGTTTTAAGTGGTGACAAGTGGAACAATTAACATTAAACTTATCCATTTATGGGTCAAAATGGAATTAAGCAAAGTTCAAGAGGCTAAGTTGTAATTAAAAGAAAATATTTTGTTAGAAAAATTTCCCACTATAAATAGCTTGCCCTCTTGCAATTTTTCATTCATTTCTCATGTTGAAAAACCGAGAGGGAGAGTGTGTGTGTTGCCGGCCAAGGAAGAGAGGAGATCAAGGGATCTCAAGCAAATCTCTTCAAGTATTTCATCACCAAATTTCATCTTGTCATCAACCAAAACTATTTGTGCAAGTTTGAAGTGAGATTGAGGTCTAAATAGGTAAGTTTCCTTGTATTGATTCAACTTGGATGACTTAGAAACTCATTCCCTACCTTGCTTCAAATTTTAATTTGAGTTTATGGATTGAAATTAGGTTGTTTGGTGATGGTTTTGGTGTGATTATTGTGATGGAAATTGAAAGTAGAATGAAGATGTTTGTGAGGGGTGATTCACGGCCAAGTTAGGGCTATGTAACCCTATTTTTGGTTTCATGTTTTGAGCTTAAATTTAAGTATTTTGGAGGCTAGGAAATCATATAGAAGTGATAAAAGTGAGTAATCAACAGTGTAGGGTCAAGTTGAATGTTTTTAGCTTAATTGAAGGGCATTAATGAATTTCATGTAAAAGCACTCTTTTTATGCATGAAATGAATATGTTTGATCATATTTGAGTGAAAAAATATTAGATATGAAGGAAATGAGCTTATTGCATGATTGAGGTAAAAATGTGCATTAAAAAGTGTTGAAAAAATGTAGTTTTTGGCTAGGAACACCCACCCGGTGGTCATTTCTTTCCGAATTCGCTCCATGGCTGACCTAAATGACAGTTAGGGAGATGATTGGAGTGAAAACAGAATGAAGAAAACCTAGGGCTTTCTCCCTAGGTAGCATTCTGACGGGATTTTCCCGAATCCCTACTCTGGACTTGTGAAGGATACCGTAGCACTCCAACAGAGCTCCAGCGAACCCTAACTTTGGTCTGAAGAAGTCTTACCGGAGCACCAAGACTCACTTTAGACTCATTTTGTAAATCATCTAATTGGTGGCCGAGGTAAAAATTTTTCCTTTTTTTGACGAAAATCCGACAGCATGCCGACTGTTTATTGAACTATGCCACCCTGCAAATTCAAAAGCAATTTAAAGACACTTCTATGGCATAAAAACCCACTTCTAGGGGCCTTTAGCCCTCATCCAAAACCAGACACAACATACCTAATCACAATTATGAAATGCATGGAAATCTAGATTTTTGTTTTGGAGACATTTTCACAAAATGTGCATCCAAAAACTAATATTTACGTTTACAATTTACATCATTTACAACTTGATTTATGTATAACACATGCATGACAAAATATGAGCTATACAATAATGTGTAGTCGTCCGTCAGTCTCTCCGCGCGTCAGTTTGAGCCTCGTCTGCTGGACGACTCACTCCTACACCTGAGAGAACATTTTTAAGAACCACATAAAAAAATAAACGGTGAGTATAACTCAGTGAGATAATCCTTAAACCATTTCATAAACTAAATATTTTTCTGAAATACTTTTTACTCTTTTAAATCAAATTGTTTCTGAAATTCAATTCGAATTTCTTTCGAAAACTTTCTCATTTCTCGCCTTGATCATAACCCAGGGAAACTGCTTCTGTCGTGGTCGCATAATTCTCTAGCTAGTCACTAGGAATTAGAGAATCTACCCTATGTAGTCACCGATGCGCGAACTCTGGGCACACATTACCCCTACGCAATCGGTCTGAACTACACTACCCTATACGTGCAGAGGGTGACACAACTGACTCTCTCTCTCAGGAGTCGTCCGGACCCCACTCTCAGTTAGTGACTCTTTCTCACATCTACCATACACGCATAGAGCTTTTTACTGGGTACTTAACTGGGGTTAGGGTAAACCATCGGCGTATGAAAATTCTTTTTCTCAGTGTTCTCAAGTAAACTCGCTTTTAAGGCAAAAAGCCTAAAAACGTTACTTTCAATAATTCTTTATATAAACACATCATTAATTTAGAGCTCATATAATAGAATATTGATATAACAATAATATGCAATTTAATTACAACAACATAATAAATATGAATAATCATTAAATAAACTTAAATGTCAACTACACTTGGTGAGGTAGGATTTCTACTCATAGTACGCCCTCAAATAAATCCGATACTCCTCCGAATGCCTCCTGGACTTTCCGTTTTTACACTAAAACATCAAATATCCATTTAGGGTCATTTAACTCATTCAATTAACACTCAAATCAATAAAAATCTCACTTATCGACTCTCTCACGGCATTATTTTGTGCATAACTTGCGAAATTTTTATCGGATTCGATCCGTTCCAAAACCTATGGTTTTCTATGACTCCTAGACATCATTTGAGGTGTAGAACACCCCCACATAGGTCAGACATAGTCAGGTTTTCCCTAGCTCAAAATTTGAGCTCGGGTTTCACAAATTTGCCTCAAACTATGTCTTTGCAACTCTAACCATTTCCTAAGCTTTCCTAGCTCTTTTTATGCTCAAACTTGGGCTCTAAATCATCTAATCTCAAAGCTTATCTACTGCTCTTCAAGTCTTTAACACATACATAAACATAGCTTAGTCATTCAAATACTCAAAGTTCACTCAAACTTTATATCATCTACTTGGTGTGCATAAAACACAATTTTCTATTTCAGCTTTGATTAATGTATAGCAGCCCATATGTACACTTCTATGGCATCATTTACACCCAACAAATCATCATTCAAATCTCTATTTCAATTACCTAAGGCTCTATCAAAGTTTAAAAGCAATATTCAACACAACTCAACAACAACAAGCTGTCACAATTCCAACAACTTTCTACTGCAGTTTTCAGCAAAGAAAAGAATGAGTGAGCTGGTTTCTTACTTGGTTTATGGTTCTAAGAAGTAAGAAGAGCTTGAGAGGGGTCTCAAAAGGAGGATTGAGAGCTTGGAAAGCAGCTGGGAGGTCTTTCTTCTCTCCTCTCTTCTGGTGCCATGTTTCTGCCTGTTTCCTGGGCTGGACGACAGCTCTATTCTTGCTGTCACGGCTAGTCTGTTTCTGCTCTCTTCTTCCACGACCAGCAGCTTCGCGATTTGTTTCTCACGGGTTCTAGTGTTTTCTCGACTGAAGGGGCTGCTTCTTTGCTGAATTTTTTTCAATTTAAGTGTTATATTTATACTAGTCACACTTCTCTTATTTGCATCCTTACCCCATCTCTTTTTAATTTTGCTCCAATCTCCTTTCCTTTCCTTATTTTTCACGATTACCCATCTCTTTAACTAAATTAAATTTAGTGATTAACTGACCATTCTAAATAACACATTCTAAATTGCACTTACTAGTATCGTTTTCTTTCGTTTATCTCTTATTTGGGGATGTGTTATTTTACTCTTCATTAATATTTTTCCTTACTAATTTGATTGTCGTGAAATGCTAAAATGAGCGTTCATGAAATCGATGAATCGATTTATATTAATACTAACTTGATTTTATTGCAATGCTACTTGAACTTTTATAGTTGACGAATTTCGTCGTCAATCTTCAATTTATTAAATCTTCTAATGTCGTGAGATTCAATTAATTAAATCTAACGATTTATAGTAACTCTCTAATCTATTCTTTTAACATTAGAAGGTTATAGATTGAGATTAGGGGTTTACAATTTCTTCCCCCGTTATGAAAATTTCGTCCTCGAAATTTAAAACTGCGTACCTCATTCAAACAATTGAGGATAATTGGAACGTATCTGTGTTTTAGGCTCCCATGTAGCCTCTTCTGCCCCGTGATTTCGCCATAGCACCTTCACTAGCAGAATCACCTTATTACGCAACTCTTGATCTCTATGATCTAGGATCTCTACTGGATGCTCCTCGTAGGTCAAGTTTTCCTTTAACTGAACTGGTTGCTCCTTCAGAATGTGTGAAGGGTCAGCTATATACTTGCGTAGCATAGAGTTGTGGAACATGTCATGGACGTTGGCTAACTCTGATGGTAGCTTCAATTGATAAGCCATTTCACGCACCTTGTCTACTATCTCATAGGGGCCTATGTATCGTGGGCTCAACTTTCCACGCTTTCCGAATCTTAGAATACCCTTTCAGGGTAAAACTCATAAGAATACTCTATCACCCACTTTAAACTTTAAGTCTCTTTTTCGATTGTCCATATAGCTTTTCTGCATGTCGCTTGCTATCTTCAACCGCTCTCTTATCACATTTACTTTCTCAGTTGTATATTGGACAATCTCTGGTCCAATTAATCTTCTCTCCCCCACTTCGTCCCAACAGACTGGGGTTCTGCACTTTCTGCCATACAACGCCTCATACGGTGCCATACCGATGCTAGACTGATAGCTATGGTTGTAGGCAAACTCTATCAACGCTAGGTAATTATCCCAGCTTCCTTTAAACTCCATCACATAGGCTCTCAACATATCTTCAAGAGTCTGGATGGTTCTCTCCGATTGGCTATCTGTCTGTGGGTGAAACGTAGTACTGAAATGCAATCTGGTCCCCATGGCTTCTTGTAGCTTCGGCCAGAATCGAGAAGTGAAACGAGGATCTCTGTCTGATACAATGGACACTGGTGTGCCATGTAACCTCACAATCTCGTCTACATACAACTGTGCATATCTTTCCAAAGAATAGGTATTATTAATAGCGATGAAGTGGGTTGACTTAGTCAACCTATCCACTATAACCCAAATGGCATCATGTCCATTCTGTGTCCTGGGAAGTCCTGTCACGAAATCCATCGTGATCCTTTCTCATTTCCACTCAGGAATGGATAAAGGTTGTAGTAAACCGGCGGGTTTCTGGTGCTCAGTCTTAACCTGCTGGCAGGTTAAGCACTTGGATACGAACTCTGCTATCTCTCTCTTCATACATCTCCACCAGTAGTGGTCTTTCAGAGTCCGATACATCTTAGTACTCCTTGGATGCATCGCATATGCTGAAGAATGAGCTTCATCTAAAATCTTTTTCTTAAGATCTGCTAGGTCTGGAACACATAATCTCTGACCCATCATCAGAGTACCATCATCTCTCATAGAGAAATCTTGCCCTTTGCCTAACTCAAGCTCCTAACGAATCTTGCTCAACTGAGGATCCTGACCCTGCAACTCTCGGACCCGATCTACGAGTACTGGTCGGACCTGAAATGACAGGACCCTTCCCAGACCTTATCTAAGCTCTTGTCTGGAGAATCCTGCCGGGCACTTCAACGGATTCCTCGAAACCGACTCGTCGGATCGAAGACATCCGGGAAGCGAACCCTTTCTTTCTGTATCCGGTTTACTCGTTAAAACTTAGTGATTTGAATTTTTATCGTCACTGGTTGGGAGTGGTAAACATTTTCTTTGATTCTTTTTCAAATTCATTTTATAAAAATTTCGGCAGCATAACGGCTGCATTTTTGATAAACCAAAAATTTGACCTGTAAGAAAAATAACACTTCGACTATTTCAATACACCTCCCAACTTCTATAATTCTCAATCATGCATCATTCATCACACATTCATAAGCATAACAATAAGCTTTAATGCCAAGTATACATATATGAATATATTTACATTTTGCAATCTCAACATCATTGAAATTCAAAATATACATGATTAGATACATAATACAAAAATGTATATACACGTCTTGCGCTATCGCCCACCTATCAATGTGTATGCAAGCAAAAGGTCTCGATCTCGTCCGATGGCGGCACGCAATAAAAACAAATGAGCTATAAAATAAATCAGAGGTTAGTGCAATAAGGATATATAATATCACATACACCAACATAAGAATTCATTATTGACTCGAGTTTTACAACTTCCTTAAAAATTCTTCCATGTATATCCTTGACTCATTCTAACCATCACGGGCGATTATAACTAACGCCTATCGTGAAGCTACTAAAGTGTCTCGACCACTACGTTACGGAATTCACTGCATCGTACGTAGGGCGCTAAACTATTTACTGAACAACTACAATGCGGAATTCTCTGCATCGCAAATGTAGTGCTAGATCTCTAGACGACTACGAGCGGAATTTACTGCATCGCGTCGTAGCGCTAAAGCTTATCGCTGAGCAACTACAATGCGGAATTTTCTGCATCGCAATTGTAGTGCTAAAACTCTGGGCAACTACGAGCGGAATTTACTGCATCGCTTCGTAGCGCTAACTGTCAACTAACCAACTACGTGCGGAATTTTCTGCATCGCAACGTAGCGCTTATATTTTCTAGGAAACTGAGCAACTACGGACGGAATTTTCTGCGTCGTCTCGTAGTGCTAATTTCTCTTTACTCTGAGCGACTACGGACGGAATTTTCTGCGTCATCACGTAGCGCTAACTCTCATAACCTCTTAAGGCATATACATGGGTTTTATAATCAATTTCTTCAAGTGCAAAAGCACAAAACTCACTAGTTTTACATCTTCTGAAAACTTTCTCATTTTACTCTTTCTATAACAACTTTGTATTAGTTTCTAGTACAATATAGATTCCATAAGAATCTATATGCTTAACTTGAACATTAACATTGAAAATCCTTTTCATTTTCATTTATTACTTAGTTACAATATTCATTACGAATAATCATAAATTGATATAGAATTTAAACACTCATAAGTGGCGAACCACTTACCTCGAAGCCGCGTCACTCCGTGTCAAGCGTCTCGACGAGGCTCGTCACCTACACAATATTTTCTCATCATTATTAATAACAAAACTCAATTCTCAACTATAAGGTCAAGAATCTCAACTAAGACCATTTTTCTCTATATATCCTCCTAACTTGTTTCTACTCAATCGAGACTCTCTAATCCCGATTCTTGTGGAAAATTTTTAGTTTTGGACCCCTAGGGATGTCCCCACACAGTCCGTTTACTTGTCGGAGGCTTAAAACGAAAAATCACAATTTTAATTAAAATGGACAGCCCTTGACATAACAGATGGTAACCTGTTGCTCGGGGCTCCGTTTTCCTTCGTTCTTTTTCCTACGGCTCACTTACATCACATTCTAGTCACACGACAAATTTCATTGAGAAATATTATCGTTTGCTATGTCAAATCTCATGAAAACTTCCGTTTTGGACACTTTCGGGTGTAATTTAATGCACGTTTTGTAAATTCTTGGTTTCGGATTAGCAATGCTAGATTTTTTTCCATAGCTAAGCTTCATTTAACTAATAATGACTAACTAAACTCATTTCATACCATAAAAATTTCATTAAGCTAGCCGTTTCACTTCTCAGAGCTCTAACGGCACTATTTTGTGCATAACTTGCACAATTTTTATCGGATTCGATCCGTTCCAAAACCTATGGTTTTCTATGGTTCCTAGGCATCATTTGAGATGTAGAACACCCCAAAATAAGCCAAATATGGTCAGGTCTCCTCTAGCTCAAATTTGAGCTCGGGAATCCACTTTTTGTCTAAAACAATGCCTTTGCAATTCTAAACACTTCTCTAACTTTTCTAACCTCTTTGAGGCTTGAAATTGGTTTCAAAACCATCAAATTTCAAGGTCTAACAACTGCCCTTCGAGTCTCTAATACATACATAGGTCTAACTTGGTCATTTGAGTTCTCAAAATTCACTCAAGACTTTTCTCAATCACTTGGTGTGCAATAACCACCATTTTCGGTTCTATTTTTGAGGGTGGGTATAACAGCCCTTATACATCATTTTAAGGCATCAATTACACACAACAATCATCTCTCATGATTCCATAACACTCACATGAGTTTCTAACAAGATTTAAAGAGCATTTATCAACAAAATCAACAAGAATTACAACTAACAAGCTGTCACTATCTTCATTTCTGTTTCAGCAGAAATTTAAAGAAAACCAAGTTGAAATCTTACTTGGTTCTTAGCTTAGGGAGTTGAGAGGAGTCTTGGAAGAAAGTTTGAGGGCTTGGAAGGCAGAACTAGATGGGTTTCCTCCCCATTTCTTCCCTGGCCGAACAGCCACTGCAGTCGCGTCCATGGCTCGCGCGAATCAGCTTCGATTCTGTTCTGTTCGCGCCTGATCTGTTCTTCTGTTCCTTCCACGACCAGCAGCTGCTGGTGTTCCTTCTCCTTCTCTTCCTCTCTTGCTTGGACGACAGCTGCAGTGCACGCCAGCAGCTTCTTCTCTCGCGACCACCTGCAGTTCGGGTTCTCTCTTCCACGCGATCTGCAGCTTCTTCCCTCGCGTCTGTTCTGCTCTATTTCGGTCTGTACCTTGCTGCCTTCTTCTTCCTTTCCTCCAGCCTTTCCCTTCTGGTTTGCTTAGACTCACGGTTGGCTATCTTCCTTCTTCCTCTCACGGCAGCAGCTTCACTCGACCTCTCTCTCTCTCGCGATTCTTCCACTCGTTTCTAGCTCTTGGCTGTGACTGATCTGTTTGTGTTTTTGCTGAAACAATTTCAGCTTAAGGTTGATATTTATACTAACCAACTCTTCATAATTACATCTTGCCCCAACTCTCATTTAATTTCATTTCACCCATCATCTTCTTGGTGCTCTTTCACGATTACCCCTCATTATTCTCCCTTGTCTATTTCGCTTCCATTCGATTAATTTTTGTCTCGCTAGAATTTATTTTAAAAACGCTAAGCTTGTTTTATTAATCTTGGCTCTTTCTTTTTAATCGAATTTTAATTCGATTACCCTTTACTAAAATCTTGGATTTCCTAACTTGGATTTTCATTGGGACGTTACTAAACTTTTTAATACGATGAATTTCGTCGTATTCTAAATGAATAAATTTCGGAGGCTAGGAAATTAAATCAATTAAACGTAGAGAGTTATATATTATCTCTCTAACTTATTTTCTAACTTTGAGACTTTAGAAGTCGGAGCTAGGAGTTTACATGAAATGTGGCTAGCAGTGCACCTGACTCTGAAGTCATCAACTAAACCCCTAAGGATCTCATCTCTCTCAACAACGGATAGTCCCCTGCCCTCAAATGTGTCACTGAGCTACTAGGCTGTCTACTAAGGGCATCAACTACTACATTAGCTTTTCCTGAATGGTACTGAATAACGCAGTCATAATCTTTAATTAGCTCTAACCACCTTCTCTGCCTCATGTTTAGTTCTTTCTGAGAGAGTAGATACTGGAGGCTCTTGTGGTCTGTAAATATTTGACAGGGAACCCCATACAGATAATGTCTCCAGATTTGCAATGTAAACACTATAGCAGCTAGCTCCAAATCATGGGTAGGGTAATTTTGCTCGTGCTTCTTCAATTGTTTGGATGCATATGCTATTACTTTCCATTCTGCATCAACACACATCCTAGACCCTGTCTGGAAGCATCACTATACACCACAAAGCCCTCTGTCCTAGAAGGAAGTGTAAAAACGGGAGTTGTGGTCAATCTAGCCCTCAATTCATCAAAACTTTTCCGACAGGCTTCTGACCACTCGAACTTTACATCTTTTTGGGTAAGTTTTGTCTAAGGGATGGCTATCTTGGAGAATCCCTCTATGAACTTCCTATAATACCATGTCAATCCTAAGAAACTCCTGACCTCTGTAATGGAAGTCAGTTGCTTCCAATTCAGAATTGCTTCAATTTTCTGGGGGTCTACACTAATTCCATCTGCCGATACCACATGCCCTAAAAATGAGACTCTGTCCAACCAAAACTGACACCTAATGAACTTAGCATACAGTCAGCGATCCCTCAGAGTCTGCAAAACCAACCTCAAATGCTCGGCATAATCCTCCCTACTGCCTGAATACACTAGGATGTCATCAATGAACACTATCACAAACTTATCAAGAAAATTGTGAAACACCCTATTCATCAAATCCATAAACACTGAAGGACCATTGGTTAGCCCAAAAGGCATCACCCGAAACTCATAGTGTCCATAACGCGTCCTGAAGGCAGTCTTGGGCACATCTTCTTCTTTAATCTTCAACTGATGGTAGCCCGATCTCAGATCAATCTTCGAAAATATACTAGCCCTCTACAACTAATCAAACAAATCATCAATGCGAGAAAGCGGATACTGGTTTTGTACAGTCACTTTATTCAACTCCCTGTAATCAATACACAACCGCATACTACCATCCTTTTTCTTTACAAACAAAACTGGTGCTCCCCAGGGAGAAACACTCGGTCGAACAAAACCCTTATCTACTAATTCCTCTAACTGCACCTTCAACTCTTTCAATTCTGTAGGTGCCATCCTATAGGGTGCTCTGGCTATAGGCGCTGTCCCCGGAATCAAATTAATCTCAAACTCTATTTCCCTGTCTGGAGGTAGCGCAAGAAGATCCTTCGGGAACACATCTGAAAACTCCCTAACCATTGGGATATCTTCTAATCGGCCTCTCTCTCTGAAGTATCTACTATATAAGCCAAATAACCCTCACATTGCTTCCTCAACAACGTCCTGGCTGTAATAGCTGATATAATACAAGAAGAAAGCATCTGACGCTCACCCCTGAATACTATATCTGGCCCCTCTGGCACATTGAATCTGACTTTCTTTTGATAACAGTCAACTATGGCGCGGTGAGTAGCTAACTAGTCCACCCCAGTATCACATCAAAGTCATGAATATCAAAACCAAAGAGTGAAACTGCACCTGTAACCACCTCGGGCGTCGCCTCTGCCTCCTGCTGAGTGACAGCAAAAACTCTGGCCTAAACTGGTGGTCTCCCGAACTGGCCTCTGAATGGGGTACCTCGGCCCATACCTCTGCCTGGCTGACTAAGGGTCCCTGGTCCTCTCCCATGTGGACCTCCCCTACCTCACAATTGCCCTCCACTCGGCTGAACCGGAGTCACTGGTCTTGACTCACTACTCTCTGCGAATCCTCGCACTCCATCTGCTCTAGAATCCTCTCAATACTCTCCAGCCACTCTAAAGCTGCATCTGGACTCCCTGATCCATCAAAACCCTCGATGCCTAACTTCCGCGCTCTCTCTACGGTGGCACCTGGTGCCCAAGGTCTCATGCCCTGCATAATCTGAGCCAGTCTCTCTATAGGATCTACTGCTGGCCCTACCACTGGTGGCTCTGGCTGCACCCCAGGCTGAGGTTCATTTACTGACTCATGGATAGGCTCCTCAGCCTCTGGTGGAGCAGAAGGAACAGGTGGAGTCTCAGCAACGGCTCTGCGCATACGAGGACGACTAGCTGGACGTATAGCTCTACCATAAAAATATAATGCATGTCATGCAAAGCTTTATAACCCAATGAAAAAATGCATAACTAACTTGTAGATGCACAATATTTCAAAAGCTTTTCTAAACAACTTTAAACCAAAGGCTCTGATACCAAGTTGACGGGACCCTTCCTGAATCCCTACTCTAGACCCGTGAAGGATACCGTAGCACTCCGACAAAGCTCCAGCGAACCCTAACTTTGGTTCGAAGAAGTCCTACCAGAGCACCAAGACTCACTTTAGACTCATTTTGTAAATCATCTAATTGGTGGCCGAGGTAAAAATTGTTCCTTTTTCTAACGAAAATCCGACAGCATGCCGGCTGTTTATTGAACTAGGCCACCCTACAAATTCAAAAGCAATTTAAAGACACTTCTATGGCATAAAAACCCACTTCTAGGGGCCTCTGGCCCTCATCTAAAACCAGACACAACATACCTAATCACAATTATGGAATGCATGGAAATCTAGATTTTTGTTTTGGAGACATTTTCACAAAATGTCCATCCAACAACCAATATTTACATTTACAATTTACATCATTTACAACTTGATTTATGTATAACACATGCATGACAAAATATGAGCTATACACTAATGTGTAGTCGTCCGTCAGTCTCTCCGCGCGTCAGTTTGAGCCTCGTCTGCTGGACGACTCACTCCTGTACCTGAGAGAACATTTTTAAGAACCACATAAAAAAATAAACAGTGAGTATAACTCAGTGAGATAATTCTTAAACCATTTCATAAACTAAGTATTTTTCTGAAATACTTTTTAGTCTTTTGAATCAAACTGTTTCTGAAATTCAATTCGAATTTCTTTCGAAAACTTTCTCATTTCTCACCTTGATGGTAACCCAGGGAAATTACTCCTGTTGTGGCCGCATAATTCTCTAGCTAGCCACTATGAATTAAGGAATCTACCCTATGTAGTCACCGATGCACGAACTCTGGGCACGCGTTACCCCTACGCAATCGATCTGAACTACACTACCCTATACGTGCAGAGGGTGACACAACTGACTATCTCTCTCAGGAGTTGTCCGAACCCCACTCTCAGTTAGTGACTCTCTCACATCTACCATGCACGCATAGAGCTTTTTATTGGGTACTTAACTGGGGCTAGGGTAAACCATCGGCGTATGAAAATTCTTTTTCTCAGTGTTCTCAAGTAAACTCGCTTGTGAGGCAAAAAGCCTAAAAATGTTACTTTCAATAATTCCTTACATAAACACATCCTTAATTTCGAGCTCATATAATAGAATATTGATATAACAATAATATGCAATTTAATTACAACAACATAATAAATATGAATAATCATTAAATAAACTTAAATGTCAACTACACTTGGTGAGGTGGGATTTCTACTCACAGTATGCCCTCAAATAAATCCGATACTCCTCTGAATGCCTCCTGGACTTTTTGTTTTTACACTAAAACATCAAATATCCATTTAGGGTCATTTAACTCATTCAATTAACACTCAAATCAATAAAAATCTCACTTATTGACTCTCTCACGACATTATTTCGTGCATAACTTATGAAATTTTTATCGGATTCAATCCGTTGCAAAACCTATGGTTTTCTATGACTCCTAAACATCATTTGAGGTGTAGAATACCCCCACATAAGTCAGACATAGTCAGGTTTTCCCTAGCTCAAAATTTGAGCTCGAGTTTCACAAATTTGCCTCAAACTATGTCTTTGCAACTCTAACCATTTCCTAAGCTTTCCTAGCTCTTTTTATGCTCAAACTTGGGCTCTAAATCATCTAATCTCAAAGCTTATCTACTGCTCTTCAAGTCTTTAACACATACATAAACATAGCTTAGTCATTCAAATACTCAAAGTTCACTCAAACTTTATATCATCTACTTGGTGTGCATAAAACACAATTTTCTATTTAAGCTTTGATTAATGTATAGCAGCCCATATGTACACTTCTATGGAATCATTTACACCCAACAAATCATCATTCAAATCTCTATTTCAATTACCTAAGGCTCTATCAAAGTTTAAAAGCAATATTCAACACAACTCAACAACAAAAAGCTGTCACAATTCCAACAACTTTCTACTGCAGGTTTTAGCAAAGAAAAGAATGGGTGAGCTGGTTTCTTACTTGGTTTATGGTTCTAAGAAGTAAGAAGAGCTTGAGAGGGGTCTCAAAAGGAGGATTGAGAGCTTGGAAGGCAGCTGGGAGGTCTTTCTTCTCTCCTCTCTTCTAGTGCCGCGTTTCTACCTGTTTCCTAGGCTGGACGACAGCTCTATTCTTGCTGTCACGGCTGGTCTGTTTCTGCTCTCTTCTTCCACGACCAGCAGCTTCGCGATTTGCTTCTCACGGGTTCTAGTGTTTTCTCGACTGAAGGGGCTGCTTCTTTGCTGAAGTTTTTTCAGCTTAAGTGTTATATTTATACTAGTCACACTTCTCTTATTTGCATCCTTACCCCATCTCTTTTTAATTTTGCTCTAATCTCCTTTCCTTTCCTTGTTTTTCATGATTACCCATCTCTTTAACTAAATTAAATTTAGTGATTAACTAACCATTCTAAATAACACATTCTAAATTGCACTTACTAGTATTGTTTTCTTTCGTTTATCTCTTATTTGAGGATGTGTTATTTTACTCTTCATTAATATTTTCCTTACTAATTTGATTGTTGTGAAATGCTAAAATGAGCGTTCATGAAATCGATGAATGGATTTATATTAATACTAACTTGATTTTATTGCAATGCTACTTGAACTTTTATAGTTGACGAATTTCATCGTCAATCTTCAACTTATTAAATCTTCTAATGCTGTGAGATTCAATTAATTAAATCTAGCGATTTATAGTAACTCTCTAATCTATTCTTTTAACATTAGAAGGTTATAGGCCGAGATTAGGGGTTTACACATTCGGCCAAAAGGAGTCAAAAACGAGAATTTTTCGTTCCAAGCTTCAGAAAATTATTTCGAGAATACCGGGGTGTTCCTAGGTGATAATAAATAGGATTCGTACAAAGAAATTGGAATTTAAAAGCCTCGGATAAGCTAAAACTTAGTTGAGAAAGTTTAGGCTCAAAAAAAGCTTTTATAGAGCTAATGACTTTAGAAGTGATTTATAACTTTGTATTAGTGAGTTTAGTGATTCTAAATGAGTATTTGATGTTTTAGGGTGAAAGCAAAAAGTTTTGGAGGCTTCCAGAGGAAAATCGTCATCTATCGAATGGCGTTTTGTGAGTAGAAAACTAGTTATTTAAGTGTTATTTTATTTAAGTTTTATTTCTTATGTATATATGAATGAATGTATTTTACTTATTGTTCATATGAATTTATTTATTATGTAATTAAGTGGTTTATCAAAGTTATACTAAGATTCTAGCATATGAATTTTGAGTTGAGTATACTTTTATACCAAGAATGTGTTATAATTAAAGATTTTTGGCTTTCTGCCTTAAGAATGGGTTTATTGTAAAATACTGAGAAAAAGTATTTTAGTACGCCTATGGTTTACCCTAGCCCCGATTAAGTGTCCAGTTGAGTAGCATATACGTGTACGGTAGATGTGAGAGAGTCACTAACTGAGAGTGGAGTCTAGATGACTCATAATAGAGAGAGTCAGTTGAGTCACCTTCTGCACGTATAAGGGTAGTGTAGATCGGACCGATTGCGAGAGGGTAATGTGTGCCCGAAGTTTATGCATCGGTGACTACACATGACAGATTCCTTAATTCTTAGTGGCAAGCGAGAGAGTTTATACTGCCACAATAGGAGTAGTTTCCCTGAGTTACCATTAAGCTAGAAAATGAGAAAGTTTAAGAAAAAGATTGAGAACAAACTTGAAAAACAGTTTTTGAACGAGTTTCGATAAAGTATTTTATAAAAGAATGAAATTGTTTTTCTTTAGTTTTATTAAACAGTAATTCTCACTGAATTTTACTCACAATTTGTTTCCAATGTGTTACTTAAAAACTCCCTCTCAAGTATAGGAGCAAGTCGCACATGAATGAGTCGTCCAACAGACGAGGCTCAGATGGACGCTCAGATCGACTGACGGACGACCTTTATTACCTTGTACATTTCATGTTTATGTCATGTGCATATTTTGAATCAAATCATGGTAAAAATTGTAAATGTAAATATTAGTTTTTGGGTGTGTAGATTTTAGAAAGTCGTTTTATGAAGATGAAAGTTAAAAAGCTTTACTTTTTTTTTTTTTTTTATCTTATTTTGTAATTATGGTTTTTATGGTGAAAGTGGTTTTGGGATGTGAATCGGAGGCCCTTGGTGCTTGAGATTGATTGCTATAGAAGTGTTTTAAGCTCTTTTTGAAATTGTAGGGTGGCATAGTTCAATAAACAGTCGGCATGCTACTGAATTTCCATTAGAAAAATGAAAAATTTTTACCCTTGCCACCTATTAAATGAGCTATAAAACAAGTTAAAGTAAGTTTCAGTGCTTCAATGAGATTTCTTCGGGCCAAAGTTAGGGTTCGTTGGAGTTCTATCAGGGTGCTACGGGGTTTTTCTCGGGTTTAGAGGAGGGATTTGGAAAGGGTCCCGTCATTTTTGATGTATTTTTAAGTAGAAATTCTTGGGATTAAGCTTGGAATTGAAAGAGAACACAAAGGAAGCAAGTTGACAAGAAAACTAGAAGGTAAAAGTTAGGGTTTTATGAAAGATATTATGAAATTTAATTGATTTTGATTTTAAGGGTTTAATGGATCATTTAATGATTAATTGATGCAACTGAGTGTGATTATTGAGCTTAAAATGAAGCGAATGGATTGGTTATGTTATACACTAGTATGTGGCCAACATAGGGTAATTGATGTAATTGAATGACTTTTGATATATTGATGAGTTTATATGGGATTTTATGTTAAATTGAGATGAATTATGGAAGGAAAAGCAAGTGAATGAATGGATGGACATGCATGCTAGTGTATGGCCAAGTTATGTTTATGCATGTGTTTCTGTTGATTTT
This sequence comes from Litchi chinensis, assembly GCA_019925255.1. Taxonomy (NCBI): domain Eukaryota; kingdom Viridiplantae; phylum Streptophyta; class Magnoliopsida; order Sapindales; family Sapindaceae; genus Litchi; species Litchi chinensis. The sequence continues at coordinate 9,322,958 of CM034467.1, forward strand.
AATGCTTGAATGTGTTGTATGATGTTTTGGCATGGAATTGAGTTGATTGGTATCAAAGGAACGGAAGAAAAATTGAAATGGGGAACTTGGGTGTTAAATTCGGCTAAGACCAAGAATAGATGTGCAATTTGCCATCCAATTCTTTTAATGTGTTTTAGTGATGTTTAGCATGTTTTTGAGTGCAATTGTGCAAAAGAAATTAAAAGGAATGGATGTTAGAATATTAGTTGAAAATATGGTAAGGTTGTGAAATTGTTGAGCATACATATTGAATTAGAATTAAGTTGTTAGTTGGTGCATAATATGTTGAAAGTTAATTGAGGGAATTGTTGGATACTTGAATGAGTTTCAAATGAAAATTTTGGTTGGAATGTTAGTTTGGAAGATTAGTCAAGAATATGGTATTATTGTGCATGGTGTGTCGAAATTGAATTAAGCTATTAATGTGGTGTATCTATGAATTCTAAATAAATATTGTGGTTGGATGAAAGTGTAGGAAAAGTTTAAAGGCCAAAGAAGGGCTCGGAGGAGTGGTGTTTTAGTTCGAGAAAGTTGTGAGTGTGGTTAAATTTAAAAACACTTTTGCAAGTTTTATAATTTAGCTATTGATATTTGCAATGTTAATTTTAGTATTCAAGTTATTAAATTGGTTTAATTAAAGTTTTAGTATGTCATTACATTTTTAGTATGCATGTATAATTATTTAAGTTATGTTGTAAATGTATTTATTTAAAAGTAAAATAAATGAGTGAACTTATGTTATGTACATGCATAGAAATTATTTGATAAAGTTTTTTTATAAGTATTTCAATTATAAAGAAAAGAATGTTTATTAGCGAAAACTTTATGTTTTCAAGCAAATGAAAAAGAAGGTTATAAGTAAAGTAAAAGAATTTATAAAGACAAGGTTTACCCTAATCCCCAGTATACCTGGCTGAAATACCCCAACGTGTACGACAAGATGGTTGAGAGAGTCTCTAACTGGGGGTTGAGTCAGTGAGTTGCCCTCTGCATGTGTGGGGTAGTGTAGATCTGCCTGATATTATGAGGGGATCATGACCCTAGAGTTTTCCCATATTTGCAATTATACATGGTAGCATTCTCGAGCTCTAGTGGCGATGAGAAGTTCTGTGACAATAGAGCTAAGCTTCTGTGGGTTGCCTTAACAAGTTTTCGAAAGAAAAACGCATCCATAGACATGAAGTTTAGAAATAAAAGAAGTTTATAAAACAAAACATTTTATACTTACTTAAGTTATTATTATATATTCAGAGTAAAGCTATAAATAGTTAGCTACATTAGTTTTCAGTTTTATAAAGTTTAATGACAAATTATAAACTTTCTAAGACTATTTTGGGAGGATATTATCATATTTTAGAAAACAAATTATTGATTGAAAAGTTTACCCACTCACTGAGTTATATACTCACCACTCTAGTTTTTATGTTTTCTGAAAAATCCTCCCCAAGTGTAGGAGCGAGCTAGCAGTCAGACACCGCTCAATCAGATGTGTAGGTGGACCGCAAACACAAAACTACTGCACTTGTTTAATTTCCTTCAATGTTTGTGCATTCATCACGTTTCATGATTTTGTATTATTGTAAATGTTATTTTTGAACGTTTATAAACCTTTTGAGAATTATGTTTTGTAAATGAAATTTTTAATGGATATTATGAGTTACGTATATGATTTAATTTTCAAGTTTATCTTAAACTGAAAGTATGTTTGGGTTTGATTGTGAAAATAAAGGTCTGAGGGCCAGAAGTTGAGAAAGATGCTTGTTGTAATAGTGTTTTTCTTCAATTTTGCAGGGAGGCATTTTTAAAAAGCAGCCGTTATACTGCCGAAATTTTTGTAACCTTGTTTTGCAATGTAACACCCTCTCCCGATTTCGTTACTGTACATGTGTACGGAAAATGTTTTGTATTGGTATATATTTTATTATGTTTTTAAATAATAAAAAGATTTTAAAGTGTTCGAAGGTGGAAGTTAATTTTTATAGAGCTTTTAGAAGGATCATAAGTAAATTTAAATTTCAAAAGTTAAGGGATAATTGGTGTAAATAAAAGATTTTTATAAAGAATGACAAAATTGTAAATAAGGAGAAAGGACAAGGACATTGGGGAAAAGTAAGAAATTCTCTAGAATTTGGAAAAGTTGTAATTCTAATAAAATTTAAGGGTGAAATGCAAGCTTGGTCGCGTCTATATATTGGTGTGTGGGAGGTGAGTGTATCGGCAAAAGAGAGAAAAATCTAGAAAAAGAGAGAGAGAGAAGTTGTCGGTAGACAAGAAGGAAGGCAGATTACAACTGCATCAAGCTGATATGTTGCCATTTTTAGAGGAAATCAAGCTACTGGAAGGCGAAGAACATATTTAGAAACTAGATCTGGTAAGATCTAAGTGATAAGAGTGAGTTTATATGATTTTATGCTGGTGAGAAAGCTATCATGAACAGCTCTTAGTCTGCAAGTGTTTAATAAGATTTTTGTATGTAGATCTGGAGATATAAGCAGCAATCGAGTGGGAAAGTAAGGCAAGAGACCGAGGAAGAAGCTGGTAAGTAATGTAGCTGAGAATCAATGTCGATTTGAAGTAATTTAATTGAGGTTAGAATGTTGAGTACACTCGCACCACCTGTCGTGGTATTGCGACCTGGTTTTGAATGATAAAGCTGATATAATATGGTTGATTAGTATATGAATATGAAGTGAGGTCAAGTTGTGTTATTGTGTGTAAGAATGCAAAATCTGGAAAAAGAGTGTTAGAAGTGAGAATGTGTGAGTAAGGTTGGAGCTCGCTAGGTGTGAGCTAGATGATACCAGTAGTCTCTTTCAGCATTGGTCGCTTGGGAAGCGAGCTCGCGAGGAGCGAACTAGGTTGACAGGACCTGACCCGGATTCTCTCTAATGAACTGGGCTGTCCTGCCGAGCACCCCATAAGACTCTTCTGAAGTCTAACTATTAAGACCCAAAAGGATGTCATGGAGCGGACCCATATCGATAAGTAACTTTGCTAAATAAGAAAAACCGTCAATCTTAAAATTTCTTCTCAACATTCATGCCAATCATGTTGTGATTAAAAGCATTATCATGAATAAGCAGAGATCTAAAATAGGCATGTCGTCATGGTTATATAAAATCTCTACAAAATGTTATTCAAATTTTTGAAATATGCAAGATAACATAATTAATAATAACATTAGAAGCATAATATTTACAGAAGAAAAAAAAAAATGCAGCGTCGTCAGTCGTCTGACCCACTTAGCTTGATTGTGGCGGACTGATACCTTGATTCCTTGTACCTGCACCTGGGAGGTTTTGTAACATAAAACCAAAAATGACAATAAACTATAAAGCCTAGTGAGTGTGAGAGTTTGATTAAACTAAGTTTTATAAAATACCTCCTGAAAACATTTTTCTTTAAAAATGATTGGTTTTCGAAAACTTTGAGCTTTATAAATTTTCTTTAGGATTTCAAAAACTTTTTCTAAAATGATTTATTTCTAAAATCTGCTTTTCAATGGATTGTTGCTCTTACTAAAATCGGTACTAATGGAGAACCTAAGGAAAGCTACAACCACATGAACGGGTAGACCAGTTCTGCTCAATATGGGGGGTCACGTGGCGGAATAGCTATCATCGCACATCGTGACAAAGCTACAAAGACACCCCGCTTCTGCTTGGCGGAACTATCATCGCACATAGCAAGTGAGACAATACCCCACAATATAGAAGGTGACTCAATAGATATGACAGACTCTATCCCCCCGATGTTAGTAGGACTAACCCTCCCAATACTTGCCCTACACTGTGGGGTATATCGGTCGGGTCTAAAATGCTAGAAGGTCTGTCTATCAAAAAGCTTGAGTCGTTCCACTAGTTCTTGAAAATTTTTACTCTTTTTTTTTTTTTACTCTTCCATATTCAAATAAGCTAGTCTTTTATGCCAAATATAAACTATTGATGGGCTAAAAAAATAATTTATGAGAATTTATATAATAATTACAGGAAAATCTAAAAAGCATTTTAACATAAATAAAATCTTTTTACACTCACTGCTTGCTGTCCTATTCACTTGTGCCAATGCTTCCGCGACCTCCTCAGCGACCTCGTCTCTCAGCTCGCAGTACCTACACTTATTCACAAACGAAACCTTCACTTAGCTAGCTAAATTATCATCTCTAACTCCTAATCCATACGAGCTGCTAAGGACTGCAATATTGTCAGTTCAGCTTGAGCTGCGAGCTCGTACCTCAGCTCGCGCCTTCAGCGAGCTCCTACTTTGCCCAGCTTAACCCGAACTAAGGGCATCAATCTTAGCGAGCTCGCTTAGCACAGCTCGAACTAAGGGCGTCCATCTTCAACAAGCTGAGATCTTTTTCTAGCTCAGGTCGCTTCTCATACCTTTTAGCTCGCCCTCACGAGCTATAGCCTTAGGCCAGCTCGGCTAGGCACCTCTGATGAGCTACGACCTCACTCAACTCTTCTCCGCGAGCTCACACTTTAGCCCAGTCCAGACAGACAAGATGGAAAGCAACAGGCGTAGCCTAACTCGCTCCTAAGTCAATCATCTTAACTAGTTGAAGTGCGCTAAGGGCCTCATCCAGCTCGCACCTCCCGAGGTCCTGCCCTGACTTGACTCAGCTCACACACACACACTAAAACAACATATCATCAGTTCTTCACCAAAACTCAGGTCACGACCTCATCAAGTTCAGCGACACAAACTAAATCATCCAAATCCATGAACAGACCACCACAAACAGCATCATTTCTCAACTATCTCACTTACCAGACTTTTACTCAGCTTTTTGCCTTGCTTCTTCGCTCGCTTCTAGCTTTAAATTACCAGATCTACATACCAAAAATCTTGTTAAACACTTGCAACCAAGAAGCTGTTCTCGACAGCTTTTCATCAAAACAAAACTATAAAAACTCATTCTTACCACGTAAATCTTACCAGATCGACTCTTTAAACCTATTCTTCACCTTACAACAGTTTGACCTTCCCCAAAAATGATAGAAATCAGCTCAGCACAGCTGCAGATCTGCCCTCCTTGCTTCCGCCAGCGACAGCTTCTCTTTCTCTCTCTTTCTTTCCAGATTTTTCTTCTGTCAACATACCCACTACAGACCTATATTTATCGGCATGGGTTAAGCTTGATTCCACCCTTGGACTTCTTTAAAATTACGCTTTTACTATATTCTAAAGAATTCTTTATTTTTCCTCAATGTCCTTATCCTTTTATCATATTTATAATTTTTCCATTCTTTATAAAATCTTTTATTTTTATCATTTTACCCTTAACTTTTAATGTTTGATCTTTCTCCAAATCATCTCACAAACTCTATAAAAATTAAATTGCACTTCCAAATACTCTAAAAATCCTTTTTATTATTTTATAAATAAAATTTTATCTCATTTCATACATGGATACAGTACAACTTGGGAGAGGGCATTACTAATTGTCACAATGGTACACACCTTGCTCTAAGAATCCATTTGACTTCAGGGGCTCAGGTCATAGGTTCGAGCAGTGTAGGAGGCGAAGCAAAACCCTAAGGGCTCGGGGACAGTACCTAGTGAGTGGGGCCGGTCAAGGCAGGTAGGTTAGCGCCCTGCCCCACAGAGAATGGTCCCATATGGGCAATGCCTATTGCTCTCCATCGCACCAATTTAAGCTAGGCTAAGGCTTTGCAAGCTGAGCAGAGCCCGTGGACCGGGCTGAGCTAGGAGAAAGTAGCAGCTTGCTAAAAGGAGTGGACTAAACGAACTCACTGGAATAAGTCAAGGCGCACAGTTCGAGCTCAGCAGAGCGAGGAAGGAGCTCACATGGGATGAGTTGTGTGAGTTGGGGGCATGAGCTCGCAGCTCAAGCTGAACTGACAGTATTGCAGTTCGTAGTAGCTCGTGTAAATTATAAGTTAGAGATGATAGAATTTAATTGGGATTGAAGTGTTCTACGAGCTGAAAAGAAGATTGTTAATCTATGTCAAGTGTAGGTGGCCTAACAAGCTGAGACGAGGTCACTGAAGTAGTGTGAGCGATTAGAGTAAGAAGTAAGCTGTGAATGTGAAAATATTTTCTTTATGTTAAATATTTGCTAAATTTTTTTGCAAGTATTATATATATTCTCATAAATTATTTTTAGCTCATCAACAGTTTATGTTTAGCATGAAAATAAATAGTTTAGATAATTCACCGCATGCAATATTTAGCACTCCTTTATGATTATAGCATGAAAGATTTGTTTAATTGAAATATAGAAAGAGCAAAAAGATTTTCGAAGGCTAGTGGATGGCCTAAGTTTATAGATAAACAGACCTTGTTAGACCCGCCCGGTATACTCCACAGTGTATGACAAGTGTTGGGAGGGCTAGTCCTACTAACATCGAGGGGATTAAGTCTGTCATGTCGTCGTGTCGCTCTCTACACTTGTGGGGTATTATCTCGCTATGCGATGTGCGATGGTAGTTCCATCATGTAGTAACGAGATGTCTTTGTAGCTTTGTCATGGTGTGTGATGTTAGCTTTACACCACGTGACACCCCTCCCTTCCTCCTCCCCCCTTCCCCCTTCCCCCCTCGCCCTCCATATGAGCAAACCTAGTCTACCCGTTCATGTGATTGTAGCTTTCCTTAGGTTCCCTATTAGTGCAATTTTAGAAAGAGAAGCATATCATTTAAAAGCAAATTTTAGAAAGAAAACGTTTTAGAAATTATTTTAGAAAAAACTTTTAAAATGTTAAAAAACACTTTATAAAAATCCAAGATTTAGAAATAAATTATTTTAAAGAAAAATGTTTTCAAAATGTTTTTCGGGAGATATTTTATAAAACATAGTTTAAACAAAACTCTCGCACACTCATTAGATATTATAACTCACAACCTTTTTGGTGTTGTGTACAAAACCTCTCAGGTGCAGGAACGAAGAATCAAGGTATCAGTTCGCTGCATTCAGACTAGGTGGGCTCGACGTTCGACAATGCTACAATGCTTACTTTTTGTAAACATTAAGCTTGAATATTTATTATGTGTTATGCACATTTTTGTTTTAAATAAATTTAGTAGAACTTTTTATGTTCAAATGATGCATGCATGTTTTAGACCCTTGAATGTTTGAGATATTATCATTACATTTTGAGAATTGGTTTTTAAAATTTGAATGTAAGATTTTATAATGTATAATTTATATGTTTAGCGAAGTATTTATAGTTACGAGGTCGCTCCATGACATTCTTTTGAGTTTTGTAGGCTGGTCATTAGAAAGGTCTCGTGGAGTGCCCAGCAAAACTGTCCGGTTCATTAGAAGGAATCCGAGTCGGGTCTTATCATGCAATTTACCGTAAAAGAAAAAGTTTTTATTTATTTCCAACAGAAAAGAGTTTTAAAGTGAGATGAGTACCTCCACGGGACCTTTTCGAGCTAAAGTGATGGTTCGATTGAATTATGTCAGGGTACTCTGTAGGGACCCTATCGAGTCCAGTAGAGGGATCCGGAGCAGATCCTTACACTTATCCACATAGGCTTTGATATTTCTATTAAATTTCTTCACATCAAACCCATAAGGTTTGAAAACTTTGACATAATAAATGTATACCAAAATAGTGCATATAGTTTGTGAATAATATACCAGGTAAGTTTTTAGACAAGATAAGTCAGTCACAATTGACACACTTAAATACCAAGTCTTTCATAGTTAGAACCTTTCCTAGACATACACTTCCACACTTTCACACTTATTTCTAGCAAAAAAATTAAATTACATTGTGGGTCTACCTATACATATTTGTTTAGAGGATTTCCATGATACATCTTATCTTAGTTCCCAATTTGTTGGAAGGAAGAAAATAACTCCTTATCAAAACATACATGTCTAGTAGCACAAATATCAATCTACCACTCATTAGGATTTAATCCAACCTAATGTAATTTATGAGACCACAATAGAGTGAATATCTCATAAACATCTTTAGAGATGTTATCCACCACCTTATAGTCTAAGAACCACCCAACCACAATCTTCTTGGTTTTGACATTCTCAATCCTATATTTTTTTATCTAAAGACTTTCATAACTCCTTGACTATTTTTTTAGATGTGTACACATTGTATAAAGCATCTGCCAAACTATTCATTATATAATTCCTAAATAAAGAATTTGAATGGTTCCATGCATTAATGACACTAATGACTTGAATGTTTTTCTCGCCATTTTTTTTCATAGGAGCATCTTCCATTGAGAACGTTGTAAGGTTCAAGGTGGTTAAACAACATATCTTGCTCCCACTTCTTGAAATTCAAACCGTTAAATTTCTCCATATATTTTTTTTCAAATGGTTTATAGAAACTGAAATCGGTATCATTGGATTATCCAATTGTGCAATTGGCAAAGTTATTTGTTAATGCACATATATGTGGTGTATTTAGTAGTTGGCATCTTATGGCGATATGAGTTGATCTTATGTCAATTAGTGTTGAGCTTATGGCATTGAAATTGATCTTATGACTTTGTTGTATTATGTCATTGACATCTTTGGCATTGAGCTTTATTGTATGACGTTGATGTTTGACTTTGTTTGTGCAGCAAAACTCATGGAAAACATATGTTTACATGGATTGCAATCTATTTACATTCTTTATTATTATTGTTTCAATTATAATATGTAGGTCAATGTTGCAACATCAGTTTAGATGTTATAATGAATTTTTTCCAATAGTTTACAATGCAGGTTCCAGTACACATTTGTAAAAGATTTTAGAAGTGCTTTATTCTCGTTGTTATAATGTTTGTCTGATTTATTGAGTGATTGTATGATTATTCAATATTATTATTTCTATGAATAACATACATAATTTTCATATACCATTGAATTAATTGAGTTTTTTTTTCTTTGTAAGGAAATATTCTTATTGTTGATTTGTTAAACTTGGAAAATATCTTTCCATGGTTATGGAAAGTATTTTATTTGCCAACTACTATTTTATGTAAAACTTAAAATTTCTAGAATAGTGATTTTCGGATGAATAGTATTTTTGAGTGAATACTGATTTTTAGGAAATCGAAATTTCCTCAAGTTTCATGAGATAAATTTTTTTGATGAATAGTGTTTCAGATGGAAAGTGTTTGAGTGAATCGTAATTTTCGAAAAACGAATCTCATAAATTAAAAGTTTTGAAATTTATATTAGAATTAATGGAAACTGAAATAGAACGAAGATAAAGCTATTCGAAGAGATTTTAAGTGATTCGAAGCATATGAGACGAAATAACTCTATTCGATTAGTGTCCTATAGATAGTATTTAGAGAGAAATGAAATAATTTTCAGTCTTGAATGGATAAATTGAATTTTAGTAAAATTCTCGGATAAGATTAGAAATGATTCTATTTACGAAGTAATGAAATGATTTTTAAAGTGATCATAGTTGTAAATCCAGTTTTAATAGAATTTCTGGTGGTATTCATTTAACTTTCTTATAATTTTTAGATCGACTAGAAATATTTCGAGTACGAAAACATAAAAACATGAAATGAATACATTGAATTGTGAGATAGAGAGGACGCTTGACATTCAAGAGGAGGAAGAATGAATAGATGCTTGACAAGTGGCAAAGAGGAGGTCTAGATGGTGGACAAGGGGCAAGATCTTGTGGTGGTGAGATAAAGTTGAAAACAAAAATGAAATGAAAAATGAAATGGAAGAGATAAGCAAGTGATTCATGGTCAAACAAGTGTAATTAGCAATAAACAAACAAGAGCAACTCATTTGGTCATAAAAAACGGTATAGAACCCGTCAAACAAGCAAAATAGATAAAGTCGAATTAAAAAAAATAAAATAAAATGAAAGTGATAAATAAGAGAGGTATCAGTTCAATAAGAAGAAAAAGGTAACAAAAAGACAATTGATCATAAAAGGGTGTGTTTGAGCCAAGAGAAAGCAAAAGAGGGAGAGAGAAGTCGGTCAAACAAGAAATAAAAAGAGAAACAAGTGGTAACCGGTCAAATAAACAAACAAAAGAAGAAGTACTCAGTCTAAGGGGTGTGTGAACCGAGATAGAGAGCAAGTGAGAGAGTGAGAGAGTTGCATGGTCAAATAAGAAACAAATCACATTCGATCATTAAAAGCCATTTTGGACTGAGAGAAGAACAAAGATTTGAGAGCTGTTCCGTTCTTAGCCGTGAAGAATAAAGGAGACAGCAAGTTGTCTTGAGGTTTTGAGAGCAATTTTCAAGTGGTTTCAACACCATTAAGCTTGCATAAAAGTCTTGGAGCAAAACCCATTCATTTGGAGTTGATTTTATAAGGTAAGAAACTAGTTTTCTTGATGTGGTTTATGGAAAAGTTTGGATTTATAACTTTCTTATGAATTTATGTTTGGGTTTAGGATTTGAAACCTTATTAATGTGGAGGTTGTGATGTATGTAAATTTGTGAGATAATTAATGAAAAAATTTGATGATGGATGCTTGAATTAGTTTGGCCAAAGTGAGATGTTGTGGTTGAAATGTTTATTGATGATTTTACCATGAAATATGATGTGTAACGCCCTCTCCCCAGTTATACTTTAACCATGTTTGAGATGAGATAAATTTTATTTATAAAATAATAAAAATGATTTTTAGAGTATTTGAAAGTGCAATTTAATTTTTATAGAGTTTTCGAAATGATTGGGAAAAAGACTAAATATTAAAAGTTGATGGTAAAATGGTAAAAATAAAAGATTTTATAAAGAATGGAAGAATTGTAAATATGAGGAAAGGACAAGGACATTGGGCAAAATTGAAGAATTCTCTAGAATCTAGTAAAAGCGTAATTTTATAGAAGTCCAAGGGTGGAATCAAGCTTAACCCACGCCTATAAATATAGTGTGTGGTGGGTATGTCAGCAGAAGAAAAATCTGGAAGGGAAGAGAAAGAAAGAGAAGTTGTCGCCATCAGAAGCAAGGAGGCAGATCTGCAGCTGTGCCGAACTAGTTTTGCCATTTTTTATAAGGATCAAGCTGCTACAAGGTGCAGAACAGATTTAAGGAGTAGATCTGGTAAGATTTAAGTGATAAGAATGAGTTTTTATAGTTTTGTGTTGGTGAAAAACTGTCGAGAACAGCTTCTGGGTTGCAAATGTTTAACAAGATTTTGATATGTGGATCTGGTAATTTAAAGCTGAAAGCGAGCGAAGAAGCAAGATAAAAGGCTGAGTAAAAGTCTGGTAAGTGAAATCGCTAAGAATGGTGCTATTTTTTGGTGGTTTATTTATGATTTTAGATAAATTTAGTTTTGTCGTTGAACCTGCTGAGGTCGCGACCTAATAATGTTGTGAAGAACTGGTAATGTATGTGTTAAGTATAGGAATGTGAGATTATTTGAGGTCGGAGTGTGTTAGTACTAAGGTAAGTCTGAAGAATGGTGTTGTGAGTAGGCATGTCTCAAGGCAGGAGCTCGCGAGGTGCGAGCTGGAGGAGGCCCTCAGTGCGTTCAGCTGGTCGAGATGGTCGAGTTGAGCTATGCTTGTTGCTTCCCATCCCACCTGTCTGGACTGAGCTGGAGTGTGAGCTCGCAAAAGGAGCTGAGTGAGGTCGCAACTCATCAGAGGTGCCTGGTCGAGCTGGTCTAAGGTCGTAGCTCACAAGGGCGAGCTGAGATGTATGAGGAGCGACTTGAGCTCGAAAAAGATCTCAGCTCGCTAAGGGAGTGAGCTGAGAGAGCTCGCTGAAGGTGGATGCCCTTAGTCCGGGCTATAATGAGTGAGCTCGTGAGTATTTGGTGCCCTCAGCTCGAGTTGAGCTGGGTAGAGTAGGAGCTCGCTGAAGGTGCGAGTTGGGTGAGCTGAGGTGCGAGCTCGCAACTTAAGCTGGACTGACACTATTGCAGTCCTTATCAGCATGTATGGATTTGGAGTTAGATAATAATTTAGATAGCTAAGTGAAGATTTTGTTTGTGAATAAGTATAGGTGACTTCGAACTGAGAAAGGAGGTCGCGAAAGCATTGGCGCAAGGGAATAGGACAGCAAGCTGTGAGTGTGAAAAGATTTTATTTATATTAAAATGCTTTTAAGATTTTCCTGCAATTATTATATAAATTCTCATAAATTATTTTTAGCCCATCAATAGTTTATGTTAGCATGAAAAAACTAGCTTATTTTAATATAGAAGAGTAAAGATTTTCAAGAACTAGTGGAACAACCCATGCTATTTGATAGATAGACCTTCTAGCATTTTAAAGCAGGCCGGTATACCTCACAGTGTAGGGCAAGTATTGGGAGTGTTAGTCCTGCTAACATCAAGGGGATAGAGTCTATCATGTCTATTGAGTCACCTTCTATATTGTAGGGTATTGTCTCACTTGCGGTGTGTGATGATAGTTCCACCACGCAGTAGCGAGGTATCTTTGTAGCTTTGTCACAGCGTGCGATGATAGCTATTCCGCCACGTGACCCTTCACACTGAACGAAGCTGGTCTACCCATTCATGTGGTTGTAGTTTTCCTTGGGTTCCCCATTAATACAGATTTTAGTAAGAGCAGCATACCATTGAAAAACGAGTTTTAGAAAGAAATTATTTTAGAAAATGTTTTTGAATTCCTAAAGAATATTTATAAAAACTCAAATTTTGAAAAACAAATCCTTTTTAAAGAAAAATGTTTTCAAGAGGTATTTTATAAAATTTAGTTTAATTAAACCCTCACACTCACTAGGCTTTATAGCTTACTATTATTTTTGGTTCTATGTTACAAAACCTCCTAGGTGTAGGTACAAGGAATCAGAGTACCAGTCCACTACGATCAGGCTAGGTGGGTTAGACGACTGATGACGCTGCATTGTTCCTTCTATAAACATTATGCTTCTAATGTTATTATCAATTATGTTATTTTGCATATTTTAAAGTTTGAATAATATTTTGTAGAATTTTTATGTAACATGACGACATGCCTATTTTAGATCTTTGCATATTTATGAAAATGTTTTAATCACAGCATGATGGGCATGAATGTTGAAATGAAATTTTAAATTAGTTGGTTTTCTTGTTTAGCAAAGTTACTTATTGATATGGGTTCACTCCACAACGTCCTTTTTAAGCCTTAATAGTTAAACTTCAGAAGGGTCTTGTAGGGTGCCCGGCAGGACCGCTGAGTTTATTAGAGGGAATTCAGGTCGGGTCCTATCAGTTTGGTATCAAAGCCAGAGTTTTAGAAAATTTTGAATGAAAGGTTTTTCCGAACATTGTTTTCAACTAAACTTTTTCATAAAATACCTTGAGATTTCAATAATACGATTTTAACTTCCAATTTATACCTTTTATGACTAAATTTCAGAGAATCATGCGTCGTCAAGGTTGCCCATCTAGGAGAGCAACTACTTAGGTACCCGTACCAGGGGAGGGACATGTTGATGAGTCCGTCAATGTGTCCATAGATCAAGATCAAGCTGGACCTTTGCAACCTGGGGAGCCCGTAGGTGGCAATCTGAATATGGAGCAACTAACTCAAGTTTTGGCAGCGGCACTTCATCAGCCACGAGAATCAAGGGTTTCCATCGAATGCACTCAGAAATTGGGCGCTAAGCCTTATGATGGGACCGGCGATCCAGAGTGTGCATTATCATGGTTAGAGACTAATGAGGAGATCTTTCAAGTCATGGGCTACTCAGAAGACCAAATGGTAGCATTCTCTGCCTTCCTTCTGGAGGACCAAGCAAAAGATTGGTGGAAGGCCATCCAAAGACGGAACGTAGCAAAAGTATCCTGGGCACTATTCAAGCAGGAATTTATGGATAAGTTCTATCCGAAGAGCTATCAGGATGCAAGGATTGAAGAATTTTCCAAGCTGGAGCAAGGCAACTCATCCGTGGCAGATTACAAGAAGAGATTTTCAGAGCTGGTTTGCATAATGCCCTTTATAGTGAACGATGAGGAATAGAAGGCCAAGAGATTCGCAGCAGGCCTAAATCCGAAGATTCGAGCTTATGTAGCATCAACAGCTCATTTGCAGTACAATGAGTTGGTAGAGGCAGCTGTTAGAGTGAAAAAAGCATCGAAGCTATATCAAGGCCAAAGAAGATGATGCAGAAACGCGGATGGTCAGGAAACTTCTCCATAGGACCTAGCAAATTCACCTGGAGTGGAGAGTCATCTGCTGGATCAGGTAGCCGAAGGTCAAGTTAAGGGATCCAATCTAGCCAAGGTTCAGTAAAGCAATCAGTAGGCTCTGGGAGCAGCAGTGATAGTTGGAAGAACTGGTCGGTGTGCAAGAATTGTGGAAGAATGCATCCGGGCGAGTGTTTTTGAGGTAGCACCTGGTGTTTTAGATGCGGACAAGAGGGCCATTTCATGAAGGATTGTCCGAACGCAGCTTCAGTTTTCAAGCCGGAGACCAGGGTCGCAGCCCCAGCACAGACTAGTAGAGGTCGAGGATTCGATCAGAGGGGATCCCAAGCCAGAGGAACCTTCAGTTCCGGCCAGCCTAGTAGAGCATCAGGCAGAGGTGTACCTTCCAGAGGTTACTCAGGCAGACCCCGTACCTAGGCCAGAGTGTTCGTTGTGACTCAGCAAGAGGTAGATGCTACTCCGGAGGTCGTGACAGGTATTATTTCAGTCTTCAACTGTGATGCATATGCATTGGTGGACCCAGGGGCTACCATTCATTTGTGTCTAAGAGGTTTGCTAAGGCTAGTGGTGTCGAACCGGAACCTCTAGATTGTAGCATGGTAGTGTCTACCCTTACAGGAGGTTCTCTTCAAGCAAATAAGGTATTCCGAGGAAGTATAATAGTCATCAAAGGGGGAGAGTTCCCGGTGAATTTGATTGTATTGGACATCCATGACTTTGATGTCATATTAGGAATGGATTGGTTGTCTATGCATCATGCCTGAGTGGACTATTTTAAAAAAGAAGTCAGATTTCCTAGAGTTGAAGAGCCTGATGTTATTTTTTGTGGGATTCAAAGATCACTTTCTGCTAGTATCATATCAGCAATGGAGGCCAGCAAGATGCTTAAGAAGTCCTACAAGGGATACCTAGCCTATGTCGTAGAAGAGAGGTACGATGGAGCGAGCTTAGAAGACATCCCAGTAGTTAAAGACTTTCCAGATGTGTTTCCGGAAGATCTTCCAAGACTGCCTCTAGATCGAGAGATGGAATTTGAAATAGATTTGATTCCGGGAATCGAGCCGATTTCAATAGCGCCATATAAGATGGCCCCAACCGAGCTGAGAGAGTTGAAAGTTCAGATGGAAAAATTGCTGGATAAAGGATTCGTACGACGCAGTCATTCACCTTAGGGAGCTCCGGTGCTATTCGTCAAAAAGAAAGAAAGGAGCTTAAGGTTATGCATAGACTACAAACAGCTGAACAAAGTGACCATAAGGAATCAGTATCCGCTCCCGCGAATCGACGACTTATTCGATCAACTGCAAAGTTTATTCAAAGATTGATCTGAGGTTAGGTTAGCATCAGCTAAGAATTCGTGCAGAGGATGTTCCGAATACCGTTTTCAGAACTAGATATGGGTGTTACGAGTTTCTAGTCATGCCGTTTGGATTAACTAATGCCCCAGCAGCTTTTATGGATTTGATGAACAGGATCTTCAGGCCGTATCTAGATAAGTTCATGATTGTGTTTATCGACGATATCTTGGTATAATCTAGTAGTTATAAAGAGTATGCAAAGCATATTTGGATAGTACTACAGACCTTGCGAGAGCATTAGCTGTATGCAAAGTTTAGTAAGTTGCAGTTTTGGCTAGACAGTGTTGCTTTCCTGGGTCATGTAGTATCCACTAAAGGAATCAATGTAAACCCTCAGAAGATAGAAGCAATAATGAGTTGAAGACCACCTACAAATGTTATCGAGGTTCGGAGTTTCCTCGGATTGGCAAGTTACTACAGGAAATTTGTAGAGGGGTTTTCTAAGATAGTAGCCCCACTGACCAAGTTGACTAGAAAAGAAGAAAGATTTGAATGGTTAGATGCCTGCCAGTAGAGTTTCGACGAGCTAAACAGAAGACTGACTTCAGTTCCAGTGTTAACTTTACCAACAAGGGAGGATGGGTTCACTATCTTTAGTAATGCCTCAAGACAGGGTCTAGGGTGTGTTCTGATGCAGAATGGTAAAGTTGTAGCATATGCTTCCCGGCAGTTGAAGCCGCATGAGCAGAACTGCCCTACCCATGATCTAGAGCTCGCAGCAGTAGTATTTGCGTTGCGAATATAGAGGCATTACCTTTATGGTGTTCCTTGCCAGATCTTTACAGATCACAAGAGTCTGCAATATCTGTTCACTCAGAGAGAGCTAAATATGAGGCAGTGGCGGTGGTTGGAATTGATTAAAGATTATGATTGTACAATAGAGTACCACCCGAGAAGGCCAATGTAGTGGCAGATGCTTTGAGCAGACAACCTGTGAGTTCCCTAGCTCATTTGAGGACAGTATATCTTCCACTTCTAGTGGAATTAAGATTGTTGGGAGTCTGGCTAGGTGTAGCAGACTCAGGGGCTTTATTAGTTGCATTTTATGTTCGCCCCATTCTAATAGACCAGATAAGGGAACAGCAGTGGTAGGATCCCCAGTTGGCAAAGATAAGGCAAGAAATCGGAGAAGGACGCCGAGTGGATTTTACAATCAGGGAAGACAACATCTTGATTGTGGGCTAGCGTCTATGCATGCCAAATATTAGTGATCTGAAAAGAGAAATCATGGAAGAAGCCCATTCTTCAGCTTACGCCATGCATCCGGGCAGCACGAAGATGTACTGTACCCTGAAAGAGCATTACTGGTGGAAAGGGATAAAGAGAGAGATCGTCGAATTCGTATCCCGTTGTCTCATCTGTCAGCAAGTGAAAGCAGAACATCAGAAACCAACAGGATTACTTCAACCGCTTTCCATCCCCGAATGGAAATGGGAGAATATCACCATGGATTTTGTTGTAGGGCTTCCGCGTAGTCAAAGGGGGCATGATGCCATATGGGTGATAGTAGATAGATTGACGAAGTCCGCCCATTTCCTGCCAATCAAAAGCAATTTCCCCCTTAGCAGGTTGGCACAGCTCTACATAGATGAGATTGTGAGACTCCATGGTATACCAGTCTCTATTGTATCAGATCGCGACCCGAGGTTTACTTCTGAGTTTTGGCTAAGCTTGCAGAAGGCTCTAGGTACTCGACTGGACTTCAGTATAACTTTTCATCCCCAGACGGACGGCCAATCAGAGAGGACCATATAGACGCTTGAAGACATGCTTAAAGCGTGTGCATTGGAATTCAGAAGGAGTTGGGATACATACCTAGGGACCTTAAGTTTGAAGTTGGTGATAGAGTATTTCTCAAGATATCCCCATGGAAGGGCGTGCTCAGATTTGGGAAGCGTGGGAAGCTAATTCCGTGCTATAACGGTCCGTTCGAAATCGTGAAGAGAGTAGGACCTGTGGCCTATAGATTGAAGTTAATTCATGATGTATTCCATGTATCCATGCTCCGCAAGTATGTTGCAGATCCCTCCCATATACTTAAGGAACAACCGGTAGAGTTAAGAATGAATTTGACTTATGAAGAGGAACCAGTGCAGATATTAGACCGCAGAGAGCAGGTGCTACGAAGTAAAGTTAACCCTTTAGTGAAAGTATTGTGGAGGAATCATGAGGTGGAAAAAGCTACTTGGGAGCATGAAGATCAGATGTATCAGAGGTACCCCCATCTTTTTCAATGTAGTATGTAAATTTCAAGGGTGAAATTTTATAAGGATAGGAGAATTGTAACGTCCTCTCCCCAATTATACTGTAACCATGTTTGAGATGAGATAAATTTTATTTATAAAATAATAAAAAGGATTTTAGAGTATTTGGAAGTGTAATTTAATTTTTATAGAGTTTTCGAGATGATTGGGAGAAAGATTAAATATTAAAAGTTGAGGGTAAAATGACAAAAATAAAAGATTTTATAAAGAATGGCAGAATTGTAAATATGAGGAAAGGACAAGGACATTAGGGAAAAATGAAGAATTCTCTAGAATCTGGTAAAAGCGTAATTTTAAAGAAATCCAAGAGTGGAATCAAGCTTAACCCACGTCTATAAATATACGTGTGTGGTGGGTATATCGGCAGAAGAAAAATCTGGAAAGGAAGAGAAAGAAAGAGAAGCTATCATCGGCAGAAGCAAGGAGGCAGATCTGCAGTTGTGCCGAACTGGTTTCTGCCATTGTTGAGGAGGATCAAGCTACTACAAGGTGCAGAACAGATTTAAGGAGTAGATCTGGTAAGATTTAAGTGATAAGAATGAATTTTTATAGTTTTGTGTTGGTGAAAAGTTGTCGAGAACAGCTTTTGGGTTGCAAATGTTTAACAAGATTTTGATATGTAGATCTGGTAATTTAAAGCTGAAAGCGAGCGAAGAAGCAAGACAAAAGGATGAGTAAAAGTCTGTTAAGTGAAATCGCTGAGAATGGTGTTGTTTTTGTGGTGGTTTATTTACGATTTTAGATCAATTTAGTTTTGTTGTTGAACCTGTTGAGGTCGTGACCTGATAATGTTGTGAAGAACTGGTAATGTATGTGTTAAGTATATGAATGTGAGATTATTTGAGGTCGAAGTATGTTAGTACTAAGGTAAGTCTGAAGAATGGTGTTGTGAGTAGGCATGTGTCAAGGCAAGAGCTCGCAAGGTGCGAGCTGGAGGAGGCCCTCAGTGCGTTCAGCTGGTCAAGATGGTCGAGCTGAGCTATGCTTGTTGCTTCCCATCCCACCTGTCTGGACTGAGCTGGAGTGTGAGCTTGCAAAAGGAGCTGAGTGAGGTCACAACGTTGGGAGGAAATGAATACATAGTCGAAGTGTGTTTTACTGTAGGTAAAAATTTTGGAAACTTTCAAAATGCAATTGCTATACTGCCGAAATTTTTATAAAATCATTTTAAAATGAAATTGCAAAAAATTTTAACTACACAACTTATTTCAAAAAATAAAGAATACAATTGAATTAAGTTAAGAAAATCTAGAAAGAATAAGGGGTTCGCTCTGCAAATCTCTCCATTCCGACAAGTCAGATTGAGAGAAGTCTGTTGGAGTGCCCGGCGGGACCCTCCAGATAAGAGATCAGAGAGAGTTTAGGTTGGGTCCTGTCAAGTTGGTATCAGAGCCCGGTTTTCGAAAGATTTGAGATTGAGTTTTGAAAGAAAGTTTAAAAGAAAAGTTTAGTGCTATTTTGTGTATTAAAGTAAGTTTGCTATGCATGAGTTTATGAGTAAGGCATGCATGAGATTATTGTATGCTTTGAGTTTTCTTGAGATTACATAAGTGATGCATTCCTCGAAGGCATAGGTTAAGCATAATGCCATGAGATTTGTGTTAAGTATTGCATGGAATTATCATGCTAATTTATGATAAGTTAGTGTACTAATATTTAAATTCCTTGATTTTTGTGTCTATTAGTACACATATAGCTATGCAGCGACGTACCCGTCCTAGGACGAGACAGGCTACCATTGAGGCATCCACATCAGACAGAGAGCATGTTGACGAGTCTGTCAATGTGTCGGCGAGCACTTCACATCTAGAGCCGTCAGGATCAGCTAGAGCAGAGCCTGCTCCAGGACCTATTCCAGGGCAGATGGAGCAGATGGCCCAGATGTTGGCAGCGGTGCTCCAGCAGCAGCGGGAGACAGGCATATCCATAGAGCGCGCCTGCAAATTAGGCGTCAAGCCATATGACGGGACCGAGGAGCCCGAGAGAGCATTATCATGGCTAAAGACGAATGAGGAGATATTCCAAGTCATGGGGTGTTCAGAGGATCTGATGGTCACTTTCTCCGTTTTCCTATTAAAGGATCCAACAAAAGATTGGTGGAGAGCGCATCAGAGAGCACATCTGGGTGGAGTCTCATGGCCCGAGTTCAAGAAGGAATTCACGGACAAGCTCTTCCTTAAAGGCTACAAGGATGCCAAGATTAAAGAGTTTTTCAGATTTGAGCAGGGAAGCCTCACAGTGACCGAGTACGAAAAGAAGTTCTCAGAGTTAGTCTGCCTGGTCTCTTACATTGTAGAAAATAAAGAATAGAAGGTGAACAGGTTCACAGCTGGTTTGAGTCCACAGATCAGGACATATGTGACCTCCGCAGGACATTCTCGATATGGGAGTTAGTAGAGGCTACTACCAGAGTTGAGCGGAGTGTCGAGCCTACCCCTAGCCAAGAAAATTCGAGCAGAAACGCAATTGGACAGGTAGCCAGCAAGGAGGAACCAGTAAAGTGGCCAAGAGCGGTCAGAGGTCAGTCTGGTCAGAGAGTCGGCGATAGGGTTAGAAACACCAGACTAGCCAAAGTTCTATTCAGTCTTCAGCAGGGTCCAGGAGTCAGTAGAGTTGGAAGAGCCGACCTGTTTGCAGCAGATGTGGCCGATCACACCTCGGTGAGTGCCTTCAGGGCAGGACCAGATGCTTCAGGTGTGGACAGGAGAGTCACTTCATGCAGGACTATCCCAACGTAGTTGCATCGAGCCCAACTTAGGCCAGATCTACAGTTCAGGGACAGACTAGTAGGGGTCGTGGACCAGAGAAAGGAGGCCCCCAGACCAGAGCAGCCACAGGCCCAGAGCCGCCCAGCGGTGGACCCAGCAGAAGCCTACCAACCCGAGCAGCGCCTGGTAAACCTCGTAGCCATGCCGCGAGAGTATACACGATGACATAGCAGGTGGCAGATGTAGCACCGGAGGTGGTCACAGGTACCATTTATTTGTTTGATATTGATGCTTATGTACTGATGGACCCAGGAGCCACCCATTCTTTTATTGCTCGAAAGTTCATAGATAGAGTCGGGATAGAGTCAAGACCGACCGAGTGTAGCATGGTAATGTCACTTCCCACGAGTGATTCACTTATTGCGGATAGAGTTTACATGGGAAGTAAAGTGATTATAGCAGGTCATGAGTTCGAGGCTGATCTGATAGTGCTCGACATTCATGATTTTGATGTTATTCTGGGCATGGATTGGCTATCCAAGCATTGCGCTACCGTAAACTGCTACAGGAAAGAAGTTCAGTTCAACAAGCCTGGGGAACCATATGTGATCTTTTGTGGAGAGAGGAAAATACTCTTTACAAGTTTGGTAAGTGTGATCCAAGCAAATAAAATGCTCTGTAAAGCATGCCGGGGGTACTTGGTTTATACAATAAAAGCTAGCGACAGTGAGTTGCAATTAGCAGAAGTTCTTATGGTTAATGAGTTCCCTGATGTATTTCTTAAGGACCTACCAGGGTTACCACCGGATAGGGAGATTGAGTTCGAAATTGAGCTAGCACTTGGTATAGAGCCCATTTCGATAGTGCCATATAGGATGGCACCGGCAAAGCTAAAGGAGTTGAAGGTGTAGATGGAAGAATTGTTGAGCAAAGGCTTCGTTAAGACGAGTACATCACCGTGGAGAGCTCCGATGTTGTTTGTTAAGAAGAAAGACGGAAGTCTCAGGTTGTGCATCGATTATAGGCAGCTCAATAAAGTCACCATTCAGAATCAATATCTGTTGCCAAGAATCGATGATCTGTTCGATCAACTGTAGGTAGCCAAGGTATTCTCAAAGATCAACTTAAGGTCGGGGTATCATCAGTTGAGAGTACGTAGAGAAGATGTTCCCAAGACGGCTTTCAGGACTCATTATGGCCATTATGAGTTTCTGGTGATGCCGTTTGGACTGACGAATGCCCCAGCAGCCTTTATGGATTTAATGAATATGGTCTTCAAACCTTATCTAGATAAGTTTGTGATAGTCTTCATCGATGATATCCTTATGTATTCAAGTAGTCGAGAGGAGCATGCAGAGCACTTGAGGATTATATTGCAGATTTTGAGAGAGCATCAGCTCTATGCGAAGTTTAGCAAGTGCCAATTTTGGCTTGATCGAGTAGCATTCTTGGGACATGTGGTATCCACAGAGGGTATATCAGTAGATCCCCAGAAGATAGAGGCTATTGTAGACTGGAAGCCACCCATGAACGTGACAGAAGTTAGAAGTTTCTTGGGTTTAGTTGGATATTATAGAAAGTTCGTGGAAGGGTTCTCAAAGATTACTACTTTGCTGACCAAGTTAACCAGAAAAGAAGAGAAGTTCGTATGGTCAGAGGCATGCCAGAGCAGTTTCGATGAGTTGAAGCAGAGGCTGACTACGGCACCAGTGCTTACACTTCCCTCAGGAAATGAGGGATTTACAGTGTATTGTGATGCCTCCAGGTAAGGTTTAGGTTGTGTGTTGATGCAGCATGACAGGGTGATAGCTTATGCTTCAAGACAGTTAAAGAAGCATGAAGTAAACTATCCAACATATGACTTGGAGTTAGCAGCTGTAGTGTTCGCTTTGAGGATTTGGAGGCACTACCTTTATGGAGTACCTTACAAGATCTTTACCGATCACAAAAGCCTGCAGTATCTGTTCTCTCAAAAAGAGTTGAACATGAGACAGAGAAGATGGGTGGAACTCATCAAAGATTATGACTGCACCATTGAATACCACTCGGGCAAATCAAACGTGGTGGCAGATGCATTAAGCAAAAAGCCCACTAGTTCCTTAGCTTGGTTAAAAGCCGAGTATCTACTAATGTTAATAGAGTTGAGATCTATGGGGGTCAGTTTGGAGACGGCAGAGTCAGGTGCTTTACTAGCAGGTTTTCATGTTCATCCTGTGTTGGTGGACCGAGTCAGAGAGTTGCAAGCTCAGGATCCGTATTTGATGAAGCTGAGAAGCAAGATAGAGGCTGGGCAACAAAGTAGTTTCACCTTGAGAGGTGATGGGACATTAGTCCTAGAGCAGAGATTATGTGTGCCAGAGGTCGAAGAATTGAAGAAAGAAATCATGGAAGAAGCCCACTCCTTGGCATATGCTATGCATCCAAGGAGTACCAAGATATATCGAACTCTAAAGGACCACTACTGGTGGAGAGGTATGAAAAGGGAGATAGCAGAGTTCGTATCTAAGTGCCTAACCTGCTAGCAGATTAAAGTTGAGCATCAGAAACCAGCAAGGTTATTACAGCCTCTGTCCATACCGGAATAGAAGTGGGAAAGAATCACGACGGATTTCGTGGTGGGACTTCCCAGGACACAGAGCGGACATGATGCCATTTAGGTGATAGTTGATAGATTGACGAAGTCCGTTCACTTTCTTGCTATTAAGAACACCTATTCTTTGGAAAAGTTAGCTGAGATATATATAGATGAGATCGTGAGATTACATGGTGCACCAGTGTCCATTGTATCAGACAGAGATCCTCGATTTACTTCTCCATTTTGGCTGAAGCTATAAGAAGCCATGGGCACCAGATTGAACTTCAATATACCTTTTCACCTACAGACAGATGACCAATCAGAGAGAACCATCCAGACTCTCGAAGACATGTTGAGAGCTTGTGTAATGGAGTTCAAATGGAGTTGGGATAATTACCCAGCGCTAATAAAGTTTGCCTACAACAATAGCTATCATGCCAGTATTGGCATGGCACCGTATGAGGTGTTGTATGGCAGGAAGTGCAGAACCCCAGTCTACTGGGATGAAGTAGGTGAAAGGAGATTGATTGGCCCAAAGATTGTCCAAGCTACAACCGAGAAGATAAGTGTGATTAGAAAACGGTTGAAGATAGCAAGCGATAGACAGAAAAGCTATGCGGACAATCAGAGACGAGATCTAAAGTTCGAAGTGGGTGATAGAGTATTTCTGCGAATTTCTCCACGGAAGGGCATTCTGAGATTCGGGAAACGTGAAAAGTTGAGTCCACGGTATATAAGGCCATATGAGATAGTAGATAGAGTGGGTGAAGTAGCTTATCAGTTGAAGCTACCGCCAAAGCTAGCCAACATCCATGATGTGTTTCACGTCTCCATACTTCGCAAGTATATCGCTGACCCTTCACATATTCTGAAAGAACAACCAGTCCAATTGAAGGAAAACTTGACCTATGAGGAGCAGCCAGTGGAAATTATAGATCGTAGAGATCAAGTGTTGCGTAATAAGGTGATTCCGCTAGTGAAGGTGTTATGGCGAAATCACAAGTCAGAAGAGGCTACTTTGGAGCCTGAAGAAGTTGTAAACCCTTAGTCTCAAACTTTAAACGTACTAGTGTTAGAAGCTGGATTATGAAATTAAAATGATCAATCTAGTCAACGTTAGTCTAATCGGGAAATTGAGAGTTAACAACCGTTATAGAACTATTCGATAATTGTTTTCATAAGAAAAAGTCAAAGAGGGATAAAATAGAGCTATAATAAATAAGAGATAAATTATAAGTAGTAATATAGTTAAGTTTAAAAATAAGAATCATAGGATTTATTATTTCAAATTAATAATTAATCACTAATTGTATTAAAGTAATTTATTTGTTATGGTCAAAACTAGTCAAAGGGACATGGAAGTCATTCTAGGAGATGTTACTAATATATATATTGGACACTTAGAGAAAAATTGAGAAAGAAAACAAAACAAGAGGCTACCGTCCAAAGGAGAAAAGAAATGTGAGAGGGAGAGGAAGCAAAGGGGTCATTCACGGCAAGCAAGAAAAGGAAGAGAAAAGCTTTCCAACTCAAATCTCAAGCCTTAATTCATCATCCTAGAGTGTTTTCAAGTTAACCTAGCAAAACCCAACAAGATTTAGGTGAGATATCATCTCCTCTCTCTCTACTTTGAAGATAGTTAGGGTGTATGGGTATGGTGATACTTATGTGATTTTGGTATATTGTGTTGGGTGGTTTACACTTAAAACTAGTTTAGAACCCCTAAGTGCGTGTTATGGAAGTTTGAATGACATGTTGTTATGTGTGAATGGTAGACTAGGGTTCATGGTTAACAAACTATAACGTGTTATTTAAAACACTAAAATGCTAAACAAGTTGTAGTTAAATTGTTTGATAAAAGGTTTGAGAGAGATTTTACATATAGATTTGAAAAAATCCATACTTTGATGTGTATGTGTATATGATAAACCCCGATCCTAGTTTTCTCGGAGAATTCATTTTCGGTAATCGAATAGAGAATAAAGAGTCCAGAAATAGTGCAAGGGGCCCGATTAGAATTTGATTATATTTATATGGCCCTGAGTGTCGTGTTAAGAAGAAATAAGAATTTTCAATGAATAATGTTCGGATCCAGAATGAATAGTGATTTTTTCGAAAAAGATCCGAAATTAGTGTTTAAGACCGAATTTGGACTCGGTTATATTGTCCAGGGTCATAATTGAGATTCGGTGGGAAATAGAAGCTTTCGATGAATAGTATTTTCGGACGAAAATTTTTGGATGAATAGTAAAATTTTCGAAAATTGACCTTAAAAGTCGAAAAAGTCCGAAAATAATAGGGGAGTATAGAGAAACAGAAACGGATAAAAAAAAAGACTGTTTGAGTCAGTTTTAAGCGATCCGAAGAAAATTACGATATTACCCTTTTGAGAGATTAATGGGTTTTAATGAGTTTAAATCCAATTGAATTTTTTTCGAAGCATGAGATTGATAGATAAGACACCCAATTAGAGTATTTCATGGTCAATTTAAAGATTAGATGATCATGAATATTTTCAGAATATTTTCCGGTCGAAGTGAAATTAGATTATAAAAAAGGCAAAATGGACATTTTAAGTTAAGTATGCATGGATCACGCGTGAGCATAATATGCAAAAGTTTCAAGGAGTGTAACCCAAGTGAATGAGAATGAGTTAAAGAGAATGGACATAAAAATCGAGTATTTAAGCTATAGATACGTATAAAAAGTTATCGGTTTATTCAACAGGATTTCGGTTAGGAACATTTTTTTTATCAAGTATATATGAGAGGTATTAGGTCGAAATTGAAGCTTATAAAGTTAAATTGGCCATAAAATATGTATAGAATATTCATGGAATATTTTTCGAAAGGATTAGGTATTGAAAGTTTTATTGAAATGAGAATTCGAAATTGATTTAGCTTTCACCCAGATTTATTATTTTATAGTTTTAGAAATCTTCGAATTGAGTTACGGTCGAATCGTATGCCTCCAGTAGTGTTATCTAAAGTTTATTATATTTTCGTTTCGTAAGTCGGATGTCATTTGGTTGACCCCGGTAAGATTACAAAGTGATTAGGAATTAATTATATGTTAATCAAACGAGGTGAGCTCACAGAATAAAGTAAAGGATATTTTAATTCAACCAATGAGAAAAGAGAAAAGTGACTTGAAAAGTAGTGGCTATGGATGTGCAACATGTCATCTAGTAAATGGTTGAATAAATAAATGGATGAGAAATTGCCAAGTGGACCAATGGAATTAAAATATATATATTTTTGGGCACTAGTGAGATTATTGAAAGTTTGAGGTGATTAAATGAAATTTTCTTGAGGGACTTAATTGTAATTGAGCAATAATATATATAAAAGTGATTTTTGTCTCATATGAGACATTTGGTCGGGAAAAACATAGAAAAGAAAGAAAGAGGAAATTGGGTGAGAGAGAGACCCGAGAGCTCGTTAGAGAGAGAGAGAGAGATAGAGAGAAAAGAGAGAGATCTGATTCGAATTTCGCCGTGGTTCCTTCACGAAAGTTGTTCCTCGTCATCTCCTCTAGCTAATCCAACAAATTTGAAGTGAAAAGATCGCCTATTTGGTGAGTTATTTCAGTTTAAAGGTTTATGCTTTTTATGAAAACCCATCTCATCTATTCTTTCTTTTTCGAATCAGAGTTTAGGGATGATGAGAGGGACTTGTGAGGATGATTTTGGTGTGATTTGTGAGTGATTTGGTGGAAGAAAAATAGGTGAAAGAGAAAGAGAAAGTAGCGGCCAAAATGGATGTTTGTGGGATCTGAGTTTGTTTTCGATTCTAAGGTATTAGATGGATGATTTAGAGGTTAGAGAATAATCTTATGAAGTTAGATTTCGAAAACGAAAAGTTTAGGATCGATTTCGGAGCTAAACGGACGAGTTAAAGGGTGTTTTCCGAAATCCTTCTAAATGCGTTCGTTTAACGTTCGAAATCGTTTATTTAATTATGGTTGGGTGTTAGAATAGTAAAGGATTGATTGTTGAAATTGTCGGACGTTTGAAACGAAAAATAATTTTTATTAGTAAGCGAGATCGAACGAATTTCGTTCGATGCATCCGACAATGAAATTGAGTATATTGAGGTATTTCTAGGAAAGAATAAGTAGGATTTATGTAGAGAAAACAGATTTCGAAAACCCCGATTGAATAGAAATTGAAATCCGAAAGTTTAGGCGTTAAAGAGTATTAATAGAGATAAATGAGATTTTTATTGATTTTGAATGTTATTTGAATGAGTTAAGTGATCCTAAATAAATATTTGATGTTTTAGGGTAAAAACAGAGAGCTCCAGAGGTATACGGAGAATAATCGAATTCTATCCGATGACGTGTTGTGAGTGGAAATACAATTTTTTAAAGTTTATTGCAAAATTAAAAGAATTTATTATAAATAGTTATTCATTTATTAATTGAATTTATATTATAATTATAGCATAAAGATTTTAATTTGTTATTTTTGTATATGAGAATGTGCTAGAATTAAATATTTTAAGTTTATTGCCTTGAGATTTAGAATATTTTAGTGTATTAAGAAAAAGAGATTTTAATAGCCTATGGTTTACCCTAGCCCCAGTTTAGTACCCGGTCGAATGCCCTATGCGTGATACGGTAGATGAGAGGAAGTCAGTCAGTGAGATTTGAGTCTAGTCGACTCTTGTGTGAGCGAGGTATGAGCGATCCGTATACACGTATAGGGTAGTGTAGTCGGTCCGCAGCGTGGGCCCGCTTTCGGCGACTACACATGGTAGATTCCCCACTCCTAATGGTTAGCCAGATTTTATATGCTACCACGCCAAGAGTAGATATTCCCTGGGTTACCATTTAGGCAAGTATCAGAAAAGATTTTAAGAAAAGATTCCAGAAAGTGTTTTAGAAAAGAACTTTAGAAAGCGTTTTAGTTTTTAAAAACTATTTTTGGGAGAATACGTTATACAAAAATGAGTTTAGTGTATACAAATTAACCACTCACTGAGTTATACTCATAGTTTTCTTTAAATGTTTTTCTTAAAAATTCTCCCACAGGAGCAGGAGCTAGTCGTCCAGCTAACGAGGTTCAGTCAGACGTGCAGGCGGGCGGATAGGACGACACTTACTACATATATACATATATATATATATATATATTGCTATTTTGACCATGTAGATGTTTATATATATAGTTGTAAATATTCTAAAGAAATAGTGGATGCATTAATTAAAAATGTTTTATTAAAGTTTTTTGAAAAAAATTCAGTTTTCAGATTTTATTTACTTGTTGTGGTTGTGTTGTGAGAAAATAGTCGGAGGCTCTGGAAGTTGAGAAATGGATTTCATAGAAGTGTTTTTATAAACTGTATTTGAAACTTGCAAGGTGACATAGTTTAGAAAACAGACAGCATGCTGCCGAAATTTTTATGAAAAAGCGAAAAATTTTTATCACTGTCACCTTGTAAAATAAGTTAAAATATCTAGATAGATGAGTTTTCGATGCCCTGACGGGATTCCTTCAGACTGAGTTAGGGTTCGTATGAATTCTTTCGGGGTGCTACGGGGTCTTTCTCGGGTTCAAAAGAGGAATTCGGGAAGGGTCTCGTCAGTATGTGTCAAGGCTATGAAAGACAGTAGGTAACCTCTGAATTTTGATTGATTTGAACTCAAATTTAAGCATGATTGAGGTTAAGAAAACATATAGAAATGATAGGATTATAAAAAGAGTAGTTTTGAGCAAAAGGGAGATTCCCGAGTCAAACAAAGGGACAGTGATGACCTGCACAAGTCTGACTTATTTAGAGTTGTTCTAGACCTCAAATTATGCATATGAGTCATAGAAAACCATAGGTTTTAGAAGGGAACGATTCCGATAAAAATTGCGCAAGTTATGACCAAAATAGTACGTTTAAAGAGTCGTAATGTGAGATGTCTATGTAAATACAATTTTTATTGCATAGAATGAATTTATTTGATCATAATTAGGTAAAAGAACTTTAGATACGAAAGAAAAATCATTGTCGCTTGTCCGATGCAAAACACGCATAAAAAAGTGCCCGAAAAATGGCGTTTTTCTTAGATTTGACATAGCAAACGATAGAATTTTTTGATGAAATTTTATGGGTGACCAGAATGTGAGATAAGAGGATCGTAGGAAAAAGAACGAAAGAAAACGGAGCCCTGAGTAGAGCCATGCGTTACATTTTGTTTTGGGGTGTCAAAAGAGGCGTAAATTTTTTATTTTTCGTTACGAGCCTTCAAACATTATACGGACCATATGGGGATGATCCTAGACGTCTAAAAGTGAAAATTTTACAAAAAAATTAGAATTAGGAAGCCTTGGTTAAGTTAGAAGTTAGTAGAGAGAGTCGTAGTAAAAAATTGCATTGTAATGAATTTTTAAAATTTAAAAGCAATGTGTATGGTTTATGTAGCGTATTGTAGTGTATTTTAAATAAAAAAGTGATGTGTAGGTGAAGAGCGAGCTACCGATGCACATAAGACTCGTAGAGGCGCTTCACGCAAACTTGTGTGGATTGAGGTAAGTGTTTCACCACTTACATTTGTTTGATTTCTATTTTTAGTTCGCATATCGTACTAAATGAAAATATAAAAATGGCTTTTAAATTCAAAGTTCAACTTTTGAATATGTGGGTTTCTTATGGAATCCATAAAGTAATTTTTAAACTAATTGAATCAAAAGAGTTTTTAAAGTTTCCAAAATAATTAGTTTTGTGCTTTTGCACTTGTTGAATTTAGTTTTAAAAACCCATGTATATACCTTAAGATCATATGAGATTTAACGCTACGTGACGACGCAGAAAATTCTGTCCGTAGTCGCTCAATCTATAGAGTAATTAGCACGACGCGATGACACAGAAAATTTCATCTGTAGTTGCTCATATTTCTTAGAAGGTATAACGCTACGTTGTGATGCAGACAATTCCGCACGTAGTTGGTTATTTTATAGTTTGGCACTATATGGCGATGCAGTACATTCCGCTCGTAGTCGCCCAGAGTTATAGCACTACAATTGCGATGCAGAAAATTCCGTATTGTAGTTGCTCAGATATAAAATTTATCACCCTACGTTGTGATGTAGTAAATTCCGTATCGTAGTGGTCGAGATACCTCAGTAGCTTCACGCTAGCGTTAGTTATAATCACCCATGATGGTTAGAATATTCTAAGGGTATACATGGGGATTTTGAAAGAAAACTTTAAGATTTTAAAAATTCTAAGAATGAATAAGTTTATAACTTATTATATTAGTGCATGTTATACTATATTGTTTTGTTGCACTATTTGTTTAATTGTTATGTAGTTTATATATATTCCATTGGGTGCTATCATTGGATGGGGCAATGACATTTTCATTTCACATATATATAGATGGGTGAGTCACGAAATATGTTTGTGTAAATCTTGTATATGGATTGAATATATTACTTATGGAAACACACTTGTATTATATTATACTTATGACATATTGCATTTTGGGATTGTATATATGTAAATATGATTGTAAATTGTCATGAATTTTCATGTATGATAAATATATGCATATTCTAGTATGAGTTCATGCATATTGTTAAGGAAAGTGTGATGAATATGTATGTTTGTGGATAAACGAAGTTAGAAGGAAATGAATACATAGTCGAAGTGTGTTATTGCAGGTACAAATTTTCGAAACTTTCAAAATGCAGCCGTTATGCTGTCGAAATTTTTATAAAATCATTTTTAAATGAAATTGCGAAAAATTTTAACCACCCAACTTATTTCCAAAAATAAAGAATACAATTGAATTAAGTTAAGAAAATCGGGAAATAATAAGGGGTTCGCTCTGCAGATCTCTCCATTCCTACAAATCAGATTGAGAGAAGTTCGTTGGAGTGTCCGGCAGGACCCTCCAGATAAGAGATCAGAGAGAGTTTGGGTTAAGTCCTGTCAAGTTTAATATGTTAATACATGTAATTGAGTAAGTTCTAAATGGATATTTTGTTATAATAAGTGTAGGAGGAGTTCGATTTAAAGAAAAGCTAAAGAAAGGCTCGGAGAAGTGGCATATAATTCGAAAACTTATGCATGTGGTTTATTTGCAAGCTTTCATGAATTAAGTTGATTAACGATATTTGCAAACGTACATTTTAATATTTGAGTTAATTTAATGCAATGTTTATTTTTATTATTCCGAGTTATTAAGTTTAATTAAATTTCTAGCATACCATTATCTTTTATTATGCATGTATAATTCTTAAGGTTATGTTGAAAGTGTATTAAAGAGAAGAGAGAAAGTCGTCAGCAGAATAAGAGGAAGGCAGATTTACAGTTGTTCCAAGCCATATCTCTTCCATTTTTATGGAAATCAAGCTGCTGGAAGGTGAAGAACGGATTTAGGAACTAGATCTGGTGAGGACCAAGTGGTAAGAATGAGTTTTCATGGTTTTACTTTGGTTGAGAAGTCTGTTAAGAACAGCCATGGTCTATACATGTGTTTACGAGATTTTTGTATGTAAATCTGGAGTTTGAAGCAACAACAAGTGGAAAAGAAATTCAAGAGAGCAAGGAGAAATCTAGTAAGTGAAGTAGTTGAGAAATAATGCTGATCTGTAGTAATTTGACTGTGGTTTGGAATGACTGAGTTTCTGTCGCACAACCTATTGTAGTTGCGATCTGATTTTGAAGTGATGAAGCTAATAAAATGTTATGAAAGTATGTATGTAAATCTAAATGAGGTCGGAGTATGCTAATGGGCATATAAAATGTAAAACCTAGAAAGAGAAGTGTTAGAATTGAGTTTGCGTGAGTTAGGGCAGGAGCTCGTGAGGTACGAGTTGGAGGAGTCCTTCAGCCCATTTTCAGTTGGTCAAGATGGTCAACTGGGGAGCGCGCTGGGCTACGCCTATTGCTCTCCATCTCACCCATTTGGACTAGGCTGGAGTGCGAGGTCGTAAAGAGCGAGTGAAGTAAGATCGCAAGCCCTTATTAATGCTTGTCCAAGCTGGACTAAGGCTTTGCAAGCTAAGCTAGGCCCATGAATTGAGCTAAGCTAGAAGGTAGCAGCTCCCTAAAAAGAGTGAGTTGAGCGAGCTCACTGGAATAATGGATGCTCGTAAGATGGGTTGAGTTAGAGGAAGTGAAAGCTCGCTGAAAGGGATGAGCTATGCGAGCTCACAGCTCGAGCTGGACTGGTAGTACTGCAGTCCATAGCATCTTGGGTGAAAATTATAATTTGTAGAAACAATAGAAATGACTTGGGATTAAAGTTTTCTACGAGCTGAATGGAGATTTCAATTTGTGATTAAGTGTAGGTGAGCATGCGAGCTGAAGAGGTCGTTGAAACATACATGATTCAAGTGAACAGGACAGCAAGCAGTGAGTGTGCAAATGTTTTATTAAATAATTCTTAGTCTATTATGCAACAGTTTATAGCTTTTTATTATTTGTTTTAGCTTATAAATGTTTTTATATTTTAGCATAAAAATAAATAGTTTATTTATAAGATAGTATGTAACATTTTAGTACTTTTTATATTTATAGCATGAAAGAAATTTGATTTGAATAATAGAAAGAGAAAAGAATTTGAAAGACTAGTGGAACGGCCTAAGTTTATAGATAGATAGACCTTGTAGCTTTAGACCCGGCTGGTATACCTCGCAGTGCATGACAAGTGTTGGGAGGGCTAATCCTGCTAACATCAGGGGGATCGAGTCTGTCATGTCTGTTGTGTCGCCTTTTACACTTGCGGGATATTGTCTCGCTATACGGTGGGCGATGATAGTTTTGTCACGTCATAGCAAGATGTCTTTGTAGTTTTATCACGGTGTGCAATGCTAGCTTTTATGCCACATGACCCCCCACACTGAGTGGAGCTGGTCTGACCGCTCATGTGGTTGTAACTTCCCTTGGGTTCTCCATTAGTACAGTTTTTAGAAAGAGAAACATACCATTAAAGCGAATTATAGAAAGAAAATATTTTAGAAATATTTTAAAAAGCTATAAAATACTTGAGCTCTTTATGAAATCTTTTGAAACTTTAAAGTGAATTTATAAAACCCAAGATTTTAGAAATAAATTGTTTTAAAGAAAAATGTTTTTGGGAGGTAAATTTTATAAAAGATAAAATTTAAATAGAAACACTTATGCACTCACTGAGTTTTGTAGCTCATAACATTTTTGGTTTTATGTTACAAAAACCTCTCAGGTGTAGGAATAAGAGACCAGGGTGCCAGATTTCCTCGTTCTGATCAGGTGGACCCAAATGATCGATAACGCTACATAGTTTTACTTCTCAATATTGTGATTTGGATATCCATTATATGTTCGTGCCAATTTTTCGTTATGAACAAAAATTTGTAAATTTTTCATGCTATGATAATGCATGCACGTTTTAGATATTTGGATGATGCTTTAATTTACATTTTTATTTACTTGAAAGTTTAGAAATAGAATTTTTAAACGTATGATTTATGTGTTAGCAAAGTATAATAGTTACGGGTTTGCTTCAAGGCAACCTTTAAAGTCTAATTAGTTCCACTTCAGAAGGGTTTTATGGGGTGCTCGGCAGGACCGCTGGGTTTCGTAGAGGAAATCCGGGACGGGTCTTATCACAATCCCTCCTGTTGTTAATAACAAACTCTCCCTAACTCTGACATGCACGGATTTGGATACTTTAATCGAAAATCTTTGCAACTCTGTAGGTAGGACAATCCTTTTTATACAACAAGCCTCGATCCATACCCACTCTTGGGTCGTGGCCTCAACCCTCATGGATTCAGATGCGATCAGCCCGATTATTCCCTTTCTTGGGCTTTCGTGTGCCCGCCCTCAAGGGTTTAGGTAGCAGGTATTGTCCTCTGTAACTGTATAATTTCTGGAATACCTGTAGGGTGTATCATAGGTTTATAAAATCTTTCTATTTCACTTTCTTTTCTTTAGATTTCAATTCACTTTTCTTTAAAACTTTAATAAAATTATTTAGAAGGTATCAATTAACTTTATTCACTTAAATTTAATTCAAACAATTTAATATGAAATCTATAATACAAGCCATTAAATCAAAAGGATGGATTTTATAGCTTTTAAAGGGACACTCACCTAATTTGTATTTTGGCTCACTTTTGCGCGCAATTTGAAATCCCTCTCTTTTCCCCTCACTTATATATTTTTGAAACCTAATTTTAGAAAATGCCAAAATTTAAACTCAACCATTCATATTTATTTTCATTTGGTACATTAATATCTAATCAACCATTAAGTTTCACAAAAATCCGAACATCTAAATTTTATACCATAACCTTTTCGTTTATTCGTGTTTACTTTCCATTTGATCTTCAAACTATTCCTATCATCCATATAACTCTTAAAACCATCCAAATCATCCAAAAACAACTTTTTATTACAATAAACACACTAACATCAAAACACGGCAGCTTGTGAACCATGATTTCACTTCTAATTTTAACAGCAATTCTTAACACTTTAACATATATAAAACTTTACTATATATTTTCCATTTCATTCCAACTCATTACTTCACACATAAACCTCACAAAATCCATCAAAACATTACACAATTCATCAACATCGTCCTCCTAACCTTAACCGAGCCTATCATGCATTCAACTCAAATTATTCTTTCTCATTTTTCACCAAGATTGATCATACATGCAGCCTCTCATTTTCATCCAAACATCTAATGCAATTTACTTATTCAAATGGCATTATTTGTTGATCAAAATTACACATATTCAAGTTTAACCTTTTCATTTTATTTCCACATAATTTTAACACCCATAACAACCCTAGCAGCCCTTAAATCATTATACAAAATGTTTGGACAGCTTGCACACCACTTGGAGTTACCTTGGCTGAATGCTTGCAATCACCATCACCATGATTTTCTTTCATATATATATATATATATATTAACATTACAACCATCATCCTAACACACATTTAAGCATGTAAATCTATCAAAATGAATCAAAACAAATTATAGCATGATACTTTTGCTTTGGCCAAACAACACACACATATTTTCAAACACTTTAACTTCATTCCATTCTCAATCTTTTGCACATAAAATCAGCCCCTATCTCAAGCCAATTCATTCATATTTCATTTACATCATTTCACCCCAACATTGCCAAATTAGATTTCATAATATGCATCAACATCTTATCAAATATTTCCACACAAATCAGTCCAAAATCACAATTACACTTCCAGCAGAATTCTAACATCAAATTCACCATCATATTCAATTCAAATCATAATATTTTTCAACCAAACCACTTACTAATTACTCCTTAATGCCTTGCGTTGCCTTCTCACTTGTTTCGTGCTTCAAACCTTAAGTTTACACATAAAAACTCATTAAATTCAAAAGTTGTCAGTGGATTGTTTTCTTGACAGCTTTTTATCAAATTTTCAATTTAAAACTCAATCTTACCTCAAGTTTTTGTTTTTTTTTTTGGCTTGATTTTTGCTTGGTGACCTTCCTAAACTTGTTCTTGACCTTTTAATTGCTTGATCAACCTTTAAAAATGATGGAAAAACTTAATCTTACCTCAAGTTTTTTTTTTTTTTTTTTTGCTTGATTTTTGCTTGGTGACCTTCCTAAACTTATTCTTGACCTTTTAATTGCTTGATCAACCTTCAAAAATGGTGGAAAATTTGGTTGAAATTGTTGCTGTCACTATGGGTGGGCACAAAAACATGGAACCGATCCGAACACCCTGATCCGGTCTGATCCGTGGATATTCGGATCGGATCACATGTTTAAAAGTAAGGTGTTCGGATCCTCACTTGTGAAAACACCATGTTTCACGGATCGAATCGGATCGAGATATCCAAAACCGATCCGATCCGTGAACCCGTGAACAGTGATACATACATAATTTCATATGCCTCTATATAAAGTCTATTTAAGCTAACCCTAACATCCATCTCTCACTTCCTTTCACTCTCATCTCAACAACTTGGTGAGTCTATTTGCAGTTTTAGCTTGATATTTACATGATTGAGGGTTAGTGTTTTAGTGATTTCTATGCTTGTTTGTTGTGTTATGTTGTTGAGTTACATATTTCACTTGCTGATTTTATATATATATATGTTATTGTTGCTATGAATAAATGGGGAAAAGTATAAAGAGTGGTGAAGAGTCTGAATTTGATATTGATGATGTTAATTCGATTGGAAAAAGTCAAAATCTTAGGGTGACAAAAAAAATAGAGAAGAAGCTGAAGAATGAAAGTAGTCATAGACTTAAGTCGGATTGTTGGGAGCATTTTGAGTTGTTCGAAACTAAAGAGGGTAGAAAAAAGTCTTGGTGTATACATTGAAATTGAAAGTAGGTGTTCAAACATGGAACCGATCCGATCCGATCCGCGACTGGGTGTTCGGATCGGATTGGTTCCTTCCCCTTGATGGATCATGTTCGGATCCAAAAATGGCAATCCATAAATTTACCATGTTCGGATCGGATCCAGTTTAAATCGATCCGAACATGGTGTTGCCCACCCCTAACTATCACTGCTCTGTTTTCCTCCAGGTCTCACAGAATACTCCCATTCTATTGGTTGTATATTTATCCTTGATCTTTGTTATTTAATTACATGTCATGCCATCATATTTATTTGACCATTTTTCCCTCCTTAGATTGCATAATTTCCATGTCATGTATACTTTTATGAAATTTTAACAATCTTGCAAATAAATTATTCCATTCAACCCAAGCTCTTTTGAATGTCTTTTGATCATGAATTTCACCTCATATCTTTGATAAATCATCATGTCACCTTTTGAATTCAAATCCATTTCTAATCCCTTTGAAAATTCTACTAAAATCCAATCACGCGATTGGAAAAAATTTAATAACTTTATTAATCATCAATTAAGGGCATTTTTGTATATTTTGTTTACATTAGTTATACAATACGGAATCCAGAAGAGGGACATCACAGTTCAAGCCCAAACATAATTTCACCACCATCCATCCATCTCCACAAATAAGTTCATAAAAACTAAAACTTACCTCTTGGAATCAATTTAGGATGGATCCTTGACTTGCATGCAAGCTTGATGGACTTGAAACTCACTTGGAAATGCTCTCAAAACTTCAAAAATAGCAGCTGCACTTCAACTCTTCTCTCGGTAGCAAGCACCCAGCTTTTACACTCTCTCATTTGCTCTCTTGGTCCCAAATACACCCCTTAGACCGAATGCATTTGTTTGTTTGCCGTTTGCTTCTTGTTTATCTTTTCATTTCTTGTTTAAAATTTACTTTATATATGGCTAACAAGATCATGCCACTTGTCAACTCTTTCCCTCCATCCACCACACATTTGTCATCTATCTTGAAATCTTGCAAGCCACTTGGCAAGCATGCATTCTCATTTCACCTTTTCATGCATTCCTTTCATGCTTTTTCCATTTCCATATTCGAATCTATTTCTGATCTATCTGAAAATTATACAGGAACTAAATTAACACTTCTGAAAATTCTATTAAATTCGATTAACATCTATGATCACTAAAAACAATTATTTTATTACCTCGTAAATAAAATCATTTCCAGTTATATCTGAAAATTCTACTAAAATTCATATCATAAAATAAGCTAATAACATTGACATTTCATATCATACACAACTAAATCTTTGTATGTAAAAATAATCAATCAAGATAATAACTCATTAATAGACTAAAAAGTAAATAAATAATTAAAGGAAGTGTATATATATATATAATTTTGCAACATGAACTGGAAAGGTATTTAAAACAGTTCACACTCACAACTTGCTGTCCTATCCGTCTGCAACCCTGTTCCAATGATCTCCACAACTCGCTTGACCACCTATTTTAATTACAAATGAAAACCTTTACTTAGCTAGCTGAACTATTATCTTTATCTTATAATTTCATACGAGCTACTGGGAACTGCAACACTGTCAGTGTAGCTCGAGCTGGGAGCTCGCACCTCAGCTTGCCCCAGTTCGTGCCTTCAGCGAGCTCCTACCTTGCCTAACTCAGCCTGAATTTAGGGAATTCATCTTTAGCGAGTTCGCTAAGCTCACTCTCTCAGCGAGCTACCAGCTCTTATTAGCTCAGGTCGTTCCTTAACCCCTCTCAGCTTGCCCTTGCGAACTACTGCCTTAGGCCAATCTAGCTAGGTACCCTTGATGAGCTACGACCTCACTTAGCTCCTCTTGCGAGCTCGCACTTCAGTCCAATTTAGACAGGCGAGATGGAGAGCAACAGGCATAGCCTAACTCGCCCCAATCGACCATCATGACTAGCTAAAATGCAATAAGAGGGCCCCTTTTTAGCTCGCATCTCGCGAGCTTCTGCCCTAACTTAACTCGTTTTCTAACGCCTCATTTTCTAGATCTCACATTTTATACTATCATTATTACAACTCGACCTCATTCTACATACACACTAAATCAACATATCATCAATTC
The DNA here is from genome assembly GCA_019925255.1 of Litchi chinensis. Lineage (NCBI taxonomy): Eukaryota > Viridiplantae > Streptophyta > Magnoliopsida > Sapindales > Sapindaceae > Litchi > Litchi chinensis. Next base: position 9,361,410 of record CM034467.1, read on the forward strand.
TTCACCAAACTCTCAAGTCGCGACCTCATCAGGTTCAGCGACAGGAACTAAGTCATCTCAAAACATAAATAAACCACCATAAATCAATATCATTTCTCAATTATTTCACTTACCAGACTCTTACTCAGCCCTTTTGCTTTGCTTCCTCACTCGCTTACAATTTCAAATCACCAGATCTATACATCAAAAATTTTCGTTAATCACTTGCACACCAGAAGCTATTCTCGATAGCTTCTCACCAATATAAAACCATGAAACTTGCTCTTTTTCGATTAAATCTTACCAAATCTGGTTCCTCACCTTCCAATCAGCCCGATCTTCCTCAAAAATGGTAGAAATCTGCTTAGAACACCTGCAGATCTGCCTTCCTCCCTTCTGCCGGTGTTAGCTTTCTCTCCCTCTCTCTTCTTTCCAGATTTTTCTCTCATTTGCCGACATACTCACCACACACCTATATTTATAGACGTAGGCCAAGCTTGCTTTTCACCCTTAAACTTTCTCAAAATTAAGACTTTACCAGATTCTAGAGAATCTTTCACTTTTCTCCAATATCCTTATCATTTCTTCATATTTATCATTTTGCCATTATTTACAAAATCTTTTATTTTTACCAATTTACCCTAAACTTTCATAACTTAAAATTAGTCTCAATCCTTTCGGAAGCTCTATAAAAATTTAATTTCATCATAGAACACCTTAAAATTCATTTTTATTATTTTATAAAATAAAAATCATCTTGTTTCGTACATGGATATAGTACAAATTTGAGAGAGAACATTACACTAAGGAACATAAAGTCATGTCATGCAAAATGAACCAATAAAAGAGTGACACATGGAGGTCCAAAATGGTGATCCATGCCATGCAAAATTAGCCAATGAGAGAGTGCCACCTAAAAGTGAAAAAGTGTGGGTTAATTATGTGACCATGTGATTAAAATAATTTCTTTGGTTAGGTTAATGGATGGTTAGGAAATGGACCAATCAAATGCTTTATAATGTACCAAATGATAAGTTTGACAATATGGAAATAGTTGAAGGGCAAATGAGTCATTCAAACACAAAATTTGGGAGACCTATATAAGCTTGCACTCATGCATGAGATAGATAAAACAATTGAAAGAAAACTTGAGAGGAAAAAAGAGAGTTTCAGTCACCATGGGAGAGGGCATTCGACCATAAGGAGGTTTAAGATCCTAATCTAATTGAACCTAAGAGATCAATAGAAATTCAATTTATTGTTATTAATTTAGTTCGGTTCAAGTTTTAGAAATACAGAAGTGTATGGGTAAATATTGGAGGGTATTTTTAAAAGAAATTAAAAAAATTGGATTAAAAGGAAAAATGTCATAAGGGTAAAGTGTAAAATGGCAAGTCAAAATGTAGAGAAACTTTAATGACTGTGCATAAGTGTGATTGACAGGACCCTTCCCAGACCTTATCTAAGCTCTTGTCTGGAGGATCCTGCCGGGCACTTCAACGGACTTATCGAAACTGACTTGTCGAATCGAAGAAATCCGAGAAGCGAACCCTAACTTTCTTCAACCGGTTTACTCGTTTGGTCTCAAAAATTCAGTTTTCTTTTAAACTAGTTGGGAGTGATAAAATTTTTCTCGATTCTATTTCAAATATTTTTATAAAATTTTCGGCAGCATAACGACTGCATTTTTTATAAACCAAAATTTACCTGTCAAGAAATTTACACTTCGACTAAAACCTCAATTCCTCCCAACTTCTTTATTCCCAAACATGCACAAATCATCATCATTTTTTTTCATTTTTTCTTTTTTTTTTTTACAAACATGCAACATCAACACCCAATTCTCTTTTCATAAGTACGAACTCATGTAGAATATATCTAGATGCATCATATATATCAAATGCATGAATATTTACAAATATACAATTTCAAAATATGAATATTTGTTTCTCAATTACATATCCATCTCATCCATAAAGTTTTACATCATCACATATCATAGATCGCCCACCTATATATATATACAACAAAATGATGACGACCTGTCGTCCGCGGTGGCACACAATGAAATATAAATAGCTACAAAATAAACAAATAAGTTAGTGCAACGAAGATATAATATCACATACACTAACATGACAATTTATCATTTGTTTTATGATTTCTTTCAAAACCCCCATGTATATCCTTTAAACATTCTAACCATCACGGGCGATTAAAACTAACGCCAACGTGAAGCTTACTGAGGTATCTCAACCACTACGTTACGGAATTTACTGCATCGTACGTAGGGCGCTAAATCTTATTGCTGAGCAACTACAATGCGGAATTTTCTGCATCGCAATTGTAGTGCTAAAACTCTGGGCAACTACGAGCGAAATTTACTGCATCGCTTCGTAGCGCTAACTGTTAATTAACCAACTACGTGCGGAATTTTCTGCATCGCAACGTAGCGCTTATATTTTCTAGGAAACTGAGCAACTACGGACGGAATTTTTTGCGTCGTCTCGTAGTGCTAATTTCTCTATACTCTGAGCGACTACGGACGGAATTTTCTGCGTCGTCACGTAGCGCTAACTCTCATAACCTCTTAAGGCATATACATGGGTTTTATAATCAATTTCTTCAAGTGCAAAAGCACAAAACTCATTAGTTTTACATCTTCTGAAAACTTTCTCATTTTACTCTTTCTATAACAACTTAGTATTAGTTTCTAGTACAATATAGATTCCATAGGAATCTATATGCTTAACTTGGACATTAACATTGAAAATCCTTTTCATTTCCATTTATTACTTAGTTACGATATCCATTACGAATAATCATAAATTGATATAGAATTTAAACACTCATAAGTGGCGAACCACTTACCTCGAAGCCGCGTCACTCCGTGTCAAGCGTCTCGACGAGGCTCGTCACCTACACAATATTTTCTCATCATTATTAATAACAAAACTCACAATTTTATTTAAAATGGCCAGCCCTTGACAGAATAGACGATAACCTGCTGCTCGGGGCTCCGTTTTCCTTCGTTCTTTTTCCTATGGCTCACTTATATCCCATTCTAGTCACACGTCAAATTTCATTGAGAAATATTATCGTTTGCTATGTCAAATCTAAGGAAAACGTCTGTTTTGGACACTTTCGGGCGCAATTTAATGCACGTTTTGCAAACTCTTGGTTTCGGATTAGCGACGCTAGATTTTCTTCCATAACTAAACTTCATTTAACTAATAATGACTAACCAAACTCATTTCAAGCCATAAAAATTGCATTAAGCTAGCCGTTTCACTTCTCAGAGCTCTAACGGCACTATATTGTGCATAACTTGCACAATTTTTATCGGATTCGATCCGTTCCAAAACCTATGGTTTTCTATGATTCCTAGGCATCATTTGAGGTGTAGAACACCCCCAAATAAACCAAATACGGTCAGGTCTCCTCTAGCTCCAATTTGAGCTCGGGTTCACCAATATTGTCAAATTTTCCCCTTTTTGCAACTCTAAATCTCCTCTAACTTTTCCAACCTCTTTAAGGCTTGAAATTGGTTTCAAAACCATCTAATTTCAAGGTCTAACTACTGCCCTTCAAGTCTCTAATACATACATAAATCTAACTTAGTCATTAGAGTGCTCAAAATTCACTCAAAACTTTTCTCAATCACTTGGTGTGCATAAAACACCATTTTCGGTTTCTATTTTGAGGGAGGGTGTAACAACCCATTTACATTAATTTAAGGCAGCTATTACATTCAAAACTCATCCTTGATGATTCTATAACAATCTCATGAGGTTCTAACAAGATTTAAAAGCAATCTAATCAACCAAATCAACAACACAACAACAACAACAAGAGCTGTCACAATTTCTGTTCTGTTTCAGCAGCAAATTGAAGAAAATAGATTGTAATCTCACTTAGAGCTTGCTTGGAGAGTTTAGATGACTTACTAGGGACCCTAAGAGGTGGATTGAGGAGATGGAAGGCTGGTTGGGAGGTTCTTTCTTCCCTGGCCGACCAGCTCGTCGCGATTCTGCTCGCGGATGCGGTCGCGATTCAGCTCGCGTTCTGGTCCGTTTCTGCTCTGTTTCTGCTCGACCAGACCTGCACCTCTCCTTCTTCTGCTCGTCCTCTTCCTTTGCTGCCCAGATACTACAGTTTTACGGCCTCAGATCCCCCTCACGCGAGCTGTTCTGCTCACACTCGCGACCTATCCTTCGCGCGAGCTACTGGCGCTCTGGATCTGCTTCTGCTTCCACGTCTGGACTGTTTTGGTTCAGCTGCTGCCTTCTTGCTCGACCAGCAGCCCCTTACTTCTCTTCTCTTGGTTCTTCTCTCACGGTTCAAGGCTGAAACACTTGCTGGTCTCTCTCTCTCTCACGGTTCTTCTCGACTCTTCTCGGTTGGTGACTGTTGATGACTGAATGGGCTGTAATTTCTGCTGAAAAATCAGCTGAGTGTTGATATTTATAATCAACAACTTCTAATATTTGCATCTTGTCCCATTTCTCTTTTTTTTTAAATTTTCATTTAACTCATTGTCTTGTTCCCTTTCATAGCCATATCCCTTAATATTCTTCCGTAACTCTTCCGTTTCTATTTGATTTAATTTTCGTCTCGCTAGAATTTACCTTAAAACGCTAAGCTTATTTCATTTACCTTAACGCTCTCTTTTTAATCGAATTTTAATTCGATCAGCCTTTACTAAAATCTTGGATCTCCTAAATTGGATTTTCATTGGAACGTTATTAAACTTTTTAATACGACAAATTTCGTCGTATTCTAATTGAATAAATTTTGGAACGTTATTTTGTTTCTACTTTATAAACCCTAACTCTAAATCTGTCATGGTTTCTTGCAACTCAACTTCTCTTTTAACTACCTATGACAATAATGTTAATTTACATCACAATTTCAACCACAACACAACAAGTAAGCAACTCAATCCCTCATCATATCATATGTTCACAACCAATATCAAATTAAAAGAAATTGATGATATCTTACCTTACTCTTGCTTGGGGTTGGATGTTCTTGCTTAAACCTAGTTGGGATGTGGTGTGGAAGCTTTAAATTTGGTTTGAGAAGTTAGATCTCACCTCTTCTTCCTTCCCTTTTCTAGTTGTGCACCCCTCTCAACTTTCTCTTAATTTCTTTTTAAAATTTTGCTAAGTGTTGAAAGACAACACTTGTATATATAGGTATGCATTTATATAATTGCCCTTGAAGTTTGTTACTTAATTACATACAATGCCTCTCCCTACAATTTAACTCAATTGTCCTCCATCTTTGTTTAACTCTCATGGTTTCCTTACTATTTTACTAATTTTCACAATTCCCCACACTAGTTTATTCTAATCACACTTACACATACCTAGAACTATAATTTAGATTAATGACCATTTTGTCATTTCTTAACTTTTCCTACCTTTAAAACATCTATTCGTATTTTAACATTATTTGAAGGGTGGCGTTGACTACTTTACCCTTTTTATTCGATAACTTAGCTTTTAATGCTATAAAACATAAAATTGAACATAAGGGGTTACATTCCAAGCCATCTTTGAAGCTTCAAAACCAAACTTTGAGCAAATCCAAGCTAAAATAGCAAAACCCAATTAAGTTTAAGGTTAGTTTTCATAGTTTTCTTTAAGTTTGATGTTGGTTGGGAAGATATGATGTGATGATGGATTGAGTTGTTTACTTGTTGTGTTGTTGTTGAGATTTTGATGTGAATCAATATTGTAGTCATGAGTAGTTAAAAAGGAAGTTTGAATCACAAGAAATTATGAAAGAACTAGAGTTAGGGTTTATGTAGGAAACCCTAAGACTTGGTTAAAAATTGTTGGAAGTGGATTTAATTGTAGTTATGGTGTTTGATAAAATACCTAAGAGAGTAATTTAATGAAAAAGTTGAAAAGTGCAATGTAAAGTGTGTGTGTGTAGGTCACGACCAAGGAAGGGGTATGTGTCTTCATTAAGTCTTGATCCATTTGAGTTTGAATTCATGTTTATTAGAGCTTAGAAAATGCAATAGAAATGATAGAATTAAGGAAAATCAAGTGTAGAGACAATAGAGTGTTATTAAGCTTAGTTGAAGCACATTAAAGGAATTCATGTAAAAACCTTTTTTTGATGCATGAGATGAATATATTTGATTATATTAGAGTGAAAGAATGTTAGATATGAAAGAATTGAGTTTATTGTGCAAGTGAGGTGAAAATGTGCACCAAAAAGTGTCGAAAAATAGGGGTATTTCATAGGTTTCATCCCCTTATACTTGGAATTTTTCAAAACCATTTTATGGGGGACCTAAGTGAGAGATAAAGAGATGGTCCAAGTGAAAACGGAAGTAAAAAGCCCACGGAATGGGCTGTGAATAGTATTCTATCAAAGGGGGTCCGAAAATTTTGACTTTTCGTTTCGAGCCTCTAAAAATTATACGGACTGTGTGAGATGTTCCTAGGGGTATATAGGTTAAAATTTTGTAAAGAAACCAAAATTAGAAAGCATCAATTAAGTTAGAACCTAGAAAAGAAGATTGTAGTCAAAAAAGGTATTGTAAGGAGTCTTTAATATTAAAAGTAATGTGTGTAACTTTGTGTAGCACATTGTGGCATATTTTAAGTAAGAATATGTTGTGCAGGTGATGCAAAAACTAGTGGAGAAAAGGAGACTCATTAAAGCTCTCCGACAAGTTTGGAAGCAATGTAAGTATCCCTCTCTTACACTATTTCAATTCTAGTCAAAATATAAATATATATTGTCAAAAAGGAATGTGTGAAATGAATTTCAAAATCTAAGTTTGTATTTTTGTGTAAAAGATCCTTATATCGGATTTAGAAATGAAAATCGAGACTAAAGCATCTAAAAAAGATTTGAATATTAAAAGTTTAGTTAAAGGTTTTTTTAAAAAAAGATAAAGAAGTTTGGTGCTTAACACATTTGCTAAAAAAGTTTTCAAAGGTCATGTGTATCGTAAAAATTTTATATGTTAGTTAGCACTACATGACAATGCAGAAAATTTCGCTCATAGTTGCTAAGATTCTCAGATTTTTAGCGCTACAGTTACAATGTAGAAATTTCGTACGTAGTCGCCTAGATTCATAGTTTACCTTACTCTGCGATACGATACAGAAAATTCCGCACGTAGTTGCAAAAGTTAAAGTATTGAGCACTATAATATACGATACAAAAAATTTCCCATATAGTTGCTTAGAGTATAGATTATTTCGCACTACGTTTTACGATGCAGTAAATTCTGCACGTAATTGTTGAAATATCTTACTAGGGTCACGGTTGACATCAGTTGAAATCGCCACGTGATTCACCACATTGAGCGGCGTAGTTAGTCATCGTGTGGGTAGATTCTTTAAGGGTACACATGGTGCTTTTAGTAATAAAGTTTTAATTTAAGCTTTATAAGTATCAAAACAAGTTATAAATACTTATACGACGATTTCCATATTTATTATATTGATTAAACTAACGAATTTTCTTTATTATAGTGTAAAAATCTGTTCAGGTATATCCATCGGGGGACAAAGTAAAAGAATCACCTCGTCAAAAATATAGGTGGGTGAAACCAACGGAAGCATTGTCTATATGTATCATGTTATGTTTTGTGAATACGAAAACAATGAAGTGCATGTGTTACATTACAACATTCGGAAAAATATTTTTGAAACTTATAACTTTTGTAAGCTTTTTGTGGTGTGCAATTGTAAAAATTACATATGATACATAAATATATATATATATATATTCCTCTATGATTATCATGCATGATGGTAGTAAAGTTGATTGTGAAAATACATATTTGTAGATAAAAAGGAAGTTGGGTGGTGATTGAGAATAGTTCAGAGTGTATTTTATTGTAGAAAAATTTTGAAAACCTTCAAAATACAGTCGTTATGATATCAGAATTTTATTAAAAATTGTTTTAAATCGAATTCGAAAAATGTACACCAACCTAACTATTTTCAAAAGAAATAGAAATTGATATAGTCAAAGTAAAGTAAACGGGCAAAACATTTTAGGGATTCGCTCCGCGAATCTCTCTTGATCGTGAGTAAGGTTATAAGAGGTTCGTTAGAATGCCCGGTAAGACCCTTCAGATAAGAGCCTAGAGAAAATTTGGTTATGGTTTTGTCAAATAGTGTCCGTATGAATAGTAAATTTTCATAAAGCGGACCCTGAAGTCGAAAAGCTTTAGAATAAGTAATGGAGTCTAAGGAAACTAAAACAGATAAAAAATGAGTTCATTTGAGGTAAAATAGAGTAGTTTCCAGATTCGATCGAAAATTCAGATGGATTTTCGAAAAAATTCAAAAATTTTGAGAAGTGTCAAAATGAGTGTTAAAATGCTCAAGAAATATTTTAGAACCTCAAATGACACTTCTAAAGGAGATTTGGATGGAAATAGAATTAATTCAGAAATCGTAGGAGGTGATTTAATGAAATTAGCAGAGAGCCGAAAAGTGGCTTGGAATGACTTTTAAGAGTCACTAAGGTTACCAGGAGTATGTAAGCAGTTCGAATATAGGCCCCGATGAATTTTAAAAGGATTTCAAAAAAATCCCAGAAAAACCAAATCTGGACGTCCCGAAAAAGTCAGAATTAAAAGAAATAAAGAGATAAGCATGTGGGAAAGTAACCATTGAAAATGCGACACATGACGTTGTGGATAAGGATGAGGACACTTGTCAAGTTTGTATGGATGAAATTTTTGTGATTTTTAATAAGTTTTAAGGGCAAAATGATCATTTTGAGGGTTAGTATATAAAGTTGAAGGCATGAGATGATGAGAGAGGATGTGTAGGTCTGCAAAAGAAAGGAGGGAGTGAAAGAAACAAGTGCAGGCCGGGAGGTGAAGAAGAACCGAGAGAGGTGAGATCATGAGGGAGAGGAAGAAGGAAGAAGAAGAATAAGAGATTCAAGGGCCATCCAATCTTTCTTTACCTTTCTAAACCATTAAGAAACTCTCAAGAAATTGGTAAATAAATGGTGTTAATTTAATGTTAGTTGATATGAATTTTTTTTGGGTTTTAAAGTTTGGTGATTTAATGAGTTTTTGATGAATTTTATGGATTGAATAGAGGTTGATTATCATCAAATCAAGCTTTGAAAGGAAAGAAATCATTGAGAAGCTTTGGGCCAAGGAAATTAGTAGGGTATGAGTTAGGGTTTATGTTATAATTTTAATGGAATTTTTGTTTAAGGCCTTTGTTGATAGTTGGATGAATTTTTGATGCCTTTGGATGTGATTTTTGAGTTGAAATGATGAGGATGAATTAATTGGTCCTATATTAGTATGTGTATACCTTGGAAAATTTTATGTATTTAAATGGGTTTTAATATTTGGATGATGTTAGATGATAATTTGGGTTAATTTGAGATGATTTTTGGAAAGAAAATCAATTGAATGAAGTGATGGACATTTATGTTAGTATATGGACCATTTGTATTTTGCATGTGTTTAAGTTGATTTTAATGCTTGGATGGTTGATATGATATTTTGAAATGAATTTGAGGTTTTTGGAGTTAAAGGAATGAAAGAGAAATTTAAAATGGAAAGTTGGATGTAAAAATTGTTAAGTCCAAGAATGAGTGTAAATTTAGTATCCTATCCTTTTGATGTGTTTTTAGTGATGTTTAGGATGTGTTTGAGTACATTGATGGAAAGAAATTGAGAATATGAAGTGGTTATGCGTGAGATTCAAATTCGGTTAGAACAAGTATAATTGTGTATTGAATGGATTTTTGATGGTTGATTTTGTGTTTGATGAATTTGGCATGAGTTTTGGGTGGATTTTGAGTTAATTAATGTATAGAAAATGAAGAATATGGGTGTGGTTTATGAAAATGGATTTTTTGTAGAATAGGGTGTAATTGCGTATTGAGTTGATTTGTTGATGTTTGATGTGGGTATGAAATATTTTTGGGATGAATTTGAGTGAATATAAGTCAATGAAATGAAGAAAATGGATTTGATGATTTAAAGGGGGTGGACGGCCAAAGGAGAAGATAATGAAATATTGTTGATTTTGTTTTAGTTTGATATAATGGTATGAGAATTAATTGAAATTAAATTAGTTGATGGAAAAAGAATTAAAGATATGGGTGAATTTTGCATTCTTGAAAATCTAGGTGTGAAATTAGCTCAAGGAATCCAAGAGGAAGGTAAAGAGGAGTTGCGAGCTCCATTTGGAGGTGTGGTAAAGCTAGAAACATTGCCCAAAAGGTTGGTGTACACTTATCTTAAAAACTCATTTTTATTAGTAGAGGTTTTGTTTAATTTAGTATATGAGTTTATTTAGTTTAAATTAAATAGATTCCATGACTATGTGTGAATTATGTTACGAATAATTTTTGTAATATTTGATAATTAAATTTTGAAAAGTATGTGAAAATGTGTGTATTGTTTAAATAAAGAATATGAGGTTTTATGATATTATTTTGATAAATTGAAATAAAAGTTTGTTTGAACATGATTTTAATGATTTTCGAATAAGAACAGAAAAGAAACGAAAAAGTAACGGAAAGAAATGGACAAGATTGTGTCTTGATCGAATGTATATCAGAAGAAGAGCACAACAGTTTGATGAAATTTGATGAGTAACTTTTAAATGAGGAATGATGTGTTGTGATGCTTATAATGATATTTTGAATAAATGAGAAAAATATGTTTAGATATGTATATATATTTTGATTGAAAAAGTGTTCAGAATTTTTCCGAATGAAAATTTTTATTGAGAAATGAAAATTATTAAAATATGAAATTTTTGGTAATTTATAAAAATTATAAGGGTTTGAGTAAACCTCTACATTGGTAAGTGAGAATTGATAGTTGGTATGTCAATAGGTTGATTATAGCAGTAATGCGTTGATTTGCTTATACATGTTGATACGAAATTTATGAACCTTGCGAGGCACCGAGTGTTCGGTCCTAGAATTTATGTGATATGTGAAATGAGATTCGACAGGTAGTCACCGAGTGTCCGGTGCCGGAGAACCCGTTTTCCAATCCATGGTATCGTGTCAGAGTTGATGAAGGACATTGATAAAAAAATATATATTAAATACAAATCGTGCAATTATGTTTGAAAATGAGTTTTCTGGGTTTTATATACCTAATTGATAGTTATGTGCTTTCGTTATGATCTATTATAGAAATTGAAAGAAATCGTATTAATATGTTTGAAAATGTCTTTTATATGTATGTGTGTTTTTATTAATAAAGTGATTTTCTTATGTATTATTTTTGTATTTTAAGAAAACGTAAATAGGTTGTGTTACCCTATAACATTTTCGTGGAATGAGAAATTTAAAATATTCGTTTTATAGGTGTAAATATTGGTAAAATGACTTTTTTGTGAATTTTAATAAAATTTGAGCATTTTGGAAGTTTGATTCTTAATATGCCTGAAAATGAATTTTATGTGTTTTATTGGTGAAATTATTAATAACTGAAATTATTTGTAAGGTTTGATAAAAAATTGAGAATTTTGGAAATTTTATTTTATAATATGAGATTCTTGATAAAATGATAAATATAAAGATTGTGTACACTTTCTAAATAGAAATACTTAGCATATTGGATTTTCCACGCGTAGGTAACAATTTGGGTGCTGTAGAAAGAGATAAACAAGAAGATAGCTGCCGCGCTTTCTGCGATTCACATCCCTCCATATTTGGTAGTTTTACTTTTAATATTGCATAATAGTGTTAATGTATATGGAAATGCATGTACATATATATAGATTTACTAGATTTCATAAATGAGGATGTATATTAATTGTAGAAAAACGTTTTTAGTTTGTAAAGTGATGCGGTAAAGAAATTCTTAATTACCCTTTTATTTATATTTAATTTTGATTAATATGATTGGGATTAAATGTTGTGTTTATAAATGTTTGTGTGGTGAAATGATTTTGGAGTCGGACGGAGGGTCCAAAATGGAAGTTGAGAGAATGAATGCATTTTAAAAGTGTTTCTTTTAAAATTTGCAGGTTTTTATAATTTTGGCTTTATCAGAAAAATAGAGGAAACTCTGTCAGATTTAAAAAAAAAAAACCAATTAAAACAAAAAAAAAATTTGTATATATGTAAAACAATAACGAATAAATTGATTAAGGTAGCATCCTTTAACTCAGGTTTCCATTCGAATGAGAATCGGGTAGAGGATGTTACATTTAGGATGATTGATGCATGGAAAGAATGTGTAAAGTTGTGTGAAGTGCATTTAGGATGATTGATGAATAGAAAGAATTATTCCCATGCGTAAAGTTGTGTGAATTCGACCATGATGGCAAGAATGTGTTTTTTTTTTTTTTTTTTTGGTGTATTGATAAGCTAGAACATAATTATTAGCTGACATTTAAGTGAATTGTGTAATTGTAAATCAATAAGGGCATTGGTAGATTAATTGGTGCACAATTTGGCCAAAGTGCATCTAATATAGTAAGTTGTGTTTATGATTTGATTTGTATTTTTAGGAAGTGAAGTTCATAAATTATTCATAAAGGAAACAATTAAAGTGGAAAAGGAAGTTAGGAAATGCGTTTAGGCATTTTTAGGCTAAGATCGGTTATGTATGGTTTTGGTTGAAAATTTAAGCAACGGTGATTGAATTTTAAGTTATGGATGAAGTGTAGGTTTAAGGCAAGCAGGAGGACAAGAAAAGAGTCCATGAAGGGATTCTTTTCAAGGATTGGAAAAGCAAGGAGTGAGTGGATAGTTTTATTAAATTTTAATTGATTTCTTATCGAGTTTATTGTAAGCATATTCTTATGAATTGCTAAACTCAATATTTACATGTTTTAAAGTGTGTTTGAAATGAATACTAAGATTTCATTAAAAATATTAGTTATGGATATTTTAAGCATTTAGTAAGGGAAATGCTTTTAGTATTTCTTTTAAAAGCAATATGTTTTCATGCTTCTAGTAAGCATGTTTTAAAATATATTAAAGATGTTAGTTTATGAATATTTTTATGTATCAAGTAAAGAGAATGCCTTTAGTATTTTTAAAAGCAATATGTTTTACGTTTTAGTATGGTTAAAGTTAAAGTATAGTAAAGAATGTTTTCAAAGGCCATTAGTTTACCCAAAGTTATAGAAAAGTTTCAAACCCAACTGATATACCCTATATGTGTATAGCAAGTGTTGGGAGGGCATATCACTAACATGGGGGGGGATTGAGTCAGTCATGTTGCCCTCTATATGTGTAGGGTATTATTTTGCTCTACGTGTGTGATGTAGAATTCCACTACATAATAGTTGAGATGTCTTTGTAGTAGTCACATTGTATGGCGTTAGATTAGACGACATGTGACATCATATTGTGTAGCGCTAGGATAGTCAACATGTAATATAAGTTTCTTTGGGTTTCCATTGGTACAGTTTTAGAAAAAAATGCACATCACTAGATGTGAGATTAGAAAGATATTATTTTTATATGATTGTTGAAAGTTAATGATCAATTTTAGTATGTTATTTCTTTTATGCTTTCAGCATCAGATATTTGATATTATTATTATTATTATTTTGCATAAATATGAGTTTCATGAAGCTACTTATGGAATGCATAAGATTTATAGTTTTAGTAAACCAAATAAGGATTTCTTATAAATGTTTTGGAAGGATTTTATAAAAGAAATGATTATTTTGTGTGAAATTTTATGCCATTCACTGAGCTCTTTTAGCTCACACTCCTTGTTTTATGTTTTATGAAAAAAACTTTCCTGGGGGCAGGATCAAGTGTTCAAGGTATCGGATCTCCTCTACAAGGATAGGTGGGTATACCCGACGAATGCAATTTAAGAAAACATGTGTATATATATATTTTTGATAAGTGTAAATTCACATTGTATGTCATATACTTTAAATATTCTTGATTTTGTGCATAAAAATGTTTTGAAAAATTCAAAATGCTTTATATTGTTGATTTGGATTTGGAAACATATATGTTTAGGCCGCCGAAATTTTCAAAAAAATAATAAAATTTGTAACAATGATTTCTAAAGCATACTTTTAAAAAAGAAAATTTTAATTAAGTTCTACGGCTTTGCTCCTCAAAGTTCTTTTAGAGTCTCCTATAAGATGACTGCAAGAGATTCCATGGGAGTGTCGGGAAGCTTCTTGATAGGCTCCTCTTCCTTATACATTAGGCTGCTTGTCCAGCAACCCCACGGTGGCCTTCGGAATGTGATCAGCACTAACTAGAAGGTTCCCATGAAGCTAAATCTTTTACTTTTCTTAAAGACCGTTTTAAAACCCTAAAATCTTATTTCCAACTAAAACGAGTGACAACTTTTTTATTTCTAAATAATCGTTTGCAACATAGGGTTTACAAAAGTTCGGCAGCTTGATGGCTGCTTTTCTGAAAAAAAAAAATTCCACCCTCTAAAACATGAAGGAAAAACTTGTGCACTTCAAATATTTCTCAACTTCAACTTCCAGGCCTCTGGCCCTCATTCAATTCCAATCACATTTTCATTCTAAAGATAACTTAAAATCCATCAAACTAAATAAGACTTAAGTGCATATGTGGTTCGCAAAATATAATACAAAATATATAAGTATGTGTTCTCAAATTAGAGTTTATAAAACATGCAATATGTTCAAGAGGGATGCTAATACATGATATAGTGGAACTAAACAAACTAGTGCAGTAGTGTCGCGTATCAACCCTCATGCACACCCAACTAAGCTCATTTCGATCTCTGGCTCACACTTGCACCTGGTGAGAGTTTTCATAAAATACGAAAAAGAGTGGTGAGTAATAACTTAGTGAGTGGGTACTTATCAACTTTGAAACTTGTTTTCAAAATATAAATACACCTCCCAAAAATACTTTTGAGAAAACTAATACTTTGACTTTGATTGATAAAATGTAAATTGAGTATAATATAAAGGTAATTTTACTTGAAAACAATAATAATAATCATAAATCTTTCTCATAGTAAAGTTTTCTCATTTTTCTGAAATCTCACGTCAAATGACGTGCTTCTCTTTCTGAAACTTGTCTTAACTGGTAACCCAGAGAAACTTATCCTTCATGATGATATATGTATATATTGGTAACAAAACTCGCACACATCACTATAATTGGGGAAATCTCTCTGTGTGGTTGCCAATGAGGGATCTCAGGGATCGCAATGTCCACCCTAATATTAGACAGATCTATACTATCATATACGTGCAGAGGGTGATTGATTGACTCTAACATGAACCCCACATAGTTAGTGAATCTTCCCACCTCTTGCCATACACGTATAGCGTACTTCGGCTGGTTATACTAAGGATTAGGGTAAACCAAAGACATCTAAAATCTCATTTAATATACTTTTAATTTTTTTTTTTCTATTTGCACTAGACATAAAATAAAGTATATAAAATTAACTAAAAACTCTTTCTTTTCTTTTAGCTCATGGTTTGTAACTAAAATTTTATTTTTCTAAAGCCAAAGTCTAACTTTCATGAACTACTTTAACATGTTTAATTCTTGCATGTATTTGCTCAAATATACTAGCTTGCTTTAATACTAAAATAAATATACATTTACAATATAACCTTAAAAATTACATGCAATTCAATAAAAATAAATAACATGCTAAAGCTTAATTAAATCACCATCATAAAATTGGTGATTAAAACATCAATTGTAACTTTAACAATTCTAAAGTGAGTATTTACGCAACAATTGAAATAATCAATTATAACTATTAAAGCTCATAAACACTTCAAAAATATAACCACTCACAAGTTGTGTCCAAAATATAACCACTCTTCTGTACTCTCAGCTAGCTTGTCACTTTATTTACATTTCAATACAAGCACAACTTTTTAGTCACAATAATCCTTCCAAAAATCTCAACATTCCAACATGCAAAACACTACACTCCAAGTTGTAAAGAACTAAACCCGAGGTGCGAGCTACTACCCAGCTCATCCACTGGGAGCTACTGTCCAGCTCACTTGGCCTGGACAACGAGCTCCTTCCAGCTTGCCCTTAGCAAGCTACCGCTTCAGTTTAACTCATCCATCGTGAGCTGTTGCACTTAGCTCAGCTCGTACAAGTTTTCTATGGACTGTGGGCATCGCCTAACTCATCCTTACGAGCTGCTGTCTAGCTTGCTCGACTTGAAATGCGAGCATTACTCAGATTACCAAGCTCGCCCTTTGTGAGCTGCTGCCTCTTGCCTAACTCGGACAGGTGTTGAAATGGACTGTAGCATCACCCTGCTTACAACCCCTAGCTGGTTGGCAAGTTATTGTCCTAGCCTAGATTAGCCCGAACTCATGCATACAAAGTCCTTAATATTTCTGTCCAGATTTTACTCTAACAGCACAACCAGAACAATGGCTTAACATTTTAAAACACTTATGACCAATACCTGACAGCTCGCATCATCAAAACTTATTTTAAACTTAACATTACACTTTCCATTTCACACAATAAAATCAGAGATCTTGCACTTACCTATTTAGATCAACCCCAATTTTGCTGAATCTTCCTCCTAAACTCGCACGCCACTTAAAAAGGCTTAAAATTCACATAATCGCTACTCTTATTTGACAAGTAAGGCTACTGCCTTTCTTGTACACTCTTGATCGCGAGCTTCCCTTTAATCCAGTGGTGAGTAGGTGTTAAAAATCTCCAAGATCCACTCAAAATCCACAAAAACAACAAGTTTACCTTACTTCTTTCTCTCAGCAGAAAACTTCCTCCTTAGTCAAGCTCTTCCTTCTGTTGCAGCGATCTTCTCTCAATTCACTCATAGACTTCTCTCATCTGGCTCTCAACAGATTAGAATAAATCAGATTTGTCTTGCACTTGGTCACACATTCTCTTTCTCTCAAGTATGGTCAGAAGCCTCACCTTTCTCTCTCTTTAATTTCTCTTGTCACTTTTTCTCTTCATTTACAAGACAACTCCACTTTATATAGACTTTTCTAAGTTAGTGGATTTCAAGTGTCAATCTCTCATTGGTCCATTTTGTTTCACATGGATTGTGTTTCTTTATGAGATCTCATTCCATGTAATACTCATATACAATCCAAGTGTGCTTGAGTATGGAAAATATCTACTTAGTCCTCTAATAATTTTAATTCACATTCTAGCCCCAATAAATTTCAAAAATATTCTATGACCCTTAAATCTTCAAATTAACCATAAATTACTCTAATTGGATATTTTATCTCTCCATTTCATACTAAAAGAAATTCATATGGACATAAAATCATCAATACCCGTTATTCTCCAAAAATGATATTTTCATCTAATGAACTCTCTTTAAATAAACTCATCTTCGCTCTGATACAGATTCAATTAATTCTAATATTAATTTCAAAGTCTTTACTTCACAAGACCCGCTTTTCGAGAATTGTTTATTCACTCGGACACTTTTCGTCCAGAAACATTATTCACCCAAAAAATAATTATTTTATAGTAGCTAAAGTTTTGGGTTTTACAATTCACTCCTCCTTATAAAAATTTTGTCATCAAAATTTGTATATCATCTAAATTATTCAAAATTGTAGCTTATGACATTAATGTTATGACTCTTATATAATCTCAAGTGATTAATGCGAAATTTAAATATACTTGTCTAAAAAAGCTGTGGATACCAACTGTGCATCTGTTTCTCATGCTCCCATGTGGTCTCGACACTGCATGACTCCACAGTACTTTCACTAATGGAATGACCTTATTACGAAGAATTTGCTCCTTCCTATCAAGAATCTAAACTGGTAACGAAGAATTTGCTCCTTCCTATCAAGAATCTAAACTGGTATCTTCTCATACATCAAGTTTTCCTTGAGCTCCATTGGTTGTTCTGTCAAGATATGTGAAGGATCTACCATATACTTGTGGAGAATTGAGACATGGAACACATTGTGTATCTTGGAGAGTTCTGCTGGCAACTCGAGTTGATACGCCATTTTGCCTACTCTACCAATCACCTCATACGGACCAATATAACGTGGACTTAAGTTATCACGTTTCCCAAAATGGATTATCCATTTCCATGGTGATACTCTCAAAAATACTTTATCCCCAACCTGGAACTCTAAATCTTTTCTTCGTTTATCTGCGTAGCTTTTTTGTCAATCCTAGGCGATTTTCAAATTGTCCCGTATAATTATGATCTTATCTGTAATCATCTATACCAGCTCAAGATCTATCAATCTCCTCTCGCCAACTTCATCCCAACACACTAGAGTTCTGTACTTTTTTCCATAAAATGTCTCATGTGGTGCTATGTTGATACTCGTCTGATAACTGTTATTATAGGCAAATTCGATCACTGGCAGGTGAGTATCTCAGCTACCTCCGAACTCCATCACATAAGATCTAAGCATATCCTCCAAAGTCTGAATTGTATGCTCAGACTGTCCATTTATCTGTAGATGAAATGCTATACTGAAATGTAATCGAGTGCCCAAAGCTCGCTGTAGACTTGGGCAAAACCTGGTTGTGAACCTCAAATCTCTATCAATTGTAATTGATATTGGAGCCCCATGTAACGGCACAATCTCATCCACATATAACCTGGCTAGTTTGTTAAGGGAATATGTATTGCGAATGGGTAGAAAATAGGCTGATTTCGTCAATCGATCCACAATCACCTATATGCTAACAAAACCACCTTGACTCAAAGGAAATCCTACCACAAAATCCATAGTAATACGCTCTCATTTTCATTCCTGGATAGGGAGTGGTTGTAAAAGTCTGGTTGGTCTCTGGTGCTTGGCTTTCACTTGTTAACATGTCAAACACTTTGACACGTACTCTGCTATCTCCCTCTTCATACCTTTCCACCAATAGTGTGCCTTGAAGGTATGATATATCTTTATGCTTTCCGGATGCATAGCATATGTCGATGAGTGAGCTTCATCTAAAATCTCCTTTTTAAGTTTTGCCACATTTAGTACACACAATCTCTATCCCATCGTTAGTATACCGTTGTCTTTCAGCGAAAAACCCTCCCGCTGGCTTGTCTCCACTTCCTGTCTTAGTTTAACCAATTGAAGATCTTGAACTTGTAACTCTTAGACCCTATCCACGAGTACCGGTCAAACTTGGAATGTAGCCAGTAGTGCACCCATATCCATTAGATCCAATCTGACCCCCAAAGATCTTATCTTACGAGACCCTTCTCGAACCCCTTCTCTTGACCTGTGAAAGACCTCATAGCACCCCGATAGAACTCTAACGAATCCTAACTCTAGCCTGAAGAACTCCAGTCGAAGCACCGATACTTAGTTAAAACTTATTTTGAACCTATTTGTTAGGTGGCAAGGGTAAAAATTTTTCATTTTTCTGACAAAAATCCAGCAGCATGCCGGTTGTTTAATGAACTATGCCACCCTACAATTCAAAAGCAATTTAAAGACACTTCTATGACATATAATCTCCACTACCAGGGCCTCTGGCCCTCACTCAAAATCAATCACAACATAATTAATCACAAATATGAAATCGATGGAAATCTAATTTTTTTTTTTAAAACATTTTCATAAAACGTGCATTCAACAACTGATATTTACGTTTACAAATTTATATCATTTACAACATGATTTATGTACAATACATGCATGATAAAAATACGAGCTATATAATGGAGAATAGTCATCCGTCAATCTATCCGCGCGTCTGTCTGAGCCTCGTCTGCTGGATGACTCGCTCCTGCACCTGAGGGAACATTTTAAGAAACACATGGAAATCAAACAGTGAGTTTAACTCAGTGAGATAAATATTAAACAAATTCATAAACTAAAGTATTTTTCTGAAATACTTTTTAGCATTTCATAGAGAAACTGTTTCTGAAACTCATTTCGAATTTCTTTTTAAAACTTTCTCATTTCTCACCTTGGTAACCTAGGGAAACTACTCCTGTCATGGCAGCATCAAATCTCTAGCTAGCCATTAGGAATTAAGGAATCTGTCCTATGTAGTCGCCGATGCTCGAACTGTGGGCACACGTTACCCCTACACAATCAGTTTGAACTACATTGCCCTATACATGCAGAAGGTGACTCAACTGACTCTCATCTTTTAGGAGTCGTCTGGACTCTACTCTCAATTAATGACTCTCTCTCATCTACCATACACGTATAGAGTACTCCATTGGGCCTTTAACTGGGGCTAGGGTAAACCATAGGCGTAATAAAATACTTTTGCTCAATCTTTTAAAACAAACTTATTCTCGAGGCAAATTGCCTAAAATCTTTAATTCTTATACATTCTTGGTACAAATACAACTCAATTAAAAATTCACATGATATAATCACAATACATAATTCGATTATATAACGAAATAATTACAAATAACTATTAAATGAACTTTGAACTAAACTATACTTGAAACAGTTGAAGTTCTACTCACAAGACGCCTTCCGATCAAAAGCAAATCTCCTCCGAAATCCTCTGATACACTCTTCCTTTACCCTAAAACATTGAATACTCATTTAGAATCACTTACATCATTAACACAAAGCTAGAAATCACTTAAAACTCAACTAACTCTATTAACTCCACTTTACGCCTAAACCTTCGCAACTAAGTTTCTACTTAATCGATGCTTTCATATTCTGATTTCTTTGTACAAGCTTTATTCATTATCACCTAGGGATGCTCCGAAATGTTAAAAATGGTCGTCGGAAGCCCGGAACGCAAAATCACTGTTTTTGGACTCCCTAAAACCGAGACTATGCTAGGGCCTATCCTAGCGATTTTCTTCTCTCCGATTTTACTCTAATCACCTCCCTAACTCGCACTTAGGTCACTTGTAAAACAGTTTCGAAAATTTTAAGTATCGAGGGATGAAACCTATGAAAAACGCTTATTTTTCGATACTTTTTAATGCACATTTTTACCCAACACTAGCAATTAACTTATTTCTTTCATAACTAACATTTTTTTACTCCAATATGATCAAATATATCCAATTCAAGTATTAAAAGAACACTTAGGCATGAGATTTCTTCATGCCCTTCAACTAAACCAAAAACACTACAATTAACTCTATACTTTATCTTTTTCAATTCTATCACTTCTAATAGGTTTCTTAGCATCTAAATTGCATGAATTAAGTCTCAAATGGATGAAAGCAAAATGGGTTACACAAACCCTAAGCTTGGCCGAATTCATCATCACCAAAAAGCCATCACCATTCTTTGAATTTCAACACAAAAATCACACCTACTACATCACTAATCAACCTAGATTGAACTCCTAACCTCAAATTTTAACTTTTGAAGCAAGATTAAAATGGGTTTCTCACACAAGCAAGGTGAACTAACACAAGAAAACTCACCTATTTATGCTTTGCTTTTACTCTAAGCTTGCTTCAGTGACTTTGCTTGATGACTAGGTGAGAATTGATGGTGATTTACTTAAAGAAAATGGCATAATGACAGGACCCTAACCGTCATCTCTGGGCTCTTGTCTGGAGGATCCCACCGGGCACTTCAACGGACTTCCTGAACCCGACTCATCGGATTGAAGAAACCCGAAAAGCGAACCCCTATACTTTCTTAACCAGTTTACTTGTTTAAACTTAAGAATTTGGTTTTCATTAAAATAGTTGGGATTGGTGTAAAAAAATTTTTTTTTTCTCAAAAACAAGTTTTATAAAAATTTTGACAACATAACGGCTGTAATTTTGACAATTCCAAAATTTTACCTATAAAGAAAATACACTTCGACTATGATTTCATCACCACCCAACTTCTTTAATCCCAACCATATGTTTAAATCATTTCTTTTCACAATCATGCATTTCTATCATTCATATATTGTTCATATGCAAATCATATATATCAAACCATATATGTACATTGTGTGCATCATGTGATAAAGGTGTCTCAAGTAGGAATGTTCCAACTATATATACATATCAAAATATAAGTTTATAATTCACTAAATGTTTATATGTCAATATATGATAACTTTGTTAAATTATATACAACAACATCCAAAAATATATTTGACATCTATAGGATAAATCTGATCGTTCCCCACCTATAAACAAAATATCAATCTCTCGGCCACGAAGTCATCTATAATACCACCTGACGGGGTAAGCAAGCTACACAATAAAAATGAAAAGTTAATTCGTCACATAATAATAACACATAATAATATTCCACTTTGATGCTTTACTTATATAGATATTGAAATTTTTCAAATTTTAAAAACATTTCTCATAAAAAGACCATGTGTATACTGTAATATACTTTAACCATCACGTGATGATTTTTCTACTGACGCCAACATGAAGCTACTATAATATCTTGACCATTACGTGCGGAATTTACTACCTCTCAACGTAGAGTGAAGTGATCTCAACTCTGGGCAACTACATCGCGGGATTTTCTACATTGCAA
Organism: Litchi chinensis; assembly: GCA_019925255.1. NCBI lineage: Eukaryota > Viridiplantae > Streptophyta > Magnoliopsida > Sapindales > Sapindaceae > Litchi > Litchi chinensis. Next base: position 9,383,783 of record CM034467.1, read on the forward strand.
TTGTAGTGCTAATGAACTATACTCTGTCCAACCACATGCAGAATTTTCTACATCGCATATTGTGGTGCAACTACTCACTATCACTTACAACTAGGTACAAAATTTTATACATCGTAGCCTATTGCAAGTGATTATAAATCTCGATAACTACGAGCGGAATTTTTTACGTCGCCACGTAGTGCCAAATGCTCTAATACTATGGTATACACATGATTCTTAACTCAAGCTTTGCATCAAACTTTTGAAAACAACTTTTGCCTTCGAACCTCATTTCTTGATTCGAGACCATGATGTTTACTTGAAATCCAATTTATATTTGGAAAACCATTTTAAGAATTTGTTGAATACTAACAAGTTACAATGTAAATTGAGATTAAAATAACGTAAGCGTAGTACACTTATCTCGATCCCAAATATGCTCTAGTGCCTCAACGGGCCCCTCGTACCTCGCTCGCCTGCTCGTCACCTACATAACATTCATATTCATAAGAAATAATTTAACACTTGACTAGTTGACAATGTACATAGTCACATTGCTTTTACACTTAAACTAGTCATACGGATTTATCTTTAATCCGATCTTTAAAATTCCAATTTCTTTGTAAAAGTTTCACTTTTAGACCCTTAGGATCATCCCCACATGGTCCATATAATTTTCGAGGGCCCAAAACGAAAGATCAAAAATTTAAGCCTCTTTTGACACCTCATAATAGAATGTGATGCACAGCTTTGCTCGGGGCTCTGTTTTCTTTCGTTCTTTTTCCTACGGTCCTCTTATCTCACATTCTGATCACCCATAAAATTTCATCAAAAAATTCTATCATTTGCTATGTCAAATCTAAAAAAAAAACACCATTTTTCAGGCACTTTTTGATGCATTTTTTCGCATCGGACAAGCGATGATGATTTTTCTTTCGTATCTAAAGTTCTTTTACCGAATTATGATCAGCTAAATTTATTTCATGCAATAAAAATTATATTTACATAGACATTTCACCCTATGGCCCTTTAACGACATTATTTTGGGTATAACTTGCACAATTTTTATCGGAATCGATCCCTTCCAAAACCTATGGTTTTCTATAACTCCTAGACATGATTTGAGGTCTAGAACAACCCCAAATAAGTCAGACTTGTGTGGGTCACCTCTATCCCATTGTTTGACTTGGGATTCTCCAAATTGTCTAAAACCACTCCTTTGACAATCCTATCACTTCTATATACTTTCCCAACCTTAATTATGCTTAAATTTGAGTTCAAATCAATCAAAACTCAAAGGTTTCTCACTGCCCTTTATGGCCTTGACACATTCACACACCCATTAAAGAGTAGAGCTTTTCAATTTTTATAAGATAATCTCTCACAATCTTTTCATCAAACAATTTATCTACTACTTTTATGACCTTTTAATGTTTTAACTCTCACTTTAACATTTGTTATCCATAAACGCTAACCTAAGATTCACTCACAAGAACATGTCATTTAAAGTTCTATAACACCCACTTAGGGTTCTACACTAGATTTAAGGGTAAAATACCCAACACAAGACACTACAACCACATAACTTTCATCAAACCTATACAACACCAACTAACATCAAGATTGAGAGAAGAGATGATATCTCACCTTGTTTCTTGCTTAGAATGGTGAGATTAGCTTGAAAGAAATCCTAGAGAGGTGGTTTGAGGCTTGGAAGGTTGTTTGGACACTTGCTTCTTCTCCCTTGTTCTTCTTGCCGTCCACTTCACTTCCTCTCCCTCACTTTTCTATTTTGCATGGTAGCTCACTCTCTTTTTGTCTCACACCACTTCCTTCTCTTCTTTTCTCAATTTTTTCTAAGTGTTAGCTATATATATAAATAACATCTCTTAAAATGACTTCCATGTGCTCTTTACTTTTCATTTCACGCCAATCTCTCATTTTTTCTAGTATCTCACAGCAACTTTGCTTCTTCCTTTGTCAATTTTGCTTTAAATGTTGTTTATATATATATCACTAATATTTCCTAGAATGCCAAGCTTGTCCCTTGACTTGTTTTGACTATCATCAACATTTTTAACTTAATCTAATTAGTGATTAGCTACTTATTCTAAATAACAAATCTTATAATTCTCATTTGTGCACTTAATCATATTGTTCTTTATAATTTATCTCTTATTTGTGGACAGACTATTTTACCCTTCATTGACTTTTTCCTTATTAAATTAATTATGGTGTAATTTTAAAACGATCGTTCGTTCTTCAATGGCTCGATTTAGATTAACATTAACTAGATATATTATTTAAACTTCATAATATAGTTTCTAACACTAGGAGGTTAAAAATCGAGACTAAGGGTTTACACATAAAATCACTTACTTCTTCCTTTCATGATAGACGGCTCCCTCTCTCCCTCACTCTTGGTTTTTCAACGCCAAACATGAATGAAAAATTGCCATTCCATCAATTTTATATAGTAGAGCCAAAATTGCAAGTTAGTCCCTCTTAAAATCACCAAAGTAACCCTTAAACTTCTCTTAATTTTACCTTGACCCATAACTAGATAAGGTTAACTTCAATTGGTCCACTTGTCACCTTAAAAATCACTAATTTCATTCACCAATTAAATGACTCCAAATGGCTAACCAAATACCCCATTTCTATTACACTTGGAAGCTTCTTATTGGTGGATTTTTTAACTTTTTGACTTTAGGGTTCTAAGCTTATTTCATCCAACTATTACCGAAATGTTACTATTCAACCGTAGCTAGAATCGAGGGTTTACATTATCTCTACCAGCAACGGAAAATACCCTGCTCTTAAATGCATTACTGAGTTGGTGGGTTGTTTGTTCAATGCATCAGCTACCACATTCGCTTTTCTTGGATGGTACTCAATGGTGCAATTGTAATCCTTGATCAACTCTAACCTTCTCCTTTGCCTTAAGTTCAATTCCTCTTGAGTAAATAGACATTGGAGACTCTTATAGTTGGTGAATATCTGACACAAAACTATATACAAATAATGTCTCCGAATCTTTAATGCAAACACCACCGCAGCCGACTCTAAATCATGGGTTGGGTAGTTCTGCTCGTGCTTCTTTAATTGTCTGGATACATAGGCTATCATCTTCTCGCTTTGCATTAGAACAAACCCAAACCCTGTCTTAAGGCACCATTATACACCACAAAATTCTCGTTTCCTAAAGGAAGTGTGAGAATAAGAGTTGTAGTTAACTTTGCCTTTAGTTCATCAAAGCTCCTTTAATAAGCATTTGTCCACTTAAACTTCACTTCTTTTCATGTGAGTTTCGCCAAAGAGATGGCAATCTTTGATAATCCTTCAACAAACTTCCTGTAATACCTTGCCAACCCTAGGAAACTCATCACCTCTGTCATAATAGTTGGTGGCTTTCAATTCATAATTGCTTCTATTTTCTGCGAGTCAACACTAATATCATTGGTTAATACCACATCTCCTAAAAACGTAATTTCATTAAACCAAAATTGACATTTGCTGAACTTGGCATACAATTGTCGATTCCTCAACGTTTGCAACACTATTCTCAAGTATTCAGCATGCTTTTCCTTACTACTTGAGTACACCAAGATATCATCTATGAACATTATTACAAACTTGTCTAAGAATTCATGGAATATTTTATTCATTAGACCTATGAATATTGTCAGTGCATTAGTCAGCCCAAAAGGCATAAGCAAAAACTCATAGTGTCTATAGCACGTCCGGAAAACTATCTTAGGGATGTCTTCACCTTTAATATTCAATAGGTGGTATCCTGACCTCAGAGCTATTTTAGAAAACACCCTTGCTCCTTGAAGCTGGTCAAATAAGTCATCGATTCTTGATAGAGGGTATTGGTTTCGTACACTCACCTTATTTAGTTCTTGATAATCAATGCACAACCTTATACTCTCGTCCTTCTTCTTCACAAATAACACTGGTGCTCCCTAAGGTGATACACTCAGTCTGAAGAAACCCTTATCTACTAACTCTTCTAACTGAACTTTCAACTCCTTCAGCTTGGTGAGTGCTATTCAGTAAGGTGCTTTGGAAATTGGTGTTGTCCTCGGAATCAGATTAATCTCAAATTCAACTTCCTTATCTGGAGATAACTAAGGAAGATCCTCTAGGAACACTTCTGGAAATTCCCTAACCATAGAAATATCCTCTATCCGCACTTCGCTCTTTGTCGTATCTATTACATAGGCCAATTAACCTGCATACTACTTCTTTAACATCTTTTTGGCAGTCATGGCTAATAAGATACGAGATGGAAGCATTTTGCGCTCCCCACAAAATACTATCTCTGACTACCCCTTGAGTATTGAATTTGACCTCTATTTGGAAATAGTCCACTGTGGCACGATGCATAGCCATCCAATCCATACTCAGAATAATATCAAAATTATGTATGTTTAACAAAATCAAGTTGGCTGGAAAGACTATCCCCGATCACTATGTCACAATCTCTATAAACACTCTCCACAACTAATGAGTCTCCAATGGGAGTGGCTATTACCATCCTACACTCTAAAGGCTCTAACTCTATATTAACCTGTCTAGCAAAGTCTCTAGAAACAAAGGAATGCGTAGCTCCGGGATCTATCAAAACATAAGCATCATTACCAAAAGTTGTCATTGTACTTGTCACCACCTTGGGTGTTGCCTCTACATCCTGTTGACTCATTGCAAACACCCTAGCCTAAGCATGGAGTCTCCCTGACTGCCCTCTAGATGGGGTGCCTTTACTAGAAGCTCTGCCAAGATGAATAGAAGTCCTTGGTCCTCTCACATGTGGCCCTTTCCTATCATCCGAATGACCTCCATTGGTCTGTCCCTAGGTGATGCATCTTAACCCGCCACTATCCTTCACTTGTAACACCATTTTTTCCTAACTTGGTATTGTAGATAAAACGTATTCAGTATATTTTTATGTAAGCCCCCACCCAAATTTATTATTTTATGGTATTAGAAATCTTTGAATTGAGTTACGGTCGAATAGTATATCTCTGGTAGTGTTATTTGAGGTTTATTATATTTTCGTATCACAAGTTGGATGTCATTTGGTTGACCTTGATACGAATACAAAGTGATTTGGAGTGATTTATGTATTAATCAAGCGAGGTGAGCTCACAGAATAAAGTAAAAGATATTTTATTTCAACCAATAAGAAATGAGATAAGTGACCTTTAAAAGTAGTGGCTATGGTTGTGCCATGTGTTATCTATTGATTGATTGAAAAAATAAGTGGATTAAAGTGTGCCAAGTGGACCAATAGAATTGATGCCGATCTATTTTTGGGCACTAGTACAATTATTGAAAGTTTGAAGTGATAAAGTGAGATTCACTTGAGGGACTTTTTAGCAATTGAGCATTAATATATATATTAGTTGATTTTTGTCCCATTTGCTTCATTTTGGACGTGAGAAGTAAGAGAGAAAGAGAGAGTCGTGCAAGAGACCGTCAGGGGAGACAAAAAAAAAAGAAAGCTACATGCGGCCGTGAGAGAGGGAGGAAGAGAAGGTGATCCGGTTCGTATCTCACCGCGGTTTCTTCACCAAAGTAGATCCTTATCATCCCCTCAAGCTAGTCAAACGAATTTAAAGTAAAGATATCGCCTATTGGGTGAGTTATTTCAGTTCAAAGTTTGATGATTTCTATGAAACTCATTTTATCTTTCGCTTCCTTTTCGAATCCAAGTTTAGGAATGATGAGAGGAAGATGTGTGGATAATTTTGGTATGGTTTATGAGTGGTTTAATGGAAGAAAAATAGATAAAGAGAGAGAGGGAAGTACTTGGCCAAGCTTAGGGTTTGTGTAACCCATTTTGTTTTCATCTATTTGAGAAATAATTCATGCAATATAGATGCTAAGAAACCTATTAGAAGTGATAGAATTGAAAAATATAAAGTATAGAGTAAGTTGGGAAAATTCGAGCTAGATGAAGGGGCTATAGAGACTTGCACTAGTTGGGCTTATTTGGGGTTATTTTAGGCCTTAAAACATGCCTAAATGTCATAGGAAACCATAGAAATTGGAAGGGAATGATTTCGATAAAAATTGAAGAAGTTATGGCCAAAATAATGTAGGTATGTAATTGGAAAGTGAGATGTGATCACAAATGCATTCTTCGAGGCATGAAATGAATGTATTTGATTATAATTGAGTAAAAGAACCTTAGATTCGAAAGAAATTAAGTCATTACATGTAGGATGTAAAAATGTGCATAAAAAAGTGTTGAAAAAATAGACGTTTTTCATAGGTTTTGACCCTCTATACTTAGAATTTTTCGAAACCGTTTTACGGGTGACCTAAGTGTGATTAGGGAGATGATTAGAGTGAAAATGGAGTGAAGAAAATCGCTAGGATAAGCCCTAGCATAGCCTTGATTTTAGGGGGTCAAAAAACAGTGATTTTGCGTTTCGGGCCTCCGATGGCCATTTTAAGCCTCCCAGAGTGTCCCTAGGTGATAATAAATCAGGCTTGTGCAAAGAAATCGAAATTTGAAAACCTCTGATAAGTTAAAACCTAGTTGCGAAGTTTAGGCATAAAAAAACTTTAATAGAGTTAGTTGTGTTAAAAGCTATTTATAGCTTAGTTTTAGTAAATTTATTGATTCTAAATGAGTATTCAATGTTTTAGGGTAAAGATGGAAAATGTCGGAGGATTTCGAAGGAGGTTCGCTTTCGATCGAAAGGTGTTTTATGAGTAGAAATCTCACCTTATCAAGTGTAGTTTGAATTAAAGTTTATTTAATGGTTATTTACATTTATTATATTTTTGCAATTAAATTGCGTATTATTGTTATATTAAGATTCTATTATATGAGCTTTAAATTGAGTATGTGTATTGTTTATGTAAAGAACCATTGAGAATTAACGTTTTTAGGCTTTTTGCCTTAAAATCCAGTTTACTGGAGAATACCAAGAAAAAATATTTTTATACACTGATGGTTTGCCCTAGCCCCAGTTAAGTACCCAGTAGAATGCTCTATGCGTGCATGGTAGATGTGAAAGAGTTACTAACTAAGAGAGAGAGAGTCAGTTGAGCGACCCTCTGCACGTATAGGGTAGTGTAGTTCAAACCGATTGCGTAAGGGTAACGCGTGCCCAGAGTCGTGCATCGGTGACTACACAGGGTAGATTCCTTAATTCCTAGTTAGCAGCTAGAGATTTATGCGGCCATGACAAGAGTAATTTCCCTAGGTTACCATCAAGGTGAAAAATAAGAAAATTTTCGAAAAAAATTCGAAGTGAATTTTAGAAATAGTTTTATTTGAAAGATTAAAATGTATTTCAGAAAAATACTTTAGTTTATGAAATGGTTTATCTCACTGAGTTATACTCACTGTTTATTTTCTATGTGTTTCTTAAAAATATTCTCTCAAGTGCAGGAGCGAGTCGTCCAGCAGACGAGGCTCAGACTGATGTGCGGAGAGACTGACAAACGACTACACCCTATTGTATAGCTCATCTTTTGTCATGCATATGTTGTATGTAAATCATGATGAAAATGATGTAAATTTGTAAATAGAAATATATGTTGTTGGGTACACGTTTTATGAAAATGTTTTGAAAAAAAAATTTCAGATTTCCATCAATTTCACACACGTGATTATTTATATTGTGACTGGGTTTGGATGAGGGCCAGAGGCCCCATGGTAGTAGAGAATTGTTTGTCATAGAAGTGTATTTAAATCTATTTTGAATTTGCAGGGTGGCATAGTCTAATAAACAACCGGCATGCTGCCGGATTTTCATCAGAAAAATGAAACTTTTTTACCTTTACCACCAAGTAAATGATTTACAAAATAAATTTTAAGTAAGTCACGGTGCTCCGACGGGGTTTCTTCGGGCCAAAGTTAGGATTCGTGGGAGTTCTGTCGGAGTGCTACGGGTTCTTTCTCGAGTTCAGAGAAGGGATTCGGGAAGGGTCCTATTAATTTGGTATCAGAGCCTTTGGTTTTAAGTTGTTTAGAAAAGCTTTTGAAAAATTATGCTTCTACAAGTTATTTATGTATTTCATTGCATTGAGTTATAAAACTTCGCATGACATTCATTGTTTTTTACTGTAGCAGAGATATACATCCAACTAGTCGTCCTCATAGCGTAGAGCTACCGCTAAGACTCCACTTGTTCCTTCTGCTCCACTAGAGGCTGAGGAGCCTATCCATGAGTCAGTAAATGAGCCTCAGCCTAGGGTGTAGCCAGAGCCACCAGTGGCAGAGCCAGCAGTAGATCCTATAGAGAGATTGGCCCAGATTATACACGGCATAAGACCTCGTGCACCGGACGCCAACATAGAGAGAGCGCGGAAGTTAGGCGTCGAGGGTTTTGATGGATCAGGGGGTCCAGATGCAGCTTTAGAGTGGCTGGAGAGTACTGAGAGGATTCTAGAGCAGATGGAGTGTGAGGATCCGCAAAGAGTATCTATTGCTTCATTCCTCCTACGAAAGTCCGCTAGAGATTGGTGGGATTCCGTGAGGAGGAGAGTGAACACTCCACTTTCATGGGAGCAATTTAAAGAGTATTTCAATGAGAAGTTCTATCCCATGGCATATAGGGATGTGAAGATTGATGAGTTCTACCACCTGGTTCAGGGTAATATGACGGTAGAAGAATATGAAAAGAAGTTTACAGAGTTATCCCGAATGGTGCCGTTTATCATTGATGACGAAGCCAACAAGTGCTATAAGTTCCTGCAGGGCCTGAATTTCAGAATCAAGACATATATAGCTGCTACCGAGTACATGGAGTATGGGAGATCAGTAGAGGCAGCTTTGAGGGTTGAGAGGACCTTTCAAACCGAGAGGGGTCAACAGCCGCAGAAGAGGGGACCGAGCCAGGGATGGCAGACTAGGGGACCTAGTAAAACCCCCAAGACTAGAAGTAAGTCTGGAGGACCTTCAGAGAGGTAGCAGAGTCAGGGAGCCACCTCCAGTCAGGGTTCGGTGAGGCCGCCGTCAGGTTCCCAGGGCAGAGGTAGCAGTCAGAGCAGGGTACCCCGTTGTGCGACATGTGGGAGATTCCATTGGGGAGAGTGTCATTTTGGTCATACTGGGTGCTATTACTACGGTCAGAAGGGACATCTGAAGAGAGATTACCAACAGAGGACTACTACCGAGAGCAATGAATCGAGACCAGCGACTCCAGTTCAGCCTAGTGGAGGGCAATCGCGAGGTAGGGGAGGTCCACAGGGGAGAGGACCAGGGACCCTTAGTTAGCCAGGCCGAGGTATGGGTTGAGGTACCCCATTTAGAGGCCAACCAAGGAGACCTCCAGTTCAGGCCAGAGTGTTTGCTGTCACTCAGCAGGAGGCAGAGGCGACACCCGAGGTGGTTACAGGTGCAGTTTCACTCTCTGGTTTTGATATCCATGCATTAGTAAATCTGGGAGCTACTCCCTCCTTAATTTCTGAAAGTTTTGCTAGTCGAGTCGGATTGCTATTGAGCCATTAGAGTGTGAGATGGTGGTGACTACTCCTACCGGAGGTGTGGTAGTGGCAGAGAGGGTGTATAGAGGTGGTAAGGTTACAGTTAGAGGTAGAACATTCTCAGTCAGTTTGGTAGTGATGGATATTCATGATTTTGATGTGATACTAGGGATGGACTGGTTACCTACTCACCGCGCCACAGTTGATTATTACCAAAAGAAAGTCAGATTCAGTATGCTAGGGGAGCCAGATGTAGTATTCAAGGGTGAGCATTAGATGCTTTCTTCTTGTATTATATTAGCTATGATGGCCAGAAAGATGTTGAGGAAGCAGTGTGAGGGTTATTTGGCTTATATAGTAGATACTTCACAGAGAGAGGTCCGATTAGAGGATATCCTAGTGGGTAGGGAGTTTGCGGATGTGTTCTCGGAGGATTTTCCTGAGTTACCTCCAGACAGAGAGATAAAGTTTGAGATTAATCTGATTCCGGGGATAGCGTCTATTGCCAAAGCACCCTACAGGATGGCACCTACAGAGTTGAAAGAGTTAAAGGTGAAATTAGAGGAATTAATAGATAAGGGTTTCGTTCGACCGAGTGTCTCTCCCTAGGGAGCACCAATGTTGTTTGTGAAGAAAAAAAATGGTAGTATGCGGTTGTGCATTGACTACAGAGAGTTGAATAAAGTAATTGTTCAGAACCATTATCCGCTTCCTCATATAGATGATTAGTTTGATCAACTTCAGGGAGCTAGTATATTTTCAAAGATTGATTTGAGATCGGGTTACCATCAATTGAAGATTAAAGAAGAGGATGTGACCAAGACTACCTTCAGGACACATTATGGACACTATGAGTTTCTGGTGATGCCTTTTAGACTAACTAATACTCCTGTAGTGTTTATGGATTTGATGAACAGGGTGTTTCATAATTTTCTTGATAAGTTTATGATAGTATTCATTGACAACATCCTAGTGTATTCAGGTAGTAGGGAGGCCCATGCCGAGCATTTGAGGTTGGTTTTGCAGACTCTGAGGGATCACCGATTGTATGCTAAGTTCAGTAAGTGTCAGTTCTGGTTGGACAGGGTCTCATTTTTAGGGCATGTGATATCAACAGATGGAATCAGTGTAGACCCCCAGAAAATTGAAGCAATTCTGAATTGGAAGCAGTCGACTTCCGTTACAGAGGTCAGGAGTTTCTTAGGATTGGCAAGGTATTACCAGAAGTTCGTGGAGGGATTCTCCAATATAGCCATTCCTTTGACGAAATTGACTAGAAAAGATGTAAAGTTTGAGTGGTCAGAAGCCTGTTAGAAGAGTTTTGATGAATTGAAGGCTAGATTGACCACAACTCCCGTTCTTACACTTCCTTCTAGGACAGAGGGCTTTATGGTGTATAGTGATGCTTTCAAACAGGGTCTAGGGTGTGTTTTGATGCAGAATGGGAAAGTAATAGCATACGCATCCAAACAATTGAAGAAGCACGAGCAAAATTACCCTACTCATAATCTAGAGCTAACTGTTGTAGTGTTTGCACTGCAGATCTGGAGACACTACCTGTATGGGGTTTCCTGCCAGATATTTACAAACCACAAGAGCCTTCAGTATTTACTCTCTTAGAAAGAACTAAACATGAGACAGAGGAGGTGGTTAGAGTTAATTAAAGATTATGACTGCACTATTCAGTACCATCCAGGGAAGGCCAATGTGGTGGCTAACGCCTTGAATAGACATCCCTCTAGTTCAGTGGCTCTTTTGAGGGCAGGATACCTTCCATTGTTGAGAGACTGAGGTCCCTAGGAGTTCATTTGGAGATTGTAGAGTCAGGTGCACTGTTAGCCACATTTCAGGTCCGACCGATACTTGTAGATCGGGTCCGAGAGTTGTAGGGTTAAGATCCTCAGTTGAGCAAGATTCGTCAGGAGGTTGAGTTGGAAGAGGACATGACTTCTCTATGAGAGAGGATGGTACTTTGATGATGCATCAGAGATTATGTATTCCAGACCTAGCAGATCTTAAGAAAGAGATTTTAGATGAAACTTATTCTTCTGCATATACAATACATCCGGAGAGCACGAAGATGTACCATACCTTGAGAGAGCACTATTGGTGGAAAGGTATGAAGAGGGAGATAGCTGAGTATGTATCCAAATGCTTGATATGCCAGCAGGTTAAAGCAGAACATCAGAGACCAATAGGTTTATCTTAGCCTCTCTCTATTCCAGAGTGGAAATGAGAGCATATCACCATGGATTTTGTGGTTGGTTTTCCCCACAGTCGAAATGGGCATAATAGTATTTGGGTGATTGTTGATCGGCTCATGAAGTCAGCTCATTTTCTACCAGTTCACAATACATATCCCGTAGACCGGTTAGCTAGTCTGAATGTTGACGAGATCGTCAAGTTACATGGAGCTCCAGTTTTTATAGTATCTGACAGAGATCCCAGGTTTACATCTAGATTCTAGCCTAGTTTGCAGAGAGCATTAGGCACTCGGTTACATTTCAGTACAGCATTTCATCCTCAAATGAACGGACAGTCTGAGCATACTATTCAGACTCTAGAGAATATGTTGAGATCCTGTGTGATGGAGTTTGGAGGTAGTTGGGATTCTTATTTGCCTCTGATCGAGTTTGCCTATAATAATAGTTATCAGGCCAATATCGGCATGGCACCTTATGAGGCTCTTTATGGGAGGTGGTGCAGGACGCCAGTATATTAAGATGAAGTGGACGAAAGGAAACTTCTGAGACCCGAATTAGTACAGATGACTATAGATAAAATCAAGATTATTCGGGACAGGTTGAAGATCACCCAGGATCATCAGAAAAGTTATGCGAATAATAGAAGACGAGATTTGGAATTCCAAGTAGGGGATAAGGTCTTCTTGAAGATATCACCGTGGAAAGGGATCATCAGATTTGGTAGATGTGGAAAGCTTAATTCACGGTATATTGGTCCCTATAAGGTGATTAGCCGAGTTGGAGATGTAGCTTATCGCCTGGAGCTTTCACCAGAGTTATCCAACATTCATAATGTATTCCATATCTTGATGCTCTGCAAGTACATGTAAGATCCTTCACATGTATTGATCGAGCAGCCAATGGAATTGAGAGAGAACCTGACTTATGAGGAGAGTCCAATTCAGATCTTAGACAGGAGGGAGCAGGTTCTACGCAACAAAATAATTCCATTGGTAAAAGTTCTGTGGAGGAACCATTCTGTTGAGGAGGCTACGTGGGAGCCTGAGGAGCAGATGCAGAGACAGTACCCTCACCTTTTTGATTCAGGTATGTTATTTAAATTTTGAGGATGAAATTTATTTTAAGGAGGGAAGGAATTGTAAGCCCCCACCTAAATTTATTATTTTATGGTATTAGAAATCTTCGAATTGAGTTACAGTCGAATAGTATGCCTCTAGTAGTGTTATTTGAGGTTTATTATATTTTCATATCGCAAGTCAGATGTCGTTTGATTGACCTCGGTATGAATACAAAGTGATTAGGAGTGATATATGTATTAATCAAGCGAGGTGAACTCACGAAATAAAGTAAAAGATATTTTATTTCAACCAATAAGAAATGAGATAAGTGACTTTTAAAAGTAGTGGTTATGGTTGTACCATGTGTTATCTATTGATTGATTGAAGAAATAAGTGGATTAAAGTGTGCCAAGTAGACCAATAGAATTTATGTTTATCTATTTTTGGACACTAGTACAATTATTGAAAGTTTGAGGTGATAAAGTGAGATTTTCTTGAGGAACTTTTTAGCAATTGAGCATTAATATATATATCAGTTGATTTTTGTCCCATTTGCTTCATTTTGGACGTGAGAAGTAAGAGAGAAAGAGAGAGTTGTGCAAAAGACCACGAGGGGAGAAAAAAAAAAAGAAAGCTACGTGCGGCCGTGAGAGACGGAGGAAGAGAAGGTGATCCGGTCTGTATCTCGCCATGGTTTGTTCACAAAAGTAGATCCTTATAATCCCCTCTATCTAGCCAAACAAATTTGAAGTAAAAATAGCGCCTATTGTGTGAGTTATTTCAGTTTAAAGTTTGATAATGTCTATGAAACCCATTTTATCTTTCGCTTCTTTTTCGAATCCAAGTTTAGGAATGATGAGAGGAAGATGTGAGGATGATTTTGGTGTGGTTTGTGGGTGGTTTAATGGAAGAAAAATAGATGAAGAGAGAGAGGGAAGTACTTGGCCAAGCTTAGGGTTTGTGTAACCCATTTTGCTTTCATCTATGTGAGAATTGATTCATGCAATATAAATGCTAAGAAACCTATTAGAGGTGATGGAATTGAAAAATATAAAGTGTAGAGTAAGTTAAGAAAATTCGAGCTAGATGAAGGGACTATAGAGACCTACACTAGTTGGGCTTATTTGGGGTTGTTTTAGACCTCAAAACATGTCTAAATGTCATAGCAAACCATAGAAATTGGAAGAGAATGATTCTGATAAAAATTGAAGAAGTTATAACCAAAATAGTGTAGGTATGTAATCGGAAAGTGAGATGTGATCACAAATGCATTCTTCGAGGCATGAAATGAATGTATTAGGTCATAATTAAGAAAAAGAACCTTAGATACGAAAGAAATGAAGTCATTGCATGTAGGTTGCAAAAATGTGCATAAAAAAGTGTTGAAAAAATAGACGTTTTTCATAGGTTTTGACCCCCTATACTTAGAATTTTTCGAATCTGTTTTACGAGTGACCTAACTACGAGTTAGGGAGATGATTAGAGTGAAAACGGAGCAAAGAAAATCGCTAGGATAGGCCCTAGCATAGCCTCGGTTTTAGGGGGTCCAAAAACAGTGATTTTACGTTCCGAGCTTCCGATGGTCATTTTAAGCCTTCCAGAGTGTCCCTAAGTGATAATAAATAAGGCTTGTGCAAAGAAATCGGAATTCGAAAGTCTCTGATAAGTTAAAACCTAGTTGCGAAAGTTTAGGCGTAAAAAGACTTTTATAGAATTAGTTATGTTAAAAGCTATTTATAGCTTAGTTTTAGTAAATTTATGATTCTAAATGAGTATTCAATGTTTTAGGATAGAGGTGGAAAGTGTTGTAGGATTTCGAAGGAGGTTCTTTTTCGATCGAAAGGTGTTTTATGAGTAGAAATCACATCTCACCAAGTTTAGTTTGAATTAAAGTTTATTTCATGGTTATTTACGTTTATTATATTTTTGCAATTAAATTGCGTATTATTATTATATTAAGATTCTATTATGTGTGTTTTAAATTGAGTATGTGTATTGTTTATGTAACGAACCATTGAGAGTTAACATTTTTAGGCTTTTTGCCTTAAAAGCGAGTTTACTTGAGAATACCGAGAAAAAGTATTTTTATAGGTCGATGGTTTACCCTAGTCCCAGTTAAGTACCCAGTAGAATGCTCTATGTGTGCATGAGAGAGTTACTAACTAAGAGAGAGAGAGTCAGTTGAGCGACCCTCTACACGTATAGGATAGTGTAGTTCAAACCGATTGCGTAGGGGTAACGCGTGCCCAGAGTCGCGCATCAGTGACTACATAGGGTAGATTCCCTAATTCCCGGTGGCTAGTTAAAGATTTATGCGGCCACGACAGGAGTAGTTTCCCTAGGTTACCATCAAGGCGTGAAATAAGAAAGTTTTTGGATGAAATTCAAAGTGAATTTCAGAAACAGTTTTATTTGAAAGATTAAAAAGTATTTTAGAAAAATACTTTAGTTTATGAAATGGTTTAATGTTTATCTCACTGAGTTACTCACTGTTTATTTCCTATGTGTTTCTTAAAAATGTTCCTTCAGGTGCAAGAGCGAGTCGTCTAGCAGACGAGGCTCAGACTGACGCGCAGAGAGACTGACGGACGACTACACCCTATTATATAGCTCATCTTTTGTCATGCATATGTTGTATGTAAATCATGATGAAAATTATGTAAATTTGTAAATAGAAATATCTGTTGTTGGGTACACGTTTTATCAAAATGTTTTGAAAAGAAAAATTCAAATTTCCATCAATTTCACACATGTGATTATTTATGTTGTGACTGGGTTTGGATGAGGGCCAGAGGTGCTATGGTAGTGGATAATTTTTTACCATAGAAGTGTATTTAAATCTATTTGAATTTGCAGGGTGGCTTAGTCCAATAAATAGTCGGCATGCTGCCAGATTTTCATCAGAAAAATGAAAAATTTTTACCTTTGTCACCGAGTAAATTATTTACAAAATAAATTTTAAGTAAGTCACAGTGCTCCGACGGGGTTCCTTCGGGCCAAAGTTAAGGTTCGTGGGAGTTCTATCGGAGTGCTATAGAGTCTTTCTCGGGTTCAAAGAAGGGATTCAGGAATGGTCTCGTCATTTTATGTATGGAAATAAAAAGAATTTCTTTCAGTTTGGAATTGAGGGATAGTTTGCCCCATTTGAATAATTTATAGTCAATTTGAAGTTTTAATGGCCTTAGAATACTTTTAAAGTTTAATGGGGCTAGAATGTGAATTAAAATTTTTAGAGGATAAAGAAAATATTTTTGTAGTCAAGTACACCTAAATTTGTGTGTGAGTATTACATAGAACGTGACAGGACCCAAATCAGACCTTATCTAGGCTCTCGTTTGGAGGATTCTGCCGGGCACTTCAACGGACTTCCTGAACCCGACTCGTCGGATTGAAGAAACCCGAGAAGCGAACCTCTAACTTTCTTAGCCAGTTTATTCGTTTAAACTTAAGAATTTGGTTTTCTTTAAAACAGTTGGGAGTGATAAAATTTTTCACGATTTCATTTCAAAATGATTTTATAAAAATTTCGGCAGCATAACGATTGCATTTTTAACAAATCCAAAATTTACCTGCAAGTAAACAAACACTTCAACTATAATCTCAATTCCTCCCAACTTCTTTATCCACAAACATGCATTATTCACCACAATTTCCACAAAAGCCAAGCATGAACTCATATTAAAGTATACATATATACCTCATATATCAAATGCATAAATATTTACAATCATGCAATTCAAAATACGAATACTTTTTCACAAATACTTATTCATCTCATACACAAAATTTTACATCATCACATTGCATGAGTCGCCCACCTATATATATACAAAACAAAATGTCGTCATCTTGTCCGCGGTAGCACTCAATGGAATGTAAATAGGCTACACAACAAATAAACAAGTTAGTGCAACAAGGCAATATAATATAACATGTACTAATGTAGCAATTTACAAACTTATTCAAATTTTACAATTTCTTTCAAAAACTCTCATGTATACCCTCGAAACATTCTAACCATCACGGGCGATTATAACTAACGCCAACGTGAAGCTACTGAGGTATCTCAACCACTACGTTACGGAATTTACTGCATTGCACATAGGGTGATAACTCTCATAACTGAGCAACTACAACGCGGAATTTTCTGCATCGCAATTATAGTGCTAAAACTCTAGGCCACTACGAGCGAAATATACTGCATCGCCACGTAGTGCCAAACTATAAAATAACCAACGACTTGCAGAATTGTCTGCGTCACAACTTAGCGCTATACTTTCTAGTAGAACTGAGCAACTATGGACGGAATTTTCTGCGTCGTCGCGTAGTGCTAACTTCTCTATACTCTGAGCGACTATGGACGAAATTTTCTGCATTGTCGCGTAGCGCTAAATCTCATAAACTCTTAAAGCATATACATGGGTTTGTAAAACTAGATTTATTAAGTGCAAAAGTACAAAACTAACTAATTTTAGAACTTTTAAAAACTCTATTGCTCTAATTCCTTTTAGGAATAACTTAGCAGTGATTTAAATTACTTTATGGATTCCATAAGAAATCCACATACTCAAGCTTTGAACCTTAAAAGTAAGAAAAAAACCCATTCTTTATTTCCATTTAACACAATAGTCACAAATTGAACTAAAATTTAAAACAACCGCAAGTGTTGAAACACTTACCTCAAGGTCGTGCAATCCGTGTCAAGCGCCTCCACGAGACTCACGTGCCTCGGTAGCTCGCTCTTCACCTACACAACACTTTCTTATTTAAAATACTCTTCATAAACTACACACACAATACTTTTAAATTTTAAAAATCAATACAATGCATTTTCTTGATTCTAACTTTCTCTACTCACTTCTAACTTAATCGAGGATTCCTAATTCTGATTTTTTCGCAAAATTTTCAGTTCTAGACCCCTAGGGATACCCCCACGTGGTCCGTATAATTTTTAGAGGCCCGAAACGAAAAATCGAAATTTTTAAACTTCATTGACAGCCCATACCAGAATGCAGCACATCACCCTGCTCGGGGCTCGATTTTCCTTTGTTCTTTTTCCTATGGTTCACTTATCTCACATTCTGGTCACACGTCAAATTTCATAGAAAAATTCTATTGTTTGCTATGTCAAATCTAAGAAAAACGCTTTTTTTCGGGCACTTTTTCACGTTGGACGAGCGACGTTGGTTTTTCTTTCATATCTAAGCTTATTTTACCTAATTATGATCAACTAAATTCATTCCATGCAATAAAAATTGCATTTGTATAGCTATTTCACCTATCGACTCTCTAACGGCACTATTTTGGCCATAACTTGTGCAATTTTTTTCGGAATCGATCCATTCCAAAACCTATGGTTTTCTATGACTCTTAGGCATCATTTGAGGTGTAGAACATCCCCATATAGGTCATTTTTGCATAGGTTATCTCCAGCCCATAGTTTGAGCTCGGGATTACAAAATTGTCTAAACTAACTATTTTGAACTTCTACCACTTCTACATGCTTTTCTATGCTTTTCCAACCTCAAATATGCCTAAATTTGAGTTCAAAACCATCTAATCTAAGAGGTTTTCTACTGGTATCCATAGCCATGACACACACACAAACACTAATATGTCATTTAAACACTAACAACTCACACAAAATTTTTGTCAACTAGTTGGAGTGCATGAAAACAGATTTTTGTTTTCACAATTATCAAGTGTATGGCAGCCCTTATTTACAACTCTAAGCTACCATTAACATACAACAACTTAACATTTAAATCTCTACATCATCTAGTTAGGGTTCTACACTTGTTTAAAGTGTAGAACACCTAACACAACATAAAAATTCTGCACAACTCTAAACAACTCTCTACTTCAAATTTTCAGCAAGTTAGAAGAAAAGAAAGATGATATCTCACTTGGTTCTTGCTTAGAGGAGTAAGATGGACTTGGAAGAGAGTTTAGAGAGGGGGATTTGAGGTTTGGAAGGGCTGGAATGGGCTTTCTTCTTCCACTGTTCTGGTTTGCTGTCCAGCTCTGCTCTTCCTTCACGTTTCTGCTTATTTCACGGCTGTTCTGTTTTGCCTCTTGTTGTGCACGGCTGATTTGCTTCTTTTTGTCTCAAAAATCAGCTAAGTGTCATATATATATGCTTAACCTTTCAATAATTGCATTCCTTAACTTCATCTCTTCCAAATTCCCACAACTTCCTCTCTTGTTTGCTTAATTCACTGTTGCACCCTTCCTCTTCTATTTTTTTGATAATTTTGCTTCTAATTGATTGGTTTATATATCTCATTAACATTTTATGGAATATCAAGCTTGCCCCTTTGATTTATTTTGACTATCATCCACCTCTTTAACTAAATTTAAAGTAGTGATTAGTCATTTATTCTAAATAACAAATCCTAAAATTTTCAATTGTGTACCCACTCATATTGTTTTCTTTAATTTGTCTATGATTTGCGGATGAATTGTTTTACTCTTCATTGATCCTTTTCTTTACTAAATTAATTATGGTGATATTCTCGAACGAGCGTTCGCTCTTCGATAACTCGGTTTAAATTAGTATTTACTAGATTTCTTATTTAAACTTCCTAATTATATTTCTAATGCTAGGAAGTTAAAGAAATCGAGACTAGGGGTTTACAGAACGAGATCTCATGAAGAAGCACAATCCATGTGAAATAAAATGAGCCAATGAGAGGAGGGCACATGGAATCCACTAACTTGAGAGGCTTATATAAAGAGGAGTGGTCTTATCTTGAAGAGGAGGTTGAAAAAAGAAATTTGAGAGAAAGAGGAGTCGACTGAAAGAGAGAGAGAGAGAGAGAGAGAGAGAAGGAGCTTTCGACCACACTTGAAAAAGAGAAAAAGTTGTGATCGAGAGCGAAATTTGAGAAGAGTCTAAGAATAAATCGAGAGAGGAGCGTTGCAAGAGAAGGAGGACCTCAATCAAGGAGGAAGCTTTCTGCCTAGAGGAAGAAGTAAAGGGAGCTCGTGGTCAATCCAGAAGTTAACTTGGTAAGGTAAGTACGCGATCTCATGACTTTTCCTTATGTGAAATGGAAGTGTAGTGTTTAGTCCGAAGTAAGTTAAATAGTTAACAAATTTCGTAGATTTAAAGTAACTTGCTGACTATTTAGGATGTTAAAATTATGCATTTAAGATTTCTGAAGTAGCAACCTGGTTTATGTGAAGAAATTGATAAAATGTTAGTGTGTATGTGCAATACAGTTATAGAAGGATTTAGGATTCAAATAGAATTTGATTGTTTTGCTTTGGTTTTGGAATAGCTTGTAAATTATAGAAGTATGAAATTTGGTGAGATCGGGATGAGTTGATACTTGTGTAAGTGTAAAACCTGAAAAGAATAATAGAATTTTGGACACATGAGTAGGAGCAAGTTGGGCTAGAAAGCGATCTCGCAAAAGGCAAGTTAGACTATGCTCGTAACATTTCAGTGCTTGTCTGAGCAGGCTTAAGGCAGCAGCTCACAAAGGGGCAAGTTAAGAGGTGCCTGTGGATCGTGTTAAGATGGAAGAAGGTAACAGCTTGCAGAAAGAGAGAGCTGAGCCAACTGGTCTGAGCTCGCAGTGCGAGTTGGGCTAGGCTATGCTACAGTTCGTTATGACCTGGATGGAGTAATAAGTTGCAGTGATAATGGAATGGACTAGGAATTGAGGTGTGTTACATGTATGAATGTTTTAAGTGAGATCGCAATTTTATATAAATGTAGGTGACCAACGAGCTGATGGAGATCGGTGAAGAAGTTGATTGTTAGTGAGTTGGGCATCAAGTTGTGAGTATGAAAACATCTTTAATGTTAAATATTTTTCAATTTATCCTGCAAGTATTTTATAGACTTTCATAATTCATTTTTACCTTACCTATTTTTCTACATTCTAGTATTGAACGTAATAGTTTACTTATGCGATGATATGTAACATAATAGCTCCTTTTATGTTTATAGCATGAAAAAGAATTTAAATTGAATTACAGAAAGAAAAGGTTTTCAAAGGCTAGTGGACTACCCAAGTTTATAGATAGACTTTATAGTTTTAGACCCGGTCGGTATACCCCACATTGTATGACAAGTGTTGGGGGGGCATGTCACTAATATCGAAGGGATCGAGTCTGTCATGTCTATCGAGTTGCCCTCTACACTTGTATGGTATTATCTCGCTATGTAATGTGTGATGTAGCATTTCCGCCACGTAATAACTAGATGTTTTTGTAGATCTATCATGGTGTGCGATGCTAGCTTTTGTGCCACGTGATCCCCCACATTGAGCGGAGCTAGTCTGGCCGCTATATGGTTGTAATTTCTCTTGGGTTCCCATTAGTGCATTTTTTAGAAAGAAAAGCATGTCATTAAAAGCATATTTTTGAAAAGAAAATGTTTTTAGAAATTATGAAGTATTTTAGCATCTTATAAATTCAATTTAGTGTGAGCTTTGAACTTTATAATAAGTTTATAGACACAAATTTTTTTAGAATTAAGAAAATTGTTTTATAAGAAATATTATTTTCAAATGCTTTTTTAGAGGAACATTTTATAAAGATTAGTTTAAATAGAAGCGCATACACACTTACTGAGCTTTTATAGCTCACAATATTTTCATTTTATGTTATAAAAACCTCCCAAGTGTAAGAACAAGTGATCATGGTACCAAATCGTCTCGTTCAGATTAGGTGGGCTAAGACAATCAATGATGTTGTATAGTCTCATTTATAAGTTTTGTGACTTGGATATCAATCATACGTTTGTGTAAATTCTTGATTGTGAAAAATTTTTGGAAAACATTTTATGTTAAAATGATGCATGCATGTTTTAGATATTTGAATATTAGTGATGGTACTTTTAATTATATTTTTAATTTACTTGACAATTTGAAATGAGATTTTAAAATGCATAATTCTCATGTTTAGCAAATTATCAATAGTTAAGAGTTCGCTCTACGACATCCTTTTGAGTCTTGCTAGTTAGACTATGGAAGGGTTTCATGGGTTGTCTGGCGGGACCGATGGGTTCGTTAGAGGGAATTCAGGTTAGGTCCTGTCATCACTACTCTCTGGGGGCAATCCTTCATAAAGTGTCCCTGCTGATTGCAATGATAACAACCTATGATATTCACCTAACACTCTCCTTGGTGGAATCTGCTACACTTCTTACACAACCCTGATCTGCTCTAGGCACCACTCCTACCTTAGGATTCTAATGGAGGTCTCATAGAACCTTGACTCGATGTTGTTCCATGGCTCTGCTGTCTACTACTCGACCACCCCAACTTGCCTCGAGTCCTGGGGAACTTACTGGAACCCACTGAATACCATCCTGATCCCTGGTTGTGCTTTGGCTTCCATACTTGCTCTCTATCACCTAGCACTATCCTTTCCACCCTCAAGGCTGCCTCTACTAGCTGCCCACACTCTCTATGCTCAACGGCTACTACACATCTTCATTCTAAACTTGTGACACTTATTCAATTCATTATCAACTATGAATGGTGCCACTCGGGATAGCTCGGTGAACCTCTTCTCATATTCTACTACAATCATATATTTCTGCACCAAGCGGTACAATTCTTCGATTTTGGTGTCCTGTATGCCTTGGGGTAAAACTTTTCATTGAAGTCTTCTTTAAATTTTTCCCACGTAATTGGAACGATTGCTCTCATTCTTAACAAATCCCCCCAATCTGTTATAGATGCTTTTAAAAGGAAAGAGGCAATAGATACTTTCTACAAGTCGGTACATTCCACCTGATCCAACACCCTCTCAGTGCTAGCTAACTATTTAGTCACTGTCTTTGGGCCTCCTGATCCGTCAAAAGCGTTAGCACCTAGTTTTTATGCCCTCTCTTTCAAAAGGAAAGAGGTAATGGATACTTTCTACGGGTTGGTACGTTCCATCTGATCTAGCACTCTCTCAGTGCTATCTAACCACTCGGTCGTTGCCTTTAGGCCTTCTAATTCGTCAAAAGTGTTAGTACCTAGTTTTCGTGCCCTCTCTACGCTAGCGCTTGGCACATGCGGTCTCAAGCCCTGAATAATCTGAGCTAGCCTCTCAATCAAATCGCATTGGGCTCTACTACAAGTGGCTCTGACGGAGCCCTTGCTCATGGATCATTCATCGATTCGTTCATTTATTCTTCTATCTCCAGTGGAGTGGGTGGAGCCTCAGCTACGGCTCTCCGTGTGCAGGGACGGTCGATACGACGTATAGCTAAACTGCACTCAAATAATACTAATGTCATGTAATATATGATGTCTAGGAAACAATATAAGGAAAATGCTTAAAAATATGTAATGCATTTAAAACTTCGACTCTGATACCAAACTTGATAGGCCCCTCTTCCTTATACATTAGGCAGCCTTTCCGACAACCCCACAGTGGTCTTTCGGATGGGATCGACACCTACTGAAAGGTTTCCATGAAGCTAAGCCTCTTACTTTTCCTGAATACCATTTTCAAAACCTTGAAAACTTATTTCCAACTAAAACGAGTGACAGCTTTTTTATTTTTAAATAATTGTTTGCAATATAAGGTTTATAAAAGTCCAACAGCATGATGGTTGCTTTTCTGAAAAAAAATCCACCCTGTAAAACATGAAGGAAAAACTTGTGCGTTTTAAATATTTCTCAAATTCAACTTTCGAGCCTCTAGCCCTCATTCAATTCCAATCACATTCTCATTCTAAAGATAACTTAAAATCCATCAAACTAAATAAGACTTAAGTGCACATATGGTTTGCAAAATATACTACAAAATACACAAGTATGTGTTCTCAAATTAGAGCTTATAAAACATGTAATATGTTCAAGAGGGATGCTAATACATGATATAGTGGAAATAAACAAACTCGTGCAGTAGCGTTGTGTATTAACCTTCGTGCACGCCCGACAAAGCTCCCTCCAATCTTTGGCTCACACCTGCACCTAAGGAGGGATTTTATAAAACACAAAAAAAAAAAGTAGTGTGTAATAACTTAGTGAGTGGTTACTTATCAGCTTTGAAACTTACTTTCAAAATATAAATACACCTTCCAAAAATACTTTTGAGAAAACTAATACTTTGACTTGGATTGATAAAATATAAATTAAGTATAATATAAAGGTAATTTTACTTGAAAACAATAATAATGATCACAAATCTTTCTCATAGTAAAGCTTTCTAGTTTTTTTGAAATCTCACGTCAAATGACGTGCTTCTCTTTCTGAAACTTGTCTTAATTGGTAACCTAGGAAAACTTATCCTTCGTGACGGTATATGTACATATTGGTAACAGAACTCACACAAGTCACTAGGATTGGGGAAATCTCTCTGTATAGTCATCGATGAGAGACCTCAGGGATTGCGATACCCACCCTAATATCAGGCAGATCTACACTACCATATACAAGTAAAGGGCGACTAACTGACTCTGACACGAACCCCCCCATAGTTAGTGACTCTTCCCACTTCTTGTCATACAAGTTAGGATACTTCGACCGGGTATACTGCGGATTAGGGTGAACCAAAGACATCTAAAATCTCATTTAATATACTTTTAAAATCTTTTTTTTTTCTATTTGCACTAGGCAAAAAATAAAGTATATAGAATTAGCTAAAAACTCTTTCTTTTCCTTTAGCTCATGGTTTGCAACTAAAATTTTATATTTCTAAGGCCAAAGTCTAACTTTCATAAACTGCTTTAGCATATTTAATTCTTGCATGTATTTGCTCAAATATACTAGCTTGCTTTAATACTAAAATAAATATATGTAACACCCCGAATTTCTCTATTTAAGAAAAATAAAAATATATCTAGATAAATAATATTTTTGAGTGAATAGTGAATTCTGGAAAGTGGACATTTTCTCAAGTTTTATGAGATCAAAATTTTTTAGTGAATAGTATTTCTAGACGGAAAGAATTGGTGTAAATAGTAACTTTTAGAAAACGGATCTCGTTTATTAAAAGTTTTGAAAATTATATTAGAATTAATGGAAATTGAAACGGATTAAAAATGAGTTAGTTTGAGGAAAAATATAACAATTTCCGAATTCAATCGAAAATTCGAAAGGATTTCTGAAAAAATTAAAAAAAATGTCAAAATGAGTATTAAAATGCTCAAGAAGTATTTTAGAAACTCAAACGACATTTTTGAAGGAGATTCGAATTGAAATGGAATTAATCCAGAAGTCGCCAGATGCGATTTAGTGAATTTAAGGAGAGCCGAAAAGGAATATGGAATGACTTTTAAGAGTCACCAAGGTTATTAGAAGTATATAAGAAGTCTGAATATAAGCCCCAATAAATTTTGAAAGGATTTCGAAAAAGGCCGAATTCGGAAGTTCTAGAAAAGTCAAATCAAAAGAAATAAGAAAGGAAAAATAATTGGATGTTTGACATGTAAAACTCAGAATTTCATTTTTCTTAGGAGAAATAGTGTTTTCTGGATGAATATTGATTTTCAGGTGAATAATGATACGTGAATAGTGACTTTTTGAGTTCAACCCCGAAAAATAAAAAATATTCAGAATGAGTAATAGAACCTCGTGAAACTGAAACTGAGTGAAAATGAGTTCGTTTAAGGAGATTTTAATGGTTTCGAAGATAAATCAATAAAAATACCTTCATTGGAAACATTGAGAATTTAGTGAGTTTAAAATCAACTAAAATTTTTTCGAAACATGGGATTGAAGGTTAAGACACCCAATTAGAGTATTGCATGGTCAATTTGATGATAGGATGACCATGAAATATTTTTGAAATTTATTAGTGTTAAATGAGGGATTAAATTTAAGTTCAATGAATGATTAAAGGATGCATGACAAGATTATCATTCAAGAAGCACAATTCACGTGCTTAGGTGAAAACCAATGGTGTGGTGACACAATTAAGTCAAAAAGTAAGAGTAATTAGTTAAGGTTGAACCAAAAATTGAATGGATTGGTTAGTTATTAATTGAAAGAAATTAATTGACCAATTAAAGTTGTTATCTTGCAACTAATGGCTCAAGTGTGATTTTAAAGTCATTCCAAGGGTAAATTAAATGTAACACCCTCTACCCGCTTCCCATTCGGATGGAAACCCGAGTTAGAGGATGCTACCTTAATCGGTTTACTCGTTATTAATTTACATATATGCACTACGAATTTTTTTTTTTTCCTCGAAAATCCGGCAGAATTTCCGCTGTTTTATTGAAAAACCCAAAATTATAAAAACCTGCAATTTCAAACACAAACACTTCTAAAATACATTTATTTTCTCAACTTCCATTTCGGATCTTCCGTCCGACTCCCAAATCACTTCACCACACAAACATTTATAACCACAATATTTAATAAAAATCATATTCATCAAAATTAAAAACAAATCAAATGATAAATAAGAATTTTCTTTACAAAATTACTTTACAAATCAAAAAGCTTTCTTCACCATCAATATACATCCTTATTTATAAAATCTTGTAAATTCATATTACATGTATATGCATTTCCATATAATTAAACACCACTACGCAATACTATAAGTAAAACTATCAAGGATAGAGGGATGTGACTTGCAAAAAGCGCGGCAACTGTCTTCTCGTCTATCCTTATCTACAGTGTCCAAATTCAACCTACGCGTGGAAAATCCAACGCTCTAAGTATTTCTACTTAGTGGGTGTACACTAAATTTAAATTTTATCACTTTTAAAGATACAAGAGTTTAAAGTAAGATTTCACAGTTGTCAAATTTTCATAATAAATCATAATTAAATCAATTTACTAGTAAATGCATATATATATGAAATGGCTAAAAGTCATTTTTCAAATATGCCCCTACAAAATCAGATTTCACCATCTTCACATATTCGTAAGCAAAGGAAATAAAAATTAACTTACATTTCGTTAAAAATTTATCGTGTTATCAAACAAAATTTCCCCAAATCCCAAACTTTTATCATTTTATCAAAATGATGTTATTGTAACATAAAATTTTACAATTTTCAAGTTTTTATCAAAATTCATAAATAACTCCATTTATTAATAATTCCATGTATAAAACACATTAAATTTGTTTTCTAGCATATTAAGAATCAAACTTCTAAAATGCTCAAACTTTTATTAAAATTCACAATTATGTCAATTTATCAAGAATTTCATATATAAAACAAACATTTTAAATTCCTTATTTCACAAATATCATAGGGTAACACAACCTTTTTACGTTTTTTTCAAAATACTAAAATAATACATAAAGAATTTACTTTATTAATAAAAGTACGTATAAATCACATAAAAGACTTTTCCAAACATCTCAACACGATACCTTCGAACTTGTATGTTAAATCACAACAAAAGCCCATTATTAACAAATACATATATAAACACATAAAAATCATTTTTGAACGTAGTTACACGTTTTTCATTTAATATCTTTCTTAGTGCCCTTCGTAAACTCTGACACTATACCATGGACTGGAAATTGGGTTTCACGTTTCCCCTGGCATCGGACACTCAGTGACTACCCGTCGGAGCACGTTTTATATAATACACAAATTCTGGGACCGGACACTCGGTGCCTCGCAAGGTCCATGAATTTCGTATCAACATATATAAGCAAATCGGTGCAGTACTGCTAATATCACCCTATTGGCATGCCAACTACCAATCCCCACCTACCAATGTTCAGGTTTACTCGGGCCCTTATAATTTCATTTATTATCAAAAATTTCATATTTTCACAACTTTCATTTCTTAATAAAAAATCTCATTCGGAAAAACTCTAAACACTTTTTCAATCAAAACAATATATATATATATTTTTTTTCTTATTTATTCGAAGCATCATTATAAGCATCACAACACATCATTTTCCTTTTAAAGTTACTCATCAAATCTCATCAAAATCGTTGTGCCTTTCTTTCGATATACATTCGATCAAGGCACTAACGTGTTCGTTTCTTTCTTTTTTTTCATTTTCATTCGAAAGTTATTAAAAATCACAATCCAATACCATTTGATAATAAATAGTCAAAATAATTTTCACAACTCCTTTTAATTCCACATTCGGTCAATACTTTTTCTTTCACAAAATTTTCCAAATTTTTCATTATTCAATGCCACAAAATCATTCATGCTAAAATTCACACGTAATCACGAAATCAATTTAATTAAAAATTGAACATAAACACACTTTTTCACAAACTTTTCAAATTTTAAATATCAAATATTACAAAAATCATTCATAACATAATTCGCACATTTTCATGGAATCAATTTACTAAATTAAATCAAAATCTCTACTAATAAAATAAGTTTTTAAGATAAGTGTACACCAACCTTTTGGACGCTTTCTATAGCTTATCTACTCACATAATTCCTTTGATTTTTCTTATCAACCTAGATCCACCCAAAAATCACATAAAACTTAATTTATAACTCATAAAAAAAAATCAACAAATTTTCCAATAAAAATATATTAATTAATCATTTACTTATCCTTCAATACATTTTCTATGTAATTTCACATCTCCATCATTTTCCAACTAATATTCTCACATTCATTACCATTTATTTCTTTACCATTAAAGCACTCAAACACTTTACAACTCTTATCAAGATGCCTACAATTTATTTGATGATAAAATCGTCTTCACACTTAACTTTAGTCAACTTAATTATTCAACTTTCAAATTTTCATCTCTCTTGCATCTTTTTAATTCCAATCACTTTAAATTCATTAGCAAGCCTTGTATCACTTCTTCAAACAATTAAAATCAACTTAAATACATGTAAAAACACAATGATCCATACACTAATATATGAGTATATATCCAACAACCCAATCAATTTATATTTCTTTCCATGATTTCATTTCCTTCATCATAATTCCTCACATGCCACTTCATTTAATCATCCAAATAATTCCATCACCTCTACTTCTATAATTTAATCACAAACTAGTATATGACAACTTCATTATTCACTTCATGGCAAATCAAATAATCACTCATAAATAACTCAATAAACTATCACTTAACAAACTACAACTTTAAACTAAGAAAACCAATCCATTTCATCAACTTTGATAATCAAACCCTAACCCTTACCTCTCCAAATCTTGATCCAAAGCTTCTTGATTCTCTTCTTCACTTCCAAGCTTAGATTAATGATGATCAACCTTAATTTAGTCCATAGAATCCATCAAAAGCTCATAGAAATCAATAACTTGAAAAGTCTATCAACTAACCATAAACCAACTCCTACTCACCTTCAATCTTTCTTGATGACTATGGATGAGTTTGAGAGGCTACAAGGGATGGATTCTCTTCTCCTTCTTCTCCTTCTTCTTCTTCTTCTTCTCCTCCTCTCACGGCTGCAGAATTTCTTCTCCTTCCCTCACGGTTTCTGCTCCTGCACGGTCAGCTCTCCTTTTTCTTTCTTTTTCGGTTTTGCTTTTATTTCCAGCTTGCTTGCCCGATTTCTTTCCTTCTCCACCGACTTGTCTCTCTCTCATTCAACTATCACACACTCACTTATATACTCACACTTATTCCATGCCAAAATTGCCTTTAAAATAACTCTAAAATCACACAATTGCCGTCATTCATGCATGAATACATTTAATTGGTCACTTATTTCATCCAATTAATCACTAACAACTCAACCCATTTCTTAATTAAATCTCAACTAATCACTCACTTTTTGACTTAAAGATGTCACAACCTTATTGGCCTTCATCTAAGCACATGGATTGTGCTTCTTAAATGGATATCTTCTCCTACACATTTTATATTATATTTAACTTAAATTTTAATCCTCACTTAACACCAATAAATTCCAAAAATATTCTACGGTCATTCTATCATAAAATTGACCATGCAATACTCTAATTGGATGTCTTAACTTCCAATTTCATGCTTTGAAAAAAAATTCAATTGGGCTTAAACTCACTAAATTCCCAACGTTTCCTACGAGGGTATTTTTTATTAATAAATAATCGGAACATTTAAAATCCACTCAAATGAACTCATTTTTACTCCGTTTCAATTTCTAATAACTCTAATTCATATTCTGAAGCTTATGATGTCCGGGATCCATTTTTCAAAAATCACTATTCATGTGGACACTATTCATTGGAAACACTATTCACCGAAAAAAATTTTATTTCACGAAACTTGATGGAATTTTCCTTTTCCCGAAAATCACTATTCATCCCGTTACATTTTCATTTCTTTTAAATAGAGAAAATTTGGGATGTTACATTAAACATTGGTAAGCATTGTTATATATAGCTGAATGCATGAGAGGATGAAGAAGCAATTTCATTCGACCAAAAGAGAGAAACCATGAGAGAGGGAAGAGAGCATAAAGTTAGAAAGAGTTGGAGACCGTGAGTTGTCCGAGAAGAAGAAAGTGGTGTCGTGAAGGAAGAAGAAGAAGAAGAAGAGATCTCTAGTGTGCCATCCTTCCTTCTCTCTCTAATCCATCAAGATTTTTCAAGAAAACCAAGTGAAGAGAGTGTAGGTAAGTGATGAATCCATGAATTACTTTATGGGTAAAAATTTTTTATAGTTGATTAATGAGTTTTTGATGGATTTTATGGGTTGAATAGAATGAGGTCATCATCAAATTGAGCTTGGAAAAGAAAGAAATCATCAAGAAGCTTTGGGTCAAGAATCTTGTAAGGTAAAGTTAGGGTTTGATTTATGGATTGATGAAATTAAATTGATTTTGTATTTTAAGGCTTTAGTTGAATAATTGAGGATTATTTGAAGCATTTGTGTGTGATTTTTGAGCTTGGAATGAAGTAAATAAGTTGGTTGTGTGAAATACTAGTATGTGACTAAACTTGGAAAAGTTTATGTAATGTAATTAATTTGATGGTTGGATGAATTTATGTGACAATTTAAGTGGATTGGAATGAATTTTTGAAAAGAAAATCAAATGAATGAAATGATGAGTGATTATACTAGTGTATGAACTAATTATGTTACTCATGTGTTGGTATTGATTTTTAATGTTTGAATGAGTTATATGAGGTTTTGGAATGAATTTAAGCTGAAGTGTGGACAGAAAATAGAAAAAGATTGGGTTGAAATTATGAAAAAGAAATTTTGCTAGTATAGGAGTGTATGTGTAGTGGATTAATTCTTGAGTATTGATGTGTTATTTGTATAGGAATTTAAGTTGAAATAAATCAAGTGAATGAGAAAAAGTGTAGTATGGTGTGATGAGTTCATGGTGTTAAAATACTGTGTTTTATAAAATGTTGTTTGAAAAATTTATTTCGAATTGTAATTAAGGTGTAGATAAAGTTTGTTGTGGTTGTGACGTTGTTGGAGTACACTTACTTTGAAAAAAAAAAAAAAAAACTCACTCTTACTAGAAAGGGATTTGTTTATTTTAGTATATGATTTTATTCAATTTTAATTAAATAAATTTTATGAGTGTGTGTGAATTATATTGTGGATGATTTTGTGGTATTTGATGATCAAAAATTTGGAAAGTTTGTAAAAAATGGATGTTAACTGAAAATGGTATGAAAAGGGTTTGTGAATTTATTTTGTTGAATTGTTATAAAATGTCAATTGATTGCGATTTTATGATTTTGATTTGAAATGAAAAGAATTGGGAAAGAATTGGAGCACGTTAGTGCCTTAACCGTGTACTAGTAACGTGAATGGTAATGTGGTCTTTGACTAATTCTGATGAATAATTGAGTGTAAAATGATGTTTGATGATGTTACGCTTAATGCTTTGATTAGACGAGAAAAAATGTAATTGAAATTTATTTTGTTGCTTTCCTAACGAAATTTTTATTTGGAAACGGAAAGCGATAGATTGTTAAATTGTTGGTAATAAATAAAATTTATAAGAGCCCTAATAAGCCTGAACATTAGTAGGTAGAGATTGAAAATTGATATGTCAATAGGGAAATATTAGCAGTACTGCGTCGCATTATTAATACAAAGATTATGAATTTTGGACCTTGAGAGGCACCAAGTGTTCGGTCCCAGAATTCATGTGTTATGCAAAATATAATCCGGTGAGTAGTCACCAAGTGTCCAATGCCGGAAAACTTGGCATGCCAATAGGGTGATATTAGCAATACTACACCGATTTACCTATACATATTGATACTTGATTCATTGACCTTGAGAAACACCAAGTGTCCGGTTCCAGAATTTGTGGTATTATATGAAATGCGATCCGGTAGGTAGTCACCGAGTGTCCGATGCCGGAGAAACCCGTTTTTTAATCCATGGTATCGTGTCAGAGTTTCCAAAGGGCGCTGCAAAAGCATTCAAATTAAATCGTGTGATAATGGTTGATGAAATGATTTTCTGTATTTTGTGTGTGTATTTATTAGTAAACGGATTACTTGGTAAATTTAGAGAAAAGAGTTAAGAATAGTTATTAAGCTTGACTTTTATATGTTACTAGTTATTCACTTTTTATTATGTTATATTCCGAAATTTGAAAAAAATTGTCGAAACTGTGATTTTATATTGCTATATAAGAAAGTTTTGTGATTTTTAAATTAAGTGTACACCCACTAAGTAGAAATACTTAGCGCGTTGGATTTACCGCGCGTAGGTTGAAATTTGGGCATTGTAGATAAAGACTAAAGAGAAGATATTTGCAGCAATTGTCGAGAGTCACATCCCTCCATATTTGGGTAGTTACTTTTTGATATCATATATGTGTATTAAAGTCGTTATTCTTTTAGGATATACATATTTGTGTTGAAGGGCATCGAGACGAATGTACATATATGTACATTTATATGTATACCTGGGATTTTGTAAATGATAATGTATAAATCGTAGAAACCTTTCTGGTATTATAAAGTGATTTTGTAAACTACTTATTACTCTTCGTTTAATTTGTATTTACTTTGATTAGTGTGATTTTCCCTAAATGTGTGATTTCATAAATGTTTGTGTGATGAAGTGATTTTGAATAGAACGGAGGGTCCGAAATGGAAGTTGAGAAAGTGGAATTATTTTAGAAGTATTTCTTTTGAAATCTATAGGTTTTTATAATTTTGAGTTTTTCAAAAAAACAGAGAAAATTATGCCGGATTTTTTTAAAAAAAAAAATTATAATGTATATATGTAAATTAATAACGAATAAACCGATTAAGGTAGAATCTTTCGACTTGGGTTCCATTCGAATGAGAATCGGATGGAGGGCGTTACAATACATATACAATATAACCTTAAAAATTACATGCAATTCAATAAAAATAAATAACATGCTAAAGCTTAATTAAATCACCATCATAAAATTGGTGATTAAAACAACAATTGTAACTTTAACAATTCTAAAGTGAGTATTTAAGCAACAATTGAAATAATCAATTATAACTATTAAAGCTCATAACACTTTAAAAATATAACTACTCACAACTTGCGTCCAAAATATAACCACTCTTCTGTGCTCTCAACTAGCTTGTCGCTTTACCTACATTTCAATACAAGTGCAATTTTTTAGTCACAGCAATCCTTCCAAAGATCCTAACATTCTAGCATGCAAAACACTACACTCGAAGTTGTAAAGAACTGAACCCAAGCTACGAGTTACCGCCCAGCTTGTCCACTGGGAGTTGTTGTCCAACTCGCTTGGCTTGGATAGCGAGCTCCTTCCAGCTTGCCCTTAGCAAGCTACCGCTTCAACTTAACTCGTCCATCACGAGCTGCTACACTTAGCTCAGCTCGTACAAGTTTTCTATGGACTTTAGGCATCACCCAACTTATCCTTGCGAGCTGCTGCTTAGCTAGCTCGACTTGAAATGCGTGCACTACACAGATCGCCAAGCTCGCCCGTTACGAGCTACTGCATTTTGCCCAACTCAGATAGGCGTTGAAATGGATTGCAGCATCATTCTGCTCGCAGCCTCTAGCTCGTTGGCGAGTTACTGTCCTAGCCTAGATTAGCTCGAACTTGTGCATACAAAGTCCTTAACATTTCTGTCATGATTTTACCCTAATAGCATAACCAGAAAAATGGCTTAACATTTTAAGACACTTATGACCAATATATGTAAGCTCGCATCATGAAAACTTATTTTAAACTTAACATTACACTTTCCATTTCACACAATGAAATCAGAGATCTCGCATTTACCTCTTTAGATCAACTCTAATTTTGCTGAATCTTCCTTTTAAGCTCGAATGCCACTTAAAAAGACTAAAAAATCAAACAATTGCTACTCCAATTTGACAAGTAAGGCTATTGCCCTTCTTGTACACTATTGATCGCGACTTCCCCTTCAATCCAATGGTGAGTAGGTGTTAGAAATCTCCAAGATCCACTCAAAATCCACAAAAACAACAAGCTTACCTTCTTCCTCTCGATAGAAAACTTCCTCCTTGGCCTAGCTCCTCCTTCTTTTGTAGCAATCCTCTTTCAATTCACTTTTAGACTTCTCTCAGGTAGCTCTCAATAGATCAAATAAATCAGATATGTCTTGCGTTCGGTCACACACACACTCTCTCTCAAGTATGGTTGGAAGCCTCACATTTCTCTCTCTTCAATTTCTCTCGTCACTTTTTTCTTTTCATTTACAAGACAACTCCACTTTATATAGATTTTTCCAAGTTAGTGGATTCCAAGTGTCAATCTCTCGTTGGTCCATTTTGTTTTATATGGATTGTGCTTCTTTATGAGATCTTATTCTATGTAATACTCATACGCCATCCAGGTGTGCTTGAGTATGGAAAATATCTACTTGGTCTTCTAATAATTTTAATTCACATTCTATTCCCCATAAATATAAAAAATATTCTATAGCCCTTAAATCTTCAAATTGACCATAAATTACTCTAACTGGGTATTTTATCTCTTCATTTCATACTAAAAGAAATTCTTATGGATATAAAATCATCAATACCCATTATTCTTCAAAAATGGTATTTTCGTCTAATAAACTCTAGATTACTCAAAATCTTTTTGAATAAACTCATCTTCACTCCGATTCAAATTCAATTAATTCTAATATTAATTTCAGAGTTTTTACTTCATGAGATTCGCTTTTCGAAAGTTATTTATTCACTCAGACATTTTCCATCTAGAAATACTATTTATCCAAAAAATAATTATTTTCCAGTAGCTAAAGTTTTGAGTTTTATAATTCCTCTTGGATTCCAAAAAGGAAAGCTTAGGAAGGGTTCTTTTAGTAAAACTATAAACTTCTTTATAAATCATCTTTACAACTTTATAAATATAATCCACATAAAATTTCTATGAAAGGAATAATAAGTCATTCTGAATCTGCTCTATAAAAAGTAAGATAGAAAAATGTTTAAATCTGATATAATAAATATATATATTCTTTCTCACATAATACTTTATCCAAAAATCCTTGAATAAATCATCAAATCTATTTTATAAATAATCTCATATATTTTCATAAACTCTTTATCAAATCTTTTTCTGTAAGTTGACGGTCTATAAATCTTTTTCTGTATTGATCAAACTCAAAATGTAATATTTAAAATCTGAAAGTCTACACCAACTAATACCCAAAATAATTTGTCATATGTGATTGAGATACTCAATACACACAAAGCGAAGGATAACATTTATCATACATGTGCTAGCTCACTCAATGATTCTCCTGACAACTCAATGACTCTTTTGACCATCTGTCATACATGTGTTGAGTGAATATAAGATTCACACATTTATAGTATACTTGACCGTTGGAAGGGAGGGTACAACCTTGGTACATTTTTTTTTTCATTTTCTTTCTAAAACTTTAAATGATTTCCATATACAAATATACAAAATACTCTTTCTGAATATATGTTTAACTCTAAATATATACTCTTCTCAAAGCATAAATCAATATTCTTTCTCAAAACATAAAATAATTTTACTTAAAATATTCTAAACATTTCTTATAATAAATTCAAGCTAAAAACATAAATTCCATTTGTAATTTCTAATACATATATATGAATTCTAATAAATTATTGTTTCAATCGTAAAACATAATTGATAATCTAAACACATCATTTAAAAGAATAAATATTTTATTTCCAATAAATAAATAAAAAGCTAAAATATAAATGCACATAATTTAATCAATTTAATTAAAATAAAACTATCTACTTACATAACTTCTTTGCTTAAATTTGGATCTAAAACAAATTCCCATCTAATTCTTCATAAACTTGGATCTATCCTAAAATCATATAAAACTTAATTTAGAATTTATGAAAAACAAATAACAAATTACTTGGATTCCAAATCTCATTGGAATAAAAATCATTTATCTGGATAAATCGGATACCTAAATATTTAGATCACCTATACATAATTTTCTTCGATGTTTCTTCTGTCTCCTCTTCTTCTTTGTATTCTTCTTTTCTTCTTTTCTCTTGGCTATTTTTTTCTTGTCTATTGCTCATACCAAGTTCCATGTGTGTTTTTGGCCAAAGGCTTATATATATATAGATATAACAAAAATACCGCACCGTCTTAATCTCATGGATAAACATATATATATATTTTTTCTTTTTGGTTTTCTCCATTAATTTGACTTTATCGGTTATACACCCTATTTTGTCTCTTTTGCTTTCTTTTTGTTTCTTTTGTTTATTAAGCTTATGTATAACACTTGTCCATCTTTTCATTTAAAAATGCCACTATCTTACTTACCATACTTTTACTCTTGACAATTGTCTTTTTTCTAAATAACATATTGGCCATTATCTCACAATTTCTCTTTCAATTCTCAGCCACACCATTCGTCTCAATCTTTAGCTTACCTTTTTGCATTATATCACCCACCTTTTTCTATGGTCTTTTTCCTTTTACATCCAACTTTCTTGATTTCTTTTAAAAATGTCCACCTAGAGGATATTTGTTCATATATTCTTTTATTTCTAAAACTTGGGCCGGGCTAAATTAATAGTAATAAATTAAATTTTAATAAATCTTCTGGATTCATTAGGATTCGAGTCTTACACAATTAGCCTTGTTGAAAATGTTAATTTTGAACATGATATATCTGAAAATACCAATTCATATAAGAACTTACATTTTTCTTTCTAATCATTAGTTAACTATTTAATTTCTTTTAGGTTTGGTTTTCATTTTATTTCAAATGAACTGTAGCCCTTACGGACGTTAGAAGCTATAAATGAACCTAAAAAAACCCATCTTTTGACATATCAGACAAGATCCCTTAGAACATATAAAACTTCTATTACAAATTTAATTTCTTTTAGGTTTGGTTTTTCATTTTATTTCAAATGAACTGTAGTCATTATGGACGTTAGAAGCTATGAATGAACCTAAAAAAAAAAACTTGTACGTCTTTTGACATATTGGACAAGATCCCTTACAACATATAAAACTTTTATTACATATTTTTATCATTTTATTGTTAGGAACCTTATGTCCTAATACAATAGAAGTGGAGTAATTTACATGATTAGTCTGACAAAGGTGGTGTCCCATGATAGGGGTTGATTAAGCCCTGTTGGTGTTTGCCTTTTGATTGTCATCTTTGAAGGATGAGGGCTTGTGGTTAGAGATTACAACATTATGGAGAGGGTTGGGCCCTGATGGTGTTTCTCTCTTGATTGCCATCTTTAAGGGATGAAATGGATTTGGTCGCCCTAAAGCCTGATTTCCCATGATGGGGGGTGATATGGCCCTGTTGGTGTTTGCCTCTCGATTGTCACCTTCAAAGGATGAATGATTCTGGTTAGAGGCTACAACATTATGAAGGGGGTTGGGCCCTGATGGTGTTTCTCTCTTGATTGCCATCTTTAAGGGATGAAATGGATTTGGTCGCCCTAAAGCCCGATTTCCCATGATGGGGGGTGGTACGACCCTATTGGTGTTTGCCTCTCAATTGTCACCTTCAAAGGATGAATGCTTGTGGCCAGAGGCTACGACATTATGGATGGGGTTGGGCCCTGATGGCACTTCTCTCTTGATTGGCATCTTTAAAGGATGAAATGGATTTGGTCGCCCCAAAGCCCGACTTCCCATGATGGGGGGTGATATGGCCCTGTTGGTGTTTGCCTCTTGATGGTCATCTTCAAAGGATGAATGCTTATGGTCAGAGGCTATGACATTATGGATGGGGTTGGGCCCTGATGGCACTTCTCTCTTGATTGGCATCTTTAAAGGATGAAATGGATTTGGTCGCCCCAAAGCCCGACTTCCCATGATGGGGGGTGATATGGCCCTGTTGGTGTTTGCCTCTTGATGGTCATCTTCAAAGGATGAATGCTTGTGGTCAAAGGCAACAACATTATGCATGGGGTTGGGCCCTGATGGCACTTCGCTCTTGATTGGCATCTTTAAAGGATGAAATGGATTTGGTCCCCCTGAGGCCATACTTTCTGTCATTTTTGTTAAAAAGATGATGAACAAGAATAATTGCAAAACTTTGAGAGCCATGAAATTGAGCTTAAAATTAGAGTTACCCACAAAGAACTATAAATATGAAATAGGATGCAAAACAAGTACTCAATTTATAATAAAATTGAGTACACCTAAAATTTGATAGACTGTTCATAGTTTTTAATTGAATTTACTCAGATTTTTAAAATCTTTCAAATTCTAATGAAATCTTAAATAAAATATACCTCTCTAAGTATAAGCCACATAGATTACTTTCTAATATTAGACATTCTAGATATCTTTCGTTTCCTATTTGAATTTTATTGAGATCTTTTTATTTAATATGATGACTTGTCTGGATTATAAAATTGTCTGGAATTTCCAATATTATGATGACTTTCCAATATATGTCATAAAAAGTAAATTTAGGGCAGGGAAGGGGGGTGGGCGAGGGGGGTGGGCGAGGATATGTATTCAACTTAAGAGTTTATTGGAGTTCAAGGAAATTTAAAAATTTAGGTGTATACAATCCAGATTTGTAAAGATTCTGATGAAATTTTGGTGTATTCAATCTAGACTTTTAAAATATCCAAATAAGCCTAGATATATTACAAAAAAAAAATAAATCAATGATTTTGTAAGAAGTGGATTATAATGGATTTTGATGGATTTTTTAAAGAATGATGATATTTCCAACCCTCAAAATTTGTTTGTATACCCCTCTTGCCATAAAAAATTTATAATTTTTTAAATTTGTTTTCAAACTCTTATTAATACTATGAGTATACCTTTTTTTTTTTTAATTAATCTTATTATACGATAAGTACACCCCATTTGATTACATTATACTTTTATAGGAATCATAACACATTCTTTATAAAAAAAAAACTTAAATTTCAACCATCATCGATTATCATATCAGAAATTACTATCTAAAACTAATATACCCTAAACTTACTAAATATATTATTCAAAATATGTTGTTAATTATTAAAAAAAAAAAAAAAAAAAAAAAACCGTCCATCTTTACTTTGCCATAGTTGAAGAAAAATTTAAATATATTTTTTGAAGGTTTGTATGTTAGTTTTTCCTCTTGATCTATTTCATTAACCCTGTTATCAAAAACTTGAATTTAAAATAAAAAATCCATGGTGATCATCATACATTCAAGAAACACCTATGTCATATACTTTTTAATATATCAAGTTGGAGCTAGGAACCAATAATCTATTTCTACATTTTTTTAACCATCATTTTGTAAGTTTAGGGTTTGTGTTGGTTTATGATATGATAATCAAAGATGGTTCAAATTTAAATCCTTTTTAGAATTATGAACCAAGGACTTTGAAACATATTTGAAATGATTGGCATGAAGGTAATAGTATGTTAAGGATGATTGGTTGGTTTTCTTTTGGATTCGGGTTGCATTGTGTTTGTATATATTGATTTTTGTGATAATTAAGGTTTTATTTTTATTTTGGGAATTTAATCAAAGTTTGTAATTAGTTAGATGTGTTATCATTCCTTATAAAAATATACACACCACCTTTTAATAGGAATGGTGAAACATCTCCCTTAATCCTAAGAGGTCTGACGGGCTCAGACTCTTATACTCAAGATGACCCGCTTGACAACCCTACGGTAGCCTTCCAGTCAAGAACTACTTCGGTTGAAAGGTTTCGGTAAAGCTTATACTCAAGATGACCTGCTTGACAACCCTACGGTAGCCTTTCAGTCAAGAACTGCTTCGGTTGAAAGGTTTCGGTGAAGCTAAGTCTTTATAAAACTTTTAGGATGTACTCAATTAACGAAAATAGATGGGAACTTTTTCATTTTAAAATATACATTTGCAAAATAGAATTTATAAAAATTTATAAAAAAAGTTTTTAAAATTTCACCCTATAAAATTTCACTGAAACCTATACACTTCTATAACCATACAAATCTCAACTTTTGAGCCTCAAACCCTCATTTCAAAATCACAAACAACCACAAACATACTTTAGTTTAAAACAAAACTAGAAATTATAAACAACTCGTGCATAAGCAAGTTTTCCAAAAGATATATACAACTATATACAAAATTCATTTCACAATTTGTCAAAATCGTAAATATCATACATGTATTTACAAAGTTTCATAGCAACACTGCACTCAGCAACGACTAGCTACTCTGGGGTTGGAGTCCTTACTACTGTAGTATCTGCACGGATACTTGTCCTTGAGAGGTTTTTATTTATAAACACAAAACTAGGTGTGAGCTAATATAAACTCAGTGAGTGTCATACCTATTTCCATTCAATTTACTTTCAAAATATCCCCCCTAAAAACTTTAAACACAATTTTATAAATATAATCATGTTGTAGATATTAAATAAATTTCTTGAGAACCATATATAATTTAAAAGTATGAATAGACATTTATAACAATATAAGTCATGCATCAAAAATCTGTAATTCAGTAATGTCGGCGTTGGTTTCTGGTTGACGATGATTAAAAGTCTAATACCTGCAATCAATGTAAAACAAAACAGAAAACAAGAGAAAAATAAAGGGAAGAGAAGAAGAACAACCGTGCAAAGGAAATTTTTACGTGGTTCAGCAAGTGTGCATTCGTTCACGATTGTTCCTCTCAATAATTTCTACAGAGAAACAGTCTATTATTACTTCTGTGTATCTATATCCATGTTATAATGAGTTTCAACCTCTATTTATAGGGAGAGGTGTTTACAATTTAAGTTAAAATAAAATAGGAAAATAAGCATGCATTAACTACACTTCCAAATTAGTTAGCACCGAATCAGGAATTGGTTCCGTCAAATCAAGGATCAGATTCATCAACGTTTAAATTTGAATTTATTTCCAATTCGGATAGAAGAATCACGATTTATTTAGGTTACTATTTTTCTGGAAGATTTCCTTATTGAACTAGTCATTGTGCGAGCTATAGGCGGCATTAAATGATCTCGAGCTAGACTCCGCTCTGAGTAACGAGCTATGCATAATGCGAGCTAAGTAATACTAGCAACGATCGATAAATAACTACTGTGATGCGAGCTCGCTCATGCGAGCTGTAGAGCTTACATGGGCTGGATGTTGATAAACCAGGTCTTGTCTGTTAGGCCACTTTATTGGGTTGATTTATTGGGCTTCTACTAGACTTTTACCAGCCCATTTATTGAATCCGAAAAATACCCATAACAAGTAACATATTGAAAAGCTAACTTTCTGGTTTATGAAAACGATTTCGAAATGCTTTTCAAATATAGAACAATGCATAAAATAATATTTTGCGTGATTTCATTTTTCTACCGTAAATCATAAATAGTGGAGGCATTTAAGTTTTCAGAAAGCCTTTGAGTAAAACAAACCAACCACTAACAATTTATTCCACATGATATACTAGTATATGGTGGAGCGCAATTTTTCCTCGCTCGGTGCGAAATTTATCCTTACACAGGCCATCTATTAGGTATCTACTAGCGGAATTTATTCACGCTAGGAGCAACATTTATCCTCCTTCAAGACACCTACCCGGTAATTGCATAACGGAATTTATCCTCACTATGGAGTGGCATTTATCCTCGTTTAAGTATAAGCTAGCTAATAATATACCATGTACATGTATTAAGTGACACACAAGACTAAATCAACTGATACATTCTCTCCCACTATTAGTGACAGACACTCTCGACAAACACTGCCAATACACGCCTAAGTACTCAACCTTAATCGATAATATTAGGATACCTTTAAGGCATACCATAAGTTCACAAATCATTTTCAAAAATTTCGCTTTTCATTGCATCATTCGCATTTCATGCAAAATTTTCAATATTCACGTAAAAAGGTTCTCGTATAACAATTCACTAATCATAAAAATAAACTTTCATTCGTAAATAACATGAATTTAAATTCATCATATAAAATCAATATGAATAGAAATATAAACAATTCGAAACATTTTTATTAGGATACTCACCTTATTTCCTAGTTCGTTAATAAGCTCAAATTCAACTAAAAAGTTTCCTCGCCTCTGCATAACCTATACATTTTCATAATCTATTTTTAGGTTATGTCGCAACCAACGTTATTCATTTGATTAATTCCATAACCACTCATCAATCTAAACAATCACCTAGCTATATTAATAATTCGAAACACCCTTTTTAAATCATATCCATTTCTTTTATTGGCATTTACTTTCCATTCAAAATTCTAAATTTCTAAACATGTAAAGACATCGAATAAAGTCTAATTTTGCTCTAATGCATTAAACGAAATTTTCTTATTACATTTTCTCTAGGTTGGCCGAACTTAACACATCCTCATATCATCAATCTTATTTAATTTTGCTCATTCTAATCATACTCAATATATAAAAAAAAATGATGTCAAATCCATAAAACTCAAACTAGAACACTAAAATTCAAGTTTGGCCGTGACATGTACCCTATGCAATCCAATGAATTCCTTTAAATTTTCATGTTAAATACATCATCAATTCTATCCATAAAATCATACAAACCAACCAAAAACAAGCTTCCATCATCAATACATCATCTTGGCCGAATTTACATCAACTTGAATTTCCAATATTTGTTTTTCATTTCAACATAAAATTCCAACCTTTCAACACATTTTCAAGCATAGAAATCATTCAAATAGCTCAAACTCAAAATGTACCATATCAAGCTCTCTTGGTTGAATACAACATGCACTAACATATCAACATTTCATCAAGTTTTACACATTCAAATCACACTAAAACTCATGGAAAAACACTCAAACTCATACCAAACTATTACATTAATCTGTGGCTGAGAACAACATCATCATGCATGTCATTTTTCTCACTTGATTCATCATCAAATCCAAATGCATTTCAACTTCCACACTAATAAGGTTTCAAACCCTAAAACCCAAGCATAATCTCATAAAATCCATTCATTTCTTCAACAAAATTCATAGAAACTTAAAGCTTACCATTTGGAATGGATGAAAATTGCTCCTAGACTTGATCACTACTTTTACATATGTTGGATTTCTTCAAAATCTCCTTCAAAAATCATCAAACCCGTAGCTAATCTTTTTGGTTTTTCTCTCGGCCGAACTCACCTCTTTCTCTCCAAATGATTTCAGCTCTCATCTCTTATTTTTGGTGTTGACCGAATGTGGCTTTTGTTTGTCATTTGCTTTTTTTTTTTATTATATATATTTTTCAACGATGCTAGCCACTTGTCATGCAATTTCCTTTGATCATTGTCCATGTGTCACACTTCCACTTTAATTATTAAACATTTGCCCTGCATGCTTCCACTTTCAAGCTTTCTTTCATTCTTTTCGATTTCTATATTCGAAATTATTTTGGATCCATCTGAAAATTTTATTATAATTCAATTTCACATTCAGGAACTTTATTGGGATTCAGTTACTTATCTGGATCTGACTGCTTTGAGTTATTTTATGATTTCGAAATTAAAAACCATCCCCGGACTCATCCAGAGATTTTATAAAAATTTCATTTCACATTTGAGCATCTTAATTTATTTTTATTACTCTATAAATATGTCACACTTAATACATTACATGTACATTATAATTATTCGGGAGGGTATGTTACAAGGTCAAAGATTCAATTCTCACCCTTGTTAAAGGTATGGATAATTTTTTATGAATTTAATCCCCCTTCCCCAACATTAAAAAAAAATCTTTATAAAAATATAGTATAATAAAATTAATTGTACTTATAAAAATATAGTATATAAAGGTAAGAAAAAATGGTATGTTTGGTATTAAGTGAAGTTTAAAAGCAAACCTAAAAAATTTTGAATTTTGTATGGCAAAAGGGGTGTACAAACAATTTTCTAGGGGTGAAAATATCGCCACACTTTTTTAAACCCTATTTAAAAAAAAAAAAAAAAAAATCATTTGAAATCTTGCCCAACCCCTAAAGATTTCATAAATCTCATACTTTTTTTTTTCTCTTGACTACCAACTTGACACCTCAATAGGAAATTTCTCTGCTTTCTTGAATGGCACCTGTATTTTCTCTCTTGAAAGGTCTTATCAGCTTTGCTACAAGTCCACCCTTAAAGGGTGCATCTCAAATGGCAAACTTGATGTAATACCCCTTCCTAATTTTACTACTGTACATCTAAACGGAATAATGTATTGTGTAGAAATACACTCATTTATGATATAATAAAAGGAATTTTTAAGTGTTCGGAGATGAAATTAAATTTTTTCAGAATTTTCAGAAAGATCGGAACTAAATATAAATTGTAAAAAGTTGAAGGGCGTCTTCGGAATAAAGAATTTTTCTAAAAGAGTGGTAGAATGGTAAATAAAGTGGAAGGACAAAAACATTGGAGAAAAATGAAGAATTCTTTAGAAACTGATAAAATCGTAAATTTAAGAAAATTCAAAGGTAAAGGTGGAGCTTGGCCCATTCCTATAAATATAAGTGTGTGGTGTGTGCTATTGTGAAAGTGAAAGAGAGAGAGAGAGAGAGAGTTGAAGAAAAATCTAGAGAGGGAGAAGAGGAGGCTGTCAGTAGATAAGAGCAGCTGCCGACCCAAGTTGTTCTCCGTCATTTTTTAGGAAAAAGTAAGCTGCAAAAAGGTGAAGAACAGGTTTAGGAAGATTATCAAGCTAGATCTAGTAAGAGTCAAGTGATAAGATCAAGATTTCATGGTTTTATATTAGTGAGAAGTCTGTCAAAGCGGTCTATAAACTGCATTTGATATTATTGAGATTTTGGCGCATAGATCTGGTGATTTGAGGCAGCAGACGAGTGAAAAAT
The DNA here is from genome assembly GCA_019925255.1 of Litchi chinensis. Lineage (NCBI taxonomy): Eukaryota > Viridiplantae > Streptophyta > Magnoliopsida > Sapindales > Sapindaceae > Litchi > Litchi chinensis. The sequence continues at coordinate 9,428,616 of CM034467.1, forward strand.
CAAGGCAAAAGATTGAGGAGGAAATTTGATAAGTGAAGTAGCTAAGAAATAATGTTGATCTGTAGAAGTTTGATTATCGTTTGTAATGTTTAAGTGCTCGTTACACAACTTATTGTGTTTACAATTTAGGTTGATAGGTAAAAGCGGATGAATGTTGTTGAGTATATGTATTTGAAATTATTTGAGGTCGGGATGTGTTGATGGTTGTAAGAATGTAAAACTAGAAAGGAAGTGTTATATGAACTTGTGTAAGTGAGGATAGGAGCTTACTGAGTGCGAGCTGATAGATACCCGCAGCCCTTTTTCAGCCTTATTCAGGTTGGATTGGAGTGCGAGCTTACTAGAAGCGAGCTGAGTGAGGACTTTGCCCATTGCGATGTCTAGCCGGGCTGGTCTAAGGCAGCAGCTCACAAAGGGGCGATCTGAGAGGTACTTGTAAATAGGGCTAAGCTAGAAAGTAGCAGCTTGCTGAAAGAGTGAGCTGAGTAAGCTCGCTGAGATGGTTAATGCCCGCAAATCGAGCTGAGTCGGACGAAGTGAGAGCTCACTAAAAGAATGAGCTAGGGTTCAAGCTCGCAGCTCGAGTTGGACAAGTAACATGGCAGTCCATTAAAGCTGAGATGAATAAATAACTAGCAGTGATAATAGAAGGGATTAGGACTTTAAAGTAAATTTATAAAACCCAAGTTGTTTTAAAATAAATTGTTTTAAGGAAAAATGTTTTGAAGAAAATGTTTTTTGAGCAAAAAAATTTATAAAAGATATATTTAAAATAGAAACACTTATGGACTTACTGAGCTTGTAGCTCATAACATTTTTGGTTTTATGTTATAAAAACCTCCCAGGTGTAGGAATAAAGGATTAGGGTACCAATTCGCCTCGTTCAGGTTAGGTGGGCTAGACGACCGACAATACTGCATAGTCTTTTTTGTAGTATTATGACTTAGATTTTAATTATGTAATTCATGCATATTTTTTATTGTGAACTAATTTTGTGAAACTTTTTATGATGCATGCATGCTTTAGATATCTGAATCATTGGAATATTTTTAATGGTGGAAATCTATTAAAAAAAATTGAAATGAGATTTCATAAGGTACAATTTAAATGTAGCTACATTATAATTAGTTATAGGTTCGCTCCACGATATCTTTCTAAGTCTTGTTAGTTAGATTTCGGAAGGGTATCGTGGAATACCCGGTAGAATTGCTGAATTTGTTAGAGGGAATCCGGGTTGGATCCTGTCAGTTTGGTATAAGAGCTAGAGTTTTAGAAGATTTTGAGTAAAAGATTTTTCAAATGTTCGTTTTTAGCTTAAATTTCCAGAAACTTGCCTAAAGTTTTGATATTGTAATTTTAACCTTCAATTCATGCATTTTATGATTAAATCTTACAAAATCATGCGTCGTCGAGGTCGCCCACCTATTAGGAGAGCAGCTGCTCAAGTACCCACACCAGAGGAGAGACATATTGATGATTTTGTCAATGTGCCTATAGATCAAACTCAAGCAAGACCTTCACGACTTGCAGAGCCAAAATGTTCATAGTGACCCAACAGAAGGCAGACGCAATTCTTGAAGTCATGACAAGTATTATTTCAGTTTTCGATCGTGATGCATATATGCTGATAGACCCTAGGGCTACTCATTCTTTTGTGTTTAGGAACTTTGCTAAAACTATTAGTATCGAGCCAGAACCCTTAAATTGTAATATGATAGTGTCCATCCCTACGGGGGATTCTCTTTGAGCAAAAAGAGTATTTTTGAAGAGTGCAGTAGTTATAAAAGGTAGAGAATTCCCGGTGAACCTGATTGTATTGGACATCCATGACTTCGATGTCATATTAAGAATGGATTCATTGTCCATGCACCATGCTTAGGTAGATTGCTTTCGAAAAGAAGTTAGATTTTCCAGAGCATGGGAGCTGGATGTTATTTTTCGTGGAATACAGAAATCGCTTCCTTCCAATATCATATCAGCAATGGAGGCTCTCAAGATGCTTAGGAAGTCATGCCAAGGATACCTAGTATATGCAGTGGAAGAGAAGTATGATGGAGTGAGCTTAGAGGACATCCCAATAGTCAGAGACTTTCCAGATGTGTTCTCGGAGGACCTTCCAAGTCTACCTCCAAATCAGGAAATGGAATTTGAGATAGATTTGATTTCGGGAACTGAGCCAATCTCCATCGCACCATACAAAATGGCTCCAATAAAGTTGAGAGAGTTGAAAGTATAGATGAAAGAATTGCTGGATAAGAGGTTCCTACAACCCAACCATTCTTAATTGGGGACTTTAGTGCTGTTCGTCAAGAAGAATGATGGGAGCTTAAGGTTATGCATAAATTATAGACAACTGAACAAGGTGACGATATGGAATCAATATCCACTCCTAAGGATCGATGACTTATTTGCTCAGCTATAGGGATCCATAGTATATTCGAAGATCGATATGAGGTCAGGTTATCATCAGCTAAAGATTCGCAAAGAAAACATTTCGAAGACTGCTTTCAGGACTAGATATGGGCATTACGAGTTTCTAGTCATGCCATTCGGATTAACTAATGTCCTAGCAACTTTTATGGACCTGATGAATCAGATCTTTAGGTCGTATCTAGATAAGTCCGTGATAGTATTCATCGATGATATCTTGGTGCATTCAGGCAGCTCTGAGAAACATGTAGAACACCTCTGGATCGTATTACAGACCTTGCAAGAGCACCATCTGTATACTAAGTTTAGTAAGTGCTAATTTTGGCTAAATAGTGTTACTTTCCTAGGTCATGTAATATCAGCTGAAGGAATCAGTGTGGATCCCCAAAAGATAGAAGCTATAACAAGCTAGAGACCGCCTACTAATATTACTGAGGTTCGGAGTTTCCTTGGGTTGGCAGGCTACTACAAAAAATTTGTAAAGGGGTTTTCCAAGATAACAGCCTTACTGACCCAATTGATATGAAAGGAAGAAAGGTTTGAATGGTCAGACGCCTGCCAGCAAAGCTTTGATGAGCTGAAAAGAATACTGACATCAGCTCTCGTGTTAACTTTACCAATGGGGGAAGACGGGTATACCATATTTAATGATGCCTCAAGGCAAGGTTTAGGGTGTGTTCTGATGCAAAATGATAGAGTTATAGCATATGCTTCCAGACAATTAAAAAAGCACGAGCATAACTACCCTACCCATGACTTGCAACTCACAACAATAGTATTTGCACTGTGAATTTGGAGGCATTACCTCTATGGCGTCCCTTGTCAGATCTTTACAGGTTATAAGAGTTTACAATATCTGTTCACTCAGAAAGAGCTAAATATGAGACAGAGGAGGTGGTTAGAGTTGATTAAGGATTATGATTGTACAATAGAGTACCACCCCAGGAAAGCTAATGTAGTGGTAGATGCTTTAAGCAGACGACTTGCGAGTTCTCTAGCTCATTTAAAGACAGTATATCTTCCACTTATAGTGGAATTGAGGTTGTTGGGAGTCTGGTTGGCATGACAGACTCAGAGGCATTATTAGCTACTTTCTATGTTCACGTAGAACAAATAAGGAAACAACAATGGCAAGATCCCCAGTTGGTAAAACTTAGAAAAGAGCTTGATGAAGGACACAAAATCGATTTTACAATCAGGAAAAATAGTACAATGATGATAGGTCAGCGTCTATGCATCTCTGACATTAGCAATCTAAAGAGGGAGATTATGGAAAAAGCTCATTCTTCAACATATGCCATGCATTCGAGCAACAGGAAGATGTATCGCACCTTAAAGGAACATTATTGGTGGAAAGAGATAAGGAGAGAAATCGCAAAGTTCGTATCTCAATGCTTCACCTGTCAGCAAGTATTTTCGATTATAAAGTTTATATTCGAAAAGAAAGTTACAAGTATATGGAAGAATTTTAGATGTCTTTGGTTTACCCTAATCCTTAGTATACCCGATTGTAGTATCATTGCATGTACGACAAGATGGTTGGGATAGTTATTAGATTTGGGGGATTGAGTTTGTGAGTCACCATCTGCGCGTATATGGTAGTGTAGATCAGCCTGATGTTGGGAAGGGAATCACGACCCCAAGATTTTCCCACATCTGCAACTACATATGGTAGCATTCCTGAGCTCGAGTGGCGATGAGAAATTTCATCATAATATGACTAAGTTTCCCTGGGTTGCCTTCGGTGAGATAAAAGAGAAAAACACATCAATAGACGTGAAATTTATTTTCAATTTCGAGAAATAAAGAAAAGTTTATAAGAATTAATTAGTTTCATAATTTTAATAAAGTTATAAGCAAATTATTTTGGGAGAATATATACATTTTGGAAAATGATATTTTAGTTGAAAAAACTCTCCACTCACTGAGTTTTATACTCACCATTCTTTCTATATGTTTTTGAAAAATCTTCCCTAAGTGCAGGAACGAGCCATCAATCAGAAGAGGCTTCAGCGGACGCGTAGGAAGCCTAATGCAAAGATATCACTGCATAGGTTTACATTTGAAAGTGTATGTCATGCATTACATGCAACTTTTGACGAATATATTTGTAAATTATCTTTTGGGTTGTAGATAGCGTTTTGTATTTATAAAATTAAATTTTTGGCAAATGAAATTATATATTTATGTTAACTGAAAATGAAGTATATTTATGGATTTCAAATTGAAAAATGTTTGTGGTTGGATTGTGGAAAACGATTTAAGGGCCTGAGGCCCAATAGTGGAGAATTGTTTGCCATAGAAGTGTTAAATTTTGAAATTTGCTAGGTGATATGTTCGAAAAACAGTCGTTATACTGTCTAAATTTTTATAAATCCATTTTATAAATGTTTGAAATAAAAAGAAAATAAAAGAAAAATTTTCCCACGTTTTCCGCACTAAACGAAAATTTAGAAAAGTTTTAAAAAGTAAACTATGTAGCTTCAAGAAAACTTTCCAGTTGGATTAAATATCCGCTGGAGGGCTACCGTGAGGCAGCCGGCAGGCCTAGTAAAGAGATGGGCTTGTCATAAGACCTCCGGTCCTATCTTCAATTCTCAATCTAACACAATATCAAAATTTCATGGAAATTAAATATACTTACAATATTTATAATATCTCAAGTAAAAGTTTATAGAAACAATAGGCTTCCACACTTGTAATACTAATGTATAAATATACATACAAAACATGTCATTTAAAATTTCATAATGAAATGTTTAGAATACACTTAGGAAATATCAAAATATGATATTCATGCATCATATGTTAAAGTGGCCCATCTTCCTTCCTGTTAAGATGTTTCCTTAATGACCCGACGGATTCCTGGAAAATGTTTTAAAATTTAAAATGGTGAGCACGAATGCCCAGTGAATGGATAGAAGTTTTTAAAAACCATGTGAATCCTTTAGCACACATGTAACATAATAATATATAAAAATATGAAAACTCCTTAGTTCACCTTCTAGAAATTTAGATTCGTTACTAAAGCTTTATTTATTAAATTTTATCTTGTAATCATAAACATGCATTTAGATGAATTTTCTCTAAATAAGATTTAAACATAAACTTTTACACCAAATCTGTACCCAGGGAAACTCTGTCATATGTGATGAAGATACTCAACACACACACAGGGGGCGGAGGATAACCTCTGCCGTCCACATGCTAGGCGCTTTATAACTCTCTCTCTGGCACCACATACTCAATTCTCTAACCTCTGCACTAACATATGTTAGGCTAATCTCTGGGGTCTTACTCACGTAATGTCCTATGACCGTTAAAGGAGAGGGTATTCTTTGGTATTCTAAAACATTTTCTTTTTTTTTTTCTTGTCTCTAATCTCTTTTGAAATACTCTTGTAAGTAAAGTTCTCGCTTCATATGACAAAATCTTCCATACTAAAATTAAATTTCCAATACAATCTTATCTAGGAAATATATATATATATCAAAGCAAGCCTTTTTCCATTTCCACTTAAAAGAAAAAATACCACTTCCACAATTCAAAATCAATTTCACACATCATAAGATATAATATAATTTACTTTATCAAGGTATAAAACTCATTTTAGAATCAATGCAAATTATAATTTCACAAACAAATCAACATTCTTTTAAAGAAATAAAGATAGCAAGCTTACTAGTTTCATGAAATACTCACAATGACATGGTTTTTTATTTCTCCAATCACTTAAAAAGCTCAACCATAATATTAATTTCATAGATTACAAATATACTTGATGATTTCAATAAAAATCCACACTTTATAAATATCATATGCTAAAATCATAACTTAAAATTTAGAAATTTCAAATCTAAAGTTTATGATTTCCAAACATACTTTAAAGTGTCCAACAACACACTAAAATTGCATTTCTCATGAGATTTTCATACTAATCACAATCTAATTTTTTTCAATTATTAAAACACCCATCCAAATCTTAAAACATACATAAAATTTCTAAAATACACTTCAACTTCTCAAAGCATAAAGGTCATAATATATATTTAAAGTTCAAGAAGTAAGAAAGCTTGAAACAACATAAAAATTGTTTTCATAAAACAAGTTAAAGAAAAATTCCACTCACAATTCACTTTCTAGGCTTATGGATTCCTACTTGAGCTTGTTTTTTCCTTTAGTCCTTGATCACCTAAAACATCATCAAACTTGTTTAGGGTTTGTAAAAACTAGATCATAAAAATTGAAACTAATTTGGAGTTAGTCTTACACTAAAACCCCTATCCAAGCTTCCAAGCTTCCTTATTTCCTTTTCAATTTTCATGATCTAGTTTTTACAAACCCTAAACAAGTTTGATGATGTTTTAGGTGATCAAGGACTCAAGGAAAAAGCAAGCTCAAGTAGGAATCCATAAGCCTAGAAAGTGAATTGTGAGTGGAATTTTTCTTTAACTTGTTTTATGAAAACAATTTTTATGTTGTTTCAAGTTTTCTTACTTCTTGAACTTTAAATATATATTATGACCTTTATGCTTTGAGAAGTTGAAGTATATTTTAGAAATTTTTAGTATGTTTTAAGATTTGGATGGGTGTTTTAATAACTTAAAAAAATTAGATTGTGATTGGTATGAAAATCTCATGAGAAATGCAATTTTAGTGTGTTGTTGGACACTTTAAAGTATGTTTGGAAATCATAAACTTTAGATTTGAAATTTCTAAATTTTAAGTTATGATTTTAGTATATGATATTTATAAAGTGTGGATTTTTATTGAAATCATCATGTATATTTGTAATCTATGAAATTAATATTATGGTTGAGATTTTTAAGTGATTGCAGAAATCAAAAACCTTGCCATTGTGAGTATTTCATGAAACTAGTAAGCTTGCTATCTTTATTTCTTTAAAAGAATGTTGATTAGTTTGTGAAATTATGATTTGCATTGATTCTAAAATGAGTTTTATACCTTTATAAAGTAAATTATATTATCTCTTATGATCTATGAAATTGTTTTTGAATTGTGGAAGTGGTATTTTGTCTTATAAGTGGAAATGGAAAAAGGCTTGCTTTGATATATATATATATATATATATTTTTTCCTAGATAAGATTGTGTTGGAAATTTAATTTTAGTATGGAAGATTTTGTCATATGAAGAACTTTGCTTACTAGAGTATTTCAAAAGAGATTAGAGACAAGCAAAAGAAATGAAAATGTTTTAGAATACCAAAGAGTACCCTCCCCTCTAACGGTCATAAGGCATCACGTGAATAAGACCCTAGAGATTAACCTAACACATGCTAGTGCAAAAGTTAGAGAATTGAATCTTTGTGCTAAAGAGAGTTATAAAGTCGCCTAGCATGTGGATGGTAGAGGTTATCCCCCGCCCTCTGCGTGTGTATTGAGTATCTTCACCACGTATGATAAAGTTTCCCCGGGTACAGATTTGGTGTAAAAGTTTATGTTTAAATCTTATCTAGAGAAAATCCATCTAAATGCATGTTTATGATTACAAGATAAAATTTTATAAATAAAGCTTTAACAATGAATATAAATTTCTGAAAGGTAAACTAAGGAGTTTTCATATTTTTATATATTATTATGTTACATGTGTGTTAAAGGATTCACATGGTTTTCAAAAACTTTTATCCACTCATTGGACATTCGTGCTCACTATTTTAAATTTTAAAACATTTTCTAGGAATTCGTCAGGTTATTAAGGAAACATCTGAACGGGAAGGAAGGTGGGCCACTCGAACATACGATGCATGAATATCACATTTTGACATTTCCTAAGTGCATTCTAAACATTTCATTATGAAATTTTAAATGACATGTTTTGTATGTACATTTATGCATTAGTATTACAAGTATGGAAACTTATTGTTTTGTGTAAACTTTTACTTGAGATATTATAAATGTTGTAAGTATATTTAATTTCTATGAAATTTTGATATTGTGTTGGATTGAGAATTGAAATAGGACCGGAGATCCTAAGTAATCGAGGATGGAAAAGGTGAATTTTTAAAGTGTATATTTTCCTTTGTTACAGGGTGACATAATTTAATAAATAGTCGTTATACTACCGAAATTTCATAAAAATATCTTATTTCTTATTGAATTTTCTAAACGATTTTAATTGTAAAAGTTTAGAATTCATAAAATAAATAAATAAATAAATAATTAAAAAAATTCTATCATCTCAGGATCTTCTCAGATTTAGAATACAGATCTTGGAGGGTCCTGACATGGCTGCTTACATTAGCAGAGAAAATATGGAGGACTATTTGATAACATTTCTATCAACTGCTTATTTACATGGACACTTATATGGAGGACATTGATCACACCTTACACATGTCCACGAATCTTGACTTTTCTAACCAATTGACACGTCACTCTTTTGCTAACCGACTCCTAATTATTTCATCACAAACAACTGAGTGGCTTTACATCTATTAGTTTTCGAGAAGTCTGATCTCAGCTATTGAGTGTCAAGGACTCAAGCTAGTGATCACTAGAACATGGATGATCAAGATACTTCTAAGCTTCAGCATACAAGGTAATACGTTTCCTATTCTATCCTTGTTAAAGAGAAAAAAAAAAGTCGTAGTTGATTCAGTTGAACAAAAAATTGAGCACAATAATCTATTCTTACGAGTAAATGACACTAAATAGCACCAAATAATTGGTGTTATGTTTAACTAGCATCAAAGAACTGCAAATCAATTTTTGTAGCACCTCTCTAAATAAAAAGACCATAATATCGTTCTTTAAAAAACAAAGAACACTTATAACTTTTAGGATTTTCTCTTTCCCATCCATTTTCGACCGCCTTCCTCTCTCTCTACCAGATCTCTCTGGGTGATGGTGTTGTTTTTCGGATATTGATGAAGGAAGGTTCTAGGTAAGTTGTTTTTTCTTTGATTTGATTTGATTTTATTTTATTCTCTTTTCTGATTTAATTTTAATTTTTTTTTTTTTTTGGTAGACGTAATTGTTATTGTTGATATTGTTATTGTGGGAGAATGGATGATAGAAAGGAATGGATGATATTGTTGTTGACGATGGTTAATGATGGATGAGTTGTGGCAAACATTTTCTCTTTTTTCCTTTTCTTATTTTAGAGAAACACATAACATGAATGAAAAACAAACAAAAAAATTGGATGACTAAAAGAGGATACGAATTATAGAACATGGGAAAAAACTTAAAAAAATAAATAAATGGATGAAAGGGGATGCAAATGTGTGTCGTAGCCCAAACGCGCCTAGTGTGTGGATTGTTATTAGGCTACAAAGGCACATGTCAAACGATCCGCATGGAGCGTCCAAAAATTAGTGTGTGGATCATTATTAGGGCGGGGATCGTTTGACCCACATTGATGGAAAATTTAGGGTGGGTTAGGGTGAGTCTTGCACCCTATAAGATGTTATTAGCACCTTAGAGAGCGGGTCAGGCGCGATTCGCGTTTTATGGTTGGGTCTCGCACCATTATGGAATGGGTCAGGACACAACCCGTGTTTTATTTTTGGTGTTGAGAATAAAAATTTGTGCGAGGTTTTTAAACTTTTAACACGTTAGTTTTGTCATTAAAAAATTGAATAGTAAAAAGGTGCTAAAAAACATAAGTTCGGGTCTTTGATAATAATACAACATACAACTAGTTCTTTAGTCCTAAAAAAAAAATAATAAATAGAGCCTTTACGAGTTTTACCTAGTGTCGACTGCATCACAAAAACATAATTACATTTCATCATTCATCCATCCTTTTTTAAAAAAAAAAAAGAAAGAAAAAAAATCAATCTATGCAACCATCTTTTTTGAATATGAAAAAATGTGCCTTGCCATGTGTAACTGATACTTGGGCACCAACTCGGGTGTGAACGTCAACCGTTTCCCACATATGATGTGCTCGATTATGTTCATGGAAAATGGACCACAATTCCCACTAAAACGTAAAACATTATTCATGAGAAGATGTAAAGCACAAATGTTCTATAAGGTAAGTAACAAGTACATTTGTTGCTTACCTTACCCATTGTTGTGGAATATCGATCGTCGGAGCGAGTATGAACTCCATTGGAGCATTCGATATGGCCATATGGGTCTTGGAAAAGTAGCCAACCTTGTGCATCAAATCTGGTAGTAAGTACCGCACGCAGGTAAGCTGTCGTAATTGGATGGCCGGGTTGATGTCCTTTAGATATGGGTCGTACAGTGTAATGGTGTATGACTATAAGTCCACTGAAGCCACTGCCCAGTGCAGACGCCCAAGATGGCACAATAGCAACAACTTTGGGAACAAGGCAAATGTAATCAAAACATTATAGATGCAACAGTCAATGAACCAAGTAATGCTGTATTAAGGGTTCACTTACCGACTTCATATTGTGCCGAGGTCTTATGCCTTCCAGTATATGTCAATGTGCAGTATTGAATGCACAAGGCGAACAGTTTGGATGGTTTAGCCATGGGAAATTAGGTGAGCCATCTCGGCATCTCGGTAGTCTCGTATTCACACCACCTAGAAAATATGTCCATCTGTAACATGACTATGTCATATAATAATAATTTCACAAGTATCACAATCCTATAGATAAGAAACAGCTAGTACTCGCATAAAATGAGAGGTGCATGAGGTTAATGTCCACTAAATATACCGATAGCTACTGCCTTTGACGAAGCCACAACATCGTCAAGTATGCCTGCAATTGCTGTACCATTAGTCTATTGCAAACAATAATATAACACGATGTATCGAAAGATCATTTCTAACACGTAAGGAAGCAAGTCTTACATCATCATCCAAGCAAAAGTTGTTCTTCTCTATCTTCTTGAACCACTCTACACGAACCTCGTATTAGAGACCCACGTCGCGGCTAAAACATATGGTAAAATGTAATGCGTAAGTATAGCAACGTAACGAATGTAATTAAAAAGTCAAGAAATAGGAATCATACTCACCAAGTGGTACTGTCTGCAAGGAAAGCATCATAATGCTCCTAAAAATGAGGTGGAAACTCCGAATCCTACGCTGGCTATGTTTTCGAAGGTCTTGCTATCTCTGCTTGTGTCTGAGCATGACCAAGTGGAAACTTCAAATCCTGCACTGGCCAGGTTTCCGAGGGTTCAGCTGTTTCTGCTTGTGCCTAAGCGAAATCAAGTGAAAACTCCAGATCCTGTGCTGGCTGAGTTTCCGAAGCTCCACTTATATCTACTTGTGCTTGAGCTCCCTGCTTCTTTGAACATGCCTGTGACTGAGCTGCATGTCCCTCATTTACGGCAGATTGTCCCCCTTACTTTTGTTTCTTCGCTTGCTTCGTTGAACATGCCTTTGTCTAAGCCACCTATAGCTCAGCTTCATGTCCCTCATTTATGGTAAATTGTCCCCCTTACTTTTGTTTCCTCGCTTGCTTCTTTGAACATGTCATTGTCTGAGCCGCCGATGACTGAGCTGCATGTCTCTTATTTATGGCTGATTGTCCCCTTTGCTTTTGTTTCTTCGCAGGATATTCCATATACAGAAAGGACCAATGTTCACCACATTTCCCTTCATGCTGCCCATTAACATCAGCAGGCTCAGTGTTACCCCCCGTTATCCTGCATCATCTGCACCTCTGTATGGTAAGTTTCTTTAGTGGGAAAAATTGAAGGCTACATGTGCAACAACATCTATTAGTTACGAAAAGAATTCAAGTTGCTGCAAGAAAAGCTCAAGTGAATATAAAATTTTAAATACCTCATCAGGGCAAGTCCCATAATCTATATCTGGAGCTATGGATAAACACTTTAAACCATCAATGGACGATGTGATGGCCACCATCATTTTTGCGAACTGTTCATCTATTCGTTTCTCTGCTGGTGTAGCTGTTCATCTCTTCGCTTCTCCACCTAGCGCACTTCGTCCACAAAAGCGTTGAAAGTGGCAGCGATCCATCTGTCAAAAGCACATATATACTTAAACAACGCATTAGACCTATGTTCATCAATAGGTGTGCTATACTCCTGGTCCAGGTACATAAGAGTACTCATAAGGGTTAAGCAAGTCAGCAACATGATATAAATGTATAAAATAACCACATTGTACCTAACCTAAAATTGTGAAATACTTGTGCTTGTCCACTGGCACCCATCTCCGGAACAAATTATGTGCGTGGAATCTGCTCATCATCATGGATAGTGCTAGTAGATACATCAGAATTAGTGGGTCTTGCTGCATAGTCAACATCTGCCAGCAATCATGTAACTGTCGGTAGAGGTCTGGATCCTATTGCTTCAGGAACAGCCACTAATGTGCCATCCTTACCTGCCACCCCATTGACGAAAGGTATATTCTTGCCAGCAGGCATCAGAGATAGTCCCTGGTTTACATGGATTTCTTCAGTGAGATCCTAAAAATAGAGCTTGTTCCTCGTTACAGCATCAAGCCATAAGTGCCTCCTTACATGGATCTAGAATGTAGAATGACCAACATTAGCAATACAAAGTAATGATAGATGTTATATCTAATTGAAGGATGCAAGTGCTAGCATTAATTTCCATAACAGTCTAATATCCTTGGTTTTCGATCTCTGTATACATGCCCATTTTACAATACGAGGATATGGATTATCACCTACATCCGTCCTCCTCATGGCCCACTCAGCTGCCAACAGCGTAACAACCTCAAAGGCATATATCTACAAAGAAATAAACATAAAGAAATCAAATATGATGGTAAGACACAATATTATATGTTCCTGTTGCTTGGGTGGACAACCAAAGTGCTAAAGCTATGTCTAACAACCTAGTATTGCATTCCAGAACCAAACACATAGAGTTTATCTCTATTTTGTCATAGGATAAGTCATGCAAAAGCAACTGTTGATCAATCATGTATCGTTAATTGATGAAATAGCTGACATCTTCATAAAACCTTTGTGCACACCTAGATTTTAAGTTCTAAGGGACAAACTTAAGGTAAAAGATTCACCATTATATTTGAGGGGGAATGTTAGTGACCATGTTCAGAATCATCAACTTATGATAAAAGTAAATTCATCTCCTCTAAGCTGTCTGGGATAGCATGATCAAGTGAAGCTCATGAAGGCTCTCTATGGTCAAAGTGCATTTGATCAAGATGGTAAATGGTGGGAAAGTTAGTTTAAGTGTCCAGCTCATCATCCCAACAGCTAATAAGTGGTTAGCATATGTTTTGGGAGATTTGACATGAACCACGCCAAGAACTCATGAAACCTGTGAATCAAGTAAGGTTCCAAGATCGTCTAGAATCAAATTTGTATGAAAACCTCGACCCGTTGCTTATATGGAAGCAAGAACCTTGGTATGGTGAAGACGCCACAATCAATGATGGAAGAATTGATTGATAAGTCTATGAAGAACGTCACAAGAAAATCTTGATAAGTTCGAAAAAGTTCTACGAAGAACCAAAGAGAATACTCTCACTGACATTATTAATCATGAATCGTCTTCCCTTTTAGGGTTACATGGGTTTATATAGCTCAAAATACTAAATAAAAAATAAAAAATAATTAATTGGATAATTAAGCTCTTACAATCAGCAAAATAAATAACTAAAATTGAATGTTAATTGTTTTGAAAAAATTGGCAAGAAATCAACTTCATATTAGAAAGTCTTGATGACCAAAAATTAGCTCTATATTGGAAAGTTTTGATGACCAAAAATCTATTTCATATGGGAAAGTCTTGATGATCAAGAATATGCTCCATATTGAAAAGTCTTTATTAGTAAGAAATTAGTTAGAATTAGCCCCATCAATTGCTTTAATTAAATTGATTAAGTCTTGATCTTCTTTTGGGCCCATCTTGGAATTCACCATTTTAGAATCAACTCAAATCTCTTGAATCAATCCATTAAGTGCTTTTTTGAACCTCTTAGCCCTTACCCTTGTAATTGGCCCAATTAGAACATATAATGGATCTTTGGTGATGCTTCTTTATTCTCATCAAGATTGCCTGTGTTATAACCAATAAGTCAGTTGTCATCAATGATGGATTGTATCTGCATTTCTTTTAAAAAAATAAGGGAGAACTTCATCTGGGTCCCTATGTTTTTAAAAATTTTCTCATTTTTAAATACGAATCCGTTTATAGTCTTTATGGTCCCTTATTTTTTAAAAACTCATCAAATTAGTTATTCTGTCATCATTTTTAATAAAAATATAGGGACCAAAATGAAGTTCTCTATTAAACATAGGGACCAAAATGAAGTTCTCTATATTAAACATAGGGACCAAAATGATGATAGAATGACCAATTTGATGAGTTTTTGAAAAGTAAGAGACCATAAAAACTATAAACGGATTCGTATTTAAAAATGAGAAATTTTTTAAAAATATAGGGACCCAAATAAAGTTCTCCCAAAACACAATAATCAAATTCTCTAGATTGTACTCTAAACTCAGTTCTGATTTTACCTGAGTCTCTACACAATTTCTTACTTCGATTTGAAGAAACAAACATTACACGTAAAGATGTAGCTGTCATAAGTAATGAAAACACGTAAGCTACGTGTAACGCCCAAGCCAACCCTTATAGGTTGTACTTCACTGGTTTCTTTTGTGGTCTTTGATGCTGCCTCCTGACAACTCTGATATAACATTCCCGGAGAGCTCTATTCCAATGCTCTATGAAATACTGGTAAAGTAATGTGCCCCACGAGAACCAATAGAATGCATCCAAGTCCTCTACCAAACTCAACTGCCACAACGACACCTTGTCCTGCTCATCATAACCATACAAGAATCGATGCAGGATGTACAACAAGCATAGCTTTGCTGCATCCTCGAGTGACTCAAAGTGTCTGGCTATCGCTATCGTCCTCACGTCTTCTTTCGTAACATCTGTTTCACAATCGAAGTATCTCTGATTAATACCCTCCTCCATTTCTCGAAGGCCACTTATATCTGGGGGCACCCCAAATTTCAATCCTGTTATCAAATAGAACTTGATCTTCGTAAGCTTGCATTCCTTCTTTCCCATGGCAAATTGTATCTTGTCATCTGGTCCCTCATGATACACACCAAGGAAGTAACCAAAGCAGAAAAACAAAAACTGCTGCTTTTGAGCTCTATTGTCGTGTGATGAATCTAATGCTCTGTCAATGTCTTCCAAGGCATCAATGAGGTTCCCATGCATTACGCTACCCTTGTACCAATCACACTTGGTTGTTTTTCACGTGGTCTTTTAAATCCTTCATCTACAAAGGAACAGAAATCAGAAATAGAGCACAGAAACCAGTAACAAATTACCAGTAGTTCGCAGACACACCTAATTACACCAAGAAAGGCATGAATTAGTTGGCCAACAATAGGGCTCAAAATCAATCCGACTGGGCATGACCCATAAAATCATTGCAAAAAATTTTCCCCTTCAATCCAAGTTGATGAACAATCAAAATCGATCACCATTCATGAAACCCAACCTATGCGAACTTCACAAACAATCAAAATCAATCACTATTCACAAAAACTCAACCTAATCCAAGTTCACAAACAACTAAAATCAATTACCATCCACAAAACCCAACCTATGCCAACTAATCCAAGTTCAGAAACATGAAAATCAATCACCATTCACAATGACCCAGCAAAAAAAGCTTAAAACTCACGTTTAAATTGTCAAAAATCACAATATGGTTTTGTCGCAGTTTGTTTCTCTCATAGTCATCGCCAACCATTCTTCTCTGTTGTTGCCACCTTGCCATTTTTTCTCTCTGCAACCCTAACCCGTATCCATCATCGAGCTAAACCTTAACCCGTACCCGTTCATCTTCCCTGCAATCGCAAGAAGTCGGGTTTTGGTGTTTGTCTGGTGTTTTGGTTGTGGGCTTTTGTTTTTTATGGGGGTGCGACTCTTCCCATTCATTATCATATTGCCCATATTTAATTTAGAAATCGTTCTAGTTTCCCTTTCTCTTTTGTGTTGCGATACCATCTTGGTGCAGTGATTTAATTTAGACCAAGTAATAACATAAAGTTCCAAAAAATAAATGCAGTTTCAAAAAACAAGCAACCCTAAATTTAATTGCCCATTTGGGATAACTTTTGCTTTTGGCATTTGACAGTGCAAGAAGAAAAAGAAGCCCAAGCTTTTTTCATATACTGTTTAGATTATATATTTCAAAAAAGCTTTTAGATTTTAAAAAACTTTTGAGACTATTTGTTTGGATGAAATATTATTGAAATCTGTTCTAATTATAATATGACTTTTATGTCCTTCTAGCAGAGCTTTTAAATGTATTTGGTCTAAACATTTCAAATTATCATCTAAATTTGTATTTATGTTCTTTATAAACAATTTGACAAGTTGCTGCATAAATGTAACTTTTTCTTTTTGATTAATATGTTTACCTAAAGTTTGGTTATTAAAATAAATTAATTAATAACAATTAAATTAAAATTACACATAAATATATGTATAATAATTCATACAAATTTTATTAATAATTTTACATGAAATTGTATTGATAAAGGTAAAAAATAGTTTAAGCATTAATTCTCTTATAATTCTATCACGAATAACAGTCATCTCACTTTTATCTATTTTTAAATTAATATATAATTCTTTCATCTTCTGCCACACAATCTATTGTTAAAATATGTTCCCACAAATCTAGCAATGCCAACTAAAAGCACACGAATAAGGTATTCAAATTCCCTCTTTAATCATTGTATTATTGAGAGTCACCTAGAAATAATTGTACATAATACAAGCTATTGTTTAATTTTTTTTGGTTGACTGCAATGTCTCACAAATGATGCTAAAGACAAGATCTTTAAGCTCCACTACCAAACAACATCAACATCTAGTGACATCGTATATATGAGAAACACCATTAAAAAATGTAGTATTGCTACTCGCATTTAGTCACATTTCACATATAATTTAGAGAAGTAACTACAAAGAACGCTTCGTTTTATAGACTCCATCCTTTTTGAACTCAAGCAATGTATAATGTCCTCATCTAAGGCTAACATGGAGTTTTATTGTTTCAACATGCCAGTTAGAACACAAAGACAATAGTAGGCATAGATCCTTAAACCTTTGCCTGGAGTACTCTTCAACATGTTCAAAAATGCAATGACTACATGAGAAGCAAGATAAAACCACTCAGTATGGCTCTTTTTCACTTCCTATACTCTAACATGTCTCGTCAAACTTGATTGTGAATAGTAAAACTCATTCAGTACAAAGCAAGTTCAATAAAGAATAAGGACACAATCAACAAGTTAGCAACCCGCCAGCCTACAATATACACATGGTTTCAGTCACTTTTGATTTTCTAAGAAATGTCTCAATTTATAAAAGAAAATTGAACAACAAATAAGTTTTTTTAAAACAAAAATTCTAGCAAACTACTCAAAAATACATCTTAGAAATTGACTTTCATCTACTATGAATTCGCATCCTAAGCATCTCAGCAACTAATTCCCACTTTCCAACCATCTTCTATTTAGCTGGATATGACTAATAAGTTTTTCTCAAATTACCATTTTCCACTATGAAAATGGTAATTCTCTAATTATCATTTTCTTTCTTTTCTACAAGAAGTATGCTTTCGCTATTTGTTGGTCCTTATTTGAAGCAGTAGACCTTAAAAGTTTCATACTTTACACTACATTCCTTTCATAAGCTAAAGAATAGAAAAAGGGGCACTTAACATAGAATTGAACATAAACATCTACTTGGAACGTATGGAACTAAAGTTCCATAATAATTGTGTAACATTCCACTAGCATGGTCATTATTATAACAAATTTAATACGATCAAAAAATGAAAAAAACACACACACACATAGACATACAAATATCAACAACTTTATAGATAACATCTAACAATATATGTTCATAAAAAACACACAGTGCAACCCAATAATCAAGCCACACCAAAGAAATATCAACATCTATACATTTAACAATATATCATGAAAGTAAAAAACATAAAATGTAACCTAACAATTAAAACCAAAACATACAAATATATCTTATGAAAATGAAAGTGCACACAATGTAACCAATAATAAAATCAAAACACACCTCTACACTACTCAGTCTAACTAGCAATCATTTGGTCTAACAAACCCAACACTTTCTTCAAACCCCCATCTCCACTACTCTTAATGTAAGCCCCTTTTTTTGTAATTCCGTAATTCTTAGTAATATTAATTAACTTATGGGGTGAGAATACTAAATTTTATAAATATTACCCTTATAAGTGATATTAAAATGTTAATAGAGATTTTAGAAATCAATTAAATCAAATAGCAAGTTAATTACTAATAAAGGGTAAAATGGTTATTTATACATATAAGGGCTCTATATATAGGAATGTAGCTTCCAACACTTATTGAAATTTGGGAACCAAAAATAAAGAGAAAGAGGGGGTAAGGGTCGGCCACCGAGGGGAAGAAGAAGAACCAAAATATTTAAACCCAATTGAAGATCCAAACAAGAAATTGGTCTCATTCAAGCTAGAAAATCCAAGTTTGAGCAAGATCAAAGTAAGTTATCCTCACTTTTACTAAAATTGGTGTTAGTTATGCTTATATGAGGTGTTGATGATTGAGTTGTTGACTGTTGTGAATTTGATGGGGGTTTTGGTAGGAATCAAGATTAGAACTCTACTAAATAGAAAGGGAGCCTTAGGATGATAAAACCCACTCAAGAAATGGAGGATAGGGTTTATATAGTAGAAAGCGTAGAATTGGGTTTAAGCTTGGGTTAATTGAATTAAGTGTAGGTAAGGTGTTTGATGAAATGCCTAAGAGAATGACAATGTAAAAATCTTGAAAATTGAAAGAAAACATGTGTGGTGTATGAGTGTGTAGTTCACGGCACCAAGAGGAATATATGATTCCATGGAGTTTTGATGAAATTGAGCTTGAATTCATATATGTGGGAAGTTAGAAAATCAACTAGAAGTGTTAGAATTGAAAAAGGATATGAAATGAGACAATAGGTTGTTTTGGGTTAGATGAAGGGCATTGATGGTTACCATGCAATGCCACTTCCTCTTTGCATTTTTATATCATGCATAATCCTAATTGAGTATATGTGAGTCTAAGAACCCTAAATGAAAGAGAATTGAGTTGAGAATATAAAAATGATAGATTTTGACATGAAAAAGTAGTGAAAAATAGAGGTATGTCATAGGTTTCACCCCTCTATAGTTGGAATTTTTCAAAACCATTTTATGGGTGACCAAAATGAGAGATAGGGAGATGATTCAAGTGAAAATGGAAGCGAAAAAGCCCATGGAACGAGCTGTGAACAGTATTCGATCAAAGGAGGTCCGAAAATTTTGAATTTTCATTCCAGACCTCCGAAAATTATACAGACTACATGGGGATGTCCCTAGGGGTATATAAGTAAAACTTTTGTAAAGAAATCGAAATTTTAAAACTTTGGTTAAGTTAGAACCTAGATGAGAAAGTTATTGTCTAAAGGGTATTCAATAAAGTTAGTTGTATAGAAAGTTTCAATTGTAACTTTGAGTAGTTCATTTTAGTAAAATTTGAATGAGAATATGATATGTAGGTGAAACACAAGCAAGTGGAGCGAGGAAGGCCCATTAGAGCTCCGTGCTCCGTGCCAAGCTTGGATTTGAGATGAGTGCCATTAATTCATATTATGAATAATTGTATTTTAATTGTAATTCTATTGTTGTTAAAAAGTTTGTAAATGATTTTAATATGTGTTCAAAGAAATTTTGAACGTAAAATGACTTTTATGATAAGTTGAGCTTAAAAGCTCTAGTAAAAAAGTTTCAAAAGAAAAGTTATTTTTGTACTTATAGCACTTAGTAGAAAAGAGTTTTTAAAGGCCATGCGTATACATTAAGAATCAAAGATTTTCTTGGACTACAATGTGCGATGCAAAAAATTCCGCAATGTAGTTGTCAAGATTAGATATAGTATCTTGCGCTACAGTTTGCGATGCAGAGAATTCCGCACGTAATCGCTAAGATTTATAGATAACCTCGCACTACGGTTTGCGATGCAGAAAATTCCACACGTAATTGTCGAGAAGTCTTAGCAGCGTCAAAGTTGGTGTCAGTTGAAAATCGCCACATGACATAACAGTTAAGGGTACACATAGTGCTTTTAGAAAGAAATAGGTTATGTGGTTTTCATGCATAACTAAATCAGTTTATGACCATTTACTTAACAATCGTTAAATTGCTTTAATTGCTTGAGATTTCATTTGTTTCGTGTTATATTGTATAAATTATTTTTAGGTTCTCACAGGGACGACATAAACGAACGAATTCCTCCATCAATATAGGTGGGTGTAAATTTGAAGGATGCATTACATAGCTTGCATCGTGTTTTGTTAGTGCATGTATCATTTTGTAACTTGAGATACAAAACTTGTATTAATATATTTTGTAATGTAAATTTGTTTGTAAATATTTTTATGATATAACAGTTGGTTATCAATTATGGTTTTGTGAAAATGATGAAATAATTATTGAGATGTATGTTTGTGGAAAAGAAATGGGGTTGTGCTTGATAAGATTTAAAAGTGTGATTTCTTTGAAGGAAAAATGTTGGTAACCTTGTATTTGCAACTGTTGTACTGCCGGATTTTCATTAAATGTTTTTAGATTTCGAAAACAAAAATGGTTACTTTTATGGTTTTAGTTAAATTTCCAAATCAACAAATTGAATACAAATTGTAACCAATCAAACTAGTTTTCAAACAATAAGATGAAATGAGATTTGAAACAAAGTCTAAACGGGTAAGTGCAGGGTTCGCTCAGTGGATGTCTTTTAGCCGCTTAAGAGGGTTTAAAAAGAGTCCGTTGGGGTGCTAGGCGAGACCTACCAAATATTAGTTTAAAGGGAGTCCGGTTTGGGTCGCGTCACTTAACAAACTCCAAAGCTGCATCTAATCCCTAGCCACCTTAAATTTAGCCTCTTTCGACAAACTCCTAAACACACTGACAAGCCCTTCTTTCTTATACTACTAGGCAGCCCGTCCAGCAACCTCATGGTGGCCTTCTAATTGGGATCTGTTTCGGCTGAAAGGTTCTCGCGAAGCTAAGTCTTTTTTTTTTTTTTCAAACCTTTTTAAAGTTCTTAGAATTTTTGTTTTAAAACAAAAACGAGTGGAAACTTTTTAACTTTTAAAAGAGTATTTGCGAAATAGGGTTTAAAAAATTCTGGCAACATGACGATTATTTTTCTAAAATTTCTACCCTGTAAAACATGATATAAAACCTATGCACTTGAAGAATCACACAATCTCAACTTCCGAGACCCTCTTTCATTTTCACAATCAACCATAACATGATCTTAATTTGAAGACAATTTGAAAATCATTGAACTTAGATAAAACATTGTGCACACATAATTTAAAACATAATACAAAAGCATAAAGTATCCTCCAAAATAATATTACAAAACATGCAACGAGTCTTGAATAGTCATGCATGTATATGGTCTTTCAAAATAAACCAGTGCAGTAGCGTCACGTTTTCGACCCACTTGCACGTTCGATAGAGCTCTTTCTAACTTTTGGCTCACACCTGCATTTGGGGAGAGTTTTTACAAAAACATGAAAAGAGTGGTGAGTATTTAACTCAGTGAATGGGTAAACTTTATAAACTACGATATTTGTTTTTAAAATATATCTCTTCCCAAAATAGTTTGGAAAATGAATGATTTATTTCGAACTACTAAAAACTGTAAATTTTGCATATAGCATATAAATATTTCTGCTTGAAATTTTATAATAATTTCATAAATAAAAAATTTTCCTTTTTTTTAAATCTCCCGTCTAATAATGTGCTTGTCTTTCTTAAGCTTATCTTACAAGGTAATTAGGGGAAACTCATCCTTATGTGACGATATGTATACCATATCAGAGCTTGTACATGTCACTAGGATTAAGGAATGATATCTTATGTAGTCGCGGATGTGAGACCTCTGGGATTGCGATTCCCCTCAATAGTGGGACCTCTGGGATCACAATTCCCCCCAACATCGATAGATCTACGCTACCCTATACGTGTAAAGGGCGACAACAGACTCAAACCCCCCAAGTTAGTGACTCTCTCAACCACTCTGCCATACACGCATACGGTACTTCGGTCGGTACTACTGGGGATTAGGGTAAACTAAAGGCATTTGAAATCCTCTCAATATGCTTCAAACTTTTCTCTTAAACTTGGTTTGAAAGCATATTGATTTTAGATCGTAAACATTCATTTCTCTAGTATATGACTTATAGCTAAAATACTTCTTTTCTAAGGCAAAGGCTTGAAACTTTCTAAGGCAAAGCTTAAAATTTTCGAAATTCCTTAGTATATCATTTCTATGCATGTATTTCATTGAAACTTTCTACTTTGCTTTACTTCTAATATAAATATATTTATAACATAAATTTAAGAAACTATACATGCATTACGATAAAAACAATAATATACTAAAAGCTTGCTTGATAAAGCATGACAAATCGAGTACTAACATAATATTGCATTTATAAATATTCCATTGATAAAATTCATAAAAACTTTATAAAAATCCACACTCATAACTTGCTACCAAATTTAGCAAATCACTCTTTTAAGCCCTTCTTTCGTTGGTCATTTGACCTACACTTTAATACAAGCGCGATTTCCATTTAGAATGTACACGTATTAACACATAAACTTCTAACTACTCGAGGATATCGAAATACCCTTTTCCGAGTCGTAACGACCTTAATTATTTGTATATACATTCCATTCAAATTTCCCAACATTCAAGCATATAAAATATCTCAATTAAAGTTCAAATTTCACATCAATGCATTAAATACATTTTAGACCATTTTACCCTTGGTTGATCGAATATGCACTAATTTTTACACCATTAATCATATTCGATTTTTCTCATCACAAATACACTCAAATACACGTAATATGGTGTAAATTTGATTTAAATCCATCCAATATTGCATTTTGCAAATATGAAAAATATTTAGTCACGAAACGACTATTTGACATCCAATGTAATTTCTTTCAATTTTAAGTCAATTCCATCATTAAGATAGCTTATAAAATCATTCAAATCATTCAAAAATAATTGTTCAATACTTTAATACAGTCATAAACAAATCATGGCAGCTTGCATACCAAAATTTTACTTCTAATTTCAATATCAATTTTCAACATTCCTACACATATACATGCATGAAAAATACTTAAATAAATTAAACTCAATTTGGGTCATATAATTTTTCTCTTGGCTGAACATACATGCACACACAACACCATCTTTTCATTATGTTTTACACTTGCATTCACATGAAAATTACATCACATTTCATGGGAAAACAATCAACTCCATTTGATACCCTATCATGGTCAAATTTTATATAAATATAATACCAACTTTTCTTCAAGCTTTTACACTTGTATGCACATCCAAATAACATTATTTTTCACGTCAAAACAAATAAACTAAATTTGAATCACAAAAACGTGACAGAAGTTAGAAGCTTCTTGGGCTTAGTTGGCTATTATAGAAAGTTCATGGAAGGGTTCTCAAACATTACTACTCTGTTGACCAGGTTAACAAGGAAAGAAGAGAAGTTTGTCTGGTCAGATATGTACCAGAGCAGTTTCGATGAATTGAAGAAGAGGTTGACTTTGGCACCTATGCTTACACTGCCGTCAGGGAGCGATGGCTTTACGATATATTGTGATGCTTCTAGACAGGGATTAGGTTGTGTGTTGATGCAGCATGATCGAGTGATAGCATATGCTTCGAGGCAGTTGAAGAAGCATGAGATCAACTATCTAACATATGACTTAGAGTTAGCTACAGTAGTGTTTGCTTTACGTATATGGAGACACTACTTATATGGAGTACCCTGCAAAATCTTCACCGACCACAAGAGTTTGCAATATCTGTTTAGTTAGAAAGAGCTTAACATGAGGCAAAGAAGATGGGTTGAACTCATAAAAGATTATGACTGCACGATTGAGTACCATCCATGCAAAGCTAATGTAGTAGCAGACGCGTTGAGCAGAAAGCCTACCAGTTCTCTAGCCCAGCTAAGAGCAGAGTACCTGCCCATGTTAGTGGAATTAAGATCGATGGGGGTTAGATTAAAGACGACAGATTCAAGTACCTTATTAGCCGTTTTTCATGTCCATCTAGTGTTGGTTGATCGAGTAAGAGAGAGTTGCAAACCCGAGATCCCTACTTAATGAAGATAAGAAGTAAAATAGAGGTAGGGCAACCAAGTAGCTTCACGCTGAGAAGAGATGGGACACTGATATTAGGGTAGGGACTATGCGTGCCAGATGTAAAAGAACTGAAGAGAGAGATCATGGAAGAGGCCCATTCATCAGCCTATGTCATGCATCTAGGGAGTACCAAGATGTATCGAACTCTAAAAGACCACTACTGGTGGAAAGGAATGAAGAGAGAGATAGCAGAGTTCGTATCTAAGTGTCTAACCTGCCAGCAGATCAAAGTAGAGCACCAGAAACCAGTAGGTTTATTACAACCCCTGTCTATTCCGGAATGGAAGTGGGAGAGGATTACTATGGATTTAGTGGTTGGACTTCCACGAACTCAAAATGGACATGATGCCATTTGGGTAATAGTTGACAGATTAATAAAGTTTGCTCATTTTCTAGCCATTAAGAACACATATTCCTTGGAGAAGTTAGCTTAGTTATATGTGGACGAGATCATAAGATTGTACAGCGCACTAGTGTCCATAGTGTCAGACAGAGATCCAAGATTCACCTCTCAGTTCTGGCCGAAGTTACAAGAAGCAATGGGCACCATATTGAATTTTAATATGACTTTTCACCCACAGACAGATGGTCAATCAGAAAGAACCATTCATACTCTTGAAGATATGCTGAGAGCTTGTGTGATGGAGATTTGAGAAAGTTGTGTGAGAGATTTGATGGAGTGCCCGGCTAGATCCTCCAGATAAGAGTATAGGGAGAATTTGGTTTAGGTCTTATCAGTAAGAGATGACAAAAATACCCGATCCAATCTAAATCCGCCTAAACCTAGTCTATTTGGAGTGGGTTTAGGACAGAAAGTAGCAACCCATTTGAAGCATGGGGTTGGGTTTGAAGCAACCTCAAAAAATTCCAGATTGGATTTGGGGCAAGCTCTATTGGCTTAATCCAACCCAATAACCTAGTTTATATATAAAAATAAAAAAGTCCTAAATTTATGACTATGTATTAAATGAACTTATTACATACTGTTCAAGTCTTGCACTCTTAATTATCGAAGTTTTTAAACTAATTTGGAATTTTTTTAAAATGATTGTTGATATCATAGCTAATTTGTCTTTATATATATATATATATATATTAATTATATCATTAGTTAAAAACTAAATTGGGTTAACAGGTCGAGTTCAAGCAAGTCCTTTCAATCGGTTTAGGTTTGGAGTAGAAAGTAATGACTTGTTTGTGGCATAGGTCAGGTTTGGGGCACTCCTAAAAAATTTGGGGTCGAGTTTGATAAAGATCAAATTCGATCCGATTTGATCCATTGCCATCTCTTAAACTCTTTAAGTGAAAAATGAGGTTTTCTTCAGTGTTAGAGAATTATTATTCTCTCAGTGTAATTAGGATCTAAGTTGTGAGGATTTGAGTGTTTATAAACACTTATTATTTTTCTCCTATAGTGAAAATCTGTAGCAGTTCCGTGAACATAGCCAACTTTGGGTGAACCACGTAAATTTTTGTGTTGTTTTGTTTGTTTTATTTTATTATTATTTCTATATTATTTTATTACGTCATTGATCTGGTATTTAGTAATGTTTATTTCCTAACATAAAATTCATCAAAATAATTGATAAGAAACAATAATAAATGTAAATTGACCTACAAGTTGCTCAACAAATTTAAAAAGCAAGCAACATTATTAAACATTAATAAGATTTAAAATGTATTTCAAATCATTAAAATTTAATAATTTAGTTATTTATAATTTTAAATTAATTTTATGTATTAAATATTTATATACAAATAAGTAATATCAATATACGACAAGGTAGGATATTTCTAACAGCAACAATATTTAAGAATTCAATATTCACAATAATTAGCTCAAAAGAATCCCAATAATGTGGAATTTGTATATAATAAGATGAGGTTGGTCGAATAGTAAGCTCCTCACACTTATACTCTAGAGGTCATATAGTCTAGTGATATCTCCTTGTCTCAAACCTCAATTTAATTGTAACTGTACATATATTATATATATATATGTGGCCCAACTGTAGGGGTGGCAATCCGGGTTGACGAATTGGGTTGGACACGACCCGAATACGATCCGATAATTTTTGACACAACACGATAAGGAAACAGGTTGAACCCCCTCAACCTGAACACGACACAATTACTAATGGGTCGACATGAAAACGACTTGGTTAACTTGTTTCTTTACAGGTTGTTGAACGACCCGTTAATGACCCGTTTAACCGACACGTTAGTGACTCGTTTAATCTACACGAATAATAACCAGTTTAATCGACTCGTTTATGACTCATTTAATGATAGTTAATATATTTAAATTTTAATATAGATATAATAAAAAACAAAATTAAAATAAAGATACATAAGACCTAAAAAATACAATTATCCACAAATACAATCCAAACCATAAAAATACAAATGTTTACAAAGATGATTATAAAAATATCTTTGCAAATATAGTCCTTCATATTAAAAAAAAAAAAAAACAACATAAAATATTTTTTGATATAGTCTTTTATAATAGAAAAACAACATCAAGTGTAGATTACAATTGTCAAACTAAATTTGTCAAAAGATAATAATTAAAAGTTAACTAATTAGGAAATTATACATTTATACATGAAAAAAATAGTTTAACAAATATTTTATTAAAACCAATAAAATTTTATCACTACATGACAATTTGTGATGAGATGAAGTTTGGAGACTTGTGTTTAGATTAGGGTTTGAACTTTGAAAGGTATATATATCTACCACTAAAATTACATTACTACCTCTCTAAAATAAAATTACTTTTTTACCCTTATTTAACGGGTCAACCCATAATCCGTTAAATATAACTCGAACCCGATACGATAATTAAACAGGTTAGATGGGTTGACCCATTTATTTATCCAACCCATTAATGCTCAACCCTAACCCATAATAATCGTGTCGGGTTTCAAATTGTCAGTCCTACCTAAATGTGATCAATTAATCATGATTTTATTTTACTTTATTTTGAATTACACAAGTTTATTATTTATTTTGAAAAAATGTATTAGATTACAGTTACAGCATAAAAATAGAAACAAAATGGTGTTAAATAACAATGCAGTCTACTCTAATAAAATAATTAATTAAAAAAAAAAAAAAAGACATGGACAAAGACCATCACCTCCTAATATATTGATGTGCTCTAAAAAAGTGCTTATACAACCTGTATCCTATGTTCGAATCACTACCACCAAAGGTGATAACTTAAAAAAATACAAAGACATACGTAAAAGGGTCACTAATATTAATGTTAGGACTTGGGCTTCATTTGATTTGACACGACTAAATTACTCAAGAAATTAACCAGTGTTGATGCACTGAAACTGTCCCGATCTTGACCAGAAATATACAAATTGTTTCATGATTTTTCTCAGTTAGTTGAAATCAAAATTGTTTTTAATTCTAATAGCAGCAATATTTGGAAACGTGATAAGATTATATTTAATTAAGAATTTAATGAGTTGATTAATTCAATAGAACATAATAATCGCAATTAATTGTTTATATCAATGAAGATATTAAAATATATATCTATTTATATATATGCACACTACATTTATACAGGCTTCATGTTTAATATATTGATACGATTTTACAACAACACATTTGCACTATAAAGAATGTGACTCAATATCAACAACAAGAAAGAGAACAGAAAAAAATACAAATCTAATGAAAGGAACATGAATTATTAATGATAATATATATATCACAAAAATTATAAAGAACCAGTAAAGTGAAGATCAATAGACAATTTTTGTAAAAGAACCTTTATAGTCCATAGTAAAAAATATATCTCTATCAAATATGTACACCTCGACCCGTTCGCATTTCAGTTATTGGAATAATTAGGCGGTATATTTCTATTCCCTACAAATATTTAACTAATCATTTATTATTCAAATTAGTTCAATAGAATTTCAAGTGCATTATACGAATATATGACTGAAATGTTGTCAGCTAATCATGACCGAAATGTTGTTCATGTAGATATTTCTTGAACAACGTTAAGCTTTTCCAAAAAAATAAATAATAATAATGATAATTTTCTACTTTAATTATTATTAATATGTCATGTGCACATGCGCATATAAGATTATAGTTACAATACAAAACAACAAAATGTCGTCAGGAAATATGGAGGATCTTAAAACACAAATCAAACACAGACAAGGTAGAAAAGTAAAAGAGATATGGTTTGGGAAATACCTACATCCATGGAGCGCACATGCACTCTTTTCATGATAAAATGATATTTACAAAATAACTTCGTCTCTTTTTCTCACTAACAACTCTCACATATAATCATTCGCATCACCCTCTCAAAATCTCTTTCTGACTTTGATTCTTGCATTTTGAGACTTTTACACATGGGTATTTATAATTATAAATATACAGGAACCTTTTAGTTGGAATAGAAGTCTTTTTTTCTGAATGTACATGGTTGAAGTCACGTGCGACCAGATGGTCGCGACTCCTGATCATCGTCTTCTCTGTGTATCGCCATGGTTCTTGGTTGTAGAGTTCTCTGGGCGCCACCAGCGACTAGGTGCTAGCGGTTCCTGGCTGCGGAACTCTTTGTTGTTGCACACGAAGGGGCTTTACATTCCAACAAGTGTATTGAATTACAGTATACTACAGTCCAGTAAAAGTTGATGTGATCAAAGACAAATAAGGCAATGCATGTCAAACCTGTTCTAAGTGTTGAAAATGATTGATTTAATAATGAAAAAGGTACAAGTGGGAGAATATAAAATTATAGCTCCAACAAGAAAACACAGAGTGTATATTAAAATTACAGTATACATAGTATATAAAATTTGATGCGATCAAACAAAACCAAGGCGGTGTACGTCAAACGTATGAGTGCGATCGTACAATATTATAGTTATTGCACAAAAGAGTTAAGTGTAATATTGAATTACAGTATACCACAGTCCAATAAAATTTCATTTGATTAAACACAAACAAGCCAATGCATCTCAAACTTGTTCTAAGGGCTGAAATTGATTTATTTAATGGAAGTGTGTAATGCATGTCAAACTTGTTCTAAGGGCTGAAATAATTGATTTAATGACAAGGTGTGTGATGCATGTTAAACCTGTTCAGAAGGCTGAAAAGGACTTATTTAGTGAAGGTGTGTGTAATGAATGTAAAACTTGTTGTAAGGGCTGAAAATGATTGATTTAGTGAAGGTGTGTAATGCATGTCAAACTTGTTTAAGGCTGAAAATAATTGATTTAATAATAAAGGTGAGTGATGCATGTCAAACTTGTTCGGAGGGCTGAAAATGATCGATTTAGTAAAGGTGTGTAATGAATGTCAAACTTGTTGTAATGGCTGAAAATTATTGATTTAGTGAAGAAGGTGAGGAATGCATGTCAAATTTGTTCGAAGGGCTAAATTGACTGATTTAGCGAAGATGTGTAATGAATGTTAAACTTGTTGTAAGGGCTAAAAATTATTGATTTAGTGAAGAAGGTGTGTAATGCATATCAAACTTTTTCTATGGGCTAAAAATAATTGATTTAATGAAAAAGGTGTGTGATACATGTCAAACTTGTTTGAAGGGCTGAAAATGACCAATTTAGTGAAGGTGGATAATGAATGTCAAACTTGTTGCGAGGGCTGAAAATTATTGATTTAGTGAAGAAGGTGAGTAATGCATGTCAAACTTGTTCGAAGGGCTAAAATTGACTGATTTAGTGACAGAGTGTAATGAATGTCAAACTTGTTGTAAGGGCTAATATGATTGATTTAGTGAAGAAGGTGTGTAATGCATATCAAACTTGTTATAAAGGCTGAAAATAATTGATTTAACGAAGAAGGTGTATGATGCATATTGTCAAACTTGTTCAAAGGGCTAAAAATGACTAATTTGGTGAAGGTGTGTAATGAATGTCAAACTTGTTATAAGGGCTGAAAATAATTGATTAGTGAAGAATGTGAATAATATATGTCAAACTTGTTCAAAGGGCTAAAAATGACTGAATTAGTGAAGGTGTGTAATGAATGTCAAATTAACTTGTTGTAAGGGCTACAAATGATTGATTTAGTGAAAAATGTGTTTAATGCATCTCATACTTATTCTAAGGGCTAAAAATAATTGATTTAATGAGGAAGTGTGTGTGTTTGTGAATCAAATTATAGTTGCAACTAAGTATACTAAATTATAGTATGTCGGAGCCAAGTAAAGAAGCTTGTCAAACTTGTTTTAAGAGTTGGAAGGTCCATCTTTATCACAGCCATAAAAGCTCAAAGATTGAAACCGAGTCTCATCTCTGGTGAAACAAAATACAGGTAGAGAGCTAGTCTCCATCTCTGCCACAACCATAAAAGTGCAAAGACGAAGTCTCCAACAAGATCTCCACATTTGCCATAGATTGGTTGAGAAATATGGTCTCCAACCACAACCCAAGTAGAATTTCTTTTTCAATTTTTTAATTTTCTTAAAGTTTTTAATTTTATTCCATAATACTTTTTTTATGAATAAACTTTTCTATTTTTTTTTAATATAAACTAATATTTTATTTTTTGTTTGTATACGTTTATAAACATTTTTTCATTTATAAAGAGGTGATATGTATTTATGACTGGTCTTAATTTTTTTATTTTTTTATTTTAAATTTTAGGTGATACGTCTTGAATTCCTATTGGTTAACAGGCAAGGGTTAGATGGTTAAATTGTAAAGATTAGAGGCTGAAACAGTAATTTTAAGTTCTTCAACTAAGAATATGGCAACAACATCTTCTTGCAACTCCCATGAGAGTTATTATAAATTTATAACACAAACAAACTTTAAAAAGTGACAGTTTTCAGAAATTAGGGAGTAAAATAAAGTTTACCCCTAATATAAATATTGACAATGCAATTGAAGGTGAAAATAAATCGATGAACCCCTAGTGACAGTGTAAAATTCTTCGCTTCACTTGGCCTGAGCGGCTAAAAGGTTTACATGTCGTGATCTACAATGAAAAGACCTACAAATTGCATCGTTGTCACTAGGAAATCAAATGTTGACAGTAATTGTTTTTGTATTCTACTAAAAGTTGTTTGTAAAATACTGTAGAATATAGAAGCTACTTGTTATACTTGTATATTTATAAATAGCATATCAGTATATTTTTCATTAATTAATCATTCTGTACTTTCAATTTTGTTTTTGGTTTTTTTGTTTTTAACGCACCAGAGCATATAGCTTTTAGCCATAAAAATGTAGACCATTCAATTTTTATCTTTAAAGTAAGTGTGTATGTATATATAGATATATATATAGGGTAGGATAGGAACATTCCGAAATATTTATTTTAGAATAACTAACTAGAATCACATATTTTCAATGGATTTATGAGATCCACTTAAAATGAGTGGTTATAATTTCTATTACATATAAATATATATACACTTACTAATTGGAAAATTCCTGCCAACTTGCTCGGAGAAAACATGACATATGTATACTGAAACACTATATAAAGAGCACACCGTTGATAACAAGGTCATGCTCATTTCCTAGAGCTAATTGAAAATGAAACCAACTACGAGTTGCTTTGTTGCCCCTCCTTTTCCTTGTTGTCATAGTAACCACTAATATTCGTTTCTGCAATGCAACCTCTTACAAGGGCTGCATCAAAAGTGAGAGACAAGCACTTTTGAAGTTCAAGCAAGATCTAAATGATCCTGGCAACCGCCTTTGCCTCTTGGATTGTTGATGGCAACTGTTGCAAATGGGTTGGCATTCGCTGTGACAACTTCACTGGCCATATCCTTGAGCTATGCCTCAGAAGTTCTTATGATTTTGGGGATGGATCCGTCGTTGCTTATCTTTCTTACAACATATCAAAGTTTGGTGGTATGATAAGTCCTCCTTTACTTGATCTGAAGCATTTGATTTACTTGGATTTAAGTGGCAATGATTTTGAAGGCATTCAAAATCCTGCATTTCTTGGTTCTATGGGGAACCTAAGATACCTTAATCTATCTTACACTGGTTTGATTGGAATGATTCCTCAGCAATTTGGGAATCTCTCTAATCTACAGTATCTTGATCTTAAATAGGATTTATCATATATGGACAGACTGTGTTCTGAGAATTTTTTTGATTTGGATATGTTGTTTGTCGACAATTTTCGGTGGCTATCTGATCTCCATTTGCTAAAGCACCTAGATCTCGGGGTGTGAATCTCAGCAAAATCTTTGATGAATGGTTATTGGTATCAAATGTACTTCCATCTTTAGAAGTGTTGAAACTGTCGAAATGCAGACTCCATCACATGGCTCCACCATTCACAGCAAATTTTTCGTCTCTTACCACACTTGATCTTTCCAACAACCGACTTTTCAATTACTCTCTATCTCCCACTTGGGTTTTTAGTCTCAGTCAGCTAGTGTTTCTTGATTTAGGAGATAATAATTTTCAAGGTCCAATCCCTATTGAAATCCGAAACTTAACATCTCTTACCTATGTTGACTTGTCTACCAATAATTTCAATCTTTTAATCCCTGATTCATTGTACAATCTTAGTCATTTGGAAAACCATTTTTCGCCAAAGAAGAACTTGCAGGGTAAGCTTCTAGATGGTCTAGAAAATCTATAATTGTAAAGTTTGATCTCTCTTTCAATGAACTTGTCAGGAAAATTCTAACATCATTTGGAAAACTTTGTAATTTGAAATCAATTACACTTCAAACTGTTAAATTGAGTCAAGATATATCTAAAGTCTTAGATAATCTTTCTCAACGTGTTTCAAAAGGACCAGAGGCATTGCTTTTGTCTAATAATCAACTTTTTGGTCACTTGACCAATCAGCTTGGGCATTTTAAAAATTTAACATTTTTTTTTCTGTAAGAGAAAATTCTATTTGCATTATGTTCCACCTTCTTTAGGAGAACTTTCATCATTTAAGTCTCCTGTGCTCTCTTCTAACCAATTCAGTGGAAGTCTTTCTCAAACTCACTTTGCAAATCTCAAAAGTTTGGCAGAATTTGCTGCATCTAGAAACTCACTGACATTAGAATTGAGTCCTAATTGGACTCCACCTTTTTCAACTTTAATATTTAAAAATGACATCCTGTTCTATAGGGTCTCAATTTCCATCTTGGATTCTTTCACCAAAAAAATTACAATTTCTAGATATAGTTCACTCAGGAATAGTAGATAGCATCCCTAATAAATTTTAGAAATCTAGCTTTCGATTTAATCATTTAAACCTTTATCATAACCAAATTTGGGGGAAGATTCCATATTTAGTCAATACTACTAGTGCACTTGAGTCACTTGACTTGAGTTCAAATAATTTTTCAAGCCCATTACCTTTTATCTATTCCAATGTGCTGGAACTCCAACTTTCTAATAATGCCATTTTTGGGACAATTTTTAATTTCTTATGTCATAGGATTACTGAGACGAAGAAGAAGATTCTCAGCCTTGGAAATAATGTTTTATATGGGGAATTACCCAAATGCTTCTTTTATTGGAAAGATTTAAGAGTCTTGAACTTGAGTAAGAATAAATTTTTCAGGAAAATTCCAGCTTCCATAGGATCTTTAAGTTACCTTCAATCATTGAATCTACGTTGAAGTAACTTGTTTCAAACATTACCAATATCACTTCAAAATTTTACAAAGCTAGTATCTCTTGATCTTGGTGAGAATGATTTTGTTGGAAATGTTCCAATTTGGATTGGGGAAAAATTTTCAGAAGTCTTTGTTCTCATCTTCCGTTCAAATAACTTCCACGGTCCTTTACCAATAGAACTCTGTCACCTAGCTTTTCTACGAATCTTAGATCTTGTTTACAACAATTTGTTTGGAACTATACCAAGATGTATTGTTAACTTAAGTGCCATGGTGACAAAGCGGTATTCAAAAGTTACCAATGTGAGGTATAATGTCGATTCAACTATTTTTGATAAACAAGTTGAGGAGAATGTATTACTTGTAATGAAAGGGAAAGCAATAGCGTATAACACCATTCTCAAATTGGTAAAATCTATACACCTTTCAGAAAACAATTTTTTTTTAAAACATTCCTATAGAAATTACAAATCTTGGAGCATTGGTGTCATTGAATCTATCACACAACTCATTGAGTGGAAAAATTCCTAAAAAAATTGGTGTTATGAGATTCTTTGAGTGCATTGACTTCTCTAAAAATCAACTTTCTAGTGAAGTTCCACAAAGCATTTCAAATTTGACGTTTTTGAGTATCTTGAACTTCTCCGATAACAATTTAGTTAGGAAGATTCTTTCAGGCACTCGCTTACAAGGCTTCAATGCATCGTCATTTATTGGAAATGAACTTTGCGGACTTCCACTCCCAAAGAGTTGTACTGAGACAGGTACTGCATCGATTTCTGACCATGAAAGTGGAGATGAAAAGGATGGTATTGAAATTGAGGTCAATTGGTTCTTCGTAAGCATGACACTTGGATTTGTAGTGGGATTCTGGAGTGTAATTGGTCCTCTACTTGTCAATAGAAGATGGAGATACATGTAGTGTCATTTCTTGGATAGCCTTGGAGAAAAGTTTGCAAGAGTTGTAAACAAGTGTTGGTAGATGTTTTTGTATTCGATCTATGTTGTATATACTTTAACAAAATAAGGTTTTCAGTCTTGTTGTATCTGCAGAACGTATCATCTACATTCAAGTATCAATATTTTTCTCTTCCATTTATATATATATATATATATATATCTGACCTAACATTAATTTTTGTATTATCACATCAACACTTCAAAGTAGGGGTGTGCAAATTCAGTTTGATTTGAGTTAGAGCTTTGTTTTTCTTTTTATGGTAAGGAGTGAGAATTAAAACTTTGATCTCTTAGGATCAAACAAAGTGCTCAACACTCCTACAAGGGAGTGGAGTGCATTAACGATAACATAAATCAAACCAAGTCAATTTAACAAAAGTTGAGTTGGTTTGGGTTGATTGAGTAGTTTTCACTCTAAGTTTAATTTTTTTTCTTTTGGCATATTTAATTTATGGCATTAAAATTTGCGTATAACCAGTGCAAATAATAATATTAATTAGTTCATACCTACAAATGTGGCAAATTAAATTAATCAAATTAACTGAAACATTCAACTTACAATTTACTAACTTATAATGTATTGTAACTTATAACTCTTATAAACTTTTCATTTGAGATGGAAAGAATACAACTATTCAAAAATTAAAACTTGATAAACAACCATTCAACTATTTTTAAAGTATTCAATTTGTTGTATTGATAATAAATAAATAGCTTACATATATATATATATATATATCAAAGCCATCTGATTTTAGCATATAGATTACACTTTGAACAACTTAACAAATTCATATAAATTAATTTAAAATCATACATATAAAAACAATAGAATAATCATTATTGATTAATTATAAATAATTAAAAATTAAAATAAAATAATTTATTATTGTGTATCAATTATGCAAAACCTATATCTTTTCTTTGCAATTGGTTTGGTTTGGGTCATATGCTTTAAAATTTTTGCAACCCAAACCAAATCATAAAGTGATCGGATTGTTTATTTATGAATCCAATCTAAGCCAAACTTACTTTCACATCGAACCAACCTAGAGTTAATCAGTTTGATAGGTTATTTGCACACCCTAGTACAAAGTACACAACCAAATCCAAATTATAAGGCAACAATTTTTTTTTTCATATTTTGTGATAAAAATGAGCAAAATTTCACACCTCACTGAGTTTTTCATACCATTCACTTACATAGAAAATTTGTAAGATTATTGATGTAATGAGATTGCTGAATGGATTTGATTAATTCATCTCAAAATAAATTTTCAGAGGAAAATCTTAAAAGTGTTTCAAGTATGACATTATTGATTGAATTAAGGATTCTCTATCAATGTTAGTGACAGGCTCCTTTTCCTTATACACTAGACAGCCTGACCAGCAACCTTACTGTGGCCTTCCAATCGGGATCTACTCCGACTGAAAGGTTCCTGTGGAACTAAGCGTTTTTCTTTTAACTAAAAACCTTTTTAAAACTCTTAGAATTTCTTTTTAAACGAAAATGGATGAAAACTTTTTAATTTTTAAAAGAGTATTTGCAAAACAGGCAGTACAACGACTATTTTTCTGAAAAATCCACTCTGTAAAAGAAATGATAGAAAACCTGTGCATTTCAAAAAACACACATTCTCAACTTCTAGGCCTCAAGTCCTCTTTTATTATCACCATCAATCCACAAACATGATTTTAATTTATAAGAGCATTCGAAAATCATCAAACTTACATAAAACCTTATGCATGCAAGATTTAAAACATAATACAAAAACATATGTGTATATATATCCTCCAAAATAGTATTACAAAATGTGCAACAAGTATTAAACAGTTAACATTTACATGGTATCTCAAAATGAATCAGTGCAGTAGCATCACGTCTTCAGCAACCTACGCGTTTGACGGAACTCCTTCTAATTGTTGGCTAGCACCTACACCTGAGAAGAATTTTTATTGAAAATAAGAATAGAGTAGTGAGTAATAACTCAGTGAGTGGGTGAACTTTTGAAACTAAAATATTTGCTTTTAAAATATATATAGATCCTCCCAAAATAGTTTGAAAAATTAATAGTTTATTACTAGCCTTAAAAACAAAATGTAAAACTTGCGTAAAGCGTATAAATATATTTATGTTGAAATCTAGTAATAACTTTTATAAAACATAAACTTTCTTATCTTCAAAACCTCACGTCTAATGACATGTTTTTCCTTTCTGAAACTTGCCTTAATTGGTAACCCAAGGAAACTCATCCTTACATGATAGTACTTGTATATAACATATCAAAACTTGTACATATCACTAAGATTAGAGAATACCAACTATGTAGTTGCAGATGTGGGACCTCAGGGATCGTGATTCTCTCCATCATCAGACAGATCTACACTACCCATACATGCGGAGGGCGACATATTGACTCAAACCCTCCAAGGTTAGTGACTCTTCCCACCATCTTGCCATACATGCATAGGGTGTTTCGGCTGGTAAACTTAGGGATTAAGGTAAACCATAGATATTTAAAATACTTTTCAATATTCTTATAACTTTCTCTTTCCTTTGGCTTGAAAGCATGTTAATTTAGCTTGTAAATACTATTTTCTCTAGTATATGATTTATAATCGAAATACTTTCTCTCTAAGGCAAAAACCTAAAACTTTTCGAATATCCTTAGCATGTCTCTTAGTGCATGTACTTTACTCAAATATACTAAATTGTTTTGTTTCTAAAATATATACATTTATAACATAAATTTAAGAAAACTTACATACATAAATAAAAATATAATGACATACTAGAAATTTAATTAATTCAACATAATAACTTGAATACTAAAATAAATATTGCAATTATCGATAATTAATTTATAAAACTAGTAAAATGCTTTTAAAATATCCACACTCACTACTTGTTTTCTAATTTGATAAACCACTCCTTTCCACCCTCCTTTAGTTCGTCGCTTCACCTACACTTTAATACAAGTATAATTTTTGTTTAGAATTTACACACGCAATCAACATATAAATTTCTAACTACGCAAGGACATCAAAATATCCTTTTTCAAGTCGTACAAACTTCAATTAATCGCACACAATATCCATTTAGATTTCTTAACATTTAAGTACATAAAATACTTCAATTGAAATCCAAATTCCATATCGATGCATTAAACACATTTTTGGATTATTTAATCCTATATTGGCAGAACATACACCTATTCTTACACCATCAATCTCATTTTATTTTCTCATCCATAACCACACTTAAACATATGTATAGGGGTGCAAATGCAAATCGAATTATTATAACATCATACTTTTGTAAATAAATAAAGTTTGACTGTAAAGTAGCCATTTGACATTCTAATGATTTTCTTTCAATTTCTATGTTAAATTTATCATCAATTCAACTCATAAAATCATCTAAAACCTCCAAAAATAATTTTTCATTATTTATAATCCCATATGGCCGAAACATAACACATTAACATACCATATTTTTGTTTATCATTTCATCATCAAAATCCATCATTTCATCACATATTCATGCATGAAAAATCACTCAAATCACTTAAACACAATTTGGACCATGAAATTTCTACTTTGGCCGAGAACCACATGTAAAACCCAAAACTTTATCTTCTGAAAAATAATTTATTTTTCTAGATGAATAGCATTTCCAGACCGAAAACATCTGTGTGAATAGAAATTTTTGGGAAGTAGACCTTGTGAAGCAAAAAGTTCGAAATTAGTATTATAGTTGAGGAAATTTGAAATGGATCGAAAATAGGTCTGTTCGAATAGGTTATAAGTGTAATGTCCTTTCTTTTGAATTTCCCTACCGTAGAGAAGATGTGTATAAACAATGGAACTACAATGTACAAAATTGCCCTCATTAGAGAATTAACAAAGTTATTAAATTTCTTTCGGATTGTATAATTGGATTTTAGTAGAATTTTCGAATGGATTGGAAGCGAATTCAAATTCGAAAAGTGATATGATGATTTATATATGGTATAAGATGAAATTTATGTCTAAAGATATCCAAGTAAAGGTATGGATTAAATGAATTAATTTAAATTGTATGGTATGAAATTTTTGAAAAGCTAGTATGAATACATGGAAAAAAAATCGTTACAAAAAAGGGCAAAATGGTCAAGATAAAAGAGTGGCATGCAATGTAATTATGTAACAAACATTAAAAGCAATTTTTTCATGAGATTGAAAGCTATATATAAATGGAAGTTACTGGAAAATTTTAGAAGGAGCTGGAGTGCAGTTCAAGGCTAGAACAGGGGAGATACAGACCGAAAACCAGCAGCTATTCCACGCCATCTTGTCACCATTTTTGAATGGTAATCAAGTCATAAAAAAGGTGAAGAATAAGTTTAGGGAGGTCTCCAAGCAAAATCAATTAAAAATCAAGAGGTAAGATTGAGTTTTCATTGAGATTTTTGGATGAAAAATTGTCAACATGTTGTCCATGATGTAAAACTCAAAACTTTAGCTACTGAAAAATAAATATTTTTCTGATGAATAGTATTTTCGAACGGAAAATGTCCAAGTGAATAGTAATTTTCGAAAAGCGGATCTCGTGAAACAAGAATTAATGGAAACTGAAACGGAGCGAAAATGAATCTATTCAAAGAGATTTTAAGTAATCCAAGTTTATTGGACGAAAATACCCTTTTTTGAGAATCATGAGTATTGATAATTTTACATCCATAAAAATTTCTTTTAGTATGAAATGAAAAGATAAAATATCCAATAAGAGTATTTTATGGTCAATTAGAAGATTTAATGACTACAGAATATTTTTGAAATTTATGTGGACTAGAATGTGAATTAAACTTGTCAGAGGACCAAGGAGATATTTTCATATCCAAGCACTCATGAATTATGTGTGAGTATTACATGGAATAAGATCTCATAAAGAAGCACAATCCATGTGAATCAAAATAGGCCAATGAGAGGATGACACATGGAATCCTATCATGGAAGCCTATATAAGAATGGGTTGTCTAGAAATGGGAAGAGAAATTACAGAGAAGAAGGAGAGACATTTAGCTATACTTGAGAGAGAGAGAGTTATAACCGAGAGCAAGTCAGATTTGAGTGCAATATTTATTTTGATTAATTGAGAGCCAATTTGAGAAAAGTTTTAAAAGAATATCGAGAGAGGAACACTGCAAGAGAAGGAAGAGTTCAGCCAAGGAGGAAGTTTTCTACCGAGAGGAAGAAGTAAGGTAAACTTGCTGTCTTTGTGAATTTTGAGTTGATTTTAGGTATGCCTAACACTTGCAAGCTATTTGGATTGAAAGGGAGCTTGCGATCAAGAGTGCACAAGAAGAGCAGTTGACAGGACCCTTCCCAGACCTTATCTAAGCTCTTGTATGGAGGATCCTGTCGGGCACTTCAACGGACTCATCGAACCTGACTTGTCGGATCGAAGACATCCGAGAAGCGAACCCTAACTTCTTCTCTGGTTTACTCGTTAAAACTTAGTGATTTGAATTTTCTGTAACTGGTTGGGAGTGATAAAATTTTTCGCTTTTCTATTTCAAATACTTTTTATAAAATTTTCGGCAGCTGAACGGCTGCATTTTTTATAAAACCAAAATTTCACCTGTAATGAAAATACACTTCAACTATATCTTATCACCTCCCAACTTCTTTATTCACAATTTCCACAATATAAGCAACTTATAATACAATGTATAATCATATATCATATGAAGATATAAGAACCATTAAATATTTACAACATACAGTTCTAATTACATGTGTATCTCGAAAAAAAATAATATAATCAATACATTACAAAGTTCAAATAATATAATGTTGTGGAGACTCGGTCCACCTATACAAACGCAAAACAATGTCGATGTCTCGTCCGGCGGTGACACGCAATGAAACTAAATAAGCTATAAAATAAACAATAAGTTAGTGCAACAACGATATATATAATATCACATACACTAACATAGCCATTTACTATTTATTCAAGTTTTACAATTTCTTTAAAAACCCCCATGTATATCCTTTAAACATTCTAACCATCACGGGCGATTTTAACTAACGCCAACGTAAAGCTTACTGAGGTATCTCAACCACTACGTTACGGAATTTACTGCATCGTACGTAGGGCGCTAAATCTTATCACT
Source organism: Litchi chinensis (assembly GCA_019925255.1). Lineage (NCBI taxonomy): Eukaryota > Viridiplantae > Streptophyta > Magnoliopsida > Sapindales > Sapindaceae > Litchi > Litchi chinensis. The sequence continues at coordinate 9,470,030 of CM034467.1, forward strand.
GAGCAACTACAATGCGGGATTTTCTGCATCGCAAATGTAATGCTAAAACTCTAGGCAACTACAAGCGGAATTTACTGCATCGCTTCGTAGCGCTAACTGTTAATTAACCAACTACGTGCGGAATTTTCTGCATCACAACGTAGCGCTTATATTTTCTAGGAAACTGAGCAACTACGGACGGAATTTTCTGCGTCGTCTCGTAGTGCTAATTTCTCCATACTCTGAGCGACTACGGACGGAATTTTCTGCGTCGTCACGTAGCGCTAACTCACATAACCTCTTAAGGCATATACATGGGTTTTATAATCAATTTCTTCAAGTGCAAAAGCACAAAACTCACTAGTTTTACATCTTCTGAAAACTTTCTCATTTTACTCTTTCTCTAACAACTTAGTATTAGTTTCTAGTACAATATAGATTCCATAGGAATCTATATGCTTAACTTGAACATTAACATTGAAAATCCTTTTCATTTTCATTTATTACTTAGTTACAATATCCATTACGAATAATCATGAATTGATATAGAATTTAAACACTCATAAGTGGCGAACCACTTACCTCAAGGCAGCGTCGCTCCGCGTCAAGTGTCTCAACGAGACTTCTGGACGCCGCTCACGCCCTCGTCACCTACACAATATGATCTCATCATTACTATTAACAAAAACTTCCATTTCTCAACTATATACTAGGAATTCCCAACTATGTCCAATTCTCTCTATATAGCTCCTAACTCGTTTCTAAATCAACCGAGACTCTTAAATCCCGATTTTTGTGAAAAAGTTTTAGTTTTGGACCTCTAGGGATATCCCCACACGGTCCGTTTACTTGTCGGGGGCTTAAAACGAAAAATCATAATTTTATTTAAAATGGACAGCCCTTGACAGAACAGGCGATAACCTGCTGCTCGGGGCTCCGTTTTCCTTCGTTCTTTTTCCTATGGCTCACTTATATCACATTCTAGTCACACGACAAATTTCATTGAGAAATATTATCATTTGCTATGTCAAATCTAATGAAAACGTCCGTTTTAGACACTTTCGCATGCAATTTAATGCACGTTTTGTAAACTCTTGGTTTCGGATTAGCGACGCTAGATTTTATTCCATAACTAAGCTTCATTTAACTTATAATGACTAACTAAACTCATTTCGTGCCATAAAAATTGCATTAAGCTAACCGTTTCACTTCTCAGAGCTCTAACGGCACTATATTGTGCATAACTTGCACAATTTTTATCGGATTCGATCCGTTCCAAAACCTATGATTTTCTATGGTTCCTAGGCATCATTTGAGGTGTAGAACACCCCAAAATAAGTGAAATAATATAAGGTTTTCTAGAGCTCAAAATTTGAGCTCGGGAATGACAATTTTGGCTATAACAATGCCTTTGCAACTCTAAACACTTCTCTAACTTTTCTAACCTCTTTAAGGCTTAAAATTGGTTTCAAAACCATCAAATTTCAAGGTCTAACTACTGCCCTTCAAGTCTCTAATACATACATAACTCTAACTTGGTCAATTAATTGCTCAAATTTCACTCACAACTTTTATCATCAACTTAGAGTGCATGTGTAACCATTGTCGGTTTCTACTTTGAGGGAGGATATAACAGCCCATTTATATCATTCCATGGCAGCTATTACACTCAAAACTCATCATTGATGATTCTATAACAATCATATAAGGTTCTATTAAGGTTTGAAGAGCAATCATCCAACAAATCAACAACAATTAAAATCAAGAAGCTGTCATCACTGCATTTCTGTTTCGGCAGAAAAATAAGAGAGAAATAGGTTGTAATCTTACTTATTTCTTAGCTTAGGGGGTTGAGAAGAGTCTTGGAAGGATGTTTGAGAGCTTGGAAGGCAACTTGGGTGGTGGTTCTTCTCCCTTCTTTCCTGGCCGACCAGCCTTGTCGCGGTTCTGCTCGCGACCAGCTCGCGTTTCTGCTCTGTTTCTCACGACCAGCAGCTGCTGGTGCTTCTTCTCCTTCGTGTCTCCTCCCTCTCCTCTTCCTTTGCTGCCCAGCTTGCTGCAGTTCACGGCCAGGAGCTTCTTCCCTCGCGAGCTGCTCTTGCGCGAGCTGTCCTGCGCGTCTGGTTCTGCTTCTGCTTCCACGTCTGAACTGTTTTGGTTCAGCTGCTGTCTCTTGCTCTACCAGCAGCTACCTTGCTCTCTTCTTGCTTGTTGGTTGCTTCTCTTCTTCTCTTCTTGGCCTTCTCTTCTGGTTCACGCTACTCTCTCTCTCTTTCTCGCGATTCTTCTCGGTTCTTCTCGGCTAATGACTGAATTGTTTGTGATTTTTTTTGCTGAAACAAATCAGCTAAGGTTTGATTATATAGTCATCAACTCTTCTTAATTACATCTTGTCCCAACTCTCTTTAATTTCATCTAACTCTCATTTCCTTTCTTTGATTCTCAAATTAGCCCATCTATACTTGTTTTAATTCTCGTTTCGTTAACATTTTCCTTCGATCGTCAAGCTTGAATTATTGATCTTAACTCTCTCTTTTTAATCGAATTTTAAATTCGAATTATCATTGATCACTATTATAAAATCCTAACTTGGATTTTATTAATATGCTACTTAGATTTTCATAGTCGACGATTTTCGTCGTACTTTTAATTTAATGTTTTCGGAGGCCATGAAATTCAATCAATTAAATGTAGAGAGTTATATTATCTCTCTAACTTAGTTTCTAACATTGGGACTTTAGAAGTCGGAACTAGGAGTTTACATGCCAAACCCAAGAAACTTCTAACCTCAGTTATATTGGTAGGTTGTCTCCAATTGACTATCACCTCAATTTTCTGAGTCTATTGAGATTCCTTCTGCAAAAATTACATGTTCCAAAAACGCAACTCTATCTAGCTAAAATTAACACTTGTTAAGCTTAACATAGAGTCGTTATGTCTTAAAGTCTCTAAAACCATTTTAAGAGCATGTTCCTTTTTACTGCCTAAACACACCAATATATCGTCAATGAACACTATGACAAACTTTTCTAGATAGGCACGAAAAACTCTATTCATCAAATCCATAAAAGTTGTAGGGGTATTCATCAACCCAAAAGGCATGACTAAGAACTCATAACTTCCTATCCTTGTGAAGCCCAGCTGAGATCGCAGTTAAGATGCTTTCGTCTGAAGGGTTTTCTACATTGCTGACTTTGCATCTGAACCTAATAATGTAATCTTTCAACGATTTATTTTGTCATTGAAAGACCGTGACGAGGTGACAAGATGACGCAAGTTGCCTCGCAAAGCTCTGTACAAGTTGGTGAACTTTTGTTGACATCCCTCCCCGGTATCTATGCTATGAGCTGTGAGACTTTTGAGTCAGGTCCGTAAAATGTCTCTTAGGACGGTTGGGAAAACATGACACTTGACTAATGGATTGAGCGTCTGGAGATCCATTTAGACATTGAACGCATCCAGGTGATCATAAAGGTCGCTATCTCCATTGTACTAAGGAATGTTGGAGACCTTGAATTTGTGAGGGAGAGACTGTATCTCGATCTCCCTAATAAAGGGGGTCATCTCCTAATTCTGATCACGCTGGTTTGAGGTACCTGGGCATGCCTCAAGTTGTTGAACCCTCTGAAGGAGCTCTTCTATGCTTGGGTACTGAGACCTATGTCCTCTTCTATGCTCGCAATCTAAAGAGTAGCGGTCTAATATGTATTCCTGACTAGACCTTCATGAGTCGCTAGCTCGATGTGACTACGTATGTCGCTAATTATCTACTTCATCCTCTTCATACCGAGATGCAGCCCGAAATCGATCCAGACCAACCTCTATGTGGCAGCTCTTATCTTGGCTCACCCTCATTCTTAAGCTTGCAGGATGCGGAACTTCCTCCTTTTTACGAGCTTGGCAACCTTCAGTTCTCGAATGTGAGTTGGAGGAATGAACTACGTCAACATGTCGCGGCACCTCTCTAATGGCTCTTTCAGGAGCTAGCACTTCCTCTCGTTGCTGCTGGTAAATTTCTCTAGGAGCAACAATCTCAAGTCTGGGAACGTTCTGTGCTTAGGCTTATGTTAGCGCCCTAACTACATCTGCAAGTTGCCGCATTGTATTTTCCAATGCCTTCCGCCGTTGGTGTCACACCTCTAGCCCCTCGACTGTAAGGACCGTTGGTATTGATTGGCGAGAGGTTAGTTGAGGCATACCCACAAAAGCTGGCACTTCCTCTCGTTGCTGCTGGTAAATTGCTCTAAGAGTAGCAATCTCAGGTTTGGGAACGTTCTGTGCTTGGGCTTGTGCCAGCGCCCTGACTACATCCGTAAGTTACCACACTGTATTTTCCAACGCCTTCTGCCGTTGGTGCTACACATGTAACCCCTCAACTGTAGGGACCATCAATATTGGTTGGCAAGGGGTTAGTAGAGGTATACCCATAGAAGTTAGCACTTCCTCTCGTTGCTGTTGGTAAATTTCTCTAGGAGCAGAAGTCTCAGGTCTGGGAACATTCTGTGCTTGGGCATGTGTCAGCGCCCTGATGCATCCACAAGTTACCGTACTGTATTTTCCAACACCTTCCACCGTTAGTGCCACACATGTAGCTCCTCGACTGTAGGGATCATTGGTATTGGTTGGCGAGGGGTTAGTAAAGGTATACCACAGCAACGCCATTTGTGGGGACTTGAGACGCATCTGCCATGGGCATAGTTATATCCTACATCAATTGCATGTGACGCTATTGCTCATCCATTTGCTTTTCTAGCTGATCAACCGTTGCGTCAAAACTTCTGGTGGTTCTTCCTCTTTCCATGGTAGTTGAAAATTCAAAAAATTATAGTTTTGGTCCTCCTTCTCACACCAAAATGTCGATATCTAAATTTAGTTGACTCAATACCGCAAATAAAGCAAAACAAAGGCAAAGACAAAAGAAAGAGAAGAGGAAAAACAACAAATGTAATAGATCTTTTACGTGGTTCGACCTAAAAAGATATCTACATCCACAACTGTTTCTTTGGTTATTTTGGCAAAGTCACAGTATATTATTGATTGTTGTCTCTACAATTAATTTTCAACCTCTATTTATAATGTGGGGTGTTACAATTTGAGTATAATATGAATAGGAAGGAATTCTACGTTAATTATACTTCCAAAACCGGTATCCATCAATTTAGAGATAGATTTCACCGAAATAGGAGTTTGATTTTACTTCCAATTCTAATAGTTGACTCTTCCTCAACTTAGGTTGTTGTCTTTTTGAAAAAAATTCCTTTAATGAGCACTTCAACCTACAAGCTAGACCTCGCTTTGGGTGACTTAAAGTAGAGCATAAGGCAGCCTTGACATAGTTGACCAACGACCTGAGAACTGCAACAGCGAATTGAGAGCTCATTTCTACGAGCTGGACATTGGTGAACTAGGCTTTTGTCTATTGGGTCAATCCATTGGATTAGTTCATTGGGTTTTTACCAGCCCACTTATACAACCCTAAATATACCTATAACAGTTGTGAACCCCTTTTTTTTTTTCCTTTGGCCTGCACTCCTTCCTTTACCTGAATGTTCTCTTTTCCTCTTGCAAAAATGTGTTTCTTTTGTTTGTTTAAATTTGTTTGATCGAGCTCTCATGTTTCTTCTTTCATTTTGTTTTCATTCACTTTATATAGCCATCACATCTTCATGCCATGTGTAACCCTTGCATGACACTTTCTTTTCCGTATGTCAAGCATGCATGCATTTCTTCTCTTTTTTCTTACCATTTGTCATACATTCATCCATTTTTTTTCCACATGTTACTCATGCATGGTTTCCTTTTCCACATGTCAAGCATGCATGCTTCCTTTCACTTCTTGCACGCCACTTCTATGCATTCTATCCATACTTTTTCCATTTCGTAAAATGCCCCTGCACTTGTCTTTTACAATTAAATACAATCATGTCCTTCTTAGTAATTTCTTTTAATACTAAATTTATCCTAATTCATAATAAATCTCTATGACAATTTCCGATTCAAAAATCATTTTCGGTCCATCTGAATATTCTAAATTAACACATTCAGAAACTCTACAGAAATCTAAATACGCATCCAGATCTGACAACTTTACATTATTTTACTTCCTCGTGTCTAAAAATTATTTCTGGCCTATCCAAGAATCAATTAGAATTTGATTTGCACCTATGGGCACTTCAAATTACTTCATTGCTTCATAATTAATCGGAACGACATTTTCATCTAATAAGTTTTGGATCACTTATAACCTATTCGAATGGTCTTATTTTCGATCTGTTTCGATTTTCTTTAACACTAATACTAATTTAGAAGTTTCTGATTTGTGAGGTTCGCTTTTTGAAAATTATTACTCACATGGACAATATTCATCCAGAATCACTATTCATAAAAAAAAATTTTATCTCTCAAAATAGGAGGAAATTTTCGTTTTCCAAAAATTACATCCACTCGAAAATACTATTCACATGAAAATACTATTCATACAGAGATACTATTCATCATAGAAATAAATTATTTTTCATAAAACGAAATTTTAGGTTTTACACACACTGTCTCTCAAACCATCTTTCACCACCACATATAATGCAACCAATAATCAAATCAAAGCACACCTTTACACTACTCAGTCTAACTAGCAATCATTTGGTCCAACAAATCCAACACCTTCTTCAAACCCTCATCTCCACCACTCTTAACAAACTCTAAAGTTGTATCCAACTCCTTAACCACCCTAACTCTAGCCTCTTTTGATGAACTCCTAAACACACTCTCTTTCAAACCACCTCTCACCATCAAACTAATAGCCACCATGTCCCTCAAAACCCTTAAAGCCTCGAAGACATGCCTACCACTCACCACCAAACCAACAGCCATCATATCCCTTAAAACCTGCAGAACCTCAAAAAGCATGTCTTCCCTACACAACCTAGCAACTGAAACACTCAACACAACCTAAGATCTGATGTAGAGAAAATAATTAAATAAACGAACCCTAACAAATTGAAACAAAAGAAGACAAAGAGGACAATGAAGAGGAGCATGTTACTTAGGATTCACAATGTTGAGCGAAGATACAAAACTATAAAAGATTTATTTAAGCAAACATTGTGATTTCTCTAGGGAGATTAAGCAAGAAAAGAGAATAATAAGGTCAAGTAAGAAATGAGAAAGACAGGGAAAACAAAAAATATGGAAGGATATGAGTGAAAATTTTATTTTGATAATTATAGTTTAAAGGGCAAATTTGGTATAATGAAAAATTCATTAAACAAAATAGCTTATTGTTTTCTACCATTGGAAGCTCTTTTCACCAAAGTTGATATTCATGGCTTTAGTTTAAAGCTCTTTCCAAACTCAAAAACCATTTTTGAAAGAACATACAAACACTTTAAATAATGGCTTCTAGCTTAAAGAAGCCAAAATAAGCTCTTCTAAATAGATCCCAAATAGGCGCAAGCATAGTTGAACATAGTGAAAGACAAAAACACTCTATTAATAATTAACACCACTAAAATGCCATTAATTAAAAATAAACTATAAAAATAGTTTAAAATAATAAAGGAAAAATCAAAATCAATTGAAAAATGTAAAAAAAAAAACAACCAAAAAAAAAAACCTAAAGATACATATAGAAAAAGAAAAAAAAAAAAACCTAAAGATACATAGAGGAATAATGGATGGAGATCCTACCTCAGGTGTAAGGATGATAGGGATCTAAGAAGTGGCCCATTTTAATTTTTCACACTGGGCTTCTAAAATATTAGGGCCGACCCTAGCAATTGCTTCTCACCATATTCATTTCCATTTTCCTTGGTACATACATGGTATCTTGTCTTCATGCCCTGATATTGAACCAGAAAGCATGAGAAACTCCTACATTTAAATATAATTAGATTGATTGTTATTAAGGGCCATGCAGAATTAGGTCAAGGGCCCAACACGATTAAATCATATAACAAAATTACGTGGTCACAACTAGGTCTCGCTACACATAATTAGGACCCGTATAAACACACTTGGGTCATGGCACACACCACTATATCGCAGAACACAAACAATCAATTGTGGAACAAATAATTAGTCCACGCACGTATGGATAGTTCAAGTGTTCATTATTCCTTCATGTGTTTGTCTGTGTTAGACTGTCTTCATTGACGTGTTGCTTGTTTCTTCTCCCCTTTCAGTAAACAATGCCCAATAACATCAAATAACTGGTCTCATGTTTAACTAGCACCAAAGAATTGGAATTAACTTTTCTAGCACCTCCCTAAATAAAAAGATGATAATACACTTATCTAAAAAGAAAAACACTATATTTAGGTTTAAAGTTTTTTTTATCCTTTCACTCTACCGCCTCTCTCTCTCTACCAGTTCAACATCCCCGTTTCCTCCTCCATCATAATTGACCAATAGCCTCCTACATCATTGCCTCCCTTCATCTTTTTTTTTTTTTTTTCTCTTTATTTGGTTCTAGGTCGAAACCATATAGTTTTGGGTTCAAATAGAACTCCGAACCACACTTGTTCTAAGTTTGAACCCATTCAAACCTAGAAACCCTCCTGATTTATTTTTTGATTTGATTTGATTTCTTTTTATTTTATTCCATCCCCTATTCTGATTTTATTTTATTTATTTGTGGATGTAGTTGTTGATGTTCTTATGGGAGAATGGATGAAATGGGTGGGTAATGATGCTAATGGAAGGGTTTTAAGAATGTTGTTTTTGGGTGATGAATTTGTTTTTGTGATTTTGTTGATGGAAGAAGTTTTTTGGGTTTTTTTTTTCTTTGATTTGATTTGATTTTAGTCCCTTTTCTGATCTTATTTTAATTTTTTGTGGATGTAGTTGTTATTGTTATTATACGAGAATGGATGAAAGCAATGAATGGATGATGATGTTGTTAAAGATGATAGATAAGTTGTGATTAACACATGTTTGTTTTCGATTCGAAGAAACAAATACCATGTTTTTAACACAGAACATGAATGGAAATTTATAAAACAGGAAAAAGAAAGAAGAAATTGGATGAATGAAACAGGACCCGAATCACATGGATGAAAATTTAAATAAAAAAAATTGAAAGAAAGGGATGCAAATCACGTCAGAAGGCACAGCCAAACACGCCCTAATATGTGTGAAGTGGTCACTTTGCGCACTAATGTCATTGTGCGAGCCAAATGGTCCCTAATTTGTACGCAGAGAGTCTTTGCGTACTATTAGTGTGAGGGTCATTTGATGACCCATGTCTTATATTAAGCGCATAGTGCACAGATCATTTGACCACACCTTATCGGCACATTGAATGTAATACACCTTTCGGATTTTAGTACTGTATATGTATTATACAAAGTATGTCCTCATGTATGAAATAATAAAGTAATTTGATGTATCTAGATGTACAATTGAATTTTAGTAGAATTTTCGGATAGACCTAAGATAAATTCGAATATGAGAAATGGTATGGTGAGTGATTAGGGTTTAACATGAAATTAGTGTCAAGGAAATTACCAAAAATGGACATAATTAAATAAATTAGTGAAATACATGTATAAGCGCATTTTGGGAAATTTGAAAATATAAGAGAGTCATGTGAGTGTAGAGATAAGGGTGACATTAAGGTAATTTTGGAGACAACATAACTAACTAGTTAGCATTTGGTTGAAATGGAATAAAATTGGTTAAGATTAAAATGGTTTTTAGATTTCAACCAATCAACAACTTTCAAACCTAACCAATGGCAAACTTATAAAATTAAGGTTATTTTAGGGGCAATTATTAAGGCAAACCAAGGTTATATAAAGTGAAGTGAAAAAGAAAAATCAAAAGAGAAGCAAAGAGAAATGGGCTAAAAAGAGGGAGATCTGGCTGAGAGCAAAACCAGAGGGTAGTAATTGGTTTTGAAGGTTTTGAAGCAATTTTGGGTGGTTTTCAAGCCATACAAAGGTTGTGTACAAGCCTAGGAGTGATATCTAGACATATCAAGTTATTTTCAAGTGGTAAGGTTTAAGTTTCCTTGACTTATATGTGTAAATATATTGATCAATGGTTCCTAATGAGTTATATGTGATTTTAATGAGATTTTTATATATGGATTTAAGGATTTGAGACTTCAAATTGGTGGGAAAGCAAGACTAGTGATCCAAGAGAAGTTGGTAAGCTCACTAGTGAGGATGACTTTTTTATTTACATTCAAGTTAATGTTATTTAGGATACTAGCTTCCTTGCCATGAGTTTTGATGTGATTTTCATGTAATTTTATATGGAAAAACTTGAAGAAATCTTGGTGTTAGATTGGGTGTAGTATTTGGCCAAGATAGGGATTTTATAGTCCAAATTATGCTTGAACTTATGTAAGTAGTGTAAAAGTGTTGAAATATCAAGTTAGAATGTTGAAATGGGAAGCAAATGTTGGTATAACCCTATGCTATGTATTTGGCCTAAGCACCATCTAGTCATGGATAATTGTGTTTAGTTGTTTTGGATGATCATATGGGCAATGTCAATGATGAAATTAACATAAATTTGGAAAGGAATCCATGGATACTAAGTGATGTATCTCACGGTCAAACCATGTTATGTTGTTAGATTATGAGTTTTATGAATTTGACATGATTTGGCATCATTTGCATGTGTTTTAAGCATAATTATGATGAGAAAATCGTATGAATGGATGGTGTAAAAGTTTAGGGAAGATTTGGTCAAGATGGGTTAGAATGATTCAAAAATTTCATTAAATGCATAGATATGAATTTAGTCATCATTGAAGTGTTTTAGGTGCTTAGATGTCACGAATTTTGGATAGGGAGCATATACAAATAAATTCGGTTGTGACGTTGCTTAAATATAGAATGTGATCATGTGTAGGTACATTGCAAATGAGGGAACTGTAAATCGTGTTTTATTGTGAGTTAATAATAGATGAGTGTCTTATCAAAATACCTTAAAATGATTATATTTCTATTCATAATGCTTTTATATGTTGAGTATAAATTCATGCTTTGAATGATTGAAAGTTAGTTTTTATAATGAATGAGTTTCAGTATGAGAATCTTCTGTATGAATTTTTGGAAGTTTTGCATGAAATATGAATTATATGATGAAAAGCAATATATTTTGTAAGTCTATGGCATGCCCTATAGATATCTCAGATATTATCGGTTGAGGTTGAGCACCCTAAGCGTGCATTGGCAGTGTCAAAGATGTTTGTCACTAACAGGGGGAGGGAATATGTTAGTCAGTTCAGTTCAATGTGTCACCCATGCACGTATAGGGTATATTATTAGCTAGCTACCACTTGAGTAAAGGTAAATGTCGCTCCGTAGTGAGAGTAAATTTCGCTACGTAAAACCGAACAGATGACCTGAGCAATAGTAAATTCTGTAAAGACCTGAGCAAAGGTAAATTCCGCTCCATACCTAAGATACCATATGGTACGAATTGTCAATGGTTGGTTATTTCACTCAGAGGTTTCCCAAAAACTTTATTGCCACCATTATTTATATTTTATAGTAGAAAAAAAAAATCATACATAATGTTATTTTACATACTTCAGATTTGAAAAACATTTCGAAATAGTTTTCTGAAATCGAAAATTTCATTTTTCAATATGTTACTGCAATTCAATTTCACGATACATGATTTATGCTTATAATAAATGTTTATTCATACAGTTAGATCAGATGTGATTTTTAGCATTAAAGCATTTAGCAAACATTTTAAATTTTAAGGAGGTTAAATTTTGAAAATACAACTTGAATAGAAGCGTAAGATACTTACTGAGCTCATTTAACTCATCTATTATTTTTATGTTTTATAAATGAAACCTCCCTAGGGGCAGATACAGATACAAGTACTTCAATAGTAGAGACTTCAATTCAAAAGTAGACGGATTTAGTCATGTGTAGCTGTGATTATGTATATTTGTCATAAATGCTTTTAAAAATCTGTATAATAACTTTCATATGTAAATGGATGCATTTTTGTAAAGGTGTAACTATATCAATGCATGACATGTAAAGGTTTTGAATGATATGTTGTATTCCAGTTATTCTCATACTAATGGGTTGTTAAAATTAAAAACTTAAGTTGTATTTTAAATTAAAAGCATGTTTGTGGTTGATTTTGAAAAGAGAGTTTGAGACCCAAAACTTGGGAATTTGCTTGTTATAGATGTGTACAGGTTTTCTATAAAATTTTATAGGGTGGACTCTTTAGAAAACCAGCAGTTGTGTTGTCGAAATTTTTATAAACTCAATTTTGCAAATGTACACTTAAAAAGAAAATTTTCCCAACCCTTTCCTTTTGAAAAGAGATTTATAAACAAGTTATTAAAAAGTTTTCAATAAAAGTGAAACGGCTTAGCTTCACGAGAACCTTCCAACCAGATCGGATATCAACTGGAGAGTTACTGTAGGGTTGCCAGCTAGCTACCGAGTATATGAAAATAGCAAAATAAGGATAGGACCCATCATTGAACTCATGCAAGCCACCCTTTTTAGGGTTTATCGGCACCTTATTAGGTGTTATCAGCACCTTTTATAGTGGGTTTTGGGGGGCAATCTGGGCCTTATGCACGAGTCCCATGTGTTATTTTGGTATTGAGAATTAAAAATTTGCGTAGGTTTTCTAAAATTTTAAAACAAAGGTAGTGTTGTCATTAAAAAAATTGAATAGTAAAATGGTACTGAAAAACATAAGTTCAATTCTTTAGTACTAATAAAACACATAACCAGTTTTTTAGTTCTTTAAAAATAATAAATAAATAATAAAAACGCTCGTTTATCAACTATCTGTGTGGGTTGGACTGTCATGATTCACGTGTTTAATGTTGATCGATTCATATGCGACATGGTATGCATGCTACAAATATTGCCCTTCATAGTCTTGGCCCCCCATTCCACTTTCAAATACCTATTATTCACTCATTCGATTGCCTTTTCCTTGTGAAAGTCAGAGTCTCTCAAGGATGAAAAGGTCTGTTTAGTTGTTATTGAGGATGGTTCTATGGTCATTAAAAGCCAAACAAAAGTGGGGAATCCTACCTTATAACCGTGAATTGCCACGATAAGTTTCTAGAGCAAGGATTCTCTTTTGTTCATTTTTGTTCCTAAGGTTCAATTTCTAGGCTTTTGCCTCCAAATCTTGGGTTTTCAAGAAACCAATACACTCTTTTTTGAAATAACTTTCATTTCATTAAGACCCAACAAAGCTTGGGATGATTACTTGTACATCCACTAAACCGCCATAGTTTGCATTTGGTAAACAAATAATTTGTTCCTCTGATACAATTCAACTTTCCCATATATAAATAGTAAGGTCCCAGGCCTTAATTGACATGGCACTCCACACCAAATTAAATGTATAGTTGATGATTTGGAGAAGGATAAGATGAATGAAGGTATCTCCGTATCTGATGTAACTAACAATTCCAGTTTGAATATGCTTTTGCTTGCAAAGTTTAGTATACGATATTGATTTCATTGTTGCTATCTTTTTTTTTTTTTTTTAATATATATATATGTTCATTAAACACGAATAAGAAAGATGATACAAGATGGACTTGAAAATTCTGCGAGCTTTTCTCATAAATTTATAAGGTTGCATTGCATTTTCAAGCTAAAGAAAAAGGGTTGGCTATTCCGAAAAGGGTTAGTTTTTAGTTTTCAGAAATTTGACAATGCCATGTATAGTGCCAATACTTGGTCAATGGACATGGTGTTCAGCACGTGAACATATGGGTTCATATATTTAGTTTGGCTATTTCTTTTAGGGATAATAGCGTGTATGCACAAGCAAGAAGCAGTATATATATATTTTTAGGATAATAGCGTGTATGCACAAGCAAGAAGCAGTATATATATATTTTTAGGATAATAGCGTGTATGTTCTATCAATGATTAAAGTTTCAAACTTATCATCAATATGTGCTTGGCCAAAGTGGCTGGCAGCACAGCTAGAACATAGGTTCGACACCTAGCAGTGTGTGGCCACTAATATGGTTGCCTTCTCTCACCTATGGGCCGTTGGCAATTATAAAATATCATCAATTTTTTTTTTTTTAATTATTCCATCCATTTTTCTACAACAAAACAAAGATGATAAACATACATTCATTCATGTAAGCAGACAAGAGGTCACGGAACACTGACGATTAGGTCGTGGTACCCAGAATGACGTCGCGAAACACACTTAACGAGGTTGAGGAACACACTTGTAGTTCTCAACCAGCGAATAATTATCCATTTCTAAAAACCCTTCATCCTATGCCAACCCAACCCCAAACCAATATACAAGCAGAAACCCATTTCCTCAACCATGGTATTGACATGAACGAGCACAAGTTATCTTAAAGCTTCACAAGAATAGAACTTTCTTTTCCTGTGTTTGCAGAAATATGCACCCGAATCAAAGTATATGCTCCTTTTAATCCGCCGACCCCACAAAATTTGTTGCAGAACACTGAAGTATGTCTCGTACCACAAACATTTAGATCGTGGAACATACACTGCTCTGTCATGGAGCATGCAGCATGGTTGCAAAATGTAGACAATTAAGTCGCGGAACACATACAATATAAAAATTTGCATTCTTCTGATTGGTGTGCGTCATCGGTCATTCATTCCTAAATTAATTTAATTGGTTCTCTTTCGCACCATTTACCCATCGTCTGCTTTTAGTGTCTTGTGATTTCAATGTCTTTCCAAATTTACACTTTAATCTAAAGTATGGTATTATTTTTTTTGTTTTTATCCTTTTTGAAAACAAGTATGGTATTATTTTTTGACAATTTGCAAGAGTACTGAAACTGATTATGTAAGTTTGGAAATTAAACACATCTATTAGTTTATGTCAATTATATAAATTATAATTATGATTATTTTATAGTAGAAAATCACATTTTTTTAATACATATTTACATTAGTATACAGGAACTATTGAATGATAACAATTCATATTTCTTTTACGGTGCCCAATATTATTTTTCTATATAAAAAAAGTTGATTTTTAATTATTGTTTTTTTCCCAAAGCGTCTAATTATTGTAATAGATCTATGTGCCCCTTAGTACTTAATCGATCCGGATGTCTTATATTATAACTCTTAAGGAAACGATTTATAATTATTAATCAATTTGTACTTCATGTATTTATGTGTCCTGACAGTTACTTTTTCAAGCAAACAAAAAAATGATATTTGTTTTTCCAAAGCCTAGACCACAAACTTGTTCTAGCAACAGTGTTGAGATCATCATCACACATGAGAGCTACGAATCTGATGTTTCGATTATAAAACTGAGATTTCGATTCTAATAATTCAAAAGGAAAGCTGACGATCATATTGCTATTTGAAGCACAAAAACTGCAGCAGACAAAGTTACTAAAAATAACTCGCGCCAGTAAACACTAATGAAAGCTTACCATCGTCTAACAGTAATTCAAGTTCTCTAAATTTGACTCGGGCTCTCTAACAGTTGCTAAAATAGCACCATTATATGCTCCACTTCTACCATTTGTGTATTTATGTCATCAGCTTGTTCGATCAAGGAATTTGGTGAGTGCTTGATCGTCTTTAAGTTTGGGTCTTCATTAAGATTTCCCTTGCTATGGACTTGAGCTAGACCAAGGTAACGAGTAAAATAAAAGTTGATCAAACATGTTCTCCTCTGTATATGGTTTGCTTACATCCTGAAGAAGAAAGTAGTCGATCAGAATTATAAACCTGACGATTATCAACAAGTGTGAGGTGAAATGCTCCAATGGTAGTCTTCTATTTAGTAGAGGAAGGTGTAGCAACAATATCAACTAATGGTAGTTGCTCTTTCGGCGAAACTTTCGTATTGCCTCTAATTTTGCTCCCTTTCCTCTATGGCAATCTTTTTACACCTCAAGAAGTCCACCAATGACGTAGAATATTTCATTGCCTGTAGAATAGAGAGGGTAGAATCGAACAGATGAAACTAATTATCTTCATAAACAAGAGTTTATGTGTACAAATAAAAATTTCTGTGGCATAAACTAAAGCATCAGAAGAAATCCAATTCGACGATATCATTTTCATTTCACTTACAAAATTTGTCAGGCCAAAACTAGAATCGATCCTATAGATAACCTTTTCATTGTCAAACCTTCATCTTCAAACTTGTCTCATTCTCCATCTGAATCAGCTGCTCCTTCTTGGATTCGTAGTTGCCATGGTAAAGGAAGATCAAACAACATTTAAAATACAGCAGAAACTGGTAAATGATTACTTAACTAGGCAACTATTCCCTTCAAAGGAAAATTGATTTTTTTTTTTTTTTAAAAAAAAAGGTATATATAAGAAAACCTGAGCAAGAATTATCATTTACCAATGAAAAAAAAAGGGGGCATGCCAACTATTCTTGGATTAAAGGAAAATTTAATTTCAAAATTATATACATATATATATATATATATGAATACCCGAGCAAGGATTCTTATATATCAATGAAAGGAAAAAAACACAGTATTGACACACACACACATATTAAATAATTAATCTAAAAGCCAATGTCTGCCCCTAGTTACTTTTATGTGCATACATGTGTAATCACCTTTACACAGTTCTAGGACTTCATAATCCAAACAGTTGCAATAATCCTTGTGCCGCAATTAATTATGAAAACCACCATTTCCATTATTTTCTTCTTAAACCCTCAACACACTCCCAAAAACATAAAACAAAATAAAGTAACAATTCTACTAAAAGACATGACATAAATAATAGGTAAATTGTGAATAAAATAATGATAATTAATAACCCAACAATTACCCCTAATCCTATATGTTGCTAGTCCTCGAGCATAACTATAAGTTTTAAATACAATCTAAACCAAAAACAGGGAAAATATAAAGACAATCCATTTTTGTAAGTAAACACGATGGCATTGCTCGTATGCCATAATCCTTCCCCTTAAGTGTCACTAGTAAGAGGAGTTATATCTCTTGAGGGTTTACTAGAAATTATACCCACACATGTTAAAACATTCCACCCATAACGCATCAATATATAGATCAATGAAAATCTCATTCATCCATGCTCTTATATCATGACTGAAGAAAAGTCAATAATAATCTAAGACATAATCATCAATAGTCTCATACCACTTACAAAGCAATCTTGTTTCAAAACACCATATTCACATGTCATGGACTTATTTTGCCTTAACCCTTATCCTCACAAGATATCACTCATTACTCTAAAGAATCTTGGGGCAAACACTCAAACAATCATATGTGATAGAGGTTGTGTGAAGGCCTAGCAATCATATAAATATAGACATCAAAAGGAACTACACTTTTAAGCTAATAGATCTAATGAATGAAATCAAATACTAAGAACATAGATTAAGCATGATTACATACTTTAATTCTCAAACTAGACTTCCCTTTCAAGATCAATAAGCTTTTAATTAAGGTTGTATTAGGCTAAGGTTGATTAATGGGTAAACAATGATAGGTATAGGTTCAAAAAGAACTTAGGAGCATACCAAAGCATTTCATCCATTCTCTTCCTCAACAACATTCTTCGCATCTTTTCGTTCTTTCAATTCTTCACTTTCTTCATTCACTTCCACTTCCTTTATAGACCAAGGCAATAACTTGAATTGTGCTCCTCTCATTTTATTGTTTTTTGTTGTTGTTTTCTTTCTTTTGCTTCTTTTTTTTTCTTTTTTTGTAACTTTTTTTTTTGTCATGAATATATAGAAGCTCACTTCTTCCAATACGTATGCCCATATACATATCATATCAACACTAACACATTAATCTCCTTCTCATTTGGTACCACCCATCACGATCCCAAGCTTATAAAGTATGGCTAAATTTAAGGTTCAATAGGGTCATTTAATAAGGATATACAAAGGATAAGGCTAAAAGTGTTTGGCTTCAAACGGTTATGATGTATCTCAATTTAAGGTAGGAAGTAGGCTTTCATAGGTTGAAGGAAAAATTGCCTATATTACTTCTAAGACATCCATCCAATTCTTGAATGCAAAAAAAAAAAAAAAAAAAAAAAAAAAAAAAAAAAAAAGCATTTAGAGATAAACTATTAAGAACACAAACGAAGAGTGTTTGAAGAGTAGAAACAAATAAATTCCTCCAAAATAAACACTTAGAATGCTCAAATCCTCATCAAGTGTAGTTTTCACTAATAGACCATAATTCATGTAAACACGATATTAATCCACTTAATTAACTAAGATTATAGCATTCAAAAGTCCAAAAATAATGCAAAGATGTTCATGGCTTTTCCGTTGTAAAGATATCAAATCAAAAACATGCATTAAGACTCTATTGATAAAGACAACCAACTTTGTCAACTTGTTATGGGTAGAATTCAAAATCTAAAAACGAAAAATGTGATAAACAATTTTGAAAATTTTTACCAAAATCTTAAAAAATCATTTTTTCTCCACTCGCAAACTTAAACATTGTCCTCAATGTTTCAAATGTAAAGCATAAATAAGAGATGTGTGAAAAACATACCTAAAAACAAAAAAGAAGGAAGAAAATTACTCGAATGGGCTATCTTCCATCAAGCGCCTTAGTTATTGTTATGACTAGACGTTCTTCACTTCTTTATTAAACTAGCTCCGATTGGTAAGTGTTTTTGCAGATTAATGGCCTTCACCCTTGATGCTTGAATCCGCTCCCAAAAATGTTGTGATGACCATTAAAGATGCGCCCGAAATAGCTTGATTTTGGAAGAATTTCCATATGCTTATGTCCATCCCACACTATCTTCAAATGTCATCCTCTCTCATATGGATGAAATAGGACTTTTATTTTTGAAGCATAAAACTTATAAGGATCTAACACTGAATAGATGCAAACCACCATATTCTTCAACGTCCTAGTAGCCTAATGTCAGGAAAAGATAACTTTTAGTCTCAATGTACCATTTCTCTCCCAGACCAAGAACCAAATCATGCTTAATAGATATTAGCTTTTTTCCCAAGTACATTCATGCAAGTCAATCTTTTTTCCCACCTAAATAAACAATCTTATAAGGCATCCATGAAATTTTAGAGTCACAAGCTATTTTTTTTTTTTTTCTTTTTTTGGGTTGAAAACTAAGTGGCATGGTGAAGAGACAATGAGCATTAAGCTAAAACACATCCTTATCAATGGATGTGATTGGAGGCTATAGAAGATGGCTAACTCTCACAATAAGTTCTCCATGACCACTTAAACCATGAAACAATTACATGTGTAGGTTTTGTCATATGTACTTCCAGGGTGTAGAATGAGTGGAAAAAGACATTATTTGTAATTTCTCTATCTTCTTAATGTCATGTTGATGAAGTGATTGGCTATGCAAGACTAAATTTTGTTGCGTTAAGTACAAAGATCCTGTTCAATTCACTAACCCAATCTTGACGCTATAGTCCTTCTATCTCAATTTTATCTTCATTGCCAACTCTTTCGAGACCTTGCTTTTTTATCTATTTATTACTTGGACTAACTGTTTTGCTCCCAACTACATCATCCATAGCAATCTCCAATCTACTTTTTGTAAATCCATTTGGATTAATCTTTTCAATAAGTCCTATCAAAGGTTCAACAAATTCAATAGCAATGGTAAGTGCCTTCGAACATTACAACTTTCAATGATGATCTACTGAATGTTAACAATCACCAAGCTATTCATTCCCAACTTTGTCACGTCTCTTGTTAGATATCAGTAATCTTATAATGGTTAGATTATGTTCCTTAATTGTATCCTTTGCTTTCACTCGACTAGGTTTGAGAGGAAACGCAGGAGGAAAAGGGGAATTGCTTCCATTAATTCTATTAGACTAAGTGGTAGAGGTCTAAAAGGTGATCTAGAAGTAGATACTTCTCTAACTTCTTTATTTTATGTTACAGTCTCCATTGTTTTTATTGTTTTATCATACAAGTCAGGAACTAACATCTTGCTGAAAACGGTTTACCCTCTTTGCTGTTTTTGATCTCCTCTTTTGGATTATCTTACAATTTGTGAAGGTCTTCCACATAATACCCTCCTCTACACCTTGTAGATAGAAAATTGTTTCCTTCCACCACTCCAAGTATCGACTTGTAACATCAGCCTTATAAAGCTACAATCGAACATAAAACATTCATTTGATCATCGTCAAAAGAATTCATTTTCAATGGCAATTAATGGTGTTGATCATCTTTTTTTTTTGAACTTTGAGATAACTGATTGAAAAAATCAATCAATATGGATCTACATAAATTAGATTGGAGATTGTTATGGAAGATGCAGTTGGAAGCAAAACACATAAGTCCAAGTTATAATATAGATAGAAACCATGGTGTTAAAGGAGATGGCAGCAAATAAGCAATTGAGATACAAGTAGTGTAGCTTAAAAGTTGAGTTAGGAGGTTAAGAGGATCTTTGCAGAACTTAAAGTAGCAAGATCTGGTCATAGATAGCCAATCACTGCATCAACATGACATTGATAAGATCAACAATTTACAAATAATTCCTCTTCCACTTTCTCTATAACGCAGAACTATGTACAACATAACCCACACCCTGGATTTTTCTTCCATGAATTGTTAGAAAGTAAGGTGGGTATTGTAGAGAGGGAAGAGCTGAAGGTTTCTTTAAGTGGTGATAAAGAACCTACCCAGAGAGTTGTCTATGTTTTATAGCCTACAATCACCTCCATTGATAGCAATGTGTTTCAGATTCATGCTCACTATCTCTCCTTCATATCACTTACTTTTGAACCAAACAAAATAGTGTGTGCAGCTAAAATTTCATGAATGCATATTACGTATAGGAGACTGAAAAAATTAGGTGGGAAAAATGCCGCTTTGCATGAATCTACTTGGAGAAAAGTTAGTATCTACGAAGCAACTTAGATTTCATTTATTCAATCCAAAAATACCATGATTTGGTTCTTCGTCTTATAGAGAAACAGTGTCCTGAGACCAAAAGTTTTATATCTTCTTGGTGTAAATCTACCATTACATTAGAGGATATTATGGTTTGGGGTTATTCAATGTTAGTGTCCTCAGTTTTAAGCCCACTAGAACAAAAATGACCATAAAAACACAGTAAAGAAACTAAACGAAACAATAATAAAGTTTAATAGAAGTAAAGGCAAAATGCATAGCGTACAATAAAAAGTTTAATAGAAGTAAAGGCAAAATGCATAGCGTACAATAAAAAATTTAAGGATGCTAGAAGTGAAATGGAAGATGAAGCATTACTAGCCTATTGGTTGTCGAGGTTTGGTTTTCCTAACTCTAATGTAATTGACATAACTATTTTTCTAGTTGCAATACATTTCACACGAAGGAATAGTATTGCAGTTGCTCTTGATGTATAGGTTATCATTAATAGGGATTTAAGTTTGTTGAAAGAAAAGATTGTTGCTTGGGAAGATAGAGACAGTGCATTAGTAATCTCTATATGTTGTCCACTTCAATTTGTTCACATTTGAGTTTGAAAGAGGCTTATAGAGTTCAAGAGCAGGAGCAACGATTTATGGCTCAATCGTCATCCTCATCGTCGACAATGACAACAGATCGATGCGACTAGCTTTGATTTACTTTGCACAATTTGCTTCCTCAATCGACTCGACATGATTGGCTGGGACTTGGACTGGGAGTACTCACGTCATTACTGTCGCTACCAGTAGTTGACGTCATCATTGGCGACAATGATGTCATCATTAAGGAAAGCTCCGGATTATCGATGAAAAGGCAAAATGCCAAGATCGATGAAAACAAATCATAGAAACTATTTATATAATTTTTAATTATATTAATATTTATTAAATATTATTTATCACATTTAAAATATAACCATTCACATTTCATGTAATTACACTTTTTACTTGTTTTAAATTTTTTCATCATGTTAACCTAACTTAAAATTTTGTATGTTTGGGTATTTCTATTAGATTTGTTCTATTTTGTTTGATACTTATGTTTTTAATGTTGATTTTCACTATCTTTTTTACTATTATGGATGCTTTTGTAACTTAGGGTTTTTTTTTTTTTTTTTACTTCTTTTATTTTTTTTTATTTCATTTCAAATAGAGGTGGTCACCTCAATCTCCTCAAGGCAACCACCTCACCTCGCCAAGGCTCCACTGCCTTACCTCGCCTTTCGCTTTTTAAAACATTGTGTTGCTATGTTGAGCATTACTTTCCAGATAGAGTATCAATGTAGTTTGGGATAGGCCAAAACTCGCAACTTATATTGCTCAAGTCGAAGTTTATAATACGCCAATTAGTTATAGAAATTGCTGAAATGATAACTCAAAACAAGAATAGCTCGTATATTCCATAAATTGATTAATTATCCTATAAATTTTCACTAATTGTGTATGTTTATATTCAAAGCTCAAGCATCAAATTCATTTAAATAAATTAAAAATTCTCTAAATTATTCCAATACATCAATTTTCAAATCATTTTGATTCTTATACGCAACAATTAACAAATCCAAAATTGCATGTACAAAAATCTCAACAAGCATCCAATCAGAACCGCACGAATTCATCACAAATCATGGAAACAAAAACATTATCGTATCAAGACTATATTACAAAAAGTAGATATATTTAAGCAAAGGAAATATTCAAAGCAAATGATGGAATGACAGATCAAGGCAAATAAGAGTGAATTGGAGAAATGAAATGATTTGAAAACGAAACAATAATGGTTAGATGGTATAAAATTTAATCCATGGGTTCCATAATTAGCTTAGGCAACAACTATATGGTATAAAATTTCATCCACTAGGTTCATAATTACCTTAGCCAATTGCTATATAGTATATAACTTAATCTGATGGGTTCCATAATTAGCTTAGTCAACAGCTATACAGTATATGGTCTCACAATTTCAAGTTCCACTTTAAATTATAATGTCAACAATTTCTTTCAGGGATGCAAACATCAGTATACAATGTTGGAATAATACCATCATAGACATCCGATTTCACAAATACACCTAATCGACAACTAATAAACACAATAACAAGCCAATAAACATCAAGAAACCATCAAAGCAAGCCATGCACATGGAATAACATACCTAAACTCTCAAAATTAACTAGTTATAACTCCAATTTCGAAGCCGAGTCGGTAAATTTCTTGCTATATCACCTATACATAAAAAGATAAGGTAGACAACATTAGAGGGTGAAATCAAGATTCAAAGGTAGAGAGACAAAGGAAACGATGATCGACAGTAGTTGTCACCAGAAATGAAGGTGATTGACGATGGTGAAAGGCGAGAGTTATAGTGCGCACGGAGAGTAGCAGAGAGAGAGCGTATGTGTGTTTGTGAAGTAGAAAGACTAGAGAGAAAAAGAAAATGAACAAAAACCACTATAACTCTTACGTCAAACAACAAACCTTAAATCTAATTCAATTCTCTAAACAAATAAAAAACATAAAGCATATTATCCTCTTTTACCAAACAACAAAACTTGAAATCTCACATTTCCACACAAACCTTTATTTTTTATGAAACTACCAACCTTACATCAAAAACAATTCTCCACATAACCAATTAAATGCACAGACACTCCATTCACCATAAAGTCTTCAATCATATTTTCGTCTTTTAGCAAACCACACCTAAAGCTCCAATTTCCACTAAAAAGCCCTAATTTCACTCCTTAAAACAAGAATCAATCATTAGATATTACACACAATTCATCAAACATACAACATGAATTATCATCTTCCACTAAACTAAAACCTACCTTCACATTTCACAACGTAAACAAAATTTATCAACCGACATTACGAAATTG
The DNA here is from genome assembly GCA_019925255.1 of Litchi chinensis. Classification (NCBI taxonomy): domain Eukaryota; kingdom Viridiplantae; phylum Streptophyta; class Magnoliopsida; order Sapindales; family Sapindaceae; genus Litchi; species Litchi chinensis. The sequence goes on from CM034467.1 coordinate 9,493,792, forward strand.
AAGGTGACAAATCACCGTTAAGGATGAGAGGGACTTCGCATAAGTACCAGGGAACATCATCATCATCGTCGATGAAGTCAGTGGTATGAGCAAGGTACTTCTAACGGCTTTCAAAAAATTTACTATTGGCACCTGCTCCAATAACATGAGAAATCATATGTTAATTGCAACAATGATGTTACAAATAATAAGTAGCATAATGCTCTCAAACCTATTATTTCTAAGCTATATTACCTTTACTGACTTGCTTGTAATCATAGGCACGCACCTTGGTGTGGGGTGCAGTGAGGCATAGTTTCGATGTGAATAAAAGGCAAAAAACAGATGACGAACCCTTCTCTCTTCATTCGATTACCCAGTTGTCAAAACTAGCCATCAAAATCGGCCAAACAACCATTGAAACTAGCCAAACAGCCCTAAAACCGATCAAAATACCTCGATACCAACCTTCAAGTCATCTATGCACTCCTCTTATCACTCCAGCATTCCAGTCGTCAAAATTGGCACTCTAAGGTGGTGGTTGCTTGACTGTAGACAGTAAGGAGATAAAAAGGCAAAAAAGAATAGGGTGAAGGGAGGGAGAGGGTAAGGAAGAGAGGAAAGTGATGGCTATTAAGGTCTTTTCGATATCAATAGGAAATTGCAAATAATCACTAAAATATGATAAAATCTTAATTAAATCCAAAGAAAATTGTGAATAAATCCCTAAATCATTATAAAATACACAAATAAACCCTCTGATTTTAATAATAAATAAAAAATTCATTCGTAAATTTGTACTTATGTTGAAGATTTTCAATAATATTCTCTAAAATTTAGATAAACACATAAGAGCATCTTCAATGCTCTCATGAATTATGAAAATGTTAGATGTCATATAAGATGAATAGACATTGAAGCAAAATAAATATCTCCAATACTATTATCACTATCAATGTTAAGATAAGGTGGTACAAAAAAATAAACATTATCAACATGACCATCTATTTGTAAATGGTGTGTTAGACGGTCATGTCAGCAAATCAATAATTAATTAATTTAAATTAACAAATCTAATTAAAAGTAAAAAAAAAATAGAAACATTAAATGGAAAATATGAAAGCATTATGGAAATACATTGAGACATTAAATGAAAATACATTGAATAATTAAAGGATAATTTTTTAATTTGATTGTCTATCAAATGATACATATACCATGTAGGAAGCAAATGTCTTGATATTGATCATATAATATTTTTTTTTCAATATACAATTCATAACTACATTAAAGATGCTCTTACATATACTATATATTTTCTGTTTTCATGGTGTGTATAATTAGTATGTACTTTTGATTTTAATGCTTCTGAGCTTTAGGAAACAAGCCTCTTAGATTAGCTACCCATCCAAGTCTTAACTAATCTATCTAGACAAGCTCTGTTTCCATTTTAATTTTTTACACAATAAAAACAGTTACCCTATGAACAATGATTTTCCTTTCCATTTAACAATTGACTGAGATTAAACTTTACAAAGTCAAATACACCCCTATAATTTACTCTAAAAAGTCTTTTTTATCCTTTACTTTTAAAATAATCACTTAAAATTTTTTTTTATTAATAATCAAATCATGTCCACCGATCAATAATCCATTAAAGGTCCGTTTGGGATAGATTTTACTTTTGGCTTTTAGCAGTAGAAAAAGAGAAGCAGAAGCCTGAGCTTTTCAGATATTGTTTGGATTATATATTTCAGAAGATCTTTTAGATTTAGAAGAGCTTTTGAGACTGTTTGGTTGAAATATTGTTGAAATCTCTTCTAAGTATGATATGACTTTTATACTCTTCTAAAAGAGTTTTTAAATGTGTTTGGATGAAATATTTCCAATTATCACTTACATAATATATATATATATATGTTATTTTTAAACAATTTACTATAAAGACATATGTGTAACTTATTTTTCAATTATATTTACCTAAACTTTGGTATTTAAAATATGTAAAATAATAAAAATTAAATTAAAATGACACATACATTTATGCATAATAAGATATACAAATTATGTCAATAATTTTACAAAAAATTATAATGATAAAGATAAAAAAAAATTATCTAAGTATTAATTCTCTTGCAATCAGAAAAGTAAACAAAGATATATATATATATATATATATATATATAGAGGTGGGATATGAAGGAAAAATTCTATTTGTTGTTTACTAAAATAAGGGTAAAATGATAATTATAAAAATTTCATTAAAAGAATTTTGGTTTCCCTTGTTTTCATTGGAAGCTCTTTTTGGAGAAGCTTCAATTTGTGGCTTCACTTGGAAGCTCTTCCATACTCAAAAGTCATTTTAGGAAAATCATCCAAACACTTCCTAAAACCACTTTTAAGCTCAAAAAGAGCTTTCAAGGCCTCCAAAAATTATGCCAAATAGGGCCTAATTCTGCCAATCAATTTAAAAATCATTGGAAAAAGTCCAAAAAGGAAAGAAAAAAACAGTAATGAACTTTGAAGAAAACAAAGTTGGAGAACAATTTTGGACTTTGAACTCTGAAACAAAAAAACAAGACTTTGCTCATGGACACACGTTTCCATTCAATATTTCCAATATATATTTGATGGAACATGCGGGCATTAAATGCATGCAAAAGTGGACACAGGCACGCTACCTTGTGTATGTCTCGTCTGAATAGTGCGTTATGATGACTACGAGGAGTCTCATCCAATAATTATGTAGTAAATGGGATGTGTGTGCCGTGCTCGATGTACAGATAATAAGTCCCAACAGTTGATTTTTTTTTTTTGTTCAACGGTTAAGATCATTTCACTTCTTACTTCATATCCTCTCTAGTATTCTAAATTTCTAATTTCCGCCTTCAGTTGGGTGTAAGTCAAAAAACCACACTTTCTAGAATTGACTAAGGACCCTCTTATTAATTTATCAAATATATGAAATATTCATTATGATTTATGAAAACACTCAAAAAACCCTATACCGGTTGTTATGAACCCGAACCATATGGGCTATTTTAGCTTTTTAATATACCACAGTCCACACTTCACAATGATATTTTATCTATTTCATAAATTAATTAAGAAATTCTTAGTGATTTGTCAAAATACTGTGGTATTTTGGTTACTATACTATACCATATTGGGGAATTTATAATTATCCCTAGAGTATATACTTTGTTAACCTTCAAATTTTTCATATTAATTTCTTGCTTTATTTCATCACGTTTGCATACTCCACCTTTCAGCGATTCCCCTTAATTTAATAGTGAGAATGGCTTCTCCTTGGATAGGGTAGGCACTGTTATGGATGACGTTGAAGGCGTGCTGATGACATCGTGCGCAGATGGGATGGGCACACAAAACCCGATACGTGGATATGACTTATGTATTTGCTTGGTGGTTTATTATATATATAGAATGCGTGATATTTTTTGGAACAAAAAATATATATATCACGCATTCTTCATATTTATTTGTCTTTTTTTTCTTGTGTTATAAATAGCTTTGGTGTTGGTGTTGGTGTTGTAATGTCTTTTTTTTTTTTTTTTTTCGTATGATATTGGTAATGGAACGTTTGGGGTTAGTCTTGTCCCAAACCCTTCGATGATGAGATTATTTGCTCTGGAATCGACAGTGTGTGCTATTTCACTTTCCCACAACCAACTCATAGATTATTTATCATTTCATGTAGTGGTATATGAAGTGCATTTTTATTAATAAATGTAAATCGTTTCCTCAAAGTTATGATATGAAGATAAATTAAAGATATCAGACACCCAGACTGATTTTTTTTTTCTTTAATTTTTAAAGAAGACACCCATATAGATTTAGTACTATGGTCTTTACACATAAAACTTATTACATTGATTAAACTCTTTACAGAACAACAATAATTAACTACCTTTTTTGTTAACACACATGAAAACAATACGTACTTAAAAATCAACTTTATTGATATAGATGAAAAATGAGAGACATAAAGATGGAATTTTCAATTGTTATCATTCAATATTTCCAATATTAAATCCTATGTTTCTAAATGAAATTAGACATGTTTGCAAATGTATTACAGTAATTAAAAACTGCACTGTATTTTCTGGTGTAAAATAATCAATAATCAAATTAATTTACTCTACGTAAATTAGTAGATGTGTTTTACAAATTTATGATATAGAAAATCAGTTTCATTTTTGCTATAATACATAATCAGTTGCAGTATTTTTGCACAATATTGGCTACAATTAATACCATGCTTTACATCAAAGCGTAAATTTAGAATGAGTTATGCGATTTAGCACCATTTAAATAAAATTATGTTGCATTTGTTTTTGTTCTGTTTCTGTTTTTTTTTTTTTTCCTTTTACATCTGTATTCTATTGCACTTGTATCACTACCGGTAAAGAAGTGAGCCCAATTTTGCTATCACACACCTGTGAAAAGGCACCAGTGACAGACACGCTACTGTCACTGACAGTAGCGTGTGCCATTCTTTTAAAAAATAGAAAAAAAAAAAAAACCTAATAACTGTTTAATATCTTTTTTGCTGCCTTTGGGAATGATGCACACGAATGAAAAGATTGCTAATCTGTGTATTGTATATTTTCCACGACAAAATCTCGTGTTTTTCGCGACCTAATGGATGCTCTCCGCGATGCAAGACTGTGTTCCACGCTATCACTGTTCGTCCACGTAATTGTGTGCTTCGAAACAAACAAAGTCAATTCTGGTCTGCGGACTAATTATGTGTCTCCCTTATTTTTTTTTTCAAAATGCAAAGGAAGGGTTGCCGGCCAGATTTGAACCCAGAATGCTTCTCATAAATGACGCATAGCCCACTTGGTTACAAGGCATGCTACAGAATGTTGTTGATCTAATTCATTTTCATTCAAAAATTATTGTTAACATTTTAGTTTACCTAGCCGATCATTTTTTTCTTTTAATTTTTGTAGAAATACCAACCTGGTCAAAGTATAACAATGTTAGCAGTGAAGGTTGACCGTGTCTGACATATGAAAAGACAAAAATACTACTACTATCAATTAGAACTACTATAACACCATTAGTTCTTTATTTAAAATAAACAAACAGGACGAATGCTACATCTAAAAGAATTGGACGGCGATCCCCACCGAGTGTCATGCGTAGTGGAGATCAACAAAAGGGCCCATTAAAATTTTTCGCCCGAAGCCTATAAACCATTTATTGAATATTTTACTTTTGTACTGCGTTATGCGTTTTGGATTCCCACCATCCCTAACGTCATTTTCAATTCATCCATTTACGAAATCAACGACAGCGACACCTTGTGACTTAGGCATGTAGCTACATGTAGCTACAGAACTGACCTATGTGTTAGCCACCTCCAACAGGACTTGAGCATCTGCTACCTGCTCCCTTGGTCTTGCACAATTTCAGTGTATTTTGGTAGGAACGTGGACTTGAAATGGAAATCTCCTGCAAAGTAGGCACATGCATGACACGTTCTAGTGGATTATCCCCAATGTTTTTGCCTTTTATTGACCCGAAGAACCATCCTCAATAGTCAATACCAACTACATAAACCTGCATACTTACGAGACTCTGTATTTAGTTAGAAGTGTGTACGGAATAAGAGTCTATGAATCTGACAGTGAATGTGTATGCGGCTTAGACTATGGACGGCAATACAAATAGAATGGTTTCTTTTTGTACTATATGTTTGGGTTTGGGGTTCAGTTTTGCACAAAATGAAGGGTTTGAGATTTACTTGGCCAACTAGGGTAATAGTTAGCTTGAATTTCATGAAGGTTTGAACATTCATATAAAGATATTGGTTGAGGAAATTCTAGTTTATGCTTGTATTTTATTTTGGGGTTTGGCATGGAAAGAAGGGTTTGTGCAATGCAGTTAGTTATTTGCTTGTTCAAAAATCGATGTGTTCCATGCCCTGAATGTGTGTTCCGTGCCATTCTATGCCACGCCTTAATGTGTGTTCGGCCACCGACTCAGCTTGGGCGTGAATTCCTACCTTGGGTTTTTTTTATGCTTTAATTTTTTAGTTACCTGCCTGGGCACCTTTGTATAATGTTAGAAGTGATGTTTGAACATGGCTGACATTATATTCCAAGACAAAAATACCCCTACTATCATATATTAAAAGTACTAAAATTTCATTCATTGCAAATAATATATAAAAACAATTACAAATAATAAAGAAATATTTCAAATCCATTTGAAAATCTAAAAAAACCCAAAAAAAAAAAAAAAAAAACTCCACGTACATTTAAAAAAATACTTTGGAGATCGATCTCGCATGGAGTGTCATGGATGGTAAAGTTCAACAAAGGTGTCCATTATAATTTTTCGCACTAGGCATCTAAAATATTAGCGACGGCACCAAAATTTACTTTATTGCTCGCGCATGTATTTTATATACCCACCATAAGGAGTTGCAGAAATTCATTAATTCACGAAATCAGCAGCCGTGAAACCATGTGACTTGGGTAGTACATATACCCTACAGAAGTGACCAACGTTTCATCCACCTTCATAACCATTTCTGCATCTGCTTCCTGCTCCCTAGGTGTTAAAGGGTTCCTTGAACACGATATGGAAATGTCACGCAAAGTAGACCATGAATGAGGCTCCAGTTGGATTCCCTAATTTGTTTAGCTTTTAATGGCCCCATAACCATCCTCAATAAAACAAAATTGACTTTATACATAAGAGACTCCGAATTCAGTTGGATGAGTGTATGCAAATGAGAGGCTACGAATCTGAAAGGTGACTATGGGGCTTAAACTAAGCAAAGCAATATTAAGAGCATGGAAAAGACGCCACCCATGAATAAACAGTACACAACCTCGTGATGAAACGGGGGTACGTATTAGTTCACTGTTGGTTCACATGTTGCCTATTTTGCATGCTATGACTATAATATTGCCTTTCGTGTTTGTTCATTTGTTGTTTCACGCGTTCGCTGTTTCCTCGTAGGTATGTTCACTATTTGTTCACACGTCACCTGTTTTGCATACTATAATATTGCCTTTCACTGTTTGTGCATGTGTGGCTTCAGGTGATGGCTGTTTCTTCACGGGTTTGTTCACGGTTCTTTGCCATAAATACTGCCTTTCATACTGACTGTTAGCCCATGTTTCGACTGTTTATCCTTTTTAATCTCTCGATCCATAAACTATTCCAACGAAATTCAGAGTCTTTGTAGAATGAAGATCTTTCTTCAAGCATATAGGGTGATTCTTAGATCATCAAAAGCCAACAATAGGGCTGTGGATGGCATTCAACCCATGTCGGCAATGCCTAGCCACATGTTAAAGGTAAGTTTCTGGACCTTTACATGCCTCCAACTCCATCGTATCATTTTCGTTTTTCATGAAATTTTCGCAATGTTGCAGAACGTTGGATCAATTGTGTGAAGTTGCATTACAAATGGTTTTGGCTGCCCGATCATGTGCAGTTGGTTTCGTATACTGTATATGTAAAACCTCAAATTTTTCTTAAGGGTGAAATTGAAAAATTTTATGAAAATTGTGTAAAAGAATAAGGGTCAAAAAGTTAGATTTTTAAAGTTTTAGTTTAAAATAGTAATTTATGAATAGTTAAGGGGCAAATTATAATTTTATAGGATTATATAACTTGTCTTCCACCTTCAGCTAACCAGAACTTTCTCTCTCCATTTTTTTTTCAAGCTTCCCTCATTCTTACGACCACTACTTTGATCCCTCATTCCAACCATATCCGACCTCCGTTTTGATCAAACTTGGTACCCTTGGAAAACTCGTGCAACATAGATTCTATAGGTACCAATTTTACCAATTTTTACCATCATTTAGATTTTCAATTCTGCAGAGGAAGCTCTACCACTAACCAACTTCGATTTTTCAAGATCCCAACAAAACCAAGTGATTTAGACTCCAGCCAACCCCATTTTCATGACAAGTGTGTTGAGGACAACAAAACCCACCTAGCCATACCTCCTACCACCGTGGTCATCGAAAAGTTGTCGTCGGCCATCACGTATGGCGAGGGTAAGTTTCTCGACCTCCCGAACTCGAAATTTAGCTTCGAACGTGTCTATGGACTCGTTTTGAAGCGTAGAATCCATTTTTAAAGTTATTTTCCCTATAGGACAGTTGTATTAAAAATTTTCTATATTACAGTACTTTGTAGATTTGATTTGGAATGACAATAACTACATCGAGAATCAAAGTTTTCAGAATAGTTAATAACCCACTTTAAGGTAACGGTTAAATCCTGATCTTTTAGAAATTTTTATGTTAAAATTGGAATTTATTTAAATTCTTATGATTTTGGAAGTGTGTTAATTTTTTGTAGAAATATATTGTGGATTGCTTTGAGAGTATCTTGTGGTTTATAATAAATTTGGTTTATCGAATTAACAGCCGTTATGCTGCCGAAATTTTTCATAAATAAAAAGGAGGGCTTTCAAAATATCGATTTTTATGTATATTACATTGACTGCATGGTGAATTTATTTAAATTGTTTTGTAACTTGAATGAGGTAAAAGTCCACCGTCCTTATCATTATGTGATGTTATCACTAACTATTCGTACTATACGACTGTATATCAGGGTCACTACACAGGGTATTTTTTGGTATGGTTACCAAGATCATGGTATGTCAAACGTTGCTTTCTTATTCAAAATAATTTACTGAAATTATAGACCACTGGGTATATGACTAGGGGACGAGATTTACATTGTTTTGAAAATGCTCTAACAAGGCATAAAAATTTAAATGTTGTATTACTATTTTAGGGGCCTATATGTTTTATGAAATGATTTATAGAATTTATTAAGACAATTAACCATATAGTGTTTTAACAATAATTTTAGAAAGTGGTTTCTGAAACCTTATCGGAAATGAAATTCTACTGAGCACTAGATCACCCCCCCTTTATTTTTCCCCATTCTAGGAAATGTACAGGGTAACTTAGGTGGCTATCAAGCAAAGTAGTTAGAGGATTAAGAAAATCAGAAACTCTACTCGTGGTATAATTATTTAGTTTATCTCATTTCAAATTTAGTATTTAGAGATAGATGTCCTTGGAATCAATTTAGGGAACTTACATTCAATATATTTAAAGCATTGTATTAAGAACACCAAAGTTGTGGATTTTCATTTGAGAATCTAATTAGAGGTGAATGCTTAATACGATAAGCTGATTGCATGGCTAAAAGTTCATAATTTTATTTATGACTATGAACCCATGATTTCTAGTAGATGTTCACATATCTGTGGGAAGAGTGTTTCGAAGTTTTTCATTATATTTTCCTCAATATTTTATCTTGGTACTCCGAAGTATCCAAAACAGAGAAAAATTTTAGATTTTTTAAAAGGAGAAAAATTCTATGAACTTTATAGTGTGAATTGAAAATTTCTATCAATTAATATTTACGATTTTGCCACGGTCTAAGGCCTGGGTCATGACAAAAAGATGGTATTAGAGCTTTTGGTTTTTTATACCTCGGAATTTGACACCTACTAGAGTAAATGGATGACATTTTACTTAGCTTGCATCGTTATTTTGTTAATACTCTGGTTTCTGAATTATAGGCTGAGAGAATGCCTTTGAGAAGCAGAAACTGGGGACAGGAGTTTAGGACTGATAGTCCACCCCTGCTGCAACCTACGAGTAAGTAGATGGCCATTTTTTTTTAGGTTTTTATGGCGATGTCTGCCTCCCATGCTCCCCGAGTCAAGGACAAAAATGAAAGGCTTAGGGATTTTTATAGAATTTTTTAATCCAATTTGATGGTCGACAAGACCATATTGTCGCTGACAGATGGTTTAAGGCAATTAAGACATCTTTTTCCCAAGTTGATACCTCAGGGAGTTCTGGGTGGATTTTGTTGTTTACAGACTAACTGGTGTCGCAATTATATGATGGGAGAATTTGAGAGTACACCGTGATCTTACAAGTATAGATTGGGATGCTTTCGAGGAGTTGTTCTGTGATAACTATTTCAACACAGGCCACAGACGGATGACTATTTCATAAACTTGGATAGTAATAAGGACTCATGGATAGTAATAAGAACTCATTAGCTTTACTTGCATACTGGGATAACTCCATAAACCTAGTATAGTATTCATTCACAATTATCCTTCCTTATTCATAGTCATTCCTCTGTGACTTGCGTTGAAATAGTTATCATGAAACAACTCTTAGAAAGCATCCCAATCTATACCCATAAGATCACGGTGTACTCTTAAATTCTCCCACCATATAATTGCATCACCAGTTTGACAAGACCCGACCCGAAATCCTTCTAATGGACCCGGCGGTCCTGCCGAGCACCCTACGAGGCCCTGCTGAAAACTAAATACCAAGTCCCAAAAGAACGTCGTGGAGCGAACCCGTATCTAAAAACCACTTACCTAAAAGTGTATCTGAAAAGTATTTTGATAATTATAACTAATAATATTAATTAAAGTAGACATATCAACGTGATTACATAAAATATCCATAAAATATGGTTCAGTCTTTAAAAGACGTCTAATAGCATGATAAATAAAAATATTTTAACCCAATGGTCACAAAAAGGAAATGATGTATCATCAGTCGTCTGACCCACCTAGCCGGATTGTTGCGGACTGGTACCTTGATTTCTTGTACCTGCACCTGGGAGGTTTTGAAACATAAAACAAAAAAGAATTTGTAAGCTATAAAGCCTAGTGAGTGCGAGGGTTTGGTTTAAACTAGGTTTTATAAAATACCTCCTGAAAACATTTTTCTTTAAAAAGAATTGTTTTCAAAAACTTGTGTCTTATAATTTTTTTCCGTAGAAATTTGAAAACTTTTTCTAAAATAATTTCTTTCTGAAATCTGCTTTTCAATAGTATGCTAATCTTACTAAAATCTGTACTAATTGGGAACCCAAGGGAAGCTATAACCACATGAACGGGTAGACCAGCTCCGCTTAGTGTGGGGGGGTCACGTGGCGGAATATCTATCATCGCGCACAGTGACAAAGCTACAAAGACACCTCGCAACTGCGTGGCGGAACTATCATCACACACCGCAAGCGAGACAATACCCCACGGTGTGAAAGGCGACTCACAAACATGACAGACTCTATCCCCCCGATGTTAGCGGACTAACCCTCCCAATACTTGCCCTACACTGTGGGGTATACCGACCGGGTCTAAAATGCTAGAAGGTCTATCTATAAATAAGCTTGAGTTGTTCCACGAGTCACTGAAAATCTTTACTCATTTGTTTTTTTTTTTTTTTTTGCTCTTCTATATCTCAAGTAGACAAAAATCTCATGCTGAATATAAACTACTGATGGGCTAAAAATAATTTATAAGAATTCATATAATAATTGTAGAAAGTCTAAAAAGCATTTAACATAAAATATTTTCACACTCACTGCTTGCTGTCCTATTTTCTTGCGTCAATGCTTTCGCGAGTTCCTCAGCGACCTCCTTTTTCAGGTCGCTGCCACCTACACTTATTCACAAATGAAACTCACTTAGCTAGCTAATTTAATATCTCCAACTCTCAATCTGCACGAGCTTCCATGGGCTACAATACTGCCAAGCCAGCTCGAGCTGCGAGCTCGCATCTCAGCTCGCCCAGCTCGCACATTCAGCGAGCTTCTACACTGACCAGCTCAACTTGAGCTAAGGGCACTCCAATCCTAGCGAGCTCGCTCAGCTCGCTCATCTAACGAGCTGAGATCTTCCTCGAGCTCAGGTCGCTCTTCATACTTCCCAGCTCGCTTACGAGCTACGACCATAGGCCAGCTCGGCCAGGCACCCCTGATGAGCTGCGACCTCACTTAACTCCTTTCGCGAGCTTCTGCCCTGACATATAACTCAGCTCACACACACACTAAAATAACATATCAGGCCTTCACCAAAACTCAGGTCGCGACCTCTTCAGGTTCAGCGACACCAACGAAATCATCCTAAAACAACATCAAACTACCATAAAATCAGAATGATTTCACTTACCAGACTTTACTCAGCCTTTTTGCCTTGCCTTCTCTCTCGCTTGTAACTTCAATCTACCAGATCTACATATCAGAACTTTGGTTAAACACTTGCACACCAAAAGCTGTTCACGATAGCTTCTTACCAGCTTAAAATCGTATAAAAGTCATTTCTTTCACATTAAATCTTACCAGATCTGGTTCCTCACCTTCCAAATCAACTTAATCTCCTTAAAAATAGCAGAAATCAACCTGGAGTAGCTGCAGATCTGCTCTCCTTCCTTCTCCAACGACAGCTCTCTCTTTTCTCCTTCTCTCTTCCAGATCTTTCTTCTACCGACACACGCACCACGCACCACACACCTATATTTATAGGCGTGGGTTAAGCTTTACACCCTTGGACTTCTTTAAAATTATACTTTTACCAGATTCCAGAGAATTCTTCATCTTTCCCCAATGTCTTTGTCCTTTCCTCATAATTATAGTTCTACCATTCTTGATAAAATCTTTTATTTTTACCATTTTACCCTCAACTTTTAATATTAAAATTTCTCTCAATTGTCTTGAAAACTCTATAAAAATTAAATTGCACTTTCAGATACTCTAAAATATCTTTTTATTATTTTAATAAATAAAATTTATTTCCTCTCATACATGGACACAGTACAATCTTAGGAGAGGGCGTTACACAATTAGTCTGTAAACAGCAAAATTCACCCAAAACTCTCTAAGGGTATTGACTTGGGAAAAACATCTGTTAATTGTCTTCAACCATTTGTCAGCGACAATAAGGTCTTGTCGACCATCAAACTGGGTATCAAAAATTCTGCAAAAATCCCTCAGCCTTTCATTTTTGTCCTTAACTTGGAAAGCATGGGAGGCATACATCACCATAAAAGCCTGAAAAAAATTGGTCATCTACTCACTCGTAGACGGGGGTGCACTGTCAGTCTTAGACTCCCGTTCCTGGGTTCTCTTTCTCGGAGGTATTCTCCCAGCCTATAATTTAGACACCAGAGTATTAACAAAATAACAATGCAAGCTAAGTAAAATGTCATCCATTTACTCTTGTAGGTGTCACATTCTGAGGTATGAAAAACCAAAAGTTCTGATACCATCCTTTTGTCACATCTCAGGCCCTAGGTCGTGGCAAAATCATAAATGTTAATTGATAGAAATTTTTAATTGACACTATAAAGTTCATAGAATTTTTTTCTCCTTTTAAAAATATAACATTTTTCTCTGTTTTGGATACTCCGGAGTACAGGATAAAATATTAAGGAAAATATAATGAAAAACTTCAAAACACTCAAAAATAATTCTAATGGAAATCATTCCCATAGATATGTGAACACCTACTAGAAATCATGGGTTCATAGTCAAAAATAAAATTTTGAACACTTAGTTATGCAATCAGCTTATCGTATTTAAGCATTCACCTCTACTTAGATTCTCAAATTAAAATCCACAACTCTGGTGATCTTAATACAATGTTTTTAATACATCAAATGTGAGTCCCTAAATTGGCTCCAAGGACATCCATCTCTAAATACCAAATTTGAAATGAAATAAACTAAATAACTATACCACGAGCAGAGTTCCTGATTTCTTTGATCCTCTACCTACTCCGTCTGATGGCCACCTAAGTCACCATATACATTTCCTGGAAGAGGCAAAAATAAAGGAGGGGTGAGCTAGTGCTTAGTAGAATTTCATTCCCAAAAAGGTTTCGGAAACCACATTCTAAAATCATTGTTAAAACCCTACATTGTTAACTATCTTAACAAATCCCATAAACCATTTCTTAAAACATATAGGCTCTTAAAATAGTAATACAACATTTAAATTTTTAAACCAAGTAAGAGCATCTTCAAAACAATGTAAATCTCGTCCTCCAGTCATATACCTGGTGGCCTATAATTTCAATAAATAATTATAAATAAGAACATAATGTTTGGCACATTGTGACCCAGGTAACCATACTAAAAAATACTCTGCGCAGTACTGACCCAGACATAAAGTCGTATAGTAAGAATAATTAGTGATAACATCACATAATAACTAAGATAGTGGACTTTTACCTTATTCAAGTTACAAAACAATTTAAATAAATTCATCATGCAATCAATACAATATACATAGAAATCGGTAGTTTGAAAGCCCTCCTTTTTATTTATAAGAAATTCCGACAGCATAACGGCTGTTAATTCAGTAAACCAAATTTATCATAAACCACAATATACTCCCAAAACAATCCACAATATATTTCCACAAAGATTTAACACACTTCCAAAATCATAAGAATAAAAATAAACTCCAACTTTAATATAAAAATTTCTAAAATATCAAAATTGAATCTCTACCTCAAAGTGGGCTATTAACTACTATGAAAACTTTAACTCCCAATGAAGTTATTGTTGTTCCAAATCGAATCTATAAAATAACATAATATATAAATTTTTTAATACGTCTAACCTATGGGAAAAATAACCCTAAAAATGGATTCTACGCTTAAAAACAAGTCCAGTACGCGTCCGGAACTAAATTTCGAGTCCGATAGGTCTAGAAACTTACGTCCACCATACGTTGTGGCCGGCAGCGATTTTCTGGTGACGGATTCTGACAACCACGGTGGTGGGAGGTGCGGCTAGGTGAGTTTTGTTATCCTCGACACGCTTATCATGAAGATGGGGTTGGCCGGAGTCATAATCGTTTAGTTTTGCCAGGATCTTGAAAAATCAAAGTTAATTAGTGGTAAAATTTTCTCTACAGAATCAAAAACCCAAATGATGGTAAAAATTAGTAAAATTAGTACTTATAGAATCTACATCGCACGAGTTTTCCAACGGTACCAAGTTTGGCCAAAACAAACGTCGAATATGGTCAAAATGAGAGATCAAAGTAGTGGTCACGGGAATGGGAAAAGCTAGGAAAAAAAAATTAAAGAAAAAAATTGGATAGAGAAAGTTCTGGCGGAGCAAAATTATAATTTGGTCCCTCAACTATTCACAAATTAGGATTTTAAACTAAAACCTTAAAAATCTAACTTTTGGCCCTTGTATTTTTACACAATTTTCATAATATTTTTCAATTTCACCTTTAAGAAAAATTTAAGGTTTTACACCAGCAGTTGATGGTAAGAAAAGGCATTGAGTGACACAAATGCAAAGGAACCTGCATTTTGATTATTTGATGGTGTTATTATACATCTCAGTCTACATTGATATATCCGATGTCCGCGAGCTAAAAGGAAAAATCAATTTTAATATGAATGCGAAAACGTTGATTTAAAAAAATTTTCCAAACAAAAACATGTCTTATTGATGTTAGTAATAACAGTTCAATAAATTAATTAATAAGATCGAATCTTACCTTGTATAAAGATTGAATTAATCCTTTTTTATTCATAGATTATTCACTTCTGATCTTCCTTGCTATAATTCTTCACAAAAGAAATTGTGTGTGGGCACAATCTCAGTGAATTAAATTACAATATCTTTTCATAAAAGAAAATTATGTAAAAATCAAAAAACAATTTTTTTTTTTTAATTTCTTTTGAGATGGGGCACTATGGTATTTTTCATTAATGTAAGTTTTTGGTTCAAGTAGCCACAAAATTATCTTTTTTGTTACCAACATAAAATATCCTCTTATAATGTTAAGCTAGGGTTTTTTTAATATAACAAATAATCTCAGGTCTTGTACCAGCGAGCTCCATGTTATTCCAGATCTCGATGAGCAATTGATGTAGTATGACTATGACAGGGTTGTTAGTCAATGCAATAAATGCTATGTCAGAGTAGTTGATTTCTTTACATGTACATCACTCAAGTGTAATCTCCCTTCCTCTATAAATAGGAAGGGGAAATTCATTGTAGAAAAAGAGGAAAAGTTTTAGTATTACAGTCACTCTGAAAAAATATATTGAGAGTGACCCGTGGATGTAGGCACCATTGCCGAACCACATAAAAATCTCTGCGTCATATCTCTCTTGTTTTTCCTCTCTCCTTTCTTTGGTGTGCTATTTGATTGTAGGTATTAAGCATTGGATCATCCGGTCGACCGAGACCAAAAATCGACGTTGACATAAATTGGCGCTAGAAGGAGGGCCCAGGCTGTAATCTTGAACTTTCAGCAACCATGGTGAAAGGAAGAACAACCAGAAGTTCAGACCCGACAGCTAATCCACCTGAAAGGTAAGCAGATCAGCAGGAGCATGATTTCCAACTGAGGGAGAATGCTGCTGTGCCAATATCAAGCACATCTCACGTCCCCATGACAGGTGTTGCTATAGGTGTGCCTCCACCGACTTCTCACCAGTCAGCACCATTGGACCCTATGGTTGGGGGGCTGCATGTATGGCATCAACGGCAAAAAGCATTAGAGGGCACAGTATAACTCGTTGAGGTAATCAGGGCGCTGGTACAGGCCCAAGCACCAGCCCCTGATGGACCGCTCGGAGATCAGCCACGACCTGCCAACTCAGTTCATTCCTCCAGCTCACGTTCGAGAGCTGAAGGTCTCCGAGCTCGTGAAGCTAGGAGCTCACAAAGGCCTCAAGGTCACGAGCTCGAGGGAGGCTATAACCCTCAGAACCCAGCAATAAAAGAGCTCATTCAGAGGGTTCAGTAGCTGGAGGAGCAACATGAACCCCAGGATCTGAAAGAGCAGTACGATGAGAGAACCCCTCTCACCAGAGAGGTCGAGACGCAACCTCTCCCTCCTAGATTCAAGCTCCCCAGCATTCCACCTTATAATGGGGATAGCGACCCTTACGATCATCTGGACGCATTCAATATCCAAATAGATCTTCAGACGTCTAACCCCTTGGTGAAATGCCGTGTTTTTCCAGCCACCTTGGGCGACGTTCTGCGAGCTTGGTTCAAGCGTCTCCCAGCTCGCAGCATAAACAGTTGGGGGGAATGTCAGCAAAGATTCATCAGCCAGTACCAGGCTTTGAAAAAGCAGCTCGCACCACCCTGCCACCTCGTTACAGTCTTTCAGCGGTAGGGCGAGTCTTTGAAAAATTACATTACCAGGTTCAGACATGAGGTCGCTAACGTGGAGAATCCCTCAGATGACAGCATCCTAACTACGATCTCAGTTGGGCTTCGCAAGGATGGGAAGCTCTATGAGAGCATATACAAATCCCCAGTAAGGGACCTGGGTGAATTCTATGAACGAGCTGCAAAAGCGATTAGATGGGAAGAAACATTCGACCTCAAAAAGTCTAACCAAGCGGATGGGCCAAGCAGTCCCAACCAGCTGAAGAAAAGAAGTAATGGTGAGGACGAAAGTGAGGGTCAAAATAGGAGCTTAAAGCACTAGGTCGCCAAAAAGGCTAGAAACGAGCGAGCGACCTCAGCATCAAGGGCGTCATGAAAGCTACAGCGTCTTATCAGATATGCAAGACAATATCTTTGCAACAGAAAGGGGTAGAGAAGACTTTGGGAAGCCTAACCCCATAAAGACCCCTGCTAAGTTCAGAAACAAGAACAAGTTTTGTGTCTATCATGATGAGGTCGGGTACAATACTTCAGATTGCTGGAAGCTGAAAGATGCTATCGAGGACTTGATCAAACAAAGCCGTCTATGAGAATATGTGGTGCATAGTAGCAATCCCAATGGGCTCCCAAGCTAGACATGAACCCTTAGTGTATCCACATTGTAGTTTCTCCCAACAGGTTATGTCCCTAATTTGTAATTCAATTTAAAAAATCAATAGAATATATGAATTTTCTTCAATGTTTTATATTACAGTTGCTTTATTGAATTCTTAAAATCATGCTATGAAAAAGCACTTACGCAACCTGTTAGCTGAGGTCACAACCCTTTGGACAGCTCATTAGCTCGCTATCTTAGCTGAAGCTTTGATCCACTGGAGATAGCTAGCTATAACACTGTTAGCTGAGGCCGACCTACTGGACAATTCGCAAAAGTGCGTCACTATGATAGGAGAGGTTACGACCTACTGGACAGCTCGCTATCTTAACTGAGGCTTCAATCCACTGGGGATAGTCAACGTTGTTAGCTGAGGTCACAGCCCCCTACGTAGTTCGACAAGTTGCTATGACAGGCGAGTTTCCGACCCCCTGCATAGCTCGCAGCAATGTTTTTATATATTACGCTGGCTGAGTTCCTGAACCGAGTTATGATTTGGAACCCTAGTCTGTGATGGTCAAGCGACCTTCCAAGCTCTTATAAGGTGTTTTTTACCCTTGAGCAATATATTGATTAACACATTGATCACCTAGATTCTTTTGTTTGCAGGAAAAAAACCAAGGAATAAAGCACAATCATAAAAGGCCTCAGAAAATATATCAAACTCAGTAGTTTCAGTAGAGTCACCACAAGATGGGACGAAATCTGAAAAAATGTCAGGGCAGGATGAGATACATCAGCTTTTACCAGTGAGCTTGAGCTCCCAGTTCGAAAATCGCACTAAGAGCTGGGGGGCTTATGTTATCTCTATTTTTGGGATTGCAAAAATGGGCTGGTAAAAGCCCAAAGAACCAATCAAATAGGCTGGCCCAACTCTCAACTCATCAGCCTCCAGGTCGCAGGTCGTAGGTCGCTCAGCTCGCAGCTCCTCAGCTCGCAGCTCTCAGCTAGCTCAGCATCCGGCTCGCATCTCTCAGCTAGCTCAGCATCCAGCTCGAGCTCTCAGTCCTCAGCTAGCTCAGCTCGTAGCTCTCAGCATCCAGCTCTCAGCTCTCAGCTCGCAGCTCTCAGCTCAGCTCTCAACTCGTAGCTCCTCAGCATCCAGCTCTCAGCTAGCTCAGCATCCAGCTCGCAGCTAGCTCAGCCTCTAGCTCAGCTAGCAGGATGGAGCTCTCAGCTCTCAGGTCTTGTACTAGCGAGCTCCATGTTATTCCAGATCCCGATGAGCAATTGATGCAGTATGACTATGACAGAGTTGTTAGTCAATGCAATAAATGCTATGTCAGAGTAGTTGATTTCTTTACGTGTAAATCACTCAAGTGTAATCTCCCTTCCTCTATAAATAGGATGGGGAAATTCATTGTAAAAAAAGAGGAAAATTTTTAGTATTACAGTCACTCTGAAAAAATATATTGAGAGTGATCCGTAGATATAGACACCATTACCGAACCACGTAAAAATCTCTGTGTCATATCTCTCTTGTTCTTCCTCTCTCCTTTCTTTGGTGTGCTATTTGATTGTAGGTATTAGGCGTTGGATCATCCGGTCGACCGAGACCAAAAATCGACGTCGATAGAATCCAATTTCATTTTTAAATTGAAAGATTTAGTTCCTATCCAAAATGAAATTTAATTCCTTATTGACTTGGAACTCTTTATTTTTAATTTAATATGGCATCCAATTCCTATTAAATTAAAACTCCTTTATATATACATATATTTTGTGGAATCAGATTCCAATTAAATTAAATTACTATTTTCATTAATTAATTAAAAGATTTTTTTTATTAATTAAATAATTCTATATCATAAATAATTCAATGAGACCATTTAGAATCAGACCTATAACATATGCAGATAATTAAATAATTAACAATTAATTAAATAATTACGTACATTTAATTATTTAAATAATTTGTGAACGTGTCCATAAAATTTATATATAACACTAATAATTGGACAACCCAATTATATTATTTCATTTGTTTCTTTATGTAGTTGTGAGCTACCAATGTGATTAAATAGACCTACAATTTGTGCTCCAATAATATTGAAATTATTAATTAAATTCTTTAATTAATAATCTATTATTTTTAACCTTAGAGTTACTCAACTAAAAACCTAAGATTGCACTCTCAAAATTATAGATGTTTTACACAATTTGAATTATTAGTATTTATCGATTTAATCATTTCATATGATTCAATCCTCCATGAGTAGTTGATAATTAAAACTAGGTCATTAAAGTCTATTATATCTCTCTTATTATAACTAGTTCCACTAAGCATCATTGATTCTCTAATGAATAATATATCTATAAAAACTTATGAATTTATCTCTCCGTTTACTCGTACACAAAAAGTCGAGCCCTCTTATTGCTCAATATCTAAATCAACACTTAAGGGAACTACTTATCTACTTCTCACAAGAATGAGTGGATTCTATTATTGTGTATAATATTCTCAGCCACTTATTAAATCACATCTCCAAAGTACAAAGCTTATTGACCGTAAATCTATAACAATCTCACTTATGTAAATCAAAAAATATGACTCAACAAATAGGAGTCTATAAAATACTCAGGATTAAGATCAATCCATATATAATCATATAGTTGATAAATATAAATTTCTTTATTTAACGGATATTAATAAAAAATTTATTTTTATCATGGTCTTGTCCTATATAATCTATATTATATAAGATGCCTCCATTTTTATATCAATATATGAACAATCTCGGATAAGATCATCATATCAAATACCAAATGAACCGCAGTAATAGATTTACCACAAGCAAAGTACCCAGCTTTGTTTGATTTTTACGGACTCTTTAGATTACTAATCTTAAACTAAATCCTTTTATATATAACACTTACATACTTAGTTTGAAACTACATAAGTAATCATGGATATTAAATGATATTTGTATGAAGCAAACATTTCATAAATGCACATAAATTAAATAAAATAAACATTGTTTATTTATTATTTATTTTAAACATTTACAAATTACAATCTCTTACGACACAAAACCCTAACACGAACAACGTATGCGTGGTCCGCGAGCATGTTGTGTGTTCTGTGAAGTAAGCTAAAATACACTCAACCAATAATATAACAATAGAAGCACACGTCTAGTGAAACTAACCATGATGTCACTCGTTACTTCTTCCTTTTCATTTAATTCAACCTTGATGGATTGCAACCAATTATTTTCCATGCCCCCAAATCAACATGCACACCCTTTCGTTTAATGACTTCTATTTCAAACCTCATAATCTCTGTCTGCAAATGCAAGGTTACAATTTGAAATCTACTCCGCGGAACCAACTACGAAAGCAACATACGCATTTGACGTGCACTGTAGCAATGATAGGCCTACAATTGTATCTTAGAAGCGCACTTTATAAAAAAAAAAAATAATAAAATAAAATAATTAATGATAAAAATAATAATGACTCATATGAATATTTTTATTTAAGAATTTTATCATGTAAAATAATGATATACAACTGAAGACAATTAAATCAATAAGTAAAATCATCCAAATGATAAAACATAACTAAAAAACGTACTCATTTCTACATAGCAAAAAATTCTTTTGTATCTAAATCATTCAATTGGTCAGACTTTAGCCTTCAATTACAAAACCAAATTCTCAAATCATGGTATAAGAACCTATGCCATTGTTCTCTTTGTTTTCTATATAATGTATTTTATACGTATGTTGTGGAAAGTTGATTTTGCATCTTCATTTCGTCATCATTCAAAAATGTAAAACAACATTTGATATTTATAGAGGTCACAGTTATTTTTTGATAACTGCTAGTAACAGCTAGCGATTACTTGTTTCAATCCAAATCCATTTGTATTTCGATCGAGTCATAGGTTTGGATCATCTTTGGTGGACCTGCCCCAACAACCCAATAACCAAACAACAACAAAAATACTTCAGTCTCAATAATCATGAATAAAACGAAGACCTATTAAGATTTAATAACATTATACTATGAAGTCTGAGATAGAAGTCATTACACGCAATGGTGTGTGTGTTTGTATTGGGATTAAGGATTCTCTACCATTCCTTTTTTATGCTCATCTTCTAACAATCTAATGGCACATCGGCATATAAAACAACGGATGGTCAAGATTGCTAAATTTTTTCTCTCTCATACATCACTTATACTTATATTAGAGTCAACAAAAAAGAAAAATCGGTACAATCCATCAAGGGTTAAAAGAGAAGGAGAACACGTGAATCAAGATGGTTGACACATAAACTAATAGTTAATAGGTGTACATTCCAATTGTCCCTAACCTTGTTTCCTATGGTTCGTGCCCCAATTGTATGGTACGCAACTGAGGTTATAGGAGTCGTGCCCTATACATGGGGCCTAAACACCCTAATGTGTCTTTTGCATTGTATTATGTGAGATCTGCACCCTAATTAGGTGCATTCCATGCCCAACTATGGGATTCGCATCCTAATGGCGTGGTTCATAAGCTAATTCCCTTTTGTATTCGAATTTAGTAAAAGGATTAATCAAACGAATTATTATAATTTATTAAATACATCTAACAATTGATACTTGATATTCAGATAATAATAAAGTGTGGATGTTTAAAATGGGTAATGGGTTTACATGATGATGCATTGTCACCATTAATTGCATATTAAATGGGTACCGATATTCTCTTTGATTTTTTTTTTTTTAGTACAAGAACTGTAGTTTGGATAACTCAGAGTACTGCCAGGATAAACTGAGATGGGATAGTGATGGCACGATTCGAAGGACTACTCCCAACTAGGAAGAATCTACTTACACGAAGATGAAGGGAAAACTCAAATGAGTGTTGCGTTAAAGCGAAATTAGGCTTCATTCAATGCCCTTTTCATGTTTAGAAATTTAGAATTTCGAACGAAAAGTAAATGCAAATAATTGGCGTTAATACGACTTAAAAAGGGTACTTCGAAATACTAGTATAGCTAGGTGTTTATGTAGGTTGGTGTATGATTATGGAAATATGCAGACGAAAAATGTTGGTTGCGACATAGCCTAAAAATAGATTATGAAAATGTGTAAGTAACGCAGAGGTGAGAGAATCCGAATTGGTAAATTATCGTGAGTTAGGAAAAAGTGATTGTCCCTTTCAAAATGTTTTGATACAATTGTTTTCTAATTACCATGAATTTATGTGTTGAATTTAAATTCATGCTTTAGATGCTTGAAAGTAAATTTTTATAATAAATGAGTTTTAGGATGAAAACCTCTTACATTTGTTATGTGTATTTTTTGGATCAAGCAATTGGGCTGGTAAAAGCCTGATAAAAGCCCATTAGATCAATCTGATGCAAAGGCTCAGCAGACAAGGCCCAGTCATCAACTCCAAGCCCAGCGAGTTCTGTAGCTCGCCTCAGCGAATTCTTCAGCTCGTACCAATAAGCTTGTTTCAGTCAAGCTATAGATCGTTATACAGTTCGCCCTATGCATAGCTCGCTACTCAGCGAGATCTAGCTCGAGGTCGCTCAAAGCAGTAAACAATTCGCCCAGTGGACAGTTAATACCAAATCTTCTAAAATAGATAGTTACCCAATCTGATCGTGATTCTCTCACCAGAAATGGAAGTTAATTCAAATTCAAATTCAGTCAACATAATCTCGAGATATTCGGGGCAGTTTCCTGATTTTGCTCCAACCAATTAGGAAGTGTATTTATTATGAAATTCTTTAGCTATTTTAATTCTTCCAAAACTGTAACAACCCTTCCTCTATAAATAGGGGCTTAACTCATTGTAACAGACAATATAAGCAATAACATACTGTCACTCTGCTGAATTATAGAGAGATAGTCGTGGACGTAGGCGCACTCGCTGAACCACGTAAAATCTGAGTGTTGTTTCTGTTCTTGACCATTCTGTCTTTTGTTTTCTCTTTGGTTTTCGTGTTGTTCTGTATTGATTGCAAGTATTGGGCATTGAATTCTCGTCGACCAAAAAATCACGTCGACAACATTAATTTTAGAAAGATTATGTGAATTATGGATTATTTGATGAAAAGCAGTATATATGGAAATGTTTTTATAAGCCTATGGTACGCCTTATAGATATCTTAGATAATTATTTCTGGTGATAGTGCCCTAAGCGTGCATGGCAGTGTCAATGATGTCTGTCACTAATAGCTGAACGAAACCCGCGAGAGGGATTGTATCAGTTAGTCCAGTTTAGTGTATCACTCATGCACGTATAGAGATATATAACAACTAGCTCCTAGTAGCGATACACTACGTGGAGCCAAATCTATGGCCCAGACCATATGGAATTCAATTTATAGTAACCTAAGGTGCCATGTAGTAGATAAATGCTGATGGTTGGCTTATTTTACAAAGAGAAATTTTTCAGAAAATTTTATTGTCACTACCTTTTATAGTTTACAACCAAATTGAAATAATACAGACTGCTACATTTTCAAATTTGAAAATTGCTTTAGAATAGTTTTCTGAAATCAGGAATTCGCTTTTCAATATATTAATAAATTCCAGTTTTATTGCACATGAAATATATTTATATTGAATGTTATCATGTGTTTGTTTCAGATGAGGTTTTCAGAAAATGCATTTCAATTTTATAACATTGAAACAGTTATAAAATGATTTTAAAGTTTTTAGAGAGACTATTTTAGAAAGTATGGTTTGAATATAAAAGTATGACACTCACTAAGCTTGTTTAGCTCACCCTTAGTTTTATGTTTTATAAATAAAACCTTCCAAGGACAGATGAAGGTGCAGGTACTTTGGTAGTAGGGACTCCAGCCCCAAAGTAGTCGGACGTTGTCGTGTACTACTATGAAACTGTGTTTATACATATATGACAATTATGTTTTGAAAACTTGTGAAACAATTTTGTATATAAGTATGAAATTTTTTTGAAAGTATGTTTAGATATGGCTTGTTTATTATTTTCAAATTATATTTTAAATTAAAATATGTTTGTGGTTGTTTGTAAAAAGTAAAAAAAGGTTTTCTAATTACCATGAATTTTATATGTTGAATTTAAATTCATGTTTTAGATGCTTGAAAGTAAATTTTTATAATAAATGAGTCTTAGGATGAAAACCCCATACATTAATTTTAGAAAGATTATGTGAATTATGGATTATTTGATGAAAAACAGCATGTATGGAAATGTTTTTATAAGCCTATGGTACGCTTTATAGATATCTCAGATAATTATTTTCGGTGATAGTACCCTAAACGTGCATGGCAGTGTCAAAGATGTCTGTCACTAATAACGGAAGGAAACCTGCAGGAGGGATTGTGTCAGTTAGTCTAGTTTAATGTGTCACCCATGCACGTATAAAGATATATAACGACTAGCTCCCAATAGCGATACGCTACGTGGAGCCGGATTTATGGCCCAAACCATATGGAATTCAGTTTACAGTAACCTAGGGTGACATGTGGTATGCAGACACCGATGGTTGACTTATTTTACAAAGAGAAATTTTTTTAGAAAATTTTATTGTCACCACCTTTTATAGTTTACAACAAAGATGAAATAATACAGGCTGCTACATTTTCAAATTTGAAAACTGCTTCAAAATATTTTTCGAAATCAGGAATTCGCTTTTCAATATGTTAATAAATTCCAGTTTTATTGCGCATGAAATATATTTATATTGAATGTTATACATGTGTTTGTTTCAGATGAGATTTTCAGAAAATGCATTTCAGTTTTATAGCATTGAAACAATTATAAACTTATTTTAAAGTTTTTAAAGAGACTATTTTAGAAAATATGGTTTGAATATAAAAGTATGACACTCACTGAGCTTGTTTAGCTCACCCTTAGTTTTATGTTTTATAAATAAAACCTCCCAGGGACAGGTGAAGGTACAGGTACTTTGGTAGCAAGGACTCCAGCCCTAGAGTAGTCGAACGTTGTCGTGTGCTGCTATGAAATTGTGTTTATACATGTATGACAATTATGTTTTGAAAACCTATGAAACAATTTTGTATATAATTGTATGAAATTTTTTTGAAAGTATGTTTAGGCATGGCTTGTTTATGACTTTCAAATTATCTTTTAAATTAAAATATGTTCGTTTGTAAAAAGTTAAAAAAGGGTCTGAGCCTAGAAGTTCAAAATAGGATTGCTTTTGAAGTGCATAGGTTTTTAATGAAATTTTTGCAGGGTGGAATTTTTAGAAAAACAGTCGTTATGCTGTCGGAATTTGTATAAACCCTATTTTGCAAATATACTTTGTTGACGTTCGGAAATGGTCAACCAGAGATTCTGGGGCCCAAATGGCGAACTTGGTAATTAATTAACGGTTTTGGTCGTGATGATGAAAGGATAATAAATAAGTAATTAATAAAGTTCGAGGTTGGTGGTGATTAATTCAGGTGAAGGAATGTTGGTCTTGGTGGTTGGTCGGATTTAATAAGGTGATCTGCAAGAAATTAAAGAGAAAGAGAGAGAGAGAGAAAGAACACGAGGATTTTTACGTGGTTCGGTGACTGCACCTACGTCCACGGCCACCCTGGGACAATTCCGGCAGAGTGACAGTTTTCTAGTATGTTAAACTTGTTGGTACAGTAAAAATGTCTCCCACCTTTATAGAGGAGGGGGGATGACAATATAAAAATACAAAAAAAGTTAAACACGCTATTGGCAACGGCTAGTTTTAACTAATCCTGACATTGCCATGCTGCATTAATTGTAAAAGTAATGATGATTTTCTTCTTGCACAGATCTACATTTAATATTCCTGAAGAAGTCTTCACTTCATTAAATGCTTCTGGGTAATTGTGTAAGCAGTTTCCGGCGGGAAATCATAAGAGTTGGTAATTCTAACAACTTGCTATACACGGTATCCCCTGGATAAGCCTTTTGGTCAGCCAGGTGATACACACTGGAGGAGAGCTGACGTGGCCAAGAGGAGAGGTAGGGCGATCTGGGGGTCCATGCGACCTCGCGACCTCGCGACCTCACGGGCTCTCCGAGCTGAAGGTACGAGCAGGGGGCATCCTGGGAACTGTTGCTGGCTGCGACCTGGGCGACCTCATGAGTTGGGCTGGCAGCCACTGGTTCCAGCCTTGGGCCTCCTGGGCCCTTGCTTCTATTTAAATAAATAAGGTCTGAGTTGGGCCATTTGGGCCGATCCAGAAAATGGGTATAACATCAAGCCCCCCAGCTCTCTGTGCGTTCTGCGGACTGGGAGCTGATTCAAATATATAACTGGCGCCCATTTTCGAATCTTCTGGTGTCGTTTCGATCTCCGCACTGTAACCGTCGACACGTGGCGTCCATACAAGCGTTGGAGCCTAAAAAACGTGTCTCGGGACTGTACGCATTAAATGGGCACGTCTTGTAACTGACAAGCATGATGGCACATGACCGAGAATGGTGCCCAACCGTTGGATCTTTGGCGGTTATTCCTTTGTGCTGGATCGGATGGCTGGGGACGGACGTCCTGGCTTATATAACCCAAAGGTCTCTTCAAATTTCTCTTTTTGCTTTCCTGATACAACTCCAGCACCCTTCTTTCCACCATTTCTTTCTCTCTGCTTCTTCTGGTTTGTTATCCGCCCTTGGACAAACTTTTCGGACTCCACCACTTCAGGAATCAGCCACCGTTCTCAGCAAGTCGTACGCAGTTCAAACAAGGTAGTTCTTCCCCTGCTTTGCTTTTTGTGTTTATTGTAGGATTTGCTCCTGGGTTATGTTGTTATGTATCACATCCGTTGGTCCCTGTAAGCCTGTTAGGCTTTTAAAGATTTGTTGTGTTGGTTGCTTGAGTATCTGCGTACGCTGGGGGCGACCTGGCTGTTAATCTAGGTGTCCCTTCTCTTAATCATGTGCCGCTGTTTAGGACAGTGTCCCCTTACTGCCTGGTAGGGTACCTGTAAACATAGGGTTAGCAACACATATATTTAGAGTGATAGGGTACCTGACGGGCCTGTGCCCCTGGGCCTTCTCTGGCCCTTTGGGGGCCGAGTGTGCGACCTGACGAATAGGACAACAGCTCCAGGAATTCTTTTTCTGCGTCTTGTTAGGCTCAGTATGCTATAGGCGTTCTGATGTCATTCCTTCTGTGTTGTAGATGTCAGGTCGCTCACGCACTGGTCGAGGCAGGGCTCCTGCTTCCAGGAAGCGGGCAGGACGTCGGACTAGTGAGGCCGAGGCTACATCCTCGCGAGCTGGTCCGTCTGACGAGGAGGTCGCAGAAGGGGACGAGGTCGCTGAGGAGACGGACCCCCATCCATTTAAACACACGCCCTCGCTTGTTACTCTTTCAAAGCTGGAGGCTTGGGCCCAAGAATTCAGCTTCCCCTTGGGGTGCAGAGCTAACGTCCCCGCGGCCACTGATCGAGCCGCTTATCCTCCTGAGGGCTTTGTGGCGATCAGCCGTGAGCATATAGAGCTCGGCTTTAGGTTCCCTATTCCCGGCTACCTCAAAAATCTCTTGAATGACCTGAAGCTCGCCCCATTTCAATTGACCCCAAACTCGTATGCCTACTTAACCACTCTGGCTGCGGCGTTCGTTAAGTACAAGCTAGGGTTCCCCTCACCCCGCATCCTTCGTAATGTTTTTAGCTTTAAGGCGATCTCTGGGAAGGACGGACTCTACTACGCCACGCCTCGCCAACACTCTACTTACAGGGAGTATTTACCCCAGAGCTGCACTAAGTCTAACGTGGGGAAATACAAGTCGAATTGGGCCCTGTTCACATGCCCTTCGCTCGCCGGGCTGAACAATAGGAGTTTCGTGATGACACCTAGTAGGCACACAAGCACTTAAATAATATTAGAAGTAGCCCCTTTTTTTTTTTTTTTTTTTTTTAAACGAGCTGGCTTTTGCTTTGTAGGTGTCGCAGCTCCTGGTTACAAGCTTAGACAGGACGAGCTCTCTATTCTGAATGCTTATGCGGCAGCCAAGGAGCCAACCGATGACTTTTTCCCTTCCGGTAGCGAGCTGGTAGAGCGGGGTCTCGCACCATCTGCCACAAGTCCTCTTCTGAACATAGTCCAGCATCTGGGAATAAAGGGGCAAACGTCCGAGGTCTCTTCTGCTCTTGCTGCTCCTGCACAGTCAGAGCCAGAACCACAGCCCTTACAACAAAGGTCTCCGAGCACGAGCTTCTCCACCAGCTCTTCTTCAGATAACATGGGGAAGCTTACGATGTCCGTTCCCCCTCTGAGGTCGGTTCCACCTGCTGGGCCGACTGAGGTCGTCGACGTGGATGACACTTCTTCAGACCGCTCACAAAGAGCGCCCTCTCAGCCTACTACAGCCACTCCTTCCCTAATCAGGTCAGCTACGACCCCTCAAAAGCGGGCTGCCCCATCTGAAGGGCAAAGTCCTTCCTCCAGCCAAGAGGGTCGCGGTCTCTGTCGAGGGGGGCTTACCTATGGAGCCGGAGTCTGAGGCCTTGATTAGAAAGAGAAAAGGGAAGGCCATAGCCGCACCCCCAGCTCTGAAGAAGAAGAAGGGCGTCGTCGAGGTTCGTAAGCCCGGGGCAGTTATAATCGCCAGGGAGCCAAGTCTCGAGGCACCTGCGCGATCTTCGGGGCTTACAGGGGAAACGCGGGATGACTCCGAGCTGAATCCTGATGTAGCAAAGGAGATGGAATATCTTAACAGCTTCGTGGAACTCGTGCCTGGAGTAATGGGGAGGCGCAACCCGAAGCTACAGAGGGCTGAACTTACAGGCAGACATCTCGTAGGCTATGTAGCTCGTCATGATGCGCTGGTAAGGTTCACACCCCTCTATACTTTGATTTTCTTCTTTTCAAAAGACCCTTTACCATCTCTTCTGCCCCTTTTTAGCTCGGTATGGCGTCTGCGAAGCTGATGAGGGAGGCAGAAAGTCAGCTCGGCGAGAATGAGGCCTTTAGGGTGTCCCAGGTACAGTTCGAGGAAGAGAGGAGACTGTTGCAGGACGAAATCAACCTCCTTCACAAGGAACATGGAGAGCTTTCTGCCAAGCTTAAAGATGCTGACGCGGCCCTGTCACAAGAGACTGCTCGCAGGGAGGCCGCTACCTCCGAGGTCACCAAGGCCCATAACGAACTAAGGCAGCTGAAAGGCGAGCTAAGTACCGCAAAGGTAAAGGTGCAGGTCGCTGAGGATAAAGTGGGTCAGCATCAGTGGGACTTGGCTGCAGCCAAAGGGAAGCTCGCGAGGTCCGAGGAGAAGCGGGCTGAAGTAGAAGGGAAACTGGCTCACACAGAGGGGAAGCTGGCTCAGACCGAGGCCGAGGCGGGCATTGAGGCCAAGTTGGCGCAGGAGCGGAAGAGGGTCGAGGAAGAGGTCGAGAGGGCATTCCTGTTCAGCATGTGGGAGCGCTACCCGGACTTGGACTACTCCTTCTTTGGGTCAGAAGGGGTCAAAATGATCCGGGAGTTTGCGGAGCTCGTTGCAGGTGCTCAAGGTGCGCAGCATGCGGATACTTCCTCCGTTCCCCCAGTTGATCCATCTGCTGTCCCAATCCCTTTGCCAGAACAGGTCCCTGAGGTACCTCAAACCTTAGAGGGTCCCTCAATGCCTGAGCCTCCAGTAGAGGCCCTTTTTGGTTTACCAGCTTCTGAGCCCGTCCCTAAGGCAGAGCCCCCAGTAGAAGCCTTGGTTGATCCTGCTCCTTCAAACGAACCGGCTGGCGCCTAGGGCATTTTCATTTCATTTGTTTCTTCGACTTCTTGTAATTTTATATATTTGTTTGAACTCGAGCAACGAGCTCAATGTTATAATATTGAATTCCCTGCACAATTTCAGTATTTTGTACAAGTATAGATATGCATACCTTACTTATATGACTGGCAACTAGCAGACAATAATCATACCATCGTAAGTATTAAAAATTTGTTAAGTAAGTCACAATCGTGATAATCATGCTAACTTACGAGCCCGCTAGTTACAGTCAGCAATTATAATAATACATAAGCTCGTAAGAATTTGAGTTCGGCCAATAGCTCGATCGGGCAAATTATTTGATCCCGTCTGTAACATAGTTGGACAAGTCTTAGAGGATTGGCAGGAACTTACCGTTGGTGAGGGGTTCGGAATTTCCTTAGCCAATATATTCCAACGACGTTGAGTGTGCTTGATGATAGCATTTTCCCGAACTTTGAGGTTCCAGCCTGGGGTAGCACTCGTAGTTCAAGGGTGAGACCCTTTCGTGAGGTCGCGGGCAGCTTTATATTTGAGAGGCGTGGCCTTACCCCCTCCCGCGAGGTCGCAGGGCAATGATTCGCGAGGTTCCGCGGGCAGCTTTATATTTGAGAGGCGTGGCCTTACCCCCTCCTGCGAGGTCGCGGGGCAATGATTCGCGAGGTTCCGCGGGCAGCTTTATATTTGAGAGGCGTGGCCTTACCCCCTCCCGCGAGGTCGCGGGGTAATGATTCGCGAGGTTCCGCGGGCAACTTTATATTTGAGAGGCGTGGCCTTACCCCCTCCCGCGAGGTCGCGGGGCAATGATTCGCGAGGTTCCGCGGGCAGCTTTATATTTGAGAGGCGTAGCCTTACCCCCTCCCGCGAGGTCGCGGGGTAATGATTCGCGAGGTTCCGCAGGCAGCTTTTTATTTGAGAGGCGTGGCCTTACCCCCTCCAGCGAGGTCGCGGGGCAATGATTCGCAAGGTTCCGCGGGCAGCTTTATATTTGAGAGGCGTGGTCTTACCCCCTCCCGCGAGGTCGCGGGGCAATGATTAAGAAACGATCTTGATGCTTGCCGACGTAAACCTCTGTTAGTGAGGATAATATGGACGAGTCGAGCATCAATTGATGAAGCATCCTCGATTGAGGCCTTTTATGGACACTTATTGCCAGAATATGCTCGTAGCCTTGGCCGGCGACTCTATGCGAGCATTTTAGTTGTGAATAATTTCCTTGGATTTTTACTCAGATATCTTCAATGAATAATAACACATATATAGGCATATAGGTTGCAGCCAGATTACTTGAGAAAGAGATTTCATTAACTTCGCTCTTTTTAACATGTACATTTGCTGGTTCAACTAGTTTGCTTTCTGTATCAAACATGACACATACAACAGAAAACAAGTGAAAGCATGTTTACAGACAATCGTCAAAAAGAATCATGTACAAAGTTAGAGCGGGCTGACAGTTCTTAGGTGTAGTATGGCCGCAGGTGTTCAGCATTCCAGGCTCGGGGTAACTCTGATCCATCCATGCCGGCCAAATGATAGGCTTCATTCTTCAGATTCTGCTTGATGAGGTACGGCCCTTCCCAGTTGGGCCCGAGCACCCCCTCGTTTGCCTTGCGAGCTCCGGGGAGGACTAACCTGAGAACGAGGTCCCCGGCTTTATAGCTTCGAGCTCGGACTTTCTTGTTGTAATACCTGGCAACACTCTGCTGGTACACTACTACCCTCAGGCGAGCTGTCTCCCTTGCTTCCTCGGCTAAGTCTAAACTGGCCGTGAGCAGCTGGTCATTGTCTTCAAGTCGGAACGAGGCCCTTCGCTGGCTGGTGACTTCGAATTCGGCCGGTATCATGGCCTCCGTTCCATAGACCATGGAAAATGGGGTCTCACCTGTCGAGTTGCGGACTGTGGTCCTGTATGCCCAGAGGACTTTCTGCAGCTCGTCAGCCCAAGCCCCCTTTCTTCCCTCTAGCCTGGTTTTCAAAGTCTGCTTGATGATCTTGTTCACAGCCTCGACCTGACCGTTGGCCTGAGGATGGTCCACAACCGAGAAGCTCTTCACAATTCCGAGCTCGTTGCAGAAGTCTACGAACTGCTCGCTGGTGAACTGAGTCCCATTATCCGTGATGAGCTGCTGAGGGATTCCGAACCTGCAGATGATGTTTTCCCACACAAACTTCTCTATCTTCGTGGTGGAGATCTCTGCTAGCTCCTTAGCCTCAGCCCATTTGGTGAAGTAATCAACAGCAACTACGGCATGCCTGCAACTTCCTCGAGCTGTGGGCAAAGGTCCGATGAGGTCCATCCCCCAGATCGCGAATGGCCATGGACTTACCATCTGTTGGAGGTAGGCTGGTGGAGCTCGCGGGACTTTGGCAAACCTCTGGCATTTATCACACTTCTTCACCAGATCCAAGGCGTCCTGCTTCATAGTTGGCTAGTAGAACCCCTATCTGAGGGCCTTCTGGGCCAAGGATAATGCTCCTGCGTGGTTCCCACAGTGACCCGCATGAATATCATTCAGCACCGCCTCACAGTCCTCATCATCTATGCACCGCAGTAGCGGGGTCGAGAACCCCTTTTTGTACAATCTGTCGTCGTAGATGCAGTATCGGGCTGCTCTAGCTCGAACGCGGCGAGCTTCCAGCTTGTTCTCTGGCAGCTTCCCTTCCTGTAAGTAAACCAATAACGGACTCATCCAGGAGTTAGGCCGAACCTGTATGGTCATCATTGTGTCTTCATCCTCGATGCTGGGAGTTGGTAGGAATTCCACAGGGATAGATTCAAGGAGATCTGCATCTTGGGAGGTCGCTAGGCGGGCCAGGGCGTCGGCATTAAAGTTCTGTGCCCTACGGATCTGGTTCACTTCAAACCCTTTGAAAGCCCCCAGCAACTCCTTGACCTTTTGGAAGTATTTCGACATCCTCCTCCCCTTGGTCTGATATTCTCCCTTGACATGGCAAACAATAAGTTGAGAATCACTAAAGACCTTTACCTGCTCAGCTCGTACCTCCTTTGCCAGGCGAAGTCCGGCAAGCAACGCCTCGTACTCGGCCTCATTATTGGTAGCTCGGAATCCAAACCTTAAGGCACTCAGGATCTTGTGGCCTTCTGGACTAATCAGCATTATTCCAGCTCCTGAGTTTTGCTCGTTAGAGGATCCATCCACATAAAGCTCCCAAGTTTGATCACCAACTAGTTCCTCTTGCTCCGGAACTGGCCCTGTGAATTCCACAATAAAATCTGCAAGTGTCTGGGCTTTGAATGCTGTTCTGGGCCGAAACTCTATGTCGAACTGAGCGAGCTCGATGGCCCACTTGAGGAGCCTGCCTGAAGTGTCTGCTTTCTGAAGGACTTGCCTGAGAGGGTACTGAGTGAGAACCTCTATCTGATGAGCTTGGAAGTAGGGACGTAACTTTCTAGAGGCGGTCACCAGACAGTATGCAAGCTTCTCCATTTGTGAATATCGGGTCTCCGCGTCAACCAGCCTTTTACTGATGTAATACACGGGCAGCTGCATCTTCCACTCTTCTCTCACCAAGGCTGCGCTTAGGGCGTGTTCAGAAAGTCCCAAGTACAGGAATAGCTTCTCCTCATCCCTTGGCTTGGACAGGAGGGGAGCCCGGCCTATGTACTCCTTCAGCCTCTGAAATGCTTCTTCACAATGCTCATTCCATTCAAAGTTCTTGGACTTCTTTATGGCTTCGAAGAATGGCACGCATTTGTCAGTAGCTTTCGAGATGAACCGGCTGAGAGCCGCGACCTGCCCGTTGAGACTTTGCACGTCCTTGATTTTAGAGGGCGATCTCATTTCCGCGAGTGCCCTGATCTTCTCTGGGTTGGCCTCTATCCCTCTGCTGTTTACCATAAATCCAAGGAACTTACCAGATGCTACCCCAAAGGCACACTTCAGGGGGTTCAACTTCATCCGATAATTTCTGAGGACTTTGAATGTCTCATCCAGGTCGCGAACATGATCTGCTGCTTCCTGGGACTTGACCAGCATGTCATCTACATATACCTCTATGGTCCTCCCAATCTGGTCCTGGAACATGGCGTTGACCAGTCGCTGGTAGATGGCTCCCGCGTTCTTCAAACCAAAAGGCATCACCCTGTAATAGTACAACCCTCTATCAGTGACAAAAGAGGTGTGTTCCTCGTCCTACGGGCTCATGGGGATTTGGTTGTATCCTGAGTAGGCATCCATGAAACTCAAGAGTTGGTGCCCGGCTGTCGCATCTACCAGCTGATCTATCCTCGGTAATGGGAAGCTGTCTTTCGGGCAAGCCTTGTTTAGGTCGATGAAGTCAATGTAAGTCCTCCACTTCCCGTTCTTCTTCTTCTTCTTCACGAGGACCGGATTCGCGACCCAGATAGGATAATGGGCCTCCCTGACGAACCTGTTAGCCAGCAGCTTCTCAACCTCCTCCTTCAGAGCTGCATAACGTTCCGGAGTCATCGGCCTCCTCTTCTGGCGGACTGGCCTGTGCTGGGGATCTATGTTCAGTCTGTGGCACATAACGTCAGGATCTATCCCCACCATGTCTTCGTGGTTCCAGGCGAAGACGTCGAGGTTCATCTTCAGAAATTCTATGAGCTTGGTCTTCACTTCTGGCAGCAGGTCTCTTCCCACCTTCACACATCTTTCTGGGTCTACTTCGCTGACCCGCACATCTTCTAGCTCTTCAATAGGTCCGGTGGCCCTGTCTGCATCCACCTCGCGAGGGTCGAGGTCGTTGCTCACCCTGGCTTCAGAGATAGCTCGTGGTTGGCCACCCGAGACCACGTTTACTTTCTTTCCCCGAACTCCCATCTTCACTGCATCTTCATAGCATCACCTGGCCAACTGCTGTTCTCCCTTGACACAGCCTACTCCGTTGGGGGTCGGGAACTTGACTGTGAGCGTTCTGGTGGAGGTGACCATGTCTAGCTCGTTCATCGAAGGTCGCCCCAAGACCACGTTGTATGCTGAAGGACTATTGATGATCAAGAAGTCTGTAAGAACCGTAGCTTGCCGGCCTGGTTCACCCAGGGTAAGAGGTAATTTGACCTGGCCTATCGGTATCACTGCATCTCCCGTGAATCCGTAGAGGGGATCTGGTGAGGGTATTAATTGCTCAGCTCCTAACCCCATCTGGTCATAGCAGTCCTTATACATGACGTTGACTGAGCTGCCAGTATCGATCATTATCCTCCGTACTTCGACATTGCTGATCTGGGCCCGGATTACTATCGCGTCGTTGTGGGGCCAGCGCACTCCCCTCTCGTCCTCCTCGGTGAATACAATACTGTCTAAGGACTTTTTTGTCCTTTTGGTGGGTCCCTCGACTCCTCCATATTCTGCCAGTAGGGTATGGTTGGCTTCTCGGACGTACCTCTGGTGCGACCTGTTAGATGTACCTGCCACATGAGGTCCACCATAAATGGTAAAGATTGTTCTTACAGCGGGCTCGCGCTCGGGCTCCTGAGCTCGCTGAGGCTGCTGTTGCTCGGGCTGCCGGTCTTGTTCCTGAGGTCGTTGGTGCCGAGGTCGCCTGCCAGCTGGCTGTACTACATATTCTCCCAGGCGGCCTTGCCTTATGAGTTCTTCAATGGCATCTTTCAACTGCCAGCAGTCTGAGGTATTGTGCCCGTTCTCATTATGGTAGGCACAGTATTTCTTTGGGTCCCGACGTCGGTTAGGGGGTCCAGTCGGGGGTGGCTTCCCGAAATTCTCTCTGTTTCTTTCTGCGGCGAAGATCCTGTCTTACCTGTCGGACAACACACTATAGCTTTCATATCGGTTCGGACGCCGGGGTCGCTCCGCCCTCGACCCCGGTCTAGCTCGCTTTGCCACAACATGAGCAGTCTGGTGCCTCGGTTCTCCGGGCTTGTCACTGCCATAGTTCTTCCTCTTCTCGCGGTGGGAACCGCTCGCTTCACCCCGCTGACTACTGGGTTTCTTTGCCCCGAAGGCTTCTTCCCATCTGATTTCTTTGGCAGCCCTTTCGTAGAACTCCCCTAGATCTTTCACAGGGGATTTGTATATGTTTTCGTACAGCTTCCCGTCTTTCCTGAGCCCTGCAGAAATAGCTGTTAAAATATTCTCGTCAGAGGGCGTTTCCACATTACTCACCTCCTCTCTGAATCGAGTGATATAATCCTTCAAGGATTCATTTGGTCTCTGGAAAATGGTAGCGAGGTGGCAGGCTGGTGCGAGCTGCTTCCTCAAGGCCTTATATTGGTCCAAGAACTTTTTCTGACATTCTCTCCAGCTTCCGATGCTGCGGGCTGGGAGGCCTTTGAACCAAGCTCGCGGAGCGTCTCCTAGAGTAGCTGGGAATACTCGGCATTTAACCAACGGGTCATCTGTCTGAAGATCCATCTGTACGTTGAAAGCGTCTAGATGGTCGTAAGGATCTGTCCTGCCGCCATATAGAGGGATATTGGGGAGTTTAAACTTCGCTGGTAAGGGTACAGTCTCTATCTCCCGGGTAAATGGTGCCCTGCGATTCTCCCGCTCTTCCCCGGTCTGACCTCCAGGTCGAGCTTCTAATTGCTAGACCCTCTGTAACAACTCCTCTACCACTGGGTCCTGGGTCAGAGATCGCCGACTGGGGTTCCATCTACTGGTACTCTCCTGCTCCCCAAAATGACGGTTCTGCGATCTGCCCTCTTCGCCGAAAGCTTCTACACGTCTGGGGGCCCTCCGCTGCTCGGGTTCATAACCTGCACGGTATCCGCGGACTCGTTCTGGCCCACGACTACCCTCTTCGCGCCTGGCGCCCTCGATGCTCGCCCTTGCCCTTATCTCGTTCTGGCGAGGTGGGATTTCCCGCTCTTGGTTCTGCTCTCTGGCTCTCCTTGGATGCAAGTTCGAGGAGCGGGCTGATCCTTCGGTCAGCGACCTTTCCCTGGCGGCTACCCCTTCTGGAGTTGGGATTTCTTCTGAAGGTCGACGGCGAGCTCTGCCTGGGGGTGCGACTTCCACCTGTCTCTGCACCGCACGGGCTTGGACTTCCACCAACGCCCTAACCGTCGTCGTCAACTCCCTTACTGTATCTTCTAGAGCTCGCTGGCGCTGCTGCCATTCCTGAGCGACCTCGTTTCCTGAAGGTGAGGCGCTCTGTTCTTCTTGAATCTCACGTCGTTCCTCTGCCACTCCGACACTCCTTGTTGCCTTAATCCTGGCCATGGTAGACGAGTACAAGTAAATGTGAACTAACGACTAAGTGGAGATTACCAGGTCGCTGTTGGGCCCTCCTTCTAGCGCCAAAAGATGTTGACGTTCGGAAACGGTCAACCAGAGATTCTGGGGCCCATACGGCGAACTTGATAATTAATTAACGGTTCTGATCGTGATGATGAAAGGATAATAAATAGGTAATTAATAAAGTTCGAGGTTGGTGGTGATTAATTCAGGTGAAGGAATGTCGGTCTTGGTGGTTGGTCGGATTTAATAAGGTGATCTGCAAGAAATTAAAGAGAAAGAGAGAGAGAGAGAAAGAACACGAGGATTTTTACGTGGTTCGGTGACTGCACCTACGTCCACGGCCACCCTGGGACAATTCCGGCAGAGTGACAGTTTTCTAGTATGTTAAGCTTGTTGGTACAGTAAAAATGTCTCCCACCTTTATAGAGGAGGGGGGATGACAATATAAAAATACAAAAAAAGTTACACACGCTATTGGCAACGGCTAGTTTTAACTAATCCTGACATTGCCATGCTGCATTAATTGTAAAAGTAATGATGATTTTCTTCTTGCACAGATCTGCATTTAATATTCCTGAAGAAGTCTTCACTTCATTAAATGCTTCTGGATAATTGTGTAAGCAGTTTCCGACGGGAAATCATAAAAGTTGGTAATTCTGACAACTTGCTATACACGGTATCCCCTGGATAAGCCTTTTGGTCAGCCAGGTGATACACACTGGAGGAGAGCTGACGTGGCCAAGAGGAGAGGTAGGGCGATCTAGGGGTTCATGCGACCTCGCGACCTCACGGGCTCCCCGAGCTGAAGGTACGAGCAGGGGGCATCCTGGGAACTGTTGCTGGCTTGCGACCTGGGCGACCTCATGAGTTGGGCTGGCAGCCACTGGTTCCAGCCTTGGGCCTCCTGGGCCCTTGCTTCTATTTAAATAAATAAGGCCTTAGTTGGGCCATTTGGGCCGATCCAGAAAATGGGTATAACATACTTTTAAAAGAAAAATTTTCACCCATTTTCACTAAATAAGGAATTTCTAAAACATTTTTAAAAAGTTTAGCTTCATGAGAACCTTTCAGCCGAAACAAATCTCGACTGGAGGGCTGTCGTGAGGTTGTCGAGCGGATTGCCTTGAGTATAGGAATCGGGGTCTGTTAGAGAATGTGCCCCTAGTGCTTTCGTAGGATGTGAGGATATACATATGAATGATATATAGATATATATCTATGATGTATAAAGATCATATGTGTCATGATGGGCACAACATAAAGGAAATGAATGACAACCTTTGCAAGGAAGAATTTATAGATATAGTTAACATTGTTGAAACTCTTTTATACCATGGTTGCACAAGGTTGTATATGGGATATCTAACAATGGTTTTAATGATTTTTTTTAGATAATCTATGATAAGATTCCACTAGAAAACACACTTTCTGATACATTTTGTTCAACAAAGAAATTGTTAAAGACATTTGACCTTAAGTATGAGAAGATCCATTCTTACATTAATGATTGTTGTCTGTTTAGAAAAGAGTTTGAAAATGACCAAGAATGTTTTAAATGTCATGAAACTCTTTGGATAGTTGATGAACGCACTAAGGCGATTCAACAAGGTATTCTTGAAAAAGTCTTACATTACTTTCTAATAAAACCAAGATCTTGGAGATTGTTTGGGATAACTAATGATAGGACCCTATCCAGACTCTCTCTAATCTCTTGTCTGGAGGATCCCGTTGGGCACTCCAACGAACTTCTCTCAACTCGACTTGTAGAATAAAAGAAAATCCACAGAGCGAACTCTTTAATCTTGCCCGATTCTTTAATTCAATTTCAATATATTCTTTTCTTTTATAAATGATTTGGGTGGATGTAAATTTTTCATAATTAGATTTATAACGATTTTATAAAAATTTCGACAGCATAACGACTGCATTTTTAAGGTTTCCAAAATTTTTCCTATAAAACAAACACACTTCGTACTATTTTAATTCACCACCCAACATCTTTTAGCCACAAACATGCATTTTATCATTCAATTCACAACACACTTTCTCATGAATGAATATTTTCCATGACTTATATTACAATTATAAATATTTACATACTACATATATGTATCAATATATATACGTAGATATACTACGTAATAGTAGTGTATCATGTGCAAGTGTTTAGTTATATATCTACATCTCAAAATATGCACTACAATTTCCACACATACAATCTTCCAGTTATAATGTTTACACATCCAAAAATTTTGTTCAACGTTTATCCAAAATGTCTAGTCAATGCCCACCTAAATTATCTAATGAGGTTTTCAAAATGTAAAATCGCCTGATCAATCACCTGTTTCAGTATATAAGCTGCACAAAGGTGAAAAGATTAGTTCAAGGATTGATAATAACATCAAGATATAATTATATCAAAATTTTTACTCTTGTTAAGGTGTTAATTCTTTTCAATTTAATTCTTCCTTTCTAAGACTCCATGTATACCCCTCGTGTACTCAACCATTACGTGACAGTTTTCAACTTACGTCAACGTGAAGCTACTGTGATATCTTAACTACTACGATACGAAATTTACTGTTTCGCAAACGTAGTGTATGACGCTCTCAAGTCTGAGCAACCATAATACAGAATTTTCTGCATCGCAATTATGGTGTTATGATTCTGGGTGATTACGAGTGGAATTTTGCTGTATCACAACGTAGTGCCTAAACTATAAATCTAGACGATAACATGCAGAATTTTCTGCATCGCACATATCGGCTAGATGTACTGAAAACTGAGCAACTACGGACGGAATTTTCTGCATCGCCGCATAGTGCTAAAATCTTCATATTAAACTCAGGGGGTATACATGGTTTATAAATCTCTTTACTTATTTCTTTTCATAAACATTTTATTTTCAAATTATCTTTTCTAAATTTGACATAGAAATCATTCTTCAATACTTTAACTCATAGTTTTGAAAATCGTTTTTGAAGACATTTAGCTACAATTGAATATATATATTTAAATGAAGAACTGAAATAGCGTAAGTGATAGAACACTTATCTCGATCCGAATATGCTCAAATGTCTCAACGAGCCTCTCGTGCCTCACTCGCTTGCCCGTCACCTATATATCAATGTCTTATTATAACACACTCATATACATAACTCAAAACTTAAAAGTAGAGTTTCCAATACAAGTTACTCTATTGAAAACTCTTTACACTATAACTTTTCTAAGTCGATTTTTACTCAATTAAGACTCTCTAAATTCGATTTCTTTACATATGTCTTATTTATTACCACCTAGGGACACTCTGGAATACTTAAAATAGTCGCTAGAGGCCCAGAACGAAAAACCATTGTTTTTAGATCCCCTAAAACCGAGGCTATGCTAGGGCTCATCCTAGCGATTTTTTTCGCTCTATTTTTTCTCTAATCATCTCCCTAACTCGCACTTAAGTCAGTCGTAAAACGGTTTCGAAAAATTCTAAGTATCGAGAGTCGAAACCTATGAAAAACACTCATTTTTCAACACTTTTTGATGTACCTTTGTGACATTCTTCATGCAACGAATTCAATTCTTTCGTATCTAAAGTTCTTTATTTAATTATGATCAAATACATTCATCTCATGCATAGAAGAATGCATTTACATTCACAATGTACTTTACGACTACATAGATGCATTATTTGAGTCATAACTTGCTCAATTTTTATCCAAACCTTCTCCTTCAAATTTCTATGGTTTGCTATGACATTTATCCATATTTTGAGTTCTAAAGTAACCACAAATAAACCCATTTTGTGTAGGTCACCATAGTCTCTTCACTTGCTATTCTTTCCTTCCAATGTTATTTCACCCTTTACTAGATGGCATGTCAATCATGCACCCATGCATATCCATTTGATTTACCTTAATTCCTACTCATTTAAGCATTCTTTTAGGACCCTAAATACCTCACAAACACCCACAAAACACATGCACAACTACTGCCCTTCATCAAGTCAAAATGCATCAACAATGAACTCTAGTTTCCTTTGTTAATTCTAACACTCTCATATGATTTTCTTATCATTAAATATGCTTATCTGGGACTCAAAGGGATCAAAATACCATAGTATCACACACCCCTCTTATGGTCATGACACACCCATGTAATCACACATCATTCTTTTGAATTTTTTTCATGTTACATCTCTTTCAATCATTTCATTAAACAAGTTATAAACAATTCATTTAACCCTTCACTAGACTAAATCCCAAGTTGGGGTTTCTCCCATATACACCCTAACCTCCATTTTTATGCATGATTTCTTGCATTTCACCTTCCTTTTGTAACTTCTCATGGTCCTACTATTTATTTAAATAAAAACCCACATTAATTTGCACATCAAACACTAACCCAATTAACCAACACAAACATAGACTCAACTATCTCTATTTCTAGGCAAAATCATGAAACCTTACCTTATTTTGCTTAAAGTTTGTTATCCTTGCTTTGATCTACTAAAAATCTTGGTTAGAAGCTTGTAAAATGATTGGGCTTGGCTTGACTTTCTTCCCCTTCCTTTTTCCCTTTGTTGCCGTGACCTATCTCCCTCTCTTTCAATCTCTTTTGAAAATTTTCTAAGTGTTGAAAGGTTACACTTCTATATATAGGCTTATATTTATATAAATGCCCTTAAAGTTTGTTGGTTATTTACCTATCATGCCATTATATGAAGGTTGACCAATTAGTTTTTCAATTTTTCATTGGTTTTACATCCTCCTCACTACTTTTATAAATTTGCACAACTTATGCAATAATTTGCTCTATTCACTTTACATAATAGTCACTCAATCTATCATTGACCAATTTATCTTTCTTTGCTATTTATCTCTTTATTTGATTTTCTTATTATAACTATTAATCATTTCTATATTCTAACTTCTAATACTAGGGGATGCAATATCAAGAATAGGGGTTTACAACTAAGATGGCGGAAGACTTAAAGTGACATGATTCTTATAAGAGTGGTAGTGGCAAAATGAGACCTCCATTAGATTCACCCTCATAGGACATAATTAATGAGAAATGGTCTTCTTTTACATCAGATCCTCGAAATATTAGATTTGGTAAAACTATTGATGGGTTTAATCCTTTTAAGGATCTCAGCTCATGATGTAATTATTGGCCAGTAATTTTGGAAATCTAAACCTCCCTCCATTGTTGTGCATGTTAAAACAAAGTATGATGTTGGTTTTACTTATTCCAAGGTCAAAACAACTAGGTAATGACATTGATATT
This sequence comes from Litchi chinensis, assembly GCA_019925255.1. Classification (NCBI taxonomy): domain Eukaryota; kingdom Viridiplantae; phylum Streptophyta; class Magnoliopsida; order Sapindales; family Sapindaceae; genus Litchi; species Litchi chinensis. Next base: position 9,536,552 of record CM034467.1, read on the forward strand.
TATTTAGCACCTCTTATAGAAGACTTAAAAGAGTTGTGGGATATCGGAAATTGATGTGTATGATGCATATAATAAGTCCATGTTTAAATTAAAAGTGATTTTAATGTAAGATAATAAATGGTTTTCCTGCTTATCGAAATAAGTCTAGATGGCCTACCAAGTGAAGATGTGTCTGTCCTTTTTGTCGTGACAATACTTGTTCAAAATGGCTAAAAAATAGTCGAAAATTTTCGTACATGGGTATAGACAATTTCTTGCTATGGATCATCCATTCCAAAAGAAACAAGCATGGTTCAATGGAAAACATGAACAAGGGTGCAAGCCCGAGTTATCTACTAGTGAAGAGATCTACAAAGAAGTTGATCAAGTTGTCAATGAGTAAGGGAAAAAGAACGAGAAATCAAATGGAAAGGAGCGTAAAAATGTGAAATTATGGAAAAAGAAGTCAATATTCATCAACTTACCATGCTTGAACATAATAACCATTACATTGTATTTTATCTTAATTATAATATCATTTAATTCATGCACAAGCAAACAATAGAAATTAGTAATTGTTTTATGTTTTCACAAACAACTAGCAGCTGTTTGGAATTGTCTTTCTTAAAAAAATTAAAAATATAATAATAATACTAATAAAAACAATCATTTTACGTTGAATATAAAGCAATTATTTTTATAACATTTCGATAACCTTTCATTAATCATCTTTCTTAATATTTCTTGTGCAAGATATGCTTGTTTGTCACGATTTTGATGTGATACGTATTGGAAAAAAATATTTGTGATAGCATAATTAGTACACTTTTGGATATCAAAGGCAAATCTAAAGATGGTCTTAATTCTCACCAAAACTTGGAAAGCATGTGTATTAGAAAGAATTGCTTATACAAATAAAGTTAATGCATTTTATTTATTAGTTGCATGACACACACTTTCAAAGGTGGAGAAACAAATTTTTTGTAAAAGGCTTGCCAATATAAACTTACTGGATGATTATGGTTCGAATATTGGAGCTTTAAGAGGAATTCTACAAAGGGCCTAAGAATAGCATTTTTTCAACTTTGTTCATTCTTCAATGAATTATGTAATAGAGTCATGTACATAAATAAAATTGCACAATTGCAAAAAGATGTGACTCAGACTATGCATGTTGGAAAGGTTTTTTCCACCATCATTTTTCGATATCATGGTTCATCTCATAATGCATATGGATGAGAAGCACAACTTTATGGGCCAGTACAATTTCTTTTGAACCATTTGAAAAGTAAGTCACATTCATCACATTTATTACCTTTGCATTATGTTACATTCACTTGAAGTTACAATGGGTACCTTTGCTATTTTGTTTTAGATTCATGAAAATATTGGAGAGGTTTGTTAGAAATCATGCAATAAGAAGGTTGTATAGCTGAGTGGGCTAGAGAGTACACATTCTTCTGTAGCAACTACATTAAACAGGCCTCTGAATTAGGAATCCAATATGGTCAAAATCAAGAGTTGGAGGATGACACATTGTTTGGAGGGCATCCGATACTAGCAATAAAGCCAATAATTTTCAAATCTGATATGCTACAAAATGTTAATCACTACGTTTTGTTTAATTGCTCGAAAGTTCAACCTTATGTGGAGTAAGACAACTAATTATTGCATAGTTTATTATATCAATATGTAACATTGTCATTTATTAACCTTATGTTTTATGAATATATTAGAATGCACTTGCAAGAATTGAAGAATTTGGACAGACAGCTTGCAATAAATCATAATCATTATTCAATTACAAAACCAACACAATGACGCATTTAATGCATGATTAAAAGAGATTGTTGTACCAATATTAACTCAAAAGTTCTATAGATTTCTATATACTTTTTTTTAAATAAATTTTCTAATGATATTATATTAATTTTGACAAATCAATACTCAAAAAAAAAAAAAAAAATGCAATGACACATGTATAACCATTACTTTGAAATGGCTTGAACATAGCACTAGAGATTTGGTATGTCATATAGTGAGTATATTATAAATGGCATTCAATTTCACACCAAAACAGTAGAGAAGAGTCGACAAAATAGTGGCGTTTCAATTAAAACAACCACAACGTGTAAATATAGTGCAAGAGATCATACATAAAGTGTTGTACAAGTTACCTGTTATAGAGTTTTCAAGATACTATAGTGCTTGATCATCAAGTCTTTCAAGTGGCTATATCTAAATGGGATTGTGCAAATGTTGTCAGTGGTGTTAAAATTGAAGATGGTTTTGTTTTGTTTAACCTCCATGAAAGAAAGAGCCAATTTGAAAAAGATCCATTCATTGTAGCTTCACATGCTAAGCTAGTCTTTTATTGTATGGAGAATGTAACTTTATATTGGTATGTTGTGGGGAAAGCACGACCAATAGGTTATCATGAGTTGGGAACTTATGATGAGGGTTTAAATGTGTCATCCATGCCAAGTCCTATAGAAGATCTTAAAGCAAATATGAACAATGAGAACGAAGATTTTACAAGGGTTGATGTAGAGGGCTTGGGGGCATGTTAGGTGACACATAGTTTAGTGTCCAACCAATTATTACTTTGTTGTGATCTTTGATGACAAGTTGTTTGTATATTAATACATTTTATTATGCAATATTGTTTGATTTTAAGTGTTATTCGATTAAGTTGTTTTTCTTTTTCTAGGACGTGATTGTTAATAGTAGATTTTGTGTTTTAAATTATGATATTACCTTGTCTTGTTTAATTATGTAATTTACTTTGTGCATATATAAACTTTTATTAAATTATAAGGTCATAATATATTGGTGGTTTTCTTGGTTCATCTTTTCTTAAAGAATTTATTGTTTCTTCCAAAAAATCAATTAATCATAAAAGACAAGAATGGCAAAAGTAAATGACGACATTACTTTGTACAATTATTACTTTGGACAGTTTGAATGCATATTTTATAATCAAATTGTGTTATATTGATACAATTGGATGATTAGACTTAAATTTTTAATAATAGTTGGTGATGGGTTAGGAGAATTCCTAATGGGCTTAGATTGGGGTTTTTTTTTCTTTGCCCAATAGAAAGACTAAATTGTCTATAAATACCCATATGATAGAGTAGCAATAGTGAATATCTCTTAAACAAAAAAAAAAATCGGGGCAAAACAAGAAACTCTCAATATCACCACATAGCCAACCACCTTGACTAGCACATAGGGTGTTTGTTCGACTATCGCCATCTCCAATTAGGTTTTTGAACATCGTGTTGCTGTGTGGATACCTTAGAGGTTATTCTACGCTTGGATCGCTAGTGGATTAAATCATACGAGAAGGGAAGGAACCGCCAACGAAGGTATGGTTTCAATAAAACACCCTATGTATGTTTAATTGTATTGGTTTTAAACTAATCTAAAGTGATCCAACTTGAGTTTTTGATTTTTGTTTGCTGTAAATTTTTGTTTTTCCGTTGCGCTATGATGTATGAGATGTATACTAACCCAACAGTGGTATCAAAGCCACTCTAGATTGATTTAAAATCAAGTTCTAAAAACTGAAATTAAAAAAAAAAAAAAATGATTCCTGGACCAGTTTTGATAATGACATTCGGCCACTAGAATTTTGTTAATATTTTAGGCTCGTTTAATTTCTGTATGTTGTTAACATATTGACGAACCAGCATATGAAATTTGGGATCAATCCGACATCGTTTAGTCAGTAAAAAAAAAATCATAAGGTATGAACCAAAAACCGAAAACTGGGCAGAAAATTCTGCACATTGATTTTTTGTTATGGGCTGTTTTTAATACGAATTTTGTTTGATTTTGATCTTTCAAAAACATGTTTATGATTTGTAAAAGTGTTTTAATGAATCATTACAGCCCGGTATAATTAGGTTTGAAGTGCTCAAATCAAAACGAAATTGAAAATTGTGAATTGTTCATAATTTTCAATTATGGTCGAATATCTATATTAAATGAATTTTAATAGGTTTTAATCTCCTATTATGATAGGATTTAAGTCTAACAAAAGAGTTTTATTGGAATTAAATTTTCCTATATTAAATGAATTTTAATAGGTTTTAATCTCCTATTATGATAGGATTTAAGTCTAATAAAAGAGTTTTATTGGAATTAAATTTTCCTATATTGGTTTTATCTTAATTAATGAGATTAATTTAAGAATAAATTATATGGATCCCATATTAAACAAAAGCCCAAGCCCATGTCATTTATTTCAATTGTTAAAGTATAATTAAAATAAATGGTCGAAATTGTTTTTTTAAAATATATAATTTAGAAATAGTTTTTAATTATATCTGATTAGAAATTGTTTCTAAGGGTGTATGGATAGCAAGATGGTTAGATTATGGACTTGGCTCAATATGATTGAGCATTTGCATGGATTTTGATTTTGATCAAAATAAGGCCTGCGTGTCCTGTCTTCTCTTAATATTCTCTTTGTACTTCTCTTCTCATCTCACTCCCCTCGAATGTAACTTGAGGTTTTTTATTAAATAAATATAATAGTTATGTTTAGAAATAGATAAGATTAGGAATACGAAGAAGATGAAGACAAAATTGAAGAAGGGAAATGTCCCTTTCATTCTTTGTAATTCATACATGACCTAGGTTTGACCTTTCAGTTACCCTGTGGCTCCGGGGAAATCGATATAGATAAAGTCCATAATCAACCATGTAATTTTATTACCATAATTATCTTGATGATGAATAAGGATAAATTATGCATGCTAGATGAGACTAAAAGTTCAAAAATTACATGGTAATAAAATAACTAAAATTACATGGTAATTTATCCTTATTCATCACCAAGATAATTATGGTAATAAAATTACATGGTTGATTATGGACTTTATCTATATCGATTTCCCCGGAGCCACAGGGTAACCGAAAGGTCAAACCTAGGTCATGTATGAATTACAAAGAATGAAAGGGACATTTCCCTTCTTCAATTCTGTCTTCATCTTCTTCGTATTCCTAATCTTATATATTTCTAAACATAACTATTACATTTATTTAATAAGAAACCTCGAGTTACATTCAAGGGGAGTGAGATGAGAAGAGAAGTACAAAGAGAATATTAAAAGAAGACAGGACACGCAGGCCCTATTTTGATCAAAATCAAAATCCATGCAAATGCTCAATCATATTGGGCCAAGTCCATAATCTAACCATCTTGCTATCCATACACCCTTAGAAACAATTTCTAACCAGATATAATTAAAAACTATTTCTAAATTATATATTTAAAAAAAAAAAAACAATTTCGACCATTTATTTTAATTATACTTCAACAATTGAAATAAATGACATGGGCTTGAGCTTTTGTTTAATATGGGATCCATATAATTTATTCTTAAATTAATCTCATTAATTAAGATAAAACCAATATAGGAAAATTTAATTCCAATAAAACTCTTTTATTAGACTTAAATCCTATCATAATAGGAGATTAAAACCTATTAAAATTCATTTAATATAGATATCCAACCATAATTGAAAATTATGAACAATTCACAATTTTCAATTTCGTTTTGTTTTGAGCACTTCAAACCTAATTATACCGGGCTGTAATGATTCTTTAAAACACTTTTACAAATCATAAACATGTTTTTGAAAGATCAAAATCAAACAAAATTCGTATTAAAAATAGCCCATAACAAAAAATCAATGTGCAGAAATTTTCTGCCCAGTTTTTGGTTTCTGGTTCATACCTTATGATTTTTTTTTTGACTGACTAAACGATGTCGGATTGATCCTAAATTTCATATGCTGGTTCGTTATTATGTTAACAACATACAGAAATTAAACGAGCCTAAAATATTAACAAAATTCTAGTGGTCGAATGTCATTATCAAAACTGGTCCAGAAATCATTTTTTTTAAATGACATTGGTGATTTCCTTTTAATAAAACTGTCGTTCGTATTGAACGACATCCCTCCTCCTCCAAGAGATGATGAAAATTGTCCCTATTATTTATTAGTTTATAATGATATACATCTAATTTATGGATTTTATGAAAATATGTGTGTATCATATATACATCTAATCTATGAGATGACATGAAGTCAGAAATTGAATCCATACATAGGGTGTTTTATTGAAACCATACCTTCGTTGGCAGTTCCTTTCCTTCTCGTATGATCTAATCCACTAGCGATCCAAGCGTAGAATCGCCTCTAAGGTATCCACACAGCAACACGATGTTCAAAAACCCAATTGGAGATGGCGATAGCCGAACAAACACCCTATGTGCTAGTCAAGGTGGTTGGCTATGTGGTGATATTGAGAGTTTCTTGTTTTGCCCCAATTTTTTTTTAAGAGACATTCACTATTGCTACCCTATCATATGGGTATTAAAAAGCTTATTAAAAAGTCCATTAGGAATTCTCCTAACCCATTAGTTTTAGGTCCAATTTTAATATTAAGACTCGTTTATTTTCATACATGTTTTAATTATGATTTTAGGTTACAAAATCATAATTAGACTGATATGTTAATATATTTGCTTGGTAGACAAGACATAAAGATTGAAAGAATTCCCATATATTAGAATATTGCAGATCCAATGACTAAGCCACTTCCCTAAAAGAAATATGATGCTCATGTAAACACCTTTGGTATTAGATACATTGGTGATTGGATCTAGTGCAAGTGGGAGTATGTTAGTGATGTGCCCTAGAACCAATCAACCTTAGATTGTATTTATGCATATTTCTTTTAAATAAAATGGCAACATTATTATTCAGTTTATATTCAACTGCATAATAAAGTCCCTAGAATATATAACACAGTGTAAAGGAAATCATGAAAGAGTTCATGATATTAAATTTCAATTCGGTTATGAGAATTAAATTTAATTCAGTTATGAGAATAAAACCAATATCTTAAATTATCATAACCGAATTAAATTTAATAATGAAAATAAAATACAAAGTTCGTATTTTATTTTATCACCATTAATATTAACATCTCATGTTAATATATTAAATCCTATTGAATAGTCATTTTACACTGTACATCGAGTTGCTTAAGTGTGTGACCCATTAGGTATCCGAACACGTTGACAACCCGGAATAAATTATAATCCTAATTGAATTAGGATTAGATTAAATTAAACATTTTGATTTAATCCTTGATTCACTAATCAACTAATTGATTCCGAATAGATCAAGATTGGCACCTAACAATGCATCTTGACCACCCAAGTGTCCAGAATTGTCTGTGGTTAGAACAATACCTTTCCATAAATAGTTACCATGCAGTTCATCCTTTCGTCATAACATATCTCCTTCAGTTATGAGTATGGACTATGTTCTAATTTATCTCATAATATGCATAAATTCTCCTAACCCATTAGTTTCTAATTAAGACTCGTTTATTAAAACTATTTCTTACTTAATTAATATTAATAACCCATTACTTCATTAAAATTAAGAACAATTTTGATTAAGACTCAATCTAAGCTTATTAGGAATTCTCCTAACCCATTAGTTTTAGGTCTAATTTTAATTTAATCCAATTAAATTAAATTGATCCTAATAAAATAAATGGGCATTTATTATTCCACATCTCATATGGAGTAAAATCAACCGATTTTGATGGAATTCTGTTCAGTATATAAACAGCAGTTTCCAGTGCAAAACCCCAAAAGGATTTAGGAAGATTTGCAAAACTCATCATAGATCGAACCATGTCCAACAAAGTTCGATTTCTCCTTTCAAACACACCATTATGTTGTGGCGTATATGGTGGAGTCCATTGAGACAATATTCCATTCTCTTTTAGATAATCCTGAAACTCTTGACTTAAGTACTCACCACCTCGATCCGATCTTAGTGTCTTGATACTCTTGCCAAGTTGTTTTTCTACCTCGTTCCTAAATTCCTTGAACTTTTCAAAAACTTCAGATTTGTATTTCATCAGATACAAATACCCATATCTAGAATAATCATCGATAAAGGTTACGAAGTATAAAAAACCTCTTCTTGTTTGTATCGTCATTGGGCCACATACATAAGAATGTACAAGCTTTAACAACTCAGTGGCACGATCACCCTTTCCTGAGAAGGGCATTTTAGTTATCTTACCAAGCAAACAAGATTCACATGTATCATAAGATTCATAATCGAATGATCCCAAACTACCATACTTGTGTAACTTGTTCACGTGCTTCTCGTTTATATGACCAAGTCGACAATGCCATAAATAGGAGGGTTTCAGGCTATCTGGTTTTAATCTTTTGGTATTTAGATTGAGAATTGAATTAGATAAATCCAGAATATAAATCTCATTGAATAGTACCAGAACAATAACAAAATATCATTTAACCATATAAAACAACTATTATCCTTAATAGTCAAATGAAATCCATATTTCACTAAAATAGAAACTGAAATTATGTTCTTAGAAATAACAGGCACATAAAAGCAATTATCTAAATTTAATATTAATCTTGAAGGTAAAGTCAAAGTATATGTCCCTACAGCTAATGCAACAACTCTTGCTCCATTTCCCATTCGTAAGTCCATATCTCCTTTCTTCAGTTTCCTATTGTTCTTTAGTCCATGCATATTAGCACATATGTGAGACCCACATCTGGTATCTAATACCCATGTGTTAATATCACAAGCAGTATTAACCTCAATCATAAAAATACCTGAGGCAGAAGCATCACTATGCTTCTTCTTTTTTAGATAATCCAGATATTCCTTGCAATTCCTCTTCCAGTGACCAGCTTTACTACAATGGAAGCACGGTCCTTTTGTAGGTGTTTCTTTACTTTTGTTCTTCTTCTTCTTGACACCTCCTTGGGCTTTGGTAGGATTATTCTTCTTCTTCAGTTTCTTTTGAGTCTTTTTCTTTTTAGAAGAATTAGAATTATCCACCAACATTACAAACTTTTGATCCTTCATAATACAAGGTTCAATAGTCTTGAGAAGGTTGATCAGCTCAGGTAGTGAAGAATCAACCTTATTGACATAATAGTTCATCATGAACTATGAATAACTATTAGGTAAGGACTGTAGAACTAAGTCAATACTTAGCTCATGATCCATAACAAACTGAAGTGATCCAAGCTTCTCAATGTAGCCCAACATCTTCAAGCCATGATCCACGGCTGAAGCCCCTTCGGCCATTCGACTACGGAAGAGACTTTTAGATGTTTCAAATTTTTCAATTCTTTTCCGCTCATCAAATAGCTCCTTGAGATGAACAATCATAGTACAAGCATCCATATGCTGATGTTGTTTTTGGAGTTCCAGTGTCATTGCAGCGAGCATGATGCAAGCTGCCATGTCAGCGTCATTCTTATGCTTTAGATAAGTTTCAAACTCATCCAATGGAGCATCATCTCTTAGAGGAGAAGGGATGTCATTTTCAAGTACATAAGCAATTTTCTCAAACTTGAGCACTATTTTAACATTCCTTATCCAGTCCAAGTAGTTTGGCCCGGTAAGTTTGTTGGCCTCAAGTATGGAACGTAAATTCAATTTCAAGCTCATGATTCTTTTCAACCTAGATATAAAGAATGAAATGTTAGAGATCTAGTATGTATATACATTTAATATGGTCTTTGATTAAGCGTATTACACTCCAACTATTTTATTACGAATTAATAGCCCTCACTATTAATCCGGGAAAACACATTAAATGCTTTCCTAGTGGGTTAGTATCCATCATTCATTAAGGAAGACCTTGGGTTTACCCAACAAGCCCCCTTGACTTCAAATGGTAGGTATCTTATACCAATTGCATCTCAATGCAACTACTAAAACATTGGGCTATCAACATCCTTGATATGTGTATATCGTATATACATTGACCCAATCTCACCTCTGATATGCATAAGTCTTGGGTTTACCCAACAAGCCCATGTATTCAGTTAAAACCGACCTATTAATCAGGAATCATATTTCATAGATTGAACATATTAACCTAGAGCAGGCTTGGGTTTACCCAACAACCCAACATCGAGGATAACTCTAGTTTTTCCTATTTTAATGGAAAGTGTTAGTTTTAATATTAATTAATGGTTTTTGTCCTTTTAGTCCAATCTTGCATGCATAATTTATCCTTATTCATCATCAAGATAATTATGGTAATAAAATTACATGGTTGATTATGGACTTTATCTATATCAATTTCCCCGGAGCCACAGGGTAACCGAAAGGTCAAACCTAGGTCATGTATGAATTACAAAGAATGAAAGGGACATTTCCTTCTTCTTCATATTCCTAATCTTATCTATTTCTAAACATAACTATTGCATTTATTTAATAAGAAACCTCGAGTTACATTCGAGGGGAGTGAGATGAGAAGAGAAGTACAAAGAGAATATTAAGAGAAGATAGGACACGCAGGCCCTATTTTGATCAAAATCGAAATCCATGCAAATGCTCAATCATATTGGGCCAAGTCCATAATCTAACCATCTTGCTATCCATACACCTTTAGAAACAATTTCTAACCAGATATAATTAAAAACTATTTCTAAATTATATATTTAAAAAAAAAAAACAATTTTGACCATTTATTTTAATTATACTTCAACAATTGAAATAAATGACATGGGCTTGGGCTTTTGTTTAATATGGGATCCATATAATTTATTCTTAAATTAATCTCATTAATTAAGATAAAACCAATATAGGAAAATTTAATTCAAATAAAACTCTTTTATTAGACTTAAATCCTACCATAATAGAAGATTAAAACCTATTGAAATTCATTTAATATAAAAAAAATTAATTCCAATAAAACTCTTTTATTAGACTTAAATCCTATCATAATAGGAGATTAAAACCTATTAAAATTCATTTAATATAGATATCCGACCATAATTGAAAATTATGAACAATGAGAGGGAACACATGAAAAGGATCCCATATGCATCAGCTGTAGGATCTATCATGTATGCTATGTTATGTACTAGACCCGATGTTTCATACGCTTTGAGTGTTATGAGCAGATATCACGGTGAGAGACATTGAGTGGTTGTAAAGAACATCCTTAAGTACTTAAGAAGAACTGAGGATGCTTTCTTGGTTTATGGAGAGAGAGATCGTACCAATGGAAAAGTCTAATAAAATAGTTTTATTGGAATTAAATTTTCCTATATGTTAGTGATGTGCCCTAGAACCAATCAACCTTAGGTTGTATTTATGCATATTTCTTTTTAATAAAATAGCAACATTATTATTCGGTTTACATTCAACTACATAATAAAGTCCCTAGTACATATAACACAGTGTAAAGGAAATCATGAAAGAGTTCATGATATGAGATTTCTATTACATGCAAATGTGTTTATACTTAAATATCGCTAGTCATAATATTAATGAGACAGGACATCATTAGTACAGATAGACTAGCACGTGTTATACTCCTCGATTGGATCGAGCAGTAGTTCTCATAAGCTGATGGCATATGAGATGCCTAGAGTAAACACTTGGATGCTTGTTTAGAATGAGTACATTGGATGACCTGATTGTAAGATGATCACATGGATAGTTTTATGTTAGTGATCTCATCTTAACATATCAGTAGGTGCAAGTATCCTTTGACATGAGATCTCCAAAGTACACTGAGTATCAACTGTCGTCCTTTAATGTCATTCCTTGTTGACTTGAAGAGTTGACTCGTAGGGTGGTACTTGAGTTCGACATGAGCTACTCGAGCATAGTTGAGTGATCAATAAAGGATTCATCACTTCTCATAGTAGAAGAAGATATCTTATAGCCTCTTGAGGAAATCGTTATTCCAGGAATCTCTGGCCAGAGTGATCGTACCAGTGGAAGAGTCTCCCAAGATACGTAATTGGGAATAATGGATTTCGGGAACAAGAACTAATAAATTCGGGCTAGACATGACTTAATCATTCTAGTGAGAGTTGACACATAGTCCATACTCATAACCGAATGAGATATGTTATGACGAAAGGATGAACTGCACGGTAACTGTTTATGGAAAGGTATTGTTCTAACCATGGACAATTCTGGGCACTTGGGTGGTCATGATGCATTGCTAGGTGTCAATCTTGATCTACTCGGAATCAATTAGTTGATTAGTGAATCAAGGATTAAATCAAAAGGTTTAATTTAATCTAATCCTAATTCGATTAGGATTATAATTCATTCCGGGTTGCCAACGTGTTCGGATACCTAATGGGTCACACACTTAAGCAACTTGATGTACAGTGTAAAATGGCTATTCAATAGGATTTAATATATTAATATGAGATGTTAATATTAATGGTGATAAAATAAAATAAAGGTCCATTTATTTTATTAGGATCACTTTAATTTAATTGGATTAAATTAAAATTTGACCTAAAACTAATGGGTTAGGAGAATTCCTAATGGGCTTAGATTGGGGTTTCTTTTTCTTTGCCTAATAGAAAGACTAGATTGTCTATAAATACTCATATGATAAGGTAGCAACAATGAATATCTCTTAAAAAAAAAAAATTGGGGCAAAACAAGAAACTCTCAATATCACCACATAGCCAACCACCTTGACTAGCACATAGGGTGTTTGTTCGACTATTGCCATCTCCAATTGGATTTTTGAACATCGTGTTGCTGTGTGGATACCTTAGAGGCGATTCTACGCTTAGATCGCTAGTGGATTAGATCATACGAGAAGGGAATGAGTCGCCAACGAAGGTATTGTTTCAATAAAACACCCTATATATGTTTAATTGTATTGGTTTTAAACTAATCTAGAGTGATCCAACTTGGGTTTTTTATTTTTGTTTGCAGTAAATTTTTATTTTTCCACTGTGCTATGATATAGAACCCAGAATTTCATTTCCCTAGGAGAAATAGTGTTTTCCAGATAAATAGTATTTTCGGATGAAATAGTATTTTCAGATGAATAGTAATTTGTATGAATAGTGTTTTCGAGTGAATAGTGATTTTTCGGGAAATAGAAAATTTCCTCAAGTTTCATGAGATAAAATTTTTTCGGTGAATAGTATTTTCGGGTAAATAGTGTTTTCGATTAATAGTGTCCACGTGAATAGTGATTTTTGAAAAATGGACCTGGGGCATCATAATCCCCAGAATAGGAATTAGAGTTATTAGAAACTGAAACAGAGTAAAAATAAGTCCGTTTAAGTAGATCTTAAGGGTTCCAAATAATTATAGATAAAAATACCCTCGTTGGAAACGTTGTGAATTTTAGTGAGTTTATAACCAATTGAATTTTTTTCGAAACATGGAATTGAAGGTTAAGACACCCAATTAGAGTATTGCATGATCAATTTGATAATAGGATGATCATGAAATATTTTTGAAATTTATTAGTGTTAATTGAGGATTAAATTTTAAGTTTAATGAATTATTAAAGTGTTGCATGAATGGATAAGTGTCCAACAAGCACAATCCATGTAAAATTGAATTGACCAATGCTTTAGAGACACGTTTAAGTCAAAAAGAAGTGTAATTAGTTGAATTGAAACTAAGTTGGAGTGATTTGGTTGTTGGATTAATTAGATAGAATTGTTTAACCAATCAAATAAATTTATTTAAAACTAGTGGCATTTGTGTGATTGTGGAGTTAGTTAAAGGGCAATTTAGACCTTTGTGAGGACAAGTATATAAATTGGAGGTGCATGAGAGCTGGACCAAGTGAAGCATTCAGCTAAAACAAAGAGCAGACGTGAGACAAAGCTGAAGAGAGAGCAGACCGTGACAAGCTGAAACCGTGAGGAAAAAAAAATCTGCAACCGTGAAGGAAGAAGTCTGGCCGTGAAAGAAGAAGGAGGAGAAGAAGAGGAAGTCCCCAAGGTGCTCATCCATCCTTCTCTCTCAATTCCATCAACAAGTTTCAAGAAAACAAAGTGAAGAGATTGAAGGTTAGTAAGTTGATTTATGAGCTAGTTGATGGGTTTTTATGGATTGTTGATTTAATGAGTTTTTTAATGGATTTTATGGGTTGAAGGGAGTTAGATCACCATTAAATTGAGCTTGGAAAGGAAAGAACTCATCAAGAAGCTTTGGATCAAGATTTTTGAAAGGTAAGGTTAGGGTTTGATATCTTGAGTTGATGAAATTAAATTGTATTGGTATTTTGAGACTTTGGTTGATCTTTTGATGATGGTTTGATGCTTTTGAGTGTGATTTTTGAGTTGAAAATGAAGAGAATAGCTTGGGTATGACATGCATTAGTATGTGATTAAGTTGGAAAAGATTAGGTTATTGGATGTATTTTAGTGTTTGAATAAGTTTATAGTTGATATTAGATTAATTTGAGATGAATTTTGGTAAGAAAAATCAAGTGATTGAATTGTTGGATATGTATATCAGTGTATGGATCATTGTGTTTTTGCATGTGTTTAAGTGGATTTTAATATTTGAAGGAGTTGTATAAGCTTTGGGGATGAATTTAAAATGGGTTGGAATCAAAAGAATGAAAGAGAAATTTGAAATGGAAAAGTTTGGAGGTTAATGTGGTTAATATTAAAAATGAATGTATAAGTTGTTATTCCATCATTTTTATGCGTTTGGATGGTGATTATGATGTGTTTGATTACTTTAGTACCAAATAAATTAATTGAATTTGATGTGAGATTATTAGTGGAAGATAAGGTAAAGTGGTGAATTTATTGAATATATATATATATATATTGAGTTATGACTAAGTGTTTAATGAGTGCTTGAGATGTTGGAAATTAATTGAGTGAAATGTTGGATTGTTGAATTGATTTTAAATGAAAAGTGTTGCTTGGAATGTTGGTTTGGAAGATTATATCAAGAATTGACATTATATTGTATATTATCCTTTAGGTTAAAATTTGAAGAATAGATGAGAATGACATTGAAATAAAATGAACAAGGTGATGAATTAATGGTGGAATGTGATTTTAGGTGAATTGGAAACAAAAAGAATCAAAGAGAGGTTTTGAAGGAGTGGTGGAGTAATTGAAAGTAAATTGTGAGTGGTTTTATTTTGTAAAGTACTTATGAATTTATTACATGAGAATTGAGTTATTTAATTGTTGTTTTAATAAAAAAATTTATTATATGATTTTAAATTTACCATGTTATATATTTTTATATGAATTGCATGAATATTTTTATTAAATTGCAATTATGATCATTTGAGTATTAAAGTAATCTAGTATATTGAGTAATTATACTCGAGAATTATACATGCTAAAGTTATTTATAGATATAGGCTTCGGCCTTAGAAAAAGTAAAGTTTTATTTCAAGTAATTAAATAAAGGAAAAGCAAGACTTTTTATTATGAAAGAGATTTTAGATGCCTTTGGTTTACTCTAATCCCTAGTATACTCAACCGTAGTACCATTGCGTGTATGGTAAGATGGTTGGGATAGTTACTAGCTTGGGGGGTTGAGTTTGAGTCTGTGAGTTGCCCGCTGCACGCATATGGTAGTGTAGATTTGTCTGATGTTGGAGGGGAATCGCAACCCCAAAAGTTTCCCACATCTGCAACTACACATGGTAGCATTCTCGAGCTCTAATGGCGATAAGAAATTCCGTCACAATAGGCTAAGCTTCCTTGGGTTGTCTTTGATGAGATAAAAGAGAAAAACACGTTAATATACGTGAAACTTATTAAATTAGAAATTTATTTCCAATTTCAAGAAATTAAGAAAAGTTTATAAATTTTAATAAAGTTATAAGAAAATTATTAGTATACAAATTATTTTGGGATGACATATACATTTTAGAAAATGATATTTTAGTTGAAAAAGCTATCCACTCACTGAGTTTTATACTCACCATTCTTTCTATGTATTTTTTAAAAATCCTCCCCAGGTGCAGGAATGAGCCGTCAAGCAGAAAAGGCTCCATCGGACGCGTAGGTGGCCGAACGCAACGATATCACTGCATAGGTTTATATTCGAAAGTGTATGTCATGCATTTCATGCAACTTTTGGTGAATATGTTGTAAATTATATTTTGGGTTGTATATAGCGTTTTGTATTTATAAAATTAAATTTTTGGAAAATTAAATTATATATTTATGTTAATTGAAAATGAAGTATATTTATGGATTTCAAATTGAAAAATATTTGTGGTTGGATTGTAGAAACGATTTGAGGGCCTGAGGCCCAGTAGTAAAGAAATGTTTGTTATAGAAGTGTTAAATTTTGAAATTTGCAGGGCGGTATGTTCGAAAAACAGCCGTTGTGCTGCCTAAATTTTATAAATCTGTTTTATAAATGTTCAAAAGAAAAATAAAAATTTTCCCACGTTCCCGCATTAACAGAAAGTTTTTAAAAGTAAACGGCGTATCTTTACGGGAACTTTTCAGTTGGATCAGATATCCACTGGAGGGCTACTGTGAGACAGTCAACAGGCCTAGTAAGGTAAGGGGCCTGTCATATGATGTATGAGATGCATACAAAAACCCAACAGTTGGGCTCTCATATTGATAAGGGATCCCAACTTAGTTGGAGGAGAGTAAGAATTCAATTAGATTTTACTTTAATCACTAATATATATAACTATTATTTGATATTTGTTTTGGTTTTTCTTCATAGTTTTTAAAATCAAGTAAAGAAAAGCAAAAAGTGCAACGCCAAGCTATATATGCTTCCATTCTTAAAATAGAAATTGTGGGATATATCACCAATGAAGAGCCAAGTTCTAGGAATGAAGTCCTAAGTGAGACTGTAATACACCCTCCCAAGTTCGTTACTGTATAAGTATATATTGGTACGATGTAATATATACTTCTTATATAATAATAAAGTGAAATTATTATGATAAGAGGAGTACTTGAATTTTAGTAGGGTTTCCAGATTAATCAGAGATAAAATGGAGTATAAGAATTAGAAGGGTGAATCATTTTCTAAATGTAACTGATTTAAATTTTAATTTCAATCACTTAAGATCTATTTTATAAAAAAGGGGATGAAGTTTCTTAAGAAGGTTATGTAGAGAATTATAAGGCTTGAAAGGGAAATTGGTGGAGGAAATAGAATTTTCTAAAAAATGGCAATCAAGTAATTTAGGTGATATGTCGAGGGCAATTTTGGAATATAAAGAATTTTCTAGATAAGGGCATTTTGGTAAATAAGATAAAGTAGCAAGGGTAATTGAGAAAACAAAAATGTGATGGGATAATGATGACTTACTTAGCATTTAGTTTGATTTGGATGGAATTGTTAGAATGGAACTAATCTTTGAAAACTAACCAATCACATGCTTCAAAATGTAACCAATGGCATTCTTGTGATTTCAAGGTTAGTTTGAGGGCATTTTGTAGTGGCAACCTTGTAAATTTAAGGAATATGAAGGGTAATTATTAAACTAATCAAAACCTATATAAAGTTGATTGAATTGAATGAGAAATCAAAAGAGAAAAATGAGAGTTTAAGGGGTGAAATTCGGCCACTGCAGAACAGAGGACAGCAGCCATTTTTCATCCATTTCCAAGTTATTTAAAGTAATTTCCAAGCCCTATAAGGAGTTCCAACAAGCTTAGGAAGGCCATCAAGTAAAAACAATTGAGTTTTTGGTGGTAAGGGCATTGTTTTGTAAACTTTTATGCATAGTTTATGTAAAATTGTATGTGTGGTGTTTGATGTAAATTTCAAGTGAGATATATGTGATTTTATTGAGGTTGTTAAGCATAGATTTAATGGTTTTAGATTTCAAAATTCTACGGGAGTTAAGTTAGGATCTTGAGAAGTTTGAATGAGCATACTAAAATAGGTGAAATTTTGATGGAAGTTAAAGTTGACCTTTATTTGTGTGTAAGTTGTCATGGTATTTTAAGTGCATAATTTTAGTGTGTTTAATGGTTATAAAAATGTGAAAGATGATGTTGGTTGCATGGGATGGATTCGGCCATGATAGGGTTTAGTGTCAATGTGTAGATTTTAATGAATTGATGCATATGGGTGTTGTATTAGGTGATTTAGAGATGATAAGTATCAAAAAAAAAAAAAAAAGTTTGGATAAGGGTGTGTGTGACATTTGGCCAAAGAGGTGAAGTTGATGTGAATTTTGTATTTTGTTACTTATATAAGTTAAAATGATGATAAAATGGAATTAAAAAGGATTAGTGTACAGAAAGATCAAAAGAAAAATGATTATGTGAAGGAATAGAAAAAAATAACCTATGTGAAGGGTATATTAGTTTAATGATGGTAGTAGGTGAATTAGTATTTATTCAAGTTGATTTGGTGATGTATGTGTAAAGTAGAATATGAATTGTAGGTAAAAATGGAGCAAAGGAGAAGAATTGGAAAGCATTCTAGGAGCACGGGTACATGTGAGTATATTTCATTTTTGTACAAATCATTATTATTTTTACTAGTTAAGAATACTATATTGTTTTAAATGGATAGAATGATGTTTTAAATGTGAAAATATAGAATAGATGAATACTTTATGCTTTGGAAGAACTTTGTAAACTATGTACTTAAAGAAAGTTATCAAAAAGCTAATGGTATACTCAAAATCATACGCGACCTAACTTGTAGCTTTGTATGTTTAAACCTGGCCGGTATACCCCGCAGTGTATGGCTAATACTGGGAAAGGGTGTGTCACTAACATCGGGGGAATTTAGTCCATTGAGTCTGGTATGTCGCCCTTTACGCATGCTAGGTATTATCCTACTCTACATTTGCACGATATGAGATATATCTCTGCTGCGTAGTAGTAGGATGTCTTTATAGTACTGTCACATTGTGCGTTATCAAGGTATCCACCTCGTGACTAGTATCTCACATTGAGCGATTTTTAGGTCGGTCGTCATGTGATTATAGCCCTTCGGTTCCATTAGTATTATTTTAGAAAGGAATTTGGCTTTTAAATACGCATTTTAGGAAGATGATATTTGAACATTTCATGAAAACTTATGAATTTTTTTTTTTTAGTAGTTCAAATTCCATTTTAATGCGAAGCCGTATCGGATTTTTTTTTATACGAACGTAAGTTTTTAAAATGAATTACCAAAGTTGAGTTTATGGATTTTACACATAAAAACATTTAGGAAATAGAGAATTTACTGAAACATTTACAAGAGGTAGTTTTGAAAGATAAAAATGTGATTAAAAGATATATCACACTCACGGGGCTAGTTAGCTCATTTTTCTTTGTTTTGTGCTTTACAAAACCTCCCCAGGTGTAGGGATTCGTGATCCAGGTGCTCACTCTCCTACGTCAAATTAGGTGGGCGGAAGAAAAGTGATGTTCTATGAAATAATTGTTATGTGTTTTTTGATCTAAGATGTATTTATGTATAAATTTCATTTTGGATTGTAAATAGATTTGAAATACCTTCACTTATGTAATAACATGTTTTGTTCACGTAAATAAATCCTTTTATGACCTCTTTATGTGCTCAAATTAAATATTTACATTTTGGGTAAATGTTTTTGAATTGAGTATATGAAAATAAATTTAGATGTTAAGATGATTTTATTATTTTGAAATTATTGATGATTTATTGCACTAGATTGATTGTGGCTAGGTTGTGTGATATGGACCGGAGGTCCAATTGGTAGTGAAGAGTGTGTATGAAAATCTAGAAGTGTAAATTTTTCTTTGTTACAGGGTGACATAGCTAAATGTATAGCCGTTATGCTACCAAATTTTTGTTAGAAAAATAAAGTGATTTTGAAAAAAAAAAATGTCTAAATTGCTTGCAAACCTTATGTTTAACATTTATTAATGGCAAGGATTTGCTCCACGAAATCCTTTAGGTGATACTAGCTATAATCCGAAAGGGTCTGTGGAGTGCCCGGCGGGACCACTAGATTCCATTAAAGGGAGTTCAGATCGAGTCCCGTCAGAGACAAATACTCAAAATGAACAAAACACACAAGATACTGATGTCACTAACAATGCAAAGAAAAGAAAGTCTCGTGGACTTAACTGGCATTGTTGGAATGAAAAGAACTAGTTTGAGTTTATTTGAATATGCTTGGTCAAATAGTTGATGGATCATCAATTTCTCTTATATCATATATTAGTACCATTGCACGAGAACATATACCGGTAACACTTAAAAGTTGGAAACAACTTGAGCACTTTAAGACAACTATGTCGTGATCATCTCTTTTGGTATATGCCCAATTCTACACAAATATTAATTATTACTTGTTTTTTTTTTTTAATTGTCTTTCATAAGAATACTTGTCAATTAAATATTATTTTATTTCCTTTGTAAATGACACAACAATATTTTAAATTAGCCAGACACTAGTAAGGAGAATATCTTTATGAAGATAAGAGGCTATTGGACGCAATATAAGTTGACTATAACAAAAAAGCTTATGGAAGCAAAACAAAAATCCTAGAACACATGCATTTTGAACAATCAATCCAACAAATTTGGTGAATGAAGAAGAATGGACAGCTTTTGTTAAGCATAGAGTATCTTCTACTTTTAAAGTGAGCATAATTACCATTTTTTTTTAATGATAATTACCAATTATTAATAAAATAATATGTGATTCTATTATAATTTGCTATTTATTATTTTATTAATTTGCCTTGAAAATAATAATATTGGTCTATTTTAGGCAAGGAGCAAGCCGTTTCGAGACCTGAGATAAAGTCAACACATCGAGCACACAACTGGTTATAGAGGCTTCACCTGCTTACAACATCTTATGGTTAGATCTTTGCATTCTAAAGTATTCTTACTTTTTTAAAGTATTACAATGTTTTCATTTCAAAAAAGATATTATAATTATAATTTTTCCACTTGACAAAGGAAGCCAAGTTGAAGGAAAAGATCTTGAATCCATTACAAGGGTTGTTGTAATGAGTAAAGATGCCCAAGTTGTTTGGATTAAAGGACATAAAAGAAAGAATGGCCTATAAGTCAAAATGTGCAAATTATAACTATAATGAGTAATTGTATTCAATTTTATTTTTTTTTCCTTTTCTTTTAAACTAATTAACTTATTTTTCCCATAATTTTACAATAAAATTGATGAATTGCGCATAACACAAAATACTCCAATTGATGACAATGTAAATGAAGATTCCATTGCAAGGATTTTAGGACGAGATAAATGTGGCCAAATGAGTGGCCTTGGGTTAGGAGCAACACCATCACAAGTAAATACTCAATTTCAATCTGGACAAAAGGAGAAAATACTTGAGGCAAAGTTGAAAGAAACAGATGATAAATTAACAAAACTTCGAGAGATGGTGACTACAGTAATGAAAAAATGACCAAGTAATAAGAGTTTTTTTTTAAATTTATTTATGTATTTCATTGTATAGCATCATTCTATTGTTATCTTTTCACTAACAATATTATATTTTTCTAAAGTTACTAAATTGATGTGGAGTGGAGGATGTAGTAGCTTCTTATGCTTGTACTCCATCTCAAGGATACATTCCTCAAGTTAAGATTTGTTTTATAATATTACTTTTTTAAAATAGAAAGTATTTATACTATTATTGACATTTTACCTTCTTTTTTTTTTTAGTCACAATATGGGAGTGTTCCTTAAACATAAGGAAGTGCACAACTTAAGAATGCGCGATGTCAATCATTACATTGGTATCCAGAAAATAATGTAAAAGATCAAGTTGTTGCGGAAGAAATGATTTGATCAATGGATCCTAAAGCCCAAGTGCACCACATGCAGCTTGGAAGCGGTTATTAGAAAGTTTAGGTTGTTGCAATAGTAGAAGATATGAAAATGTGCAGACCAACGAATGAATATGAAATTCTTAATGAAGTTAAGGGAAGTATTGTTGCATGGCTAAAGAATTGCATCAAATCATTATAGAGATAAGATAAATTTGTAGTATTTTGAAAGAAAATGTAGTGTTTTAAGGTGTTAAAAAAGAAATGGAATTTTTTTGGCTTTACAAGATCACGTTGTAGTTTCTAGCAATGTATATGATTATTGGGAAAGAAGAAAAGATTTACTTTTTTGGTGGCTTAGCAAAGTTATGGAGGTGATGGATATAGAAATTGTTGGGATTTTGGATTCATGAGTAGTATAATTCACCACAAGTTTTTGTGATTATGTGATGCATGTTCTTAATTGTACTTATAATTATTGCACATAAGCAGTTATATCACATAATATGATGGGATTTTGTGTTGCCTTTGTTGTGTATGTAATTTTATGGAATTATATGTAATGTTGGTGACATATATATTATGAAATTAATGAACACATAATTCTTTAGAAATTGAAATTAATATTTTAAGCAATATGATAAATATGTGTGTGTGTGTGTCGAGCAGTTCATTCATTCATTCCAAAATATATATGTAACGCTCTCTCCCGCGATTGTACTGTATCCGTGTATGAGATAAAATAAATTTTTATTTATGAAAATTTAATATTAAAAGTTGAGGGTAAAATGGTAAATATAAAAGATTTTGTCAAGAATGGCAGAACTGTAAATATGAGGAAAGGACAAGGACATTGGGGAAAGATGAAGAATTCTCTGGAATTTGGTAAAAGTGTAATTTGAAAGAAGTCCAAGGGTGTAAAGTTTAACCCACGCCTATAAATATAGGTGTGTAGTGGGGGTGTCGGTAGAAGAAAAAAAAAAAAAGATTTGGAAAAGAGAGAGTGAGAGAGGAGCTGTCGCTGGTAGAGGAATAAGAACAAATCTGTAGCTGTTCTGGTTAGACTTCTGCCATTTTTGTGGAGGATCAAGCTGAGTTAAAGGTAAGGAATCAGATCTGGTAAGATTTAATGTGAAAGAAATGACTTTTATATGATTTTACGCTGGTAAGAAGCTGTCGAGAATAGCTTCTAATGTGCAGATGTTTAACCAAAGATTTTGGTGTTTAGATCTGGTGGATTGAAGCTGTAGACGAGAGAAAAAGCAAAGTAAAGGGGTGAAGCTCAGGTCTGGTAAGTAAAAATAGCTAAGAATGATATTAATTTGTAGTAGTTTGATTGTGATTTGAGATGATTTAGTTTGTGTCGCTGAACCTGTTAAGGTCACGACCAGAGTTTTGGTAAAAAGCTGTTGATGTGTTGAATTGGTATGTGTATGTGATTTGAAGTGAGTCAGAGTGAGAGCTGGAGGAGCTTTAGTGCGCATAGCTAGTTGAGATGGTCGACTGGGGAGCGAGCTGGGCTATGCCCGCTGCTCTTCAGCTCGCCTGTCTAGACTAGACTGGAGCACGAGCTCGCAAAAGGAGTTGAGTGAGGTCGCAGCTCATCAAGGGTGCCTAGCTGAGCTGGCCTAAGGTCGTAGCTCGCAAAGCAAAGTGAGAAGTATGAAAAGCGACCTAAGCTCGAGGAAGATCTCAGCTCGCTAGGAGCGAGCTGAGCGAGCTCGCTAGGATTTAGATGCCTTTAGCTCGAGCTGAGCTGGGCAGAGTAAGAGCTCACTAAGGGTGCGAGCTCGCAGATCGCAACTCGAGCTAGACTGACAGTATTGCAGTCCTTAGCAGCTCGTATTGGAGTTAGAGTTAGAAGATAATAATTTAACTAGCTAAGTGAAGGTTTTGTTTATGAACAAGTGTAGGTGACTGCGAGCTGAGGGAGGAGGTCGCTGAGGAGTTCGTGAAAGTTTTGGCGCAAGAGAATAGGACAGCAAGCTGTGAGTGTGAAAAGAATTTATCTATTTTAAGATGCTTTTTAGATTTTCTTGCAATTATTATATAAGTTCTTATAAATTATTTTTAGATCATCAGCAGTTCATGTTAGCATGAAATTTTAGCTTATTTGAATATAGTAGAGCAAAAAAAAAAAAAAAAAAGAGTAAAGATTTTCAGTGACTAGTGGAACAACCCAAGCTTATTTATAGATAGACCTTCTAGCATTTTAGACCCGGCCGGTATACCCCACAGTGTAGGGCAAGTATTGGGAGGGTTAGTCCGCTAACATCGGGGGGATAGAGTCTGTCATGTTTGTGAGTAGCCTTTCACACCGTGGGGTATTGTCTCGCTTGCGGTGTGCGATGATAGTTCCGCCACGCAGCTGCGAGGTGTCTTTGTAGCTTTGTCACTGTGCGCGATGATAGATATTCCGCCACGTGGCCCCCCACACTGAGCGAAGCTGGTCTACCCGTTCATGTGGTTATAGCTTCCCTTGGGTTCCCCATTAGTACAGATTTTAGCAAGATTAGCATACTATTGAAAAGCATATTTCAGAAAGAAATTATTTTAGAAAAAGTTTTCAAATTTCTACGGAAAAATCTATGAGACTCAAGTTTTTGAAAACAATTCTTTTTAAAGAAAAATGTTTTCAGGAGGTATTTTATAAAACCTAGTTTAAACCAAACCCTCGCACTCACTAGGCTTTATAGCTTATAAATTCTTTTTGGTTTTATGTTTCAAAACCTCTCAGGTGCAGGTACAAAGAATCAAGGTACCAGTCCGCAGCAATCCGGCTAGGTGGGTCAGACGACTGATGACGCAACATTTCATTTTGTGACCATTGGGTTTTAAATGTTTTTATCATACTATTAGACGCCTTTTAAAGATTGAATAATATTTTGTAGAATTTTTATATATAACCATTATGAATTGTCTATTTTAGATCTTTGCACATTCATGATTTGTCCGGATGTTGAATTGAAAATTTAAAATTGATGGTTTTCTTGTTTATCTAAGTTACTTATAGATATCGGGTTCGCTCCACGATGTCCTTTTGGGTCTTAATAGATGGACTTCAGAAGGGTCTCGTGGGGTGCCCGGCAGGACCGCCGGGTCCATTAGAGAGATTTTGGGTCGGGTTTTGTCAATATATATATATATATATACACAATTCCACAATATATTCTATATGTTGCGTTATGCATCTACAACAACATAAAATTGAAGTTTTAATAGATATATGACTACGGGGCTATGTGTTGATCTAAACATGTATGAAGAATTTCAATTCATGTTGTTGTATATGCATAATGCAATGTGCAATGCATGTTCCTATATCATGTGAGGTGCAATGCTATATGTAAATTTGGCAACATGCCACTTCTGTTGTTGTAATATTCATGACAACATGAAATACATGTTGCTATAAAATTTATCGAAGCATATGTTGTGCATTGCTATTAATGTTTATAGCAACATATAACTCATGTTGTTGTAATCATTGTCATTCATTAAATAGTATAAGACAATGTGAGTTTAATGTTGCTAAAGAGGTATACTTATTTACAACTTGCTCATCCACAACGGAGGGACATGTGTTGTGAAAAGCTTTAGGAACACATTTTTCATGTTGTCATTATCTCATTTCTTGTAGTGAAGAAAACATTTGTAAAAATAAAATAAGAACGGACAATGGTAACAACAAATTAATAATAATACAAGTTAATGTTAGTAAGCGCTATGCTCACCTGAGCTCTTGTGCTCACTCAACCTTCTTTCTTTTGGCCAAAAGATTGTGAACTGTTTATTCCATTTGAAACATAGTAAATCTAAAACTAGTTGAACGATTGATGGAATGATCCTACATGATTTGATTATCTCCATACTGCATAAAGAGGTCCTTAAATTCATCTATCGACTCACATAAAAACATATATGCAGCTCTATAGATTAAAAATCTTAACAAAAATCATTAAAATGGAAAACCGAAAACAGGAAAATTATCATCACCTTCATTAACCGCTGAAGGTGAAGTAGGGGGTTAAAATATAAGTTTGGAACAACATGAAGTGTCTTTAAAAGTTTTCTTATGATGATGCTTTAAGGATGAAGTTTATCTAAACTAAATTTAATAATAGTGCATCTGCTAGGGAGAATGGTTGAATGGATGTCAATAGAAGGAAAATATGAACATGTATTCTTAATGATGAAAAAATATAAAAGGGAGAAAAAGCAATGAGTAGTGCAAAACATCATCATAAGAATTTATTAATATTACAAACTTAAAACCCAATCCCCGGAACAAAAAAAGACAAAAAGTGAGCAACAAAACAAGGAGAGTATATCCCAGCTATATCCGTATACGTAGGTTGTGCATATGCGCCTTTTGAAGGCGATGATGGATCATTATTTTCTAAAATAAAATGAAAGAGGAAGAGATATAGAGGAGAGTTTGAGTTTTGTCTTATTCATTAAGGGTAAAATGGGCAATTAACACTTTTAGGTGATATTAAACTTAAATTATTGGCCAAGTGACATTTTCATAAACTTTGGTGCTTTCTTTCTTCATATCCACAAAAATATATTTATTTCTCAGAACACATAAGATTATTTATTTATGTATTAAAAGTATAAATATGAATTGTCTACGAATGTTTATTACTATTATCATATACTCTTAGACTAATTTCAGTACATCGTATCGTATCATACTTGATTGGATTAAATATAATCCTTTATTTGGTATACTATCAAACAATATTGAATTGCACTTAATTGAATAAAATTAAATCATTTTAATTAAAAGTAAAATTATATTAAAATTATATTCAATCATTTTTAAATAAAATATAAATTATTTTAAACTATATGTCAGTACAATAATTTTTTTTATAAATAACTTAAACAAATTTTAAATAAAATATTTTTGATAAATTGTTTACAATAAAATAATACTATTTTTTATTTGAAAAAAAAAATGCAATAACATTATTTATAATCCCATATGACAAATTCCACCTTGCAATGGTTTCTCCCATACAATTTTTGTGGGATTGAAACTTTCTAGGGATTGGTAAGATCTAGTCCCTTAACCCCTCAAACATTGTGTGGCATGAAATTGGATTCATGAAGACCCAATCTCGTGTTATGAACGGTGCACCAAACAAAGCATTAGCCACATGTTAGCATACACCATAATAAAATATCAGCCCCAACATTGTCGTGGTCAATTTCTGACAAGAAAATGCAAAGGGTGGCTATAAATTCCCAGCTCATGCGTGGAAAACAAATTACAGAATATAATTGGCAAAGATCGATTGCCAGTTGGTCATATACTTCAACGGATGCCTTAGAAGAACCATGCATGTAAAAGCCCATTGTTACTCTTTTTTTTTGTTTTTCTAACGTTCTGACATTAGATAAGATAACCGTTAGGATCTAGTAAAGATATGACAATATAGTGTAATCTAGAAATCTACTTTAAAAAAAGGGAAGAGATCTATCTATATAATTGGTAAGAAAATTGTCCCATATATTTGTCAGGCCC
This sequence comes from Litchi chinensis, assembly GCA_019925255.1. NCBI lineage: Eukaryota > Viridiplantae > Streptophyta > Magnoliopsida > Sapindales > Sapindaceae > Litchi > Litchi chinensis. Next base: position 9,563,640 of record CM034467.1, read on the forward strand.
ATTGTTACTTTTTCAGCCATTAGTTACTCAATTTGCCCCCAAGGATGGACCACAATGGCCCATTGAGATGTCAATGAGTCCAGGATCTTCAAATCCCCTAAATCTTGGTCCACATTTCTCTCATTCATTTTTACACATATTTTATTTGTGTTTAAAATAATTAAATTTATTATCTAACATTGTTTTTTTTTATTTTTCTTTCAAAATTCAAAAGTACTTCTATTGAATCTTATTTTACTTACCCAACCCTTATAATCTTATGTATAGTTTAGATTTTATTTGAATTTGTTATGAGTTATGACTCATGTAAGAGGAGATTGTAATATTGTTTTTAACCTTTTTTATTTTTTGGATTTAGTATGTTGATGAAATTATTTTTTAATTATATTCTTATTTATATATGTTTATTTTTATGAATTTAATTACTAATTAAAATTTATTTTTCATTTATATTTTATTAACTTCGGATCGAATGATGTCAAAAGGATCAAATGGAATGAGGGAATGAGAGGAAAATGAGAGAAACGGGGATGGAAGGACCCATCCCCAAATACTTCTATTTCCCAAATATGGATTTAGGCAAAGACAGAGGAAGGGTGGAGGGATAGGGACATGGGTACAAAAACCTATTGCCATTTTCAAAGTGAGCCATTGACATCCGTAGTGGGCCTAGTGGCCCATCTTATATCTGTTTTTAAAGTTAAAAAATTGTTTACTAGCAGTCTAGAATGTATAAAAAAAATTAGCTGCTCTTGTGGCACGCCTGCACCCTGCTTTATGTTATTTAGTGTTATTTTATAGTATTTTCACTTAAAAAATTTTGGTCTTCAAACTATTTTGTTGGTTTATTAACTTTATATTATAGTATTTTACTCATTCTCGTAGTCAAGATAAAAATTTTAGTTTTATGTTTTGTGAATTATAAATATTGAATAAAAATAGATGAGCACTTTTTTTTATACTAAGAGATTAAGTATTCAAGTCTCACTATTATCCTAAAATATAAGATGTGGGTTGTTTTTTTTTTTTTTTAATTTAATCACTCTTCTCCTCCGAAAAAAAAAATGTGAATATTAAGTGTTTTAATTTGTTTTGAAATAAAATTATAAAATAATTGTAAAACGTTAAGTGCAGTATTAAATGAATGAAAACTCAACAATATAATAATATAAAATTGTTTTATTAAAATTTTGTTGGTATTGTTTTGGCTTGAGAGGCATGAGCTATTATAAATGAGGAATTTAGTTCCAAATTTTATGTTGTTAAAATTTAGTTAAAAGTTACAATAAATATCTGATACCTTGGTAGCATATTAATTTTACCTTAAGAATTGGTCTTTTGTTGCCATTTTTAGGACTTTTTACTAGATATCTTTGATTAGAATTTGCAGAGCACAACTCACTATGTCCCCTATTAAATCTATCTTTATGTTCCATTTAAAATTTGCTCATATGAATCGAAAATTTGTTTTAACCCAAACTAGTGTTGAATCCTGTACATACTCTTGCTTTCAAGAATGGTATTACATGGAACATCCATGATTATACATATTCAAAACATCTTAAAATAACACAATACATTTTAGTTTTAATTTATAAGGGCGAGTTGATTCTAGTTCACAGTGAACCAAAATCATGAGTAAGTAATAATAATAATAATAATAATAATAAACCATTGATTATATAAAGCTTAAATCGTGATAAGTCATAAAAATGTAAGACAACTTTGATCTAAAGAAACATAACATAACATGTTTAGACTATATGGCCGCCGAAATCAGATTGTAATTGGTCATTTTAATTGGTCAATAATTTGATTCGGTTGTTTTTTTTTTTTTTAACTGAAGCTGTATTATCATCTATTTACCTAAACCGTTTCGCCGTTATTTTTTTCTTTTTAAAAAGAAAACAGCCAATTAACTGTTTTTGATTGTGAATGGAAATTCAAAATAATATATTCAACGGTTTAACTATCTCACTAGTTAGATAAAATTACTCATCAATATAATTTTTGGATTGATTATAAATGTATTTATTAAAAATATTCATTAATTATTATTGATAGCTAAATTCTTTTGAATTGTTGACAATGTATTGGACTTAAATAGTTCATTGATTGGACCTTGTTTCAAGCTTAAACCGTGGAAATTTGGCCCCGAGAACAACGCGTAAGTTGAAAATTGACTTCCAACATTTGACTTCATTAAAAGTCAGCATCACTGGCTTGCATGCCTGGAAGTTGGAACGGTCTCACCATGTTACCTGTGTTCAATTAAAATACCTTTTGATAAAACAATTGCAATACAATTAGCACAGATTAATCAGGTCAACGAAAAAAAAAAAGAATAGTAGAGTTTAAAGGTTGTGATTATAAGTTTTTAATTGGTCAGGTGTAATGAGGGCATCTTATGCAATTTCATCTTATTGTGACCTTTGATTAGTCAATGTTACTGATTCTACACCATATATGAACTGAATTAGTATTAGATCTGCACATCTATCATTCATGGTGAATGGTAAATCTACTTGATCAACAGGAGTTTGATGATATACCTTACCAGTTTCCCATTATTCGAACTTCCAAGCATTACAGATGACAGCCCTGGACATAATGGCATTTATACTTGAATTTGTTCTCATTGATGAAATCTGTTTTGGCTTGTTAATGTGCAGACAGATATCATGCATCCCCTTTGAGGGTTCAATAGTTGTGTACCTCTCTGTCCACTTTAATAGTGGAGATTTTCTTCGAGTATAATTTATAAGTTGTATAAATAGTTTTCTCTATTTATTACGAAAACATTTGTTTAATAATTATCCATATCACGGACCTTTAACCATTTCGATACTAGTTTCTTTGAAAAAAATTCGGAGATAGATTTCCTAATACAACTAGGTTTTCCAAGATTATTTTTTTAAAACATAATGTCATGAAGATTGATATTTTTTAAAAAAAAAACAATGAGATTAATCACTAATAGCACATCGACAACTCCTATCAAAACAATATTCACACCAAAACATTGTGGAGATAACAACTCTACCAATAGACTCACGACAAGTATGAGACCTAAACTTTTAACCTTCTAAAATCAATAAAAATATTTAACTATTCTTACTAATGAGTGTTGTGTATAAAGATGGACAACAAGTGTTGCGTTTACTTCACTTGGAGGAATCGGAATGATCTGGAATCGGAATGAAGTATCGAAATCAGAATAAGTTGTTTACTTCAATTGCAGGAATCGGAATCGGAATCAGTAGTATTCCCATTGAATTATTTATTTTACTTTGGAATCGGAATGAATTAATTATAAGTTACAAAAATGTTCTTAATTAAAATTATTAATTAATTATAATAGTATGTAGTTTTTTTATCATAATATGCAGTTTTTTTTTTTAATATCAAATAAAAATTGCATACTATAGTAAAAAAAATTGCATACTATAGTAAAAAAATTACATATTATTTTAATAGTAAAAAATTGCATACTATAGTAAAAAAAATTGCATACTATAGTAAAAAAATTACATATTATTTTAATAGTCCACTAACCTAGTGTGTAATTTTTTTATTATAATATACAGTTTTTTTTTAAATATCAAATAAAAAATTACATATTATAATAAAAAAACATGAATATTATTTTTAATAATCCACTATAATAATTAAGAAATTGGTGGTGAAAAACTAATGGTGTGCAATTTTTATTATAATATGCAATTTTTTTAATATCAAATAATTTTTATTTTTAAGAAGGGTACAGAGACTTTTCATCTCGACAAAGGGAATGGAATGGGATTCCCAAGTGGTTTGGGGGGAATGAGATTCCCATTTCATAACCCCAAATTGATGTGGGACTCACACATTTCATTCCATTACAGAAAGAATTTTAAGTATGTAAATATCGTCAATCGATCCTATTCCCCATTCTTATTCTCTAATCTATGAAGTAACACACCATGATACTTTGCAAACCTATCATCATGAAAATTCTATTCATTTTTTTTTCTGTCCTGATATATGCTTTAAAGGTGTTTGTTTGCTATTAGATAGGTTGGACTAGTTTAATATTATAATGCATTTGGTTCGGATGAATTGGACTAAAAATTAATATTATTTATTATTTGGTGTTGTATAGGATTCAATAAAAAATATTTTCTATTTTATATTCGATATTATATAGGATGATTGTTATCATATTAAATCAAATTAATTTCTAAAAAAAATTATTTATATCAATTTAAAATTAAATTGGATTAAAATTTTAATTAAAAATATTTTTGAATAAGATAAAGTATCCAAATTTAATTCTTAAAAATAAATAACATTATTTTAAAATTAATTTTAGGTAAAACAAAATTTATTTTGATTAATATTAATAATATCTTCATTTAAATTATTTTAAATATATTATGAATTTTTAATTATAAATAATAATAATACTTAAAAAATTTTAAAAAATTGAAAAATTGTGAACTAATTTATCCAACCTGAGTGGGAAAGAAAGAATACACTGAACTTGGATTGAACTAGGATTTTCTTGTACTTTCCAAAAATTTCAAAATTTTATCTAAATAATATGATAGTTAATTTGTAACTATCATATTAATTTTGAAATAATGAATTGATGATGTGTTCATTAAATTTGGATAATGTAAGATTACTCCAATAAAAAATTGAAAATATATATTTTTAAGAACCCAAAAATATATAAATTGGAAATTATATAAAAGAACAGCCAAATAAGACAAATAAACAGTGTTTATATGTTTATACAAATTTTGTGAAAGTCAAATATTATATTTAACAGCAATTCGATGGTAAAAAGGATCAATTTGATCAGAACCAAAAAGTTAAGTACTCATTTGAAATTTTTGAAAAATATAAGCATTAATTTGATAAAATTGAAAAAACGTAAAAATAGTTAAATTAAAAAAATAGTCAAAGACTGACTTGGTATATTAAGGATTAAAGTATTGCTATCCAAAATACTGTCCAAATTCATTGATCAAATGATGTGTAAAGTTTATATATAATTACCATATCAACAATAATTATTTCAAAATTAATGTAATGGTTACAAATAACTTATCATATTATTTAAGTAAATTTTCAAAAGTGTAGCATTATTATTTTTCCAATCTCAACGTATATACAAATTCATTTATAAAACATACAATGTATTTTTAATGGATAGTTATGAGAAGAAATTATTTTCTTTAATTATTAATTATTTCTTATTATTAAAATTTTTTATTTTTTTTTAATTTTCAAATAAAAATTCAATAACCACTTTCCACAAATACTATGTTGTAGCCAAGTAGCCAAGTAGCATATCCAAAGACAGAATACCCCAAATACTATCAACTTTTAACTAACAAGATTCAACCGAAAGAATTGAAGTGATTTATGTACAAATTTTATGAGATAAAATCATCGATGCGTAAAAGTAAATAAGAAAAAGTAATATTTTATAATAAGTTAGGGTACAAAGTGATATTTTACGACCATCAAACATTAATGCAGTCGAGCGAGACAAACATTGTTCATGGGTCCATTGGGAACAATCAAAGGTACACGTGGCAGAACGGAAGAGCAAATTGAATTAGTACTGTATCGAGAATTTCATTGTCCGTGTCAGGAGTGAGTCACGCTGGCAGGAACATCTGATCTGAAAAGATTAGGATGCCACGTGTCCTATATCAATGCACTCTAATTTTTTAAACGTGTCACTTAAATTATCTCAACGTGTACCACGTGTCATCGTACCTTTCATTGTCAAACACAAATGTCAACTTGAATTAAATTAACGCTACACTGTATCAAAACAATAAAATGAAACGCGACACATGTGGTTCTTGTTCATTTTGCGTTAAATGTGGCTTCCAGTCTTAATTAAAACCACATAAATGACATTTCTTTTGGTATCACTATTAATTAACCTTGATTACCTATGTTGACCCACTCATAACTTAAGTTTTTATTACACTTTCTCTTTATATTTATAATACTAAGTTTAAAGCTTTCCATAAAATCAAACTATGAAAAATTATCTCTTCTAATGAAAGTTATTTTCAGACTTTTTAAATTGTTCTTATAATGTTAGATTTTATCGGGTCTTAACAAGCTATTGAATAAAAACTTGGATGAACTATTGATTCACTACCTGAAATGCAGCAATTTAACCTTAGCTTCTTAGATCGTTTATGCTTTCTTAATAAGTTTGTCACTATTTCAAATTTAAAGGACAATGCGGAATTTTGATGACTTATCTCCACTAACGATTTTGCTGCAATGCTGACTTTATAAATATAAAAAAACAGATATTAGAGAGAATTTATATTTTTTTTTAATTTCTAAGAATATAATTTTTATAATAATAATGTTATGCTTTCTAAAAAAAATTATCCAAATGATGTAACAAGTTGATTTATAATTATCATATTATTTTGGATATATATATTAATGATGTTTTAATTACACATACAATAATACTAGACTTTCAAATTTTTTACTCAAATTTATGTCTAAATGATGTGATATGTGAATTTCAATATTTTATAAATCATAAAAAAAAAATATAATTAATATAATATTGACAACTAATATATCACATCATTTAAACATAGATTTGGATAAAAATTTACGAAGCCTATTATATCTATTACATATAAATTTATCACATTATTTAGATTATGAATTTGGGTAAATTCTTGAGTAATGTAACGTAACATTATTCTTTTTATAAGCAATTAAATTGAAAACTAATGGTTATTAACCAACACATAGTACCTTATGGTCTTTCGTTGTCTTACTTTAGTTATTAATTCAATTTATATTTTAATTTCATTATGGGTTTAGTATATTGATGAAATTCTTCTGTGCATTATATTTTTTTTTATTTCTATGCATTTATTTTGGTGAATTTTATTATATTATTAATCGAGAATTGTTTATAATTATGAGTATAGTTTCTTTAATTTCAAGTCAAACAAGGTTAATTAAGGTCAAATTGGTATGGAGGACTAGGGGAACAAGGAAAATGAGAGAATGAGGAGACAGAGAAGGGAACCCATTCCAATTTTCCCTAATCGAGGATTTGGGTGGAGATGAGACAATCCAAGCCCATTCATTGATAGAATATTTTTTTTATAAAATTGCCCCATTTTAAATTTGATGTTTACATCTTACGAAATAATAATAATAATATAAGCTCAAATATTAAATAAAAAAAATTCTTGAAAAGGTTTTTTATTTTTTTTTAAAATACTATATATATGCATGTATATGGCTTTAAAAAAAAAAAAAAAAAAAAAAAAAAAAAAACAAAAACTTCAAATAAAAAGTTATGTCATTTCACTTACCACTTAATTATAATTATATTTGAAATATTTTCTTCCAATACCGTCATCCTAAAATTAATTTATTTCCTATTTTATCTCAATTATACAACTTATAAATATTCAATCTAATATCATGTTAATAAAATGGTTTACTAATTTGAACCTTTTATTATTTATAATAAAAATGAACATATATTTTTAAGGGCAATATTACACTAAATTATTTTTGTTCAAATGATGTGACAGGTTGACTTAAAACTACTTTATTATTTGAAAACAACTCAAATAGTATATGCTTCATCAAAAACATAAAATAGAACATAAAATATATCCATTTTTACACAACAAAAGTTGTTCTAGATCTGGGTTAATCAATTGATTGGATTCCAATTACAAACACAGAAAGAAATTTCAAATCACAATGTGATTTGCCTTGCCAAAGCACTAGTTTTCTCTCTTCTCTATACTGTGTTTACTTTGTATTTGTATGTAGTGTGTTTAAGTGTTTGAACCAACATCAACTAAATCCACTGCTAAAACACACATATTTATACTATCAAAAATAAATTGCCCATAATTGCTTAAGCAGTTATTTATTTTTATCCATATATATATATATATTTATGGATCTTGGGCTTGGATTTGGATTACTTTGGTGGACCGACCCATGACCCTATAGCTCAATATTATTAGTATATCTTTTTTATAATCAACACAATTACTACAGATCTTTTTGTCAAATGGTTTGAACAATAAATTTGAGCAATTTTTTTAATATTATTCTTATTTAAATTACATGACGTCAATACTTTCCTCAAATATTATTAAATATAATAAAATTTTACTTATTATTAGTACAAAAATTAGTTGATTAAATATTGTCAATATTTATATTATTTTGGTGTAAGAACTGTTGAAATATTTGTTTTTTAGATTTTTGTATCATAATAAATAAATACATTATAATTAGCAAGGTAGACAAGTTAAATTCTTTATTTTTATATAATTTTATTTTAAAAAAAATCAACATACTCAGACGTCAAACGGGAACCCCCTCCTAAAAAAAAAAAAAAAAAAAGGACTTAGAATTAGACGTCTACTATTGCTACAAAGTTTAATAAAATTAGCATTCACTTCTCATATTGTTAGAACCACTTTAATGAGACTCGTGAATTAATGATTAATTTGATTTCATTATTATTTATAGTCAAAATTAACCTTAAAATTAGTGTTTTCCTTCATGAAAATAAATGCTCTAAAATTACAAATTGATAAAATTTTAGGAAGCCCCAATGATGAGTCTCTTACAAGCATATATTCATACCCAAAATTACACATTGGTAAAATTATGTTGACTACTCCTATTATTAGATTACACAACGGTTTTAAGGGCATATTTGTTGCTTGGGAATTAATTGAAATTTAGTTTAATCATAATTTTAGTGACTCCAAGCAACTTGGAACTATTTAGTCCCAAGTGAATTTTCATTACATTATAGGTAATCCAATCAATTTCTACCTTTAACCAATTCAAATCAATCCTATAAAAATAGCCTAATCATATTTGGGCATCAAACGAGCCTAATAGTGTTTAAACAATAATTATAAAATAACAAGTACAAACTGATTGAAATACCCTTACAATCATGGAATATAAAATATGAAAATAAGTTGATAATATAATATACTCAATTATAAATTAAAATAAATTCTACTAAAAAAGTAAAAAAATATATATGGTTATTCCTTTTTATCATTAATATTTGTTTTAAGTCATTTTTCAACCTTAACAAACATTTTACGTAGGAGATAATATTTCATTACAATGTTACACATGAAACATTACATAAAATTGAAAATGATTAAAAAAAATTTTTGACTAAAAATAAATAACCATTTTAAGATCAAAAATATATTTTTACTTTTATTTATTTACCAATTTTGAATTTGTCCAAAAGAAAAGTTACTGAAAGTGGTGTGCGTTGTCAAAATGTCAATTGAAAAGCACGACAGACGAGACTTTGAAATTTGATGGTCAAAAACTCAAAAGAAACGTTTGTTTCCATACATTGTGTGTAAAGTGTGCGGCTATTCCAAACTACCAATTAAAGAATAATTATTTTATGGTTAGAATAAATTTAAAAATCAATTGGGACCAAATAAAGTTTGATTCTGTATTTCGGTACAAGGAGTACTTCTATACAAAAAGAAACAACTCACACATAGGTAAGAAGAAATCATATAAAATGATAGGATAATCCACATATTTTTATATGGTCAAATAGACTATCTTATTGAATGTCGAACTTGGGTCTTCAATAGCTTCAGTAACTACATAGTTATTGACCGACTCTTAATTAAGAATTAAATTGTACATACCATTTCTCCTTCTCTACTCTAAATATTATTTAATAAATTTCCATTGTTCTCGTTTATTATCCACAAATATTCTCATAAAAAAATTCCACAAAAACTATCACAAATATTTTTTTTTTCTTTTTGAAATTGTTTATACCATTTTCTCCGTCGCTACTCTAAAGATTCCATTTTGAGTTGATGCCAGCTTAAATTGAATAGAAACATTCAATACAAGCCACTAGAGGGGTTTTAAGTCGCAACAGCCAACAACCTTTCTAGTTGTCACGATTATTTTAACTAGCAAACAAAAATTTCTGTACATGCAATACCAAAATTGTGCACAAGAAGTCAGAATCATCATACGACACGATAAAGATTTGGGATAATCTCAACAAACCACAATAAATCTTTTTTTCCCCTAGTTGAGTGTTAGATTTCAAATACAAAATATAAAAGTTCAATTCTTATAAATCTTAGAATATTTACATATATATATTATGGTGATGAAGGGAAGATTAAATTCACATAAAATTGATCACATCTTCGACAAAGGTAAGATTTGAACTCTTAATCTTTTAGGATATTTATAAATTATTTGGTTAGGAGATTTGAAGTTCTAATAATTACCAAGTAAATTAAAATGTATTTTTTTTAAGCTCGGTTCCAGATATATATATTGAAAGATAAAATACTTTTAATTAAGAAGCATTAACAAGAATAATTTTTGTAATATAATTTGGAATAGAATTAAACCAATATTAACTAAAATTGCTTCTAAAAACCCAAGTTGCTAACCTATTAATTGTCTCGTTACTCAATCTGGGAGTAAATTAGCATCAAATATTGTCCAACGTTTTTAGCAACAAAAAAAAGGTATTTGATGAAAGGACCTTCAACAATAGATAATTTCTTAAAATAACTAAGCAAATATCAGTTTTAATCACTTGGGTCTAAAATCATGAGTTAAAACAAATTTTAAGCCATCTTTAATCGCTACACATTCAGCCAAAAAAAGAGTGAAAATTCTCGTTATCTTCATAAATAGAACACACTTTACCTTCTTAAAGAAATCACAAACTAGAGCTCCAATCTCCACTTATCTAATCACATTACATATTGTTGTATCTACATTTAGTTGAAGAAAACCCTTGTCTTGAGGTTGCCATTTAATGTGCGTAACGGGAGCTTTTACAACTACGGTAAATGAAAAAGCCACCATAGCAGAATTAACTGAGTTTTGACTGTTACTTAAAAAATAACAACCATGTAGCTTTTTACCAATTTACCTCTCCATCTTATGGTCCAGTGGATTTGCCATTATCGTAGTTGGTGTAAATTAAACCAATTACCATGTTCTGGTCACGTTACCTACTTTGTTCTCACAATTGCAGTCAACTGTTGGATTACTTGACGTGTCGAAATGCCAACTACTGTTCTTCCTATTAAAGTGACAGACCTGTTACTCTACTTCTCTTTCCAAAAACAAAATCTAGTCATTAACACTCCGACTTGCTCTGTCAAACTCAGAACAAACTCAATACTCAAAGTAACTCGGTGTTTTGATGAAATTTTGAAAACCGTCTAAACATAATCTATCCTTCTTTTCTAATAAAGTAAGTAATCCACTCTTCCGAAAACATTAATGGCCTAGATAAGATCACAATTATAAGGAAACTTTGCAAAAATACTGCTAAAATTTATACATTATTAAAAAACAACCATTTAATTTTCAATTTCAATAAAAATTCCCTTATTGTAAACCAAAACTACCTTATTCTTTTGCAGATATGATTATGGTCATTAAATTCTAATCAATAGATCCACAAACAATCAAATGTTTAAAAAGTAAAAACAAGAAAAAAAAATAAAACACTCTAACAATTATTTGATAACAATATATACATTAATACACGTCACCATTGTATCGACATAAATTCCTTTATTATAAACCAAAACTACTTTATACTTTCACGGATATGATTATGATCATTAAATTCTAATCGACAGATCCACAACAATTAAATATTTAAAAATTAAAAAAAAAACTCTAATAATTACTCAATAACCATGCACGATCACTATCGTAACTGAATCTTTAAATTTTAGTTCAAAAACCCTCTAAACTATTATACAAGATTCTATAATTACAAATGTTGTCATGAGAGTAATTAAGTATCACTTTTTTTATTTCTTGAACTTTTAATTTTTTTTTCGAACTTTTGAATTATAATTAGACGATTAGTATCCATGACCCTCCAGTTGTTTAAAAAAGAAATTCTATTGTAGGGTGGTTTTCATTAAATTTTATTATAAGCGTAATTAATTTTTTTTCCAAACTATTGAATTATAATTCGACAATGAGTAACTATGACCACCCTTGGTTTGTGTAAAAGAGAAACCCTAATGTAGGGAGGTTTTCATGAAAAACAAAAACAAAAGAGTGAGTTTTTGTTTAAAAAAAAAAAAATCAAACTTAAAGGGTTGTATTGTGGAAATCTCCAAAATAATATTAAAAAAAGAAGGGATGATTACTTTCTCTCTCTGGATTTCTCACTTACCAATAGAGGAAGAGAACAGGAGTTGCTTTCTTTGCATTCTCTTTCTCATTCTCTCTCTAGACATTGCAAACCGATGAGGTCAAAATGAGCCAAAAAGGATGACAACGAGAGAAACCACTCTACAATTCTGAAGGTGAGACCCCAAGAGAAGCAGAGATAGAGAGAGAGAAAAACAAAACTTAAAAAAAAAAAAAACCCAAAAAAAAAAAAGAAAATTTTTTTTGTTGCATTACCACCTGGTAATTTGTAAAACACCAATCTCACATTTTTTTCCTTGTTTGCTACCTAATTTCCCTTTCCTGTCATCAGAATCCAACAGCATATTAGCGCATAGATTATATCCTATCGTCTGTCATGTGGGTATGATAAAGATTGAATTTTGGCATCTGGGTAGTTTTTGTTTTCGCATGAATCGGGTTGTTTGATCGAGAATCGGATCGGTGGTGGTGGTGGTTTTGAATCGATCAGGATGACGGGAGGGTCGATGGATAATTGGAGGAACTATTTCTGTACGGCGAATGGGGATATATTCGATATAATCGACCATGCGATCATGGTGGCAGCTCTTGATTGCCCGAAGGAATTCAAGCTACGTAGGGATCGAATCGCCGAGAAGTTGTTTACGTGTAAGTTGACCAGGTGTTATGGGTGTGACAGGATGGAGTTGGCAGTTCCTGCTGAGGATGGTAATGATGATGGTATTGGTTTGGAGAGAGAGGGTTTTGTGGGTGATGTTGCTGGTACCGGTAGTAAAGAAAGCAAGGTCAATAGTTGTAGAGATGATGACCATGTTAAGCTCCATTATGATGATAACAATATGATTGATGATGATAATAATAACAACAATAATCGGATTGCTAGTAATTATAGCTTTGGAGAAGCTGAGGCTTTGACTGATGAGATTGAAGAGGAGTCTCGTGCTGTTGGAGAGGTTTTGAGGATCAAAGACATTCTTTTGAATAATGAAGATGAGGTTTGTGGGTTTGTTTGTTCTTGCTTGATTGTTTTCTGCTTTTTTAATTCTTTTTGTTTTGCTTTCTATACTTACTGTGTTTTTTTTTTTTTGTTTGTGTTGCAGTCTGATTCTGTATTGTTTGAATCGCTGAGGAGGCTTGAGTTGATGGCCTTAACTGTGGATACTTTAAAGGTTTGGCTTTTTTTTTTTTCCGTGTTGATGATGTTGATGTTTTGTTAATGGTGTTTTGTTTTTTCAATCGTTGTTTTTGTTTTGTTTCAGTCAACTGAGATTGGAAAGGCTGTTAATGGCCTTAGAAAGCATGGTTCAAAGCAAATTCGAGGCGTTGCAAAGACTCTTATCGAGTATGAATTTGTTTTTCCATGGTTATGCTGAGATTTTCTATGTGATAGGGTTTGAGCTAGATTAGGGAATTGAATGGTATAGGGAATTGAGTGGTAAAATGTTGTCATTTGTGAAATTTGATCTACCGATTTGTCGTCATGTGTATTACTGTGAGATCAACTTACCATTGGTATCAAATTGCATTTACTCTTCTAAATATGGTTGTGATCATAACTTTTGATTGTGTGGATGCCTTTTATGTCAGCTCGCTGTCTGTTTTTGTGCTTTTTAAGATTAAGCAGTGCTCAAAAACTGTCGTTTTCGTGTGTTAGTGCACTAGGCATTAAGTGTTCAATTAAGGCTAGTCATTGGTGGTTATAGCATAGCTATTTTCATTATATTGATGTATTAAGCATTGTTGATGCATTTGCTGACAAATGACAGCACATTATCCTTTCTTGCAGAAGTCTGTGTAGTTTCTCCTTAATTATTCATATTTATTCCTTTATTTGCTTCACTTTCTTTCACTGTATATCTGCTGGATGACTTAGCCAGCAGGTATCATGAGCTTTCTGTTAGTTCATGAATGAGCAAAGTGCTCGAACAAGGGTTGCATCATCTTAAACATTTTCAGCTTGAAACAATATCAATAAACAAACACTGCTTGTTGTTTCCTCTTTCCTGTTAATTATCGGTTTGCTGTGCAGTAATGGAGTTCACAATGATGATGATGATGATTTCTTTTTTTTTTTATAATTATATTCATTCTAGGATTCTAGCCATAGTCGAATGCATTATATTACTGTCCTTGTGTGCAAGCTTTACAGAATAAAAATTCTGTTATATATCATTCTAAGACGTTTTTGTTAACTGCAGAGGTTGGAAGGAGTTGGTGGATGAATGGGTCAATGCTACAAAGGTTGTTGCCGGTAGGAACATTCTTTCCAGTCCTATCAAACTACTAAGGATGTATTAGAATGTTCGCTTAATTTTGAAACTTTTTTATTTTTTAAAGTAACTTTATTGGTGGATTTGTAGCTGCAGAAAGTACCCCTGATTCTGTGAACCCATCTGTTGTTGATGAAGAAGAAGGACTTCCGTCTCCTCCTTTGGATGAAGGAGCCTTCTTCTCCACTGATGCAGGGATAGAGCTCTCTCAGGTATTTGCCCTTTTGCCTTACTAATTAAGATTTAAATGCAGAAATGGTTTCCGCTCTGTGTTATTGTCATAGGCTGACCGGATTTTGTTTCTTGGGGATGTTACTATCATTGCATTACGCAAAGTTCTTTGACGGCATGGATGATTTTGGAAGTGAGTTGAATTTGCTATCTCTTATACTTCTCTTAAATAGCTTTAGCTATTTGGTTCTTTATTTGAATTCCCCACGTCTAAGATTCATGAACATGAACGGGGAATGTTGTTTCAGATCCTCGAAACAGTGGGGAATTCATCAAGAAGCGTGAAAATGGAAGAAGAGCTTCATTGGAGAATCAAAATATCCTGAAGTGGAAGCTGCAGACTCCCAATGATAGTTCCTATCAAAAAAAGACTCCCAATGATACTAATGTGCTTACCAAAGAGAACAAGAGTCAGCAAATGAAGAAACAAGAAGCTTTTGTAAAACATAGTAAATCCTCAAATGCGAATACCGGACCTTGGAGACCCCTGCAACAAAATATGCGGCAAAAAGTAAACAAGGAATCAAAATTGCAGCAAAGATCAGATAAAGTTACCATCCAGAAGAAGCCAGTCAATACCCATACCCAACAAAATGTGAGTGTAAAAATTTCTTGGAGATTTGAATTTGTAACTGTGATTTTGAGCTGACCCTTTTCTCTTTACGCTACTAGAAATTCAAGTGTTCAGATGAAGCTGCAGTTCAAGTAAAACTTGAAGCAACGAAGAGGAAACTTCAGGAGCGCTATCAAGAAGCCCAGAACGGTTTGTCACTGCCCCTTTATCTTTTATAAGCACTCTCTGTTGTAAGATCTTAATAATACAATTCAGAAAGATTGCTTTTGGAAACAAAAATGAAAAGCATCATGAGATAAGAGTATTAGTGTGATAGTAATGGTGAAGTGGACCTCATTTATGAATTTTGAGAACTTTGAAGTGGCCTAAATTAGACAAAACACATCCATAATTAAGATGTAGTGACAAAACACATCCATAATTAGACAAATGGTGGACCTAGTTTGAAACTAACATTTTCGTGGAATTTTTTCTTGTTCAACAGCTAAGAGGCAACGGACGATACAGGTGATGGAGTTGCATGATCTCCCTAAGCAGGGACTTGGCCGAAATCAAAACATGAGGCCTGGGAACCATAACCGGCATTGGGCAAATGGGCGTCGGTAGGCCTTCTTATTTGGATGACTATTTTTTGATAGAGCCTTAAAAGTTCCTTCCATTCTTAAAGCTGATGGAAAGAACAAGAAGAATAACTCCCGGATGATTGTCTTGCCACATTTGAGCTTCAGCAATAACAATCTCATTTCCTCCTCCTGCCTCAGAGGACCTTAGCGAAACATTGAAAATCCAACTTTCGAAACTCTTCTCGTACATTTAGAAATTTCAGTTATAGAGACTTTTTCTATATATAGAAACTAGGGGTTGGGTTATCTCTTATGCATTCTAAATTCTCTAATCATACTAGAGATGTAAAAAAACCATATTTTGGACTTACTCATTTGATTGACAACCCGTGCTGTATTATTTTTTCTTTTGCTCACAGTCAAGACATTTTACAGCAGAGAATGGTACAGAAAATTTGCAAAAAGTGAATGCATTTTTTCATAAGATGTAAGCCCCTTATAGAATATCAAGGAATAAGAAAGTTGAATGCTATTATATTTGTACTCCTGCCTTTTTTCCTTGCATGTATTGTTACCTACTTTTACAGGTTTTATTGCAAACTTAGTGATGAGAATTGCAGGCTTTGATAAGATAGAATTTAGATAGACGTGGCAATTTGTTTTGTTGCTGCAAAAAGCTTGGCACGTACTAGCCAAGTGTTGTTCGACACTTAATAGCCAAGTTTTGTTCAACACTGCACATGTGAAAACAAATTGAGGAGCCCATATAAGGAAATTGCAAAAGTTTGAGGATTCTTTTAGTTGGTCGGCCGGATATTTCCTTTTTTCATTTTATACTTTCATGCGGTGAAGTTTGACTGGAGGGGTTGTCCACAGGTTCCTAAAACACGTTTTCTTGTCCATCAGACAATGGGAGATAAATTAAAATATTTGCTTGTTCTTTGTTTAGAACAATTGACTCAAGATTCGGTAATTGGGTAAACAAAACTTTTTTTTTTTTTTAATGGCTGCTATAAGTTAGGGGTAAATATGGGTCGGATGAGATATGACTTTAGGACATAATCTAGAAAGCAGTTTTTATATGTAAGGGAGCGATCCACACATAGATAGAGAAACAACTCACATAAAGGTAGGGGAAAATCCATATTTGTTAGTGGGGGTGGGTGCTCATGAGTGTAGAAACCGTGACATATAATGCCGGTGGTAGTGCGAACCAAACATATTTTGTATTACTTGATTAAAAATTTATATAAACAAATAAAAATGATAAAATTAAAATGAGTCTCACGTGGTAGAGCAGATTTTTCTGCTCTTACTTTCAACCTTTTCAATTCTGTGAACTAGCTTTGAAAATGAATTGTTCTTGGACAACTGTTGAGTCTATGTAAACATTTTGTTTCTGAAATTGATAGTTATAACTACCTTATATATATTATAAATTATGATAGACAAGTTTGAAGAGGAATTTTTTTAGAAAAAGTTCTTAAATAAGTATATGTACATTTTATTTTAAGTCAAATTTTAAAATGAAGCATGGAAAAAGTTTAGTATGTTTAGAAAGATTTTTATTAGAGAGAGTTTTTATGTTAACGTGTGTTTTAGAACGCATGTAAGCTACAATGAATATGTAAAAGTATGAAACAAATATAAAAAATTATAGTTAAAACGTAATAAGTAGTTTTAAGTGTAGATCCTCGTTATGAATATATCGAGCAATTGATTGTTGCATATGATAAATCAAAACGTATAAAACGTTCAAAATATGCATTTGAAAATTGTGCTTATTGTCGTATCTGAAAACCGAAATATCTTATCATCATTTTTTATAAGAGAGATACATATTTAAAAGTTATGTTGATTGTCGCATCTAATAAGGCAAAACGTTTGATTGTTGCATTTGATTATCCAAGATGTGTGGGATACACACTTCGAAACCGCATTGATTATTGTATTTGATAAATGTAAAATTAGAATAAGCAGGATATAACCTTAAAAAGGTTGATTGTCGTATTTAAGAAACCAAAAATGTATAATTGTCATATTCAATAAGCGAGAATGTGTGGGATGCGTAATTGAAAATTGTGTTTGTTGTCGTATTTGATAAATGCGACAATCAAAATATATAAAATACATCTTAAAATTCATATTGATTATCGCGTTTAATAGACCAAAACGTATCATTATTGCATTTGATAAACCGAAATGTATGATTATCACACTTATTAAATCAAAATGTATGATGTACATATCTGATAATTTTGCTGATTGTCGTATCTAATAAATCATAACGTGTGAGATTCGCATATGAAAACTATTAGAAGGATAAGATGGGGATTTGGGATGTGGGGGCGGAGGTGGCGGTTTGGGCTGGTAAAGGTGAGCTAAGAGATGGCGTAGGATACATGTGGTGAGGAATTGACCATTCTCAATTTCATCCACCATTTGAGTATAAACCCTGTGAAAGTGGCGCGTAGGACCCCCTCATCAACACTTTCTCTCTTGTTTTGTTGTTGGATTGGGCCTACTTTCTTTGACTGTTTAACCTACTCCAAAAAGACTCTTTACATTTCTCTTTTTTTTTTTTTTTTTTTTTTCCCTTTTCTTTTATTCACAACTATCATAAATTATGTAACCAATTCAACTAAAGATTTCTTTTAACACCCCCTTGGGCTGATTTTCCTCTCACCAATGTGTGAGCTACTCACCAATTTATATGTTGGTTGCTCTTTTTTGTGTTGAAGCTGCTTTTCTGACCATATTATTAGTGTCCTACTCCCTTGATCTCGATTATTTTTAGATCAATTTCAATAATAAATAAAGAAAGGATTTATGTTGCGTATCAAATCTTGTTCTGAATTTGGACATGATTCCATATAATTTCTCTTTTAACATGTTTGATTATGTTGCCGTTGCTTGCCTGCCCCCTCCACTGTCTGACATTTCAATTGCTACCCAACAAAAATGTCAAATTTATGATTATGGAAATATTAATTTATATTTGTGACTTCAACACATTCTGTCCATCGTCAAGGCCATCAACAACAATTGCTCACTTTTTCTTAAGAAAATTGCACAAATGTCCTTATGTAAAGTAATATTACACATAACTGAAACTTTTACGTTAGTTACACAAACATCCGATAAATTCTATTGATTAATTATTGCCTAACCTAATAGTTTGACTAACTTTGTTTTGATAGTCTACAAGAAAAATGTTTTTATATACAACAATAAAAAAATTCAAAACAAAAGATTAAAAAACCACATGCATCAAAAAATAATTTAAATTATTAAATCAATTAAAACTAAAGATTTTTATGAGCCAATTAAAGCTGAAGATATCTAGAGAAAAAATTAAAAAAAAAAATGAAGTCAAATAACAAGGTTAAGATAATATGTAGCCAAAACCTGATAAAGGTCACTTGGCTGCTGGCGCAGTGGTAGGCGCTAGCAGCCACCCATGCCTCCCTTTGTAAGGGGGCATGGGTTCGACACCCAGTGGTCCAAATTGTCTAATACTAATATTATATAATATAATAATAATAATAATATATAATATATATAAATATACTTGTCTCCCATCAATTGTGTGGGTTGCTCTCTCACCCTAGTGTGGGTCTCTCCCCCACCTCTGTGTGGGTGGATCTCTCCTAATTGGGAGTAGTCCCCCGGGCCGTGCCATCAGTGTCAAATCTCGGTTAAAGGTCCCGGATGCCCTTTGAGTTTATCCCAACTGTAGTTGTTGTATAAAAAAAAAAAAAAAAAAAATCCTGATAAAGAAAGAGTCTCTTTTGGTTGGGTGATTGAAAGATAATAGAAAAGCTATTATCTATAAATTTGGGAGGGTTTGTCGTGGGTGAGAAGAATAGCTTGAAAGGGATTCTGTACGTAATACATATACAACAAACAATGATTACTTGAAAAAAAAAAAACCCGAACAAACAAACAATCAATGATTGGTTGCAGTAGGTGTAGTTGGATCGTGGGTAGAGTAGGTTGTGTTCAAGTTGCTAGGGCAGTGAAAATTTAGAGGAGATTTGCAATCCCTCCATTTTAAGGATAGCAAACGAGACAAGGGTGTGATTAAAAACTAAATAGGTTAAGCAAGAAATGGAGGAAATGATATTCAAAAAAATAATAATAAAGAAAAGGAAATTGAAGAGTTTGTGGTGGAGGAAATTTTCAGATCTTCTCCTTACTCCCGATATTTTTTCTTTTATTTTAAGAAGGCAATTATTTATTGTAATTTAAATTTAGTTTTTTAGTTAGTAAATTGCAAAAAGAAAAAAATAAAATAAAATAATATGGGTGTAAGATGTATGTATCTCATCGCATGGAGGATATTGGAGTAGGTTCCTAGGTTTATGTTTTGACACAATTTAGATAGACTGAATATATATAGTGAATAGATTGTTTAAAACTTCTTACGAAATTATACTAAACCTAGATAAATTATCCAAACATGTGAATGATAAATCAAAACATGTGAATGACACATTTGATAAATTAGAATATGCAGGATACGCATTTGAAATCTACACTTATTGCCGTATCTCAAAACTGAAGTATCTGATTATCATTTGTGATCAGAGGGATACGCACTTAAAAGTTATGTTGATTAAAGCAAAGCGTTTGATTGTTGCATTTGATTATCCAAGATGTGTGAGACACATGCTTCGAAGTTGTATTGATTGTTGTATTTTTTTTTTTTTTTATTTGAAAGAATTGATTGTTGTATTTGGTAAGTATTGATTGTTGTATTTGGTAAATGTAAAATCAAAGTAAGTAGGATACACCCTTAAAAAGATTTATTGTCGTATCTAATAAACTGAAACGTATGATTATCGTATTTAATAAATTAGAATGTGCAGGATGTGCAATTGAAAATCATGGTAAAATAATAGGAATTCTAAATTAAATCTCAAACTAATATGAACTATATCTAACAATACTTATTGTTCAAAATTTGAACATCAACGATCTAAACATGAAACTTTGACTCAAAGTAAACCGAATTAGATTAAAACCAACACCTCAATCATCAAACCAAAATCCAAAACTATTCAAAGGTGGATTAACCAAAATTCATGCACTTTTAATGTATTTGTGAAAATGCCAAATAATGAAAATAAAATACACTGGAATACAAATTACAAGATAATTATTTAAAACCAAAAAAATATATATTATTATTGTTTTTAATAAAATGTCAACCAAATGTAGAAATATATTTACGTTTAACTGTTAAGATAGTTTACAAACATACTCAATAATTTTTTTACAAAAATTAGTGTTTGAATACTACATAAAAAAATGTTCAATAATTCTATAAAATTTCTACAAATAAAATTTAAATTATTAATTTACTGTCCAACTCAATCTTGAATAAAATTTTGAACAATTAATTAAGAGCCCAAGTTTTTTAAAAAGTTATTATTATTGTTATTATTTTTACGTTTAAGTTCATTGTATAAGAAAATAAATTTATTATGTTTCAAGAAAATAAATCGAAACTTTTATTAAAATCTTTTTCAACTTGCACTCAATGAAATAAGTGATGATATACTCAAACTTCCGAGAGATCCGTCATTGAAAATGTTTTTGGGTGTACCCAATTAGATATGTGATGATATATTCAAAATTGCATTGTGAATAATGAAATTAGAACCCACGACTCTTTTTTATATGTTATTTATGGCTCTATCCCTGAGTGTTTCAACCTTGATTTTATGCTTTTAAAGCTTTTATATATATATATATATATATATAATCTTTGAAAAATAGCTGTTTTGCTCATTAGA
The DNA here is from genome assembly GCA_019925255.1 of Litchi chinensis. Classification (NCBI taxonomy): domain Eukaryota; kingdom Viridiplantae; phylum Streptophyta; class Magnoliopsida; order Sapindales; family Sapindaceae; genus Litchi; species Litchi chinensis. Next base: position 9,585,319 of record CM034467.1, read on the forward strand.
AAAGTTGTTAGAGTGAGTGGTATTTCATAACGGCTGGAATCATTCTTCTCGTTACAAATCTTGTGAAGCTTAGATTTTCCTCCTCAGGATTGCTCAGCGCTTGCATGAAGTCTCCTCTATCCAAAACTTCTACCCGCACATAATTATCAATCAAATATCGTGAGAAAAACCACAACAAACAAATATACGGCAAAACCACATATATGACAGTAATTTCACTATGCATTAAGGAATGTAAATAAATTTAAGAGTTATATACACAATATCCCTCTAAGGTTAAGTCAAATATAGACGCATTAACATTTTCATTTTTGTAATACCATACTCCCAAGTTAACAGTCAACCAATATTAAAAGCGAAGTTTGACAAGTTATTTCAATGGAATGATCAAAATGCCATCAACCTTATAATTTTATTTTTTAAAAAATAAATTTAAAAACTGTAAAATAAATTTAATAATTATTTTAATTAGATCTCCGCCACCCCTTTTAAATTGACGGTGGAGATCAATTTGAAAAAAAAAATCTAGATATTAAAGAAAAATTAGAAAATTAAATGAAATTTTTTTTTTATCACATCTCTACTGTCCATCTTAAAATGGATAGTGGAAATTAATTTGAAAAAAAATTAAAAAATTAAAAGAATATCAATAATTTTCTTAAAAATTAAAATGATAGTTTTTTTAAATAAACCAAAATGTTTTTTTTTTTTGGGTATCAAAATCTAGAGACCAAGCATCCCTACTCATCGACCTCCAACCAAATCCATCCAACCCATCTTCATTTGCCATCAAACCTAGCTCATCCACTTCCAATCAAACACATCCAAACATTAAGCTCATAAAACTTCTCCTTTTTCGTCTCTTGTAAAACTTCTCTTTCTCCGTCTCCATCATCAAGCTTGTAAAACTTCTCCTTCTTCATCTCTCTGTCTCTCTTGACACCTCCATCTCTCCTTCTCCTTAATTTTTTTTTCTTTTATCTGGGATTGATGATGTTCGTTTGATGATTAATTATGGTTTGAGAGATTGATTATGATTTTGATGATGGATTGAGAGATCGATGACGCTCTGCATTACCAAGGGAAATTGGGAGATGACTAAAAACCCAAAAATTGTGTTTTCGTTCCAATGGAATCGAAACCCAAAATTCTGGATTTTCATTCGATTGGAAACTAAGTTTCCAGTTGAATGGAAACCTAGAAATTTGGGTGGGGAGAGAGAATAAAGAAAGGATAGAGAGAGAGAGAGAGAGAAAAGGGAAAAGATGGAGAGTTTTGATTTGATTGTGATGATAAAGATGATGAAGATGATGGTTTTGATTTTATTGTGATGATAAAGGTGATGAAGATGACGGTTCCGATTGTGACAGTGAAGATGATGAAATATAAAATATATTTTTATTTTTTATTTTTAAAATAAGTATAAAGTTACCATTTTACCTTTCTCGCTCCTAACAGCGCCTAATGTCCACTGTTAACTGAGGAGTATTATGTTACAAAAATGAAAATATTAACGTGTCTGTATTTGATTTTACCCCAAAGAGGTATTGTGTATTTAACTCTAAATTTAAATTAGCTACGATATTTTGCATATATTTGATATGTTTTAATGATTGCCTAAACTTGCTTGAATAAATTTGATATTTGTTTGTATGCTGAGTATTCGAACATGTGTTTATGTGGAGATTGATATTAATATCTCTCATGTTGAGATCAATCCTAACCATTGTTTAAAAACTTGACCGAGTAGGCCAAGTTCTTAGCGGTTATACGATGATTAGCACTATGTCGATTCGATAACCCCCAAGTGAGGGGTTCAACTCGGGCAAGAAGAGTACTCAGTCGAGTTGGCTGAGTACTTAGGCCAACTCAGCCCAATTTGAACAACTCGATCCAACTTAGAATTTTTTTTTTAATTAAAAAAAAAAAAAAAAACAGTTACCATATTGAAACACCACTATATGTCGTTGCCCTCTTGCAATCACCTAACTTTGACTCCAATGAGTAAGACGACATCCTCCACTCCACCACCGACTTCACCATCAAAAATTCTCATCGTCCTTCCTAGTAAACGAAACCGACACCATTTCGACATGATTTTGTAGTGATATATATATATATATACACACACATATATAATGGCAAATTATACAAATCCCTCTTTAAATTTGATGAAATTATACTAATATCTAAGTTTTGACCATGATGACATGAACCTTCATTGAGATTTTAAAAACTCAATAGAAATATCTCTTGCCTTTAAAAAGTTGTTAAATTCTATTAGTAAATAGCCCAAAGTATCAAACCAATTGATTAATAATCATATGATTATATTTTGATTCTATAGAAAATGTTTTAATTTTTTTCAAGTTTGACCCAATTTGACCATCGATGGACAGTATTCATTGAATAATCGAGAACTCGTCACTCGCTGTCTCGCCAGTCAAGTAGCAAGTAGTAAGTTTTGAAACCTTAATCTTAACACCCACTACAAGAAAATAGGGCAACGCTCGATATGGTTGCCTATCCATACCGAGCAGCAAGCCCGACGTGCTTGCTCCCGGTATGGATAATTTAATATTCATACCGAGCCAAACCCGGTATGGATATTGGAATGAACGGGATGTCCCACAATATCCATACCGAGCCACTCGGTATGGATATCAAATATCCATTCCAAACTCCGACCCGGCATGGATATTCTTGTCCATACTGGGTTTGTGCTCGAAATGGATTATTAACCATACTGGGTCGCCCGGTCTGGTTATTAAATATCCATATTGGACATGTGCCCAGTATGGAAAAGCTTTTTATTTAAAAATAAAAAATAAAAAATAGAATTTGTAATTTAATATATTACATCAAAGCTACAAACGTGCGTAACCTTTAAAATTATATATTATTTAACATTAATACAACACTTAAATTTACATAATCTAACGTTAAACGTACATTATAAAAAGTTGGAAATTAAATACTCAGTACATAATCCCAATGTCTTCCAGATCTCTACGAGAATTAACACTATCATTGGTTTTCCCATTGATGTCCAATAACATACCAACCAGACTCTCACCAATGTTTTTTTCAATGTGCATCACATGTAAATTATGACACAAACATAAATCTTGTAAAAATTGATGATGGTACATTTTTAGCATAGTTAAATATACTAGAATAAGTTACATAATAGAATAAGTTACATTATCTTTTCAATTAAAAATCTTACCTCCCAATACGAAAGATCAAATAAAATCGATCATTTTTTCTATATTGGATGCCCTTTTCTCTTCCTTTTCCCTTTGACGTGCTTTCCCCGATCATTTTCAACTTCCATACATGTAAGTCGAACTTGTTTACCATGAAGAATCTCCGGAGGATCACCCATTTCTTCTTTCCTATTAAACTACGATTTCTTCTTTTGAAAAATATGATTTTTTGGAAAAAATCGTCGATGACCCATATACACATGTTTATTACTATATTTCAATATTTGTGAATGTACGTTCAACCCACATATAGGACAACCATATTCTCTTTTCACGTAACATCCCACTAAGTTTCCATAAGCAAGAAAATCATTTATGGTCCACATTAAGATAGCCTTTAAGTTGAAGGTGGACTTAGTAGATGCATCATACACTTGTACTCCCGAGTGTCATAACTCATTCAAATCTTCAATTAGTGGCTACAAATATACATCAATATCATTCTCTAGTTGTATTTTTCTTGGAACCAATAGTATAAGCATCAGATTTTCTTTCAACATACACTTCCATGGATGTAGATTGTACATAACTAACACCACCGGCCAACAACTGTAGGTCGTGCTGAGGTTGCTATAAGGATTAAATCCATCCGCAGCTAAACCCAATCTCAAATTACGTGGCTCCGAAGCAAAAGATGGTCATTTCTTATCTATAATCTTCCAAGCTTCAAAATCAACAAGATGACGCATCTTTCCATCTTGGCTTATATGGATTGAATTCCATTTCAAGTCATTAACCATTTCAACTGATGTAAACATTCTCCTAAACCGTCGTATGATTGAAAAGTATCGAAGTATTTTAGCCGGTACTCCCTTATGAATATTTTTCATAACTTCGTTTACTTTCCATCTACAAGTGCCACATTTTAGACATTCTTCATGATGCTCCAATTTTTTTCTAAACAGACAATAATCATTGATGCATGCATGAATTTTCTTATACCCTAAATCAAACACTTTCAACAACTTTTTTGTTGAATACAATGACTCCGGTAGAACATTATCTAATGGCAACATGTCTCGAACGATGTTCAAAAGTTCATCAAACCCCTTATCGGACAAACCATAGGTAGCTTTAAGTTTATATAAAGCTACAATAGCCGATAATTTTGTGTACTTTAAGCAACTTTCATACAAATGAGTTTCAACATCTTCTAAAGTAACATTGATGACTTCGTCTCTTACTTCAACATCAAATTCAACATTACAATGACTTTCAAGGTTTGCATCACTATACATTCTAAATGTATTGGAAATGTTTTCAACAGGTTTGGGAGTTTTCAGGGGTTCCCCATGCATAAACCAAGTAGTATACTAAGGATCTATTCCATTAATGACTAAGTGCTCATAAACTATCTTAGTGTCATGATACCTCCCATCGAGACATTTTATGCAAGGGCAAGGGATGAAACCGGTATTTATTGAATGTTTGTTTGTGGCCTCAGCAAAGTTTTTAGCTCACTCTCTATATTCTTTCGACACTCTAAAAGTTAAAAAATGACAAAAGAAATGATTAAAGATATTGAATGTTTAAATCTTATGTCCTTATAAATTGAGTTTAGAATGTTAACTTTGAAAATCTTAACCACTCCTTATCTATGTGAAAGCAAATAACACTGAAAAACAAAACATATAACAATATAGTGTTAAACTACATTACAATTATTAAACTTTGAATAAAAATAAAACAATCACATTCATATAAACATTTACAACATTTACATAAATTACAATGACTTTTTATATGTGTTATCCATACCCCATAAATCCATATCTTCGACAAAAGATAATCAAATAATGTCCAACTACCAATCGACTCTTCTTAAACATATCTACATCTCCCCGACCCATTTCCACGAAACTAATCAAATCATCACACGCTCTCTCACTTCTTTTCATGCACACTAATAAAACCTATACACCAACAACACTTCCACTTCCACAAACAACACAACCAAAACTTAATTCCCCAACCACCCCCCACTAGAAAAAATCATCACCTCTCAATCAAACCTTCAAATTTTCCCTTCAAATCAAACACTAATAATCCACTATCAACAACTTTTCACATATTTATAAAAAAAAAAAAAATCAATCTTCCCCTCTATATTCTTCTTCTAATCACAAACAAAAATCATTTTCGAAAACCAAATAGCACAAAACAAAGCATTCCCACAAAAAAATATCAATAAACATGTACAAAATACACAATGAGATATCTACCACACAAAAAAAAACCAACCTAATATAATCCAATCCATAAAGTATTATATGTTTCAAATAAAAATTCTACAATATAGAATGCTAAAAAGATGAGATTTTTAAGAGGCCCACCGATTATCCTTGACTAGCAAAACTAGGCATCTTTTCTGGACAAAGACAAAATTTTTAGGAACTACTACAAAATAAAAAATTAATGTTAACAATTAGCATAAAATATGAGAGAAAATGAGACAATCGGACTACCACCGTGGCGACGCCGGCGCCGGCGCCGCCATGGTGGTAGTCCAACCATCGCATTTTCGTTGCAAAATTAAAACCATCAACAAGATCAAATGGAGAAGGATAAGAGATGAAGAAGAAGAGAAGACGAACAAGAAGAAGAAGAAGAAAATGAGAAGAATAAGAGAAGAAGAAAATGGGAGATCTAAGGTACTGATGGTGGATCGGCGACAAGGAGGGTCAGTGGCGACGACAGCTGTGGTTGGATGGACAGCACAGTGGGCAGGGGGATGGCTAGGGTTTGGGGGACACTTGATGTGAGAGAAAGTTGAAGAGAGAAAAAGAAATGAACAAATGAAGAAGAATGGTGCGCTGGATCGGGTATAGTATCCAAATTATCCATGCACCCACCCAGCATGGATAATTTGCTTCTATATTTTTTTTTAATATATTGGTTTTTCAGGCTGGGCGCCCAACTCGCCCGACATGGATAATCATCTTTTATTTTTTATTAATATATTGTTTTCCCAGGCCGGGCGCCCGACCTGCCCGGCCTGGATAATAGTAATTATTCATACTGAACGGGTCATGAATATTATTTTTAAATTTCAAATATCTTCCAAGCTAGGCGGATTGGATATAACCTATATCCATACCGGGTGGGCCAACTGCCCGGAATGGATAGTCAGATTTTTTTTTTTTTTTATTTTAATAAATAATATTTACTAGGTCGGGTGCTCGACCCACCCAGCCTAGATATAACCTATATCCATATTGGGCGGGCAGGCACCCGGTATGGATAATCATAATTTTAAATTTTTTATTTTTATATTATTATATGTATGGTTTGTGCCCGGTATGGATAATTGTATTTAATATTAAAAAATTATTATTTATACCGAGCCTTTTCTGTCCGGTATGGATAATATGGTATCAATGTGCTGTTTTGTTATAATGACCTATCATGTTAAGATGATGTGGAGATACTTTACAATTTTCAATATTTATTTTTTTAGATAATGATTTCAAAACTTTTATATAATGTAAGGCAACCACTAAATAATGATTTTTTTAAATAAAAATTTTAAATTATTTTAGCCTAACGCTTACCAAATAAATCTAGAATAACTATTTTTTTTTCCCCTTAATTTCAAGTAGTGTGACTTTTCCCTTTTTGACCAGTTACTGAGAGTAAATTTAATACATTTTTTCAGAATAGATTTAATACAATTTTAGAAAGTTTCTTTAAAACTTAAAAGTAAAAAAAAAAAAAAAAGAAAAAAAATATTTTCTGTTTTTCTCAAGAAAGGGTGCACATGTCGTTACCAACAAAATTTTAGAAATCTTAATGTTGTTATCAGCATACAAAAACATCAAAAGTAGCGTCAAAAGAATATAATCGGTCCTTCTCTTAAACCATATATATATATATATATATATATATATAGTCATTTATACTAAAAAATAGATATGATTATCTTTTGACCTAGAAAAAAATCCTAACTCTATATTCTATTAGGTGACAGAAGCCTCTACCAAATTGATGCCAAGAATGTTATATAATCTCATATTAGTTGAAGAGGTAAATTTATATTAGTTTATAAGGTAAGGGTTAGTTATCTGCATTCATGAGCTAGTTTTTATGGTGGAGTTAAATCAAAAACCCTTTTCTGATACGATATCAGAGCTAAATATGCTCTATCTAAGTTGCATGGCCCAAGCTCAGTTGTATGGGTATAGGTACCGCCGAGTGGACAAGCTACATGTGAGAAAGACTGTTAGATAGTCTCATATTAGTTGAAAAAGTAAATTTATATTGGTTTATAAGGTAATGGTAAATCTCCACTCCTTGAGCTAGCTTTTGTAATAAAGTTAGGATGTTTTGATGTTTTTTAATTAATTAATTGACTAATATGGGGGCAAACTATGCGTGAGAGGGAGTGTTAGATAATCTCATATTAGTTGAAGAAATGAATTTGTATTAGTTTATAAATTAAGGGTAAACCTCCACTCACTCGGTTAACTTTTGTGGCAGAGTTAGGGTACTATGATGATTTTCTAATTAATTTATCGACTAATAATGTTAGCTATTTTTTATGAGATCAAGACATTGGCCAAAACACACTCCCACTTCCCTCAAACACTTCGTTGGTTTCTCCGATTAATCAATAAAAAAATAAATTGTTTTATCAGCTAAAACATCCTTTCTTATCCATGTAAAAATCTGATGAACACTTCTTCATGCAATTTATAATTTTTATTCTATTTTAAAATTGCTTCAAGCCATAAAGTTTTAAGGATTTATTTAAATTAATTTATGTTTCGTCCTTAATTGTAATCTCTCATATAAGAGCGTCTTTGCCATATAAATTTTTAATGAACAATCTCATGGATGACAATACAGGCACCCTGCAGGATAATACATTAATTGGAGTCATTTTCATTCATCAAATTTTATCTTAACTTATTGAAAATGCTTTCATATGAACAAGTTATTGGTGAAAAGATACAAATCCATCACCAACCCAAACAAAATGAAGATTAAGATGGGAATAAGGTTAATAGGACCACAAATCTTGAAAAGTTTGGCCATCACCATCCCGTGATAGAAAGCACAAGAACACTGAATATAATTGCGCTAAACATCCCTAGGTTGCCTCCCCTTAGTCCACAGCAGTGGGACTCTCACCCACATATTTCCAAAAGTTTATTATATCTAAATGTCAAATTCATTGTATAATAATCTATAAAGTAATTAGTTTATTAAAAAATAAAGTCTTCAACCCATTCATTTGGTAGTTGAGTGGGATACGATACGACTGGCTTTCTGTGGGTTGCTCTCAAGTGTCAACCCAATTAACAAATGTGCCCTTATCCTTATGCCACCACCATTACTATTAAATTATTATAGAGAGTTTCACTCATATATAAGCAAGGCCCCATCCCCAATTCCCCATCAGCAATATTAAGGTGTCACTTTGAACACCACATGTTATTAACAAATTTGTTTCTTATTACTTAATTGCTATTACTAATTTGTTAACAAATTAGGTATGTTATGTATTGTTACTCTTTAATAACCGATGCCCAGCACATCCCTTTCATAATTTATGTGGTTATTTACTTGCCCATCCATTAAGTTGGTGAGGATTCAAATTTCATCATACACATTTTATAAGTATGTATAAAAAATTTTATCCTCTTATTTTAGAATTTCATTTTTCTCCCAATTATAAGAATTATTATCTAAACTGCATAAATAATAATTAATCTTGACAAATCATGACAAACTTTATATCCACCCAAGAAAAAAATCATTAAAATATTTTTTAAGAAATTATAATGTAATCCCTAAATTTATAAAAAAATTCTTTTATTTTTATCTTTCAAATATATTTTTTTAATGTGATCACACTAAAATGAAGTGCTAGCTCGACCACTGTTTATGTTACTGTTTTAATCATTGATGCAATATGTCAATTCTAAACATGTATGTTAATAAAAGTACTATAGTTGAGTCATTTCCTATCGACTTAAACTTTTGGATTTGATAATAACTAATTTGGTATTGAAGTTTAGAAGTCTCTAATTCAAACTCTCTCTCATCCTTTTATCTCACATTCTTGTTGTACATATTATAACAGTAAAGGGTGTTTAGTATATGTCTCATATTTGTTTTATCTATCCATGTTATAAGTAAGGTGAAGTGTCACGTGTCAATCTCAAGTCTTAAATACTATAGTTAGGTCATTTCATAGCAACTGTCCACGTTACAAATGAGGTGACGTGTCATATGTCAACCTCAAATCTTAAATATTATAATTAAGTCATTTCCTATCAGTTTAAATTTTTGAATTCGATGATAACTATATATCTTTTTTTTTAGTACTAGTTTGAAAATTCATATTTTGTTCCATCACTTTGGGAAAAAAATATACTCATAAAATCATACTAGCGCGAAATTACATTATGGAGATTGAATGACACCTTTGGCTGTTTTGTAATGTCTAATAAGATAAGGGTGGGTTGCCAAAACTGGGTTGGTTGTAAGCAAAGCAGTAAAAAGGGGAAGGTCTTTCTCAATATCATTCATACACATATATTTCCATTGGGTGGGTACGTGGCATTATCATATAATCCAGGTGGACGAACAACATTGTATTAGAAAATAAGAGGATGAGGTTCACAGGCACCTCAGACCTTAGTGTTAATTTCATTGATGACTTGATAATGGCATGTTTTCTTTTCCGATTCATAACTTCTTAGGAAACGTGTTTCGTGACTTCATTTGTACTTGTTGATTTTTCATTTATTTATTTTCCAAATTAAGTTTAAACTTGGTTCATCACTTATTAGTAGTAGACATTTCAATTTATATCCCACTAGTGTCTCCATTAATGATGTGGTGATAACTGATAAGTGAAGGTACATTAATAATTATTTAACGCACTTATCATATGCTATATAAATTATATTGTCTTGTCAAATGTAAAAGTTGAAAAATAAATTGCTTGTGTTGCATTGCTCAATTATTTAAAGGCCATCACCAAATTCTTACCATTTTAATTTTACCAAAACTAGGTTCGAACAATTAAGTATACAGGGAACAAACATCACAATCATTCTCATTGATAATTATAAGATTAAAAGGTGTTGTTTGTATTTTTCTCTGAAGACCGAATAGTCATAAATATAACTAAATATTGAACGGTGATTGAAATCTAAAACCTAGAGGATACGTTTTTTTTTTTTATATATATATATATTTCTGAACATATATGATAATCGTTTGTTTTTTTAAGAAAAAAGTATTTGAAAACAACTACTTTTACGTCTATATCCATATAACTAATAATTGTTATGTATTTTTATTTTAAATTCTATACGTAGCAAAAACAAACATGTAATAAATCCTAACTAAATTATTGTATATTTCTAATTTACATAAATGTAGTTTTTATTGATAATAATAAATATATATTGTTTTAAACAATAATAGTTGTTGGAATATGGAGACAGTCCACCCAAATTGGCCCCATGGCCCAAGTTTAGGCCAAACTTAATTAATGGGCTCATTTTATTTGGCACATGCCCAGAAATCCAAAAGAGTTTGCAATTAATTAAATAATTGCTCAGATAACTACAGATAATTATCCTCGCAATTATTTAGTTTGATCGTGAAAAAAAACAAATGCCAGACACAAAAGGGGGACTGATGATGACAAGAAAAAAGAAAAAGAAAAAACATTTTTCATATGTTTTTCTGCCAGTAAAAAAATAGAAAACAGAATACATTCTCATTTGGATATTTACCATGTGATTAGAGGAATCTTTCTTTCAACAAGTGATTATCTTCTAACTTGCGGTGTTATTGCAATGATCGTATCCCTTTTTTTTAGTAACTTCAAAGGTATGTTGAATGTTGTTATTGTTTTTCAATTGTTATTTTAAGTTTACAATTGATGTTGTAAAGAAAATATTAAATTCATATAGCTTACATTTTTTTTTTTTAATATAAACTATTTATTATTAAAATTGTTACACAAATATATTTCAAAAAAAAAAAAAAATTGTTATACAACTCAAGTTACTAATAACAATATGAAAAATGATAATTTGTAATATATTAATGAATATAAAATTAAATATGTATTTTTAGAAGGATAGTTATGGCATTATATTAAGTGATTAAATATTAAGTAATAAATTAGAATTTTAAAATTTGATTTGAGCAAGGATGCAATTCATTAAATTTAAGATAAATGCAAATTATAATTATTCTAATATCTATATTTATCTTAATTAGACACCAACTGTTTAGATTATTGGCTTTTTTAAAAGAAATTTTAGATTATTGGTTTAACAGAAGATTAAAAGATATATATATTTATTACTAAAAGATATAAATTATAATTTGGAAACTAATAAATGACATGTCAACAGTACAAGTATGAACAGAATAAAAAGATGAAGTAATTTGAAATCAATCAACTCCTACCCTCCATAATAATGAAGATTGAAGTGATTAGGGACTGACAATCAAATCTACTGTGTTGACTTTAGATAGTGGCTGGGCCTACCCACCACCCAACTTGGTTCTGCCGACATCAAACGCTCCTCAAATGCGACAAAGCCCACTTCATGTGGTCTGCTCGGTTCATGTCATATGTCTATGTTTCAAGCCATCACAGGAACGAAGAACATGAAAAATGAGAGTTCCTCACTATTAATTATTTGGTTTTTAAATAAAATAGAAGATTTATCAATTTAAATTTGTATAATACCTAACTATTTATTTTTACTCTTTATCTAATGCATAAAAAACAGTAAAAGATGACAGTTCAACAATTATTTCTACCACGTATTAGAAGTTATTGAAATGTTAAATATTGAAATTACAGATATATATTAACATAGAAAAATTTATAAAATGTATATTAGTTTATCTACTAAACCAAAATGTTGACGTCAAAAATCAGACAACACCCAAATTGATATGAATTGAATGTAAATCATCATAGAATGGATGCAAGTTTGGAGAGTGAGAACAATGAGAATGATGCAAGAAAAGTAGTTAGGAGACTAAGTAAGAATTTTTAACACGATTTGGCATTTTGAATGATGCTTACAACCATGGCTATGTTATTTTTAGAGGGGAAGGCAATAATTTAGTAAAGTTCCTACTAGTGTTCTTGTATCATTGAGTGATCATGTCTTGTACATGCATGGGGACTCCTTTATATAGTGCTAGGGCTCCTTATTTACATATGATTTGATCACTAAAATGTAAAAAAGACTAAGATATTCTTTTCCAATTTACATAAAACTACAATTAATATATCCATATTTGAATTATAATTCAAATTTGGTTGTTTCCTCTTTGAAGTGATTTTTTCCTTATTATCGGAAATTTCCTACTTTCAAAATTTCGTTCCATTGCGAAAAATCGAGCTACGATCTCGAGTTGTTCCCTACACTGGTAAGTTGATGCGAGCTATTCTGATTGCGTTAGCAAAATTAAACCTTTCAATGTCTTTGATGACGCGACATATGTTGATGTCTCACAACTTGGTAGGTTTTATAATTCCTTTTCCCCTATCTGGACCTTTGGGCCCGTCAGTTTCTTGGGCCTTATTGGTTCATAGACCCAAGTACTATTTTTAGCACAACACAAAAGATGTAAGAAAGAGCAGACAGTGTAATTAGTCTAGCAAGGAAAAGGCATAAGAGGATAACATATAAAGTTTAATCTGATGGTGTTAAAAATAGTTTTAAATAGACAAAAAGCCCAATAATAAACCTTTCACACCCACATACACACACACACATATATATATATGTATATTAATTATAAGTTCAAATACCACCTCCTTTACCCAAGTTTCAATTTTATACTTACAAAGAGAGAAAACACAGTTTCAGGCAGATTTAATAAAAATTTTTAAAACATCTGAGCTAGAATGGGTTAATCGTCTATGTTTCACGCAACGAAGAGCCAAATTTTCTAATAACTTGAAAGGCACTTCAATGATTATTTTAGTCCTAATACTCGAGGTAAACAGGAAATTTGGAAGCTTAAAGACAAACCTTGTAACATAGACTGAAGAAAGCCTGTTCAATTTTAACTTGAAGGATTGGGATATCACGGCTCGTAGACAGAGAAATTGCATTGTTTTCAGAGTTGTGCATTAAGAGATAAAGGAGGTTTCATATCGTTTACTATCTGATACACCGTTGTGCTTAACCAAGGCCCATTGAAGTAGGACAAGGGCAACTCCTATATACACAGCCGACAAAGCTTTTTTGTTAATAAATTGGCGAATATAAAATGACTTCTATTGCTGCACAAGCAACCTCAAAAAGTCACCAGAAACATGCAATACAGACATTGATAGCCAGTTATTACTCAAAAGATGTGGGTGGGGTAGTCAATAACCTAGCCCATTACGCAAAATATTGAAAAAAAAATACGAAACACTACTAGATCAGCTAGAAAAATATAAGACAGTACCATTAAGAAACATAATAGCATCAAATAACATAATAGCTTCAAATGCAAGACAATATAGAAAGAAAACAAATACGCAACATCATATAGGTAAGGTAGGTAACACAATACTACTGCTTCCAAATATGTATACCCTCCTCATGTCCTCTCATCCCTAATGCCTCCCAAGCCACCGATCACCCTTTCACAATCACCTACAGATTACTAAATTGGAGAATCTCCCTCACATACCAAATCAAAGACACACAGCATCAACATATATACTGGCAGCCTTACATGTGCTCTACCATCCCTTCCTCTTCCTCATCTTCGTATTCACCCTCTTCGTCTGCAGTGGCATCCTGGTACTGCTGGTATTCAGACACCAGATCATTCATATTGCTCTCAGCTTCTGTGAACTCCATTTCGTCCATTCCCTCACCAGTGTACCAATGCAAGAAAGCCTTTCTCCTGAACATGGCAGTGAATTGCTCGCTCACTCTTCTGAACATTTCCTGGATCGAAGTGGAGTTTCCAATGAAGGTGGATGCCATTGAGAGACCTCTTGGTGGAATGTCACAGACACTGGATTTCACATTGTTTGGAATCCACTCCACAAAGTAGGACGAGTTCTTGTTTTGAACATTGATCATCTGCTCATCAACTTCCTTAGTACTCATTTTGCCCCTGAACATGGCAGAAGCCGTGAGGTAGCGACCATGCCTTGGGTCAGCAGCACACATCATGTTCTTGGCATCCCACATTTGTTGGGTAAGTTCTGGAACTGTTAGGGCTCGGTATTGCTGAGAACCACGGGAGGTCAGAGGAGCGAATCCAACCATGAAGAAGTGGAGTCGAGGGAAGGGAATCAAGTTCACAGCAAGCTTTCGTAGGTCAGAGTTGAGTTGACCTGGGAACCTGAGGCAGCAAGTTACTCCACTCATTGTTGCAGAGATCAAATGGTTCAGATCACCAACTGCAAAAAATTTCTCAAACACATAAGTTCTACAAACAGTGAAACATTTTCCTCAGAAAGCTCATATTGCACAATGTTAATCAGACAGCACATTAGACATCCTGTTTAAGGCTGGATGTGAGTAGAGCAGAACCGTGAATGAATACCAATAATGGATCTCAAAACTTTTCATAATCGACCCAAACTACAAATAAATAAATCTAACATGCTCAAACTTCATATCATTAACAGAGCAGTTCAACATCATGAACACCATAAAGTTTCCCATTATTCACTGTAACCATAAAGCTCATACATCAACATCTTCAGCAGCAAAAAGATAGATAAAAAGTTATAACGACACATGGTTATAGACAATGTGGTCCAACCTTGATTCACACATGCTTTACAACCCAAAGTAGACGAAAAGCTAATCCAGACAACAAAGGCAGTTCCCACTTTCCACTCATATCTGATCAGATCTAGTAACTATGAATAATATTTTCAGAGAACAATTGCAATTCAAAAGCAAATAATAGTAAGAATCCGAGTCCCAGACCCATGTTACGAATCCGGGTCCCCACTTAAAGCCAATTACCATCTTCTATATTCGACAGACTTCAATTTGGGACCTCAGAAATTGACATGTCAGCTACCAAATTAACACAATTACCAAAACTGCAAACAACATATGAATACTCATTTCTGACCATACAAACCACACAGATTAGCTTCGGGCGCATTATGTTTAAATCATCTAAACTATGTACACATTTACCAGAACGAAATCAATCATCTTAGGCAGTTCGAAAAGCAAATGCTCAAACAAAACACCACATAACAGGTCGAACAAACTTACAACTAGGGGTGGTCAATTTAAGGGTCCTGAAGCAGATATCATACAAAGCCTCATTATCAAGGACCATGCACTCATCCGCATTCTCAACAAGCTGGTGGACAGAGAGGGTGGCATTATAAGGTTCAACCACCGTATCCGACACCTTCGGAGACGGGAAAACCGAGAACGTCAGCATCATCCGGTCCGGATACTCCTCCCTGATTTTCGATATCAGCAACGTACCCATACCAGACCCAGTCCCTCCACCCAAAGAGTGGCAGACTTGGAATCCTGCACAAACACAGACAAATCAATAAACAAACCCTTCATCATTAACAACAACAAAACCATTATCATACCTTGAAGACAATCACAATTCTCAGCCTCCTTTCTAACAACATCAAGAACCGCATCAATAAGCTCAGCGCCCTCAGTGTAATGACCCTTCGCCCAGTTGTTACCCGCCCCTGACTGTCCAAACACGAAGTTATCCGGTCTAAAGATCTGGCCGTACGGTCCGGTTCGCACACTGTCCATCGTGCCAGGCTCCAAGTCCATAAGCACAGCGCGTGGGACAAACCGCCCACACGAGGCCTCGTTGTAGTAGACATTGACACGCTCTAGCTGCAACTCGGAGGATCCGATATATCTTCCAGTCGGGTCGATGCCGTGCTCGTCACACACAACCTCCCAGAACTTGGAACCGATCTGGTTCCCGCATTGCCCTCCCTGAACATGAAGGATCTCTCTCATTTTTGTTGCCTGCGTAAAAACAAAAACCCAGATCTGAATCCGATTTTCACAGATCTGATTCCAAATCGAACAAACGTGATCGATAAAATGCGAGATCTACAGAGAGTGTAGAGGACTTACTTGGAAGTAGAGCGAGAACTTGAAGACGAGGGAGTGAAGATGGTTCTTCTTCGAGCCCTAGAGAGGTTTATATATGGAGAGTGGAGAGAGGGGAGTGAGATCTGACGGTCTCTGTTGATTCCCTCCCTTTTTGCTTCGGGCCGTTGGATGCCGTCCGATGGAGAGGAATGGACGGTGAGGATGGGTTTTTTGTCAGTTTGTGGTTAAATTTTGGCGAGTTGGTTTTTTTTTTTGAAAAGTGGGGGGAGATTTTGTGACGAATATGCCCTTGTTTAAATGACGGGAATGTCCTTTGACTCGGATTTTGAAAATATTTGGAGAATGATTGGGCGGATGGATTGGATTGGGTCGTCGCTCACGGACTTCTTGTTGTGGTTTGTGGACTTTTGTTCATATTTTTAGAGGAAATTATAAAAATATCCCTATAATTTCAAATGCGACAGGGGCGTTTTTGGAATTTTATCCTTTTTTTTAATAGAGCTATCGCTGTCTGATTTTTCCGTTTGGTTTGAAGGAAAGGTAAGGGGAGCCTTGCAGTTGCATGATGCATCAACCACTAAAAATAAAAATCCAGGGAGAAAAATCTAAACATGTCATGATGACAGAATATTTTAATTATAAATTTTTACATTGTATTGCATTCTAACACCATTCAATTTAGTCTATAATTCTTGAGATTGTGAGTTTTTTAGTTGTCTTTACCATCCTTGAATTTTAAATTGATTATAATAGTTAAAAAATATTAATTTAAATTTATATGATTGTAAATATAGTGTTATAGTGATCGTACCCTTTAAGTGTTGTTATTGTCACGTGTTTAGAATTTTCTTCCCAACTCAAAATGAGCATAGACTAACAAATTTTCTATATACTCTGTGTTTATAGTTTGACAAAATGTTATTGTTATGTGTATGCAAACTCACAGTACGAACTCGAAGACTCTAGATTTTCAATTATTTTTGTTTTCATCTGATTGAATAATGGAAGAAAAACTTGAGGTTTTTGTGTTTTTTTTCTTCCTTTCTTTTCTTTTTCTTTTTTATTTTAAGTTGACACTAAACAGTTATAGGAGTGTGGGGAATTATCGAGATCAAACATTAGATGAGTAATCCAAATATTTACTCTCATAAATGGAAGAAAATTACTCATATAAGTTTTAAAATATATTGAGTGGGAATTAAACCTCTTACATTATAGTCAAAATGGGATTGTGGGGGTGCCCACAAGGGCCATGGCACCCCAAAGCCCTAACCGATTAAAATGTTTTTAAATATTTTACATATGTTTCTTTTATACAAAATATATAGGAATAAAATTTAATAATTTATTTATTGAATTACTATTATTATAATTAAAATCACATATATCAAATTGGATTTGGTCTAAAAATATAAAATATTCATGTCTCATTATTTGATAACATTTAAACGATTTCATCATTTTTATCTTAAATATGAAGATTTAGTTTCCATTATTAACATATTATGCAATATTGTTTGTATAGCTACAGTAATTTTTACTCTACATTTTTAATATTCATTTTAGCTATTGCATTTAAACTTACCAAGTTTGATCTTGTAAATTATAAATAGTTTATATAATTTTTAAAAAATATGCTTTATTTGTATTTGTTATTTTATCAACTTATTAAAAACTAGGCTCACAACAAGGTGGAATATGATTTTTTATGAACTCTTTGATCATTTAAAAGGGAAATAATTGAAAATTTTAGTGTAGTTTCAATATTACAAATAATTTTCGAGATTTTAAAAGTATAATGAGTTATTTCTTTTGTAATAAGATTAAACGGTAATATCTAGTTTTTTAATAACTTACATTTTTAATATAAATAATTATCTCACATTAATTTAAACATTTAATTTTGTTTTGCCCCCTAAAGCCAAAATCTTGACTTCGCCCTTGAGCTTAATGAAATAGAATGTGCCCAAGCACCTCCACTAAGAGATGATGTTAAAAAAAACTTTTTCCATGATCTTATAATAGTTTCAAATATCAATAGATTAAATTTAAAAACTTAAAACTATATTATCCATATTCTTTTATTAAAAAAATAGATAATTTAAAAGCACTATGAATTCATGATCCTAAACTATTTTCAAACTCTTTAAAAAAAAAAAAACCTATTATTGTTTTTCAGTTCTTACTTGAATTTTTATGTTGGGTCCTAAAACTCTATCCAGCCTACCACTTCTTTTAGAACACGTTGTACCTATGGCTTTCAAAAATAAAATAAAGATTATATCTTAAAATCTATATTATATACGTTACATATTTTACCTTTTTTTTTTTTTAAGATGAGTTTGCCTAGTCAAACAAATCTTCTAATTAAAGCAAACCATTTTCCAGAAAGCTGGTGAGCAAGCCCAACCTCCACCGCCCTATTTGCTTGATATGACATAATGCCTTAAAAATATATATATCATTTAAAAATAGCTTTAATGCAAAGTGTTGTTTTTAAATATTTCTTTTCTTTGCAGGGCCAAAAAAAGAAAATCTCATGATACTTAAATATATATATATATATATGTTCTCATAACAAGACAACAATAACATAATTTTAAATTTTAAATATGGTTATCATCATTACATGTGAGCAATATTATCGCAAATCGTTTTATTTCACCCATTGTTTTTGAATACATAATCTAAGAAACACCCCTGAATGGGGTTTTTTTTAATGGATTCTTTCTGTGATAATTTTCATATACAAAATTAACATCATTATAATAATATAATGTAGTAATAACAATAAATAAATTATGAGCGATATTGAAGTACATACCTTCAAATGCAGTAATAAGATCAAATGAACAATACTATAGGTGGAAATTAATCACAGATGGAAAGCAAACTCATTACACAGGATAAGAACCTTAAAAACGAACTTATGGTTTCTCTCTATTTTTTGTCTCAGAAAATAAGCATCAACAGCCATTTTTCGCGTTGAAAATGGTGTTTTATAAGCCCTAAACTGCCAACAATTTTAACTGCATTAAACTTTCATGGTAGTTTTCTTTTTTTTAATTATCCAAATGGGGTTGAGTGTTCAGTCTTGGGTAAAACCCGACCCATAATCCAAGGCCCAATAACACCATTTTGGATGGATTTTTATATTTTCCAACATCTGCCACTCACACAAAATGAGACAACGTTTATAAAGGGATATAAACATTCAAATACAAGTCTATTCTCAAACAGTCATATAAGCAAATACATCATGTGACTCATGAATAATGATCTATCTTGGAGCTTACAGTTCAATATTTCAATAATGAAATGTCATATATTTGTTCTCATGTAACCTAGATTCAATTTCAAAATTCCATCAACATAAGTATGCTTAATTTCTCTTTTAATTGATAAAGAAACTATATTTGATTTTAACAATTATGTGTATTTACAATTGCAATCACAACTTTGATCACAATTGGTCGACTGATGAATACACTATTTAATTAAAGAAATACGAATCTTCCTATTCGACTTTCGTCCTTTGATCCATAAAACCAACTACCACTAAGGACTTTCCACATAGGTTGGATTATCATGACCACATTGTTGAAAATATCGATATCGACGGAAATATCGGTATTACGATTCGATGGAAATATCGATGGAAATTGGAGATATAGACGAAAATTTAAGTAAAATTTACGAAAAGTATGAAAATTTAGTTAAAAACATAATATTTTTTAATGAAACTTTTAATAATGTTAAAATAATCATTTCTACAACCAAAAATCATATTATATTTAAAAAAATCATATTTTATCTAAGAAGTAACAACTAAAAAGTATAAATATGAATATAATATATAAAGCAGATATATGAAAATATAAAAAGTTTCCATTAAAACTTTTCAATTAATTTGCATCACATAAATCATGTAAATTTTAATACCAAAATGAAGTCATAGGTGGTTCATACATGGTATAGCTAGTATCTAGATTTATACAATACTGATATCATGACATATAATTTGAATGGTTTTGAATATAATCACGAACATGCCATGAATAAGCTTCCTGATTTCTCTCCATCATCTGTCCATAGATAGGAAATTGTGTGTAAGGATCATTGGAAATCCCAAAACTTCTATGGTCATCATCACTAGTCCCTAAACTCATAGATTCAAAAGTAGTTGAAATGTTATCTTCATTAGATGATGACATCCCTAACTGCATTTGATGGATTCTCCTTGAATTTTTGTTTTTAAAATAGAATAGCAATCATGACATATTTGACTATTAAAATATAATAGCAATTATGAGATGATTAAGCTTGATTACAAAATGAAATATAATAATGAGATTCCCGATGAAAATGAAATTCTTCACGTGGGTTGAAAACTTATTTTATTTATTTGATAAAAGCTTAACAAATTCTTATTTGAAAAACTTAAATTTCACTTTTATTTTATGAAAATTTAACCGATATTTCCAGGATATTTCACGAATATTCTATGGATATTTCCAAAAATTTTCTTGATATTTTGTAAAATTTATACTACACGCTCACGGAAAGGATATTTTACGAAAATATCACGGATATTTTCGGATATTTCCAGGATATTTTGACAGATAGGAGATTACACCCCCTATCCATATCGGTACCCTTGATTTACGGAAATATTGATGGAAATATCGCAGAAATCATGGATATTTTAAACTATGCATGACCATAAAAAAATACGCTAAAGGCACTAACATTATTCTGTAACGTCAGGGCAAAGCCAATGGCACACATGGTATGAATTATGTTACACTAATTTTCATTCTAAATTAAGAAAACATATGTCTAATAATTATTTCACTATATGGATTTGAGTTCAAATGCAATTTCAGCATTCAACCTGAGTTCTCAAATGCTCACTTTTCAAAGCACCATATTAAGAACTCACACCTGGATTAATCAGGTGTCAATTACATTACAATCTATACAATCCTAATGATTTAGTATCTAACTTATGCATATCTTTAATCACTGTTGACAAGCCCTTATCCCTAGGCAGTCTGCCCGGTAACCTTACGATAATCTTCCAGTTGATATCTCATTCAACTAAAAGATTTTCGCTGAGCTAAGCCATTAACTTTTCAAATCTTTTTAAACTTTTTCACTTCTAACGGAAATGTGCGGATTTTTTTTTTAATATATATATTTTTTTCTTTAACAAGTGGAAAATGATTTTATAAAAATTTGGACAACATAACAACTGTTTTCCGATCATGCCACCCTGTAAGTTTAAAAGCTTTCAACACTTCTAAATTTCAATCATCATCTCCACTACCAATCTAGACCTCCGGTCCATTTCCAAAACAATTTCCTAGCCACAAATTCTAATTCAAATAGAATTGATTTCAACACTTTATAAATGAATATTCATTCTCAAGATCAAAGACTTTAAATCACAAATAAACATTTCAAAATTTCATATGCATACAAAAGATTATAGAGTCATTTTAATTTTATTAAGCAATACGTTACCACAACCGTGGTAAAGCTTATAAAACTTACAATCCAAAAGTATATACACAACATAAACTTATAGACAATTCCAATTTTATAAATATGAAATGCAATATACATGACCTCATAGAATCTTTAACTTCTTCAGCCCATATATTTCGATGAAGGGGAGCGCTTATCTTAATCACGAGTTCCTACACTTGTGGAGGTTTTTATTTATAAAACATAAAATATGTGTGAGCTTAATAGTCCAGTGAGTGTCATGAGGTCTTCTGATAATTCTACTCATATAAAACAACCTCCCTAAATACTTAAAAAAAAAAAAAAAAACATTTTATAATCATTAAAATGAAAAATCAATTTAATTCCTTTGGAAACTCATTTCTTGATTCATTTCCATAAAATCAATTTCAATACAAATAAATTCATGCTTAATAAATCAATTTACAAGAAAGTTACATGGTTTCCATTTTCTATCCAAAACATCTATTAGTAGTGGCAATATTAATTTATAAAAATATTTCAATATAAAAACAAGTCAACCACTGATGGTTCATACCATATGGTACCCTATATCTGGAGCGGAATTGTCCTCGCTCGGGTCATCCCAGAATGTTACCTTGGGTAGGCTATCAATTCGATTTTTCATAGCGGAACTGTCCTCACTACGAAACGGAATTGTCCTCGCTTGGGTGGAAGCTAACTAATAATATACCCCGTACGTGTATTGGACGACTCACTAATGGACTGACTCAATTGACTTGATGCAGGTACCTCCCGCTATTAGTAGGGTTAGTGACCGACCAACAATCCTGACTCAGCCAATGCACGCTTAAGGTACTCAACCCAGACCGGAGATCTCTATATCATAACTAACCATAAGTTTTAAATTTCATTTCATAAATCATTTTCATTTCACCAAATCCACATTTCACATAGAATATTTCTTTCATTGATTCCATATTTCATATAAAACATTTCCATATCCATACAACTAATTCAATCAAAACTCATTTAGTTTAAAATACATTTCTCAACATATTAAGCATGAATTTTAAATAAGTCATAGCTTATCAATTTACATATTCATTTCAAAAACTATATGAATTTCATATAATAAAATTTCACATTAAATCTTTTAAATATGGTTTTTCATAAGCATAACATAATAACATAAAATCAATTAGAATGAAAACTTTTGAAAATAATTTAAAGACACTCACTTATTCACACTATTTTCTTGCCCTTTTTAACCTCCCCTCCTTGATCCTTTTTCTTCCAATTCAATCACCTACAAGTAACAATTTAAACCCTAAAATCTATCACATAACCTTTTAAATTCATACTCAATTTACAATTCCCTTCACAATTTCACTACCATCAACATACTAGCCAAATTTTTAATTTTATATTCGTGCCACTTTCCAACCTTTTCTCTAATTCAAGCCTCACTCAAACACATCCATTTTATTGTCAAAGTCATCAACACAATTAAATTAAATCATATACTTCAATTTCCATGCAATTAACCAAATATACTTCCAAATACTTCAACTTTATTTTTCCTCTTTCCATTGATTTTTATTAACCCCAAATCATATAAAAACACCACATAATAACCTCAAACCTCAAAAATTCAATTAAATACACATATACCCTTATATTATCAAATATTAAACTCATGCAAAATCATCCATTTCTTTAATTTTTTTTCCATCGACTAACTTAATTTTAATTAATTCTCATACAACTACATCAAACTAAAAAAATCAACAATATTCCATTATCTTCTTCTTTAGCCGTCCACCCTCTCTAGGTATCCAACTCAATTTTCTTCATTTCATTGACTTATATTCACTCAAATTTATCCAAAAACATTTCATACCCACATCAAAAATCAACAATTCAACTCAATGCACAATTACACCCTATTCTAGCAAAAATCTATTTTCATGAACCACACCCCAATTTTTTATTTTCTTTACATCAATTAGCTCAAAATCCACCCAAAACTCATACCAAATTCATCAAACACAAAATCGAGTATAAAAAATCCATTCAATATACAATTACACATTATAACCGAATTTGAATCTTATGCATAACCACTCAATCTTTTCAATTTCTTTCCATCAATTTACTTAAAACCAACTCAAATCATATACAAAATTCATCAAACACCAAATCAAGTGGGTCACATCATTATTTCTTCCTTTGACCGTCCATGATACATGCACACATTCAATCACTTTCTTTCATTTCTATTACACCAAATATCACCAAAGCATCTCAAATAACATCTAATATTCAAAAACTCATCAATTTAAATTTAATTTCATAAATCACATAAAACTCTAACACTTTACCTCACTAATTTCCTTAACCCAAAGCTCTTTGATGTTTCCTTCCTCTTCTAAGCTCAATTTGAAGTTAATATAACTCTAAACAAACCATAAATTCCATCAAAAACTCATTAAATCAACTATAAAAAAAAAAAAAAAAAAATACCCATCAAACTAATATAAAAGTTTCTCAACTCACATTTAATTCTCTTCACTCTTTCTTGAGAAATTCTTGATGGATTTGAGAGCTAGAAAAGGATGGATGACCCTTGAAATCTCCTCTTCTTCTTCTTCCTTCTTCCTCTTCCTCACAGTGACAATTTCTTTTTCCTTCTTCTGCTTTCAGTTTTCCTCTCCTTTCACGATCTCTTCTATCTCTCACGTTTTCCTTCTCTTTGACCGAGTGATTTCACTCTTCTTTCATCCTTCATGCATTCAACTTTATATGTTATCCATCCAAAAGTTTAATTTGCCTTTAAAATTTACTCAAAATCACGAAAATATCATCCATGAAATCTTGTCAAGTGTCATCATCTTTATCCCTTATGTCACATGTCACATTTTCATGGTTGTTTGCCCCACATATCTATCATTTCTTATTTCTTTTGATTTGACTTTTTCGAAACGTCCGAATTCGACTTTTTCGAAACTTTTTTGGAATCCTGTCAAAATTTACAGGGCATATATTTGGACTTTTTACACACTTCTAGTAATCTTAGTGACTCTTAAAAGTCATTTCATACCCCTTTTTAGCTCTCCTTAATTTCACTAAATCGTCTTTGGGGATTTCCGAATTGATTACATTTCAATCCGAATCTCCTTCGGAAGTGTCGTTTGAGTTTCTAAAATATTTCTTGAGCATTTTAATATTTATTTTTATACTTCTCTAAATTTTTGAAATTTTTCGAAAATCCTTCCGAATTTCTTATCGGATCCGAAAATGTTTCCATTTTACCTTAAACGGACTCATTTTTTATCCGTTTCAGTTTTGTTAGACTCTATTACTTATTCCATAATTTTTTTGACTTCGGGGTCCCCTTTTCAAAAATTTTACTATTCATACGAACCCTAATCATCCGAAAATACTATTCATCTATAAATCATTATTTCTCCGAAAATATTATTCCTTCGAAATGTTATTCTTTCGAAAACACTATTCATAAAATTTCGGTGTTACAACTACTTTAGTCAACAGGTTTGCAATTATCATATGCGTAGAAATATATTGAACTTTCACTTCCTTCTTCATTATTGTATCCCTCATAAAATTATACTTCATTTCTATGTTTGGATTTGTTGTGATACTTAAAATTTTTTGTATAGGCAGTGGCAACTTGACTATCAATTGGTTGCTCTACACCGGTAAAGATTTTAAGATCTTCTAAGAATCTCTTAAGTCAAACTGCTTTTTGCACTACCATTGAACATGCCACAAATTCGACTTCCATTATTAACAGAGCTATACATGTTTGCTTCTTTCTACACCATGAGATGGTATCTTGACTGAGGTAGAAATATATAACCCGATATGGATTTACATTGATCCAAATCACCTGCCTAATCGGCATCTGTATAACTATTTAAATGAAGATCACCTTCCTGATAACAAAGAGAGTAATCTACAGTACCCTTATCTACACCAAGATTTTCTTAACAACAATTCAATGTTTTTGTCCGAAATTTGAAAGGTAGCTACTTGTAAGTCCAACAGCATAACAAATATCCGGTCTTATATACATCATAGCATACATGAGACTCCTAATGACACTGGAATAAGGAACTTTCTGTATTTTTTTTCACGTTCTTGTGGAGTCTTAAAACACATGTCAAGACTAAGAGTTTGTCATTTTGATATGAGAGTATCTATCAACTTGCAATTAGCTATGTTGAAAATTTCAAGAATCTTTCTCATGTAAGTCTTTTGTGATAGAGTAAGAAGTTTTCTTGAATGGTCCCTTGTGATTTTGACTCCTAATATATAAGCGGTCTCACTTATATCTTTCATTTCAAAATTTGAGAACAATCATTTTTTTATGGTTGTTACAAACTCTTTGTTGTTCTCGACTAATAAAATGTTGTCCATATATAAGAATAATATTACAAATTTGTCCTTGCATCGTTTGATATACATACAATTAACGATCATTTTATGTCATTGTAAAATCATAAGACATGACAACTTGATGGAAATGAATGTACCATTATTTGAAAGATTGCTTTAATTCATATAGAGATCGTTTGAGTTTATATGTTTTGCGTTCTTGGCCTTTGACAAAGAAATTCTCGAGCTATTTATATAAATTTTTTTTTTCCAATTCGCTATTGAGAAAAGTCATCTTTACGTCATCTAATACAATTCTAAATCTATATGTGCAATGATTGCCAAAATAAGACATATGAAGCAAATCTTACCACAGAAGAGAAAATTTTTTCACAGTCTATACTCTCTTGTTAAGTATAACTTTTAGTGTGTTGTCCCTTTCCAAATCCAGTACTGTAAATGAATTATGTAAGCATTGTAAATGGATTGTATTAATATGCCCTCATTTATGGAATAATAAAATCATTTAAATCTTTTGGATGTATAATCAAATTCTAGTTGAATTTTCGAATGTATCGGAAATAAATTCGAATTCAAAAAGTAATGTGGTGATTTATCAAAGTATTAGATGAAATTAATGTTAATAAAATTTTCAAGAAAGAGCTTGGTTAACAAATTAGTGGAAAACTTGTACAAGAATATTTTTGAAAATTAAAGTTATGTGAATAAATGAAATTATAAAAAAAAAAAAATGAGGGCAAAATTATAAATTTAAACTAATGACATGCTTGTAATTAAATGTCAAACTTGAGGGATAAATTGTTAAGACAACCCAAAGTCTGTATAAAGTGGATAAATAACTAGAAAAATGGAGAGAAAATGGGTGAAGTCAACAGAGTGCAGAAACTGTAAGGGTGTATTTGGCCAAGTTCCAGACCAGAAACAACAACTTTTCGTCAAACCTTCCAAGCCAATTTTAAGTGGTTTTCAAGCCACCAAAAGATTGTAAACAAACCTAGGAGTGATATCTAACAAAGGTTAGTGAATTTCAAGTGAGAAAATTTAAGTTTTCATAGTGTTTATGTATGAAAAAAACTGGATAAATGCTATTTAGTGAGTTGTATGCATTTTTAATGAAATTTTAATGCATGGATTTAGAGTTTTGAAGCTTTGATCTTGAAGGAAAGCAAAGCAAGTGATCCAAGGCAGTTTGGTAAGCATACTTACTAAGTTAATCTTGTGATTTAAAGTGAGATTGGTGTTGTTTAAGATGATGATTTGCTGTCATGATGATTAGTGTGATTTTAATTGAATTTCAAGTAAGAAATTTGAAGAAGTTTTGATGATATGATGAGTATATTGCACGACTAAGGAAGGATTTGTGTGATTCAAGTTGTGTTTAATGTGTTTAAGTGAAATTCATGTATGAAATGAGCTAGAATATCAAGTATAATTGTTGAAAAGAAAACCAAAAACATAATAGTTTATATTACTATGTATTCAATCATGAGGAGTATAATGTGATTGATGACTGTTTTGATTGTTTTGGCATGAATTATGGGCTGTTTTGATGATGATTATGGCATGAAATTGAAAAGAAATCAATTCCGCCAAAAATGGTGTAGTCCACGGCCAAGGCTAGCATTGATATTCAAGTGTATTATTTCATAAGTTTAACTTGAATTTACATCATAATATATGCATTTAAATGAGATTATGATGAGAAAAATTGGTTTGAATTGATGATGTGAATGATAGCACCTATTCTACCAAAGAGGGTTGAAATGGTTCTAAGAATTTGTTTAATGCATAAATGAGAAAATTAAGTTTCAGTGGTAATGTTTTATATGTGTTAAAGTTTTGAGATTTAGTGTTAAAATAAGAAGCAAAATATGGTAAATTGACATGTTATGGGTCGGCCAAAGAAGGGATTCTATAGTCCAATTTGAATTTAAGTTATTTAAGCAAAATTCATGCATGTCGATATGTTAGAATATTGAAATGTGATGTTAAAATTTGAAGTAAAATTTTGGTATGCAAACTGCCATGAATTGGTTATGAGTATATTAAAGTGTTATACAATTATTTTTGGATGATTTGAATGATTTTATGAGTTATATGGATGATAAGATTAACTTGAAATTGAAAGGA
Source organism: Litchi chinensis (assembly GCA_019925255.1). Taxonomy (NCBI): domain Eukaryota; kingdom Viridiplantae; phylum Streptophyta; class Magnoliopsida; order Sapindales; family Sapindaceae; genus Litchi; species Litchi chinensis. The sequence continues at coordinate 9,613,703 of CM034467.1, forward strand.
AAACTATTAGAATATTAAATGGTCATTTTACGGCCAAACTTTTCATAATTATAAAAGTTTAATGTTTTATGAAAATAATTGTATATGAGTGAATTTAGTTGTAAAGTTGCCTAAAATTAAATGGTTGAAATTAGTATGACGTTGCCTAAACATAGAATGAGAAAATATGTAGGTGACGAGTAAACGAATGAAATTCTAAATCGCGCGCTATAGTGAGGCGAGTTAAAGAAATAGGTGAGCGTCTCTTTCAAAATGTTTTAGAATAATTGTACTTCTACCCATTTTGATTTCATGTTTTATATTTAAAGATTATGCATTGAAATGTTTCGAATTGATTTTAAAGTAAATAAAGCGATATGAAACCTCCTGATTGATTTTAGAAAGATTATATGAAATGTGAATTATGATATAATGAAAAGAAACAGATTTAAAAATGTTTTATAAACCTATGGTACGCCTTAAAGGTATTCTAGAGCATAAAGATAAAGTTAAAGATAAAACATAGATCTGGGCATGGTGGTATTGTCTCGCCCAGCTACTCTGGGAATGATGGTTTCGTCCCGCTCAGAGATTTACAGAGTTATAGAGATTTTCGATCAGAGTACCCGAATTCATGCATAACAGTGTCAGGGGTATCTACCACTAACAACGGGAGGGACTGAGTCAGTTAGTCTAGTTAGTATGTCGTTCATGCATGAATTAGGGTATATTATGATTAGCGCCTTACTAAACAAGAGGCCGAAGTGAAGGTAACTTCCATGGAGGCTTGAGTAATGATACATTCCGCTCGTACCTAGGATACCATATAATACGGAAAAACATGATTGGCCTATTTTCATACAAAGTTTTCGAAAGATCTATTGTCGCAATTGTTTACGTTTTACAGCAGAAAGTTTAAAAGCATTTTAAAATGATTTTCCGAAATGAAATTTATAAATAATGAATTATATTTATAATGAAAGTTTATTGAAGCATTTAAACTCAAATATTGATTTTGAGAAAAACCAACTTTAATTCCATAGTGTTATAAAGTTTATAAACATGTTTTAAGATTTTAGGGAGGTTCATTTTTAGAAATCCAAAACAGAATAGAGATTTGTGACATTCACTGAGCTCATTTAGCTCATTCATATTTTATGTTTTTATAAATAAACCCTCCACAGATATAGGTACAAGTACTGGTGCGTCCGTAGCAGGGACTCCGACATAAGATTAGACGGGTTGAGTTGTGCGTGCTGTTATATTTATGTATAATCATTGTAGATGTTTTTAAAAGAATTGAATGCTTGTAAAGTATATATATTCATTTGCATATATTTTGGAAAATGTATATATATGCACGACATGTGAATGATTTTCAAATTATCTTTGAATCTGCATGTATGTTTGGGTTTGTTTGTGGTTTCGAAATGAGAAAGGTCTAAGGCCCAGAAGTTGAGAAAATGCTTGTTTTTAGAAGTGTGCAAATTTTTTGTGATTTGTTACAGGGTGGCATATTTAGAAAAATAGACGTTATATTGCTCCAAATTTTTATTAAATGTATTTTATAAATGTATGATAAAAAGAAAATTTTACCACCCGTTTCTATTTCTAAAAGAGATTTCTAAAAAGATTTATAGCAAAGAAAAACGGTTTAACTTTACAGAAACCTTTCAACTGGATTAGATATCCACTGCAAGGTTATCGTGAGGTTACCGGCGGGCTGTCGATAGAACGAAAATAGAGGCATAGAAATAGGGCCTATCATTTAGTAACCAATTCGCCTTATGTCTTTCTACTATGCCATCTGTCTTTCATTTGATTCACAAGACCCATTTATTTCTAATGACTCTTCAATTAGGTGATAAATCAACTAAGTCTCAAACATGATTATTTTTCATTAACTCCATTTCTTCTTGCACAACTTTCATCCATAACTCTTTAGTAGACAAACTGATAGCCTTTTTCACATTTCTTGACTTGTCACTATCATGTGAAGCAATCATAAATGCTTCCCCTTCAATCCTGAATCAACGACATGGAATTATCTTAGGACTGCTTCTACGAGATGGTGAATCAATCACATTGCTCCCAATAAGGACTAAAGGTCCCCTTAGATTTTTTACTACCTTTGTAGGAGCATTCTGATGTACATCATTTTCTTGATAATTTAATTCATAAATTTGAACATCTTTATCAACCTCACCTCTGCTAAGAAATTCATTCTTTATAAAATTGACATCTCGTAATTCTAATTTAATCACTCTTCCATTCGTATGTTCTCCAATAAGTATATATCCTTTGGAGTGCTTAGGGTATCTAATACAGATACATCTTTTACTTTTACACCTGGTTTTCCATATTTACTAAATAAATCATATACATAACCTACACACCCTTAGGGTTATAAGTGGGTTAAGTTAGGTTTTCTACCTATCCATAAATTGTAAAGTATCGAAATGACTAATTTTTTGAGAACTTGATTAACTATGTATATGGCTGTCAATAATGCATCTCCCTAAAAAGATATTACGAGATTTGCTTACGTCATCACAGACCTAACCATTTCCAACAAAGTCATATTTCTTCTCTCTACAACACCATTTGCTGTAAAGTTCTAGAAATTGTTAATTATCTATCTATGCCTTTTTAATTACACAATTGCTTAAATTATTCGAAGAGGTATTCACGCCCACAATCAATTCTCAAAACTTTAATTTTTCTGTCCAATTAATTCTTCACCAAATTTATATACAATTTGAAGCAATCCAATACTTCAAATTTGTGAGAAATCAAATAGACATCATCGAAATATGTGAAATCATCAATGAATGTAGCAAAATTGAGGCACCATACCTTGCTTTGACATTTGTCGGACCATAGATGTTAGAATGAATTAATTGTAATAGATGGTCAGCTTTAGTACCTTTTCCAAATGGTTTTGTGATTGTTTTTCTAATCAGACAACTTTCACAAATAGATAAATCTACTTTGTTACGTGAGCGTAATAATCCTTCTTTGGCCAATCTATTTATCCTATCATGACCTAGTCTAGCATGTATGTCAAATATTTGCATCAACGTTTGCAACATATAATAAAAAAAAAAAAAATTTAAAAAAACAATTAAAGAAAAACAAGCATCATCATAATTAAAACTATTTGTCTCGGTATTTAGGATAATAAAGCAATCTAACACATAACCAATACCTGCTCAAACAAAATCTAGCATAATATCCATACAATCACCATAAAATTTAAAGCATATTCTAACTTTAACAGTACTTGAATAAAAACCAGATTTCATCAAGTATTTGAATAAAAAATTATATCATAGAGATAAAGTATTTGGCTACCATACAATACAAGCTTGCATGTGCCGAATCCCTTCACTTCAACACATGAATTATTCCCCACATAGATTCATCTTGTTCCATGATCAATTCGACGATATTCCATAAACGTTGCCCGATCTCTAACTATATAGTCTGTTACTTCTGAGTCTATAATCGATAAAGAACGAGATTTAATAAATAATATTGAGCTAAAAGCATAAGCATAATTAGGCAAATTGATTAACATTATATCTTTTCTTACTTAGGCTTAGTGCATTCATGAGCAAAATGACCCCACTTTTTGTAGTTATAATGGGTCATCTTGGTTTTGCCCTTCTTAACCCCAATGTGTTTGCCCCTACTGTGCTTTCTAGCTTCATTCTTCTTAAAGTTAAGGTTACTATTTCCTTTCTTAAAGTTCTTGTTCCTTCTCTTACGCTTAAAGTCTGAGCCTTTACGCTTATTGGATTTAATCATGTAAAGCTAGTTAGAAGCCTTAGTCACTTCCAAGCATTTGTCTTTCAATTTAACATGATGTGAAATGTTATCAAAAGTCTTAATGTTATCATTATGTGTCATGTTAATCTTCATGTTCTCCTAGCTAGAGGGAAGAGACCAGATTACTACTTGTACTTATAGCTCATCAGTGATATTATATCCAGCGAAATTGAGCTCACGAATCATATTTAACGTTTCCATAAGGTGCTACCTTATGGTATGATTTTTGCGCTTCTTGTAGGTGCCAAACTTAATGATAAGTCTCCTCAACTTAGTGGTTAAAGTACCATCATACTTGTCTTTTAGGGTCACCCATATGTCCTGAGCCATCTTATATTTCTTAACTCCTTATACATGCATATGAGGTCATCATCCATGCTGCTCAGAATCGTGATTCGAGCAATGCTATTCTTATTTTCCCAAATCTAATAGATTTCTATGTCTCTCCTACCTTGAGCAGATGTACTTGACTAAGGTGATACCATAGTGTTTGTAAGAGTCTCAAGAGCAACTTACTCTTTAATGATGTATTGAATTTCACAATGTCATATGTCATAGTTGTTACCATTCAATTTCTCATCGTTGTTAAGCTCAACAATAATATTCTTTGATATTAAAGTCATTTCCTGAAATTTATCTTATTCAGAGACAAGTAAAAGATATATATCCTAGTATACACTACATTGTTTCATATTTTTTTTGCAGTAAACGTACACAAATATAATATGTGAATGTAAAGAATAGAGTTGAAAAAATAGTCAAGCTGTTTAATCATCGTCAACTTCCAAGCAATTCAAACATGGTATATAAGTAAGTGTTTTTGCAGAATCCAACTCGATAAAAAATGTAATAATGATTTAGTTAAACGCACAAGTAATTACATTAAATGAAATTAAATATATGCATTCAATTTAAACTAACATAAATGAACTATCAATTAAGTAATGACATAAAGTTAAATGAATATAACATTTACAAATAAAATAAGATAAGCATACTAAAATCGAAAATACTCCATATCATCATAATGCTAAAAATTGTCCATATTAGGGTTCTCCTTCTCGTTGAATGATATATAAATCATATCCATATCATTGGCTGGCATGTTATCATCCTTATCATCGGATATCACAATCACATTCACATCGTCAACGAGCATGTTATCATCCTCATCATTGGATATCACAATGACATCATCCTGATTATCATCCTCCTCGTTAGAAGACATATTGATGATCTCAATCTGATCATCATTATCTTCATCTAAAGAAATGTCAATATCTCAATGTGATGTTCATCATCCTTCTCATCGTTAGATATTATGATAATGTCAAGACTACTTCATGGACTTCATCATCAAAATAAAAAATAATAATAATAATAAAAATTAACCCAATAAGCTATCTACAAATCAATTTGTCATGTTAAGCATGTCAAACAATTTATTATAACTAAATTAAATACAATTAAAAAAAAAATTATTAGCTTAGGGCATACAATTCAGCTGTTACCGGGGCGAATATTTTATAAATTTTATTAATAGTAGATTGAAGAAAAGTGACAAGCCCCTCTCCTTACTAGGCCTGCCGGCCGCCATACGGTAGCCTTCCAGTGGATATCTGATCAACTGGAAAGTTCCCGTAAAGCTACGCCGTTTACTTTTCTTAATTCTTTTCTATTGAAGCGGGAACTTGGAAAATTTTTTCTTTTTATTTTGAACATTTATAAAACAGATTGATAAAAATTTGGGCAGCATAACGGCTGTTTTTCGAACATGCCGCCCTGCAAGTTTCAAATACAGTTTATAAAAACACTTCTATAAAATCAATTTCTCAACTTCTAGAGCCTCCGGCTCTTTTCTCACAACACAACCACAACAAGTAAATAAAATCTGAATTTCAGAAAACTTTAATAAAACAGTTTTAACTAATGCATCCACTATTTCTTTAAATTATTTACAACTATATATATATATAAACATATACATGATCAAAATAAGTGTCGTCCTACGCGTCCACCTGCACGTCTGACTGAACCTCATCTGCTGGGCAATTAGCTTCTGCGTCTGTGGGAGAATTTTTAAGAAAAACATTTAAAGAAACTATGAGTATAACTCAGTGAGTGGTATAATTTATATAAACTAAACTCATTTCTGTATAACGTATTCTCCCAAAAACAGTTTTTAAAAACTAACTTGCTTTCTAATATTCTTTTCTAAAACACTTTCTGAAATCTTTTCTTAAAATATTTTCTAATACTAAAATTCTTTTCTAGAAAACTTTCTGAAATCTTTTCTTAAAATCTTTTCTAATGCTCGCCTACATGGTAACCCAGGGAATATCTCCTCCTGACGTGGTAGCATCTAAAATCTGGCTAACCACTAGGAGTGGGGAATCTACCATGTGTAGTCGCCGAAAGCGGGCCCACGCTGCGGACCGACTACACTACCCTATACGTGTATACGGATCACTCATGCCTCGCTCACACAATGAGTCGACTAGACTCAAATCTCACTGACTGACTTCCTCTCATCTACCGTATCACGCATAGAGCATTCGGCCGGGTACTAAACTGGGGCTAGGGTAAACCATAGGCTATTAAAATCTCTTTTTCTGAATACACTGAAATATTCTAAATCTCAAGGCAATAAGCCTAAAATCTTTAATTCTAGCACATTCTCATGTACATAAATAATAAACTAAAATCTTTATGCTAGAATTATAATATAAATTCAATTAATAAATGAATAACTATTTATAATAAATTCTTTTAACTTTAAATAAACTTTAAGAAAATATAAACTTTAAAAATTTGTAGTTCCACTCACTACACGTCCTCGGATATAATCCGATCCTCCTCCGTATACCGCTGGAACTCTCCGCTTTTACCCTAAAACATCAAATATCCATTTAGAATCACTTAACTCATTCAAAATCAATAAAAATCTCATTTAATTCTATTAATACTCTTTAACATTTAAACTTTCGGATTTCTATTTCTATTAAATCGAGACTTTCGAAATCCGTTTTCTTTACATAAATCCTACTTATTCTTTCCTAGGAATACCTCAGTATATTCAATTTCATCGTCGGATGCATCGAACGAAATTCGTTCGATTTCGCTTACTAATATCGCTTACTAATAAAAATTATTTTTCGTTTCGAACATCCGGCAACTTCAATAATTAATTCTCTAGTGTTCTAATATCCAACCATGATTAAATGAATCGTTTCGAACGTTAAACGAACGCATTGGGAAGGATTTTGAAAAACACCCTTCAACTCGTCCGTTTAGCTCCGAAATCGATCCTAAACTTTTCGTTTTCGAAATCTAACTTCATAAAATTATTTTCTAATCTCTAAAACATCTATCTAAAGCCTTAGATTCGAAAACGAATTCAGATCCCATAAAAACCCATTTTTGCCTAAACTTTCTCTCTCTCTTTCATCCATTTTTACTCCACCAAATCACTCACAAATTATACCAAAATCATCCTTACAAGTCCCTCTTATCATCTTTAAACTAAAATTTGAAAAAGAAACTAGAGAGAGAATGGATTTTCATATGATACATAAAACTTTAAACTGACATAACTCACCAAATACGTAATCTTTTCGCTTCAAATTTGGGGGTTAGCTAGAGGAGGTGATGAGGAACAACTTTCGTGAAGGAACCTCGATGAAAATCGGATCGGATCTCTCTCTTCTCTTCCTCTCTCTCTCTTGCGCGATTCGGCGTCTCTCTCTCGGCTTTTCTCTTTCTCCCTCACTGTTTCTTTTCTGTTTCACGACCAAAATGTCTCCATATGAGACAAAACAAACTTATATATATTTTAAAGCTCAATTACAATTAAGTCCCTCAAGCAAATTTCATTTAATACCTCAAACTTTCAATAATTTCACTAATACCCAAACTATATAATTTTATATTCTATTGGTCCACTTGTCATTTTCTCATTCATTTATCTATTCAACCAATCACTAGATGACATGTGGCACTTCTATAACCATTACTTTTCAAGCCACTTATCTCTTTTCTCATTGGTTGAATTAAAATATCATTTACTTTATTCCGTGAGCTCACCTCGCTTGATTAACATATAATTAATCTCTAATCACTTTCGAAAAATATTCCATAAATATTCTATACACAACTTATAGCCAATTTAACTTTATAGGCTTCAATTTCGGTCTAATACCTCTCATGTATACTTGATAAAAAAAATGTTCCTAATCGAAATTCGGTTGAATAAACCGATAACTTTTTATACGTATCTATAGCTTAAATACTCGATTTTTATGTCCATTCTCTTTAACCTATTCTCATTCACTTAAGTTACACTCCTTGAAACTTCTGTATACTATGCTCATGCATGATCCATGCATACTTAACTTAAAATGTCCATTTTGCCCTTTTTATAATCTAATTTCACTTCGATCAGAAAATATTCTGAAAATATTCCATGATCATGTAATCTTCAAATTGACCATGAAATATTTTAATTGGGTGTCTTATCTATCAATCTCATGCTTCGAAAAAATTTCAATTAGGTTTAAACTCATTAAAACACATTAATCTCTCAAAAGGGTAATATCGTAATTTTTTTCGGATCGCTTAAAACTGACTCAAATGGTCTTCTTTTTTTTTCTGTTTCTGTTTCTCTACACTCTTCTTCTACTTTCAGACCTTTTCGACTGTTAAGGTCAATATCTGAAAATTTTACTATTCATCTGAAAAATACTATTCATCGAAAAATTTTGTTTCCCACCAAATCTCAATTTATGACCCTGGACAATATAACCGGGTCCAAATTCGGTCTCAAACACTAATTTCGGATCTTTTTCGAAAAATTAGTATTCATTCTGGATCCGAACATTATTCACCGAAAATTTTCATTTCTTCCTAACACGACATTCTGGGCTTTATAAATATAACTGAATTCTAATCGGACCCCTTGCACTATTTCTGAATTCTTTATTCTCTATCCGATCGCCAGAAATGAATTATCTGAGGAAACTGGGATCGGGGTTTATCAAAAAGAGGAACAGAAAAAAATAAATAAATTAAAAAAAAAAATTGATTGCTGAAAACCGCTGTTGATAGCGTCGCATGGACCCCACATGCTTGCTTGCAACCATTGTGGCCACACATCGACAGTCATTGTACATCGACCACACATGTAGTGCAAGCGCCCTATCGCGTTCTAGTTTCAGCGTGCCACGTGGCTGCCTTTAGTATGGCCATATGTCCATGAGACATAGCTATTCCATACGCTGCTACGTCGGTTACACGTGGCATCATCACATCCGCTCATATCCTTGACATGTGGTCTCTCTAGATTTTACCACAATGAGTAACACGTGGCTTCATTTGATTAGGCTACAAAACATGATGCGTGGATGCTCTATATACTAACATGTCTCACATTATGTGGCTTTATCTCAGCCAGTCACGTTGCCTAGTACTGGACCTCCCTAGTTACTATTCATCATCTTCAACCTTCAAACTAATTTTTATATTTCAATTTTTTTATACTTGAATCAAATTCGTTTTTCTCATTCAATTTTTATCCAGACTAGTCATATGATATACCATTGGAAAGCTCCTTTTGAGCCAATGGTGTATCAATCACATTGAGAAGAAAACAATATATGGCATTAATATCCAAAGAAGAGTTTCGGGTTTCTTTCAAGACATAAGTTTTGAAATTTTCTAATTTCCTAACTGATTCGTGTCAATTAAAACTTCAATAATTAATATCGTTTTCTCATGTTCATACAGTTTTCAAGTCTCTAATACCCAATATAACTTATACTTCTAAATTTAAGGTTCACATTCATCAAACACAGTGAAACTAAACAAGAAAAGTTAAAAACTTAAGCACTGTTATACTGCATCTGATACCATTGATAATTTTCATACATAAAATTAACATCATCACAATAATATAATGTAGCAGTATCAACAAATAAATTATCAATGATGTTGAAGTACATACAGTCAAATGCAGTAACAAGATCAAATGAACAATGCTATACAAGAAGTAAGCAATCATAGATGAAAAGCAAACTCATTACATAGTGTAATGAGTTTTCTCTCTATTTTCTACCTCAAAAAAGAAGTATTAATAGTCATGCCAACAATTTTAACTACATTCAACTTCCATGACAATTTTTTTTTTTTTTTAATATCATTATCCAAATAAAGTTAGGTCTTGGGTCTTGGGTAAAATCCGACCCATAATCTAAGGCCTAATAATACCATTATGAGTGGGTTTTTGTATTTTCCAACATTTTGCTTTTACTCTCTTTTAATGTTTTTATTGTTTTAACCCAAAAATATTATTGTAAGATCCAAAATACACCTTCACTATTTTAAAATAATAATTAAAAAAAAAAAAATCGCTTCACTCCCAACTTATCTCCAATTACCATTTTCATGCACTTGTCTCCGATCTCTATCTCCATGTTCGATCACTATTACCATTCTTTAGCTCCAACTCGTCAAAGTTCTTCTCTTTCATTTTCCTCATTTCTTTTTACTATTTTAAAATAATAATTTTTTAAAAAAAAATTCTCTTCACTCCCAACTTATCTCCAATTACCATTTTCATCCACTCATCTCTGATCTCTATCTCCATGTTCGATCACTATTACCATTCTAACTTGTCAAAGTTCTTTTCTTTCCTTTTCCTCTTTTCTTATCTTATTCTTATCTTTCTTTTGCTTCTTCATTTTTTTTTCCAGATCTAGAGATGTAAATAGAAAAAATTAAAGAGAGTGATTCATACTCCCTTATGAAGCCATAAGTTCCCAACGAAGCATAACTCATTGCTCTCTAAGAGAGCAAGAATAATGCTTCTCTAAGGGAGCGTCTATCACTGTAAGGAGTGTAACAAATGCTTACCTTCAACCTCCATTAATTGAGTTCAAGATTCATCATTTGAGGATTGTCCACTCCTTTGGTGAGGAATAGATTTCAAAATCCATTAATATAATTTGTTCCACTTTTATTGAGAAACGAGTTGCTCCTCATCATATGAGCCCTGGCTCTTCTGGTATGAAGCTATCTATCGTCGATGGTTTAGTGATGGTGAAATTAATATTTTTAATGTATTTTTATTTTTCCTTTTTTATGTAATACATGAGTAATTTTTAGATTTGGAGAGGGTGAATTCTGTCTATAAAGGGCAAAAATAATAAAATTATTGGAGAAGAGTAAATTTGTGAGTACTTATATTTTTGACCCACTTTTGCACTTGCCCTTACATAACATCTCTTTATATTCCTTTTTTTTTTTTAACATTTTATAAACTTAACACATTTCATTTAACTTAAACCCCATAATTCTTATCTCTTAATTTTTTATGTATGTTTGTGTTTGGTTCTATTTAAGGTCGATCCTATTCTCTTATAATTAGCAATAATTGGAGCTATTTGAATTTGGTGGGTTCAACCATTTGAAGTTATAATAATAGATAGACGACATTGAATTGGTCCTTTAATGTCTGACATAAGAGGTAGGTGGGCTAGATCATATATGGACCATGCAAAGTTGGAGTTAATCGAAGTGAGACTGAGAGGGCTCGAGTGTAAGGAGAAATATTAATTGATGTCGAATAAATTATAAAAAGTATAGCATTAAGAGTGAGAAGTCTCAAAGAGCCTCTCCACTGGCCATGCTTGAGTATTTATACTCAATCAACAAGTAGTCCTTATGGGCCACTTATATAGAGGATTCATTTTTCCTAAGAATCCCTTGCATTTGACTTTTAACTAGGTCAAGTGGCTGACTTGGTCAAGGCAACCAAGACAATATGGTAGTTGTGATATTGCTATTGGGTTAGATCATAATAATGGGCCTTTTTCTTATTAGGTCTAATTAGTTAATAGGCCTAAATTTGTACCATTATAGTTTGATACTTTATTTAAGCTTGAAGTGACTATAAACATTTAGATGTACCTAGTACCCATTTTTCATTTATCATTTTTTTTAAAAAAAAAAATGGAAATAAAAAATTATTTTTTTGTTTTGTTTACCGAATCTAAACACTTATCTAATAGCAATACTAGAAACAATATTTTGTTATAAAACTGAAAAAATGTGTATGGTAGCAATAACTGAAAACATATAAAACTATGAAATATTTATATATTAAAAGTCTAAAATATGTAGTATAAAAAACATAAAGATGAACTAAATATTGATTATCAAATAATTTAAATATATTTATAAGTTAAAAAAATTTAAAATTGACAAAAAGAACAAGAAAAATTATTTGAAGAAATTAATAAATTAAATGAAATACGAAAGCTGGTCAACAAAGAAGAAAGAAAAGAAGAAGAAGTAGAACAAGAGGAGGAAGAACACTTGGGTTGGGTGGAGAAAGAATGAAAAGAACAAAAAATAATTTGGGCACAGGAGGAAGAACAAAGTGAATAATAAATAGAAGAAAAATAGAAAAAAAAATTCTAGATAAATTGGCCTTGGGCTAAGGAAGACAAATTTCAAGCATTACAAATAAATTGAAAATCAACATTTTGTTTCATATTGGGGAGGATATTCTAGGTAGCAATTACCTTTTGAACAAGGTAGCCTAAAAGAAATAAGATAAACCCTATATGAGTAATGGGAATGTAGGACACCTTATTACAAATACTATGAATGAATGTAGGCGTGTTTTGCTAAAATTGTTTTGCCAACACCTAGGATGGTGAAAATAGCTAGGTCCAAAAACAGTTGATTATATTTTGATAGATTATCCTCAAAATAGTAGTTTATGTCGATATCTTGTGCATAATATGAAATTCTAAATATACACAAGAACACGATAATAAAACCTAGAAATGTTTCGTTCTTTGAATATGTATTTCCATGTAAATCCATAAGAGAGTCAAGTTCGTTGAAACAAACATGTGAGTCCATGGAAAAATGTGAAAAAGTTGAGGATAAATATCAATAAGTGGAGGATGAACCTTAACGAAGCAAATGATTTAGAATAGAAAAGTATTATCCTCTAGATTTTCTGACTTGCAAAAAAGAGAACCTCAAACCTTTACTAAATCTATGAGATTTTCAAAAGGAATTTTGTGGAAATAAGTCATTAATAGTGAAATGGACTCTATCTTATAAAATCACACTGAGCAACTAGTATATCTTCCTCTGAGATGTAAGCTTTTAGGGTCCAAATGGATTTTAAGAGAAAGATGAAAGAAAATGGAACAATTCACAAGTATAAGGTTAGACTTGTAATTAAAGTTACAACAAACAAAAAGGTCTAGATTATTGACAAATATTCTCCTATGACACGAACAACATCTAATAGGATAATACTTGCAATTGGTGCTTTAAGGAATCTTGAAGTTCATCAACTAGATGTGAAAACAACTTTCTTGAATGAAGTGTTGAATAAAGAAATTTATATGGAACAACTCGAGGGTTTTTCTGCTTTAGGATAAGAAAAAAAAAATCTGTAAATTAGTGAAGTCATTATGTGGCTTAAAACAAATCCCAAAACAATAGCATGAGAAATTTGATAAAATAATAATATCAAATGGCATTAAAATCAATGAATGTGATAAATGTGTATATGTTAAAAACACAGAAAATGGTTATGTCATTTTGTGTCTTTAGTTTGATGACATGATCATTGTTGGAAGTAATAATAAAATGGCAAAATCCACCATGAAAGTGTTGAATTCAAGTTTTGACATGAAAGATATGGGATAGTTGATGTAATATTGGGAATAAAAATGTTAAGATCATTAGACGGGCTCATTTTATGTCAAACACATTATATTGACAAGATCCATCAAAAATTTAACAAAGATAATTCTAGTGTCTCTAGAACTCTAGTAGATATGATTTTATATCCTTTTAAGAATAAATGTGAGAGTGTCTCTCAATTAGAATATTGTAGAGTGGGAGAGAGTCCAATATATTTAACAAGTTGTAAAAACCCTTATGTTTCTTGCACAGTTAATAAATTAAGTAGATATACAAGTAATCCTAGAGCAAATCATTGGTACTTATAGGATACACTATACCAAATATTCTATTGTTTTAGAAAGATACAATGATACAAATTGGATATCTTATATGAAAAATTCTAAATTTACAAGTGGATATGTGTTCATATTAGCAAGTGTAATTATATCATGGAAATCCTTTCAACAAATGTGTATAGCTATATCCACAATTGAATCTGAAGTCATTGCACTGAATAAATGTGTGAAAGAGGCTGAATGGCTACACCATTTTTCTATAATGTATTCTAATATGGTCAAAACCAATTCTTGCAACTTGCATTCATTGTGATAGTCAATATGCAATAGAAAGGGCTCAGTGCAATATGTATAATGATAAATCTTGACGTATATGTCGAAGACATAATATCATTAGATAACTACTCTCAACTAGAATTATTTCTAGTGACTATCTCAAGTCAAATAATAACATTACAGATCCATTGACCACAGGGTTAAATAGAGAGTTAGTTGAAAAATCATCAAGGGGAATGAGACTTAAACCCATGAAAGAATATGTCAATACAATGGAAACCCCAACCTATATAATTAGAGATCCAAAGATCTAGGTTCAATAGGATAATCTAATTATAAGGACTTAGTTTTATCACTACAGAGGCTATCCATTTGTCCATTTTTGTGACAAAGTATTGAAGCCCACAGGAGTAAGGTAAGCGATTCTTTTAATTATTTTATGTGTCTAAAATCTAAGTAGAGTAATGTAGGTTACTTTAAATTAATAAATCACTATGTGAGAGAGAAATGGGGTTGCTTGTAAAGGGAATTACCGGGACTTAATTTTTTTAGTATCTCTCACAAAACAAGACAAATGTTCATAGCCAATACAAACATAATAGTGAGAACTGTTGACATCAAAAAATGATCAACACTTGAATTTATGCAAATTGTGTGAATATGAAGATTTGTAGTGGGCTGTGATGAAATATTGCGAGTGATGACGAAAGTGTATGGACTGATTATGTTGACAAAATGAATATTGGTAGAAAACGATAATGCAAAGCAAAAGAGAAGAAGTTCAGATAGTGAAATAAACATAAAGTTTTTAACATTGTTTTTAAAGGGAATTGTTGGGACTTAATTCTTTAATAACTCTCATAAGACCATACAAATGTTTATAGTCAAAACAAACTTAAAAGTGAGAGTCGTTGACGTTAAAAAATGGTCAATATCTGAATTTATGCGAATTGTGTGAATATGGAGATTTGTAGAGGGTTGTGATGAAATATTACGAATGGTGGTGAAAGTGTATGGGTTGATTATGCTGAAAAAGTGAATATAGGTAGGAGTCAATAATGCAAAGCAGAGAAGAAGAAGAAGTTCAAACATTGAAATAAACAAGAGTTTTTAACATTGTTTCTATAGAGAATTGTTGGGACTTAATTCTTTAGTAACTTTCACAAAACCAGACAAATATTCATAACCAAAACAAACTTAATAATGAGAACTATTGATTGTGTGAATTGTGTGAATTTGGAGATTTGTAAAGGTTGAGATAAAATATTGCGAATGGTGGCAAAAGTATATGGGCTAATTATGCTGAAAAGTGAATATCGTTGAAATTGATAATGCAAAGTAAAGGAAAAAAAGTTGAGACAATAAAATAAGCACAGAGTTTTTAACACGGTTTGACTCTGTGTAACATTACATCCATGATTATATTATTTATGAAGGAGAAAGCTATATTTAGTAAAGTTTCTATTAAGGGTAGAAGGACTGTTGAATTTTGTATCATGTATATGCCAAGGACCCCTTTATATAGTGTTAGGATTCCTCATTTACATATAATTCAGTCACTATAATATAAGAAAAGTTAAAGATCTTCTTTCCAATTTTACATGAAATTGCACTAAATACTTAAATACTGAATCAGACTGCAATTAACTATAGCTATGTTTTGCTTGTATCACAATTCTGACAGTTTCTTGTTCAAAAAGATCTTCTAGTCATTATTGAAGTATTCCTATTTAGTCAGGTTCTTTTTAGCTTCACCAAATTAAGGAAATATGCCAATGTATGCCAATTTATAAAAGATTTCTAGTTTTTAGGTCCTTTATACTATTAAGGAAATAACGAGATAATGATACAACATTGAGCTGACTCTTATACAACCTACTTAAACCCAAGCCACTTCCCTTGCATAATCGAATATGGTAAATACTTTCCACTAACGTGGCGTATGCTAACTTATCATGAGATTATGGGATTTATATCATCTAAGCTTTGTATCGAGCTTCTTAGGTCTCTAGGCTTATTATTCCTATTGGGCCCTATTTAGGCTTCTAGCTCAAGTGCTATTTTTAGGCACAACAAAAACTGATTTGTGCCAAGAAAAATTTTTATGTGAGATATATAATCGTTTATATAAATAGTAAAATAGTTCAAAGACATAGTGTCTACTAATAAACTATTAAAGTAAATATATTTTCATAAAGGAATGTTCAAAGGCTAACACCTACCCATCTTATTCAAATTTCGATCATTGAATTCCATCACCAAGTTATAAAATGTTTAATTGAGTTATCACTTTTGTCTCTTCTATCCATTTCATTCATGTGGGAGATAGTTGGAAAAATAAGGAACACAAATATCCATTTTGTGAATCATTTTGATTGGGTTTTTTATCTCAATTTTGGACAATTAAGGTAAATTCATGTTTTCCTCCACGAGGACATCAAACTTGTACATTTGTTTTGTCAAAATCGTGCTTATGTGAATGAAAAATTGAAGCTGTAAATGAACCCATCAGGAAAAAAAATAAGGTCTAGTCCCACATTAAAAAAGTAAGTAACGAAAGCTTAATATTTAAATAATGCATGTGTTAATAGTTCTAGGTAACTTGTGGATGCAAATCACAAGCCAAGCGTGGGTCGAAAGGCATGCGTATGCTTCAAGCACACACAAATGCAGTCGGATTTCAAGCCTTAGACTTTCACATGTTGTTGGTTCTATCTTTAAACTTTTAAATTTTCAAATTTTGAAATTTAATATTAACTGCTTGTACTGCAAGTTTAATTATTGAATAAATTTTGTTTTTGTAACTGCAGATATAATTATTTCATAAATAATTGTAGCTATTAAAATATTTAATTTTAAATTGAAACTACAAATTTAATTCTTGTAATAATGTTATGAATTGTATAATCAATATAATTAGAAAGCCATTATTTCTTGATTTAAATTGTCCACATAAAGCTTATAAATTGGCATCCCTTCTCGTTGTTTAGACGCAACTAAGAATCCAACTTATTTTCTACTTTCTTAATTTCTCTCAAGCATTGTTGTTCCTAGCTATAGTTTCCAACGTGATAAGGTTTTGAGGCTCAATTTGCTTTGCTGGTATTTGTTATCATTACATCTTGAGAGACGAACGCTAAACATTTAACAGTGGGCAAAGAAATTGTCTTAAGGATATTGTGTTACACGTGGACCTTAATCTTTTTTTTTTTTTTTTTTCAAATTGATTTTAATATGGAGATTCTTCATAATTTTAATTTTTCGCTTTATATTATTACCTATTCTTATTTCTAACAAAAGCAATCAATTATAAGTTTATAAATGTAAAACCAACCAACTACAAGCTTAGGAATAAACTTTTAGGCAACACCTTGATTATGTCAAAATAGTTTTTTCTCACAATTTTTTTTTTTATTTCCTATTTTGTACATCTTTTATCTTTAGATAAGAACATGGGGGAATGGCAATCCCATTTCACAACCCAAATTTATATGGAACTCACAATTTTATTTTCATTATAGATTAATTTAAAATAAATAAATACTTATAATTATGCTCATTCCTCATCCCATCTATTAATACCATAAGTAAACACATCATATTCTATTAAACAATTATTTGATTGTCTTATGTCCTTGACCAATTGTGTATCAAAATCCTCTTATTAATATCCATTAATCAATTAAGAGATCTAAGTAATGTTTAACTGAGATTGACTTTCTAAAAAGGAATATTATGAAAAACCCTCCTAGAAAGTAAAATAATAGGGAACTACCTCGGTTTTTTTTTTTTTTATTATTAGGTGAATTGTCTCCCACTAGTTAAAAAATCGGTTGGTGTTAATGGATAATTTTATTTGTTTTAATAAAATCAAATAAAATAATGGAAAAAATAATTAATTAAATATTTGAACAAAATTTAAATTCATCATATCTTTTTCATCCATCTTAAGATAGACAGTGGAGATTAATCTTAAAAAAAATTAAAAATTAAATAAAAATTTTAATGAATCAAATCTCTACCGTCCGTCTTAAGATGAACTCATTAGCCCTAAATCACCTCTCTCCCATCAGCCTCCTCTTCTCTTTTTTCCTCTTCTAGCCGCCATCGCCACAACCGTCCCTCTATCTTCCTCTTCAAACCCATCAACCATGCTCCTTCTTTTCTTCCCTTCTCTTTTCTATCTTTTTCTCTTTTTCTTCTTCTTCTTCTTCTTCTTGTTTTTCTTCTTCTTCTTCTTCTTGTTTTTCTTCTTCTAGTCATCTCGTCGCCATTGCCTACCATTTCCATCGCCAATTACCATGGTGCACTTATTGCCGTCAATTTTGACACACAAATCCTACACCTAGCCGCTCTATCTCTCTTTTTTCTCACAACACTCTCTCTCATCCCACATCACCAGTCTTTCTCTCTTCTTTTTGTTGATGACTATGGTTTAGATGGGTAAGACAGATTCATCGTGACAGTCTTGTTCGAAGTCAAATTGGCCATCTGGTATTTACTGACGTTAGTGATCATGTCGTTCAACGGTGGCATCTTCTTAGCCATCATTTTAGGTCTCTCTATTGGCTATTTCTTATTTAGGTCTACAAATGAAAAGGATGTTGTGGTTGTTATGCTTGTGCTAAGTGGAGATAAGGTTAGGTTTTGAAGATGGATGGGTGGTAAAGATGTTGAACTGTGATGGTACTTGGGTGGTGACAAAGAGAGTAATTGGGGTTAAGGTGGGTGATGCTTTAGTTCTGATTAGGGTTGACGGTGGTGGTGGAGTTGGGTGGCTTTTTTTTTTTTTTTTTTTTTTTTTTGTTCTGCAAAATGGTGGAGTTGGATGATGACAAAGAGTAATTATGGTTTTTTTTTTTTTTTTTTTTTTCTATTAGGTTTCTAGGTTGCTAAAAACCCAAAATTTTAGGGTTTCTAGCAACCTCAAAATCCAGTGGTTTTATGTGTTAATTAGGTTTTTTTTTTGATAATTTGTGTTATTTTTTTTAATATTATTAATTAATAATTTAAACAGTATTTTAATCATTGCATAAGTTTGAAAAGTATAAGAGAGATTTTATAGGATCTAAATAATGGTATTTTGGTCATTTCACGATTTTAGATGGTTGGATGGAAAATATTAACATTTTAAATGAAAAATTGATGATAGGAGACAGTTCACTTAATAACAAAAAACAAACCAAGGCAATTCTTGATGATTTTACTTTTTATGAGGGTTTTTCATAATATCCCTTCTAAAAATCGCCTAGCGACATTGGGACATTATTGTTACTGTTGTTTTTTTTTTTTTTTTGAAATAATTATTGTTGTTATTATTATGTTGATTGTGACTTAATGATTGTGCAAGCATAATCAAAGTTGAATATAAATAATGAATTATTAAATTTAAATATAACTATTTTATATATTGATTAGTCAATCAGAAAAACTATGCGCACTAATTCGTAATCATGCAAGCATAATCAACCTTGAAAGGGATGACTACTTCTCATTTTCAATTTAAAGAAATTAGTAAAATTTCTTCAGATACAGATGCTATCGATTGTCCAACCTATTGATGTATTGATCACTAATAAATTTCCCTAATTAAAAGTTTAAATCATCCAATGCCTCTCCAAATTAAGATCAATGAGGATCACAACATAACCGCTAACGATACTTATCATCAATGAAGTAATAGTTTTTAACTTCTTGTTATGCTTGTTTTTATATATTTATTATGAAATATATATAAATCCATAATATTTAAAACAATATTCCTTTAGTGATTTAAACAAGGGAGAATTGTAAATACTTCCCTAAAGTTTTGTGAAATATCAAATTGAACCTTATAGTTCATACGAGAGGCAAAAAACGCCCTTAGTTAATTGCAATTACTGGATTTTAGTTAAAATTAACTCAATGAAGTTATTTTTTAGTTTCATTATATAGAAATTAATCTAAATGATCTTATTACATTACATTTTAGCAAAAGTTAGCTAAAGCTTAAGTAATTGTAGGGAGTCTTTTGTTTATTGTTTAAATCATAGTGATTGATTTGATGTTTCACCAAACGTTGGGATTTATACACAATTCTCCCTTTAAACAAATCATTCCATTATCTTTGGAATCCAATGCATTATAATCTATCACAACTTGGCACCTAATTTCATCAATATTTTCATATTGGGAACTATTTTAATACATTTTAAGGAACTTTTGATTTGATTGCATAGAACTTAGGTTAATGAAATTAATTAATTAATGATCTAATCGATTTCGTAAATAATTTTATTTATGGCTTAAGGAACATCATGTCTAAATATCTTTTATTTTATTTTATTTTATTTATTATTATTTGACTTGGGGGATATGAACTCAGGACATCCACTTCATGGAAAAGTGTCGTTACCGCCATATTATATCTACGACTACCATGTTTTAAATTTTGGTGATAGTATCTATTCAAGAAATACTAATATTTACTATAGTATAATGTCATAATTGATTAATATGGTTGATTATGTAGAGTTATGTAATTTTAAGGATTTTGTTTGCTATTTAAAAAAAAAAAAAGAATTTAACTACACATTAGTTATATATAAAATTTTAAATTGCTCAAAGATTAATTTTATTTACTTATAGGGTCTTTACATTTACTTTTAAATTTCTAAAGGACTTTTAAAAAGTAAAATGAATTAATTTTAATTTTAAAAAACAGTTAAATTTAAAAATCTTTTAGAACAAAAGGTCATTTCTTTTTAAAACAAAAATGTAATTTTCATGCTATAGAATCTATTCCTTTATTATAACCATTTGCTACTTTTCAATACCACATTGATTTCACAGCATTATCAATTCATATTTTACAGCCCAGGAAATTTTCAATGGACCTAATGTATATGTCCACTATTTAAGATGATAATATATAACATAAATGTCTCATATAATTACATGAGTCTCTTATATAAATAATAATTCCAGTCCACAAGTTATGATCTTAAACGATGAAAGGATATAAGTCAGCCGTACTGAAACTTTTTTTCAAATTAACTACACCCAACTAAAAAGTTAAAACTTGACACAAATTTTATATTTCTTGCCGTAGAAAAGAAAAAAATATATAATATATGCACTATATATATGTGCATCTTTCTTTGAAGAGACATATATGCACTTTTTAATAAAAACATAAACTTGTTTTAACATGAAAATAGATCAGACGACTTTCAAGAACGAAAAAAAAAAAAAAAAAGGATCAAATGGACATTTTCAACCAACATAAAGTTGGTAGACCCAAGGGTAAAATGGTCAATAAGAGTAAAAAATTCAGATGCTATGTTTATTGCATTCAGTACGTTGACGTATCAACATATACAATTATTTACAGATAGTTCTGTTGCAAGTTGCAATAAATGAAAAGTGTCACCGTAAATCCACTGCGCGTGTTTCGAACAGCCGTCATTAAGTTCATGCGTGGCATCTTGTAATTGGGTGTTCTGGACACGCGCCTTTGAGATCTTAGAGGCGCGTGGAGTATTAGGAAACCAGACAAAATTGGTCCAAGAATTTTGCAGCAGGTCACATGAGATCAGGTTTGATGACATGTGAACTGCCACTCCTCTTGCCAGCCAAGACCCAGGGTTGATTTTTAACCCAAGTTTTTTAACTCGGGTCAGATTTTAACGCTGACGTCTGGTTACCTTGAAGAATTAAAATATGACATGCGTGGTCTGCGTCACTCACCCTCTTAAAATTGACAATATCGATCAATAAATACAACAAAAATTATTAAAAATTCCTCAAAAATAGAAAATAAATAACTTTTTAGTTTAAATGGAGATTAATAATATTTAGAATAAAAAACTTCATTCGTTTTTAATTCATTTTTATCTCGTAAAATGTTTTACGTAGGTTAGTTTCACCTTTGTGAAATCACCTATATAAAATATTGACCTATAAAAAAAAATATTTCATTAGATGAAACTGGATTAAAAATTATTAAAATCTCATTTAGAAATGAAAATGTATAACATTTTTAAAGCTATTTTTTTTTTCTGGGTAAGAATAAATTTTTCCCATAAATTATAAGCTATGCAAATTTGGTATTACAAGTACATGTGGTGGTTTGGTAGTACCTCACATATACCTTTTTTTTATTCGGTTAATTTCATGTGGATTTGTAACAATCAAATAATTTCATGTGGATTTGTAACAATCAAACATTTTTAAAACTTAATTTCACATGTATGTAGAAGATTAAAAACTAATATTGATTTCAGTATAGTTCCATCGATGATGTTACATTAGCTGTCATCTTATGTATATTTTTCACTCAATTGTTGTCATTTCAATCAAGAAAGAAACTTGTGTACTTGTAATTAAAAGAGTGTACTTGGTATTATAACTGTATTTCTCTTAGTGGGGCTAAGGCCAACTCCAATAGAACATCAATTTGATGCAATTTTGGTCTCCAATGGAGACACCAAAATACAAGTTCCAAGGCAAATATTTGGTGTTGATGAACAGTATAACACTAAATTTGGTGTCATACTGTTCATCAACAACAAATATTTTTATTCACAATAAATTAATTTATTTAAAGATATATAATAAATTATTATAAAAAATATATATCACTTGAAATATTTTATTGAGATCTTTAAAATGAGTATAATTTGAATATGTTTTAATGTATTTTTAAATTTTTAATAATATTAATTAGAAAATTATGTATAGAATATTCTTTAAAGATGTCATTTACACCAATTTGGTGTCAAATATATTAAAGTGTAAAAAAATTTGGTGTAAAAAAATTTAGTGTTAACACCAAAATAGTGTAAAATTTGATGTTATACATTGGAGATGCCTAAATAGATTCGATCTACATTATCCTAACTAGATTTTTTCATTTTTTGTAAAATTTCATACGTGAATTAGATTTAATTTGAAAATTTTCTGATTGGATTTTTTTCCAAAAATTAATTTTCAATCCAAAAACATCGAATTGGATAGGATAAGCATTTTTGAATTGAATTTGGATTGGATTCAAATATTCTCATTTTTACAGGTATTTTATGTTATTTTTTAATTTATTTTAATTTTCTTGTAATAGTATTGAAGTGAACTGCTAAACACATAAATAGGTGGATTGACATGAGCTAGTTGGCACATGCTCAACTTTATTATTATTTTTTTTATTGATGTAATATTCATTTTTTAATTATTTAAAAAATAACAAATTTAAAAGTTAGGAAAAAATTGTAAGTGTTGAAACCATTTTTTTATGCATGTATGCAAGAGGCTTGTTTCTTAACAACCTCAAATCTCATCACTAAGACGCTAATGTTTTTCAAACAATTTATCAAATAACATTTTCATTTTGCCTATTAAAATTTATATTATTGATAATTAATATCGTTATTTTTTTTTATATTTATTGATTCATGTAAAATAAAATAATTAAAGTTTAAAACTGGGCTATAAGAAAGCATGTCGTAATTGGTAAGTATACTAAATCAATTAAGAAAGTGGTTATATTTATTTTCAGATTACACTACTTTATATTTTTTGATATAGAAATTGTCCTTAAGGGATTACATCAACAGTAATGTCAAGGTTTCAATTAGAGTACAAAGCAAAAACTGATTTGCTAGTAGACCCCTTAATGACTTCAGGGGATTTGGCCCCTGAGACTATAAGTTTCGAGTAAGGGGCCTCAGCTCTTGGGATTGGAACATTTCCTTCCTCTTTTCCATAGATTTATGTTTTGATTTCTCTATGAAAACCCTTTGATTTTCATGGGGAAGCTCCCCTTAGTTCAGAACTTAAGAGTGTTTTTGAAGAGTTTTAAAGGAAAGAAGTTGTTTAACACTTAAAAAACAAAGAATTAGGTATAGTATTTTTAAAGATCCTTCCTAAAAAAAAAGTTCCTTGTATACCAATCCATTCTCTGCCCATTCTTTCAAAAACCTACCTCGTTGATGAACAGTTATCTCTTTATATATTATGATACCTGTGTGTTAGGAGCTTGATAGTCATTTTCCCATCTCCTAATGCACTTGAACTCTTGCTAGCCTCCTGTTGCTGCACCTTTACCTTTTGTTGCCTGCTCTTCCCCTTATCTTCTTGTTTTCTAGTTTTGCCATGAGCTGCAAAACCTTGTTTAGGGCTGTTTGCAATGGTACACTCCTTTCTTATTGGCTAATCTGCTTTTAAGGACAAGTAGCACACGGTGAACCTTTTTTTTTGCTGAAACCTACCACTTCCACACTGTGTCAGTATCGTGCCTCATACTACAATTTGTCCTTTAGGTAATGTTTGAGATGCTTTGCTAGTCAGAGGGGATTGGTTTTTCTTTTGAGAGTTTCCCTTCATTTTAGTGAAATAACTCAACCTTTCCCGCTTCTTCACTCTCCAGTGGGTGTTTGGGCCTAGGCATCAGATTAGAATTTATCATCCTTTGTCCTACCTTTCTAAATTGGTTTTAGGGGTTTTGGCAATCCATTTCTATTGGGCCAATGGGATCAATTGATTTTAGATTGCCTATGTTGATTTTCAATTAATTTTTGGAGGTGCTAGATTTCCCCCAACAATATTGCAAAGAAAACTAGCACATTATCTTAATTTTTTTAATAATATGATATTCACACTCAATTAAACTTACAAAATTGAACTATTCAAAAAAATCATAGTACAAATGCTAATATTTTAAAAATTGTTTGTGTAGCTTTTATTTTTTTCTAGAAAAAATGCATTGTCATATTGATCACACAAAAGTTATTTTATTAGTTTTTTTTATATTTTATTGCACATTTTTTAATTTAAAAGTATATAGTTAAAAAAATTGATTTTTCCTTTTTGATTTACAAGAGACCAGATTCAAATTCCAATTTTATAGGAATCAATTTTTTATTTTTATCCATTGCATCTATATTCATAATAGATGGGCTTTAGGCTTTTCGTAGATTCAAGCTTATTTGATCTACACAATAACTTTTTGGATTTGACTACCTTACTGATTAAATAATTTTATTCATTAATTGTAACTATTGGATTAGCTTCAATAAGCATCCTTACAACCAATCTAATGGTTGCAATTAATGGATAAGGTTACCCAATCGTTAAAGTAGTCAAATACTATTTTTTTTTTTTTTTTTGTAAATCTTACTTCAAATTTTGGAGCATTCAAATCGAACATTGATTCGTCCAAATTTTTTAGTTTGAATTGAATTTGGATTTGGGACCGGATAGAATCTGAATTGTCTAATTTGATTGCCACCACTAATTTCTCTTTTTTATTTTTTCATGTGGTGTGTGTATATATCTACTGGTTTCCATGTGTTTGTTAGATGATCTTCATTTGGGTAGCTAAAACTTCATGCATTAATTTATGGCACTTACAATCTGAAATGAATAAATGGAATATGTGCTTATACAACAAGAATGAAATGTAATTATATCGCTTCAAAGGAATTAGGAAGTCTGGAGCTTGGAATAAGGAGAAGAGTCTACCATTACATTTGATTCCTCAAAAACAATAGAAAAATTATTATAGTGATTTTTCATGTTAAATTATTGGGTTAGGCTAGAATAAGTTATAATCGTAATTTAAAAAAATGATTTCAACATTCCGCCATCCATTTTCACTCAATCCAAAGGTTATTATTAATTTTGAATCATTTATTTTTTCAACCTTAGATTGACTAAAAATTGATGGATGGGTAAATAGAACTCTAAGATTAATAATAATTAATTACTTAATTAAAATTTTAATTAATAATTCTAATATTATTGGAGCTCAAAACTATAGGTTCATCGGGTTCCTTTAATAACTCATTTCACTATAAGAAACATGTATATAGAATATTATAATTAGACTATCCAATTACAGATGTTACGTAAGTAGCAAAATTTGTGTTCACTTAATATTTAAATAATATTGATTATTCAAATTATTTAATAATTATTTAGTTAATTATTGATTATGAATTAATAATTATTTAAATAATTTTATAAGAGGTCTTAAATTCAATTTTCAATAGTGACTCTAATGTAAATTAATTATGAATCAATTTATTAGAGGTTAAGAGTTCAATTCTAGAATATAATATGAATTAATTTTGAATTAGTTATGTTATAAGACAAGTATTTAATTTTAATAAACATGAGGTTCAATATTAATTTTGAATTAATAAAAACCCTAATTGTTGTTATTAAATATATATATATATAGTTATATTTTCAATAAGGCTTAGGTTTGGCTCTACATATGTTTAAGAAACATAAAGAATTTTTTATTTTTTTTAATTTCGATAGCAAATACTAAGAAGAATAATATGTTTATTTATTCTTTATATAGCCAAAATTAAATGTTTATCTCTTATATGTATTACTTCAATCTTCTTTTTAAAAAAAAATCAAAAGTAAGTGAGCATAGTTATATTTTCAATAAGGCTTAGGTTTTGCTCTACATATGTTTAAGAAACATAAAGAATTTTTTTTTTTTTTTTTTAATTTCTATAGAAATACTAAGAAGAATAATATGTTTATTTATTCTTTGTATAGCCAAAATTAAATGTTTATCTCTTATATGTATTGCTTCGATCTTCCTTTAAAAAGAAATCAAAAGTAAGTGAGTATAATTCTATATAACTATACTATTCACTTGTTTCTTAGTGTAAAGATATATCAAGAAAGACAAGATAGTGAACAATTTACATATATTAGTACATAAGGTAAAAGATTTGATTATTTATTAGTTTTATTTATTTTATTTCACTATTTTATAAATTTAGGATTCCTGAGTTTTATAAAAGTTTTGAAACTCATAATTCTATAAATTCTTAATTTTATTAAAACAATTGTTGTTTTTTCCCTACAAATAGATGGATGAATGTTAAATTATTTTTTGAAATCAAGATTTTAAGTTATTCCATCCTTCATATATGTGTATATATATATATATATATATATATATATATATTTCATTCCTCTTTTAACTTTTACAAAATATTTTTACCTAAATAACTAATATTTTAATTGTTTATGCTCACATTAGATTTTAAAAGTCCCAAAATACCCTTTTTTCTTAGTTGTTTGTATTTCGTCATATTTCACATGGTATAATAATTAACAAACTGTGAAATATCAATAAGATAAAAGCTTGAAACATTTAAAAATTTTGGATAATATAGGTGTTCAGCAACCCATATTTCATATTGTGTAAATATTTGACATAGTGTAAAACATCAATATTTTTCATCATATTAAATATTAATATTTTTTACGACATGAAATATAAATATTTGCCCAATATGAAATATTAAAAATCCAATAAAATAATATTCTATAATAAAAAGTGCAATTTATACACACCGTTGACACTAAACTTGCAAAATAGTTGTGTTTTAAAATGTATAAATAGTAGTTTCATATTATGTAAAATAGTTGTATTTCATACACCATAAATAATTTACAAAGAATAATATACAGGACACAGAATTAAAAAAAAAAAAAAAAAAAACATATAGTTGGGGTTATTTGGTAATTATTGGAGTAATGTATGGAAAAAAACTAATAAAATTGAGTACAAATAATCAAACTATTAGTTGTTGAGTAAAAAGATATTTTAAGAAAGATAAAAGTTGTCAAATTGATGGAATGACTAATCTAGGTTAATATCTATCCATATATTTTTACTCAATTCAAGGATTGTTATTAATTTGAATTCATTAACTTTTTCGTCATCAAATTGAAAAAAAAAATGGATGAATAGATGATGAATTCATTTTTAAGTCAAAATTTAAGTTAATATATCCTAACCATTTTTTAAATAAAACTTTAATTTTTTTTAAATTATTAAAAACATTTTAGTTACATAAGGTACGCGGTGGCTTAAGGATCCATTAAGCTTGAAGTTTTGAGACTTTTTTAAAAAAATAATAATAAAAATAAAATGCTAACAAGATCAAACACTAGTTGCCCGATCCATATATCTGCATACTCCCATAAATTAAAGATAACCACACTTACAATAAAACGGAGAAAACTATCCATATAAATTTTAAATTGTGCTTGATGGAAATTGAACCTTAATACTTTAATGAATAAAAAAGTGTCTACCACCTTTACTAAAGAGGTGAGTTGCAAGCTTTCGAGACTTTCAAGCCTTCACAAGTCAATGGGTATGCTAATCTAATCATAATAATGTAATGCTTTGATGTAATTAAAATTCAGAATATTGGCTGTCAAAAAAAGATCCAAAATATTGGGCTTGACCTTTGGGCAGTAGTACTAAAAAGTCAAGCATCAATGTAACTGTATCTTGTCATCAAAGATTTGGTAGGAGTGTTTTAATATTCATTAATTGTAATTTTAAGGAAGTCACCAAATTATTAATTAACATTTGGGCATGAATGAGTCCACGAAAGGAGGAACACTCCAATAGGGGCATTACTTGTTGGTGACTCAAACTGACAATGAGATGTAGGTATGGGAATCTCTGGTTGGTAAATGGTTTGTAGGAGAGTGCCGAATTGATTTGACAATTACATTGTCTTGTTCCTTTCATCTCTACAAATATAATATCAAGGGTCAGCTGATGGTAGATAAAACAAGCAGTTGGAATGTATACAAAGTTCAATCGCTTACTCAAATGCTATTGTAAAAAACTTACTCATGGTTAAAGATTTTGATGAATTTTGGAACAATGTCTAAAATGTAAACATCAAGAAAAAGCTCCGTTGGGGCTGCTGTCACCAAGCCTCTTAAAGGCTTTTTCTCCCCCGAAATTGGACAGCTGATGGCTCTGAGAGAAGGCGTGATCTGGCCCAAAGTTTGAATTTGTAGGTCCAGTTTGCGGAAGTTGATGATGTGAATGCTGCTAAAGATATTAACTCTAGTATTTTTCAGTGTGGAGATGCTAGCATTCTTGTCAATGACATTAAAGTTTTGTATAGGGAGGTCGAAGTTGTTAGTTGTCAAGTCATTTTCAGAAATGAGAATCGTTTAGTCCATAATCAGACCTCCCTTACCTTATCCTCTTTAGAGGTCCACCGGTGGTACTTTGTCACTAAAGCTTATATTCTAGCTTGTATCTAGTAAAGCTTTTAATTTCAATTTCAATATATATATATATATGAAAAGGTTTATCAGATTCAACCAGTTTATCAGATGATAGGTCTTGATTTAGGGCAACATCAGTTAAAAGCCTTAATTCTAGTTAAGGCGGTTGAACAATATATTTGGCGGCCCAATGGATTATATATAGAGAGAGATTGTAAAACTTAATAATTCATCATTCAATGGATTGCCATAGAACCAAACCCATTCCTTTACCCAGTTAAAGACTATGGGCCTGACCCATAAAAGTGCTTTTTTTTTTTCGGAGAATCCATAAAAGTGAATTTTGAAATGATTGATAAGTTTTTTTTCAAAAAGATACACACCTTTCTTCCAGAGAATATATTTCTTTAATTGCATCAATTTAACTTCTCATGGAAGTTTTACTAAGAAAACATATACTTGTAATATATTAAAGCATGATATGATCATTCTAGCCACTGTAGAAAAGACATTTTAATTAAGTTATTATGTAATATGTAATGGATCATAAATTTAGATGTTTTACTAATCTAAACTTTTATATGAACACATCAAAGTTTGACACTGGTTATGAAATAAATTAATGAGAAACAACCACAATAATTTTGATTTTTGATAAAATCTTAAAAGGTTTAGACTTCAGTGATTCATATATCAGCGGGGGATGTTAGATCATTTTTTTTTCACCCGCACATCACTAATACCAATCCGTCTACAGATAATTAAAAAAATAATAAAAATCCATCTATAGTTTTTTTTAACATATTATATATTATAAGTATATTCATAACTAAGTGAACTCTAATGATTAGGATATTGAGATACAATCCGAATTAAAGAATCCCAAAAATGAAAGAAATAATTCACAAAAAATGAAAAAATAATATTACAAATCAAAATTGTATTGCTGCAGTTTGAATCTTGAACAAGGGTTCAAGATGAGTCACATCAAGAGGTGAGTGACAATTACCGCACCACCAACGGCTAAATCCATCTATAGTTACCAATGGTCAATTTTCACCGCGGAAATTGGTGAACTAATCACAACCATTAGTCAAAGAGCTCGTTTCATTTTTAAGTTATGACGCAATTGTCAATAACAAGTTGGTCTATCACTAAAGTTACTTTTGGTTATAGGTTCTATGACGTAATGAATCGAACTTGAATATTATTAGCTTAATGAGAGATATTACTATTAAATCGTATTAAATTGTAATTCTAAAACTTCATTTTTCAGACAAACTAAATATAATAAAAGCATTTTTCCAAGTCAAAAAAACGTAACATTACACTACCGAAATCCTGCCCTCAACAAATATTTATTGAACGCTGCTTCTTTTTCTAAGAAGCCTTCCACAACCCAGCTAAAAAAAATAATAAAAACTAGTTCAAACTTCAGGCATAAGAGAAGAACATTATATTTAATTGAAGACAATGATGCAAAATTATATAAAATAAAAGAGAAGTGAGAAATTAATAAAGAGAAGAGTGATTGTCAAGCTGGAATGGGCCATTGAATTAATAAGAATAGTGCGGCATGATTAGAGTACGAAGCAATAAGAAAAGCACATTTGGTTGCCAGAGTAAACAAAGATTAGATTATCCCCACCCAAATTCATTGCTAAATTGGCGGCACTTTGGATGTCAATGCTTGTTCTTCAACAAGCAAGCATGCCTCCCGATACACGTTCTTTGAATCGACATTTTTATTACAAGTTTTGACTAGTATTGCTTTCCATCACAGAAAAATAATTATATATTTATTATTATTACCACTCCTTTTTAAGTTTGATTAAGTTTAAATTTTTATGTTTTACTGATTTCTTTGTGTAAAAGACAAATTATCACAATTTATGATAGTGTGATGTAAAACATGTTGTGTACGTGTATAGACTTCCATTTTCTTACCACATGCAAATATAGTGGTTAGGTAGCAAGGGATATATATATATATATAGTGATTCCACCATCAATACCTTCTAATTTTAAAAAATTAGGACGAATCAATCAAATTCATCTATTGTATTTGAATTAAATAAAAAGAGAATTTGTTTTATGAGAGAGAATACAATAGATGAATTTAATTGATTCATTATAACTTTAAAAAATAAAAGATACTAATGGTTGAAGTATTATATATATTGTAATAGTAGAATTAGTAATATATATAAAACAATTCTACCATCAGTATCTCATAACGTTAAAAAATTAAGACGAATTAATTAAATTATCCATTGTATTTGAATTAAATAGAAAAAGAATGCAATAGATGAATTTTATTAGTTTATCATAATTTTTTAAAGTTAGAAGCGACTGATGGTAGAATTATTATATATATTATTTTTTACTATCATTACCTTCTCATTTAAAAATTAAGAGGAACCAATTAAATTTATCTATTGCTTTTGGATTAAATAAAAGAGAGAATTTTTTTTTTAAAAAAGAATGTAATAGATGAATCTGATTATTTGTTCTAACTTTTAAAGTTAAGGATACTAATGGTAAAAACACAATATATATATATATATATATATATATCAAACGGATCGATTACATTATATATAAGGAATTTAATGAAATCTAATCAATTTCAATAAATTTTAATATTATTTGTTTTTTTCTTTTGGAAAGGATAATAGTGATAACATATACGTGTGAAAAGATTTTATATATTTATGAAAATTATAAGGTGTGTAATTCTTACTTCCGGGAATGTGGGGATTGAAGCTCTAAATATACAAATTAAGGAGTGATTCCACATGAAAAAATATGGGTTTCATCACAAAAAAAGTTAGTGTTTATATGTAGCACAGTGCATTTTCCATGAGTTACTTAAAATAAAAAATATATATTTAGTATCAAGTAAAAATTACTAGAAATTATATTTGTTAACTAATAAAAATATTTAATTGAAAATTGTAAAAAGGGTAACATCAACTTAAAATTTTGGTTTAAAAAAGTGGCGTCAATGAATTTTTACTCAATTAAAAAGTTGACTTTTAACTTGAATTTATTATCTTTTTCCATAGTTGAATTCAATTAAAATGAACGAATAAATGTTGAAGTTAAATTCAATCTTTAAATTAATATAATTTTATCATTTATTTATTTTTTTAAATAAATGTTGAAGTTAAATTCAATCTTTAAATTAATATAATTCTATCATTTATTTATTTTTTTAAAAAAAAAAGAGAGAGAAGATACTTCATCCCCATGGTGGAGATCTGATTTATATATTCATTGGTGCAATTTTTTATTTTTTATTTAAAAAAAAATAATTTGGTGAAGGTGGATCAATCTATAATTGCGGAGATAACTTTTGTTTAGGTAGATGTGCAAAAGCTTCAAGATAATTGTTTTAAAATTTGTTCATCACACTAATTAGGCCTAGTTAGAACTTTATTATTTATGATCTCTTAGCACGTGTAACATGTGATTGTATATTTACTCATCTACTGAGATAGTGGGAGTTTGATTCTATCAAAAGTTTTTTTTTTTTTTTAATCCGGATCATATAAATAGTGGTTAATATCAATAACTCTTGATAGACTTATGACTCATTCAATATCAACTTAAAGAAAGAAAAAAAAAAAAAAAACAAATTGTAACAAATTTATTTATTGGTGGTTAAGTTTAAAGTTAATAGTAATGAAAATCAACTAACAATGAAATAGAATTGTGTGATTAAAGAATTGATTGTTATGTCATTATATACAAAACTAAACTAATGCACTATCTGCCCATTTTATATGCTTTTTTTTTTTTTTTTTTAAAAAAAAAAAAAAAAATTGCCCGTTTGATATGTTATATCAGAGCATCTTTAACCATATTCCCTAAATTTTATCTAAATTTTTGCTAAATTAACAAAATACCTACTTTTGTTAGCAAGTCACTCAAATTATTTTCTCTATTTCAGCTAAGCATTAATACTAAAATAATAAGAGAAATTTTTAGTTAAATATTAATATTAAAATAATAGAAGAAAGAGTTTAACAAAAATTTTCAAATTATTTTATTTCAAATAAAATATTAAAATAATAAAAGAGAGAGTTTAGCAAAGATTCTCAAATTATTTTATTTCATATTAAATATTAAAATAGCAGAAGAAAGAATCTAGCTAGGATTCTTTTGCTCTATATATTTAGGGAGGGTGGTTCATTTTTATAAAATAGCTAAGTATATAAGGAGTGGATGAAGTGTATAAAAGGTATCACCACTAGCTATTTTAACTAAGTATAAAAGATAAGGAGCATGGTTGGATATGCTCTTATACTCTACGATGATTGATTTAGTTAACCTTTTTTAAATTGGAAAAATTGCACCAACCACCTCTAAGGCAAGACTAACCGAGCATGTGCCAAAGGTGCGATTACCTCAAGCCCCAAATTTTGGGGTCCGAAATTATACAAAAGTTTAATTTTCTTTTTTTCTATAATTAGTTTATAAAATCAATAGATAATTACTATTTCACATAACATTTAAAATTTTAGAACAACGTTTATGGTAAAGGGTCTCATGTTATTTGTTTGACACATAAGTTCAAACTCCCATATATATATATATATATATATATATTTGTTTTTCTCCTTTTTGAAAAAACATATCACCAGATTCTGGATTGATGAGAGGCTTTGAACACTTGGTAACCAGTTGTGCAACTTACTTTTATTGTTCTAATTTAATTTGAAAAATATTTTTAATATATGAAAGGCCCCAAAATTGATACATTTCACCCATATATAAACCCACTTTATCATTTTCACACATTTTCAACCCGATATATGTAAAGAGGCCGATTTTAGTTTTTCGCACGAGAGTCTCTAAAACATCAGGACTGTCATTGCTCTGAGGTTAAGTGATGGAGATCAGTTAGTTGCGTGGTCATGCATTTATGTATTGGTTATTAGTTCTAGCCATTGTGTAGTAAGAAGTAATAAAAGTTTAGTTCAGTTTCAGACCAAAGGTTTATCTCTTACTTATCTTTCTTTATTATACATACATACATACATAATATATGTATGTATGTATGTATTATAAGATTCCAACCAATTTAACTTCAAGGATTGATATGTAATTTTGAGTCTCGCTTTCAAGTCAACAAGATGTTTTAAAGTTGGCATTATACGTCTCCTGGAGACAATAACGTAAAAAGTGGGTACCCGGTGGCTACTCAACAGCATTTGCATCCTAGTTGCCCTGTTCGCTCATCAATCTCTCTCTAGTGGAAGAATTATGGCAGTTTTTTAATTCTTCCAAAGTAAAAATCTCTTTGTGTAAAGCTGCTTATAATTGGCTACCAACATTAGTTTCTTGTCATTAATTGCTATATATATTTAAAACTCACTTGTGCCCAATTTTGTTGCATGTAAAGAAAACTGTTTTGCATGCGATTTGGGGTTTGTAACAAGTTAAAGGAAATTCGATCTCATTGTTTGTTCATGGTTGGAGTTTGGAAGAATTGCATTCCTTTCATAGATTTCCTATCTACCTGTAAAATTCTACGCATCTGCTATTGAATCAAGTAAGATTCTTTATTAGATTTTTGTTTTAATTAAACTTTTTATAAAAAGGGTTTAAGTTTGAATGATATATAAGAGAGAATAAATGTAAAATCCTGATCATCCACTATGTTTTATGTTGAAGTTGTGACCATGCTCAATAGGTTACATCTCGCAAGGGATGTGTGCTTATTTCCTGGGTACATTGGGTCTGATACTCTTTAAGTGTTTAATATGTTTCTACTCATAATTCTCCACTAAATGATATTGGTTTGGTTATTAAAAATATCTTAGATTTATGTCCTAATATCATGTACAATTTATATCTCATGTTACAAAGGAAGTCTAATAGAGTGCCTCATTGTTTGGCCATACATGCTCAAATTATTGTTGTTGAGTGAGTCTGGTTAGAATGTTACTCTTTGAGTCTATATGTTTAGTTGTTTGAAATATATATTAAAGAATTAATCATTATTGTTTGGAGTCTCTTTATATTACAACACTTCTTTACTATTAAGCGTTAATTCTAGTGCATTGTGATTTAAGTGGTTAATATATTTTTCTTTTCCATTTGTGATTGTGTCTGAGTCCCACCATGAATATTTATCTATATATGTGGGGAGTTTTCTTTTTATTATTGTGAGAGTAAATATTTCTCATCTTAAAAGTAAATTGTTAGGTTGATATATCATTTAATCTTAGAAGATCCCAACAGATATTTGATCATTAACATCAGTAGGTTTTCAATTATCCTGCGTATGTTAATGACTTAACTTCTAAGAATATGAAAGACAATTCCATAAAAGTACATCCACATGGACCACATCTAATTGTCACTACGCAATAAATTTATTGGTTTTCTTTTAAAATTTGGATGGGATAAACACCAGACTCAAATGTGATTTTGTGGTATGGGAACAACATATATATATTATTTCTAAGCAACGAAGGTTAAGTTTAAACTTTAGAGGAGGAAAGCAAAAATACAGAACTTATTACATTTTAAAATTATTGATTGTATTTTATTACAATTAAATATATCTTATTATAACTCAATATGATTGATTATTATAAATGTGATCTAATTTATTTTATTATAATAAGATATAATAAATATATAATCAGATATAATAAAATATAATAAATAATTTTTTATTATATTTTATTACAATTAAACATATTTGATTATAACTCAATATAGTTGATTATTGTAAATATGATCTGATTTATTTTATTGTAATAAGATATAATATATATAATCAGATATAGTAAAATATAATAAGTAATTTTTTGAATGTAATCACTTATTTATAGTTATTAAATGTATCGATCTCCAAATATATGGTAGAATATGTCCATGTATATATAATTTGTATGCAACGAAAGTTGAGTTTAGACTTTGGAGGAGGAAAGTAAAATTGATCAAAAAAGGTGATCGACCATAATGTGCCATGAGATGGAGAAGCAATAGCAAAAGCAATAGATATGCATGGCACCACTGTCACCATCAGCATCCAAAAAACGTACGTTGGGACTAGCACATGCAGCTTTGGATTCGCAGCCTGACCTACACCCATGTGCCTCTGCTTGTAAACGAGCATTCTCAAAAAAACAAAAACAAAAACAAAAAAGCATTTCTTCTTCTTCTTCTCATGAGGAAAAAGTAACATTACACCCCAACTTACTCCCAACGTTAATTATTGCTTTCAAGACCAATAAAAGAGAAAGAGAAAAAGAAGATAATGACTTGTAGACAACCATCGACCTGAAGGCTGCCGTTTCATTGTCTTTCCCTTTGGATTTATTATTATTATTTTTTTACCATTAGTTTTTTGAAAATTTTATTTTAATATTTATATTTTAACGATTTATAATTATCTTATTTTTATTTATAAATACATTATAATTTAAATTCGTGATTCTTATAATTTTTGAAACTTATCAATTTGGGTTTTTTTTTACCAATCATTTGACTGTTAATGTGATAAATTGATTTAAATGACTCTTTTACCTTTAATTTTGTTAGTATGTCAACCTTTAGTCTTAAGTATAAATAATTGAGTTATTTCCTATCAATTTAAGTTTCGGATTTGATGGTAACTAATATAATATCAAAATTTGAAGGTTTTTGATTTAAACTCTCTTTCTTTTCATTTATTTGAAAATTCAGTATTCATTACACATACGGTACAGGACATTTAGAATGTGTCCGATATTTGTCATCTATCTATATGTCTTAAATATTATAGTTGGATATCTATTATCTTTCATACTATAGTTGGATCTTTTCTTATCAACTTAAGTTTTTGAATCTGATGATAATTAATAATCTTTAAATAAATAAATTAGATTTTTCAATAACACAGTTGTGGTGAAAAATCAGATAAATCGTCAAAATATATTCAAATAAAAGAAATTTTATTATTTTTTCCCTAAATTTTATTATTACTATTTGTTTTTGATAAATTCAAATCTTATTATTGTTGTATATGTAATCTCTATAATACTTATATTTTATAAGTTCTTAATTGAAGGGAAAAAATAAAGAGAGGAGAACTTTGTAAACTTAGAAAATTTAGCAAAACCACAAAGGACGAGCCATGCAATAATGTTTTATAAGCGTATTTTTGAAAATTTATTATACAAATTGAGAAAAGAAAAACATGGTTTAGCATTTTTAAGCTTTGAGAACATATTTAGTAAATTACATTGAAATAATTCTTTCAAAAACAAACTTTTAGACATCTAGTCATCAACGATATTTTGATTTTTGAGGAAGTATCAAAAAGCGTTGGTGTGTTTTAAATTTTATTTTATTTTACATAAAAAGCCTTTACTTCTTTTATATGTAAAAACCTTTTTTAGTAGTTTTCTAAACATAATTGAATGAATTTCACAATATTAATATAATAATTTGTAAAATAAATCTTTTGAAAATAATATTTAAAGCGACCTTGAAAATTCAATATCTAAAAACTTAAATATACTATAGTCATCTTAAATTTAAATTAATCTTTTTTAAGATGCTTTATATGTTGATTCGTAAGTGATTTCTTTTATTGACATCCACAAATAATCCTTTATATTAAAATCTATAATAATTTTAATGAAATTCAATATATTTTAATTTGTTAATAAGAATTTAAATATATTAAAATCATCTTAATTTTAAATTCAAAATTTTAAGATCATTTATATTAAGATCTGTAAGTAATTTTTTATATTAAGATCCATGCATGTCCTTTAATTAATGACTTTAATATATTTCAATAAAATTTGATAAATTTGTTTTTTCTTTTATATTTCAATAAATTTGTTTTTTTTTTCTTTTAATAAATGATGAGAACAATTAAAAATATTTGTAAAGATGTTTAATGCTTTATTTATTTTTTTTTTTTGACTTTTTTTTATAAGTTTCTTAATGCTTTACAGTAAAAATATTAGAAAAAAAAAATGTGTGTATGTATTACATATGCATGTGTGCTTTGCATATTAATAGACCAGAATCAATCCCTCCTATGAATCGAGATAAGTCAAATATCAATGATAGAAAAGAATTAATCTCTTTTATAAATCAAGAGAAGTCAAATGTCAATTTTTAATTGCAGGAGTAATTTACTGCATATGATTTACTCATCAATATATTTCTTTAGATATAAATGTCAATTGATTTATTTTCTTTACAACTTTTTTTGTGTATGTATATATATATGTAATACTGTTATAGAATAATATAATATATCTTTCCACCATTTCTTTTCTTAAGTTCTACACATATTTATATAATAATCTAAAAGATGACCTTATCCCTATGTGAAGTTCAACTTTTTCATGATTTGCAAAAATGGCTAGAATACAACCTAATGTTTTAAGTACCACATTTTGACATATAACAAGTATATCGTCTTCATCTTATAAAAAGAAATTAAAATAATTGTTAAAATATATCAAAGTGAAAAAATTTAAAAACTAAAATTCTGTAATAATTAATTTAAAAAATTATAAACAATAGATGAAAAATAATTTAAATGATCTAATTAATAATTAAGATAAAATAAATAGTATTAAAAATTTATAGATAATATTGAAGTATTAAAAAAAAAAAAAAAAAAACTAAACACTTTCTTATTTTCGCCAATTAAGAAAGTAGAATTTTGCAAAAATATAAGGATGGTCTGAGAATTTTCTCCACGTTAATCTAAGAAATGCCTTTTCTCTAGAATGAGTTCAAAAAGTTAGATTCAATTAACATCAAAATAACAAGATAAAGTTGACCCATTGTTATGTTCTCACATTTACCCTATTGAGGTTATCAGTTTATCCCCTAAATCCCAAATTAATTATAATAATTAAAAATTAGCAATGAAAGAATAATACAATATCAATATCATATTGTTGATGTTTATTTAAAGAAAAATTATTATTATTATGATTATTTCATTTCTTACTTTTCAATTTTTCAAACTTCAAATGTTTAAGGATACTTACATGAAAATTTAGTAACTAATTTTTATTTCTGTAATTATAAAGATTTTGTAGGGTAGAATTAAACGTAATAATAATCTAAAAATATGGTGATTAAATTGAGGGAGTGGCATGGCACAAGTGATGGGCATGGGATTCCTGGGCCATATCTCTGGTAGACTTAATCATAGGTTTTATAATCTACTGTTAGACAATGATTAGAGACAATTAAGTTTCTCCAAAGCCACCTACCCATCGCACCCCACCCACTCTTTTCTTTTTTCTTTTTTGTATATTAATTCTTAAACCTTAATCAATCCTTCTCAATAGCTACTTTTTAAATAATTTATTAATTCATACTTTAATACAACCATCATTTCAACAAGATACCTTATCCTCTGTCCCCACACGCCTCACTTATCCAACAACAAACCTTCTTTTTTAGTTAAAAATCCAACAACAAACTTCCAACAACGAAATTTTATTCCTATGAAATTTTATTTTCTCTTTATATTATTTTGTGTTAAATGTATATAATATCTTTACAAATTTATTTAGCATGACTTTGAAAAAACAAAAGACCTAAAATCAACATTTTAGAAGTGTCTAATTGTATTTCAGAAAAAAAAAAATATTTTATAAATATAGTTTATTTGAATTATGAAATCAGTTTTAGTTTTTAAAAATCTTTCTAAATAACTAGTGTCCAATGTGGTTTGATGACAGAAAATGTTTAATTAAGTTGATAGTTTTTAGTTACTCCATCGTAAATGATATCTTACGAAAAAATCTTTTGGGATAAATTAAACTCTACCTTATTTCTATTTGAAGAGTTCAAAGAAGACCAATAGAGAAACCATTTATTCTCTTTAATTAACCTTTATGAGTTTATTATTTTAGTACAATCCACTATTAAATCAACAAAAATTTAAAATTTTAATTTTCTTCTTCTGCTACTGTAAAAGTCAAAAACAAAAAAAGTTATTTCTAACGTACTCGAGATCAAACATAGAATCACAAATGAAAATGGAAAAGGATGCATATCTCTAATGTCTTTTTTTTTTTTTTTTTTCAATTTATTATGTTTTGTTTTCTTTGTATGAAGAAGAGAGAATTCAACTTGAGACCTTCACTTTGTAAAAATATGTATTATTGCTAGGATATGTTTGTAACCATAATTCGTTACGTCTTTTTAAATATGATTTAAAATAATACATATAAACACATGTTGTTCTTATTATAAAATATTGAAATCTATTACATGCTTTCTATTAAATTAGTGGTTCACAAGTTATAAAAAACCCAGAATGTTGGTGTTAGGTACAACTCAAAGAACGGTCCGTGATGAGGTGGTTATATATATATACCTCCAACTAACCATGATTATTATTTGTTTAACAAATTTACAGAAACAACACTATCATTTTCATGTATATATTTTTTATGCGGAAACTATAAAAATTATCCAAAAAAAAAAAAAAAAAATCATCTTTGACCCCCAAAAGGAATTGATCATTTTTGGCCTCAAACAAATTATCAATTGTTTTCTATCTGATTTCAGTTCGTGAAAAATTTCACATAGCTTCAACTAAAAACAAATAAAAAAGCGATTGAAAATTTATTTGTGACTAAAAATAAGAATTTCTTTTCATCTAAAAATATATATTTTTTGTTTTCTATTTAATAAATTTATCCAATTTTTTGTTTCACGTCCTTTTTACTGTAAGGTGGAGTGGAGCCTCACAACAATGAAAGATCAAACTCTCCTTTTCAACTTTTTTCTTTCCCCTTCTACCTACTGTTTCGTGGATACAATGATAAGCTTTTGCTACTTTTTTTTTTAATTAAACATTTCAATGTTTTTTAACGATACATAACATCACTTGGGAAACTTTTTTTTTTTTTTTTCTCTTTAATATTCTAAGTTACATCTTATAAAGCAACCTCAAACCCACTACGATCAACATTTGACGTCAATTTAAGCAACCAATAATTTAATTAAAGAATACTACAAGATACTGTCATGTGATTCTATCAGTTCCTTTTATTTATATATTTATATACATATATGTCAAGCAAAAGCGTCAATGATACTGTATTTAGGCTGTTCTGCTGTCTAGACATGAAGGAGAATTGGACGCCGGTACAAACATAAGTCACTTAAATATGTGCCAAACACAACACAAATTTAGGCCTTTTTTTTTTCTTTTTTTTTTTCTTTTTTGTTGAGAAGCAAATTTAGGCCTTTTGTACATGCAAAAGCTATGAGTGACAAATATAATAATAGAAAAATAGTGGCTAAAAAATATCAAATATGAGGGGTTAGTGAAAAAAGTTGGGGTTAACTAAAAATTGGAGACGGAGACAGAGACAGCTAAGTTCCAAATCTCCATGCAGTATCCCTATGTCTTTTGAAGGTTGCTCTTCTCTGTTATGGGGCCCACATATATTAATTTAATGGATACTTCTATCTATTCTTCGGTTCCCCTTAAAAATTTATTTTTTCATGCCCATAAAGTCTACTCTAGTCCACCTAGACACTAGCTCCCCACGTTATCAAATTACCAAATTCTCAATGACACATCTCCAAATAAAATTAAATTTTTGAGCACTTTTCTCCCATCAGCGCGAAACAATCTTTAACATGACTGACTTATAGCTAGTATAAAGAAATGGATAAAATAAGAAGGATAAAATAAAAGAAAAGATTAATAGAAAACATAAGAGTAAAAGAATTGATATTATTTTATTGATTTATTTATTATATTAATTATGAGACAGTATTATAAAAGATTTTTTTCTATTGTAAAGGTGTGAGTTGTAATTTTATTTATTAAATTGTAAAAAATAAGAGAAAAAAATATTAATAAAAATGATAAAGAAAAATAAGATTATTTTATTAATCTATCTTATTATATTATCTATAAAATAGTTCTATAAAATATTTTATTCTAGGCGTGAGCCACAATTTTACCTGTTAAATTTCGAAATTTGAGAAGCCTCTTTCTCCTATAATAAAAGTTGTATTTCAAAATGTACGTACAATAGTTAAATTTCATATGTACAGTAAATTTGATACAATTGAGGTTAGATTTTAAAAAA
This sequence comes from Litchi chinensis, assembly GCA_019925255.1. Classification (NCBI taxonomy): domain Eukaryota; kingdom Viridiplantae; phylum Streptophyta; class Magnoliopsida; order Sapindales; family Sapindaceae; genus Litchi; species Litchi chinensis. Next base: position 9,655,944 of record CM034467.1, read on the forward strand.
AATGAACAAATCTAAATGTCATTTTCGTAAATAGTTACATCATAAAGGGTTTTGTTTTTACGACCATAGACCCCGCAGACCGCGCCAAATATTTGCGGGCTGACAGCGCGTATTCCCACTCGCACCTCTCCACGTCTCGAATCTTCATGAAGAACCAATAAACCATGCGCTTGACCTCAACAACCAAGAATGTTATCTAATTTTAAAATTTTGTCTGTTTTCTTCTTAATACTATATTATTCAGTGTACAAGAAACTATATTATTTTAAAACTTACATTTTAAAACTTTTGACCGGTATAATATTCCATTTTGTTAAATTAAAAATATAATACAGTTTGGACTCATTAGTTTTTAAATTGAATTCTCATAATGTAAAATAGTCAACTTCAAACATATTTAATAAAAATGCAACCTTTAATCCATATTTAAGTTGGGCATTCAACATTTACCAGTTTGAAGAAGGAGAACTTGACCTTTTTCTTATATTGTAAAAATTGATATTTAAGTTTTAATATACATATTAAGTTGTGTAAAGTGTTAATTTGATCTTGACACTTCTTTTTGTTGTTTTCAAAATAGACAAATAAATCATATTATGTGGGGATTATGTGATTCCAAACGTCTTGGCACAACATTGAGGCCCAATACTAAATTATCGAATATGTCATTATTGATAAGAAGCCTTTCTTATTAATGAAGAAAATGAGAAAATCCTAATAATTAGTACTAAAAAAAATGAATTTTGAAAATAGCATTGAAAAATTGAAATGACTTTTTTTTTGTCACCGTCAATTTTTATCAATTATAGTGCATGATAGGAAAATAATTAACAATTAAAGACAAAACTATGTAAACTATTTTTTTTGTTAGTTCGCGAACACTTATAATGTTAAAAAATGAGTAATACTAGGTTTTCAAATATTTTACCTTAATTTATACTCAAATGATGTGATATGTAAGTTGCTAAGATTTTATTAATTATTATATCATCTTATGATTTATAATATTTTAACAATTTATATGTCATATCATTTGAACATAGACTTAAATAAAATATTTAAAAAACCTAACATTAATATAAAAAAACACACTCATTTCAATTCATGGATGATATGCTTAAACTGACACTTTTTTTTTTTTTTTTGGGATTAGGACAAGAAAGATCTTGACTTGATGAATTTATCTACAATAATCTACTATTAAAAACTTATTCAACTCACTATCTCTATAGATATTATTGATTAGGTATAAAATTTCAACTATTTTCATACCGAATTTAAATTCACAATAATAAAAATCAAGATTTTTGTATAAAAATATTTACAAAAATTCCATACCTAAAAGTTTATACATATATAAATGTTACCAAATTCTGTATTTTTATTGTGATATTCAATTTTCATGGATACAAATTGAATTTATTTCTCTTAACACTCCACAAAGGAATGTATTATACAAAGAAATCTGTAAAAATGAACCAATTAATTATATGAATTTGACCACCTTATTAAAAATTGTCCTTACAATTAATTAAATAAATAGAATTAATAAATAAGATTATTAATCAGTAATGATAATTGAATGTGTGTATATATATATATATACATATACAAAATAGGAACTTAAAAGTAAGGGCAAAGAAAGGAAGAGCCACAAGGACCCAATGGAAGGGGGAGGGAGTGACTCTCAATCACAACGTTTTCGGTGGGGGAGTAGTGGGGGCCAGCGCGTGAAGAGAAAAAACCGAGTAGTAAGCATGACTGGTGTTGTTTTACCATGATGCCCTCCCCCATCGGACACTTTAAACACTCATGCATACAAACACCATGATGTTGTACATTAAAAAAACACGCACAACACCATTCAAACCAGACAGCCAACAAAGGCTTCTGCTTTCCTCTGTCGCGTCTCTCTTCACTTTTCTAAAAGCACGCACAGCCCAACCCAAAAAACCATAACCAAAACCACCACCCTCCCTCTCTCTCTTGCATTCTTCTTCTTGTTTTCTTCACTCTCTCTTCTCTCAACAACCTCTCAACATGTACTTGTCTTAGCTTCTTCGCATCTCGTAGCACTCCATTGCCTTACCTCTCTCTCATTGTCTCAACATGTAAGTCTTCCTGTTTCTTCAATGTTGTAGGCTTCCACTTTTTAACCGTCTTTGTCGTTTTCGTTTTTTTTTTGACTTTTTACAACAATTTCATTGCCATGTATTTGTTTCTTTTATATAGATTTCTGTTTTCGCTTGTAATTTTCTGCTCTTGCTTTGAGTGCTTGTCGTTTATGCAAATAATATTAATTATAGCAGCATCTATTTTTTGAAACAAAATTAAAAATCACCAATCTAGCTTAAAAGGTTTGGATTCGAGTTCATGTAGCAATGCTTCTTGGTTTCTTAATAAATATATATAATTTTCACTTTTTTGTTATTTACATGTTAACTATTAGTTTCATGTTTGTGATAATCATGCACTGAAGTTTTTAATTTGTATGAAATGGACAGAGTTACCTAGAGAGTTGTTTTGCATGGTTAAATTTGGATTATGAAAATTTGCAGAAACTTTATGATGTGGCGTGTAATACTGAAATTTAGCTATAATTAGGTGGTTGATAGCTGTATGAAATCTGTGAAATCACTTACTTCATTGCATTGATGCTGACTGCATCAATTTTTTTTTTTTTTTTGGTTATATATCTTGTTTTTGATGCATGAGTGGTGTGATTTGGTTGCTATATCTGGCCTTGTTGTTTTTTTATCCTGTATTTGGTTTGTCTTCTTCAATTTTTGTTTTCAATGGCATCTTTCTAATATTTGAAGCATTTTTACTCCTATATGGTCTGAAATATGGTGCAAAATGCAAAATTATGATTCCCTACCGCGTCTATGTGTACATGTAGGAGGATCTGTTTCGGAAATAAGATTGTTTTTATTAAATATCAGGATCTGGATGTGAATTTTCTAATGCATGTTTTAGATTTAAGTTTCTTGTTTTTTAGGATTTTTTAAATATTATTTTAAAAGGTTTTTGGAGATCTGATGTTTAAGGTTGTTGTTTGTGTATGCTTGTGATGGACAGAGAATCTGATCAGGAACGATGACGAAGATAAGTCCTGAAATTGAAGTTGAAGAGAATATAATGATAGAATCAGTTCCGCTGGTTTCTGCGGATGTGAGCTTTGCATCTAATTGCTTCCCGAAGTATAAATTGGGACCGGATAATCAGATTTTGGAAGAGCCGAAGGAGGACAGCAAGGGTTTATCACTAAAGGAGGTTGTCGAACAGGAGACTACACAGCTGTCTGAGCAGCACAAGCGTCTGTCTGTTCGTGACCTTGCTAGTAAATTTGACAAGAACTTGACTGCAGCTGCTAAATTGGCTGATGAGGTCCTATTTGTAGGCATTTTTTTGTTTTTGTTTCGTTTTCTCTCTACACATACACTTCAAGATATTCCTTCTTGCTTTCGACATGCTCTTGTCCCAATCACTTAAAAGTCAGCTAATAATCCACTTCTTTTGGCATACGACAAATATGTGCTTCGCCTTTACTGAACTTAAAGAATAGCATATTAATCGTATTTTCATTCTTATTTGAAGGACTCTCAATTCTAAGCAGAATTGGTAATCAAATGAATAATACTTATTTACTTGGATTCAGGCAAAGCTTCGAGAGGTGGCTTCTTTGGAGGGACACGTTCTCTTGAAAAAGCTTAGAGATGCATTAGAATCCTTGAGAGGCCGCATGGCAGGGCGAAACAAGGATGATGTAGAGAAAGCTATTTCTATGGTTAGTTGATATTTGTTTCTTTCTTACTATATGTGATTTTATTCAGTTATGCTTTTGGATGCTTGATATGAGCCAGATCTCTTAGGAATAATTTTTCGGAACAGTATGAAAGTACACCATTCAAAAATCTAATATTCTTTCATTCTACTATACTTGTCATTATGTGTCACATTATACAAACTACATTCAAAAAATGTATGCTTGTCTTAGAATCTAATGTTTTGCAGTTTGTTGGTTTGACTTGCACTAGAATTTTATGTGGCATAACAAGCCAAAAGCCCATTTTTCTTGTGCTCTCTATGCCTGAAGCCCTTTTTGTTGGAAATAGCTCCAGCTATGGCATTTAGCTTACTGTTACTAAATTGAAGAAATAAACTTCTATTTGGCTAGGAATCATTTGACAACTACTTATCATGCCTATGTAGAATATGTCATTGTGCTTTCCATTCATGATATGGATAGAGTTTTTAGTATCGTACCATATCTGGGGTTGTCATGCATGGGCTCTGTAGTTTGTTACGGGCTCCGTAGTTTGTTACAGGCCCTAAATAGAATCAGAAAGTGATTTGTGTTTAAAATAGTCAGTGCAGCATGTTGCACTTACAATTGTTGGCATTCTTGCTATTGATCATTTAAATATTAGATCCAATTCCCTTTCTTTGAATGGATCACAAAACCTACATAAATTGTTAGTATTACATGAGGAATGAAAGGTAGCTTGGGTGGTTTTGACGTGTGTTTACATACACAAATATTCTATCTTCTAACTCTGAGCATTTTTAATGGCCAATCTACCCTGGCCTGAAGTGACTGATTGATGTAATTTGTTTGTTACTTATCGTGTAAATAGTTTGAGAAGCATCCCAAGGAGACTTTCATTGTCTAGAAATATATTGGAACAGCCAGAACTTCTAGTTGTCAGAGTTCAGTATAATGCCTGATATCAGTGTGAAGTTTCATTTGAGATGACTAGCTACTATGGTTAATGCTCATAACTCTATCTGTGCTTTTTGTTTAAAAGCTTTCAGTATAGTTTTGGTATCAATGTTGCTTTATTTATTTGTTCAAATTTAACTGCTTCCCTGGGCCTTCTACTTTATCTTTCCTTGATGATGATTGTTTCTGTCTATTTTATTTTCTTGCAGGTGGAAGCTCTAGCGGTTAAATTGACCCAGAAAGAAGGAGAACTGATCCAAGAGAAGTTTGAAGTGAAAAAACTAGCAAATTTTCTTAAACAGGTAATATTAGATTTGGCACATACACATACACATGCACAAAACACATTATTTTTTTCCATTGTATCTGCCAGATTTATCATGAGTTATAGAATTCTAAACTAAAAAGGATTGTCATGACCAGTTAGTGTGTTTGATTACAGTCTAAACAGGCTTAATCTTGTTGTGTTTGATTTTCAACATTTTGTTACATGATAACTGGAGTACTGCAGATAATTTATTTACTGTACAGCTTAGTCCTAGAGAAATTGTTCATTTATGCTAAATGAACGATTCTTTCATAAATTTTACTTTTGGATGTTGGTTTGAATGTTATAAAAGATGAATTAGAGGTCATTTGATGTTTTCATGAACACATATGACATGATAACATTCTCAATGTGGCATGATGCTATAAAGGCATCTTTTGCCTTTACAACTCATGATTCATGAAGTTCCTTTCTTGTTGAAAATTCATGCCTTCGGTTATCCTGTTCTTTTCTTTCAATATTTTGTTTTTGCCTAATTGATTTTTAGTGTTTATCTGTTATAAGTGTTAGTTTCCTTAATTTAGTCCTTACCATTAGTAAGCAAAGTATAATATTTGCTCTATTAGATTTCTTCTTTTTCTTTATTTTTATCATTCATATTTATTCAATTAAATGGTTGGTGTCCGTGCTCAATGCTACTTGTTTGTTGAACTGAGTGATCTTTTATCTACAGGCCTCTGAAGATGCTAAAAAGTTGGTTAACCAAGAAAAATCTTTTGCTTGTGCTGAAATTGAAAGTGCTAGGGCAGTAGTGCAAAGGTTTGGAGAGGCCCTTGAGGAGGAAGAAAAATGTTCGCCAAAGTCTAAAACTCAGGTTCCAATGAGTTTTTTCATCTTATTTATCTGTGTGTAAATGTCCTACTGAATTGAGGTTATATGTAGATATATATGTAGTATTTGCATCATTTATCACATTATTTTGCATTGTTAAGTTGTATTATTAAAAAGAGATCGTGTGGACTAGATATGTGATATGTGCATTAATAGTGTGAATTTAATTAGGGAAATGGTGCTGGATAAGTTTTGGTTATCTGTATTGCTATAGGGGTGAAGAATTTGAACAGTTTTTTTTTTTTTTTTAAAACAAAGATTTGATCTAGACTAGTACACAAAACATTCATTATCAGATTCCTTGGAGTTCCTCTGTTCTATTCTTTTTCTTTTTTCTTGTTGCTGGATATCTCAATCATACACATTTCTCTTTGTTTCCTGAGCCTATACTGAGTTACAAACAGTTTGTAAAGGTCAAAAATCCTTGGTGATTCCATCATACACAGTTCTCTCTTGCAAAAACTTTGATGGCCGCAGTCCTCGGCAAAATTATTAATGGCCATTACGTAAATTCTCTAGTGCTCTTTAATACATGCTGTTATAATGCATGTTTCTCAGTGATTTAAAAGTCAGAGTTAATTTGCTGAACCTAGTACTTAAATAAAAATTTGAACATGTCAACTGTAGGTATCTCCTTTATTAATTAATGAACTTTTCCTGAGGTATTTGATGTTGAAATCTGGCCCTGAAATATCTTTCATTACTACTGAGACTGCTCTTCTTGATAAGAGGTTTCTCCTTTAGAACAAACTCAGGTTCGCAATTATAGTAACTAAATTCTCTTTTGTGAACTTCATCATGTAATGCATTGTATTACTTATAACGTATTATTTACACATTATGCGATGATCAAGACTGCAGTATTGACAGAATATAAGGATGTAGATCTGTAGTGGATTGTTCATCTGCCATGAGGCAGTCACATTGAATTTAGGAAGACTCCTTACTTTGTACTCTATATTCCATACTGCAGGATGTGGAGGGACTAGTGGAGGAGATTCAAGAGGGTAGAAGAATTAAACGATCGCACCAACCTAGCAAGGTGCACTAATACCGTTTTCTTAAATATATTATTGCACATAGCATTTAAGTAACAGAAACAATTGACATCATTGTGAGAATGGCTTGCGTTTGTTCATATTGTTAGAAAGGTTTTGCACCATTAAATTCCATTAACATGACTTCAACATTATGTTTTTCTTTGGATAATTTCGTTGGTTCATGAGAATGATATTTTCCTTCAAAGTTGTTTTTAACTCATTTTTTAAAATCATGATTCAGATTTGAGTTGAAATTCAGTTTGTATATATGCCAGAAGTGGATCCTGCTTTGAGATAAATGTAGCTGTTATGCAATTATGTATATATCTTATTGTTGTTGACGACAATTTGTTGTATTTTGCATTCTTAATTACATGCTTGCTTAGTTATACCCTTTGGTGTTCCATATTTAAATTAACTTTCCATTTTTCTTGATAGAAATTGAATTTTGTTTGCAGGTGATGGACATGGAACATGAGCTTCGTGCATTAAGAACTCAGATTAGAGAGAAATCTTTATTGTCGGTTAAGTTTCAAAAAGAGGTCTGTGCACACATGGTTTGTAACCTTTTAACTTCCATAAATATCATGCATTAAAAGTTAACAAAATTTATCTACTTTTCATGGAAATGGTAGATTGTGCACTCAAAAGTAGTTGTATTGCTGACGCCTGTTGCCATGATGTGCTTAAAATACTCGTTTGATAACAAAAGGTTGCGGACCCAACTATATCAGTTTTTCTCTGCTTCAAAAGTTGTTACATGGAATAAGTTGAAGCTCAAAAACATTATGATATTGGATCAAACAAGAGGGAGAAGTCAAACCACCATGTCTTTATCTGTTCTTAATTATCAGTCAGTCAAATATTGATACTAGCCCAAATGTATCCCGCTGAGATGAATTAACTCCTTGAAATGTTTGATCGAGATTTGAGGTTTTGGAAAAATTAATTGTATACGGCATTTGACAAAATATCCCATGTACAATTGAAACTATGGGTAGTGACATTCACAAATCGTTTCATTACCTTTGCCTCCAATTCAATTTTAGTTGAGGCACTAAGTACTTAGTTCAAAGATATCTTGCCTTGTCATTCTGATTAAAAACACAGTAGACATGTTTTCTTTAGCAATTTTTCTCATACTATATTATTTATGATTCTTTCCAGCTGGCAATGAGCAAGAGAGCTGCGGCGAACAAGTCTCGCTTGTATGCCTTTGATGGTTCTGAAACCCTTGGTTCATGTTTGCAACTCCGGCCTTGCTCAGATGATGCTCCGCTGCTTTCGAAATGTTCAATTCAGTGGTATCGTGTATCACCTGATGGAAGTCAAAGGGAAATTATCTCAGGTTTTTGTTATAATGAGTACTCTTGACTGTACTTCACGTTATTACCATGTTTAACTTGGATTTCTTAGTTAATTAACTTCATAGAATATAATGATTCTGTAACATTAGCTCATTATTTTCTTTGTTGTGTTTCTTCCTTTTTTATTTGATCATTTTGCTAATTAATTTGCTGTCCACTTTGTCAGGTGCAACTAAATCAGCATATGCTCCAGAACCTTTCGATGTTGGGCGAGTTTTAGAGGCTGAAATTCTCTCAAATGGCCAAAAAGTGATAGTAACCTCTGCCGGTCCCATTGAACCTGGTTGGTTTTGATCATTAATGTTAATTTGGTTTCCATATACACTGTTTTCAATTCAGTCATGTTATGTTTCTATGCTCCTCTTTTGTTTCCTTCTATTTATTTATTTATAATTTTTATCTTTCTGTTTATGTCTTGTCTAGATTAGATGACCAGAAGTAAGTTCCTACAGAAATTTTATGCATGTTTCATTTTTGTGCTTAGAGAAATAGTGAAGAAAAACTAATTCAACTATCTTTCACAGCTACAGGATTGGGGAGCCATGTGGAGACGCTTTTGCGAAAATCTAGTAGTGAATTTAGTGTATGTTACTTTGGTCCTTTCTCCTTTCTAAGTGTTATCTACTTTTTGATTGTTACCGAGCAATTGGAAGAAATATGGTCATCCACTGAAAGCATAAAGAAAATATAAGTAAAAATAAACGGGAAGTGTATTCCAAGTACTGTAACAAATCTGATTATGTAGTTGATTCTTTCTGTTTGTTTACATCTGAAATTGAGAAACCTAATATCTGATGGCTAGAGAGCATTATCTGCAAGAACCAATTTCCTTTGCTTAAATTTAATGCGAATATGACTTTGCAAACAAAAATATTTGCTAATCAAGTTTTGAAATAATGTGTTTTATAGGTGGTTATTTCCCAGATAAATGGCCAAGACCATTCATCGCATTCTGCCCATGTATTTAATGTGGGAAAGATGAGAATAAAGCTTTGTAGAGGATGGATCACGAAGTCAAGAGAAATTTATCACCCGTCAATGCAGGTACCTTTTCTGGATGGGTTATGGTTTTTATGTTTGATCAAGTCTGTGGGATAGGGCAACCGGGGATTAGTATGTGTTCATTAGATATGCTTTATTATTCCGTTATGGATGTTTAGACTTGCTGAAGTACATTAGTATGGATTCATTGGATATCCTTTTCACTGGTGTCCTTTTATTTCATTACCTTTTATTTTGATATCTGATCTAAGATTTAGTTATATTTTTTGACAAAGAAAAGTTTCTGTCTGTTTGCTTAAAGAGGGTCCCTTTCTATTTTTGTCTAAACATAGTTATTTTCCTCCGTTGTGTTTAAAAAGTAAAACATCGGCCAGAAAATTAATCGAAGGCGTGTAATTTTCTTCTTAAATCTAGTGACCAGGAAGGAAAATGCAATTGAAATCATGCTATGAAACACTTTGATTCATCACTGCAGTGGTCGTGGAAACATTTTGATTCTTTTTGCTTCTTAGTATTTACTTTTACCACTTAAGGTTCCACGTTCCTCTCAAACTTATCAGATATCATTCTTCGTCTAGGCTTGAGACATCCGTTAAAACTTTACGTATTTTTTTTTGTTGAATATATTTGTACATGAGATAGCAGGCCTTTCTTACATTTAGAAGTTCTTGACATCTAGCTATGTGGAGTTAGAGGTAATGGTAATGCTGCGGCTAAGTCATTGTTCTGGCAAGCAAGGAAGGGGCTGTCTTATACACTAACATTTGAATCAGAAAGAGAAAGGAACGCGGCCATTATGATTGCCCGGAAACATGCTCTTGATTGCAATGTGAGTACCATGTGCATCTGATATAATTAATTTTGTTTCTCTTCTTGCTTCCTCTTATTAAACTTGATGAGTCATGGACATGCACAAGTTTCTCTTGTTGACACTTCAATGTCATTCCTTGTAAACTTGAACCTGATATAAACAACTTTGATCAACAGGTGGTACTTGCTGGACCGGATGATCGAGTGTAGAAGTAAAATCGTAACTAACCGAGTTTTTCACAATCACCAAATGTGTATGTGTGTGTGAGAGAGAAATAGGTGTGTTTGCTACAATACAGAAGTATGTGTAATTGGTGCTTCTACTAATTCTGTTGCATTGTTTTAGGCAGTGTTTTTGTTTTGCCTAAGCATCTGTTGTAATGAGTTTTCTGCATTTAATTAATTGGTTCATTTATTTTCTCCATAGTAAATTTGGCATTACTAGGTTATGTATATGCCCAGGCCTGACGATTCGGTTGGGGGGTCGTGTCTGATCCTACCCCAACACGATTATATTTTGCTCAATTTGAACATGATACAATTGAGTAATCATGTTAGGTCTTTTAAATCGAATACGACTCGTTTATTGAATGGATATAATATGGAAATTTTAGTATATCCAATCGATTCTACTATGTTTCTCGATTAAAATGACCCTAGTCCAGATAACATGCAGGTTAGTTTGTCAGCGTTAATCATAGCTAAAACATCAATGGAGTTTGTCAGCGTTAATCATAGCTAAAACTATCTTCTACTCGATCAAATTCAAAAACTCATTTAAGCCAGTGAAATCTTCAATACGATGCGGATCATCAAAAACAAGCCCATCATGATGAAGTTGATCAACAGTCGGGATATAATCATGATCATGATGAAGTTGAGGATCACACCCTGATGATCATGATCATGAACCGATGACGTCGAAGCTTCAGCTTTCTTCCTCCTCATCTCCTGAAGCTTACCTTCCACATTGCTCTTCAACTGCACCAACGCCGCTTCGTACTCCTTCAGCCACTCCACAGTCTCATCCACACTTTTCTCCCGCCAAAACCCCGTTTCTCCTCCCCGCGTTGCTTCTTCGTTTCTTCCTCCAGCTTCAACAGCTTTCCTCACACTCTTTCCTCATCAACTCCACCTCCAACGACGCCGCATTGCTTTTGGAATTGGAGTCGGAATCCTTACCGGTGAGATACTGATCAAGAATAGAGTCAACATCCCCACAACTGTAGGGCTTTCCCTGTTTGGAGATCACAAACACATCTATTTTAGCGCCTCTTAACTCCGAGAGCTCGCAGGTTTTGTTGAACAAAACATTTTCGACGTTTCGTGAACGTCACCAAACGTTTCGATTTTTCCTCCACCTTCTTGATCTCTACTCTCCGACTACCTTGCTTTGTGGGGTTTGAAACATCCATGGCGACTCTAGAGAATGAGAGAGATACTTTTTTGACTGCTTTTGTATGTGGTTTACATAGAATTTTTGCATTGTTTCCTGTTTTGTAATGGTGGTTTTTTTTTCTCTTCCTGTTCTTTCTAATAAAGTAGGTGTAGCTTGTTTTTGGTTGGAGTCAAATTTATTAAAATTTCTCTTTTCTCTCTCTGTAAAAGATTTCCTTTCTTATATTGATCTTCGAAAAGTTGCTTAATTTGTCAAAAAGATCGATTTTTTTAAAAGTTATTGTTTTTGGTGTTTTGTGTGATTTATGTTGTGGTGTGTTTGGTGTTGTTTCAGGGTAGAGTCCCACAGTTATTCGGAACTCAGTGTTTGTAGAGCTTTCGTGAGTAAGTTCCCAACTGTTTGCTTCGAAGCTTGTAAGTTGTTTATGGGTTGAATCATTTATAGCAGTTCTATTGGTGTGTGTTCTTTTAATTTGTAAAATGGTTTGTGTACTACTACTGTTACTGTTTTGTATATAGTAATTGCCTTCTTTGTGGTTTTGTTGATTTGTCTGTGACTTTTGGAACTGGATTTTGCGTGTGTCTTCCTTGTAGAGGATGAGTGGAGAGGAATATTGGTTTAGATGGTTTATTTTATTTTATTGTTAGGTTTTTTTTCCTTCTTTGAGTTAGGGATTAAACTGACAGGACATATATAGCACGGCCGGATGGCTTATTCTTATTACGTGGTTCTTGGCACCATGCAAGTAGCCAAAATTCTTGAGAAGCCTAGAGATACTAAAAGCATTGCTTCGGGAAAAGCTGCTGTAACATTACCTGGTGAACAACTTAGCGCAGCGAAAATGAGGCTGCGGATTAGCCTTTTGCCAGAGAATGGGTAATTTCACTTTCATATAGTCATGTATTAAAATAAATGCAACTATTTTTATTTGATGCATATTGCTTTAGTTCCTTGCTTTTAGTGTCAATGAGGAGATTTCTATCTTGTATGCACATAAAACGTTGCTTGGCGAAATAGCATTGCTGGCATGTACAATTTAACTTAGGAATGAGAGCGTAGAAATTCTACAGCAAGTTAACTACAAAGCATTTTGAGATGGTGTGAAAATTGGTCTTAAATAAGCATTTTTTGCTATTCTACACATGTAAGTAAATTGGAATCAACATAAAGTAGAAATTTCGAAATCCTGTAAATAAGCTCTTTGTTTTTTGTTCATAAAATTTTGGATTTTCAATGTATTTTTTTATCATGTAATATAACATTGTATCATGTCTGTAATTAACATGTCGCACTGTTCATCTCTTTGGTGCATTTCATTTGCTTATTTGTTGAAGAACTGAGATTATAACATATCAATTACACTCTTGAGTTTATATTCTTAAAGATGAACTGAGGTTGAATATAACTTATGAAATACCGAAGAAAATGTCTAGGTTAATATATACCTTGAACTGACATAGTGTATGTGATCCTTAAATAGAAGTCCAAGGGAGCTTATTTTACACCTTTCTCTGAAAATAAGCTAATTTGCCATCCTTCTTTTTTGTTTAATATACCACTTTGATTATTATCTGATAGATTTATATTAGATTTGCTTGATGTCACTAAATATATTCTCCACTATTAGTTGCAAAAGCTTCATCAACAATTTGTAGGTGGTATTTCTTGAAAGAAGCTGGCTTTTGGGCAGCAAGGAAGGTTGGATTTCTTTTAGAATGTTGTTCTTTTAATGAGTTCTACCTTACCATATACTGTGTACTATATTTTTCTGTTCATAATAAGATCAAATAAGTGTTAGGGTACATGTGATTGTAATTCTGCTGCATTTTTATAATGCAGAAGTTGCTGGATAGAGATTTCAGCTGGATGTCAAACAAACGGGCAGGCTTTATAATGCAATTGCAGAAGCATAGACTATTTTATTTGGTTTAAGAATGATTCTTTACAAACCTTGTATTATTCATGGTTGTTCGAAGGACTATGAGAATGAGGTTTTGGTGTTAGGTGTTAGGAGGCTTTGGTGTTAGAAGGATAATCAAATTGCACTAATATTCTAACAGAGTCTCCCATTCATGAAGACCCCAATTAGGAGCGTAAGATTTTATAATCTGTTCCATATTTTATGATAACATGTAAACTAGGCAGAGCTTCTTTTAATAAAAAAAAACTTATTTTACTATTACAACATATTAATGTACACACATTGAATATCTTGAAGAATCTATATGAGCCTTAACATACTTGCCTCACACTTGTTCATTTGAGCAAAAGGACACTAGTGTACTGCATGGGGGGTCTTGTTCTGATTTTTCATGTAAGGTTGAGAGGACTCGGAGTCTTCTTCAGCCTTTTCTTTTACTTCTTCTGCAATGTGGTAGCCAAATCACCATCCTGGGCACAAATGATTGATGACTTTATGTTTACATCTTCAGTTATTGTACAATTTTCTTGAATATGACTTATGAGCCCATGATAAAGTAGCTCATTGCATTCTTCCTCCTCTCATCTTTCACTAGCTAGTTGCTACTGTACACTACAAGAGGTAAGCCATGAAACTCTTGGCAGGAGAGTACAAAGCAAAGCATGTTCACTGTTAAGGTTGTGTGGGGCACTGAAGTTGAAGGGAGTTGAGTATTCTTTCGTTGAAGAAGATCTTTTCAACAAGAGTTCATTGCTTCTCCAATCTTATAAAAAGGTTCTAGTATTCACTGTGGAAAGGCGATATCTGAGTCTGAAGACATTGTCGGATATATACATGAGACATGGATGGAGAGGCCAATCTTGCCAGACACTACTATACACTACAAGAGGTAAGCCATGAAACTCTTGGCAGGAGAGTACAAAGCAAAGCATGATCACTGTTAAGGTTGTGTGGGGCACTGAAGTTGAAGGGAGTTGAGTATGCTTTCGTTGAAGAAGATCTTTTCAACAAGAGTTTATTGCTTCTCCAATCTTATAAAAAGGTTCCAGTATTCACTGTGGAAAGGCGATATCTGAGTCCGAAGACATTGTCGAATGTGTACATGAGATATGGAAGGAGAGGCCAATCTTGCCAGACATCTGGAAAGACCTCATATGCGCTTTTGGGCTTCTTTTGTTGATTCTTGCTGGTTAATTTTCTGTATCTGTTTAATATTATAAGAAGCAAAAAGAGTTTCGAAGTGTGGTTAATTAATGGAAGTAGTGTCAAGGAACGCATTTTTGCATCAGCAGAGAAGATCAAGCAAAAGCAACAGAGTTGATGAACAGGCCTTATTATTAAAATTTACGGAAGAGCAGATTGGTGAGAAGAAATTTTTTTGGAGAGATGGGATTTCTTGATGGGTTGGTTTGAACGCATTTGCATCAGCAGAGATCAAGCAAAAGCAACAGAGTTGATGAACGGGCCTTATATTAAAATTTACGGAAGAGCAGACTGGTGAGAAGAAGTTTTTTTGGAGAGTTGGGTTGGTTTGTTGCAGAGCAGACTGGTGAGAAGAAGTTTTTTTGGAGAGTTGGGTTGGTTTGTTGCAATTGGTTCCAATTTATAAAGAAAAGTTGGTGGATTCAAGGCATCGGAAATTTGATGCATTAACTTCCTCAATTGATGATTATGTAACGAATCAACAAAAATTTGTTAATTCGTTACATTATGTACGAATGGTATTGTTGTAATCTTATTATGATAAAAAAGATGACTATAGTATGTAATCTTATTATGATAATTCTCTCCCTCGCTGTATGGTTGAGACCTTACAGACCATAGTCTAATAACGTTGTATGGTATACACATAATAAATTATTGAACACATAATAAATGTCAAATTGACGGAAAATCAACAGAAAGGAGGAAGATGCTTTCTTTGGTTGGGGTAACAACAACTCATTTAAGAGTTACGGAAAGAATTTTACTTATATAGTCCTGGTGAATGACAACACAACAAATAGCAACAAATAGAATCTAATCCAAATTAGACTGTTGTCTATTTTAGGCTGTTGTCTTGGTGAAATCTGTAGATGCATCACCAGACAAGAGAGCTTTGGCAGGCGGAAGCAGTGCCACCGATCCCCTCTGAGGACTTGAGTACTTTCTGTACACAGCTTTCAGCTTAGTTTCTGCTGCTTTCGAATGAAAGTAGACCAGCATTTTAGCACAATCCCTGTATCAGAGAAAACAACATTGAAAATCAAACACACACCCCCATAATCTCATTAGCAAATTATATATCTAATAAAAACTCACATCAATTGAGCTTCAGAGAATCCTGTATGAAGCTTGAGTGTCTCTGTCCAAAGAGGGGTTTTGTTGAGCGTACAACGGGCAGCATAGACTGCTGAGGCAGCAACCATTGATGGGCAGAACATTATGGTGTCATAATTCATCATACCCAATTCAGCTAGAAAATAAACCATGTTCTCCAATTCCTGATCAGGAATTGACGCCTTGATGAACCGAACCAAGAACACGTAATGTGTAGGCACTGTCAATGTCCATTCCAGTTTCCCCAGTATCGTTTTTTCCATCTTCAGAATCTGTTCATTAGTATATACTCTATCTGCAATGCATACCAAGTCATTGACTTCCGGAGCCCATATTTCTTCATATTTAGAAGCCATTAGCATGGCACTCATGCCCACCAACTGTAATTCCTTCCTAGGCACAATCTTGACAGCAAGAAACCGATCAATTATGTTGATGGTGAGGTAAAGAGTCTCAGGTGAGAGTTCAAACTTGTGATGAACATCAATCAACCAATCCACCAAAATTGCCCTCATTTTCTCATTAATCTCAGTCTGTGAATGCATATAGTTGTGTGGCCTGTTCTCATTCTCAACCAGCTTGTAGAACTTGTAGATGTCCTCGACATATTCCACCCCACATAGATCATTGTTAGCATCAGCTGCATCAATATCAACAATCTTCTCCTTTGGTTTGTTGGCCAGACCACAAGCAGCCTGCACAATACCATGAAGCAAATCAGACAATAGTCACCAACCGAAAAAAAACATAAGACTTGTTCCTTCGGTTTGGTACCTTGCTCCTTGCTGTGAGTACAGAAGAAAGGGTGGGTTGGGGTTTCTTCTTGTTCTTGTTTTCTTGCTGCTCGTTTGCCTGAACTTGCTCTTCTGTATCGGGACTTATCTCAATCACCTCCTTAGGCTTGGGTTTGACAGTCGCTTTTTTCTGAACCACTTTGGCTTTTCTAGCCACAGGAATCCCATCAGCAAGCACAGATGCCTTGTCCACATTAACACAAACTTGCTTCTGAAAATAATCAAAAACCCCCCATATAAATCAGATATATACTTTAAGAAATATTAAAACACCAATTACATTATTGATCATTCTTGGATTGAAAAGAAACCTTATTGTTCTCAGCAGCAGCAGCAGCCTGAGCATTGGCAAGTAACTGTGCACAAAAACTCCTAGTGATGGGGCGGCTGATTTGGGGCTGTTGTGGTGCCTTGCCACCACAACCACCCTCAGTTCCTCGAATAGTTACCACATTCCCAATATCCCCAAGTGCTCTCCTGTTTTTCCCATCTCCTCCTTTCTTCTGCTGCTTAGCTCCAACCACTCCATCTCCTATAAAATGCACAAAGATTCAGACAAATACAAGATTTTTTGATAGGAAGACAAATAAACATTCAAAACACACTCCCTCTTTCTTGTATCATATTTAGATCACAAAAAGCCCAGATGGGTATAAAATACCCAAAGATTCAGGCAAATACAAGATTCAAAACACACCCCTCTTTCTTGTATCATATTTAGATCACAATAAGCCCAGATGGGTATCAAATCATATTACAATCAAAACAAACAAGAAAGAGAACCACGATACAATACAGTACCTCTGGCTTGTTGTGGAATAGCAGGTCTTGTGGCCATTTCTTCTTCTTCTTGTTTCTGTCTGTCTCTCTCTTTGTTTACGCTGTCTCTCTCAAGGAACAGGATGCGAGAATACGAGGGATGGTTTCGTTTCTTATGCTAATAAGGAGCCGACCCGACGCTTCACACTTCCAACGGTCGAATTTCCTTCGATTATGGACCGTCAGATCTTCTCTTATCCAACGGTCACTTATGGCGTTGCAAAATTATAGCCGTTAAGAAGAGTAAGTTACCGTTTGTGCTTTGTGTAAAAATATATGGAAGGAATGTTTTAAAAAATATATATGGAAGGAACATCCACTGAATCTGCGGTTTGATGGATTTCCATGCTACGTATGTCACATTGTGACACGTGGAGATACTCGAGATTTGCTGGGAGGAACATTGCCCATTGTAATCTGCAGTTTCATGTATTTCCATGTTACGTTTGTCGGTTTGTGACACGTGGAGACTCTTGAGTTTGCTTTCTTACATGAGAAATATAATTAGGAAAAACTTTATATTAATCCTAAAGGGTTTGAAAAATATCATAGTTTTAAAGCTCTTTTAAAAATAGTTCTTTTTATCTTTAATGTTTATAAAACTTTTCAAAAAGTCAAAACCGTTAGTCAACTGACAATCAATATTAATAGAATGTATAAAAGAGTAGTTTTACTTTTGATGATTATTGGTAACCGTAAATTATTGGATTACCTTTTTACAAGCTAATTTTTTAAAAATATCTATAAATTTAAGTTATTAAATTATAATTTAAATTATTTAAAGTCATCGTTGATTGATAGTTTGAACTTTTTTAAAGAGTTTTGAAAACATTAAGGGGAAAAATTGTTCAAAAAAGAGTTTTAAAAACTTAATATTTTTCAAAATCTTGGAGGACAAAAATAAAGTTTTTCTATACAATTTAATCCTGCTCACACACTTGAGTCAAACGATGAGTTAGTGACTAAGACAAAATAACTCAATCCTAAATTTAAAACCTCATTGCTAATTAGAGTAATTAGGTCGAGATATATCCAATCTGATAAAATAATTAGGGTTTGATTAGCATATCAACTTTCAAGCATAAAAGGGTAGATAAAAGAACATTATAATTTATTTGTTGTTCTTTCAATTTTTCAAATTATTAATTTATTAAATTCTTTGGATAATGTATGTTATGTGAACAATCAAACAATTTCCCTAGCAGGGAAAATAGGATTTCTCATTCAAATGAAAATCAATAGTCTAGGACTCTAAGGTTTACAAGAACAAAAAATACATACATACATACATACATACATATATACATATATATATATATATAGTAATGAAGTAAAAGACTAAACTACCCTTACAAGAAGAATATTAACTCTAATATATTGAACCACTTTATATAATTATAAAATTTATTTAATAGTATTGACAAAAAAAAAACATATATATTTAACATAATTATAATGTAAGTAATAATCTCTTTACTCTAGTGGTAGTTAAAGGCTTCTTAGAATCCCTCGAGGTCAAATCAAACACTGTATATAGGGTTTAAAAATTTACATATATAACACTGTGAGATATTTACTCTTATAATAAGAGAAAAAAACTCTTCAAAAACATATTAGTAAATGTCATGATGGAACTCAAATCCTTATTATTACATATTTACACTAACCACACAAATTCATTGTGAGCATCACGAAAGCCACAATGATGGCTCCTATATATTACTTTTTGAGTGTTATATATATATATATATATATATATATATATATATAAAGAAACTTGTTTGATTTCCAATTAATTCCAATGTCTGCTTTTAGTTATGGGAATTAATTTAAATGTATCTTACACACAAATGAGAAAATAAATGACTACAAATTTGACCTTTTTATCATAGTAATTAAGTTTGGTTTTAATTAAGAAAAGTATAAAATCTAGACCAAATTAACCTACCTGAAATTGAGTATTTTACGCTAGAATCAATTTATCCCATGAGCTTCCTCATTTTAGTCAAATTTGGACAAAATTAACGATTAAATTAAAGGATGTTTTCTTCATTTCATCATTTTTATTTAGGAAACAAAAATGTAATAATTAAATAATGATTTCATATCTATACTATTTGTCTTTAATATGGATCGTAAAGATCAATTAATAAAATAAAAAGTAGAAGAAGAAAAAAACCTCATGGGTGGGGATCCAATGCCCCATCTAAATTACCACTAATCAATCTTTGTTTCTTTTGTAGTTGATTCTTCAATTTTTATGGTTAATTTTTTAGTTTAAATGGTTCTTCATGAATGATGACAATTATTCAACTTTATATATATATATATATATATATATTAGATCTCTATTATTCATTTTAATCAATATAAAAAAAAATGGGTAGTGGGATGTATTCATGTATTTTTTTTGAAAGGAGCTTCACCATCCATTTCAAAGATAAGTAGGAAGACGTAAATATATATATATATATATATATATATATATTAATTTTTGAATATTAATTGGGGTAATCAATGTTTAGCCATCCTTTTATCGTTTGAATACTATCAATGGTCAAACAAAAATTATAAATAGAGTGTCGATGTCTCTACCCTCAAAAATGGTATGTACACCTATTTTATTTGCATACCTAATAAAAATTTTTAAATTTTTCAAATTTGTTTTTAAACCCCACTTAATACTAACACTTCATTTTTCTTTTAATTTATTATATATATTTTTGAAAATACACCCTTTAAGTCAACTACAAATAAATTATAATATGTGTTAAAAATACATCAAATATAAATTATTTTATTGTCACTTGATAGGAAATTTCTATCTTACTATTTATTTAAATTTTTTTTAACACCTTCATTGTACATGAAACAAAACGTACACTAAGCAAATAATGTAATACAAATTCATTGAACCCATTAACTTTTTTTTTTCCTTTTAATTAGAGATTTGTGTATAAAATAATATTTATTTTATTATTTTATTCTTTCAAACCCTAATTTTTCATTTATATCATAAAACTTACATGAATAATTACCAGCTAATTTTTAATTAAATTAGGATTGCATGAATGATTGAAGATAATTAAAGTTAGGGTTTGATGATGAATCTTTTTTAATTTTTATGATTAAAGTCATTAACCATGTTTTGTCTCTCAAACCATAATTTTTCATTTATATCATAAGACTTACATGAATGACACTGACTAATTTTTTTAGAATACTAATTAACATTTTTTTGATGATGAATTGTGAATATTGATTTAGATTTGTAGTTTTTAGATGATTTGAAACATATCCTTTTACTTGTTTGATGATATGATGAAGAAATTAGAAGAAAGAAATGACTTTTTTTTTTTTTTTTTTTTGTGGGCTTGTGAGAAAATCTTACAAGAATGGAAAATGCTAACATAGTGATTGAATGTTTTGATAATATTTTTGATGATTAAATTAGGATTATATAAATGATTGGAGACTTTTCAATTTTTAATAGAAAAAGTTAGGATTTGAAAGAAGTAACAAGGAGAAAAATTAGGGATTGAAAAAGTAAAAATAGTTTAAGATATAAATGATATTTTAATTAATAATTGGTGGATATGCTTATAAAATATTTACCGTTTTAGTAATTTTACACAAAGGTGATATTATATACTTAAAATAATGTTAACTTGGGGTGTACATATAATTTTTAAGGAGTAGAAATATTGCCACTCTTATAAATAAAGTCATTGTCAGTTTTGAAATGGATTCAGAAAATTAATTGAAGTCCAAATTTTAAACGAGTGGAATTTTAAAAGAGCCCAAATGAAATAAAAAAAAGTTTAAAATTGTTGGGCTGAAGGAAGCCCAATTTAAATGGCCCTCACTTGTTTTGTTTGAAAAAAAAATCAAATTGATGTTGAAAGAGAGACCAGCTGATGGCCGACCAAAGAAAGGATAACGGGTTGAATATTTTAAGAAAACAAGTGACAGGTGTTGGTTTGTTGAACATGGTTGTGGCATGAAATATGTTTGAAAAAAAAAAACAAGCACAAAAGGGGTAGGAATTGAGGCTGCTATGCACATATACATCTATATATATTAGAAGCAAGAGAAATCAAATGAAAAATACACAGAGCGAACCAAAATCTGCAGTAGAAAAGAAATAATGGGCATACAGCAGAAAGAATAAGAAAAAAAATCAGTGAGCCGAAGAAGAAAAAGAAATAAGGAAAATAAATGAGGGTTGATTTATGTAAGCCATTTTTCATAATTTCATATTTCCTATGTAATAGTAATTAACTTGTAGGACGATAATACTAAATTTTATAAATATTACCTTTAGAAGTTATATTAAAAATTTTGTAGAAGTCATTAAAAATTTTGTAGAGATTTTAAAACCCAATTAAACCAAATAGTAAGTAAAACACTAAAAAAGGGCAAAATGGTCATTTGTCACATAAGAGCTCTATATAAAGGAGTGTTTGCTTTCATGACTTAGTGAAATTTTGAAGCAAAATAGTGAGGAAAAGAGAGTGAAGGGTCGGCCAAAGAGGAAGACAAGGGGAAAGCAAATTTTTGCAAGCCAATTGAGGATCCAATCAAGAAATCAACCTCATTCAAGCTAGGAAACCAAAGTTTGAGCAAGATCTAAGTAAGTTTTCATCATTTTTACATAGATTGATGTTAGTTGAGCTTGTATGATGTGTTGATGATTGGGTTGATGTTGGTTAAGTATTTGATAGGAGTTTTGATAGAGATTAAGTGTAGAACTCTAACAAGTGAAAAAAGATACTCAAATCAAGAAAACCCATGCAAGAAATGGTAGTTAGGGTTTGTGTAGGAGAAACCCTAGAATGTTGAATTAGGTTGGGTTAAGTGAATTATGTGTAGATAAAGTGCTTGATGAAATGCCTGAGAGAATCACAATGCAAAAATATTAAGAATTGAAAGAAGCAATAGGTTGTGTGTGAATGTAGGTCACGGCCACTAAGGGGGTTATGTGATCTCATTGAGTTTTGATGAAATTGAGCTTGAATTCATGCATGTTAGAAGCTAGAGTATCACCTAGAAAGGTTAGAATTGAAAAAGGGAATGAATGAAGACAATGTGTAGTTTTGGGTTAGATGAAGGGCATTGATGGTTATCATGCAATGCCACTTCCTTTTGACATTTTTATGTTATGTATGATCCTAATTGAGTGTATAGGAGTCTAAGAATCTTAAATGAAAGAAAATTGAGTTGAAAATATAAAAAAGGTAATGTTGTATAACCATTTTCAAGTAATGTTGATGTTCGGAAACGGTCAACCAGAGATTCTGGGGCCCAGACGGCGAGCTTGATAATTAAAGGTTCTGATCGTACTGATGGAAAGATAGTAAATGGGCAATTAATAAAGTTCAAGATTGGTGGTGATTAATTCAGGTGAAGGAATGTCGGTCTTGGAGGTTAGTTGGATTTAATGAGGTGTTCAATGAGGAATTAAAGAGAAAGAGAGAGAGAAGAGTGAAGAAACACAAGGATTTTTACGTGGTTCGGTGACTGCACCTACATCCACGGTCACCCTGGAGTAATTCAGATAGAGTGACAGTTCTCTAGTATGTTCAACCTCTCGGTACAGTAAAATGTCTCCCATCTTTATAGAGGAGGGGAGATGACAATAAAAAAATACAAAATAAAGTTATACACGTTACTGACAACGGCTAGTTTCAGCTAATTCTGACATTGCCATGCTGCATTAATTGTAAAGGTAATCACTATTTTCTTCTTGCATACGTCTGCATTTAATATACCTAGAGAGGTCTTCACTTCATTAAATGCTTCTGGGTAATTGTGCAGACAGTTTCCGACGAGAAATCATGAGAGTTGGTAATTCTGACAACTCGCTGTACAAGATATCCCCTAAGTAAGCTCTTCGGCTAGTCAGATAATGCGTGCTGGGAGTAGGCCGATATGGCCAGGAGAGGAGGTTCAGACGATCTGGAGGCTTCCGCGACCTCGCGACCTGGGCGGACTCACGAGCCCAACGAACTACGATGCAGACAAGGTGCATGCATGGAAGGTCTGGTAGTTGTTGCGAGCTCGCGGCCTGGGTGGCCTCACGAGCTAGGCTCCAAGCTACTGGTCTTGATTATGGGCCTTCTGGGCCTTTACTCCTGTTCAAACATTTGGGGCCTATATTGGCCCACTTAGGCAGAGGACGAGGAAATAGGTATAACAGGTACTCGCGTGAACAACTAAAGCAACCAATTTCTTCATTAATATAGGTGGACTTAAACTTGAGGAAATGCAAACCTTATTTTGTATTTTGAAATACTTATGTAGAAACCTCATGTTAATATATTTTGTAATGTAAATTGCTTGTATATATTTTGATGGCATGAAAGTTGATTAGTATCTATGGTTTTGTGAAAATGATGAACTGATTTTGAAATGTATGTTTGTGGAAGAAGTTGGGTTGTGATGGAAATGATTTGGGAGTGTAATTTTATTTGCAGGAAATTTTGGTCACTTTAGATTAGCAGTCGATATGCTGCCGAATTTTCGCCAAAATGTTTATAGATTTTAAAAATGAAACTTGTAATGTTTATGGTTTTGATGAAATTCCCAAATTAACAAATTTAAAATCAATCAAAATTAGTTTTCAAATAATGAGATTAAACGAGATTCGAAGCAAAGTAAATGGACAAGTTCAGGGTCCGTTCCGTAGATTTCTTTTAGCCGTTTAAGAGGGTTTCAAAGGAGTCCGTTGGGGTGCCAGATAAGGTCTACCAGATACTAGCCTAGAGAGAATCTGGTTTGGGTCTTGTCAATTTATCTAGATAAGTTATTTTATTTTGATGGATTTGGATTAAAATTGGTTAATCTTTGCATAAGTTCTAAATTAGATTTTATGTGATTTTATCAACAATAAGATTGGAACCTGTTCTAGATCTAGATTTAAGCAAATGAATTATGTGAATAAATTACTTTATTTTAAATTGATTTATTTATAATTATTGATATTACAACTTTTATTATTTATTAGAAATAAATATTTTAATTAGTCAATTGATTTTATAGATTATAAATTATACTTTATGATTGAAATAAGAATTTATTGCATATGCATATGTATGTGTACGTATTAGAAATTTCAATTATTTTACATTTTCAGCTTGAGTTTATTGTACGAAATATTTAGACTATTTTAAGTAATATTAATTTATGTTTTAAGAAAGAATATTTTTTTATGTTTTGAGAAAAGTATTTACCCAGAATTATACGTATGTTTAGAAAGAATTATATGTATGTTCGTATACAGAAATCATTTAAGATTTGAAAGGAAAACAAACATGTTTTCAAAACATCAATGTTATATCCTCTCCTCTAACAGTCAGATAAGCTACACATATGTGAGTTCTAACTTCGCTCAATATATGAATGACGGATGTCGAGTGAGTTATTGGGAGAGTTATTGAGTTGACTAACACATGTATGACAGATGTTATTTCTCATTTTGTGTGTATGTTGAGTATCTTTACCACGTATAATAGATTTCCCTGGATACTAGTTAGTGTAGATTTTCAAATTATAAATGTTTACAGTTTTATTATGAGATTGGAGACTATATATGTATAAGAGCTATAAGTTTGTAGATACGAGTCCAATGGAGGCGTGAAGCAGGGTAGTCTAACAAGATAAGTATAGTAGTATTCGAAAGAGATTTTAGAAAAGTTTTGATCAAATAAGTTTATGTTTTATAAACCAGATTCAGAATTATTTCTTATTGTTTTCATAAAAGTTTTATACAGGTAATAGTAGTTATGTTACAATTTTAATTTCCTACCTTGCCAGAATATCTCTGACTGTCGACAACCTTCTCTATTTGCCAAGGTACATGAATTTTGGTTTCCATTTGAAAGTTTGTACTTTTTTTTTTTTTACGATTTTGAGATGTTTTTTGTGTTATGGATATTAAGTTATGATGATTAGATTTAAATAGGTTAGATTTGGGTGTTGAAAATGACCGATTTCGATAATAGCAACATTGTTGCGATCGGATCGATTATTCACAGATATTCGATTTTTCACTTCGGTTTTACATAACGGTTTTTCACTGAGAAGTGAAAAACTGATCTGTAACATTGATCGATTTTTCATACACACTTAAAAATTGATTCAGTTTTTCATATCCAAAATACTAATCGTTTGTTGTTTTTCTTTCCTATATGTGGATTTCAGGTATAATTATAGTTCGCAAATAATCGACAACAATACGGGCGAGAATATACACACTGGTAAGAAATGACTTGATAAAATAATTGCAATTACTACTAGACGAAATTTGTATGAGCAGTTCGTAGGAGAGTATCAATTCAGATATATTTTGAAGATAAGCAGCAACAATACGACTTTTGTCTCTGTGATATTATGGTTTCTTGCTAAAGAGATAGAGGTTTTTTATGGGCACCATGATGAAATATGGTTTGAAATTAGGGGAGAACATATATGTTTAGGAAACAGGAGTCTTTACTGGTGTTAGGACTTACTTTTGAGGATATTGATAGAGAAATCTTTAGTACATTGCAAACTAACATGAATAGTATCCTATATCAATTGTTCAATGAAGTGTCACTGAGTGTGCCAAATCTAACCACCTTTCTCAAAGCAAGGAGCCATTCAACACGCCAAGGCCGTGCAGCTGACGACGTAATAAATGATGAAGATATATTGAAGTTAGTTAATGTAAGGATCGCTTTCCATCTCTTTATAGAGCAGGATGACAAGGCCACCATTGCTTATTTTATGTGGGTCATGATAGAGAATATAGAGGTGTGGAGCTCATTCCCTTGGGATATATTAAACTATAGTACGTTGATCCACTGCCTCCATTTGGTGATTAATGAAAAGTGGATTACAAAGTCACAAAGTACCATTAATATTTATGGCTATGTCCCAACGTTTCAGGTACACCTAATACGGTTAATATTTATAGTTTTCTCCTAATATAGTTAATATATAGGGTTATATATATACACTAACTATATATTTATTTTTTGTTTAATCTTTTTTGCTTTATAATGGTGGTTGGTGGAAATGTTCTTAGTGTTGAGAGAGAAGATAGGGAGAAGTAATTGGTCTTTGGAAAATGAGCGGTCAAGATATAAGGGACGAACATTTATGAGGATGCCGAAAAACATAAAAAGTCTTATGATTTTCCTCCTGTCAGTGGCGAACCTAACTTAAATTGGTTTCATTTTTTCGTTTGTTTTAACTATCTTTATTTATATTAAGTATATAATAATATAATAATATATATGTATATATTGCATATAGTTGGTATGGTACAAACCTTTGAGCCCACTGATACTGAAAGAAACACGGATTATTGAAAATCTTTCAATCCAAAGCATTTAGTTTACAAAGATGTACATAAATTGACGACGGAGGGAGTTAGGATGATAATGATGATGATGATAATGGTGCACGAGGTGATGATGATTATCAGGTGGAGGATGGAAGGGATAATGACGATCATGTGGTTGATGAGTTTACAAAGGAGGATGATAAGTAGAATGAAGACGTTCAAAGTGTGCAATCCGAATAAGAGGATACTTTTTCAGAGTTTTGGACAAAAAAGTCACGTAATGTACGAAACGTACATCCTGAGGTACGAATGTTCTATTTATTTTATTATTTACTGAATATCCATTTGAGTAAATACAAAAGTTATGGACATATTGTATAGTAGTATGAAGTGGGATAAAGAGATAGAGTCTCTAAACATGATAGGGGAAGTATAATTATTTAAATATGTATGTTATATTTTTTCGGATACTCAAAAAATAGGAGAGACTCTATCAAAATTTTTTACTATTGTGTACACTATGTAAAATGATATATATATTTTACAAGTGAAGCGGTTATTTGAGTATCTTGTGGATTTACAAAAGGCAACTCACAAGAAATTAAGTAGGATGGATAAGAGACAGAAGACAACCTATAAGATCGTTAAAGAGATGGATAGAAGATTGAGACGGGTGGAAGAACATTTAAAATTCCACAGTCTTCAACTAGTGGACATGATTCGAAGGATAATGATGACGACCACAATGATGATGATGATGGTGAGAGCTTTTTTTGGGATGAGCACATCTATTGCCCACCACCACCATCACCATCACCATTACCACCACATTAAAACGAGGGGGGTTCAACAGTCACCTCTCCATGAGGACGAGGTGGTCCATCAGTCACTTACCATGAAGATCGGTCAACCATCCATCAAATGGATCAAAAGGTCCATCAGTCTCAGAGTGTCCACCAATCCCCCCACCAGTAAGAAGACCAGGAGATCTATCACTTTAAAAGGTTTTAGGCGGTTTATTAGATGTAAAAGCTGAGCGTAGTGATGACTAAGTACATATATATAGTATATCTATTATGTTAAGGTTAGACGTATAATTCTAAATGTGTAATTCATATTTTTGATTTGTTTACAATTGCAGGATGAGATTATCCAAGAACAGGACAAATGAAAAACGAAGCCAGCAGCATCTTTACAGATGCCATACACGGATCCTGGACCCCTGGAAAAGAAGAAAAAGTACCCCAATAGCAGGTTGAGGAGATGACGAAGTCTATAGACCCCGTAGAGGCTGTCTATAATGAATACAAATCTTCTACATCTTTGGACCTCAGATATCGATAAAAAACATCATTATACTCTCATCTTAATTGCTAATGTAATAAAATTTACAATCTTTTTTTTTTTTTTTTTTTAGGCATGCGATTCATTGCTATTGGTGGTGTGTGATGGTGGACACATTACGAACTCTCGAGAATGAGAACCAATGGTTGATTTCAGAGCACTTCAATTCTTATTTGATGTGCCTACGAAAGAAGTGGTGAAATAAAGCTGAGGACAATAGATACGCAGTCTATGAGAGTTCTTTGTTTGTGAGTGTTTATATTTCAGTTAGTTATGCATTTACAATTTCTTGTTATGTGTCTTTGAAGTTAAATAACATGTTTAATTTTTATTTTGCAAGCATTTATGACATTGTACTATAAATAACATTACATCAATAAAGGTATAAAATTTGATCATCTTATAGCTGATGTGCCCCCAAAATGGCTTGCATTCGGTTGTGGTCAGATAGACGCATTAGTCCTGTGGTGGTGTGTTGAAAATGTAAGTGTTGTTTAAAGATTAATATTTATTATTTGATCATCCAAATTAGTCTTATAGCACTGACGTATTCAAATTGCAGGTGTTATTATTGTGTAGTCTGAATTGAAATCACTGAGTCCTTTGTAAGGTGTGTCTTAGAAAGTAAAAAATATTAATATGCGATCCTCTTACAAATATTGACGTAGTTGAATGGATCAAGCCATTTGAGTCGTTGGTGTCTTTCATGTCCATTCTATTGCAGTTCATGAGATTTTATAAGAAGACCTAGATAGATATGCCACTTATGGATGAGCGGTGGAAACTTGAGCGTCTTGATAAATCAGTTGTGCCTCAGCAACTCGATGGGTGAGTAAATTTATAACTTAATTAATATATATATTCTAAATGTTATGTTAATAACATTTAATTAATTTATTAATGATATAAAACAAGTTGTGGAGTGTATGTGATAATGTACATACGCAATTGTTTAATAAAAAAAAAGTACATAGAAATTAAGGTGACCCGATCAGTTTGTAGATGCCATTGCATTGAGAGTAGAGATTGCTAAGGATGTATATATTAGCCTCTGATGGAGAGGTTATATATAAGTAAACGTATTAATTTATATATTAATTATTCATTTTGTTAATTACTATTTTGTTAATTTAATAAACTAAAGGTTAATATTGCTAAGTTCTAAATTAAGAAATTTGTTTTTTAAAGAGGTTGAAAAATTGGTTTTTCAACCTACTTCATAACTAATCAGACAAGAAAATAAATGATTGATTTTTAAGGGGTTGAAAAACTGAAATCAATTTCTTACCGCCATTAAAAAATCGATTCTAGATTTTCTTCCCATTTTACCCCCTTTTCTACCATATTTAAAGATTCCAGTTATCAAAAAGACACAAAAACTATAGAACTGATATTATATCCCACGATAGATCAATATTACAAACAAACATAATTGGACTAATCAACATCAAGGTTCGCACAAGGTGAAACATTGTCATCTAAATGTCATGTCTTACTTTAATATCATCATGTTGAGTCATTATGTAAGTTATTTTCGCGATTCTATGTTAATTGATTAAATTAAAGCAATTTTGCTGTCATTTGTTGGTGATTAAAAGCCATCTAAGGAGAAGAAAATCAAGAAAATTTATGATTGCTTTTTTAAATGAGTTAAAAAAACTGAAATCGGTTTTTCAATATGCTTGAAAACTGGTCAGAAGAGAAAATCAAGTAAATCCCGTGATCGATTTTTAAAAGGGTGAAAAACCGAAATTCGTTTCTTAACCCAACTAAAAAACTGATTGTATGTTGCTCCCCTTTTTACCCGTTTTCTACCATATTTGAAGGTTACCAGTTACCAATCGATTGTTAAAGCCGTTGATCAATTGTTTAAGTGCTTTACTTCATTCATTAAATTTGATGTCAGTTACTTTATTTCGTTCATTAAATTTGATGTCAATTACTTTACTTTATTTATTAAATTTGCATTCATTTATTAAAATTGATGAAATTAAAATTAGTAACTTAAAAACCAATCTGATTATAGTAGTACCTTGGTATTATATAAATGGAATAAAATTTTATTTAAAAAAATAAAATAACATACATGAAACAAAGTTCAAATTAATGTCTAATAATTGTTTTCATCATTACCCACCACTGGATTAAGAGTAGGAAATCGTTGAAGACATTAGCATTAATTGTATCCAGTGTCATGATAGTGACAGTATCTTCGGGACAGTGAGGCATTTTAATGAGCATTTATGCTTGTCCCAGCTTCTGCATCCACGACTACACTCGTCCCTTCACTGGCGGAAGTAGGGGGGTTAGGACAACGAAAACGATTGTGTTTGTAATGTCTGAATCCAATTAGATCCATTAGAATATTTTTTCTTTAAACTGAAGTATAAATAAAGTTTATATGAATAAGTCAAAAGGTTCAATTATAAATTTCCAAAGCAAAATGGCCTAATTGGAGTAAAGAAAAAATAACTTAGTTAATTAGTATGGAGCCTAAAACTTAAGTGAGCCCAAATTTGGAATTAGTGTAGCCCATTTCCTTTTTACTAAATGCACTCATTAGTGTTAAAAAGAAAAACACATATAGATAAAACAAAGGGTGCAAATTCGGTCAAAAAGGAAAAGAGAATGAGAAAGAAGAAAAGTTTTTGGTGATAAGATCAACTTATGAAACAAAATGAAAAAAAAAAAAAAAGAATAATAAAATAAAAAAGATTGAATTGTTAGACAAGTTGAATTCGGGTAACTTCCAAGACAAAGAAAGTTGAATGGTTATCAAACACATGAAACAAAAGACAAAGGAATGAAACTACAGGGAGAGTGGGATTGAACCATAAAGCAAAAATCAAACAAATGAAACAAAATATGATAAGAACAAGAAGAAAGAGATAAGAGAGGAAAAGTTAAATGAAAAAGTTGAGACAAGTGTTAAGTGCCAATTAGATGAATTTGTTATATAAAAGAGAAATTGGAAGGAAGGGTGGGATGGTATTGGGCCACTTTTGTTGGCATATACATATATATATATATATATATATATATATATATATATATATTGGCTTTCCAAACTAGAAGCGCATTTCACACACATATGACTGACATACATACAAAGCAAAGGGAAACAAAAGAAAAGAAACGAAGGAGAAGGAAACTGTGAGCCAAAGAAGAGAAGCAAAGAAAAGAAAAAAAAAAATCTTTGGAAGCATATTTGGTGTGCAATTATTTTAGTTTTGGATTCAGTTTTCAGATATGATTTTTATGAATATTAAATAGATTTTTCCTTGTGTTGTTTTTAGGTGGAAAAGACTCCAAGATAACACGGGTGCTAGTGGCTCAAAATAGATCCTGAAATCTAATTTGTGAGTGGATAGTTTTATTTTAGTTAAAGTGATTGAATTATGTTTCATCATATTTTGATTTTTATCAATTATTTGAAATAAATTATTTGTTTAGTTAATTAACGTTATGGGTTACAAATTATGTTTTATGATTTTAGTATGAAATTATTATAAAAAATACTTAGAATATTTTTGGAAATATCATATATGTTATGAGAAAGAATGTTTGTTTATATTTTAAAAAATATTAGTCAATATTATGTATAGTTGCCTATCGAAATGATCTAATTATTGGAAATAATGAGAAAAATAATTATAAAGATGTTTCCGAAACACAAAGGTTGTATCCTCTCTTCTAACGGTCAAGTAGACTTCATGTGTGTAAGTTCTAGAGAGTCGCCCAGCACGTGTGTGATAGATGTTTGAGAGTTATTAAGTTGCCCAACACGTGTATGACATATGTTATCTCTCGCTCTACATGTATATTAAATATTTCTATCACGTATGATAGATTTCCTTAGGTACTAGATTGGTGTAGAATTGAGATTTTATAAATGAGTAGAAATGATCCATACATATGTTTTCAGTTTATTATGATACAGATGTAGTTTTAACATTGTTTTTAAATATATTTGAATATGGATCATTAAGACTTTATTTTGTTTACCAACTTTATGTTATGTTAATTATTATCGAAAATGATTTATGTTAATTATTATCGAAAATGATTTATTTAATTTCAAAAGTTATATCCACTCACTGGGTGTTAGCGCTTACCATTTTCTATTTTAAAACCATTTTCTAGGCAATAGTCAGGTCTCGCAAGAAATCTCAAATCATGAAGAGGTGGACCACTCGATCCAATGATACGAGGAAATCATGTTTTGACATTGTATATGCATTTTTTATATTTCATGGCATCTAAACATGCATGGGTTTACTTATACTTTAATGTTATAAAATATTTGATTTTCCGTTAGTTTTACTTATGTTTTGTTTTCAAATTTACAAATGATATAAACATACTTTATGACTATATTTTCATATAAAAGCAAGTTGAATTATATATATATTTTACATGACATTACTTGTGTTGAAATAACATTTCGAAGAGGGACCGAAGGTCCTAAGTAATTGAAATGTTGAAATGTTTTAGAAGTGTATATATATATATATATATTTTGGTTATTGCAAGGTGGAATAATTGGATAAATAGTTGTTATACTGCTGAAATTTTATTAAACCACCCTATGTATGGTTAGAATTTTTAAATGATTTCTATCCGAAAGTTTAGCACTCTATATAGTTTTTCAGTTTTTCACAGGGTCCTTTAGGATTTGAGATAGGAATTTGGGAGGGTCCTGTCAATATCCCTTCTGACCACATTTTTCATACTTTTTTGTACAACGAGCTTCCCCAATTGAAGGAACCTGAACCTCCTTCAGCCTACCTACTTGTCTTTTTTCTATGGATGGTAGTACATTTATGCTTCTAACTTTAGCAAAAACATTCCAACTGATCAATTTAGGGATGAGATTGATCAAACGTGCATATGTAGCTTTTAGCCACTTCGCGCTATAATACTGACTGTAAAGTATATCACAATTGACGCCCTTGAACCTAACATGTATCACAAATTTAAGTATTACAATATGACATGAAATACAGAAAGCAACAATGTATAATTACGATACTTGACTATAGCACATGCATGGACACATGGTAACTGATCTAAGTTCTATTGCTTACAAGTACATGTGGTCTTTTGAATATTAACCATCACATTGCCTTTACTAGGATGCATGACGCTGTATGTGATCGGTTCTGTAATGGGATGTACGCTACCTTCCATTGATAACTTTTTTGCCAACATGATATGATCGTATGTAGCGGTGGTAACATAAGTTATAAGTTTCTCAACAGTAACACATCTATTATTAAACTATTTATGTAACACATTTTTCACATATTCATATGCAGTTGTTATTGGCAAATGGTGTGCTTGCATCATGCAATTGTTGAGTGACTCTACAATGTTGGTGGTTATTATTTCATATCTTCTTTTGGACAATATGCCTATGACTACCTGCTTACTCCACTTTTAACCAAAGTTTCATATGTTTTCAGATTTAATGCCCGAATTTCTTCCAATATTCTATTGTAATCATCGGGCATATAATAGTATACTATATTGTAAAATGCATTTTCCACATCCGAACGCTTTTTACAATATTACTTAAGGTTTTGATATAGGTGGGAAAAATACAACATGTGTGGGATTTCAGGAAAAGCTACTTTCATCCCATTCGATATGTTTTTATGACGATCAGATATAATAAGCAAATCGTTTGACATGTCAATTGCCTCTCGCAACTTTTTTAGAAATCTAGTCCATGAACAATCTGACTCTTTATTAGCAAATCCAAAAGCGATGAGATAAATCATCTTCGACCCATCTTTGTATGCAACAAAAAAATTCATCCCTTTATATTTAACTTTTAAATGAATGACATCAATAGCAATAACCAATCTCACGTAAGATCGAAAACCCTTAAGGGAAGTTTTAAGTGCAACGAACGAATATAAGAACCAATTGTTTTCATCCCTCTCAATTGTCATCATTATGTCGAGGTTTAATAGTTTTAATGTTTCAAAGTCGGACGAAAGCTGCTGATATAACTCATTCGCTTGTCCATATGTTAGTTTCTTTGCATATTGTAAAGCTTTCCAAACTTTACTGTATGAGATCTGCATACAATAGTGCTCTAACATTTTTTCAATCATATAATTAGGTGTATAAATATCTCTCCACCTTTCCCACGTACAATTTTTTAATGATAATAGTCTTCACACTCTTTATAGATGATTCCATAGCTGTTTGATGTCACGTGTGTTCCGCTACATGCTTTAACACAAACCACATTGAACAATCCTCTTTGCATTTTGCACGAATTATAAAGTTACAACTCTTATCCTTGCATCCAGCCTCAAATCGTTCCGTGTCTGAACATCTAACCCGATATTCAAACTTGGCTTTTAGACATATTCTTCAATAACTGTATTCATTTCTTGTTTACTATCAAAGAATGTACCTTTATATAACGTACCACATTCGTAGACAATCAATATAGCGCTTGAAGTAGCCTTAATGTCGTTCAGTTCTACACTAGGAACAATCTAGTATGATTGTAAAGGATTGCTCTAAAATTGATAACCTGAAAATTTTATCTTCGGAAACCTTTCTTCCTTAAATACATCATCAAATCGAGTTTTCTTTTCATCATTATCTTTAATTTGCTTTTCGTTACTATCCCATGTCTCATCACTATTATCATCTGTGTCCCGATCTTTATCATCAATATCATCATTCATATAGTCATCATTAACGTCGCAAATGAGATTTTTTTATAGATGTAAATAGGCCGACAGAAGTATCAACCTGATTTCTCTCAATACTTGAAGTAAAATACAAATGACTTTCAACCATATGCGGATTTACAGGTCTATCCGTATCTACCTCATCATGTCTTGTGTCTGGTATTGAGTTAGTGACAATTGGATGAATGACATGCCTACTAACTCCAGCTCTAAAATCAGTCACAATCTTATTGATATAAATCTCTTTAACATTAATATTTTTTATCGTTATCAAACCAACCACACCAAGATCGGACATAATGCGTATATTTTTAACTTGATCATTTATCATACTTTGTAACAAATAATACATAGGATATCCCAATTTCTTCTATGGATGTCAATCTCTTTGTATACAACGTCCACCAACGATTAAAAACTACTATCTTTATGAACCCCACATATGATCAATTCACCCCCAATGTAGCTATATTCATTCCATTCTCCATCAAAGTTAATTACAATCATCTCTTGAGCTATTCTTGTAATATTCAAAGAATATTATTAATAAATTAGTCTCACTCCAATAGGCCAACATTATAAAATACAATCATATCAATTCAAATATAACACTATAAATCAATACCCAACATTAAAAACATAAGAAATATCAAAATTATACTAACACTGCCTAACTCAATTTTTAAATTGACCAAAAAATCGATAACGGTTTTTTATCGCTCTAAAAACTGAGTTAGATGCATTTATTGTGTACTCATAACAGTCTCCAGCCAAATATAACCAAATAGAATAAAATACAATCATATCTAATCACATATAATACTAAAATTCAATACACAACATTCAAAACACAACAAATATAAAAAATATGAAAAAATTAGTTATTTTAGTTTTTCAGTGGACTGAAAAATCGATTAATGAAAAACTGATCTAATTCTTAAATCACTATAAAAAATCGATATTGATTTTTCAGTCAGGAAAAATTGATATTGTCGCAGACTATGCAGAACGACTAGTCTGCCTTACAGATACCATATATATCATAATGAAATCATTCTTACAACCTTTAACTTGCAATATTTTAAAAACTAACCAACAAAAGCACATACATAACTTTGAAAACTCAGATTATTTCAAATGGAAAAAGAAACTTTAAAACCTTCAATGGAAGAAACTTGAATGGATCAAAAACCTTCAATGGACGAAGAAGCTTCAATGAAAAATCCTTTGCTAGTTTGTTTTTTAGCTACAATGATGAATCTAGGAACAAAAACCATGAATGGAGAAGAGAGAAGCGAGAGGATGTTGTTAGGAAGAAGAAGAATACTATTTTGATAATTTCGGGTTAGGGTAATTGAGTGATTTTAACTTAAGGGCATTTTAGTAATTTTGGGTATACAATGAAAATAATTTGTTTGAGAAGTCAAAAATAAATTTTTATAAAAATTTAGGTAAAACAAAAATTTTCTTTTTTTTGGGTAAAAGCCTATAAATTTTCCTTTAAACTATGTTGCTTTTAAGATATTTTTTAGTATAATTTGAGATTTAGGGAATAATGATTTGATTTAAATTTGTACTTTGAATGTGCAGGTGTGGATGCCAACTTAATTTTTGTCAACTCACAGTCAATAATCAACAAATAAAGTCATGATCTTTATGCATATCATATCGTGTTAGTACCAAATTAAAAATAGTTGCAATTGACTATCATTCAATTATTATCCTGGAAACTGCAAGGAAGGTAATGTTGCTCATACTAAGTACAACCTCTTTTTGCCTCATGCAGGATTTACATTTAAAGCTTTATAAAACCATATATAGATTCTCTACAACTCTCAGAGTTATTCAAGAGTCTCAAGTTAGGTGTGATATCTTCTTCTTCCTCTATTACCCAACTAAAATATGATGTTTTCTTGAGTTTTAAAGGTGAGGGTACTTGCAACAATATTACCAACCATCTTCATGAAGCTTTAGTTGTGAAACAAAGTCAAATGTTCATTGATTACAAACTTTGTAAAGGAGATGAAACTTCTCTATCACTTCTTACAGCAATTGAGGAATCTCATGTTTCTGTTGTTATCATCTTGAAAAATTATGCATTTTCTAGATAGTGTCTCAAAGAACTTCTAAAGATCCTTGACTGTAAGAAGAGGTATGATCAAATTGTAATACCTGTTTTCTATGGAGTAGATCTATCAAATGTAAAGAATCTGAGTGGGACTATAAAGGATGCAATTCCTTAAGCATGAACAAGGTTTTAAGGAGAGGTTATACTAGGTGCAGAGATGGAAGGTTGCTCTAATAGAAGTAGCGAATCTTTCTAGCCTCCATTCAAGTATCATCAAGTAAGTATTCAGTTTTCCTTATAATTTTTTTACACTTTCAAATATGCAACAGTCCTATCAAATTCCATTTCTTCCTCAAAATCCTTATGACTTTGACATTTCAGTAATCATTTAGAACAGTTTTGTTATTCTTAGTTATTACCAATCAATAACCATACATGCACTTATAATGTAACACTTAATTTATCCTTTTTTTACACTATTGATAGGCCTGAGTCTCTACTTATAGAGAATATTGCCAAAGATATTATAAAGAGGTTGAATGAGATTTCCCCAAGTGATAACAAGGATTTAGTTGGAATAGAATCAAGGATAGAATAAATAGAATTGTTGTTAGACATTGGGGCAAAGAACATTCTTGGTGTAGGAATTTGTGACATTGGGGGGATAGGTAAAACAATTCTTGTTGAAGTTGTATTCAACAAGGTTTCTAGTCAATTTGAAGGTTCTTATTTCATTCATAACGTTAAAGAAGAGTTTGAGCAAAGTGGAGGATTAAATCGTTTGTGATAAGAACTTCTTTCAACAATATTAGTGGATGGAAATGTAAATATAAGTACTTCCCTTGTTAGATGCACCTTCATAAGAAATAGTCTTGCTCGTAAGAGGCTTCCCATTATCTTTGATGATGTGACCTACTTAAGTCAAATAGAAAATTTGATTGGGGGTCTTGATTGTCTCGGTTTAAGAAGTCGAATCATTGTAACTACAAGAAATAAACAAATTCTTAACAATTGTGGAGTGGATCACATAAAAAAAGTTGATGAATTATTATGTTGCGATGCTCTTGAGCTGTTTAGTAGGCATGCCTTAAGGCAAAACCTTCCAATAGAAGGTTATATGGAGTTGTCAAAAAAAGTAGCAATATATGCTAGAGGTGTGCCATTAGCTCTTAAAGTTTTGGGGTCATTTCTACTTAGCAAGAGCAAAGAAGTTTGGGAAAGTGCAATGTTAAAACTTGAAAGAATTCCTCATGTGGATATCGAGAAGGTGTTGAAAATAAGTTTCGATGAACTTGATGATGATTTACAAAAGATGCTTTTAGATATTGCACATTTTTTTAGAGGAGTAACATCAATCATGTAAAAACTTTCCTAGATGCTAGTGGCTACTTAACAGAGATAGGAATAAGTGCTCTTGCTGATAAGTCTCTAATAACTATATCAATTATCATGTAACATGGTAACAATGCATGATATGTTACAATCATTAGGTAGAGAAATCGTCTGCCAAGAATGCTTTAGAAATCCTAGTAAATGCAGTCGATTGTGCCATCACAAGGATATCTATCATGCATTGACAAAGAACAAGGTAATATTTGGTATTATGTATATACATTCATACATATGTATGTGTATGCATGCATATTGGTGCTTAATTTGGTGTCCAAATGATATGACATCCTAGAAAATAGATAAATTAACATTTGATCGATTAATTCTCCGATTTTCAAAGATATTACATCATTTAGGTATTAATTTGGATAATTTAGCATTTGTGTACATATAATGTCTAGTGAATTGATTTTTAAACGATTGTAAATTTTTATATGTCCAATATTAACCTTTCATATTTTTGTGCATATATATCAGGGAACCGGAACAATCGAAGGTATCCCTTTGGACATGTCAAGAATAAAAGATATACAATTAAATCCATATGTTTTCTCGGATATGTGCAAACCAAGATTCTTAAAATTCTATGGGTCATCATGGTACAAAGAAAATAGCAATAAGGTGCATGCTTTTGAATTTCTCGAATATGATTTTACCGATCTAAGGTATCTCAGTTGATATAAATGTCCGTTAAAAACATTGCCATCGAGTTTTCATCTAGAAAACCTTGTTATACTTGAGAAGCGTGAAAGCAAAGTTAAACATCTGTGGAGTGGTGTCCAGTTACATTTTCATATACCTTATTTTTGTTGCTACTTGCTATTTGTAAATACCTTTTAAAGTACTTTCATGTGATTATTATTATTTTTTATTCTTTATGTTCTATACTTACAGCATCTTCATAGATTGAAAGAAGCTGACCTTAGTTTCTCAGAGCACCTAACCAGTTGCCCAAACCTCTCAGGTTTACCAAATCTTGAAAGATTGAATCGGCAAGGCTGTACAAATTTGCTTGAAATTCCATCATCTCTTCAATATCTCAAGAAGCTCGAATTTTTGAATCTAACCTTCTGCAAAAGCCTTACTAGTCTTCCGGATTGCATTGGTTTAACATCTCTGAAAAAGCTTTTACTCTGATGCTGCTCAAGTCTAAAGATTTTACCTCAGATGCCATCTAACATAGAGAGGATAGATCTATCAGGAGCTGCTATAGAAAATGTTCCCTCATCCATAGCATATTTAAGTAGACTAGTCATTTTAGATCATGGATTTTGTTCAAGTCTTGAAAGTCATCCAAATAGCATTTGTAAGTGGAAATCTCGTAATAGCACAAAACTTGTCACGTTTCCTGGTAGTATGGGAGCTCTAGAGTCTTTGAAGAATCTTGTGGCCATACATTTTGGGGGACTTTAATTTTATACGTCAGGTTGGCTATTACCTCCTTTGTCAGGTTTGCACTCTCTGAGGGAACTTAATCTAAGTGACTGCAATATCATAGAGATACCCGATAGTCTTGGTCACTTACCGTCTCTCAGAAGATTAGATTTGAGCAGAAACAGGATTGAAAGCATACCGGCAAGTATCATAAACCTCTCAAACCTGGTGAAACTTTGTATAAGCAATTGCAAGAAGCTTCAGTTTTTACCAAAGCTTCCAATGATACGGATAGAGGCATTCAACTGCACACTAGAAGTATTATCTTATTTTTCATTTCAAGAAGACAGCACTGTGACAATTAGTCGTCGTATATTCTTCCAAGTCGACTTCATCAATTGTTTGAAATTGGATCGAAGCGTACTCCAAGATTGTGGAAGATACACTACTGAAAATGCAATTTCTTGCAACTTTATTGAAGGAAGAATATTTTGATAAGGTTTGTTTTACTCATGTTTTAATATGACATGATTAATATTTTTTTCCTATTATAAACTGTCTACT
This sequence comes from Litchi chinensis, assembly GCA_019925255.1. NCBI lineage: Eukaryota > Viridiplantae > Streptophyta > Magnoliopsida > Sapindales > Sapindaceae > Litchi > Litchi chinensis. The sequence goes on from CM034467.1 coordinate 9,696,083, forward strand.
ACTGAAAAAGTATAGCAACCAGGCGGTTGTCTCCCACCTGCCCTATCACTCAAATGACAGAGTCAAACCTCAATAATTCCATCATTTGTGTGGGCACCTCTCTTGATATCTGAAAGTAGAGTTTCGAACCACACTATTAAAATCTCATCTAGGTTGGTCTCGATAATAGTCTGATTTATAAAACATGCCATATAATAATAATAATAATAATAATAATAATAATAAATATCTAGTACTATGGTAAAAAATGTCATAAACTAATTAATTGATTTTTTTTAATATTAACTAATTAATTGATTTTATGTATAGGATTTAAAGCTGTGAATTCAAGTGCTAGTTTATGTTACCCTGGAGCTGAGATTTTTATTATTCAAAGTAGGGGATCTTTTACAAATGTGGAAGTGCCGCCAAATTGGTTCTATAACAACTTTGTGGGGTTTGCTTTGTCCGCTGTTGTGGCATTTCGAGAGGATCTTTGTAGGTCAGTATATGAAGAGACGTTGTGAATGTCGTATCCGATCTAAAAATAAAATTTCCCAATTTTGTGAAGGAACAAGGAAACCTCAAATACAAAGATGGGCACCTGCGTGTTGTTAGTGGATCTTTAGGTGATGTGCCTTATTATAAAACCAACTCTATTGGGTCACACCATATGTTTGTGGGGTTTGATTTGACAATGTGTCCCTCCGATTTATCGTGTTATGACAATGAGGTCTCTTTCAAGTTCTATCTTGAGGAACTTTTTCATAGACATACAGAATCTCCCAAGATAGTAAGGTGCGGGGTTCGTTTGATGTATGCCCAACATCTTCAAAAATCCATTTGAAGGCTCTGCATGGCGCCTGTGAGAAGGAAGCTGAACCACTCATGCTAAGACTAATCAACGGTTTAATTTGTCTGAAGTACAACCCCAACTAATGAAGGTAAATTCTATTTCTATAAGATTTCATCAATAACAACTCTTAGATATGTGGCTATTGTCTTCAACCCGGTCACTCATACTGGGTTATACTGGGTCAGAGACCACCAACCCTTGGATGTGTGGCCATTGTCTTTATTAACAACCCTTAAATATGTGGCCACTGTCTTCAACACGGTCACTCATACCAGGTTAGAGACCCGGCAGGCATGGCTACCGGAATGATTCGCCAATGTTGCCCAAGTCTTGGCTGGTCCGGCGGGGGTCATTCTCTTCTTTTACCTAGCCCATTCATATTTCTTGCTTTGATCATCTTCTTTGATGGCATTGTCGACCAGCGCCGGCGGGAGAGGCGCCGTCGTCGAGGAGGATGCTGCTGCGGGGAGGGTTTGTGAACAGTGACATGCAGCACCAATTGGCGGATAACGGAGCTGTCATGGTTGCCGGGTTTAAAGCTCAAACGGGGTCTTTTGGGGACACGGAAAAGGGGAGGCACGGCCGGCTGCGTTGCCGCCACCTGCCGAGACAATGGTGCTGATGGAGCTACTGCCTATAGCGGCGTCGTCTTCTTCTCTTCTTTAGAGAGAGACTGAAATAGGAGGAGAGAGAGAGCTCCAGAGAGCTGTTAGACGAGAGAGAGTGACCGCTGTGTGTGCTCTGTCCTTTGCGTGTGTGAGAGAGAGATGGAGAACCAAAGGGAGATGGATACAGAGCCGAGAGAATGGGCTGACATGTGGAGAGTTTGGGGTCCATCCACGTGGCTTCTCGGCGTTGGATTTTTTTTTTTAACTCCCAAACAATAATTGTTATGTAAATAAATTTAATATGTCAAATGATGATTTTACTTCTCATTAGTTTGGTCAACGGTTATTTTGGATGAAGGTTGACTCACGATAAAAGGCATTAGCTGATCAATGTTATACCATGATGGAAAAGTTGTGGTACTTTGTGCAATTTGCTGTAAAAAAATGTACATAAATAAAATGTTTTATACCCAAAACCTGTGTAAAAAGAAGATTAATTGTTCCCCTTGCTATTTGAATAACATGCTCCACACTTTATGAAATTCTATAAGTCTAATGGAAAAGTTATCCTCTCAAACAATAATAATACTAGACATGCCACTCCTTATATCTTAACTCGATCTTAATTTATGATGTGTTAATTGATAAATGCATGAAATGAATAATAATTAAAAAGTATATCAACTGATAGATTAAAAGTTGAGATTAAAGTTACACTATAATGTTGGATCTCTAGTATTACTCCATAAACAAATGCATATGATAGAAAATTATGAAGTCGATGCATGTTGTATTATTTTGGATATGTTAGAATAATTAATATTATTAGAATAAATTTATTTATTTTAGTTGGTATATAATAAGTACAAATTACATGAGAGATATGAAAAAATCATACAGAAATAATTTTATCTTTTTATTACACCAAGTCTTCACCCTGATAGTCAACACTGTTAAATTTAACTGCTGATAAGCTATTTTAATTGGATGACCAAACTACCATTTTAGAAATAAAATTATTACATGCCCAAATTTATACTTGGATAATTGCAAAATAGTCGCTAAACAAATCAAATTTACAAACAATGACTCAAGGCATCTCAAAACCATAAGCACTACATTGTAACTGTCATTGCTACCTTGGCCTATATGCGAAAGCTTGCACAACCATCCAAATCGGCAATGACAAGTAGCTGTTACTTCAATCAAACCATTAGATCCATAATTGTTTACGGATCTTGTCCCAACGATGAGAGATCCGATTGGAGAGCGGATCTCTCTTATCTTGGAGCATGCACGCCACTATCAAACTCACATCGTCATTAGAAAAGCTTCCATTCACACATAACTTACACACATAATTGATTTACACACAATCCATGACCTAGCTTGATCTCTATTGTAAAGATGGAGCATTAGAGACCAGCTAGGTCTCCATCGTGAATGGAGACCCATAATTTTTTTAAGAAAAATTAAAAGAGAAAATTGAAGTTTTTGAACTCAATGAATGATACCTATTTGATGATGGTGGATTAATGATTTGATGAAGATAACGATGGTTTGATGTTGTTGATGGTGGGTTAATGATAATGATGAGGAGTTGATGTTGATGATGGTGATGAATGGGTTGCCGTTAATGATAAAGGCTAATGAAGGTAGATTGAGGATGATGATTTGATGTTGTTGGGTAGTTGATGAATATGATGATTAATTAGGGATGGATATCCAATCTCCAATTGAATTTTCACTATTTATCATTTTTAATGGATGGTATTGTTATACGTATTTTTCGAACTCAGTAATTGGGCTGGTAAAACTCCAATTTAGGCCCATTTAAGACCCGATAAGAAGGCCCAATAAGGTCAACGTAGTTAAAGCCCATCAGATGAGGCCCAGTATTGACTTTAAGCCCATCAAGCTTTTCAGCTCGTTTAAAGGGGTTTTCCAGTTGGCAACAACAGACTTATAAAACACAGCCAGGTCGCAGCTCGCCTCTTACGCAACTCGTTTTTCAGCGAGCTCGAGCTCGAGACCACCAAGACACGTCAGCTCGCACAGACACGTGATTAATACAGTATATTCCAAAAACAAGCAGTTACCAAGTTCAACCATGATTCTCTCTCCGGATATGGCAATTGCCCAGTCAAACCCTGATTTCCTCACCAGATATGGAGATCTATTCAAATTTAAACTCAAATCAACTTTATCTCGAGACAATTATAGTAATTTCCTGATGATTATCTAAATATATTAGGAAGTATAATTAATTCACAATTCTTTTTCTTATTTCTCCCAATTATTTAGGGAATGTAATTAATTCAGAATTCTCTTCCTGATTTGCTACAACCAGAATTGTAACACTTCTTTCCCTATAAATAGGGATTAAAATAATTGTAACATGATCATACAATATTCAATAATATACTGTCACTCTGCAGAGATTAAGAGTTGGACAGTCGTGGACGTAGGCTTTAATTGCTGAACCACGTAAAAGCTTCGTGTTCTTACATTCATACCCGGTTCTTGTCTTTGTTATTTCTCGGTGTTTGTGCTTTCTCACATTGATTGCAGGTATTGGGCATTGATTACTCGTCGACTGAATTCCAACGTCGACATTTTGGCGCTAGAAGGAGGGTCCAGACTGCAATATTTTTCATCTCACTTCATCAATTTCTGACGATATAGCAAAGACTAGATCAAACAGGTTCCTTGGAGACGATGACCAGGCGGAAAGTCACATGAACCAATCTCAGCAGAACTTACAGCCTGGGCAAGACGCAACCATGCATGCAGCAGGCCCGTCCCATGGACAGATACTCGGGGCTGCGACAAGTATCCCTCCTCTGCCTCACCGTCAAACGATCCCAACTGCCCCGATGACCGAAGGGCAGAATGCGTTGTTGTAGAGGCAAGAAGCGTTGGAAGATACGGTTAGACAACTCACAGAAGCCGTCAACATGTTGGTGCAGGCTCAGGTTCAGAACGTGACTAGGGTGGAAGTTCAGGCACCACTGGGAGTGCCCCAGCCTCTTGAACCGGCGCGAGGACCTGAAAGGCTAGCAAGGGAAGTCCCGCGACCTGCAGACTCGGCTCGCTCATCTAATGCGCGTTCGAGGGCCAGAAGACACCCTGTTCAATGCGAAAGGGAGGTCGCACGTCCAGATAGCCTGGTAGCAAGACTGAGCCAGGATGGAAACAGGTGGATAGAAGTTGGCCAAGGCAGAGTCCGAGCCGTAGCTCGTTATGTCGATGAGGTAGATGGGCAGCAGGTAAGATCCCATCATTATGAGGGCCAATTCGAGGAAGACGAAAGGTATGACCCTGAACATCCGGCTCCAAGTCATGATCACAGGAGGAGATACGAGCTCCGAGACCCCCAAGTAGAGGAGCTCCTCCAAAGAATCCGACAGTTGGAAGCACGACCTGGAATTTCGAAAAAGCGTGGGCTCTACGGAGATAGGACCCCATTCACAAGGGAGATTGAGACACAGCCTCTCCCTCCAAGGTTCAAGATGCCAAGCATTCAGCAGTACAATGGGGACAGTGACCCATATGACCATCTAGACGCATTCAACGTTCAGATGGACCTGCAGACAGGAAGTCCGATGGTGAAGTGCCGAGTATTCCCCGCTACATTGGGGGATATTCCGAGGACGTGGTTCAAGAATCTCCCAGCTCGCAGCATAGGAAGTTGGGAGCAATGCCAACAGAAGTTCGTTGGTCAATACAGGGCACTGAGAAGGCAGCTCGCTCCATCCTGCCACCTAGCCACCATTTTTCAGCGTCAGGGTGAGTCGTTGAAAGAATACATCACCAGGTTTAGACGCGAGGTCGCGAATGTCGAGCATCCATTAGATGAAAGCATTCTGACAGCGATCTCAGCCGGGTTGCGCAAGAATGGAAAGTTATACGAGAGCATTTACAAGTCCCTAGTGAAGGATCTGGAAGAGTTTTACGAGAGAGCTACGAAGAGATTAGGTGGGAAGAGACCTTTGGCCCAAAGAAGCAGAATCAGAAGAATGAAGCGGGCAGTTCCAGCCAGCCAAAGAAGAGAAACAATGGCCGGAACGAAGAAGGAAGAAACAACGGCTCAAGTAATCAGATCGCCAAGAAAGCGAGAAGAGAGCCAAGGTATGAGCGACCTCAGCGTTGGGGTCGCCAGGAAGGATACAGCGTCCTGACGGCATCACCGGACAGGATTTACGCTGCAGAGCAAAACAAGGAGGATTTCGGGAGGTCCAATCCTATAAGGGCTCCCATTCATCACAGAGATCAGAACAAGTTCTGTGCCTATCATAATGAGGTCGGGCACAGTACTTCAGATTGTTGGGCGTTGAAGAACGCCATCGAAAAATTGATCAGGCGAGGTCGCTTGGGAGAATATGTGGCAAGAACTGCTGACCAGCGACCTCATCAACAACGACCTCAACAGCAACAGCCAACACACCAGCAACAGCCAACACACCAGCAACAGCCCTAGCGAGCTTCCGAGCAAGGTCAGGAACCTGCGGTAAGAACCATTTTTACTATTTATGGTGGCCCCCATATCGCAGGTGATTCCAACAGATCGCATGAGAGGTACGTCCGAGAGGCGAATCATTCATTTCAGCTCAATGGGTCGGAGGGACCTACCAAAAGAGCAAAACCGACCTCGGACGAGATCGTATTCACAAAAGAAGATGCTAGAGGAGTGATCTGTCCTCATAATGATGCACTGGTTATACGAGCTAAGATCAGCAATGTGGAAGTTAGGCACATCATGATCGATACCGGGAGTTCGGTGAACGTGATGTATAGGAGCTGTTTCGACCAGATGGGGCTGAGAGCAGAGCAAATGAGGCCATCCTCGGAGCCTTTATTTGGGTTCACTAGAGATGCTGTGGTACCAGTGGGACAGATTAAGCTGCCATCAACTCTAGGGGAGGCAGGTCGTCAGGCAACAACCTTGACGGACTTTTTGATAATCGACTGCCCATCAGCGTATAATGTGGCCCTCGGAAGACCTGCTATGAACGAGTTGGACATGGTTACTTCAACCAGAACTCTGACAGGAAAGTTCCCAACTCCTAATGGCATCGGATGTGTTCGAGGAGAACAACACCTAGCTCGACGTTGTTATGAAGATGCTGTTAAGATGGGCGTGAGAGGAAAGAAGATGAACGTGGTCTCAGGGGGGGAGCCATGAGCTATGACTGAGAAAGGAGTCAGTCATGACCTGGACCCTCGCGAGGTAGATGCAGACCGAGCTACCGGTCCAATTGAGGAATTAGAAGATGTACCAGTCAGCGAGGTAGATCCTGAGCGATGCTTGAAGCTGGGAAGAGGATTAACTCCGGAGCTGAGAATCCAGCTCGCTGACTTTCTAAAGGCGAACTTGGATGTGTTTGCATGGAATCATGAGGACATGGTGGGAATAGATCCAGAGGTGATGTCTCACATGCTGAACATTGATCATCATTTCAAGCCAGTTCGTCAGAAGAGAAGAGCAATGACAGGGGAACGATACTTAGCACTAAAAGAAGAAATAGATAAGCTGCTGGTTAACAAATTCATCAGAGAAGCTTATTATCCGACCTGGGTCGCCAATCCTGTACTAGTGAAAAAGAAGAACGGGAAGTGGAGAACTTGCATCGACTTCATTGACCTAAACAAGGCGTGCCCAAAAGACAGTTTTCCCCTGCCAAGGATAGACCAACTCGTGGATGCTATTGCTGGCCACGAGCTTCTGAGCTTCATGGATGCATATTCGGGATATAACCAGATCCCAATGAAGCCCGAAGATGAAGAGCACACCTCGTTCATGACTGATCGGGGGCTATATTGCTACAAGGTGATGCCCTTCGGTTTGAAGAATGCTGGAGCGACCTATCAACGCTTGGTGAACATGATGTTCAAAGAACAAATTGGAAAGACCATGGAGGTCTATGTGGACGATATGCTGGTGAAATCCAAGCAGATAGGTGACCATGTTAGCGACCTGAGAGAGATATTCCAAATTCTGAGGAGCTACAAGATGAAGTTAAATCCGCTCAAATGTGCATTTGGAGTGACTTCTGGGAAGTTCCTGGGCTTCATGGTCAACAGTAGGGGAATTGAAGCAAACCCTGAGAAGATCAAAGCACTGATTGACATGAGGTCGCCCACCAAGGTGAAGGACGTGCAGAGCCTCAATGACCAGGTCGCAGCATTGAGTAGGTTCATTTCGAAAGCTACAGACAAGTGTGTCCCTTTCTTTGACATTCTGAAGAAAGCAAAAAGTTTCGAGTGGACTGAGTAGTGTGAAGTAGCCTTCCAACAATTGAAGGAATATATGAGGCGAGCTTCACTTATTTCCAAACCCAAAAAAGAGGAAAAGCTGATCTTATACTTGGGAGTGTCAAAGCAAGCTCTGAGTGCTGCATTGGTAAGGGAAGAAGAAAAGACACAGTTTCCGATCTATTATGTAAGCAAACGATTACAGGATGCTGAAACCAGATATTCGTAGATGGAGAAACTGGCTTACTGCCTGGTGATTGCATCAAGGAAGCTGCGACCTTATTTCCAAGCTCATACCATCGAAGTCCTCACCCAGTATCCATTGAAGCAAGTTTTGCAGAAAGTAGACACCTCAGGTCGTTTGTTGAAATGGGTAGTGGAGCTCGCGCAGTTCGATATCCAATTCAAGCCAAGGACGGCTATCAAAGCTCAGGCTCTGGCAGATTTCATTGCAGAATTTACGGGACCTGTGGATGATGAAGCTGAGTCTTCTGAAGGTCCGGCCTGGGAGCTTTTTGTTGATGGATCATCCAGCGAGCAGAGGGCTGGAGCTGGAATTCTACTTATCAGCCCTGAAGGCCACAAAATCCTCTGCGCTCTAAGGTTTGGCTTTCAGGCAACAAACAATGAAGCTGAGTATGAAGCCCTGCTTGCGGGACTGCGTTTGGCTAGAGAGATGCGAGCTGAACGCTTGAAGATCTTCAGTGACTCACAGCTCGTCGTCAGCCACGTAATGGGAGAATATCAGGCTAGGGGATCAAAGATGGCCCTCTACCTCCAAAAAGTACACGAGCTGCTGGGTGCATTTCAGAAGTACGAGGTGAAGCAGATCCCGCGAGCTTAAAACTCGCATGCTGATGCACTAGCTCGCCTCGCGACTACGCGAGATGCAGATTTCCTTGGGGCAATCCCAGTTGAGTTCCTACCAACTCCAAGTACAGAAGAAAAGAATATGACGATGGCCATATCCGTACAGCATGATTCCTGGATAAGCCCCATTCTCAGTTATTTGCAGGATGGAAAGCTGCCAAATAACAAGCTGGAAGCCCGGCGTTTACGAGCTAGAGCAGCCAGGTACTGCATCTATCACAATGCACTGTACAAGAAGGGGTTCTCGGCACCACTGTTAAGATGCGTTGATGGCCATGAGTGTGAAACAGTACTAAGGCAGATACATGAAGGCCACTGCGGGAACCACGCTGGGGGGCTGTCTCTAGCTCAGAAGGCACTTCATCAAGGCTTCTACTGGCCCACCATGAGGCAGGACGCCATAAACTTAGTGAAGAAATACGACAAGTGTCAGAGGTTTGCTCATATTTCGCGAGCTCCGCCAGCTTACCTCCAACAGATGGTGAGCCCGTGGCCCTTTGGGATCTGGGGAATGGACTTGATCGGACCCCTACCGATGACACGCGGAAGATGCAAACATGCAGTAGTCGCAATGGATTATTTCACTAAGTGAGCTGAGGCAAAAGAGCTAGCTGAAATCTTAACGGCAAAGATTGAGAAGTTTGTGTGGAGCAACATTATTAGCAGATTTGGGGTCCCACAGCAGATCGTGATAGACAATGGGACTCAGTTCGCCAGTGACCAGTTTCTTAGATTCTGCAACGACCTCAAAATCGTTAAAAGCTTCTCAGCAGTGGACCATCCACAGGCCAATGGCCAAGTGGAAGCTGTGAACAAGATTATCAAGCAGACCCTGAAGATGAAACTAGAAGCCAAGAAAGGAGCATGGGTAGATGAGCTTCAAAAGGTATTGTGGTCTTATAGAACCACAGCTCGCAGCTCCACTGGTGAGACCCTATTTTCAATGGTATACGGATCAGAGGCTATGATCCCAGCTGAATTTGAAGTCACCTCGCAAAGAAGAGCGACCTTCAATCCAAATGATAATGATCAGCTACTTGCGACAAATCTGGACCTGCTCGAGGAACACAGGGAAACAACCAAATTAAGGGTAGCTGTCTATCAACAGAGAATAGCGAGGTACTACAACAAGTATGCTCGGGTTCGCAGATTCAATGTGGGAGACTTAGTCTTACGCCTCATTCTACCAGGAGCCCGCAAGCCAAGTGATGGATCCTTAGGCCCAAACTGGGAAGAACCGTATGTTATCAAAATAGCCTTGGGAAATGGAGCTTATCACTTAACTAATGTAAATGGGGCAGAAGTCCCCCGAGCTTGGAACGCCGAGCATCTGCGCCCTTATTATCAATAAGTTTTTCATTGTCTGTAATATGGATAAATTGTAAATGAAAGCTCCATTCTTCCCCTGTTTTTGATTAAACTTACCTCACCAGGCTAACGGGCTCCGACCTGCATAGCTCACCTAATGAGCCTAAAAAGCAGGCGAGGTGACGACCCCTGTATAGCTCGCTATAAATGAAAGAGCCTAAAAGCAAGTGACTAAGTGTCCTTGCATAGCTCGCCTAATGAGCCTAAAAAGCAGGCGAAGTGACGACCCCTACATAGCTCGCTATAAATGAAAGAGCCTAAAAAGCAAGTGACTAAGTGTCCTTGCATAGCTCGCCTAATGAGCCTAAAAAGCAGGCGAGGTGACGACCCCTGCATAGCTCGCTATAAATGAAAGAGCCTAAAAAGCAAGTGACTAAGTGTCCTTGCATAGCTCGCCTGATGAGCCTAAAAAGCAGGCGAGGTGACGACCCCTGTATAGCTCGCTATAAATGAAAGAGCCTAAAAAGCAAGTGACTAAGTGTCCTTGCATAGCTCGCCTGATAAGCCTAAAAAGCAGGTGAGGTGACGACCCCTGCATAGCTCGCTATAAATGAAAGAGCCTAAAAAGCAAGTGACTAAGTGTCCTTGCATAGCTCGCCTAATGAGCCTAAAAAGCAGGCGAGGTGACGACCCCTGCATAGGTCGCTATAAATGAAAGAGCCTAAAAAGCAAGTGACTAAGTGTCCTTGCATAGCTCGCCTGATAAGCCTAAAAAACAGGCGAGGTGACGACCCCTGCATAGCTCGCTATGAATAAAGAGCCTAAAAAGCAAGTGACTAAGTGTCCTTGCATAGCTCACCTAATGAGCCTAAAAAGCAAGCGAGGTGATGACCCCTGCATAGCTCGCTATAAAAATAAAGAGCCTAAAAAGCGGATGGCTAAGTACCCCTGCTTAGCTCATCAAACATTCTGACAAACTAATTACTTGTACCTACAAAATTTTATTAAGTTGGTGAAACAAGTAATTGCTTTAATTATTATCAGATTTTGGGTTCATTGATTATCAGCTCGCAAGAAATGTGAAGAGCATAAAGTATATTATACACTAGCCTGAAGAACATTCAACACAGAAGAAATAATGAAAGAAATTTTCATTAAGTATGAGAACTGGTTACAAATTGAAAAACTGAAAAAAAAAAAACAAGCTATTAGTTCTGAACAGGAGGATCTGGGTCAGCCAAAGATTCTGGACCAGCGGTGGACGAGGCAGCTTTTGCTTTGAAATCCTCAATGGTTTCGAGCCCTATGTCCCCAAAGATAGAGAAATCAATTTCTGGATGGGACATCCACAGTGTGTAGAGGAAATCGCGACCTGTTCTTTCCTCAGCCTCATCCTTTGCATCTGCAACCCGCACTTCCAGTTCTTGAGCTGCTTGCTCTCTAAAGGCCGTTAGTTCTTTGAAGGCATTATCAGCGAGACAGTTGACAACCTCAGCCTCTTTCTTCATGTCTTCAACTTGCTGCTCCGCAGCCTCAGCTCGCTGAATAGCCTCCCCCACTTGTTACCTAAGAACCTCAGCTCGATGCTCAGCCTCCTTTGCACGGTTATCCGCGGTTGCAGCCTCCTCAGCTCGTTTGGTTGCAGCCTCCTCAGCGCTTTTAGCTGCAGCTCCCATCTCATCAGCTCGCTTCTTAGCCTCCTCGGCCTGTTTCTCAACAGTTTCAGCTCGCGCCAGAGCAGCATCGACCTGGCGATGAAGCATTTCAGTCTTCTCTTCTGCAGCTGAAGCCCGCTGCTTATCCAGTGCAGCCTGTTGCTCAGACTGCCTCAGATCTTCTTTCACCTTGAGCAGCTCATCCTTTAACATGACGTGCTCATTTTCCATTTTCTTCAGGGCCTCCTCGGCTGCTTGCCTTGCAGCATTTGCCTCAGCGATCTGAGCTTCCTGACCTTCTATTCTGCCCGAGGTTAAGCGAGCTAAATCATCAGTGGCCGCCTCCAGGTCGAATTCCAGCTTCCTCATCTCATCCTTGGTAGCCCTTGTCTCCCTTCTTCGCTTCATTGCAGCAATGGCATCTTGGAAATTATGAACAGATTAAAATCTAGTCAAGTAAGGAAATCAGCAAATGAGAAAAAATAACTTACCAGCATGCAATGACGAGTCGCGAACTCATCTAGATCCTCGCCCCTAAGACACCTATTTTCCAGGACATTCGCGTGATTGAGCATAATTGTTGCCCAGTTGTCAAGGAAGGAATTTAAGTATCTTCCTCCAGGACCCAGCTCGATAACAGGTCTGGTTGGTGAAGGAGTTCTCTCGCGCTCCGGGATATCGCATGCATCATCTTGAGAAGCACTGCGTCGCGATGCAACGGTACGCCTAGTCACATGCCCGCTGGGGCCAGCTCGGGTTGCCTGGGGAGCAACCTTAGAAGGAGCATCACCTTTTCCAGGCTGCGAACTGGAAGTCGGAGGTGACTGAAGATTTGCAAAAACATTTGAAAGAGGCACCTCGCTAGGAGCAGCAGTTGAGGGAGCAGTGGCTCTAGCAGCAGCATGCACCTCGCTGGGAGCAGCGGTCGAAAGGGCAGTGGCTTCAGTGACAGCAGGCACTTCGTTGGGTGCAGCGACCGCAGGAGCCTGGTCCTGGGCAGATGGTTTAGAGCGTTTTGAGGGGGCTACTGGAGTGGCCAAGTCTTCGGCAGGCCGTTTTGTTGAAGGAGTCGAGGAAGCTGGAAATACAGTGGGGCTTGCAGGAGGAGATTTCATAAGTACAAGTTTCCTCCTGTTGGCTGGAAGTTTCGTAGAGGAAGGAACAGGGGCTGGAACACGAGCTAGGGATGGCAGTGAAGCCCCTGGAGTAGATGTGTGATGTGGAGAAGAGGATGGGTCAACCTGTGCAGTAGGAGCTGTAGGGATTGGGTCTGATCTGATCTGTCCGAGCTGGAGCAGGAACGGAAGAAGAAGTTTTTCTAGACGCACCCTTTGAAGAGGTGCGAGTTGAAGACGGTTTCGCCTTCGTTGGTGTGCGAACTGAAGATGATTTTGCTTTAGACGAGGTGCGAGCAGGAACACTTCGAGATGAGGTCTTCCGAGCTGGAGAAGGTGAGCGAGTGTCACCCGCTGATGATGAAGAGACTGATGGTGGAGGTCGGGAAGCAGACGCGTCCTGAACTGGAACCTCAAAAACAGAAGGAAGTCTAGGCTTGTCACTCATCTTGCCTATATCTTCCTCAGCTCGCAGAAGAAGGGTTTCCTTAAGAGGAGCAAGGCTGTAAGCTCTAAGGATAGCATCGTCAAATTTACTGCTGATGCCCGCGTCCTCTGATTTGGCGAGCTTGTCAAGAGCTCATTCCTCCTCGCCGCTGAGAGGAGACTCGTCCATTTTCAGCACTGCATAGCAAATGATCAAAAAATGATAGTAATAAAGGTACAAAATAAAATCAGCTCGCTTTAATTTTCTTATATATACCTGGTTTCAGGACGAAGCTGAAGTTTCGGAGATCTGCAAGAGATGGGCACGAGATATAAAACCAGCTCGTCTTGTACGGTCCGACATTAGATTTGCCTTTCGCTTCTCCTTTGGGCAAAAGGTCTTTGTATGGCGACTGACGGGCTGTGAGATAGTAAATACCGTCTGGTTTCTCTCCTTCTCCCGCACTCAGGGCCTTGAAGGAATAGAACTGCTGAATAATCTTCGGTGTAGGGGGACGAAGGCCGTTCTTGAGGAAGGCTACAGCCAGCGAGATCAGCTGCGTATAAGAGTTTGGAGTCAACTGAAATGGCGCAAGCTTGACCTTGTTAAGAAATACGATCAAGTACGGTGGAATGGGGAACTGCAACCCCTGCTCGAGATGCTGAGTGCTAACAGCAATGAATCCCCTGGGCGGATAACACGCATGATTGCTTGAATCAGGTAGTAGAATGCGACAACCAAAAAGGATGTGGAATTGCTTGACGAGTCTTTCCACCTCAGGACGCTTCAGCGATGTGGGATGACGAGCGAACGTATCACGAGCCTCTCTCCCCTGTATAGCGTGAGCTCGGGCTTTATCATGCTCACGAGCTTCATTGCTTGGAACCATTCCCTTGCGAGTTCCGCTTGAAGATATAAAAAAAAAAAAAAAAAAGGAAGAAGAAACGCCATATGCAATAAACGTAAGACTCGGAATGACGAAGGTATAATAAAACATCATTGCAGGTACAACAATGGTGATGAAGCAAAATGAACCCAAAACAGAAAGATTGAAGAAAAAGAAGCCTTACCTTGAATTGTTGTTAAGTTGAAAAACTGCGAGAAAGGATGATGGTTTTGTGAAAAGGTAGTGGGTCCTGGTTGCTTTAAAGCTTTAACACTTGTTTGCTTCGAGTGAAAATGACAGATGAAAGAAGAAAAGGAAAAGGGTCCATCGGTTTATATAGACAATCGAGTGTGAACCCCAACCGTCAGATCCTTGAAAAGTGTAACCGTCATAAATTTGACGGTACAACGTAAAATATGGCTTTGGAAATCATGCAACCGTCAGTTGAATGACGTGCGCATTAAATATACGTGTAAAGGACGTGCAGACGTCACTTCAGTTACCACCTGTATGATCGCCACGTGTCGCAACTGAAAAGGTGGAATTTGAAAGTGCACAGAGGCAGTTATAAAGGTAAGCATGCCAAGGAAGCCAACTTTTACCAGCTAGTTTGAGCTCCCAGCTCGCTAAAACAAACCGAGAGCTGGGGGGCTAATGTTATACGTATTTTTTGGATTCAGTAATTGGGCTGGTAAAAGTCCAATTTAGGCCCATTTAAGACCCGATAAGAAGGCCCAATAAGGTCAATGTAGTCAAAACCCATCAGACGAGGCCCAGTATTGACTCTAAGCCCATCAAGCTTTTCAGCTCGTTTAAAGGGGTTTTCCAGTTGGCAACAACAGACTTATAAAACACAGCCAGGTCGCAGCTCGCCTCTTACGCAGCTCGTTTCTCAGCGAGCTCAAGCTCGAGACCACCAAGACACGTCAGCTCGCACAGACACGTGATTAATACAGTATATTTCAAAAACAGGCAGTTACCATGTTCAACCATGATTCTCTCTCCGAATATGGCAATTGCCCAGTCAAACCTTGATTTCCTCACCAGATATGAAGATCTATTCAAATTTAAACTCAAATCAACCTTATCTCGAGATAATTATAGTAATTTCCTGATATTATCTAAATATATTAGGAAGTATAATTAATTCACAATTCTTTTCCTTATTTCTCCCAATTATTTAGGGAATGTAATTAATTCAGGATTCTCTTCCTGATTTGCTACAACCAGAATTGTAACACTTCTTTCCCTATAAATAGGGATTAAAATAATTGTAACATGATCATACAATATTCAATAATATACTGTCACTCTGCAAAGATTAAGAGTTGGACAGTCGTGGATGTAGGCTTTAATTGCTGAACCACGTAAAAGCTTCGTGTTCTTACATTCATACCCGGTTTTTGTCTTTGTTATTTCTCGGTATTTGTGCTTTCTCACATTGATTACAGGTATTGGGCATTGATTACTCCTCGACTGAATTCCAACGTCGACAGGTATAGATATCCACCCCTAAGAGAAATTTTTTTATTTTTTTAAATGATGTCCACTATTCGTCTATATGATGTATGGTGGAATCATTATTTTATTTTTTTTTTTTTCGGGAGAAAATTATTAATTTTTTTAAAATTTTTTAAAATTATTTTGATCTCCATTATCTATATTAGAGGTGAATGATGGAGATTTATTTTTTTGAAATTTTCACTTTTTTAAAAAATATGAAAAAAATGATTCACTAGGGGCATTTTCATTATTTCATCATTCAGCAAAAAATAATATTCAACTGTTACATTTAACAGAACTTGAATAATGGAGTGAGGGTTCGGTACAATAAAAAGATAAATATGTTTTTATCTGATTTTTTGCATACCTTAGAGGGTTCTCGTGTAATTCATACATATAGTAATATTATTATTGTTGACATTTGGTTATAAATGGTTGACTTACAATGAGCTTAAATTTTCTTCTCCACTCTTTGAGAGAATTTTATTTGTGCTTATAATCATTTTATTCTTCTTTTAAATATTCTACCTTTGAAAACTGGTATAAAATGATATTTGGCAAACGAATAATATTAAAGTTAAAATATAATGTTCGACGTCTAGCATTACTCCTCAAACAATTGCATATGGTAGAAAATTATGAAGTCAATGTAGGTGATATTTGTAATAGCCAAAATCAAGGAGTACAAGCCTACTTGTTTGTTTAGAGGTAGAGCCCAAATATCAGCCCAAATATTGGGCTAATATCAAATCTAGTCCAATCGAAATCTATAAACTCTCATCTAAATATAATGTCTGGTCAAATCCGGCCAATTAAATATGGGGCTAAGATCAAGGGAACCGATCCCTTGATCTCTTAAAAGTTATTATAGTTTGACAATGGTCAACTTTTCTTTTATATAAGGAAAGTAACCAGTGAGGAGAATGATCATCTTGCTATCCTACTACAACTTTGCCAAATTCTCCATTGACACTTAGTAAAAGTTCCAGCATTCAAGTCATTTGCCATCTTACACATATCACAACCATAGCCGTTCGCCATCTCGCTTATTTCTCAGTATCATTTGTCTCCATTCATTTTACATTCAACATTTTTATTTTTGTCAACTTACATTTATAACTTAGATGTTGGAGAATCTTTGACTGACACCAATCAATTGTTAAGGTAACCTCATTTATTTGTTTTAACTTTTTATTTATATTTTTTTTATAGGCTGCTAGTGCCCAAAAAACTGATAGTAGAGTCAAGCCCCTACATTAGCAACAATAGAAATCAACCTGCTATAGTATTCTTTTAGGTGTATTAGAATAAATTCATTTATTCTAATTTGTATAATAATATTATTATTGTAGACATTCGTTATAAATAATTTACTTACATTAAGCTTATTTTTTTTTCGCCACTCTTCGACAGAGTTTTATTTGTGCTTGTAACCATTTTATTCTTCCTTTGAATATTCTACCTTTGAATATTGATATAAAATGATGTTTGGTAAAAGAGTAATGGTTAATATCTAACACTTTTATCCAATTTTTTCATCTAATTTTATATGGTAATTGATATGCCATTAAATATTGGGATTTGAGATTGACAAGATAATTGACATGAGAATGACATATCAACTGTCATTTAAGATTGAATGGAAAAGATAGACAAAAGTAATAGATGTTTATTATTATCCTTGGTAAAAGTTCCTAAAATGATTATTTAATAATTTGAGTTTTTATTTTATTTTTATTTTATTTTATTTTTTAAGGTGGGGAATGAGAGATTAAATTCATAGAAATCTAGCCACACCTTGTATTTTAGGGAAAGATGAGATTTAAACCTTTGACCTTTTAGAATCAAGAGAAGTATTCAATCACACTTATTAAATGGTGATGCGCAACAATTTGAGTTGATTCTATGTTAAAAAATAAATAAATAAATAAAGGTTGATTTGGAAGCAATTTTAAGAAATAGGTGGAGATTACTTTTATAAAGTAATTATAAAACAATCTATATTATATGTAATGAACTTTTAAATGACTGGATCACTCTAATTAATTTTAATATAGCATATATTATATAAATTCACTGTAATTCAATATAAATCTATTTATTATATAATTTCACTGCAATTAACATAAAACTTTACTAAATATATGCATACTGTTTTAATTTTTTTTAACAGTTTTATCAACAAAATTAATCAAATAATCACACGATTAATTTTATAATAGATTAATTATTAAGTACATTGAACATGAATATTTTAAAGTTATTTTAATTCCAATTTAAACCCCAATTTACAAGAGTAGATGTAAATACAGTGAACCGAGTATGTAAATAAAGGAAGCTTAACGTAGGTTTGATATTTTGCCTCTTATCAAGCTCCTGGTTTTGATGTTTCCATGAGTCATTAGTCATGTCAAGACTTAGTTCCACTTCCACCCATCATACGTCTCTTGTTTTTGACCCTTCTTCGGATTTTATTTTGATCAAGTGTACTGATAGGTCTTCTGCGTCCAACATCACCACATAACGACATTAACATTTAGACATTTCTCGTTAGAGATAAGACCACATATTTCTATTTTTTTCCCAAATCATCAGATGGTGCCTACATATTGAATAACAGAAGCCCCAAATCAATATATTCACTTATTCACATAGCTTTTGAAATTGCTTCTCTTCTATGTAGCCCGCCTCCTTTATTTCTTTTTTATATTATATGTACGACGTGGTTAGACCGCCAGAGATGATTGTCTCAATATGTCAAAAAATAAACGTTAAGATAAACTTTATAAAAGTTGACCTGAAAATTGGTTTATCAGTTGACAATTATGATGATCATAGTCTCCATTTAAAAAAGGATAAAAAGAAATCTATGTACCTTATTTTTATATTAAATGTATGCTGGCTAGTAGATGATATAATTATAATATGATTATCTTTTTACATTCTGCATTAATTTTAAAAATTTCAACAAGATGTGGTTCTTTTTTACTTTGTTTTTTTTTTGGTAGTTAAGATGATGATCTTCAACACGTCGTTTAAAGGACCAAAATATATTATGATTAAAGATGGGAAACTTCATTAAAGTTGATTATGAGAAATATTGTGATATCTCTATTTTTTCACTAAAAATATATACTTTTTCGAAATTTAAAAATAATTAAAAGATAATTTTAAATATAAAAATAATTTTTTCAAATGAATCTGAACTGTCCATCTTAAAAGATGGACAGTCAAAACTAAATTTAAAAAAAAAAAAAAAAATCAAAGTATATCAAAATCATAATATTAAAAAAAAAAAAAATGTTGAAGAAGCACTGGAGATCCAGATTGGATCTCCACTCCATCTTCAACATCTTGTTGATGTTCATCACCAACACCCATCAGGACTTATATTTGTATTTTCTAACAAAACTCTTTTTATGTTTGTATTTTATTAAGCTTTTATTAATATCACTTGGATAAACCCTAATAAGCATTATGGGCCTAAAGTAAGGATGACAAAATCCCCCAACTTGACCCATATAGACAGGGTCCCATTCCGTTTAGGGTAAGTTTGGAGCGAAAAAAACTATGTTTTAGGCTGAGTTTAGATCAAATTTTTACTTGATTTATTTTTTAGATCAAGTTTGTGTCAAACACTTTTGATCTGACACAATTCAGTTACTCACTTTTTTTTTTTTTTTAATTATTATTATATATTAATGTTGTTATTATTTTTAATATTGTTTATTTATTTATTTTTACCAGTTTGTGCACATTTTTATGCTGATCACTAATTTGTTTATTTATTTTTGTTATTATAGGATATTTTCCAAACAAATTATGCCTGTAAATAAATGAGATGTTTTAATGGAATTTTGGATGATATTTTTAATTGATTAGCATTGCCATATAAAGCTTAATGAATGTTATGTTGTTTAAGTTATACATGTATTATATTTTGTTTCAATTTAAAATTTGTTAGCTTTTTATGATTTTTAATTAAAATTAAGTCTATGTGCGAATTTTTATGAGTATCCGTTAGACTTTAAGTGTATATATAAACTTAAGTGTATATTTAAGTCAATGAATATTTCTTAATTTAAATGTATATCTACATTTAATTGTTAGTTAAATAAATTCAATCCTAAAATTAAGTACATACTAAAATTAGTATTATTGTATGCTAAAATATATTGTATTTTAAATAAATTGGATTGGGTTTGGGATATCCCTCCCAAACGGGTTCAGATTTGGGGCCAAGATTAAACTCGTTCTCGAGTCATGTATCAGATTTGGGGTAATTCATATGAAAGTGGGTTCGAGTTTGGAGCGGACTGATTTAATCTCGATCTGACCCATTACCATCCCTAATTTAGAATATGTGAATGAGACCCGGGATGAGTAGAGGAACCTGATCTTAGATTTGGAAGTGCATAGAATAATGGAATTAAAAGATTAAAAATAAGATCCTCTTCATTAAACATGCAGATGTAGGCCGACAACGGGCCTGTATCGAATGAGACTTCAGCAATCAGTCAAAGATTGTGTTCGTTTTAGAATTTCTTGTTTATTCAAAAACTATGATACAAAATCCAAGAATCCGAGTGCTGGATTAAAATAATGCCCTTATTTTTTGCGGGGTTTTGATGGCACCAAAGTTCAAACCATGCAAACTTAACGTAATAAAAAAGTAACTGCAGGCATTGAATTTTCCATGCGAGAAAAATGAGAGCATAAAGTAGAGCAATCTTTTTGAATATTTTTAGACGTGTCCACAAAGTCATAAGGCCACATTTCTCATTAATCAAACCACGTGAATTAGACAACAAACTAATCAAAAAGGTCAACTTCATTTGATTGTCATTCTCATTAGATTCTCAAGGTGTACGTGTAACTATATATATGTGTTCGTTAGTGGTGTTGCTTTCAATTTACTCTTCGTACTCATATTACTCATCCTTTCGATTATTCGTTCAACACGTAAATACTAACAATCATTCTCATTTTCTAATTCATCAAATAAACACACCATTAGATTCATTCATTGGGATGAAATTTGGGAAAGAATATGCAGCCCAAATGGTACCCGAATGGCAAGAAGCATACATGGATTATGATCAACTAAAATCATTTTTGAAAGAAATCCAATGGATCAAGCAAAGAAACAGGCAAGCTGCCGCTGCTGCTAATGAACCGGCTGGCCTAACCCGAGCATATACACTATATAGAGCTTTCAGTGGGCTAATAAGGCGCAACGACCCCATGATGATGGCTACTACTTGTCAATCCATCAACGACATTGAGAGCTCTATTGTTGTCGATTCTAATGTGGACAATGATGGCTCTCACAATTATGAGACTACATTTCTCATGGCTACAGATGATGGAGGAGAATATGAACGAGAGTTTTTCAAAAGGCTTGACTATGAGTTCAACAAAGTTGACAGATTTTATAGGTTTAAAGTGGAAGAGGTGATTGCTGAAGCTGAAAGCCTGAGCAAGCAAATGGATGCTTTGATTGCTTTTCGGATAAGAGCACTTGCATTGCATGAAGACCTTCTCAATTCTACTACTGATCAGCCTGCTGGAGAAAGTGATCAAAGTAAGCACTCGAGTCAAGTCAAGTAAGCTTGAAGATAATTCGAACTGCATGTATAACAACTTAAAGATTTGGACATTAACAAGTTGGATCTTGGGCAGGAATCATATCTGAGGAGAGCAGGCAGGAGCAATCAACAAATGATGAAACAAATGACCAGCAGGAGCAGCAGAGGAGTATCATACAAGTTCCATTGGATGTACTTAACCATGTGAAGCTTAACAAAAGACTTGAAACTCCCTATGCAATCATCAAGGGTTTTGTCAACTCCCCTAAGAAGCAAAAACAAGTGACATTCAGCCGGGACAATCTAAAGAAAGTTGAGAAACAGCTCAAGAGGGCCTTTATCCAATTTTATCACGAGATTAGGCTTCTTAAAGGCTATAGGTAATATTTCTTCTCAACCATTGAAGTTACTAAGGTGAAATTTTTCTTCAATCAGTGTACTCATGCTTCTTCCTTGCAATTTGCAAACAGCTTCCTGAATATATTAGCATTTTCAAAAATAATGAAGAAGTATGATAAGGTATATACATCCCCTCAAAAGTTGCACTTTATTTACAAGTAGATGTTGATCAATCTAGCTAAGTTACAAATGCACCCTTTTTGTTTTGTTTGCTCATTGTTTCAGATCACCTCGCGAAGGGAATCCGCATCTTATATGAAAATGGTGGACGACTCTTATCTTGGCAGCTCTGATGAAGTAAGCATTCTACATTCATAATGTGAAGAGATAGACAGGAATTTAATAAACTCAAATTCCATCTTTTCAAGCCAAAAAAATCAGGTCCTATCTCCTTTGATTTCTTGTGGTATTTATTTATCTGATCTGGAATGTTGCATGTCATTGCAGCTGACCAAGCTTATGGATAGAGTTGAAGCTACCTTCATCAAGCATTTCACGAATTCGAATAGAAGAAAAGGCATGAACATCTTAAGACCAAAGGCTAAGAAAAAAACACATATGGTATCATTTTTCACTGGTGAGGGGTCTAATTTAGCTTCATTTTAACTTCTAAACACTGAACAACTGAAACAATTTTTTGGTTTCTTTCATTTTAACAATTTTATCAAAAAACATTTCAGGTTTCTTCTCTGGCTGCGCTGTGGCACTCATGCTAGCCCTTATCTCTATCATACGTGCCCATGATCTCTTGAATAAAGAAGGACATGAACAATACATGGAAACCATGTTCCCCCTTTATAGGTATCAGTAGTACAAATCCAAAAATCCTTTTCTGCTTCTTTTAT
The DNA here is from genome assembly GCA_019925255.1 of Litchi chinensis. Lineage (NCBI taxonomy): Eukaryota > Viridiplantae > Streptophyta > Magnoliopsida > Sapindales > Sapindaceae > Litchi > Litchi chinensis. Next base: position 9,718,377 of record CM034467.1, read on the forward strand.
AGGAAATCATATACAAATTGTTGACTAGTGAGGTCAAACTTGTGCAGCTTCTTTGCATTCATTGTGCTACACATGCTTATGTACGCTGGCAACATATATTTCTGGCGGCGGTACACAGTCAACTATGCCTTCATTTTTAATTTCAAGCAAGGAACAGAGCTGGGTTACATGGATGTTCTGCTAGTGAGTTTTGGTCTTGCAGTACTAGCTCTAGGCAGTGTGATAATGAATCTGGACATGGAAATGGACCCAAAAACAAATGATTACAAAGCAGTGACTGAGCTTCTTCCTTTAGGCTTGGTTTTGGTAAAGTTGTTCAACTTGAAACTTCCCTTTCTGCCTTGCAATACTTTTGACAATATATGCACTAAATAAAATGATTCCTTTCTTTGTTTTTACATTTTTTTCCATCTCTGCAGCTTGTGATTGTCATAGTCATCTGCCCTTTCAACATCCTTTATCGATCAAGTAGATTCTTAGTTCTTTCTTGCTTATTTCACTGCGTCTGTGCTCCTCTTTACAAGGTATATAAACATATAAAGAAAGACTATTTCAATGCAAAATCTTGAATTTCATCAAATGGTTTAATAAAGGGCGTTGCGTGCAGGTTGCACTCCAAGATTTCTTCTTGGCAGATCAGTTTACCAGCCAGGTAATATTTATAAATAGTAGCCTATAATATTGTAAGATGAAAATCAATTACAAAAATTGTCTTCTTTTAGTGTAATTGTAACTATATTTTATTATTGGCAGGTTCAAGCCTTTAGAAGCTTGGAGTTCTACATATGCTATTATGGTTGGGGAGACTATAAACTAAGACAAAACACGTGCAACACCACTGATGTTTACAATACTTTCTATATCATTGTTGCTATCATTCCATATTGGTCTCGCTTCCTTCAGGTACGTGTAGAATCAAATTATATCGATAAAATGAAATGGTCATTAATCCCGTGAAAAGGTTATACTCATCCGTCACATATCTATAAATAGTGGATTCTATTCATCTATCCCACCATAATGTATACAATTTTTCTGTCTTTATATAAGTAGTTGCCTTTCACTTTTTTAGAGTTAAAATTCAAATTGTATTTTAGAGTTAAATATTAGTTAGTCTTAACAGAAACCTAACCTAATATCGAAAAGTAAAAAATAGAATAGTCAACGTCAATCAACTTTAGTTTTTTATGTAAACTTTATGTTCCTTTTCTTTTTTTTTCTTCTAAACTATTATAACTTTTGACTCAACAAACTCCGTACGTACCTTTACATAAATCTTGTGTTGGATATTTTAATTTCAGTGCCTTCGACGTCTATTTGAAGAGAAAGACCGGATGCATGGATATAATGGGGTGAAATATTTCATGACAATCATAGCAATAAGCGCCAGAAGTGCGTACAGTCTTTACATGGGAATGGGGTGGAAAATAGTAGCAGTGATGTCATCAGCGATTGCAGCAATTTATGGTACATACTGGGATCTTGTCGTGGACTGGGGGCTTCTTCAGAGCCAATCCAAGAACCGCTGGTTGAGAGACAAACTCCTTGTACCTTACAAAACTGTTTATTTTGCTGCTATGGTGAGTTGGTTTATGCCAAAACATATACACAAATGAGCTTTTCTTTGGTTATATTATAAACTTGACATCTAATCAGGATTGTAAGAATAATGATCTATATATATGTATATTATTTTATAAGGAACGAATATGATTGGAAGAAGAAATAAACAGTAAAGTATGATTTTGAGAACCAAAAAATTAGATTAATAGACTAAATTATGAAATTAAAGAATATTAGTTATTAATTTCACTTAGATGCAATTTGATTAAAAAAAAATTGACTTTATTGTAAATTTTAGAATTTTGAGTTGAGCTTTAATTTTATATTTCAAAAAACTAGTTACCAATTCACTTGATTCAATTTGATTTTGAAAAAAAAAAAATTCTACAAAGCAACAAAGTGATTTTTTTTTTGAAAAGTATCACAAAGTGACTTTATTTTTTTTTCCTCAGAATTTCGAGTTGTTTTATTTTTTATTTTTAATGTATAGCAAAAGGTATTCAATTTTTCTAACCAAACACAATTTTATGAAATTTTTGTGTTTCTTTGATTTAAGAAGAATGAGATTGGCCCATTATACTCTTTACATTTAGACCATTAAAACTATGGGTGCAAATTGTGTTCCATTCTTCCAAACCTTATATTAATTGTAAAAGTATGATAAATTATTTTAAAAATACCATTGTAGGTCAAACTGTATAAACATATAAAACAAGAATATTACTATTATAGCACACATTAATGAAATATTCTTGTAATAAGAATTTTGTTGTTTTCAGAGCATATATTACGAATTTTATTGTAGTAAGAATTTTGTTATTTTAGAACACATATTAATAAAATGAAAAAGGATACACTCGAATTCGATTGATTTTTACAAACATTTAATTCTTAGAATGAATAAAAATGATGTTCTTAACGAAACTTTTACCGAATTAAAATGAATATCTCATAATTTCAAATTTAAAAATGAAGCATAAAATATTAAAAATGAAACAATTAACATGCGAAACACACCAAAACATAATCAGTGCTTAATGCTGACAATAGCGAGGAAAAATGCAGGTGTTGAATGTCTTGCTAAGATTTGCATGGCTGCAAACAGTGTTGGATATAAAGGTACCTTACTTTCACAGGGAAACTGTTATTACAATTTTTGCAAGCTTGGAGATTATTCGACGTGGCATTTGGAGTTTCTTCAGGTACCCCCTATCTTTAATTCTCAATTATATCACTTTAATCAGCCTTGTTTAAAGTTTCAACCAACAGTACCCTAGATTGAATTTAATTCATATACAAAAATATATATAATGCTAGACTTTTTAAATTTTTTACTCAAATTCAATCCCAAATATCAATATTATATTAATTATCATATCATCTCATGACTATAAGATTTTGATAACTTATATGTCATATCATTGCAATATGAATTTAGATAAAAAATTTAAAAAATCTAACATTGCTTATGTATATATAATTCGCAATTGTTAAAAATAATATATGGATAAAAGATCATTTGTTACATTGTTTTGTTAACTTTTTAACTTTTTTTTTTTAATGTTAAGCATTATTAGTGTTATTTAAAAAACTTGAAAAGTTATCATAGTTCTTGAAAATTAAATATAGTTTATGCATCAAATGTTCTCATTAAACTTTTACATACTATCTACAGAATATATGTTCAAGAGTTTAATATATCGATTTATTGTTTTGTTGTTGTTGTTGTTGTTACTGTGATTGCGCAGGTTGGAGAATGAACATTTAAACAATGTTGGCAAGTATCGAGCATTCAAATCGGTGCCATTGCCATTCAAGTATTATGAACAAGAAGATGCAGAAGAATAGAATGCTCCAAAATTAGTGCTCATCTAACTGATAGGATTGGAAAAAATTAACATATCAAATGGAGGAACAACTGTTGGCCAAACTGCTTCAAGAATGGATTGAGAAACAATTATAGATATATAATTGTATGTACAAAGTGGCAGTGAATTGAAAAAGTTGAACTATCAATATCATATACTCATATCGACGCATCAAAAGTGAATTCATCTTTAAAAGAAAACGAAAAAAAAAAAAAAAGTGAATGCAACCAACATAGAAACCAAAATTGTATTTTTTTACTAACATGGCAAATTCTCATGGAGAGATCTTAAAACATGATTCAAACACAAATTCAAGGATTGTGAAACTAGATTTGATAACAATCAACTTTTGGTAAGTCTCCTATACCTTATATGAATTTAAAAGTCAAACACCTGAATCCAAAGTTATCTTTAGAATATATTGGCAGAAAAAGTTTTTATCTTTATAATATTAAATAATAATTCCATGCATGTTGTTCGTCAATGTTAATTTTCATGGATGCAATCGAAATCTTAAGTTGTCGGAGTATTATGAGGGTTTTTTTCTTTCTTTTTTCTTTCCCTGAAGATATTGAGTTAATATAGAATCAGGGAACACTGAAAAAAATGGTTATCATTGATAAAATATTTTCGATGGACAAAAATATAATCGATGATACCTTAATTTTCGTTGAAAGACCATCATTGACCTTGCAAAAAGAGGCAACATATTTTCTACCTAACAATTTTATTGAAAACTCATCACATTACCATTGGAAATGTATTGGTTTTGGGAGGGAATATTAGTGCTAATAACCAACAACTAATTAAATACCCCCGAAAATGATAAAAATTTTGATTCTACTATTACTAATAATTCGTAACTGTTGAAAATAATATGAAAAGTGGTCGAAAAATTATTTAATTTTAGTGGAAAAGTTTTGCGCCAAGTGGATCATTGACAATATTGAAAATTACTGTAGAAAATAATGAAAATTTTATTCAAAATTTTCCAAAGGTGGGTAGCCATTGGAAAACTTCTAAAATGCACTTGAGAATGATTTATTAGTTACCTACGACTTGTTTAATATCCTCGAAAATGGTAAAAATTTTAGTTCTGCCATCATTGATGATTTATAATCTTCGAAAATACTTTTAAAATTGGTAAAAAAATGTTTAATTTTGATGGAAAAATTTTGTGTCAAGTGAGTCATTGATGATGTTGGAAATTATTGTTGAAAATAATGGAAAATTTATTCATACTTTTTACAAAAATAAGTAGCTATCGTAAAAATTTTAAAATGTGTTTGAGCATGATTTATTTCTTGATGGCAAGTGCTGGTGCCAATTATAGCACCGATAGCATGGAATTGTCCCTCGAAAATAGTAGACCTCTTATTAATAGCTTTTTTTTATTGTCTTGGATTGTGGAAATATTATGAAAATGAGCAAATCACTCAAAACCCTCTCGATATATGCTTATTGACAAATGAAAACCACATTTCCTTGTATTATACCGTCCTCCCCTGCTTGAACGATTTGACCATAATTGACTGTTTGAAATAATTGATGATTGACAAGAAAGAGCATAAAGACGATAATGTCATTGACTAACTAATTTGTCATAGAAATGACACAATTACCCTACCTTTGATGGAAAAAATTTTAAAAACTTGAAAAATCTCAATCATCCATTTTAAAATGAGATAATAACAAAAAACTCATTATAGTTTACAAAAATGTCAATTTCACCAGTCATAGTTTCATTTTTATCTAAATTTTTTTGACAATAATAAAAACATTCAAAGTATCTCCTAAAGGCATGTAAAAGGATAATAATCCCCCGATAGTCACAAATTGATGATGAATTCATAAAAGGTAAAATGGTCTTTTTTTGTATCAAAGGGCATTTTGGATAAAAATGAAACTATAGTGACAAAATAGATATTTTTACAAATTAGAATGGTTTTTTTGGGATTATCCCTTTTAAAAATGAATGACTAAGATCTATTTAATTTTAAATATAAAAAATAATTTTTTTTTCAAATGGATCTAAGCCATCCATCTAAAAAATGGAAAATCAAGATCAATTTGAAGAAAAATAGGAAAATTAAATTTATTTTTAAAATTTAAAAATAATTAAATTTTAACTATAAAAATTATTTAAATATAAAATGTAATTTTTTAAAAATGGATCTAAACCATTCATCTTAAAAATGAACAGTTAAGATCAATTCTTAGAGTAGAAAAAAAAAAAAAAAAAAAGCTGAACAATGGAAAAAAAAAAGGATGAAGATCCAATCTAGAGATTAGGTTGGATCTTCGTCCGTTTATTTCTTTTACAAAACAAACTCTCTATTTCTCATTGTTTTCAATCTTCTCTCTAGGTTTGTGTCTTGTACAATCATCACACGATGTTAATTTCAATTGAGCAACAACTTGATTGGTATACTAAAGGTCCTCATTTTCATTCTGTTGATACCCATTCTGTGAGCCGAAAATCTGGGTATATTGTGTTGGTCCTCTCCATTTCCTCTCCTTCTCAAAATCCAACTTTTATTCAACCTTCAACTTGGTCACCAAAGTCTACGAAATCTTGTCTAATATTTGATGGTAGAAGAACCCGCAACTTGCACCCTTGTCCCCTAACTTCAAACCCAAACATTGGCACCCATAAGAGACCCAGGTTGGAGGAGGCGACCCAATTACAAGTAGTAGCGGTCGTCTAAGTTGACGTGTTCAATTCAATAGAGCTCCAGGACTGGTTCCTAGGTATGGGTTCAGACATTAAAGCTAAGAATGTATATGGTTCTTGTGAGGGAAGTTGTAAGTGTGCAAGAGTTGACAAAACTGAAGTATTAGAGTTAAAGATTAATAGCATGGAAGAGGAATTACAACAGCACAAAGCTATAAAGGTTGAATTGGAGCAGCTCAAATCTACACAAGAAAAAGTGACAAGTGCATGAGAGTCACAATGTCCAATCAAACAAACAGCTGCCACCTTCAATGATATTAAATACCCTTTGCCCAAAATTATACAAATTTATATGGTTGTGTGACTAGTTTGCTAATTAATTATCTTCAATATAAGTTGTATCCATGTTTTGACTTGTGGTTCAGAAGTTTGAATTTAACAATATATTCACTTATCTTTTATTTAAAAACTACAATAAGAAACAAACATCTTTTTCATTCGTGTCATGTAGTTTGCTAGTTTTTATTATTATTATTATTATTTTTAGGTTGTTTCTTTATACTTTTCTAATTGTTTTGTTAACTTCCTATGTAGGATAAATAATAGTTAAATTGATGTTGTCATAGTGCATATTAGTGGCCTTGTAGAAGCAAACGTCAGACACTTGATCATATTATCTTTTAGTGATTGTTTTGTGTTTATATTATCTTTGAAATCTCATGGTATTCTTTGATTGATAAGTTATTATATTGTTTAAGCTTGTTAACAATATTAATTCTCCATAGCTCCTCCCCCCTCCCCTCTTTTTTACTGTTATTAAATTTTGTACAGGATAATGTTTTATGGACAATGATGATGAACACAATGCATGGTGATGAATCAAATATGGAGTACCAGAATTTAGAGTTACAGAATAAGTTTTTTGCTATGAATCAATTGACAAAGTCTATTAGAGCTACAAATTTCTTTCAATAATATCTCTTTTCTTTTGTTATTTCAAAAAAATATATATATCTCTTTTGTATTTTGCAAATTCCGCAGCTACTGAATGTTAGAACTACTACATATATGTACTCTATTGTGTAACTTACATTTAGTTTAGTTATAACAAACCAATATTTTGCTAAATTTAGTTTGATTTATTGATTATTTTGTGTTTATATTGTCTTTGAAATCTCATAGTATATATATATTTTTTGTTGGTAAGTTAAATTTTGTGCAGGATAATGTTTTATGGGACAACGAATAGGGACACAATGCATGGTGATGAATTAACTATGAAGTACCAAAATTCAGAGTTGCAGATAAGTTTTTTTGCATTAATCAATTGACAAAGTCTATTAGAATTATAACCTTCCTTCAATAATATCTCTTTTGTATTTTGCAAATTCCATGGCTACTAAATGTTAGAACTACTATATGTGTGTGTGTGCGCGTGCATGCTATGTTATGTTACTTTTATTTAGTTTAGTTATGACAAACCAATATTTTGCTAAATTTGTTAATTAGTTTGATTTATTAATTGTTTTATTGAGGGCAACATCAAAAAATATTTGAACTGCAATATGGTTATTAAAAATGGTGTAATAAAATGGGTTAATATGAATAAATGCATTCAAGCACAAAAATATTATTTTCAATAGCCCTCATATGGTCAAAAAAAAGGAGCAAATTACTTTTTAGCTATTCAATTTAAAATTATGTTTAGGCAGAACAAAGGTTTTGATTTTATTATAATTTAGCCCCTACTGTTAGGGAATCTCCATTAGATTTGATGGTGAACAATGTAGATATACCTAAAAGACTGAAATACCCTTAGGTAACTGGTTTGACCTTGTTAACTGAACAAAAAAATAAAAATTTAAAAATTTAAACAATAATTAAAAATGGACAAAAAATAAAAAATAAAGAAGAAAGAAATTAACAAAATTATGAAATATAACCAAAAAAAGTGATAATTCAATTAACATATCATCAACCTAGAAAATCTCCAACCCAGAAAATCAACACATTCATCAACTGGAAATCATCTTCAACCTCTCCCCCATGGCATCTTCAACTAAAATTATTATCAATCCAGCAAAATCATAAACATCAGTCATCAACTCAAAATTATCATCATCAATCAATAAATCCAGTGTTCAATGACCAAAAATACTCTAAAAACACATTAAAAAAAAAAAAACATAAAAATCCCCCCAAAAATTTCATCTTGAAAATCCAACCTCTCTTGAAAATCACAATCTTCAATCTCTCGTCCCTCTCATCTTCAATCAATGTTTCAATTACCAAAAATCTCTTAAAATCCCAATTTACAATTAAATAATTTTTAAAAAAATTAGAAGTTGTTGATTTGGGTTCGACAAACGCAGATAAAGAAAATCTTAACTTAGAACTTAGATGAAGAGGATGGCAGCTGGACATAGAAACCTAGAAATGTGGTTGATTTGCAGATACCAAGAGGACAATGGTTGGATGCAGAGACCTAGAGGATGCCGATTGATTTGTAGGGACCAAGAGGACTACAGTTGGAAGCAAAAACTCAAATGACAAAGAGACAACAGCTGATGAATGGTTGGTTGTTGTTGATGAAGGATATTTGATACTGATGAAGGGAACATGAGATGGAAGTCAGACCATGGGTTGGTTGTTGATGATGAAGCGTTTTGAAGATGAAAGAGATCTGATGTTGAAGATGAAGAAGATTAAGTCTGGTTTCAAAATTTTCTTTATTTTTTCTTATTTTCTTTTTATTTTCTTTCTTTAATTATTTAATTTACTTTTTTTTTTATAATTACATTATTTATTTTAAGATAGATAATAGAGATTGATTATTAATTTTTATTTAATTATTATTTAATATTTTAAAAGAAAAATATATAATAAGATCTAAAGACAATCTTATTCTTCAATTAGTTAACTCTAACGGATATCCAACGTGGGGGGTGGGCGGGGGCGGGCGAGGGGGCGTAAATTGTAATAAAATTAAAACACTTGCTTCATCTAAACATAGTTTTATTGTGAAAATAATTTTTTCGATGTTAAAGGTCCTTAGACAACTTTTCCAACGACTAAAAATAATAATTTCGATCGCTCATCCCTTAGACAACACATATTTTTGACAAATTTCAATATGTTTTTTTATCAATGAAATTGAAAATATGTGTTGTCTAAGGGATGAGCGATCGAAATTAAAACACTTGCTTCATCTAAACATAGTTTTATTGTGAAAATCAATTTTTTCGACTGTTAAAGGCCCTTAGACAACTTTTCCAACGACTAAAAATAATAATTTCGATCGCTCATCCCTTAGACAACACATATTTTCGACAACCAATTATTGACGAAGATGTTGTGGCCAAAATTTCAATATGTTTTTTTATCAATGAAATTGAAAATATAATCGATAGCCTTTGAGTATTGTAAATAGTGTAAGTTTCGATGGTGGATTGATAAATTAATATTTTCAACAACATTTTTTGCAACAACATTCGACAGCCATTTGTTGTTGAATTAGTGTATTTCCAACGACATTCTGTTATTACCCACGATATTTGACCCTTGGTAATATACCCTTTTTTGTAGTGAAACAAGAAATGATATTAGTAGATCTCAAACATTAATTTATCCATTAGAAGAAAGATATATAAATTGAGTTAGAAAAATTTAATTTCATAGATTATTTTCTCTTTTGGATCCCATGATGATATCTCGATTTTCATTTTTCTTTTAGCTCATACGTGCATGTAGATATGTCAATGGATCATGTAAAAATGGGAGTAGATTCATCAACCCCTTTCCTTGCATCGTCCCAATTTGGAGGAACTAGGGTGGGGGAATTTGGGGAAAGGAGTTTGGCTCTCAGTTCTCACCTTGTTTCCTCTAGTTTCCATCCTCAATTAATTCCATTTGATCCCATTTTAACTCAAGTTTAAAAATAATTACATATGTAAGGAAAAAAAAAATCTATGACTAAGAGGCAAGAATGGATGGAAAACATGTACTTACCATTAGCATTTGATTAAAAGTAAAATTAACACTTAACAATTAAATATTCTAAAATAATGTTATTTTCAAATAGTAATATATTAATTAAATATAAATTATAATATTTTGATTTTACTATTAGATATTTTTTTATTCAAAATAAAAATAATTTTATTTTAAAAAAAAATTATATCAAAACATTGTCCAAGGCTAGATTTTATTGTAATTATTTGTAATAATTTTAACTTACTTCATTTAAAAATTAAATATAAACTATTTCATTAAAAAAATTATTTAATTTAGGGCGTGTTACATCTAAAACAAAGACTGTATGTATGACACAAAACAAAGGTTGTATTATATTTAATACTATCCAATCAAATCCCATGTATTTTTTGAATAGAGTTTGTATTTTATTTCATATATTGCATGCTTTTAATTAAATCTCTCCAATAGCAATAAATTTGATTTAGTTAGATAGGTAAGTACAATGCATTTAATTTTTAATTAGTTAAATGTATTAAGTGGTTAATTTACTAGATTAGTAGAGCAAAATGAATATTTAATTAGTTAGATGGATACATTAAATCTGAATTGATTAAATGATAAAATATGACTAATGTTAGGCTTTTTAAAAATTTTATCCAAATATATGTTCATGATGTGACATATAAGTTATCAAAATCCTATTAATTATAATATTATCCGCATGATTTACAATGTTTTGACAATTTACACACCATATTATTTAGATAAAATTTTTGAGAAGTCTAGTATTACTCATAAAATATATATTGAAATAAAAGAAAATGATACACAAATTAATTTATCAATCAATTGATATCTTCCTTAATTAAAAGATTTTATATGATCCTAATTTGTAGATGTTGTATTGTCTATAACGAAATTATTTATTTAATTTAGGGACAAATTCACTTTTAGTCCAAATAAAAAGAAATTTTCATTTTTAATCCAAAAATAAAAGTTACTTGTTTCTAACCCTGAATGGAACTTGAATCATTTTTAACCATTTTCAATCCCTTAAACATTTCGCGTGCAACATTCACTTGCTACATATAAAATGTTTTCAAGCGTACAGTGTCCAGTCCCAATTCAATCATTTATTTGAAATTGAAATAAAAATGTACATTTAATGAATCAATATCTTCACAAAATAATATGTTTTATCTTACCAATTAAATGATATCTTGCTTAATTAATAAATTGTATATCTTCCTAATAATATTATTAATTTGTAGATGTTATATAGTCTATAACAAAATTATTTATTTATTTTAAGGACAAACTCATTTTAGTCCAAACTGAAAGGAAAAGTTCATTTTTAACCCAAAAATAAAAGTTATCCCGGTTTTAGCCCCAAATGAAGCTTCATCATTTTGAACCTTTCTCAATCCCTTTAAACATTTCGTGTGCAATATTACACCAGAAATTTTTCACCTATTGCTCGTGAAATGTTATTAAGCCTATGTTGTCCTATCCCAATTCAATCATTTCTTGGTGGAGACCTAGTCTCCAATTATCCTATTATGGTGAAATTGATTACACCCAAGTTGAAAGATGTGATTAGTCCCATCTCTAATCATAATTCCCATGTGCCTCGATACATCTGTGATTAGTCCAATCCCATCCAACGAAACTTAAACAATATGGATGGCCCAATTCTCACTTCCCACATAAGTTTCTTACCATTTTACCACTCAATGGGCTTAAAAAGGCCATTCCTACTTTTTATTTTTCTTTGAAATGATTTCAAAATCTATTGAACAACCAAACCAAACATCAAAATCATTTTTAATGATTAGTTCTACGGAGAGAAACAAACCAAAATCATAATCTATTGTTTATTCATCTACTACCTTTTTTGTAATCATGTTATTTATGTACCTATTTCTCACTACAATCCACACCTTTTTTTTATTATATTATTTTAATTGGAACTCATGGAATCATACATTTGGAACATATTATTTAATTATTACTAGTATCTCAATTTGGTGTGAACTGTGAAATATTGTCAAAATTGGTTATTGGGGGTGATTTTATTTGACTTATTGGCATTGCATTCCTTATTTGATGAAACTGATGTGTATACAATATAACAAAAATGACTTGGGAGTTGTGCAGCCATATGTTTAATCAAATGACTAGCTGGAAGCATATAACATATTTGTTTATATGTATTAATTGGGTTGTGGATGTAAATAGCTGTTGCTCCTGCTGTAGTTAGTTTTTGTTTTGTTTTGTTTTTGTGTCTCTCAATGGTCATTCTATTGCTTAATTAATGCCAACAATGTGGTCTTTTTGGGTTCTCAAAGAATGGTGGCCATGTTGTTTGACTCTAATTGTTACTACCAACAGCCCTGATAGGTAGGATTGAGCCTGCACCCAGGAGGGCTTGACCAGCAGATCCATATATGTATGTGGAGAAGTGTATTTTTGATTGTTTATGATAATAGCTAGTCAGGCAATTATACATTACATGAGCAACAACTGAATAAAAGATCAAGAAAAAATGCATGCAGTCTGTCTCTTCTTTTTTTGCCCTTTTCTTTTCTTTTTTTTTTCAACCGACGAAGAAAAAATTGCAATGAATCTATAAATCTAATGAAATTATGCTATTATAACTTTTATACAGTATTCTTTCATTAAAATTGCCATCAGCTAAGAAATAAGGTAGAACCATATATAAACTTTGAATATTAAAATGATGGTTTTTTATTAAATTATCTTCCTTTTAGCAAACTATGTTATTTGCTTTCTTTCTTTTGAAAATTCACCTGCAGGTATTGAATACTTTCCAATTTTTTTTATATCTCATACGTCTGGTTGATACAGTAATAGTGTTCCCCTTTATGACCAAATAGTTGGTCAGATTCCACACTTCCACTACCAGTTGCACTAGAGGATCTGGTGTAGTCACAGTTCTATAGTGTATGGATAGGTATATTTGCTGCAATTTCATAGTTCTCACCACTTGTCCATTTAAGAAAGTATTAGTAACTCATAGAACAATCATTTTTACTCTAGAATTTTATATGCACACTAATCCTGAAAGCCAAATGGTTGTGGCGTTAAGTGGAATCTGACTCGCTTTGATATTTTGTTCCTGTTAACACCTTATTCGCGGCCTTGTGTAATTTGTTAGGGACTATAATGTTCAATCCTCCACGTTGTAGCCATGCAGTAGCTTCTGAAGCTGAACTGGACTTCCTTGAAGTACCTGAACTTTTTTTAGCACACAGTTTTGCAGTGGCATGGGCCAATGCACCACCAATCATATTCTCTGTTGAAATTAATGGTCTTGCCATCATTTGTGGGGAGGAAAGTGATGAGGTTGCAGTTTTCGATAGGTTTGTGAGTCAACTTGTAGTTGAGTTGGATGGTAAGTAAGTACTCTATTTAAAAGTCTTCCTTGGATTCCCAAATAATGGCTTTTGTGTTTATATAGAATTTTATAGAACTCAGGAGAGCTTAAATGTGAATTTCCTTATGTTGCTTTCTGCCTGAACATTAGTGTGCAACATCTTATTTCATTTTATCTTGAAAACTTTACATCTTCAATGTATTTGGAATCAATGCATACATTATTTGTCTCTGACAAAAAAAGTGCCATTTCAGCTTGGTTTGTTGAATTTCTGCCTTATTTTCTTGCATTATTAGTTGTGTTGTTTGTTTTTGTGCTATGAGGAGAACCTTGATTCCTAGTGTTTGTACACTTGAGTGCTAGATTGATCAGTCAGGATACCTTTAGTGCCCAAGTATATCAACCTGGAATCATGTCAAAGTGTCTCCAGTTTTTCACTTCATTTTTCTAGTATCATATTGATAATAGTATATTGTGGGTTGGTGCATTGTATTTAACATATGCCAACTTGGCTGAAGTCCAATTTGTCGGCTTTCCATCTCTAGTATGTGTGCATGCACATATGCATGTGCACATCTTGGTTCATGAATACAACAGTCACTTTTTTGGTGTGAACTTCCAAACAGGCCTACAATCAAAGCATGTTTCAAAGTGGATAGTCTGTCATTGTTCTCTTGCAAGCCAATGGCCTGTTCCTTTCACACTTCAAGCAGCTGCAAATTCAGTGTCTCTCTCTGCTTAAGACTCGGTATTATATATAACACAATGCACATTCAAGAATGTTTGAAAATTTTTCAAGGGTGTTATGGTTAGTAATTTCCTAATAAACCAAAGTCTAGTGATTGCAATGCAAATAAGAAAACAAAAATTTGATGATGGGATGTTCTGGGACCCCCCCAAGAATAATGCACTTGTTTTCTATGGTGATAAGAGCAATAGGGTAGTAAAGTTGAAGTGGGCTGTGGGGGCTAGGCCTTTCTTGTCTATCCTAGGAACTTTTGTCTTGATCCTCCTTGTGAATGTTTGTTTGGTAATGGCAATCATGCAATCAATGATCAATCAAAATGAAGAGATTTTTTACCTCCTCTGCTCGGCCTGGATTAAGATCTGCCCATCATGTGCTTTCCTAATTCAGTTCCACTTAGTTTGGTCATTTAAGATCAGACACGTTAACCATTTCTACTTCAAAACTCCGACACATAATTATCCTCTCATAATTTGTTTTCCACTTTCATTTCATTCTTGTTCATCATTTTAGAAATAAAAAAAGAAGAAATTAATTGGTCAATTTTTTTGACAATCTAACATTAGATCATATAACTATCATGATCTAACAAGGATGAAACACCATCACACAACCTAAAAATCTACTCCTAAAACTGAAAGAGATCTATCCATATAATTAGTGGAAAGACTGACACATATTTATTAGTGGTAGTACTCGAACCTGTCGCCATATATTTGGACAGATGGATTACTGTCATCACAGTAACACGTTTGGAGAATTAGTTGGTCAGTTAAATTTATCAAAGGGGGCAATTAAACTCTTCTTGTAATGTTGTGTTCATGTGGACAATTAGATTAATTCAATACATTAATCATATTCAAATTGTTATATTCTACAATAATTATTGATATGATTTTTTTATTAAAAAGAGGCAGTTAAATGCATGATGCTTTATTAATAAGAATATAACATATCTAGGTTTGCTGGTATTAAAAAGTAAATATAAGCTACAAAAAAGCCTTGGGATCACATGACCAACCCAAAAGTCTTTTCAACAGGGATTGATAGACAAAGAAAACATGCACTTTGTTGTGAAAAGCAATTAATAATGCAAATTTTTTGGCTGAAATTAGCAACACTCCCTTCCCTGAGAATGACAACAAATATTGACTTACCGCTAACATGTATACTGACTAATTCTATACAGAGAAATTCTTGATCTTGACTTGGCAAAATTCTTTACTTCTCCCTCTTCATCTCCAATCTTCATTGGTCCACTTGTCATCACCTCCATCATCCATCCGCCCATAGATCTAAAATTGTTATCTTTAGCTGGCAGGTCAAACACTTGTTTCCTATTATCATAGTATCATTATCACCCCTCACAAACTAGGAAACCTTTTTTTTTTTTTTAATATATATCTGACAGTTGTATTTTGATATGTGAAGGTGGATATTCTAACTTATTTGATCTCAACTTATAAATTCTTTCTACAAAAACTTGGATTACAATTGCATAGGTTGAAAAGGTAATTCTCTACAAGAAAAAGGAAATAAATGTTAATTTTTAGGTGGTTAGCTCTGATGGAGAGAGTTTGGCCCATTCATCCCTAATCTAAGGTCATGGGTTCAATCTTATATTCTACTGTATTGTAGATGATATTTTCATATATTGTGGATAACTTTCACCTTTTTTTATAAAATAATATCCGGATTATGTATTAAAGTTATATTTCAGTTGATTCTAATTATTATTTGAATATATATCGGTACTTAAAAAAAAAAAAAAAAGTTAATTTTCAATCACGCAACAGCTCAAACTCAATTGATTCCCAACCAGCATCCCAAAAATAAAAAAAAAACACCACAAAGTCACAAAACTTTTGCAATAATGTGAGTCTTCCTTAATCCTTTTGCAATCCCCACTCACTCACTATTCCCGTACAAAGCAATCCATCTGATCCAGGTAGTAGTATCCATCCACTACTACTCCAAAGTACGAGCGTGAACACCACGCGCCGGCAAATGATGAATTAAAAGTACGCCTGCATATATTGGCAGACCCAGGAATGGAATCAGCAAATCAGAGTACACCTAGAAGCCTAAGTGGGACAGTACAGAATCACACACACAACCCAATCTTAAATCCAGCGCGTGCTCTCCCCACGCACATCCAGAAATCCATAAAAATATATATACAAATGAAATTTACATTAAATTAACTCAAATTGACCGTTTAAAAATTAATTACTTTGTATCCTTGTATTTCAGGATTAGATCGAAACTGAGTTTTTCTATATCAATTTAGTATTACTTAAAAAATTTTTTTTTTAATACATTAATTTTTAATAAAGATGATTGATAATCCACTTTAATTCTTTAAAGTTAAAAGTTTAAATCTAATTTTTTTCGTTTAAAACATGAAATATGAATTATATGTCTTTTATTTATATAACGTTATCAGTGATGAGTTGTTTTTCTCTAATTATGAGAGTCATCAATGATACATCTTATTAAGTCTTCACAATTGCTTTCTCTTTAATTGTATGAATTGTTATCCAGATATCATTATTAGTAATACATTTCATTAGGTTAATCAGTAAGACGTCGATAATAAAAAATAATAATAATAAAAAAAAACCCCCCAAATCCGGGAAAAAAAAAAAATCGATAATTGATATATGATAGATGAACATAATAACTGATAACAAAAAGAAAAGGCATAGCAACAGTAACCCTTATTAAAAGCTGAAAAGAAGAAAACAAGATCCACCTCGAACCCCTCTCCCATCCTCTTCCTCCCCAATTATAACACTCTTATATATTCTTGCTTCTTCTTCTTCCTCTTGTTGGTAACGATATTTATAACAATAATGAGAGAAGAGGAATCTAATTGGTTCGCCAGATGGGAGGAGGAGCTTCCCGCTCAAGATGAGCTCATGCCTCTGTCTCAAACCCTAATCACCCCTGATCTTGCTCTCGCCTTTGATATCCGCAATTCCAATCCCAACCTCCACCAGCAACAACAGGTCCCTCCTCCTCCTCCTCCGCCTCCGGCTATGCCTCCTTCTTCGGCTGAGTTCGGCGGTGAGAATTCGGCGGAGCTTGGGTCCGGTGCTGGCAGCGATGAGCCTGCCAGGACCCTCAAGAGGCCTAGGCTGGTCTGGACTCCCCAGCTGCATAAGAGGTTCGTTGACGCGGTGGCTCATCTGGGCATCAAGAATGCTGTCCCCAAGACCATAATGCAACTTATGAGTGTCGATGGGTTGACTAGAGAGAACGTGGCGAGTCATTTGCAGAAGTACCGGCTTTATTTGAAGAGAATGCAAGGCTTGTCTGGTGGGGCTGCTGCTGCTGCTGCTGGAGGTGGCGTCAACGGTAGCGGTGGTGGTGCCGTCTCCGGTGGTGGTGATCCGGCTACTGATCATTTGTTTGCGAGTTCGCCTGTTCCGGCACATTTTTTGCATCCGGGTCGGTCGAATTCGGAGCATTTCTTGCCGTTTGTTCCCATGGCTGCCATCCACCAGCAGCAGATGGCGGTGGCGGCGGTGGGGAATCATCCCCATTTGCAGAGTCAGTACCAGAGGCAGATGGGTCATTTCGGGTCGCCGCCAAATGGGCAGTTTGAGCATACGTTTCTTGCTAGGCAGCAACAACAACAGGTTCATAGGATTGGTGCGCCTCTTCACAATTCGGTTCCGTATGTGGAAGACTTGGAATCAGCCAATGGAGGAGGAGGAGGAGGAGGAGGCAGGAGGGTTCTCACTCTGTTTCCAACTGGGGATGATTGAATTTGGGTAAATCTAATCTATTATTCTTCAACTTTTGTTGTTGGTTTGTGTAATTGGGGGTTTTTTTTTTTTCCTTTTTCTTTTTCTTTTTTTAAATGTTATTTGTATTTTTAGTGGTTGATGGTAGTTATGATAGTGTTATGGAGGAGGGCTTCAATTGGAGATATGAATTGCATTTCTGTTGTTGTGGTTGGTCCCTTTGTGAGTGATTAGGATATGTAGGATATCTATATAGTGTCGTCAATTGCCGTGTCCTTAATGTTGTGTGGTGGGCTTCTACTACGTTTGTAATTAAGTTGTCGGTAGGAGTTTACCATTGATTTTAATGTTTTGTCGGCTTCTGATGACGGATATTATAAATCGTGATGTCACTCCGGGCGACAATAATGTTTCCGAAGCTTGTTTGTGACGATGCCAATTGTTAAGGTCACTAGTCAGGCGAGTTGGCTGCGTTTTCCTTACATTTCAGAGTCTTCTTGCCAGGGCATTGTGTAATCTTGATGTGATTCATGGTGGGGGTTTGCTGGAGCAACGGATTGACTGAATTTTGGCTTGCAGGTGAGGATAAATAATGCTCGCAGGTTCTATTTTATTATGTACTCTAGAAATCTAAATATGGTGGGGTTGCGGTCCTTGATTTTCGCATTTGGCTCTGAGTTTCTCAGCAACCTCCAGTAGGAAATTCCCGTGTTAAGAGTTGTCTCTTCTATTTCTTAGTTCAGTGTTATGTAGAGAGGTAAGTTGTACTTGTTGTACATTGTGTGACTCCATAGAAGACATTAGACCCTTGATGTCAGGGGCATTTTCGAAACAATTCTGATGTTATTAGAATGCTAAATTTAATTTCATGCCCTGTGAACATTGAATTATCTAAATCTTTAGAAGTTTTCTAGATAGCTTTTACTATGTTCCTGTGATGTGTTTTCTTCTGTGTTATTTGTACCCAGACTAACAGAAAAGCGTCCATGATTGAAAAGCACATTCACATATGATCAAAGGCTATATTTGTACTCAACTATACACCAGTAATGTAAACAATTTAAGTTTAAGATACTTCAATACAAGCGGATAACCTGAACTTATTTGAAGTTCATTTCTGCTATCCTTTTATTAAATTGTCAAACAAACTAGAAATTAGTAAAATAAAGAAAATGGTGGGGGAGTGGAGACACTACTACTGAGGAGGTCATCTCTTAATCGGGGAATGTTTAAGCTATATTAGTAAGACTTATGGCCGTTGTGTCGCACTATAGTTGATTAATTTATGTTGTCTTCGGGCTATAGGTTCTATTGTAAGTCAAATCTGCAAACGCCTTATTACCTTAATGCTCAACTTAGGCCGAAGAGAAATGTGGAGCCTTGAAACTAGCTAGACTAGGATATGTTACAAGTTTCCAAATTCCATTATCTTTCCATTAAAGTTCTTGGAAACTTACCTAGGAGAAAAAGCTTTAGGAATGAAACAGAAAGTCACATGAGCATTTGGAGTGATCTCTATCGTACAACCTGCTTTCAGTTAAGCAATTCTGAATTTCCAGACATGGATCTTGGCTTTTACTTAATAATATCTTATGTAAATCTTATTCAATTCTTCAAGCTTGTGCAAGTAACAGATTGTTCTTTATGTTCTCTCAAATATTTTTGAATCTCGAGCTTGTTTACGGAGAGGGCTGCAAAATTTGTTTAACAGCTGATTGACCTAGGAGAATTTGCTTGAAGCAGAAAGAGCCTCAACAACATATGAGCATGAGATTCTGTCTCTGTATTGATTTTGATACGGTAGCATAAATGTATAATCTAGATGATTGGTTCGCTAACTTCTTGCTGGTATAGGAATTGAGAGATGAAGCATTGATTTAACTTATATACAACTGCCATATTTGCATCTGCTGTCGCTTGCTATGCCTTATGTAAGTTAGGAATCCAGTTCAAAGTCAGCAGACTTGCAAATAGTAGACATGATTATGATGATTGATTGGTAGCCTAATAATGGATAATGTGCATTTTTGTGTAGTAACACTTCCACATTCTTCAATTTGAGTAGTGAGTAGTGATGATATTATAATAGCAGTATGTTTTAACAAAAAATAATGTTAGGTTGTCAAAATATTTTGTCTAACTTTATGTTTTGATAAAATAACGGTTTATGAGTTATCAATACTATACAAGTTAATAGATAATGTTATATATAATATGGTGTTGATAATTCACGTGTAATATTATTCTGATAAAGTTTAGTACTGATAAATATTGTACAACTTTTGGGAAGTCGTGTTAGGTTGTAATTGAAAGTAAGTGCACAAGCTTTGATGCAAAGAAATAATGCAGTTAGGTTCTGCCAGGCAATGGATATGGTAATGATAAAAACACAGCAGAGAAGAATATTGAAGTGCT
Source organism: Litchi chinensis (assembly GCA_019925255.1). Taxonomy (NCBI): domain Eukaryota; kingdom Viridiplantae; phylum Streptophyta; class Magnoliopsida; order Sapindales; family Sapindaceae; genus Litchi; species Litchi chinensis. Next base: position 9,738,766 of record CM034467.1, read on the forward strand.
TTTTAGCCAGCCTTTTTAATGGTGGCATGTAAAACTGTAAAGCATGGTGGTGACTGCAATTTTGTATTAAGTTGATAGCGAATGGGGTATTAGAATAAGGTTGGAGGGTCGCAACAAACTACATCACATGGGCTTGAGCACCCTCACACACCCACTCTCATCATTCCAGCTGTCTGTTTCACAAATATCTATTTCTTATAGTTTAATTAATGCCCACCAATCCCATGACTACTTTTTCGTACTTACTTTAACTTCTATGGGCCGCGTGTCAAAGCCCAACTAAATTTCTATGTGGAATAAAAAAAGGCTTAAAGGAGAAAGAATGGGCATATATTTTTTTTTCCTAATTAGGATGAATCCAAAGTACTATCAAAATTAAATACGATATGATTATGAGATACAATTCAATGATCAACTCTTAAAAAATGGGAGGAAATAACCTACATAAGTGAGGAAAATTGTTCACATTAAATGCGATTTGTGAGTTAAATCCGTAACATGTTATAAGGTAAATAAATGGATTTTTGGTTTTGTCATTACATCAAAACCACTTCAGAATAGGCCTATCTAAAATAAGCACATAATAAAAATAAAATAAACGAAGACAGGGTATTCACATGGAGCATATTGAAATTATATAATGTAGTACAAAAATGTACGTATGGTTGATTGGTTGTTTACACTTTTAATTCATAAAATCATTGGTTAAGCTACATTAAAAAATTTCTCGTTTACATGGCTCCCGGTCTTCTTCCGCGGACTAGTAGTTCCATACAAATCCGTGAATTTAAAATAAAAACCTAATGTTTGACATTAAGCTGCAAAAACTTTCCAAATATGCAATTTCTATGAACCATAGCATATTCAATTTGCTTCATCTTAAAGCTAGAATTATGATCTGATTTGACATCTAAAACTCTCTACTAATTGGGAATGAAAATGAAAAGAAAATGAATCAAGTTCTTTTGAAAATTATTATTATTTTTTTTGGTACAAGAGAATTAAGTTCTTTTCTTCTTCAAGAAGTTAATTTCTAATTTGGTCAGTCCACAAACCTTTGAAAAATATATTTATCAAAAATTAAATTCTTTTGTCTTATAAATTCCCTCAATAAAGGTATCGTTAAACACCTTTTATTGCTTTTAATCGTATCTCAGATGGATTTGATCCCAAAAGTCAAGTCATACTCCAACCACACGGAATCGGTCGCCTTCATGTTCCCCAACATGAGTTGTAAATAAATGAATTGAATTATGTAAGGGAAAGTTCCTAAAAACATCCATAGTTTGGAAAAATCTTTAATTTTCCCAATCTAGTTTTATTTTTATCCTAATTTACCCCCTACCATTAAAAAATTAATAAAAAATCGAGGTCTAACAAGTAAAATATAAAAAAAATTTTTACCCTTAATTAAGATATACTTATTTAAAAATAAAAAGGGATAAAGTATGGAATAATGTTTAAAAATAATAATATAAATTAATAAAATCAATTTTCACCATCCTCTATGAGATGAACAATGGAGATCAATGCACCAAATAAAAAAAAAAGAAAAAAAAAATTGAAAACCTCACAAAAGGGAGACAGAAAGGGGAGAAAAGAAGATGAAAGAGAGAAAGGGAGAGAAGAGGGGGAGATGAATGTGTGAGGAGAGGGAAACGGAGAGGGGAGATAAATGGTTTGAAGGGGTGGACCCGTAATTAATGGTGCAGGGAGATGAACAATTGGGGTTTTTTGTTATTTTATATTTTTATATTTTATATATATATATTATTATTATTTTATTCATTTATTAATTTATTGATTAATATACATTTATTTGTCCGATAAATGTTTAATTAAATTGAGTAATGCAATTCCTTTTACTTTTAGAGTCAAACGATCAATTTTTTCAATTTAATTGAACCAATGACCGTCACAAGTATTAATATCCTTTTACACATTTTTAAAGGTTATTTTCAGTATTTATATTATGTCAATGAAATTTTAAACAAATTTCAAGCTCAAGGCGGCAAAATCAAGATTTAGGTAAACTGCAGGGGATTTTATGAATATTGCCTTATAATAATTATAATTAAAGCAGCATAAAAGTTAATAGATCTTGATCTGAATCTGATTCTCACTCGGTATTTTCCGAGTCATAAATGGTCAGCCATAGAGCCCTCTTCAAACATGATTGAAGATATTTTAAGTTATCAATCAATCAATCAATCAATCATTTAAAAATTAGTAGTGATTAAATCATAATCAGCTCTCACAGCTGGCACTCGCATCATCACAAGTTTAAACAAAAATCCCCCCATGTGATTTGATTGCCTTTATTTAATGGTCAACCAATTTATTATATAGTTTGGGCTGTTTACAATCACTTTTATAGGCAAATTATAGCCTTTAACATATGCTGCTGCTTTTTTTTGAGCACCACGACCACAAAACCAAAACAGCTGAATCTTAAAACACTAGAATAAGTTAACCATGTCTATATGGAACTCACCAAACAACTCTATATATTTAAAAAAACCAGCAAAAAAGATGGTAGGTAAATGAGTACTATCATTGCACTCCTTAATATTAAAATCCACCAAAAAATATATAAAAAGGAAGGCAAACTAGAGAAACCGAAACAATGGTCTACAGATGTGAAGTCCTCGATAACAAAACTAAAAACAATAGTCCTAAGAGATACAGAGAAATTGCCATGTGAATCATCATTCATCAAGCCCCCCTCTTAACTGTCAGAGGTTTTGCGAGTAATCGAAGCTCAGAGGTTGCTGACAGAATGGCGCCTGCAATGAGCAATTCATATTAATTCAAAGGCTGCCAATCAAGGAAAAAAGAATGCATATCTAAATCGTTTGATTATGGCCAAGTAATTTGAACATTAATTTAGTTTAAACCTCAGATTCAGCAGTACAAAACATGATGTAAATGCACATTTATTCTTCACTACATACTGCACAAGATTCCACAATACAGATGACATCTTCCAACTCTAGCTAATTTATGTGGCAAAAAACAAACTTAATCCTGTCAAAATGACACCTTTCTAATTCACCCATAAACAAAAGTAGTTACTGCAGGAAAGACATGAAGCACCCGGTATATAATGAACAGTTGAAAAACAAACAAAAAAAATTGAAAAACAATAGTTTTTGACTAAACAAATCCCAGACTTTTATATTCCAGAGTACTCTGATAAATTTCAAAAGAAGACTAGATACTCTCTTGACACAATGTCCGAATGACATTACTAGAAATTGAAAAATTTGGCATGAAAAAATAAAAATGAAGCTTTATAAAAGCACATTTTAACCATTTAAGAACAAGATATAAACATTAACAAACAATGCAAAACATAGCTACCATTGACAGGGTGTGACATTCAAATCTATCCTAAAACAGAATGGACAAGCAGAACCACTAAAACATCCAAGGGAACTATGACATTCCTTAATTTTCTTTTCCAAAGGAAAAAATTGAACAATTGCCTATTCAGTCAAAATAAATAAATGAAAAAACAGTTACCTGGAAAACAGCATGTCTAAACTGGTCATATGAATGTGCATACATCATTGCAGTACTCGGCCATTGCATATATGCAGCATCCATAGGTGTCTGATTTACTCCCATGGCACAGAAGGGGCTCATAACTGGGCTTGCTGGAGGCCTGTAGCTGACAGATGCTTGAGTCCTTGGGATCTGACCCAGTTGAGGAAAGCTAGGATCATACTGCATAAATGGAACTTGAACTTTCTGCATGTTGAAAGGTGCCAAGCTAAAGCCTTGATTAGTTGGCAGGCTCCTAACATACCTGTACAGATCATTAATGTAAATTCAAATTGAGCCAGAAAGAAAAAACATATTCATTTTCTGAGTAATTTCAGGAATATGAAGAATAAAGGCAATATGTGCTATGCACTAGATGACAACTAAAACCAGTACAAATCAGAATCACTAAGAAGAGATGAGGGAGAACACAGATATTGTAGATGAAATAGCGAACCTAAGTATAACAATACCTTCCAAAACGATCCAAGACAGAGAAAAAGTACTAATAAAGTGTGTTGCTAAAATTGCAAAGCCCGCAATCCAATTATAATAAACCCCACATAATCCCATCTCCAACTCCAGATTCCACAAAAGGAAAGTCAGAACAAACTTTTCAATGCATAAACTAAAATAACATCTCACTCTTAATTCATCCATATACCCAAGTTTGATCACCAGTATAGCACAAGCATTAATGAAAAAGAGTAATGCTATACAACCCAAAAAAATGTGTGCACCTGTAAGCTGTACTGTCAATGCATTTAACCAGTACAGGGCTTCTCAGATAAAATTTCCACTACAGACACCATGCAGGCCTAGTGCCAGAAATCATCAGATATGCATGTCTTTAGCACCTCAATACAATCTTGACCATATGGGATAGATCTACAATAACTCAGAGTGTGTGCATGTGTGTGCGCATGCCCATGTGGGAATCAAAAGAGAAAAAAAAAAAAATCCATACCTTTCATAACTCCGATCATAATCTGGATCAGTACGATCCTTTTCCCTATCTCTGAATATGGCAACTCGAGAAGAAGTACCACCATCCCTGATACTAAAGTTCTTTTCTGTATCAATAATAGAGTTTCTGCTACCTTCACTCTCATCCCTATTCAATCCTATACTTTTTCCACCAATAGAGACCTGATGCAACATTTCCTCAGAGTTAGGACTGCTGGGGCTACTAAAGATGCGGGCACGTGCCCTGTCATAATCCTCCTTCCTTTCCTCCACACTTCTGACAGGACTTCGTTTCATCCCAGTTTCATTAGCTTCATAAGCAGATCCTCTATTGGGACGAGGCCTGATGACAATTTTAAACTGCTCAAGCTTGTCATTTTCTTCAAACTGCTTAGCAGGAATTTCAGATAAACGGACAGCTGGATATCTGCTTTCTGCTGTTTTCCTTACTAGAATTCTATTCCCTTGTCCGTCTGAACCATTTTCCTGAACCATAGAGACCAGCCCATAGTGTTGAGAAACACGGTGTGCAGCTAGTCGAAGATAAGAGGTAGGAAAATGTTGGAACTCAAATTGCTGCTGATCAGGATTTTGCAAGAACCTCTGGATATCAAGCTCCATCCGCAGAACTGTTCATAAAACAATACCAGAAAATAGACAGTAAATATCTTACAGTCAAAGAGTAAAATCTGAACACAATCATAGCAGCAACTGGGAGGACTTTACAATTAAATAATGTTCAGACTAGGAGGAAACTACCATGATATGAAAAAACATTAAAAAAGTATTACATAATAATACAAATAGATTAATAATACTACCCACACCTTTAATGCAATACAAATATCATAATTCACAACCCAAAAATAAAAAAATATAAAAAGAGGGGAAAAAAAAAATTGCTGCATCAGAATGCCAACGATGGTTATCGTGATCTTATGTATATAAATCCTTAATGTGGGTAATGATAAGAATAACGATAATGCATGCAACCACACAATTCATACCTTAAGGAAAATAAAGAGTGCTTAGTTTTAAATTTTTTATTTATTTTAAATATCCAACAATCTCCAACAGCAGAAAAAAAATTCATCAATAAGATAAAATAACCAGCCAGGAACCAAGCTATATATAAAATTAAGTAAGACAGTTGTTCAATTAACACTAAAGAATCCCAAAATAGAACCTGATAGCACTAAAATGGAATAAGTTAATCACATTTCATTCTAGTTTAATTTCTATTAGGTTCCAATGCTTTGTGATTGTCACATTAATTCCTCTTCTCCAGCAATTTAATCATGTCATAAATGTAGAAGGATGACATAATAGATGTAACAGCCAACTCTTCATTTTCTTGCCAGAACAAGGCCTACTTTGTCCATCAAAAGTCAGAGTTAACAAAGAATTCTTAACATTTACCGGGAATACAAGTAGACACTAATGGTTTTGCTGATATAGTAGGATCAGCTTCAGATACGGTGAAAGAATTCAAGTTTTCTCTGCGCTACAACTAGAAAGGTTTTTAAATACAAAAAGCACTCCTTATCTGAAAGGAACAATGACAACATATGCACTATGCGTAAACGAACAGGATGTAAGGAAGGACTAGTTTTAGCCACATACTAGGTTATCACTTATCAGGCTGGGTTCAAATAAAACATTTTGACCTCCAACAAATCAAACTTCCAAATTCAGATTAAGCTTCATTTCAACCAAAGAAAAAAAAAAAGTTGAAAATGCTTGAGTGTAGTTATATGAATATCAATCGAAACATGAACTTGAATACAAATTTCATGCTATATTAGCCAGGAAACAATTTTGATAACTTAAAACATTAAAGCAAGAGATACTATGTCATAATAGAATACCAGGTAATTCAGATAGATAATGAATTTCCCCTTGTATTGAACCCAAGTTACCAACACTTTGACATTAAAGCTTTGGCTCAATGACTTATTAAGGCGAAGCCCAATTCATTTGGGAGCGAATTACTAGAACTTCCTATAAAACTGAACTACCGTTCTAATAAAATTTAGGTTCACTTGCACCTTGAGAGGTTAAGTTTTTAACAATTATTCTAAAATCGTTTTACAGCAAATTACAACAATAATTTATACCAATTCCATATAAAGTTTTATGCAAATTAACACGCATGGTCTAGGATTTAAAAACATATCCAATGTACCACGTTTCAAACATACAAAAATAGCATCCTAGAAAAAATTCTGTTCCCATCTTTTGAAAATAGTGGTAAGCAGTGGGTAGGTCTCTGCAATGCTAATAATATGAAATATGTGTCTCCAGTACAATGCCTGAAGCAGCCACACAAAATGAGTTTGCTGCCATTTATTATGTAATTCTAGATATTAGTTTATTTACTATAAAATTCCATAAGACAATATACATGATTCACATAATTTGAAGGTTGGTTTGCCATTAATATAGGGTTAGAAAAAGTCAATTCTAATTCGAAGTACCACTTGTTAGGAGTTATTAAATACTTTTCTATGTAAGGTTAGACAATATTTTCCAAAATGTGTGCTCTCAATAGGTTTTCCACAATTTAGACTGGCTTTGGTCTTTAACTAATTAGTTAGGGGTGGTCACTAATAAAGATTCCAAACTCTCTTGGTTCTAAACATTCTAGTCATATTGATACCTAAAAACTCAATATCTTTACAAAGTCAAAAGTTTATAATTACTCAAAAGAATATATTATGACATTAATCTATCATGATCAACACCCTTCCCCATACAAAAACCTCCAAATCAATTTCAACAAATAGGTAAATAAGAGGCCTTAAAATCCTTAAAAATAGGTTTTCCTGCATAGTACATAAGCTTCGCGCTCATCCATGCACAAAAGGAGGTCCACACAAAAGTGCTGAAAACTGAAGTACATTGTGTAACCCTTTTGATTATTGCCTTAGCATGATACAATATAACAGCCAGCTATTAAAAGATGAAAAACTAAAGGATAAACCAAAGTAAACCAGTCAAAACCCATCCTCAATCCAAACCAATGTCTCATGCAATCACAAAGCCCGTTAGTCACTCAAATGAGGAACTTTAGTCATTAACATACATAAACCATATCAACAAGTCAGCAATCTCTTAAAAATTTTCCACAAAGAAATAATTTTAAGACTTTGTGCTCTCAAATTCATCAATGTTATAGAAGCAAATTAATTCAACAAACACCAATCCACCATCTGACATCTCGAATAAACCAAATACAAAAACAAACTAATAGTGAATCCAGAAGACAGACCAACAAAGACCAAATCCATAATGTCATCGGAATAAAAATTAAACAAAATCATAGCTTATCCAAGATAATCTTCATTGCCCACCAAGAAGCAACGATGACGAAACCTAAATTTATAGATAAAAAATTTCATAACATAAAACCTAACCCTCCATGAAAGCATTACAAAAACTACTGAATTTAGGCTTCTGACTTAATTACGTGGAGTTTTCGTTCACAAACTTAACATCAATATGTACCTAATGCATCACACACACATACACACCAAAAAAACCACAATTTCTAAAACAGAAAGGCAGATCCGACAAAAACACAGTTGACATATCATAATCTCCATATACACAAATCACCTAAACCCCAATTCAATAAACAATACAGCAAATCTCGAATCCGAAAAAATTTAAAAGGAAAAAAAACCATCAATCAAAACATACCCATAAACACAAATACAACAAAAACAACAATAATTAAAACAACGAATCGAAATAATTAGGGTTTGTGAAAAAGAGAAAAAGAGAAAGACTGACTGGTGAGACGATGACGAGGGTTTCTAAGAGCCTCAACCAAAAAGGGGTCGACCGTTGACTCGTTATCATTAACAATTGTCGTTGCAGACGTTGACTCCATGGATTCCTCCCTCTCTCTCTCTCTCTCTCTGTCTCTCTATCTCAACAATCAAATTGGGGTCAAGAAGAAGATGGGTAGTTTGTTGCTGAGCGCATGTGAAGAGAGAGAGAGGAAGGGAAGCCTTGGCCTCGGCGTTGGCTGCTGGTGGTGGTGGTCGTCGTCGTTTTTAGGTCTTCTTGATCGCTCCCTCAGACCCAACCAACACAAAAGAGAAGCAGACCCACGGCCAAGGTTCGGATTTATTTATTTATTATTATCTTTTTGTTCGTCAATGTGGAACGCCAAAAAGTCCGCCCATAATATCTCTCCTTGTTTTTTATTTTTTTTTTTTTTTTTTTTTTTTAAAGTGGCTGCTGCCTGGTCTCGATGTTTACATCTTTTAGGAATCCTCCTCTTTCTCTAATTACGTATGTGTATTATCTACTTGGATTATGTTGGATTGCTGTCCATTAAAGTTTACATCGAATAAATCAAACATCTATCCAAATATCAATTAGTGTTTATACAGTTTGAAAATCAATCAAAGCTTATAATCGGGAGATAATTATTTCTATAATGTATATATACTGTACCGAAGGAGATATGATAGTTGTTCACAATTTTAGAGCAAATTGCGCTAACCTCTCTCGAGTTTGATTTTCATTTCTACTAATGAAACCTTTTAATTGAAATTTTTGGAAGCCTCCCTGTCTTTACTTGATTTCCATCCTAACTACCCGTTAACCAAGTTATTTAATGGAATATCTAAAATGCCCTTATTTTTTTTCCTTGATGTTTTATTCTCTTAAAATTATTTATTTGTAAATTTAATGATATATTACAATAAATTAAAAAAATGTATAAGTAATGACATTAAAAAAAAAAAAATCATTAATTTTATGATACGTATTATATGCAATGGCCAAAACTCGAGCTCATGAATTGAATTTGGATAAAATTTGTTTTAACAAGCCAATCCTTTATTTTACATTGAAAATGGCCCAAACTTAATTAGGCCCAATGCTCTAGCCCATAACTATTTGACTAAGTCAAACCAAAGCAAATCAAATTATCTAACTTGGTTAGAGATAGATGTGGAAGGATTATCTAAATTGCAAACCACTGATGTTTTATTCTCTTAAAATCACCAATTCAATTGGGGATTTTACCGACCTCTCCCAACGATTGCTCTCATGAGTATTTATACTCATGAGTGGCCAAAAGGTAAGGACTTTTGACATTTTGGCATAATCTCTCTGACTTTCATACTTTCACAACCTCAATCCTAATAATTGGTTTATCATCTTCTGACCAAAGTTATCAAGTTCTGAAAAAAAGATATCTCAATAGCAATCTACCAGTTGATTTACTTTATTTGTACCTGGCATCCTTACAGGAAGTATTTCTAACTTTACTATTTTAATTTCGATCTACTATTCAATTGATATATAAGCTAACTTGAGCGTCAGAGCGCATTTAGACAACACCACCCCGGTGTCAAAGCATTCTATGATAATTTTTGCGTTCTTTTTATAGGTGGTTAGTGGTATAGTAAGCTAAAAGTAGAATGGAAATTGTAGAACACAACATCTATAGTTTGGTGCCCATCATGGGAGCCAAACAATCATTCAAGAAAAACAAAGCTACTAGGAAATATACAACCACAACATGGTCGATCAATCAACAAAAGGAGTGATCAAGATTAATTAACAGTCTTGATTGTACAAATGAATGGCTATGCTAAGAAACTACAAGAACTTGAAGCAGAGAATAAAGCAATTAGAGTAGAAAATGTTGAGTTACAAAGTTGAGTAGAGCAACTGACGACTATTGTTACCCTACCTCCAAGATTTAATCAGATAAGAAACAAGTTGAAATCTACGACAAGGATGGACAGCACTCTCATGATCACTAATGGATCGATTGTGAGACATCTTATTTTTCAATTGCATCAAACGACCAATCGGTCGAACAGTGGATACCTAATAATTGGATTAACAGAATAACAGTTAAAAGGAAATTGAGCTTCCAACAAAGAGCTTCCAAAATCGAGCGAAGGTCGTAGGTTGTCAAATGCTTGATTGAGAAATGTTATGGTCATATCAAACAAAATAGGGTATGTCATCACATAACCTTCACTTAGGAGTAGAAGCAATAGTAGGGGTGAGAGTAGTCGAGGAAGACATAGAAGAATCTAGATCATAAATCTAAGGTTGATCCCATTGGTAAAAAATGAGTTCACTCGCCAATTGGCGAAAATCGAAGCACTAATCAACAGGATTCTAAGAATGCCTATGTCGATCAAGAAAAGTGTTACAAGCAGTTTCGCAAACTTACAATTTGTTGATGTCATTGTATTAGTTAAGATGTTGTTGAAATTCAGTTTTCCCAATACGACCGATCCAAATAAGCATATTACCTATGAAACGTGTATATGTAAAGGATTTGGATATAGCTTGGTAGAACCAACACTGTAATGATTTACCACTTTACAACATGGTTGCATTAGTTCATTTGCTCAACTGATAGACATGTTCGTTGAGCAATTTGCAAGCAGTAGAAAGCTCAAGAAGTAGTCGAATGTGATACGAACCCCGTATATAACGATATGATACCCATATTCATATTAAAACACAACCCCAATAAAAATTAAGACAGGTTTATGAAATAAAGAATTTTGACCCATTGATTATATGTCAATCAAGAACCAAAGATATAAAGAATTTTGACTTAATGATTAGAACTCAATTAATAACCAAAATTATAAAAAAAGGATATTGATATCACTCCCAAGACATAGATGAAAAAATGGAAGATAAGTCATTGTTTGATCGCCACAAGCATAACTTGATAAGATCACATGTTCATAATGAACAAAAGAGACAATTCTCTCTCTCTCAATAAAACATCATTGGCTGCATTTTCATTATTATTATTATTATTTATTTTTTTTTTTTGCTCTCTGTTTTTTTCCCTTTTTTGGGATCCAAGAAAGTAAGCAAATTTGAACGATTTGGAAAAGTCACCAAGGCTTCAAAACATTGTTCAAGCTCGAAATTATTAATCTAGAAGGCTGTTGAGCTTAATCTTAAAGATTTTGGGAGTTAATTGAAGGCAATTGCATGCAAACTGAAGTTAATTGGGCTTTGGATAATTTGAATTGAGTATTTTAATTGTAATGGATTTTTAAATTAAGTTAGTACATTTAATTTTATATTGGGTCTTAATTTATATAATGGGCTGAGCTGATATATTTAATTCATTTAAGCCCATGTTTAATTATTTCAAACCTATGAATATGTTTAGTGAGCTCAATTGTTAAAGGACTAGGGTTTCATGTTATGTTTTATTGTTTTGCCTATAAAAAAACTTGTAACTTTAAGCAAAATGAAGAAGAATGAAGATGCATCTAATTTGAGAGAGTAAATTTTCTCTTTTGTTCTTCTATGAACATATGATCTTATTAAGCTTTGTTTGTGGCGATCGAAACTATGACTTATCTCCCACCTTCTCATCTATGTTTTGAGAGTAACGTCAATATCATTCTTTTATAATTTTGGTTCTTGATTGAGTTTTAATTATTGGGTCAAAGTTCTTTATAATTTTGGTTCTTGATTGATATATAATCAATAGGTCAAAATTTTTTTTGTTATAAACATGTTTTAATCTTTCTTGGGGTTGTGTTTCAATTTGACTGTAGGTATCGTATCGTTATATGCGGGGTTCACATTAGTTGGTATAGGTATAGAGGCTGTTCTTATACAAGATAAGCGTCTTATAGCTTATTGTGTTCTGTTGTGTTCTGCACCCTTGCTTGCATTGCTTGATTTCTCTAAGACATTTGAGATAAAGTATGATGCATCGGGGATAAGTATAGGGGTTGTTCTTATGTAAGATAGGCGTCCTATAGCTTATTTTGATGAGAAACTAAGTGGAGCATCATTAAATTATCCTATTATGATAACGAGTTGTATGTTCTAATTCGAGCCTTAGAAACTTGGCAACATTATTTATGGCCTAAGGAATTTGTAATTCATACTGATCATAAGTCTTTGAAGTTCTTGAAAGGACAAAGTAAGTTGAGTAAAAGGCATGCTAAATAGGTAGAATTCATAGAAATGTTTCCTTATGTGATTAAATATAAGCAAGGAAAGGAAAACGTGGTAGTTGATGCCTTATCTCTTCGGTATACATTGATCTCTACTTTGAATGCAAAATTATTGAGTTTTAAGCATATCATAGAATTATATGTGAATGATCTTGATTTTGCTTCTGTGTATATCGCATGTGAGAACATTGCTTTTGGTAAATTCTATAGGCATGAGATTTTTGTTTAGGGAAAACAAACTATGTATCCCTCAAGGATCTATCAGTGACAGGATCCAACCCAGACTCTCTCTAATCTCTTATTTGGGTGGTCCCATCGGACACTCCAACGGACTTCTTGTAATCTGACTTGTCGGAATGGAGAGACCCGCAAAACGAACCCCTAAATCTTACCCGATTTCTTTAACTTAATCCAATTGTATCATTTTCTTTTGAAAATAAGTTGGGTGGATAAAAATTTTTCTCAATTCCGTTTAAAACAGTTTTATAAAAATTTCGGCAACATAACGGTTACATTTTTAAGGTTTCCAAAATTTTTACCTACAATAAAACACACTTCAACTATATTTCCATTTCCTCCCAACTTTTTTAGTCCACAAACATGCATTAATACCACACTTTCTACAAAACAATATGCATGAACTCATACTAGAATGTGTATATATACATCATACATGAAAATTCATAACCAATCACAATGATATTTACAAATGTACAATTCAAAATGCATGATGCCACGGTTATGATATAATACAAATATTTTTTCATGATTAATATGTTCAACATATGTACATGTTTTATACACTCCTATTTCATAGCTCGCCCACCTATAAAGATGAAATGAAAATCTCTCCGACCCACCGTCCTACGACAGCACCCAATAGTGGACAAGCTACATAATAGGTAAACAAGTTAGTATAATAAAACAATGTAATGTAATATGGTCTACTGTAATAAGTTATAAACTTATTCATCATTAGAAATTTTAAAATCTCAAAGTTTTCTTTCCAATTCGCTATGTATACCTTTAAAATACTTTAACCATCACGGACGATTTTAACTAACATCAACGTGAAATTACTAAGGTATTTTGACCACTACGAAGCGGAATTTACTGCATCGCAACATAGGGTGAAAAATATCGTATTTGAGCAACTATAATGTAGAATTTTCTGCATCCCAATTATAGTGTTATAACTCTGGACGACTATGAGCGGAATATACTGCGTCGTAACGTAGTGTCAACAATGAAACTAAAAAATTACGTGTGGAATTGTCTGTATCGTAACGTAGCGTTATACATTCTAAGAAAACTGAGCAACTACGGACGAAATTTTCTGTGTCATCACGTAGTGCTAAATCTCATATGACTTTAAGGTATATACATGGGTTTCAAAACTAAATTCACTAAGTACAAAAGCACAAAACTATATATTTTCAAAACTCTAAAAATTTTCTTGGTTCAACTATTTTAAAAACAACTTTATATTGATTTTAATCACTTGATGGATTACATAAGGAATCCATACACTCAAAACTTGAATCTTGAAATTGGAAAATCGTTTTTATTTTTATTTAACCATTATATACAAAATTCAATATAAAATCGAAAATAGATGCAAGTGGTAGAATACTTACCTCAAATTTGTGCAAGTCTGAGTCAAGCGTCCCGAGGAGTCTCTCGTGCCTCGCTCACTCGCTTATCACCTACACATCAATTTCTTATTATCATTTGTAGCAATTTCATTACTCAAAACTTTAAAAACTCTTTATAATGCACTTTTGACTACAACTTTCTTTATTAGATTCTAACTTAACTGAGGCTTCCTAATTCTAATTTCTTCACAAAAGTTTCAGTTATACATCCCTAGAGACACCCCCACGTAGTCCGTATAATTTTTAGAGGCCCGAAATGAAAAGTCAAAAATTTGGACCCCTTATAACAGAATAGTGGGCACAACCCATTCTACAGGCTGTTTCATCTCTGTTTTCACTTGGACCATCTTCTTATCTCTCACTTAGGTCCCCCGTAAAATGGTTTGGAAAAACTCAAAGTATTGAGGGGTGAAACCTAGAAAAAACACCTATTTTTTTTACATTTTTTGATGCATGTTTTCGCATCGAATAAACGATGATGTTATTTCTTTCGTATCTAAGATTCTTTTACCTAATTATGATCAAATATATTCATTCCATGCAATAAAAATTGCATTTACATGGACATCTTATATTACGACTCTCTAAACGCACTATTTTGATCAGAATTTGCGCAATTTTTATCGGAATCATTCCCTTCCAAAACCTATAGTTAGCTATGATTCCTAGGCATGATTTGAGGTCTAAAACAACCCTAAATAAGTTAAAATAATGCAGGTCATCACTGTCCCTTTATTGGGCTCGGGATTATCTAATTTGCTCAAAACTACTCTTTTGACAATCCTATCACTTCTATATACTTTCCTAACCTCAATTATGCTTAGATTTGAGTTCAAATTAATCAAAACTCAGAGATATCTTACTGTCCTTCATGGCCATGACACACACACATACACATCAAAGAGTAGATCTTGTCAATTCTATATGTCAATTTCACTCAATCCTTTTATCAAACAACTTATCTACAACTTGTTTAACATTTGAGTGCTTTAAACCATACTTTAAAGTTTGTTATCCATGAACCCTAGCCTAAGATTCACATACAAGAACATACCATCTAAGCTTTCATAGCACCCACTTAGGGTTCTACACTAGTTTTAAGTGTAAAATACCTAACATAACTCACAACAACAAAAAGACTATCAACATACCCATTATAATTCCAATTATCATCAAATAAAGAGAGAGGAGATGATGTCTTACCTTAATCTTGGTTAGGTTTTGCTATATTAGCTTGAAAACACTCTAGGATGATGAGTTGGACTTGATAAATGAGTAGGAAAACTTTTCTCTTCCTCTCTTGCTTTGCCGTATATGTCTCCTTCACTCTCTCTCCCCCTCACGTTTGTTTCTCTTCTTTTTTTCTAAGTGTTGGCCGACCACCAACACCTCTCCTCATCTATTTATAGTGACATTTAATTGTTCAATTACCATAATAACCCTTTGTTAGTTATTTAACTCCACTTAAGTTCTAATTAAATGTGAAATGCTAATTTTTTATCTTCCAATATCTATATATATTCTTATTTAAAATATTATCTATCTTATTACTTGATAATTTATCTTTTATTTATTAAAGACTATTTTACCCCTTCTTAACTTTCCTTTTCATAATGGTCACACACAACCCCAAAAGTTTGTATTCTTATTACAATACCACTCGCAATTATATTATTGACGAATTTCGTCATCAATATTCCATAAATTAACTTCTAATACTATAAAGTTTAGGAATTTAGAGTAGAGGCTTAAATTAACTCCATAATCTAGCTTCTAATATTAGGGAGTTCAGAGTTGAGACTGAGGGATTACAATTTCTTCACTTCTTATAAAAATTTCGTCCTCGAAATTTTAAACTACGTACCTGATTCGAATAAGTGAGGATACTGGGCACACATTTGCTCTTCAGGCTCCTAAGTAGCCTCTTCTGACCCGTGATTTCGCCATAACACCTTCACTAGTGGAATCACCTTATTACACAGCACTTGATCTATGCGATCTAAAATCTTTACGGGCAGCTCTTCATATATTAAGTTTTCTTTTAATTGCATCGGTTGTTCTCGCAAGATGTGCGACGAGTTTACGATATATTTGCGAAGCATGGAGACGTAAAACACGTCATGAATGTTTGTGAACTGTGGTGGCGGTTTCAACTGATAGGCTACTTCACCCACTCTTGCCACTATCTCATACGGCCCTATGTACCATGGACTCAACTTTCCACGCTTTCTAAATCTCAAGATACCCTTCCAGGGTGAGATCCGTAGAAATACTCTATCACCCACTTCAAACTCGAGATCTCGTCTTCGATTGTCCGCATAACTTTTCTGTCTATCACTTACTATCTTCAACCATTCTCTAATCGCGTTTATCTTCTCGGTTGTAACTTGAATAATCTTTGGGCCAATCAATTTTCTTTCACCTACTTCATCCCAACAGACTGAGATTTTGCACTTTCTGTCATACAACACCTCATACGATGTCATGCCAATACTGGCCTGATAGCTATTGTTGTAGGCAAACTCTATCAACGCTAGGTAATTATCTCAACTCCCCTTGAACTCCATTACATATGCTCTCAACATGTCTTCAAGAGTTTGGATGGTTCTCTCTGATTGACTATCTGTCTGTAGGTGAAAAGCGGTACTGAAGCTCAATCCGGTGCCTATGACTTCTTGTAGTTTCGGCTAGAATCGAGAAGTAAAGTGAGGATCTCTATCTGATACAATGGATACCGGTGCACCATGTAATCTCACGATCTCATCTACATATAGCTTAGCTAACTTTTCTAGAGAATAGGTGTTCTTAATAGCAAGAAAGTGAGTGGACTTCGTTAATCTATCAACTATCACCCAAATGACATCATGTCTACTCTGTGACCATCTCCGGTGCTGCATCTATCGTTTGCTGTGTCACCGTATATACTCTCGCGGCTTGGCTAAGAGATCTACCAAGCGGTGCTCGCGGTGGTAGGCTCCTATTGGGTCCACCGCTAGGTGGCTCTGGGCCTATGACTTCTCTGGTCGGAGGGCCTCCTTTGTCTGGTCCATGACCTTCACTAGTCTGTCCCTATACTGTGGATTTGGCCTCAGCTGAGCTCGACGTAACTATACTGGGACAGTCTCACATAAAGTGACCCTCCTATCCATACCTGAAGCATCTGGTCCTGCCCTGAAGGCACTCACTGGGGTGTGATCGGTCACATCTGTTGCAAATAGGTCGGCTCCTTCAACTCTACTGACTTTGGGACCCTACAGAAGATTGAATCGAACTCTGGCTCGTCTGGGGTCTCTAACTCTATCACCGACACTCGGACCAGGCTAGCCTTTGACCACTCTTGGCTACTTTACCGATCCTTCCTTGCTCGCTACCTATCTAACTGAGCTTCTGCTCGAATTTTCTTGGCTGAGGGGCAGGCTCGACACTCCCCTCAACTCTGGTAGCGGTCTCTACTAATTCCCTATATCAAGAATGTCCGGCGGAGGTCACATATGTCCAGATTCATGGACTCAAATCAACAGGGAACCGTTCACCTTTTGCTCTTCATTTTCTACAATATATGGAACCAGATGGACCAATTTCGAGAATTTCTTCTCGTACTCTGTCACTATAAGGCTTCCCTGCTCAAATCTAAAGAATTCTTCAATCTTTGCATCCTTGTAGCTCTTAGGAAAGAACTTGTCTGTAAACTCCTTCTTGAACTCGAACAAGGAGACTCCACCTGGGTGTGCCCTCTGATGCGCTCGCCACTAATCTTTTGCTCAATCTTTCAACAAGAAGGCGGAGAAAGTAACCATCTGATCCTCTGAACACCCCATGACCCGTAATATCTCCTAATTCATCTCTAGCCATGATAATGCTCTTTTGGGCTCCCCGGTCCCATCGTACAGCTTGACGCCTAGCTTACGAGCGCTTTCAGTAGATATACCGATCTCCCGCGGCTGCTGGAGTGTCGCTGCTAGCATCTGAGCCATCTGCTCCATCTGCCTTGGAGCAGGCTCTACTCTAGACAGTTCTGACTACTCCGGATGGGAAGAACTGGTCGGCACATTGACAGACTTGTCAACATGCTCCTCCTGTGGGGTAGGTGCCTCTGCGGCTGCCTGTCTTATCCTAGGACGGTACGTCGCTGCATAGCTCTATGTGCACTATGGATACAAGAATCAAGAAATTCAAATATCAGTATACTAACTCAACATGAATTAACGTTGTAATTTCATGCAATACTTAATTTAACATCTTATCACATCATGCTTATCTTATGTAATGTAAGAAAGCATCAATTATGCAATCTCAAAGAAATGTAATGCTGCTAATGCTCTTATGCATGATTCATGTGTAATAAGCTTAACTTAATGCACAAAATAGCATTAACTTTCTTTAAAACTCAATGCATAAAGTAGTTCAAATCTTTCTTTTAAAACTCAATCACAATCTTTCGAAAACCGGGCTTTGATACCAACTTGACAAGACCCAACCCAGACTCTCTCTGATCTCTTATTTGGGTGGTCTTGTCGGGCACTCCAACGGACTTCTCATAATCCGACTTCTCGGAATGGAGATACCAGCGTAACAAACCCCTTAATTTTACCCGATTTTTTTAACTTAATCCAATTGTATCCTTTACTTTTGAAAATAAGTTGGGTGGATAAAAATTTTTCTCAATTCCGTTTAAAACAATTTTATAAAAATTTCAGCAGCATAACGGTTGCATTTTTAAGGTTTCCAAAATTTTTACCTGCAATAAAACACACTTCGACTATATTTCCATTTCCTCCCAACTTATTTAATCCACAAACATGCATTAATACCACATTTTCCATAAAACAATATGCATAAACTCATACTAGAATGTGTATATATATCATACATGAAAATTCATAACCAATCACAATGACATTTACAAATGTACAATTCAAAATGCATAATGCCACGGTTATGATATAATACAAATATTTTTTCATGATTAATATGTTCAACATATGTACATGTTTTATACACTCCTATTTCATAGCTCGCGCACCTATAAGTATGAAATGAAAATCTCTCCAACCCACTGTTCTACGACAGCACCCAATAGTGGACAAGCTACACAACAGGTAAACAAGTTAGTGTAATAAAACAATGTAATGTAATATGGTCTAATGTAATAAGTTATAAACTTATTCATCCTTAGAAACTTCAAAATCTCAAAGTTTTCTTTCAAATTCTCCATGTATACCCTTAAAATACTCTAACCATCACAGACGATTTTAACTAACGTCAACGCGAAGCTACTAAGGTATTCCGACCACTATGAAACAAAATTTACTGCATCGCAACGTAGGGTGAAAAATATCGTATATGAGCAACTACAATGCGGTATTTTCTGCATCACAATTGTAGTACTATAACTCTGTGCGACTATGAGAGGAATGTACTGTGTCGGAACGTAGTGCAAACAATAAAACTAAACAACTACATGCGGAATTGTCTGCGTCGCAACGTAGCGCTATACATTCTAAGAAAACTGAGCAACTACGGACGGAATTTTCTACATCGTCACGTAGTACTAATTACTCTATAGGCTGAGCGATTACGGACGAAATTTTCTGCATCGTCACGTAGCGCTAAATCTCATATGACCTTAAGGTATATACATGAGTTTCAAAACTAAATTCACTAAGTGCAAAAGCACAAAACTACATATTTTTAAAACTCTAAAAATTTTAAAGTTCAATTATTTTAAAAACAATTTTATATTGATTTTAATCACTTAATGGATTTCATAAGGAACCCATATACTCAAAACTTGAATCTTGAAATTGGAAAATCGTTTTTATTTTCATTTAACTATTATATGCAAAATTCAATATAGAATCGGAAACAGATGCAAGTGGTAGAACACTTACCTCAAATCCGCGCAAGTCTGAGTCAAGCGTCCCGATGAGTCTCTCGTGTCTCGCTCACTCGCTCGTCACCTACACATCAATTTCTTATTATCACTTGTAGCAATTTCATTACTCAAAACTTTAAAAACTCTTTATAATGCACTTTTGACTACAACTTTCTCTATTAGATTCTAACTTAACTGAGGCTTCCTAATTTCAGTTTATTCACAAAATTTTCAGTTATACAACCCTAGGGATACCCCCACGCAGTCCGTATAATTTTCAGAGGCCCGAAACGAAAAGTCAAAATTTTGGAACCCCTATAATAGAACAATGTGCACAGCCCATTCTATGGGCTGTTTCGCCTCCGTTTTTGCTTGGACCATCTTCTTATCTCTCACTTAGGTCCTCAATAAAATGGTTTCGAAAAACTCAAAGTATTGAGGGGTGAAACCTAGGAAAAACACATATTTTTCTACACTTTTTGATGCACGTTTTCGCATCGAACAAGAGATGATATTATTTCTTTCCTATCTAAGGTTCTTTTACCTAATTGTGATCAAATATATTCATTCCATGCAATAAAAATTGTATTTACATGGACATCTCACATTACGACTCTCTAAATGCACTATTTTGATCATAACTTATGTAATTTTTATCGTAATCATTCCCTCCCAAAAATTATGATTAGCTATGATTTCTAGGCATAATTTAAGATTTAGAACAACTCTAAATAAGTTAAATAGTGCAGGTCATCACTGTCCCTTTGTTGGGCTCGAGATTCTTCAATTTGCTCAAAACTACTCATTTGACAATCCTATCACTTTCATATGCTTTCCTAACCTTAATTATGCTTAGATTTGAGTTCAAATCAATCAAAACTCAGAGGTATCTTACTATCCTTCATGGCCATGACACACACACATACACATCAAAGAGTAGATCTTGTCAATTCTACATGTCAATTTCACTCAATCCTTTTATCAAACAACTTGTCTACAACTTGTTTAACATTTGAGTGCTTTAAACCATATTTTAAAGTTTGTTATCCATGAACCCTAGCCTAAGATTCACACACAAGAACATACCATCTAAGTTTTCATAGCACCCACTTAGGGTTCTACACTAGTTTTAAGTGTAAAATATCCAACACAACTCACAACAACAAAAAGACTATCAACATACCCATTATAATTCCAACTATCATCAAGTAGAGAGAGAGACGATGACATCTCACCTTAATCTTAGTTACGTTTTGTTAGATTAGCTTGAAAACACTCTAGGATGATGAGTTGGGGCTTGAAAATAAGTAGGAAAACTTTTCTCTTCCTCCCTTGCTTTGCCGTATATGTCTCCTTCACTCTCTCTCTCTCTCTCACATTTGTTTCTCTTCTTTTTTTCTAAGTGTTGGCCAACCACCAACACCTCTCCTCATCTATTTATAGTGACATTTAATTGTTCAATTACCATAACACCCTTTTGTTAGTTATTTAACTCCACTTAAGTTCTAATTAAATGTGAAATGCTAATTTCTTATCTCCCAATATCTATATATATTCTTATTTAAATATTATCTATCTTGTTACTTGATAATTTATCTTTTATTTGTTAAAGACTATTTTATCCTTTCTTAACTTTCCTTCTTATAATGGTCACAAATACCCCCAAAGTTTGTATTCTTATTGCAATACCACTCGCAATTATATTATTGACGAATTTCGTCATCAATATTCCATAAATTAACTTCTAATACTATGAAGTTTAGGAATTTAGAGTAGAGGCTTATATTAACTCCATAATCTAGCTTATAATATTAGGGAGTTTAGAGTTGAGACTGAGGGCTTACAATAAGAGAATTATTAGTCAGGGAAGCATATGAGGGTGGACTAATAGGACATTTTGATGTTAGAAAAACTTTAGATATACTAGACGAGCATTTCTTTTGGTCGCACATGAAGAGAGATGTTGAGAGAGTTTGTGACAAGTGCATAACATGTAGATGGTTGAAGTCTAGAGCTTTACCTAATGGTTTGTATACATCTTTGCCCATACCTAGTGAACCTTGGATTGATATTTCTATAAATTTTGTATTGGATTTACCTAGGTCTGAAAAGGGCCGAGATTAGGTATTTGTTATGGTTGATAGGTTTTCGAAGATGACTCACTTCATACCATGTCACAAGACCGACGATGCCACACATGTTGCTGATTTATTCTTCAAGGAGATTGTTCGACTATATGGAGTGCCAAAGAGTATTGTTTCGGACCGAGATGTAAAGTTCTTAAGTCATTTTTGGAGGAATTTGTGGGGAAAGTTAGGAATAAAGCTGTTATTTTCTACTACTTACCATCCACAAAACGATGGACAAACAGAGGTGGTTAACAAAACTTTGGGTACTTTGCTACGTTCCATCATCCAAAAGAACTTGAAGAATTGGGAATATTGCTTGTCACATGTAGAGTTTGCTTACAATAGGAGCATGCATTCAACTACTGGTTGTTCGCCATTCGAAGTTGTGTATGGATTTAATCCACTTACTCCAATAGATTTGATACCTTTGCTTATGAAGGAAAGAGCGAACTTGGATGGGAAAAAGAAAGCTGACTTTGTTAAGCAACTACATGCAAAAGTTAGGGAATATATTGAAAGGATGACCGAGCAATGTGCTACTCAAGCTAATAAAGGGCGAAAAAAAGTTGTGTTCGAACCAGGAGATTGGGTTTGGGTGCATATGCACAAGGAGAGGTTTCCTGAGCAACAAAATCTAAGTTGCAACCGCGTGGAGATGGTCCATTCCAAGTGCTTGAACACATCAATGATAACGTTTACAAGATAGACTTGCCAGTCGAGTATAATGTTAGTGCTACCTTTAATGTTTCTAATCTTTCTCCCTTTGATTTCGATACAAATGCAGATTTGAGGACAAATCGTTTTGAGGAGAGAGGGAATAATGGAAACCAAGGAAGCAAGCCTAATGATTCTTTGAGCATCAACGGAGGACCTATGACAAGGGCTAGAGCTAAAAGAATGAATGAGACATTAAATTGGCTAATTCAAGGGCCAAGAGTCTTGCACAACAAGGGTTGGACGACATGAAAATGATACCAAGGCTTTAAAACATTATTCAAGTTCAAGATCAAGTCCAAGATCATAAATATTGAAGACTTGTGTGGCTATTTGAAGGCAAATTGGGCTGGTTTTATTTGTTTATATTAATTTGAGCCTAATTTATTTATGAGCTTATTTTAATTAAGTTAGTTTGTTTAATTAGTTTTTTAAGTATCAAACTTTAATAACATTGGACTTTTATTTGTTTTATTTCGTGATGGGTCATTAGTTTATATTTTAGGCTGTCAAATTTAATTATTTTAAGCTCAAACTTAGATATTTCAAACCCAAGTGGGGTGTATTAAGGGGCTAGGGCGTCCATGTAATGTTTAGAAGCTAGAGTTTTAATTATTTTGCCTATAAAAGACCATGTAAACTTCAAAAACGATGTTAGACAATTTTGAATAAAAATTTCAGTTTTCTCTCTTTGTTCTTGAAGAACTTTGAGAATTTTATCAAGATTTAATTCTTCAGTTATCCACTTGACTTATCTCTCTCACTCTTCTCTTGTTCTTGGGAGTGACGTCTTTATTATCTTGATTCGTGGTTCGCTAATCATTGGGTCAAAGTATTTTCTTTTACTTGTTCCTAAATTAAACTTTCATAGGGTTGTTGATTCAATTATTTGTTGGTGTCGTATCGTATATATACGGGATTCGCTTCAGAATGATCATAGCCTAGGAGAGCACCTACAAGACTAAATTAAATGCTTTAACAAGGACAAAATGTTGATCCCTCACTGTAATGTTGTAACAATTATCTTCGCATTCTGTAAAGGCTTACTGCACGACTCAGACCAATATAAAGAGTTGATCAAATACCTTCTTAAACTGATGAAAGATGTGGTTACAAAGGCATGGA
Organism: Litchi chinensis; assembly: GCA_019925255.1. Lineage (NCBI taxonomy): Eukaryota > Viridiplantae > Streptophyta > Magnoliopsida > Sapindales > Sapindaceae > Litchi > Litchi chinensis. The sequence goes on from CM034467.1 coordinate 9,762,758, forward strand.
TACTAATAAAATGGGAAGAACAAAGTGAGTCCTACCTTTGAAGTGAGAATCGACGTGGTAGAATAGGACATCAATAAATTTAAGATATAACAAAGTCGTACCCTACCCGAAATAGAAAGGAAGAGAGACAGAATAAGCGTCCACCACTAGATTAACCTAATAGAGGGCAACAAAACCTCCCAGCCTATGATCTGAGCATCAATCCATCTGAGGTGGTAGTAGTAATAAAAGGCATGGGTAGCATGATCAAATGGCCCTGAGAAAATTAATGTCCCACCAAAGTTAAGGGATCAAAACAAATGGTGTGAGTTCTATTGTGACCACAGTTATAAGATAGAAGATTGTATTGCTTACGATTAAAGGTTGTTACATTACTAAGAAACGGTTATCTAGCCCATTTCCTAACAGATAAAAACAAGGTGACGATTAGTAGATCCAACTATTGTCAAAATGATAAACAACTAGTTTTACCTCTTCGGCTTCCCAAACCCCCTCAAGGCGTAACATGACAATCAACATGATATCTAGGGGATAAAAAATCAATGGTGTTACACATTTAACATCAAATAGACATTCTAAGGAAGCTTTCCAAGCTAAGAATAAAGAAAGGCGACCATGTGGGTACGAAGGCGACCAAGTAATTAGCTTCTCAAGTAATGAGACAACCGACTTGCTGAATCCTTATCATAATGTTCTAGTAATTTGCCTTTACATTGTGAATTGCTATACCAAAAGGATTTTTGTTTAATGTGTCACATTTAAATATTTATCTAATCTTATGGGGTTGATGTGCCTATAACTTAAAATAATGTAGACTTTTGACTGAAAGCAAAATAGTTTTTCTTTTTTTTGAAAAACTTAAAGCAAAATAGCTGTTTACATATTTCTTTGCCTTATCATTTTTTTTTTTTTCATGTTATTCAAATGGCATTTTCGATTTGATACTGAACTTATTTGGAAATATTAAGATTGAAATATAAAACAAACTTTATTAAGAAAAAAAAAAAAACCATAAAAGTTGCTTTTTGTAAAATTCCTTAAACTATAGGACCATAAATTGAATATTGATAAAAATATGTATATTTGACCATTTTCTTTCTTTACTTTTTAACCTTTTAATTTAAATTATTTAATTTTTTAAGATATGATTTGTTGTCGAACAATTTTGTTAGCGTAATAGGTCAAATGACAAAAATGACCTTCAAACCCTTAAATTTGACTTAAAGGTAGATAGATGTAGAAGAAATATGAAACATATAATAGGTTAAAAATTAAATTGGACTCAAATTCAAATTGTCGTTATATAAAAATGTGAAAAAGTCCCTTATTATCTCAACTTTGGAATGTAAATGTTAAATGCATCTATATTAAAAAAGTTAGTGAGAAGAATTACTCATACCACCTAAATTACTATACATGCTTTTTTAGAAATCCATAACTCACACAGAATTTTAATTTTATCAATTTAATATTCAACTCTAAAAATAATAGTCCTATCTGGCAATTAACACTATACCAATCGCTATAAAGCACATAACATTAAATTTCTAATTTATAAACATCCTGTTTTTAGTTGTCGTATTATACGACCAACCATTAGGCAAGTGTCATTAAACAATCATTCCACCGATATGTTTATAAAATGCATATAAAAGTTAAATGCTATTCGATGTGCAATAATTTTGTTTACAACTGATGTTGGTAAATCTATCACTCAATTTTGAAAATATTTTTAAATATTATTTCAAGTTACTTTCTTATCACACTAGCCATCATCATGATTTGTCACTTTCATTAAACAAAGAAAATATATAAAATATATTTATTAGAGTGATTTATTAACCGAACATGAGTTGTAGTATAGCTGTTTCACAAAGGCTTTTTTCTGTCAAATTCACACAAACTGTGTTTTCTAAAATAATTGGCTTAAAAGGTTAAAAACTTATGGCCCAAAATATGCCTATATAAGAGACCTTATTCTTTGAACATATTATATCATTTCAGAGCAAAACTTATTACATAAATTAGAGGAGCTGAAAAGGGAGAGATTAAGCCTCCCAAGAGCAGTGGCAATGGGTGGGTGGGAATGATCTTTCACACACTTCTTCTTTTTAATTGGAGTATAAAAAGTGTAGGAATACAAAAGCCTTCCCATGCCACCCATTTATATTGTTTTTGGGCCTTTCTCCCTTTTCTGTCCACTCTAACTTAAGTGATATCTCTTATTATAAGATCTATTACAACCATGACTATAAGAGATCTTCAATGCTTAACATGTAGTGTACCATACCTATTTAATGCTCAGCATTTGATGTTGAGTCATGTTGTTTAAGTGGGTTTGGTTCACTGTGCTTGTGTAATTGAAGTTTTGCGTGGAGTATAAATCTAATTGCTTAATATTTAGTTGGCTGCTTTTCACCCAAATTGCTTTTGCAAATAATTTTTGTATTACTTATCATTTTTTTGATTGTCTTATCTTTTTTATTCTGGGTTTTGTAACATAAAAATGGTTGACATGGATTTCTTTCACTTTGTCTCATATATATTTATTTTGTTAAATTTGATTTAAATGAACCTATCAATGTGAAGATCTAATCTAAACCACTTTTAGATGGAAGTCCATGGATCCTTATGGCAAAGATCTCTATCGTCAACCATATATCAGTACCATATCAATTATTGTGATTTGAAACCTGGTTAGGTATGTCAATGGATGAATTAAAAAATATATATATATATTTGGTGGATATCCATTTTGGATGTCAACCGTTGATGGAGAGATTATCAAAGGTGGAGATTTAATCTACAACTCCACCAAATAAAGATATTTCATTTGATCCTAAAACTTGTTAAGCAGATCATGATGATCTAGCACTAAACTAGATAGTGATCTGGTTTAGCACTAGGTTGTTGGTAAGCTAGCCTTACTATGACCGCATCTTTAATAATCAAGTTTTGGTTAGCCAGATCTATACTATTAGTAAAACTCAAATTGTTGGGTAGCAAGATCGTCACCAACAATTTGATCTTCGACTGATGAGGGTGATCCATAAATCTCTATTTGATAAAGATCTATAGATCTATATATGGTGGCGATCAAGATTAGATCTCATAATATTTTATTTTGTAAATCATTTTTTTTCTCAACTTTGAAAAGGTTTTTTTTTTTTTTTCTTTTTTCTCTCTCTCTTTTGATGAAGTAAAAAATATTTTTAATTATAAAAATATTTATTTATTAGTTTATATGTTTTATTTTTATAAATGATGAAGTGTCAATTTATTAATGGTCTTAAATTGTTTATAACTTATTCTTTAGAATTTTTAATGATTTTCAAGTTTCTCTGCACTAAATACCTCTCTTCCACGCTTCTTCTTAGGGTGAGATACTTTTCTTCATTTATTTGGCTTGGTATGAAATAACATTATCTGTCTTTGATGCTTAAGTCCAAATGGTTGGTGGGTCGTCATTCAAAGGTCCGTCTTTGGTTGGATAATTGCATATAGAGGCCTCTTATAGATAAGACTGCTGACTTGCCTCTCTCGAACCTTCCTCTGAATACTAGTATTGGCGAAATTTACTATGATAATAGTTGACATTTTCTCCATTCGGTCTATATGACTTATTTAATCTGTTGAGGATGTAAAATGGGCAATTATTAATACTTCTTCTGATTCACGAGTATGGACTTTTTCTATGGATAAGAAAGTGACTATTACTACTATTGTTTATATTTTTTTACTACACTCCATCCTCATCTTCATTGGGCATGACATATTTTGGGCTGCTTTTACTTCTTTTTCAAACTCTATACTAGTTTAGAGAGTCATGCACAATAGATTATCTACTAATTTATCTCTATAGCATCAAGGTTTTATTTTCACTTCCTACTGTCATTTATGTTAGTTTAGAGTATTTGTTTTTGTTCTACCCTTTTATGTTAGGGCTTTGGCATTCTTTATCATTCGTGTTTGGTCATTTTATTGCCCTATCTAGGTCATTTTATTTCTCTTATAGATAAGACTTCTGACTTGCCTCTCTTGGAGTTTTCTTTGAATATTAATATTGACGAAATTTACTATGATGATAGTTGACATTTTCCCCATTCGGTCCGTATGACTCATCTAAATCTGTTGATGATACAAAACGGGTAGTTATTAATACTTCTTTTGATTCATGAGTATAAACTCTTTATATATATAGGGGAGTGATTACTACTGCTGTTTATATTTCTTTGACTACACTCTATCCTCATCTTTATTGGGAACAACAAATTTTGGGTTACTTTTATTCCTCTTTTAAGATCTATACTAGTTTGGAAAGTTATGCGTAATAGATTGCTTACTAATTTATCTCTATAGCATCAAGGTTTTATTTTTACTTCCTACTGTCGTTTATGTTGGTTTGCTCAGGAGAGTTTAGATTATTTGTTTCTGCTTTGCCCTTTTACGTTAGGGTTTTGACATTCTTTGTCATCTGTGTTTGTTCATTTTATTTCTCTTATAAATAAGACTTCTGACTTGCCTCTCTCGGAGTTTCGTCTGAATACTAGTATTAGCAAAATTTACTATGATGATAGTTAATATTTTCCCATTTGGATCATATGATTCATCCGAATTTGAGTTTGTTAAGGATACAGAGTGAGCAGTTGTTAGTACTTCTTCTGATTAATGAGTATGGACTCTTTTTACGAAGAAGAGAGTGACCACTGTTGTTGCTTATATTTCTTTGACTGCACTCCATTTTCATCTTCATAAGGCACAATATATTTTTGGCTACTTTTATTTCTGTTGTAAGATTTATACTAGTTTGGAGAGTAATGCATAGTAAATTGCCTACTGATTTATCTCTACAGTATTAAGGTTCTATTTTTGTTTTCTCCTATTGTTTATATTGGGTTTTGGTATTCTTTGTCATCTATGTTTGGTCATTTTATTTCCTTATGTGGGTCTGTTATTGATTTGTGGCAAATTGCTATATCTGTTAAATTTTGCTCTCAATTTCAAAATCTTTGAAAGATAAGTATAATTGTAATTTTTTTTGGATTATTTGGCTTGCATGTAATAAGGCTACTTTCAAGAGTAAGCATCATTCCTTTCATAAAGCACTCTCCTTTTATTCGGCATTCTATTCAAGAGACAAATTCTCTCAACTTTGGGGTTATGCGGAATTCAATGAATGATCGTTTGATTTTGCATAAGCTCCATGTTTTAGCTTATCCTTCTAAGGCTCCACATATTATCAAGGTTGTTTGGGTTCCTCCCCTTCCTAGTTGGCTTAAGATTAATACTAACGGTTCTGCTTCTAAGGCCTTTGGTTTGGCCAGTTATGCTGGACTTTTTCGGGCTTGTCTTGAGGCAGAGTTGATAGCTATTATTCATGTCATTCAGTATGTTTTGACTTATTGTAACACCTTCCATTCGACTCCCATTAGAATGAAAATTGAATCGAAGAATGCTACATTATTCATTCTTTCTTTTCTAACGAATGTTTTTATTATTTATTTATTTTTATAAAATCCGGCAAAGTTCTGTCTGTTTTTTTGAAAACCCAATAATTTAAAAACTTGCATATTAGAAGAAAACAATTCTAAAAGAAATTCATTTTCTCAACTACCATTTCGGACCTCTTGTCCAACTCAACTTCAACTCCACCACTCAAATATTTATGCATACCATGCGTTTAATGAAAAATCATAACTATAACAAGTTAATACGAATTAAAAATATAATTAACAATTAAGTTACAGATCTATTGTTTAAATACAAAACCTTCTCAAAATTTGTATAGCTATCCTTTTACAAAACTTCATATATATCTACCCATATATATACATACTCTCATGTACATGTACTTTAATATATATATATATATATAATACCAAATAAGATAACTACCCAAAATATGGATGGATGTGACTCGCTAGAAGTGCTGTAGATGTCTTCCATTCTGTCTCTATCTATAATGCCCAATCAACAACCTGCGCGTGGTAAATCCAACGCACTAAGTATTTCTACTTAATAGGTGTACACAAAATTTTAATTCACTATTTCTCAAAAACACCATATTGTAAAACTGAAATTTCACAGTTATAAAAATTTCCTAATATCACAAAGAAGTCAATTTACAAATAACCAAACACATAAAATTCTTAAAAGCCAATTATCAAGTATAACTACACACGTGCATCTAATATTTTTCAGCGTCTATTGTAAACAGTAACACGACATCATGACTGGAAAATGGGTTTCCCCAACATCGGACATTCGGTGCCTACCCATCGGGTCACATTACATATACATTTCCAATTTAAGAACTGGACACTCGGTACTTCTCAAGGTTCAAAGTTTACTGTCATGATATAAACAGCTCGATGCAGTACTGCTAATATTTCTTTATTGGCATGTCAATTACCAATCTCCACCTACCGATGTCCATGTTTACTAAGACCCTTATAAGTTTTATTTATTATCAACATCTTCACATATTAACAAGTTCCGTTTCTAAATTACAGTTACGTTAGGTGTGCCACCAATTACATTTTAGTACACACTTTTTCCATTTAATCGAAACATCATATTTAGGCATCACAAAGTACCATTTTGCACTCAATTATCTCATCAAAATTTATCAAAAACATCATGTCTTCCACCTCACATGTATTCGATCAAGGCATTAAATTTCCTAAATTTCTTTTCGAATTTATCTTTCAACTTATAATTCATTATAATTCCATTCAAATAACATTTAAAATAATATAAATATTAAGAAAAATCTGCATCTACCCAATTACCCAATTTCGGCCAACCTTTAATTTTTCACCATCCATCACATTTTCATCCTTCCACACATCCCAACAACCTACCAACATCATTCAAGCATCAATATCAAACCAATTTAACCAATACCTAATATATTAATAATTCAAGTAAACTAAAACCTTACTAGAAAATTTAAATTTTCAAATCATATATACACCAACTTTTTGGGCAAGGTTTATGACTTTTTCACACCTTCAATTTGAGCTTACAACTTCTTTTGGTCCTTCTCTTGGTTTTCTTTAGCTAGTTCCACACCTAGGGTTTTCAAGGATGCATATATTATCATTAAAAATCAAATCTACTAACTTAAATGCAAAAGTAGTTAGATCTACATGTCTATAAATGCATCTACATCCTTTCTAACCTCAATCCATCACTAAATTAAAAACCCACATAATCTTACCTTGATTTGACACTTTTCTAGTGAAAACCACCTTTGAATCTTGATGAAATTTGATGAATTTGATGCTTTGAATGAGTAAGTGAGGGAAGAAACTAGATTTAGGGATGATTTGGAGACTTGAAATGAGAAGAAAATTTAGAGAAAAGGGGGTGGGTAGGTCACGATAAGGAGCAGAAGAAAATGAATGAGTTTTCATACATCTATGACTTTATATATTAACCATTTTACATGACTAAACCTATAATTACCTACATGTCCTTAGTTATAAATGCTAGCTTTTTATTGGTTAAAATTCTAACTCATATCTCCACTAACTAGTGTGACATCATTCTTATTTCATTTTCAACTAAAATTACATCACTTTTTCACTTTTGGTTTGACAATTTCATATTGGTCCAAAAATAAATTCCATGCAATGCATTCTATTGCATTCTTTTCTTGTTCAATCACATTTCTTTACCATTCTAATTCCCTTATTAATTTCTAATTTAATTCCCACTTATAAAATATCTCCAAAATATTAAATTCTTTAAATAAAAAAAATACATCTCATAATATATGTATAAAATTTCAATTTAATCCAACTTTTTGCATACTAATTTTCAATCAAAGAACACTAATCATATCAAAGTAAATTTTAGGGCGTTACAATTCTTCGCCTTTTAAGAAATTTCGTCATTGAAATTTACCTAAATTGAATAATTGGGGTATTGTTGTCGCATCACTTCCTCGCTTTCTTAGGTAGCCTCTTCGGCTTTATGATTTCCCCAGAGCACCTTGACTAGTTGGATCATTTTATTCCATAGTTCTTTGATTTCCCGATCTAATATTCTCACGAGTTCCTCTTCATATGTTAAGTTAGACTGTAAATCGATGGTTTCGATCGATATGATATGATAATGATTCGATCTATATCTCTTTAGTATAGATACATGAAACATATTATGTATCTTATCCAACTCTGGTGGTAAAGCTAGCCTATAGGCCACCAGTCTCACATGCTCAGTGATCTTGTATAGACCGATAAATTTAGGGCTTAACTTACCTTTTCTTCCGAATCTCAAAACTTTCTTCGGAATCTCAAAACTTTCTTCGATGGAGATACCTTAAGGAAGACTGTGTCTCCGACTTCATACTCGATGTCTTTCCTTTTTAAGTTCGCGTAGGATTTCTGTCGATCGGATACTACTTTAAACCATTCCTTAATAATTTTCACCTTCTCCTCGGTTTGCTTTATCAATTCAGGTCCTACAAACTTGTCCTCACTAAGTTCAGTCCACCACAGAGGGGTTATGCATTTCCTTCCATATAATGTTTCATACAGTGCCATATCTATGCTTAATTGGTAGCTGTTATTATAAGAAAATTCTATCAATGGGAGGTGTTCCACCCAACTCCCTTCAAAATCAATAACACAGTTTCTAAGTATATCCTTTAGCACCTGTATGACTCTCTCAGATTGTCCATCGATCTGAGGATGGAAGGCCATACTGAAACTCAATCAAGAACCCAAGGCTTCCTGTAGGTTCTTCCAAAACCTGGACGTGAATCTAAGGTCCCTATATGATATTATAAATGCAAGCACTCAATGTAATCAGACTATTTCCTTGTTGTACAATTCTGCCAATTTGTTCAATGAATAATCCATCCTAACTGGTAGAAACTATGCTGACTTGGTCAATTTATCCACAATCACCTAAATTGCATTATATTTACTTCGAGTGAGTGAAACAAAATCTATGGTTATGTGATCCCACTTCCATTCAGGTATGAAGATTGGCTGCAGTAAACCTAATGGAACCTGGTTTTTAGCTTTCAGTTGTTGACATGTCATCACTTGGCTATATGATCCACTACATCCTTTTTCATGTCGGATCACCAATAATGAGCTTTCAGGTCTTTATACATTTTTGTGCTATCTGGGTACATTGCATAGGAATCGTTGTGTGCTTCTGTCAGAATTACCTTTTTCAACTCATCATCATTTGAAACACATAGTCTTTCCTTGTAATACAAGCGATCATCTCTGATTATAAAATGAGTTTCCTTCCCCTCTTGAATTTGTCTACGGATGGCTATAAGCTTTTCATCTTGTCCTGCTTTTCTTGAATTTGCTGAAGTAGGCTAGGCTTGACTTTCAATTCTACTATTATCGCACTATCTTTAGTCATCACCAAATGGGCATTCATCGCTCTCAAAGTAACCAAGGATTTCTTGCTCAAAGCATCAGTTACCACATTCATTTTCCCCGGATGGTAGTTAATGATGCAATCATAATCCTTAAGCAACTCCAACCATCTCCTCTGTCTCAAGTTAAGCTCTCTCTGAGTTGGCAAATACTTAAGGCTTTTGTAGACTGTAAAAATGTAACACTTTTCTCTATACAAGTAATGCCTTCATATTTTTAAGGTGAAAACTATGGTTGCAAGCTTCAGATCATGCGTTAGATAATTCTTCTCATGATTCTTTAGTTGTCTGGAAGCATAAGCCACCACTTTTCCTTCTTGCATCAACACACATCCGAGCCCATTATGTGAGGTATCACTATAAATCACAAAATCTTTACTTGAAATTGGCTGTATAAGGACTAGAGCCTCAACTAACATCGTCTTTAGTTTCTCAAAACTTCTGACATTTTTCATTACACTCAAATTTAATATTCTTGTGGAGTAACTTGGTCAACAGAGCTGTTATTGAGGAAAATCCATTTACGAACCATCTATAATAGCCGGCTAAGTCTAGAAAGCTTCTGACTTTAATGACATTCTTAAGAGGTTTCCATTCTAAAATTACTTCTATTTTCTTTGAATCAGTCTTAATATCCTGAACGGATACAATGTGTCACACGAAAGCAATCTCATTAAACTAGAATTCACATTTACTCAACTTAGCATATAATTTGTTCTCTCTTAAAATTTGCAACACTATCCGAAGATGTCTATCATACTCTTTTGGGGTCTTAGAATACATCAGGATGCTATCGATAAAGTGTAAATCCCTAGTCTCGACTTATAAATTCCTAGTGTTAGAAGCTAAATTAGGGAGATAATATAAATCCCTACATTTAATTAATCGAATTTCATGGTATTATAAGTTAATTTATTTAAAGAGATGGAGAATAAGTAAAATAAATTAAAAGGGCAAGCTTGGCTTTCATAAAATATTAATGAGATATGTACACATATATATATAATACATCAAACAAATGATGAAAGAAAAATTGGTAACACATATGAATGGACAACCATAAAAAACAAGGAAAAGAGAGGAGATTGGAATGAAATTAAAAAGAGATGGGGTAAGGATGCAATTAAGAGAAGTGTCATTAGTATATAAGTGACATTTAGTTGAAATCTTTTCAGCAAACAAGAAGCAATTTGTCGAGAAACAAGAAGAAGATTCGCGAGAGCCAAAAACAGCAGCCGTGCAATGCCAAAACAGAGCAGATCATGCGTGAAAGAAGAAAGAAGACAGCTGCTGGTCTTGAATCAGAGCAGAACCGAAGAAGAAGAGGAAGGCACGCAGAAGAAGGAGCCACCAGCAACTGCTGGTCGTGGAAAAAGGAGCAGAAAATCAGACGTGAAGACAGCAAGAACAGAGCTATCGTCCAGCCCAGGAAACGAGTAGAAACGCGACGGCAGAAGAGAAGAGAGAAAGAGGACCTTCCAGCAGCCTTCCACCCTCTAAACCTTCCTTTTAAGACCTCTCACAAGCCCCTCCAAATCCTCTAAACCAGAAGCAAGTGAGAATTTATCCTCCCTTTCTTTTAATGTGGTGAAATCTTGAAATAGAAAGTTGATGGAATTGTGAGCAGAATTGTTTTGTGTTGTGTTGGTGTTCTACATTTCAATTAAGTGTGGAACCCTAACTAGATGATGATGAACTTTAAGTAACATGTTGTTGTGTGTAAATGATGCATTAGAATTATATTTATGGGCTGCCATACATTTAATCAAAGTATACACAGAAACCTTGTTTGTCATGCACTCCAAGTAGATGATATAAAGTTTGAGTGAATTTTGAGTAGTTGAATGATAAAGCTATATTTATGTATGTGTTAAAGACTTGAAGGGCAGTAAATAGGCCTTGAAATTAAGTGGTTTTGAACCCAAGTTGGAGCATAAAAGATGTTAGAAAAGTTAGAGAATTGTTTAGAGTTGCAAAGGAATAGTTGTAGTAAAAAATGTAATTCCCGAGCTCAAATTTTGAGCTAGAAGAGACCTGACTTTATCTCACTTATTTGTGAGTGTTCTACACATCAAATGATGCTTAAGAACCATAGAAAACCATAGGTTTTGGAATGGATCGAATCCGATAAAAATTGTGCAAGTTATGCACAAAATAATGCCGTTAGAGCTCTGAGAAGTGAAACGGCTATCCTAACGCAATCCTTATTGCATGAAATGAGTTTAGTTAGTCATTATTAGTTAAATGAAGCTTAGTTATGGAAGAAAAATTAGCTTCGCTAATCCGAAACGAAAAGTTTACAAAACGTGCACTAAAAAGTGACTGAAAGTGTCCAAAACGGGCGTTTTCCTTAGATTTGATCTAGCAAACGATAATATTTTTTTATGAAATTTAATGTGTGACTAGAATGTGAGATAAGTGAGCCGTAGAAAAAAGAACAAAGGAAAACGGAGCCCCGAGCAGCGAGTCACAGTACGTTCTGTTAAGGGTTGTCCACTTTAAGTAAAAATGTAATTTTTCGTTTCGAGCCTCCAACAACTAAACGGACCACGTGGGGTGATCCCTAGAGGTCTAAAACTAAAAATTTTACACAAAAATCGGGATTAGAGAGTCTCGGTTGAGTAGAAACAAGTTAGGAGCTATATAGAGAAAAATGACTATAGTTGAGAAATTCTAACTTATAGTTGAGAATTGAGTTTTGTTATTAGTAATTATGAGAAAATATTGTGTAGGTGGAGAGCGAGACACCGAGGCTCCTGAGATTCATCGAGGCGCTTGACGCGACTTCGAGGTAAGTGGTTCGCCACTTATGCTTGTTTCCAATTCTTTAGAAATTCTTGATTTTTATCATAAACATTGTAACTAAGAAATAAATGATATTGAAAATGATGGTTAATGTTAAGAGTAAAGTCTAAGCATATAGATTTTTATGGAATCTATATGGTACTAGAGATGAATACTAAATTGCTTTAGTAAAGGTGAAATGAGAAAGTATAGTAGATTTCAAAACAAGAAAGTTTTGTGCTTATTGCACTTAAATAGCTAAGTATGAAAACCCATGTGTATACCTTAAAAGTTAAGAGACTTAGCGTTACGTGACGACTCAGAGAATTCCGTCCGTAATCGCTCAGATTATAGAAAAGTATAGCGCTACGTTGCAATATAGACAATTCCGCGCGTAGTTGGTTAGTTGATAGTTAGCGCTACGAAGCGATACAGTAAATTCCGCTCGTAGTCGCCTAGAGTTTTAGCACTACACTTACGATGCAGAAAATCCCGTATTGTAGTTGTTCAGTGATGAGATTTAGCGCTCTACGTACGATGCAGTAAATTCCGTAACGTAGTGGTTGAGATACATTAGTAAGCTTCACGTTGGCGTTAGTTATAATCGCCCGTGATGGTTATATCGAGTCAAGGATACATATGGGGATTTTGAAAGAAATCGTAAAACTTGAACTATTAGTAAATTGTGATGTTAGTGTATGTGAAATTATATATCTTTGCTGCTCTAACTTGTTTGTTTAATGTATAGCTTGGTTGTTTCTATTGATTTCCACCGCGGGCGATACTACGATCTTCTGTTTTGCATATACATTTATAGGTGGGCGATTGCGCAAGACCTTTGTATATAGTTGCGTAGATGTATTTGATGTATTACATTTTGAAACCTATTAATGTTCAAGATTGTAAATTGTAAATATTCATGCATTGCATATATATATGATGCATATATGCATATTGTGGGATTGAGTTAATGTTTATACCTATGAATCTTGTGATGATAATAATTGTTTGTGGATAAAAAAGTTGAGAGGTGTTCAGATATAGTCGAAGTGTGATTTTCTTTACAGATGAAATTTTGGTTTTATAAAAAATACAGCCGTTATGCTGCCGAAAATTTTATAAAAAGTATTCGAAAAAGAAATTGAGAAAAATTGTATCACTCCCAACCAATTAAAGAAAAACAATATCAATAAGTTCATAACGAGTAAACCGGTGTAACAGAGTTAGGGTTCGCTTCTCGGATGTCTTCGATCCGACGAGTCGGGTTCGGTGAGTCCGTTGAAGTGCCCGACAGGATCCTCCAGACAAGAGTTTAGATAAAACCTAGGAAGGGTCTTGTCATAAAGATTACTACAAACTGATCCAGATACAAATGAAAAATATGGTTCATCAAATCCATAAAGGCTGCGGGTGCATTCGTCAGTCTAAATGGCATTACTACAAACTCATAATGTCTGTATCGTGTTCTAAAGGCCGTTTTAGGAATGTCAGATTCTTTTACCCTCAATTGATGGTAACCCAATTGAAGGTCTATGTTGGAGAAAGCACTAGCTCCTCTCAACTAATCAAATAAATCGTCGATCCTAGGCAAGAGATACTTGTTCTTGAACATGACCTTGTTCAATTGTCTATAGTCCACACACAGTCTGAACGATTCATCCTTTTTCTTCACAAACAACACAAGCGCTCCCCACGGGGACACACTGCGTTGTATAAATCTCTTGTTTAGTAATTCTTGCAACTGTATCTTCAATTCTTTTAATTTAGTGGGTGCCATCCGGTAAAAGGTAACAGTGATTGGAATAGTGCCTGACATGACATCTATAACAAATTCCACCTCTCTCTCCGATGGCAAGCCCAATAATTCTTCTGGAAAAACGTTAGGAAAATCACATACGGTGGGTCTATCCTGAAGGCTAGATCTGTGCCTCTAAGAATCAATTACGTGTGCCAAATAAACTTCACACCCTCGTCTCATCAATCTCTTAGCACTGGCGGCTGAAATGACATTAGAGAGGTAATCTAACCACTCTCCCACCATAATTACTTCCTCTCTGTCTACCGTCTTCAAGGAGATTCTTTTCAAACGGCAATCAATCATGACTTGATATCGGGATATCTAAAATCACATTGAAGTCACGAAAAGGCAATTTCATCAAGTCACTTGGAAATTCATATCCTTGTATTCTAATTGGACACTCTCAGTATAACCTATTCACAATCACATTGTGACCCAAGAGATTGCTAACCAATACCTCATGCTCAGTAGTATCTGTCTCTAGGTTTCTCTCTTTAAGTATGACGATGTATATGTATGAATGGGTAGATCCTGGATCTATCAATGCATATATGGAGGTGTTAAAGATAGAGACTGTACCCACTATCATATCGGGTGCATCTTAATCTTCTTGAGCCTTAAAGGCATAAGCTCACGCTAGGGTATGGGTCTTCTGTCTCCTCGCGGTCTCAGGTACCCCTTTTTGACTGCTCCCCTTAACACCTGTCTAAGTAGGTCTTTTGCCTCTCGGAGGTGAGGGATCTAATCTATGTGTCTGTGGAGTAGGTATGGCCTTTTTTGTCGAACAGTCTCTCTAAAAATGATCATGCGACCTACATCTGTAACATGCTCTTGTCACTCTCTAGGTGGAGCTGGTCCCCTCGCTGTACTTCCTAGGGTACTGGCTACTGAAATTGTAAACTATCCAGTCCTGTAGTGGACCCTTATCCCTACCTCTATAGGTGTGACTAACCACTAGTTTGGGATCCCTTAAATTTTTTACTAGTTGGCTGAGTAGAACTGGACTGGCCCTTACCCCGCCTCTGCTGGTTCCTGTCTCTCTTAGTCTGTTTCTCTTTCTTCACTTTCTCCATATTTAGGGCTGCAGAAACCAATCAGGGAAAGTCCTCCAACTTTAAAGCTATAACCTAGAGGTGTATGTAGTCATTTAATCCATCCTCAAATCTCCTACATTTATCCGCCTTAGTTGCCACAATCTCCCGCGTGTACTTGCTCAACCTGATGAACTCTCGCTCGTACTTTGTAACTATTATCTACCTCTGCTTCAAATTGATGAATTCCCTCTTCATGTTATCGATGTGAATATGACCAATATATTTCCTCCTGAACTCTCTCTGAAAGAACTCTCAGTTTCTCTCATCTGGCCTTACCGTATGTGACAATGAAGTCTACCATTGGTAAGCATCCTCATGTAAGAGGGAGACTGCACACTTCAAACTTTCCTCTAGAGTGTAGTAAAGTTGTTACAAAATCCGCTCCATCCATTCTAACCAGTACTCAATAGCGGACGCATCATCATCTTTTTTGCCATGAAAATCTGTGGGTCTGTATTTTGCAAACCTCTCTATCATAGACTTCCACGATGCCGCTCTCGTACCACATTCTAGAAGAATTCGGCCATCTGCTGCATAAATGCTGGTTGGCCCTGGCCTTCTGTCCAGTCATCTCCCTACTTGAGGATCCACGAGAGACTCCTCCAGCCACACTAGCTAGGCTATCCTGCCTACTTTCTGCACTACCATCGCCTCTTCGAGCATCAGACGGTTTCTATTGTAATACCCTCTCTCAAGTTGTACTATATCTATGTATGAGATTATATAAATTTTATTTATAAAATAATAAAAAAAATTTTCAGAGAGTTTTGAAAGTGCAATTTAATTTTTATAGAGTTTTCAGGATGATTGGGAGAAAAATTTTAATATTAAAAGTTGAGGGTAAAATGATAAAAATAAAAAATTTTATTAAGAATGACAAAATTGTAAATATAAAGAAAGGATAAGGACATTGGGGAAACATGAAGAATTCTCTAGAATCTGGTAAAAGCATAATTTTAAAGAAGTCCACGGGTGGAATCAAGCTTAATCTACATCTATAAATATAGGTGTGTGGTGAGTGTATCGGTGGGAGAAAGATCTAGAAAAGAGAGAGTGAAAGAGGAGCTGTCGCCGGCAGAGGAAGAAAAACATATCTGCAGCTGTTCTGGTCGGATTTCTGCCATTTTTGAGGAGGATCAAGCTAATTGGAAGGTGAAGAGCAGATTTAAGGAGCAGATCTGGTAAGATTTAAGTGATAAAATTGAGTTTTTATGATTTTGTGTTGGTGAAAAGCTGTCCAGTAATAGCTTCTGAGTGGATTTTTGGTGTTTAGATCTAGTAGATTGAAGCTGTCAGTGACAGAGAAAGCAAAGCAAAAAGATTGAGTAAAGGTCTAGTAAGTGAAATAGATAAGAATGATGTTAATTTGTGGTAGTTTGATTTTGATTTAGGATGATTTAGTTTGCGTCGCTGAACCTGATGAGATCGCGACCAGAGTTTTGGTGAAGAACTGATGATATGTTGATTTAGTGTATGTGTGTGATCTGAAGTGTGAGTCAGGGCGGGAGCTAGTGAGGTACGAGCTGGAGGAGACCTTTAGCGCACTTCAGCCAGTTGAGATGGTCGACTTGAGAGCAAGTTGGGCTGTGCCTGTTGCTCTCTATCTCGTCTGTCTGGATTGGGCTAAAGTGTGAGCTCGCGGAGAAGAGTTTAGTAAGGTCGCAACTCATCAGAGGTTCCTGGCCGAGCTGGCTTAAGGTTGTAGCTCGTAAGGGCGAGCTGAGGGGTATGAGGAGCAACCTGAGCGAGCTTGCTGAAGGTGCCCTTAGTTCGGGCTGTGCTGAGCGATCTCGCTAAGTTTGGTGCCCTTCAGTTCGGGTTGAGCTGGGCAAAGTAGGAGCTCGTTGAAGGCGCGAGCTCAGCTAGCTGAGGTGCGAGCTCGTAGCTCGAGCTAGACTAACAGTATTACAGTCCTTAGCAGCTCGAATAGATTAGGAGTTAGATAATAATTTTAGCTAGCTAAGTGAGACTTTCATTTGTGAATAAGTATAGGTGACTGCAAGCTGAGGGAGGAGGTCGCTAAGGAGATCGCGGAAGCATTGGCACAAGTGAATAGGACAACAAACAGTGAGTGTGAAAAGATTTTTCCTTATGTTAAAATGCTTTTCAGATTTTCCTGTATTTATTAAATAAATTCTCATAATTTATTTTTAGTCTATTTAAAATTCACGTTTAGCATAAAAGACTAGCTTGTTGAATATAGAAGAGTAAAAAAAAAAACAAAAAAAGAGTAAAGATTTTCAAGAACTAGTGGAACGACCCAAGCTTATTGATAGACAGACCTTCTAGCATTTTAGACCCGATCGGTATACCCCACAATGTAGGGCAAGTGTTGGGAGAGTTAGTCCTGCTAACATCGGGGGGATAGAGTCTGTTATGTTTATTGAGTTGCCTTCTATACTGTGGGGTATTGTCTCGTTTGCGGTGTGTAATGATAGTTCTGCCACGCAGTAGCGATGTGTCTTTGTAGCTTTATCACGGTGTGCAATGACAGCTATTCCGCTATGTGACCCCCTACACTGAGCGGAGCTGGTCTACCCGTTCATGTGATTGTAGCTTTCCTTGGGTTCCCTATTAATACAAATTTTAGTAAGAGTAACATACCATTGAAAAGTAGATTTTATAAAGAAATTTTTTAAGAAAAAGTTTTTGAATCTCTAAAGAAAATTTATAAAACTCAAGCTTTCGAAACAAATCTTTTTTAAAGAAAAATGTTTTCGGGGGGTATTTTATAAAACTTAGTTTAATCAAACCCTTACACTCACTAGGCTTTATAGCTTACTGTTATTTTTGGTTTTATGTTACAAAACCTCCCAAGTGTAGGTACAAGGAATCAGAGTACTAGTCCGCTGCGATCAAGCTAGGTGGGTAGACGACCGACGACGCTGCATTGTTTCTTCTGAGAACATTGTGCTTTTAATGTTATTATTAATTATGTTATCATGCATATTTTAAAATTTGCATAATATTTTGTAGAATTTTTATATAACCATTAAGACTTGTATATTTTAGATCTTTGCACATTCATGATAATGTTTTTAATCCCAACATGATTTGCCTGGATGTTGAAATAAAATTTTAAACTAGACGGTTTTCTTGTTTAGCTAAGCTACTTATGGATACGGGTTCGCTCTACGATGTCCTTTTTAGGTCTTAATAGATAGACTTCAGAAGGGTCTCATGGAGTGCCCAGCAAGACCGCCGGGTCCATTAGAAGGAATCCGGGTTGGGTCTTGTCATCTATTCTTTATCCTATATAAGGTAGAAAAGAAATCTGCAGGTTAGAGTCACATCCTCCTATTTTCATATGCAATGCATGCTCACTCAAAATTCAAATTCTTTTTCACATACGCCTAGGTCTAAGAATGCCTAAACTATAAGCTCTGATACCACTAAAACTATAACACCCTCCACTTGACTCCTATTAGAATGAAAATCGAACCGAATAATACTACATTATTCATTCTTTCTTTTCTAATGAATGTTTTTATTATTTATTTATTTTTATAAAACCTGGCAAAGTTCCGTTTGTTTCTCTAAAAACCCCAATAATTTAAAAACCTACATATCGATAGAAAACATTTCTAAAAGAAATCCATTTTTTCAACTATTATTTCGGACCTCCCGTCCAACTCAAAATCAACTCCACCACTCAAACATTTACATAGACAATGCATTTAATGAAAAATCATAATTATGACAAGTTAATATGAATTAAAATTATAATTTACCATTAAGTTACATATCTACAGTTTAAATACAAAACCTTCTCAAAATTTGTATAGCTATCCTTTTACAAAACTTCATATATATCTACATATATATACATACTCTCATGTAATATATATAATACCAAATAAGATAACTACCCAAAATATGGGTGGATGCGACTCGTTGAAAGTGCTGCAGATATCTTCCCTTCCTTCTCTATCTACAATGCCCAATCAATAATCTACACGTGGTAAATCCAACACGCTAAGTATTTCTACTTAATGGTTGTACACAAAATTTAAATTCAGTATTTCCCAAAAACGCCATATTGTAAAACCAAAATTTCATAGTTATAAAAAATTTCCTAATGTCACAAAGAAGTCAATTACAAATAACCACACATAAAATTCTTAAAAGCCAATTATCAAGTATAACTACACATGTGCATCTAATATTTTTTAGCACCATTTGTAAACACTGACACGATACTATGGACTGAAAAATGGGTTTCCCCAGTATTGGACACTCGATGCCTACCCGCCGGATCACATTACATATACATTTCCATTTTAAGGACCGGACACTCGGTACCTCTCAGGTCCAAAGTTTACAGTCATGATATAAACATCTCGACGCAGTACTATTAATATTTCCTTATTAGCATGTCAATTGCCAATCTCCACCTACCAATGTCCAGGTTTACTGAGGCCCTTATAGATTTTATTTATTATCAGCATCTTCACATATTAACAGTTTCCATTTCTAAATTATAGTTTTGTTAGGTGAGCCACCAATTACATTTTAGTACACACTTTTTCCATTTAATCGAAACATCATATTTAGGCATCACAAAGTACCATTTTGCACTCAATTATCTCATCAAAATTTACCAAAAACATCATGCCCTTCACCTCACATGTATTCGGTCAAGGCATTAAATTTCCCAAATTTCTTTCCGAATTTATCTTTCAACTTATAATTCATTGTAATTTCATTCAAATAATATTTAAAATAACATAAATTATCAAGAAAAATCCCCATTTATCTAATTACCCAATTTCAGTCAACCTCTAATTTTTCACCATCCATCACATTTTCATCCTTCCGCACATCACAACAACCCACCAACATCATTCAAGCATCAATATCAAACCAATTTAACCAATACTTAAGATATTAATAATTCAAGTAAACTAAAACCTTATTAGAAAAATTTAAAATTTCAAACCATTTGTACACCAACCTTTTGGGTAAGGTTTATGACTTTTCCGCACTTTCAATTTGAGATTACAACTTCTCTTGGTCCTTCTCTTTGTTTTCTTTAGCTAGTTCCACACCTAGGGTTTTCAAGAATGCAAACATCATCATTAAAAATCAAATCTACTAATTTAAACTAAAACCTTACTAGAAAAATTTAAATTTTTAAACCATATGTATACCAACCTTTTGGGCAAGGTTTATGGTTTTTCCACACCTTCAATTTGAGCTTACAACTTCTTTTGGTCTTTCTCTTGGTTTCCTTTAACTAGTTCCACACCTAGGGTTTTCAAGAATGCATGCATCATCATTAAAAATCAAATCTACTAACTTAAATGCAAAAGTAGTTAGATCTACATGTCCATGAATGCATCTACCTCCTTTCTAACCTCAACTCATCACTAAATCAAAAACCCACATAATCTTACATTGGTTTGACACTTTTCTAATGAAAACCACCTTTGAATCTTGATGGAATTTGATGAATTTGATGCTTTGAATGAGTAAGTGGGAGAAGAAACTAGATTTAACGATGATTTGGAGACTTGAAATGATAAGAAAATTGAGAGAAAAAGGGGTGGGTAGATCACGGCAAGGAGCAGAAGAAAATGAATGGGTTTTCATGCATCTATGACTTTATATACTAACCCTTTTACATGAGAAGTTTACCCCTAACTAAATCCATAATTACCTCCATGTCCTTAGTTATAAATGCTAGCTTTTTATTGGTTGAAATTCCAACTATATCTCCACTAACTAGTGTGACATCATTCTTATCTCATTTTCAACTAAAATTACATCACTTTTTCACTTTTTGTTTGGCAATTTTCTATTAGTCCAAAAATAAATTCCATGCAATGTATTCTACTTGCATTATTTTCTTGTCCAATCACATTTCTCTACCATTTCAATTTCCTTATTAATTTCTAATTTAATTCCCACTTATAAAATACCTTCAAAATATTAAATTCCTTAAATAAAAAAATACATCTCATAATATATGCATAAAATTAAAATTTAATCCAACTTTTTGCATACTAATTTTCAATCAAAGAACACTAATTATATCGAAGTAAATTTTGAGGCGTTACACTTATTATTGGACGAAACTTTGGTTGGAGAGTGATTCAGCTTATATGGTTTTGCTTTTTCTTGCTCATTCTTTTAAAGTTCCTTAGCATTGGTAGTCAACTTGGGGAAAATGTATTTCTTATTTGTAGAATATGGATTTTAAGGTGACTTATATTTATCATAAAGGAAATTCGACGATTGATACTCTAGCTTCTTGCTTTCTTCTTTTGTTTGTTTCATTTGCTGATAGACAACTTTTACTTTTCTAGATTCTTTTCTTTTTGATGATTTACTTGGCAAGTGCCAATATCGGTTTCATTAGTTTTGGCTATGGGGGGAGAGCACTCATTTTTCCTTATCGGGTTTTTCTCATTGGGCCGGTAAGGTTTTTAATGAGATCTTCTATACGGTTGGATTGGCAATGGTTTGGTTTCCGTTGAATCATTTGTTGTCTTTCCCTTCCCATGGTTTGGTTTTATTCCTTTAAGTATCTTTGTTTTTTTTTTTTTAGTTTTATTTCTTGCTTTTATTTGTATTTTTCTTTTCTTCTTTTAATAAAATATTGGTTTTGACCAACAACCTTATATCTTAGTGAAAGGAACTAAATTGATGTATTTATAAAACTTTAGAGAAGATTTGATCAATATATATATTCTTTTCTACTGATAATATTTAAAATTTCTAAAAATCTAGGGACTAAATAAAGTTTCTCTAGTATAAAAGAATTTGTCATGTATTTCTTTCTATTTCTCTTGTATTTTTTTCTCTCAAGATTTATAGATCTTTCACATCAACTTCTATTTCTTTAATCTGATTTATGTAAATAATAATCCTAGAACATGTATATATTTAACTTATGTTTAAATATAATGTTGATCCTCTTGATTATAGATTTTTGAAATTGAAGTTCATAGTCTTGAAATGAGGATTAAAAACACAACAAATAAAAATATTTTTTCAATCTAAAAAATGTTTATTGTTTAAAATATTTTTCCTACTCTTATGAGGTTGATGCACTTATAACTTACATTAATGTGGACCTTTGACTAAAAGTAATATTACATTATATATTACAAAATAGTTGTTTATATATTTTTTTGAGTAACGTTAGATTTTCCAAATTTTTTATTCAAATTCATATCTAAATAATAAAATATATAAGTTGTTAATATTGTATTAATTATTATATCATTTCATGATTTATAAGATATTGACAATTTAATGTCACATCATCTAAATAAGGATTTGGAAGCCTAGTATTACTTTATATCCCTTGCTTTTCATTTCTTTGTTATTCAAGGAGAATTTTCAATTTGGTCTTGGACTTATTTAAGACTAAAATATAAAATCAGCATTATTAAGAAAAAATCTTAAAATTTATTTTTTGTAAAAATCCTTAAACTATAGGACCATAAATTGAATATTGATGAATTTTTCCCCCCTTTTTCTCTCTTTAGTTTTTAACCTCTTAATTTAAATTATTTCATTTTTTAAGATATGATTTTGTTGTCGGGCCGCTTTTATTAGGGTAATGGGTCAAATGACAAAAATGACCTTGAAACCCTTAAATTTGACTTAAAGGTAGATAGATATAGAAGAAATATAAAACATATAGCAAGTGCAAAAAAAAAGTGATATTTTCAAAAATTAACTTGGACTCAAATTCAAATTGTCTTTATTTAAAAATGTAAAAAAGTCCCTTATTATCTCAAGTTTGGAATGCAAATGTTAAATGCATCTATATTAAAAAAGTTTACAACAAGAATTACTTATATCACCTAAATTAATATACATGCTTTTTTGGAAATCCATAATTCACATGGAATTTTTATCTTATCAATTTAAAATTTAACTCTAAGGCCTTGTTTGGTGCGTCTAATAAGATTAAATTATTTATGTGGGATTGAGTTCGATTGAATGAAGTGAGATTGGATTGGATTAATTTAAATCATATCTCATGTTTGATCAAACATAGGATAAGATTAAAAATAGTGGGTATGATAAACTTGAATTTTAAAAAAAAAATTAGGGACTTTTTAGAAGTTTTGCAAATGCTATATTAATTTACATTTTCCAGATACTAGAAAAACTAGAAATCTCCTCCATTTTCTAGATGCTTCTCAAGGTTAGAAAAGTTGTAGAACCGTCAACCACCACCACCACCCTCTTCGTCTCTCATCACCCTCTGTATCAAGCCCACCCTCTGTCATCCCTTTATCGCTCTTCACCTCCACTGCCTCAAAAGAGATCATTGCACACCACTCCACATCGAAACCCTGCTCAAGTGAGAGAGGAGAGGTTTGGTGGGAGAGAGTTAACCCACTTTTTCAACACGTCGGAATTATCTCACCCGAGTTAGATAAAATAGTGAGGGATTCAATTTGTCCAGCCTCATTTGTTTGCATCAAACGTGAATTTGGATAAAATTTAATCCAAACACAGTCCAATTTGAGCAAAAAAAAAAAAAAAAAGGGCTCAAAAGTAGTAGTCATGTTAGGTAATTAACACTATACCAATCATTCCATTGATATGTTTGGAAAATGCATTTAAAAGTTAAATGCTATTCAGTGCGCAATAATTTCAATACATTTGATGTTGGTAAACTTGTCACTCAATTTCAAATTTATTTTTAAAAATTATTCCAAGTTACCTTCTTACCATACCAACCATCATCATGATTTGTAATTTTATTAAACAAGGAAAATTTATAAAATATATTTATTAGAGAGATTTATTAATTGAACATGAGTTATAGTATAGCTATTTCACAGAGGCTTTTTTCTGTCAAATTCATACAAACCGCATTTTCTAAAACAATTGGTTTAAAAGGTTGAAAACTTAAAGAGACCTCATTCTTTGAACACATTGTACTACTTTATAACAAAACATATTACATAATTAGAGGAGCTAAAATAGGAGAGATTAAGCCTCCTAGAAGCGATGAGAATGTGTGGGTGGGAATGATCTTTCACACATTGCTTCATTTCAATTGAAGTATAAAAAATGTAGGAATGCAAAAGCCTTCCCATGCCACCCATTTTTATTGTTTTTAGGTGTTTCTCCCTTTTCCCTCCATTCTGCCTTAAACACTACCTTTTAGTTATGTTATAAGCATGGCTATAGGAGATCTTTAATGCTCGCTATGTAGTTTACTGACCCATGCTCATCATTTGATGCCAAATCATGTTAATTAAGTGGGTCTTGCTCACTGCGTTTTTGTAATAGAAGATTTGTGTGGAGTATAAATCTAATTGCTTAATATTTGACTTGGCTGTCTTTTCACCCAAATTGGATTTGTAAATGTTTTTTTTTGTATTAATTATCATTTTTTCGGTTGCCTTATCTTTTTATTTTAAGTTTTGTAACAAAAAAGTGTTTGACATGGATTTCTTTCATTTTCTCTCATATATTTTTTATTTATTGAAATTTGATTTAAATAAACCTATCAATAATGGAGATCCAATCTACACCACTTTTAGATAGAGATCCATGGATCCTCATGGCTAAGATCTTTATCGTTGGCCATGTCGAGGCATTGCGATTTGAAACCTAGTTTAGCTATAACGATGGATGACTTTGAAAAAATTATTTGGTGGATATCCATTTCAGATCTCAACCATTGATGGAGAGTTTATCAATGGTGTAGATTCAATCTACAACTCCACCAAATAGAGACACTTCATTTGATCCTATCAACTTATTAAGCAGATCATGATGATCTGGCACTAAACTAGATAGTGATCTGGTTTAGCACTAGGTCATCAATAATCTAGTCTTACCATGCCTGTTCAACAATCACGTTTTGGCTAGCCAGATTGATGATATTAGCAAAACTCATAATGTTGGGTAACAAGATCGTCTTCAACAGAAGATGGAGATCCATTGATTTCCATTTGGTAGAGATCTGTGGATCTCTGTATGGTGGAGATTAATACTAGATCTTATAATATTTTACTTTGTAATTCTTTTTCCTTTTTCTTGTCCAACTGTAACAAGGTTTTTTTTTTCCTATTTTGATGAAGTAAAAAAAAAAAAATTTAATTATATAAATATTTATTTATTAGTTTATATGTTTTTGTTTTATAAATGGTAAAGTGTCAATTTATTATTTGTCTTAAATTGTTTAAATTTTATTCTTTAAAATTTTGGATATAACATATTGAATGCTGATTAGTTGATAAATTTCGAAAAATGATAAATTTTGAATGAACTAGCGGCAGGTTAAAATTGACTGTTGATATTTTATGTTAAGTTTGACTATTGAATTTTTGGTGAAAGAAACTGAATTGATATATTTATGAAACTTTGGAGAAGATTTGATCAATCATTTTTTTATGACAATATTTAAAATTTTTAAAAATTTAGGGACTTAAAATGAAGTTTCTCTAATATAAAAGCATGTGTCATGTTTTTTTTTTTTTTCCCTTTTTCTCTCATACTTTTTCTCTCAAGATTTATGGATCTTTAACGTCAACTTCTATTTCTTTATTTGGATATATGTAAATAATAATCCTAGAATATGTAGGTCTACATTTGTTCAAAATTATCAAGTGTGATTTATGATATCAGATGACATCACTCGTTAACTACAATGTCTTTTTTTAACAAGTAACATAATGTTAACTTGATTACTATAACGTTGAACTTGTTCTAATTAAATTTTCATTATAATCTTTATTTTCTTCATTTTTAATCCAATTTAAGTTATAATATTTAATTTTAAAATATAGCAAAATATAATAATAACTTAAAATTGGATTATTTTAAAAAATAGCTTAAAAATATTATTTAAATATATTTTTGAATAAAATATATTTAAAATATTATTTAAATTTATTTTTGAATAAAATAAGTTTATTAAATTTATTTCTTAAAAATACATCTATGTATTTACACTAATTTTAATATAATTTCAAGGAATCTTTTTGTTAGGTTTTAATTTTGCATTTACATATTGTTATGTCTATTTTTTGGGACTGCAAAAATGGGCTGGTAAAAGCCCATAAAACCAATCCAATAAATTAACCCAACTCTCAGCTCGCACCTAGCTACCTCCAGCTCGTAGGTCGTAGGTCCCAGCTCGCAGCTGTCAGCTAGCTCAGCTCCCAGCTCGTAGCTCGTAGCTCTCAGCTAACTCAGCATTCAGCTCTCAGCTAACTCAGCTACCAGCTCGCAGATCGCTAGAGATAGCTCGCAGGTCCCAGCTCGTAGCTCTCAGCTAGCTCAGCATTCAGCTCTCAGCTAGCAAGTCAGCATTACTGAGCTCACTTTATGCGTAGCTTGTTACTCAGAGCGGATAATTAATGTCAAATCTTCCAGAACATTCAGTTATCTGATTTGGTCGTGATTCTGTCAGCAGATATGGAAATTGATTCAAATTCAAATTCAGTCAACCTTATTTCGAGAAATTTGGAGCAGTTTCCTGATTTTACTCCAACTGATTAGGAAGTGTATTTATGATGAAATTCTTTTTCTATTTTATTGTTTCCTAATCTGTAACAACTCTTTCCCTATAACTAGGGGTTAAAATCATTGTAACAATGGATATGAAATAATATACTATCACTGTGTAGAGATTAAGAGAGACAGTCGTGGACGTAGGCTTATTATTACTGAACCACGTAAAACGCTTTGTGTTTCTTCATCTTGTTGGGTTCTTTGCCGTGTTATTATCTTGGTTTTTTGTGCTTTCTCACATTGATTGCAGGTATTATGCATTGATTACTCGTCGACTGAAATTCAACGTCGACACATATTTACCCTTATGATGTTTAAGAAATTTTTTATTGTATGGTGGATTTTAAAGAACAATGAAAGTGTTAGGGTGTATTTTGACCATTTATGAAACTAAAAGAGGATTGTTAGCAACATCTTACGAAATAAAGTGGATTTTAGCCATTTATGAAAGTATGGTGTAGATTTTGTCCAATAATTTATGAAATGTAATGTATTTTAATAATATCCATAGATTTTAAATTATAAAAGGCCGTTGCCTGGGGGCACAGCACTCCAAAACTTTTGAGAGATATCATTTTTTCAATGTAATTTATGCAGTAGATAGTTACCTCTGATCAGCAACTATCTCCACGTATGAAAATTTGTTTCTCTATTAACAGTTAGTTATTACTTCTGTCTTGAGGTTATTAGCCAAATGATTTGAGTTATGATATTCGATAAACCAATTCTTCAATGTTGTAAATATGTTTAAAAACTTGTTGCACCTTTAATTTCCATTTTAATCGTTTTTTGAATGCTAAGAATTCATGAAATTAAATTATTGTATGTTGCAATCATTTTTTCATAAATTACTAATTTTCCTCTACATAAAACAAGTATTATTGATGTTTATGTATTTTTTTTTAACTAGTATAATTAATTATATAGGAATTAAATTAGGTGTTCAACTATTTCACAAAAAAAAAAAAAAAAAAGAAAAAAAAAAAAACTACTTTTGTAAGATTTACAAATTAAAATAAATAAATTCATATTAAAGAGATTCATTGGTATTAGGTTGGATTTTAGACATGGGTATGGGTGTGTAATTCATATATTTGAGTTTGATGTTTGATAAACCAATTCTCCAATTTTTTTTTTCTCTTCTTAATTCTTTTAAATAAATTCTTTTAGGCCATAATCAATTAAACTTATAAGCTACTACACAAGAATTAAATTTGTAATTGATTAAACTAATTTCACTTTTCACACAATCAATTCCATAATCAATTTTTGTAAAATTTTACACGCTACAATCAAAATTAAACCAACAATAACACTAAAAATTAAAATTTATGTTTAATTTACATCCCAAAATAACAAAAAAATAAAAATAAAAATAAAAACACACAAAATGAAATCAAGATGGTGATTGTTCTTGTCATCTAGTGCATTATATACTTCTTCCTCTGGCCTAATAGAAAAAATCAAGTGAAAAATTAAAAATAAAATTGATGGTTACAAATAAATATATATAATATAATTAAATTTGAAACTACCTTTCCCTCTCACTCTTATATATTTAAAAAATCTCATTCTTCAATGTGTTATTACTCACTAATTCGAACTTATAATTTACCACAATTTTATGTATTCTACAAATCGTAAAGGAAGCTCATGGATGATAACCATTTTAACTACTTTCATCCTACTAACATTTTGATCAAAAAAAATAGTTGAAGAATGAGTTCTATTTCCCAAATTCAATGTAACAAGGACATTTCCCAAATTTAATGCAATGACTCAACAATAAATGACTTGACCAAGGATACACCGTTGACGGCTAGGGTAGGCTTGAGCCTAACCTAGACCCCAAAAAAATATTATATTATATTATATATATTTGAAATAAAGGCATTTTTCATATTTATGTTACATTTATTTTAAATTATGTTATATAAATATAACATAATTTATGTATTATGTTATTTATTTTTATATTTATTTTAAATATTATATTTTAAATCATATATATCATTTATGTTATTTTTATTTTAAATTTAATACATATTTCATTTATTAATTTTCGTGATATAAAAAAAATACATATTTATTCCAAACCTATTGAATGTATTTTTTTATTCACATTTATATTTCTATTCAAATATTGTATATGTAAAACTTTATTTCATACATTAAATGTGAAATTTTATTTAAATTTTTCAAATTTTACATTTTTTTTCATAAATTGCATAATATATTATTTAAATTTAATCTTTTTGGTATTTCTTCTCACATACTTTTTAATTTAAAGTGTAATAGTAATTATGAATTATGATTGTTAAAATGTAGATTGTCTATATTAATGAAAGATTGTTGATGTCATAGTATAATTTATATTTGATAAATTTTATTATTTAAATTTTCTGTTAAATCTTTTTACTTTTATTTTTAATAATAAATTCATTTATAATATGAATTTTGAGAGGATAAAACATATTATATCTCCTTTAAGTAGATATGTCTACATTTTTTAATTTATAAAATATTTTCATACCGTTGGAATGTATTTAAAAAATTTATTTTAGCCCACCCTGGTATCAAATTCTGGTTACATCCTTGGACCCAACTCTCATACAAATCAAGGAAGCAATAAATTAACATATGAAACATCAATCAGAATATTGGAAAGATCGAACCACCAACTTGTATCAGAAATGGGGTCATAGTTGGAGACTTGCGGATGAACATGTTCAGGTCAGAGTCCATACGCTAAGAACTAACACATTCGGAGTAATTAAACAAGTTTAACATAGTAAACACAGAGGCTGGCAGATATCACACATCATTAAACTCATTCAACATCCAGAAAATTGGTATCAAGTATAAATGGCTGTTGGGAAATTAAGGATTCAACATAAAAACCACAAATAGATATCAAAAAGAAATTGAAGTGAACATGGATTGAATTCATACTTAAAACAGCAAGAAGGCAAAGTCACCTGACAATGAAGAAATACTTTTGTTCAGTTTATATGAGTACTTCATTGGACCATGAAGAAATAATTTTGTTGGGTTGTAAAGTTTGCAAGAGGCAATATAACTCTTTTGAATGTAATCTTGAGAACCAAAGCCTCAATCTAGTGGACTGTTTCTTGTAATTCCCTTCTTGTTATTCTTTTTTTACAGGTTTCGTTAATTATTTTTTGCACTTTAATTGGTTGTTTTGCTTGTTACCTGTAAATTTCATTAGCCATCTTTTTCTACGATTTTGTCCTTCGGAATTTTTGGGTTGATAAGGAGGATTTCTATGTCTGAAACTACGTTGAGAAGTTTCAAGAGAAAATTATCGGGTATTTGATGCATAATGTGAAGATTGTTATAAAAAAATGAGGATGTAAGTTTATTTTATATTTCGTTAAGATTAAGACATAATTTTGTTGACAAAAAAGGATCTGTTCTACAAAAACTTTGATAAATATTTCTGAAAAGTTTGTATTTTGTGTTTCTTGAATATAGAGAATTGTATTTGCATTATTTATCCTTAGTCAAATTGCCCCTTGACCTTGGATTTGTATTTGCATTTGTGTTCTTGAAAGCAATTAATAAGTTTATGATTATTGTTCTTCATTTCTTATACTGATTATTGAATTTGATTTGTTTGAGAATTTGCTTGTGGTTAATGGAGAATAGGAACTCTTTCGTTTTCTTTTCATTTGAACAGTTATATTTATATTCAAAGGTAAATTATTAATTGCTTACAAATAAGGCTTGTATTTCAATGAACTTTAAGTTCAAACATTTCTTCTTCAGATGTAACTGATGCATCCAAGCAAATTAAACAGATAATTCTCCAGATTGTATGACTAAAGAATTGTCTAATAGTTGATTGTGTTTGGTATGTGTTTATTATTTTTTATTTAATTGCAAAGCGCGTATTTTAAAGATGGAGAAGCGCTTTAATGTGTTTGGTGTATATATTCAAATAAATTAATATTATGTCTTTGTTTGAGCATATATATTATGTGTGTTCAAGTATTTCTTCTTAAAGGTTATGTATTTTAAGAGAATTGGTGTTGGGTAGAGGTGGCAATTTGGATCCTGACATGACAAGTCGACCCAAATCCAACACAAATATTATAGGTTAGGATCGAGTATAAATGGGTTGGATGCATAAACAGGTTAACCCACCTAATCCGTTTAATAATTGTGTTGGGTTCATATTTCTTTAATCGTGTCGAAGGTTAACCCATTTAACGAGGGTAAAATAATAATTTTATACTAAAAGGTTTTCATGTAATTTTAGTGATAAATATATATACATTATATATATAAATATATTCTTCAAAACCCTACCTAACCACACTTCCATTCAGCCAATGTTGTTTTTCTAATGTAAAAGACTATATTTGCGGATATGTTTTTATACTTATCTTTGTGGATGTTTGTATTTTTATATTTTGGATTATATTTGTGGATGATTACATTTTTAGTTTTTGACTTGTATTTGTGAAATCAAGAGTCATGTGTATTTACATTTTAATTTTTTTAATTAGATATATATTAAAATTTAAATGTATTAAATATAGTTAATGGGTCATAATCATGTTGCGTTGAACCATATATAATCACGTCGTGTTTGTCTTGAAGTAGTTTAACTTATTTATTAATCATGTTGTGTTTGTGCTGTATAAAAAATAATCGTGTTGTGTTCATGTCGTGTTTAACCCTACCCACCAATCAGGATTGCCACCCCTATTTGGGTTCCAAGTCAGCTAATTTGGGTTAGAAGATGTACTCGGATAAAGGTTCATCTTCATCTGAGTTTATCAACTCAAACCCAAATGGTTTTTTTTTTTTTTTTTTTTTAGTTTGATTAATAATTTTGATTCCAGTGATGATGTTGGGTTTGATGGTTTTATGAGAGATTGATTATGTTGGGTTTAATTGATGATGTTTGGTTTTGGATTGATGATGTTAGGAGGTTGATTGATGATGTCTGGGGCTATTTTTTTGGTTTCCACTCGCGTTGGAAACCTAGTGAGAATAAAGAGGGAAGAGAGAAAAGGGGGGGAGAAAATGGAGAGAAAATGATGTAAAAGATGAATGATGATTTTGAACTGGAAGATAATTAAAAATGATTGATAATTTTGAACTAGAAGATGATTGAAGATGGCAATGGAAGATGATTGAAGATGATTAATATCCATCATCAGTGGAGATTTGATTATTAATGTTTTTATTTTTAATTATTTAATTATATATTTTTTTAAATTAACCTCCACCATCCATCTTAATGTCAAAGATTTGATCAATTTTTTTAATTGAATTTATTTGAAAATTTTTAAAATTTATTTTACAAGGAAACATAAAAAAAAAAAAAAAAAAAAAAAAAATTG
Organism: Litchi chinensis; assembly: GCA_019925255.1. Taxonomy (NCBI): domain Eukaryota; kingdom Viridiplantae; phylum Streptophyta; class Magnoliopsida; order Sapindales; family Sapindaceae; genus Litchi; species Litchi chinensis. The sequence continues at coordinate 9,794,714 of CM034467.1, forward strand.
ATCAGTTAACTCTAATGGAGGTTCAAAAATGGCAGGAGGGATAATTGTAATAAAAATAAAAAGTTTGCTCTGAATTGGAAAACTAAGAGTGGCGATGTTTCCACCCCTTGAATATTGTATGTACACCCCTTTTTATACCCACAACAAATTAATGGTTATACACATACCCAATTAACTGTTGTTTTAAAAGATTATTAATTATAGGGTTAAAAGATTATTTAGAGCAGATAATTTTTTCTTTTTTAATTTTTCATGAGGACTATAATGTACGGATAATTTTGATCAGTGCAAAAATATTCTTGATGTTTTTCAGCTTCAAATAATGTGGATAGCATGCTATACCTAATCCAGTTGGCTACCATTACATAAAGGTATGCAACATATCAAATTATGGAATTGTTGGAATTTCGTTGTGTAAGTTTCTCATTTGAAAAGAACAACCCATTTTGAGAGATTCAATTTGCATGTTTGGTGCAAGATCAATATTTTGTCACTTTCTAGCAATCTAGATTTCAATTGCCTTAGGTCTCGTGTAACTCAATCAATTTGTCTATTGTAAATTCCTTTTGATAAACATATGCGCCTAACTCTTGGAACAGCTAGTAAAATTAATATTGACTAATAATTAATTGTTCCACATTTAATTGTTCTGTTGTAGCTTCTTGCCCTTGTGTTTTCACTTTTCAAAGCAAAATTGAAGTGTTACTCGTAATAAATTATTTATTTAGTATTTTTCGTGTTTGTATTTTTTCTTTTTCCGATTTCAATTTTTTTTTTTATCAAGATTACTTCGATTAAGGTAATCTCCAACTAGTTTAAAGTTGGAAGGACAGTTTCTTGTGGTTACGGAAGCTGTTTAAGTATTGATATCAGTTAAATGGTTTCTTATCGTAGACAGTCATATTATTTGTAAAAATGATCAAAAAGGGGGTTCTACCTTTTGCACTAGTACTAGTACACAGTATATATTTGTATATTTTTGTTGTCTTCCCTCTCTAGATGACATTGTCTTTATAAGGAATTACCCCCTGTAGTTATAGTAATATTTAACTTACTGATGGGAGCTTAGGGTAGTTCCTATTTTTTTGTGCTTTTACTTATTGATTATGGAATCTAATGTTTGGCAGGAAGACTGGCGAAAAGAAAAAAGCGACTTTTTTTAGAGCTTGAGTTGAATTTCAACATTACCCAACACTAACACGATTGATACAAGCGCTGGAGGTACCCTTCCAGGTCAAATTGTGTCCATGACTTCTAGTCCTCAGGTTTCCTCAGGTTCATCTAGCATGGATCTTGTACCTTTGGCTAACAAGCCTATCCTTGAGAAAAAAGTTTATACTGAAGTTGTGAAGAATCTAAACAATGCTAGAGAGAGAGATTGCCATTCAAAGTAAATCTGGTTTTATATTACTAAATGTACATAAATCTTCTTAAAACAGTAAGTCTGGTTTTATGTTACCAAAAGTACTTCATGCTTCATTTTGAAAGACATCTAATTATTGAGTGGCTTGAGCAATCTATCTTAACTAATCATTTATTATCTATTACCCGTTTGGAAAGTATGTGTGTATACATACATACATACATACATACATAAACATACATATATATATATATATATATTATTTTGATGGGTATCAAAATATAAGCTAGCAATATACCTGTTATTCAACCAACACAAATGTCAGTCATATGTTAATTTGTTGCATCCACTTTTCCTTATAAGAGTCCATATGCTCAAAAATCAGCTTTATACGTTGCCCTTCTTCTCGAACATCTAGTAACCTAATTTACAATATGCGAAGAACTAACACATTCTGAGTAATTAGACAAGTTAAACATAATAGTCTAGTAAACAAAGAGGTTGGCAGACATCACACATCATTAAGCTCATTCAACATCCAGAAAATTGGTATCAAGTATATATGGCAGTTGGGAAATTAAGGATTCAACACAAAAACCTCAAATGGATATAAAAAACAAATTGAAGTGAACATCGATTGAATACTTAAAACAGCAAGAAGGCAAAGTCACCTGACAATATAGGGATGGTCTAACTCCCTTGAAAGAGAGGCTGTTTTGAGTATGGAGCCTTGGACTCCTTCTGGAGGATCTGTAATCTTCATAGTCTTCTTTGCTACAATCTGACCATTCTTCAAGTCACAACACAGTTGAACCACACCCAAAGACTCCTTTGCAACATGACAAATTATCTTGTGCTGTGGATTAACCAGTATGAGATCATATAAAAGTCAAGAACACAAGATTGCACAAATGTCAAACAACATAACTAAAGAAAAAGATGCATTACCCTAGAGTCCATTTGAGACTATTGAGAAAAGAAAAGTTGTAGCAATGCAAATCAACCTATAGACAGTGAACAAAAGTACAACTAGTCATTTGAGATTCCAATTCAAGAACAACATCGGCAAAACAAAAGAATCATTCTCGGCCTACGCAGATTACAAAAACCAAATACACACACACATATATATATAAAGTTCAATTCAAACACAAAATTCCATGATCAGCAAACTATCACAACATAATCACTGTTTCTTTTTTATTTTTTGGGAAGCTTCCATTCTGGTCCCTTTAAATAAGGTCACTAGCTAAAATAGAAGCCTTCAAATACAAATAATTGTACAAACTCAAAATGAAGTAAATTTCTGAAATTCAAAACCTCAGTACTCTCTCAACCGAGCACCAAGTCATCGAATTAACACAATTGAAGTAAACTCTTGATCAAATGACGTCAAGTTTCATGGTTAACGCAAGTCATGTTGATTCATGAATGAAAACGAACGCTTGCTAGCTCCTTTAGATAGTCTTTATCATAGAACAGCTTCAACTGATAAATTTGGCCTTCATGTACTGTCTGGGACCCAAAAACGAAAAGCCAAGGATAAATAAACAAACAAGTAATCCCAACATGTAAAACATCATAATACAAGACATCAGGAGCAGTACTTTCTCCCTCCCCGCTGTAGCTTTTATTTAACCACCAAATTGCAACTGTGTAGTCTGTGTATGTAAGCTTACAAATATAATGTTTTATAAAAGAAGTTCATCAACCAAATGAAAATGCAGTTACATTGTGACAATCGATAATTGTGCCTGTCCAAGAGCTCAAGTAAATGTCATCTCTGTCATCCATCGTATAGCTGACGGTGTCATCTCCAATACCTTTTTCTCGATGGTCAAGTTCCTCTAACAATCTAAAGTTTCGAGGGACTGCACGGAAAGCTAAATACTTTGTCCTGCCAAATATATACATTAGCCACAATATAAGAAATTCTGATAAAGGACTTAAGATTGTGCTAGCAAGAAGTCCTCATAGCAGACACAAATTCAAGCAGTTTGTTTACCAATCTGTATCCAAATACATCTATAGATGTTGCTTCAGAAGTCAAAGAAGTTTATTTCATAACATTTTAGATAAAGCACAATGCATACTCCTAGAGACATAGTTGCAAGATATGCATGTCAGCACATCCTTGAAAAATGCAGCTGTTCCCAATGTTCAAATTAAATAAACAATCGATAAATGACCCTAAGTATCTTAAAAGGTTCAATTCGACAACACATGAAAGCGGTCCTTCAAAGACTTGCAGATTCAGTGAACTACAGAGGTGGTTACAAGAAATGCGTGTCAGCACATCCTTGAAAAATGCAGCTGTTCATAATGTTCAAATTAAACAAGCAATTGATAAATAGCCCCAAGTAATTTAAAAGGTTTCAATTAAGCAACAAATGAAAGAAATGCTTCAAAGACGTGGAAATTGAATTATCAGTCCTGCCTAAAATCAGTAGCAATTTGTTGGATACATCCTGTCTCGTTACCATTGTAGTCCTGTGCACCAGTCAGTATTATAGGCCCAATCAAGGCTAGACTAATATGAATCTATGACTCAAACGCAAACACAACAGCTCAGTAATCTGTCTGAAGTGTCATAAATTGAAAGGTGGAGCATCAGCTAGCTTCCCAAGCTCTTTATACATATGACCAAACAATTTAACTACTTCGACTATTTCATTCATACTCTAACAAACAAAAGTTTCTTCCAACAACTTGAACTTTACAAATTGGTCCACCTCTAATCCAAACACATTCCTCAATGCATGGTTTCATACATCAATTCCAACGACTTCATATTTTCTTGGGTGGTTCGACTTACAACAATAGGTTAGTCCTGATAATATGTGTTACATTTAATCTACACTTAGTGTATGTTTGATATAGGTTATCGACTAACCAAAAGTATTTTTTTAATTTTTAAAGCTCTATTTGATTTTTTTATGTCATTTGATTGATATCCCAGTAGAGCTTTTGGGGAATTAAAAAACTGAAAAATATCTACTTGAAGAAACTCAAATTTTGAACTTTTCCAAATAGGTTTTTTTGAGTTTTTTTTTTTTTTTTTTTTTTTTTTTTTAAAGATTAAAATGTCTAATTTATCTCTATTTTATTTTGTTAATATCTCCATACCCTTATAACTATATTACATTTTCTTTATAAATATTAACACATAGTTTCCACTTTTATTTACTTTTATTTCATAAAAATATCTAAGAACTTATCTTTAATCAGTAAATTTTCCATATTTTGTGTATATGTGTATGTGTGTGTGTGTGTGTGTGTTTTTTTTCCTCATATATATATATATATATATATATATTCTGCAATTGGTTTTATTATGAAAATGATATATTACAATTGATTTTGTTATTAGTTCGTTAATATATATATATATACATCTTAATTCTATTTCTTGATACTAATTAAACCAGGAGTGAGTTAGAAAATCTTTGTTACTACTACAATTGATTAATTTTTTATTGTTGAGGTTGAAATAATTATATTCCTGAAATGAATATACTACTTTTCTCTTTCATGTCATTTTTAGTAAATTAATAATATAAAAGTATTTTAAAATTAATTTAACCAAAAATCTATAATTTAAAAGATATTTTTTAATTGACAACTAAATAATCAATAACTTTCTTCCAAAAAATCTATTTTCGAAAGATATATTTCCAAAAGATCTACTTCTAAAATATCTACTTGAAAAAATTATATCAAACGAAGCCTTAGAGTAATTAGATGTGAAAATTGCATTTCTTAATGGAGAACTTAAAGAAGAAATTTATATGCTCCAACCAGAAGGTTTTGCTGAAGAATGCAAGAAGAACTTAGTTTGTAGGTTAAAGAAATCTCTATACGATTTAAAATAGACACTAAAGTGTTGGTATAAGAGATTTGATTCCTTCATTACAAGTTTTGGATACAACATACTTAATTAAGATCATTGTATATGCTACAAGAGGTTTTGAGATAATGATGATTTTATTTTCTTGTTGTTGTATGTGAATGACATGTTGGTAGCAAGCACCAACAAAGATCAAGTCCAAGAACTAAAGGCACAGTTGGCTAGAGAGTTTGATATGAAGGATTTGAGTTCAGTAAATAAGATTTTAGGGATACAAATTCATCGAAACAAAAAAATAGGAAAATTTGACTTTCTCAGAGAAACTACCTAAGAAAGATCTTGTGTTGTTTCAACATGCAAGATTGTAAGTAAATTTTTATCCCTCTTCCTATGACTTACAAATTATCTTCAGGTATAAGCCTTGCCAATGAAACGGAGAGAATGATGATATCTCAAATGTCATATGTATCAGCAGTGTGAAGTTTAATGTTTGTTATGACATGTGCAAGATCGGACATTACATGAGCAATGAGAGTGATCAATCGATATATGACGAATCCCGGTAAAGAACATTGGAATGTTGTGAAGAGGATTTTAAGATATATAAGAGAAACTTCATATGCTAGATTATGTTATGGAGGATCAAAGTTGATTGTTAGAGGTTATGTGGATTCAAATTTTGTAAGGGATTTTAATAAAAGAAAATCTACTATAGACTATGTGTTTACACTTGCGAGAGGAGCGATGAGCTAGGTATCCGAGTTACAAACAGTTGTGGTTTTATCTACAATAAAAGCAAAACACATGGTAGCTGCATAAGTTTGTAAGGAAGTAATTTGGGTTAAAAGGTTATTGGAGGAGCATGGGCACAAATAATAGAAAATCTCTTTGTTTTATGATGGTCAAAGCGTCTTGCATATTGCAAGAAATCTAGCCTTTTATTCCCCAGCAAAGCACATAGGAATCCAATGTCATTTCATTTATGAAGTAGTGGAAGATGATAATATGGACATGCAAAAGATACATACTAAAGAGAATCTAGCAAATGCAATGACCAAGGCTATCAATATTGATAAATTCATTTGGTGTAAATCCTCAATACGGTCTTATAGAAACATAAGTAGCAAGAGCTTAATCAAAGATTAAAAGGATAAACCAAATCATCAAAATGGCTTCAAGTGTGAAAATGTTAAGGATGAAGCCATAATTGTTGACTATCTTAATTGATAGGTGGCAAATTAATTGGTTTAGATTAGAGATAAGTAGGTGAGAGATAAAGTAATTCATCACCACCATATAATGCCTATAAATAGGCCATTGAACTTTGTAATTCAGTGATTCCAAATCTCAATTATATTTGAGAGTTTTCTTCTCTCTAGTTTTCTCTTAAAATTTAATAGTAAGATTGTAATATAGTTATTAGTTTAATAAATTTCTTTTACTCTTGGTTCGTAGATGTTTCCCTCATACTAAGGGTTTTTATCACGTAAATCTCGTGTCCACTATTTTTATTTATTACTTCAATTTTCTTTCAATATTATTCTCGATTTCAGGTTTATCTGTGATTAGAATAGTATTGAGTCGTCATAACACACTCCATTATCATTCATACTGAGTAAGAAAAGAATATCACAATTTCTCAGCCATGTATAATATCCTAGTTCAAATTCAAACTATCATACCATATACACCATATCCATGTATTATCATATTTGTAGCCCATTAAACATAAAACTTCAACCACAAAATTTGTTTTGTAAATGTATAGCAAGTTCCTTTCTCCCTAATGCATTGTACAACGAGACTAGTCAAAAGCATTAATGGTATTAACCTTTAAAATGAAATAAAGAATGTGAAGAGAAGGCCCAACAAAGAGAGGACAAGATGGCCATTGAAGGCGTTGAAAGCGGCCTCGGCACAAGTCTCTTCAACATATGATACTATCACTTGACTATCATTGAATATACTCTTCTTAGCTCTCTAAACGCCTTTTTGATGTCTTCAAATGATACTCCTATGGTCGACCCACAGTTTTCTTGGGCACCCCCATCTATTTGACAAGTACAATACAATCGTTGGATAAGCTCTTGCAATTGCAACCGGGGGCGGAACCATCATTGGGTCAGGGGGGACATATGCCTCCCTTGAAATTTTTAAAGAATTAGTTAAGTTTACTATATTAGTCATTAGATATATAAATATATAAATATAATACCATAGTATTATAGTAGTGCAAAATAGCGTTAATGGTTGAAGTGCGCGTTTCTCTCTTGTTGCCACCACAATTTGATCCTGAGCACCAATCAAAAGATTTTGCTTTTTTCTTTTTTTATTGTTAGTCATTTAATATATTACTTTAAAAAAATGTCAAATAGAAGCATAAAAGAGACAGGCTTTGATGGTTCTACATGTCTACCTTTCTACAATAATCTCTAGTTTGATTCGCTTTTTCTCATAATTTTTCTTTTTTTATTCACTTATAATTGTTGTTTTGTTTCATAAATGTGTGTGTGGTATATATATATTTTTAATGGCATGGCTTTTTTTTTTTTTTTTTTTTTTCCTTCTATCCACCATGATTCAATCATTTTTCATATCAAAACATGTTACTTTTTCTCATTTTTTTTTTCCATTACATTTCAATTTGTTTCCCAATGAAAATATGTTTTTTTTTTTTTCCATTATTTAAAACTAATGTTCAAATTTAAAATATTTTGACATCATAAATTATTATACTCATTTCAAATTTTTATTATCGCATATTATATCATATTTACACGAAATAAAGAATAAAACATACAATATTGTTTAATCTTTATAGGTTTTGATTTATTCACGATTATTGGTCTGAATTATTTTTCTTTTACACAAATTATTTTATACGATAAAATTTAAAAATTATAAATAAAAAACTCACATGAATTATAATTTTTTTTTATCTTTTATTTTTATTTTATTTTACTTTGTTATAAATCACATACATTTATTAGGTAAAAGACTCCAAATATAGTTTAATTAGTAACTTTAATAATAAATATATGTAGTTTGATTATATACAATTATTTGCAATTTGAATAGCAACTCTCGTTATGTCGATGTTGATTTCTGGTCGACGAAAGCTCAAAACCTAATACCTGCAATCAAAGTAAACAGAACAGAAAATAAGGAGAATAGATGGCAAAGAACAAGGAGCAACATAGAGAAGACAGAAGGTTTTTAACGTGGTTCAGTCAAAAAAGCCTATGTCAATGACTGTCTCTTAATATTTCAGCAGAGTGACAGTATAGTATTTCTTGTGTATCGTCATTGTTACAATGAATTCAGCCTCTATTTATAGAGGAGAGAGGCGTTACAGTTTTAGAAGAAATAAAACAGGAAAAGAATCACAAATTAATTACACTTCCGAATCAATCAGAGCCTAATCAGGAAACTGCTTCGTAAAGCTCGGGATCACGTTGATTGAGTTTAAATTTGAATTAACTTCCAATTTGATGAGAAAATCACGATCAAATCAGGATACTGCATTTTCTGGAAGATTTCCTTATTAAGTTGTTCATTATACGAGCTAGAGTCTGTTTTGGATGACTTCGAGCTAGATCCTGCTCTGAGTAACGAGTTACGCATAGAGTGAGCTGAGTAATGCTGACTAGTGAGCTGGAGCTGAGAGCTCAATCTTGCGAGCTGGATCTAGCGAGCTGCGAGCTAGATGTAACGAGCTGCGAATTGAGATCTGAGCTGAGAGATGAGAGTTGAAAGTTGTTCTTTGGATCCTTGGCTTTGTCTATTGGATCAATCTTCTGGGTCAGTTTATTGGGTTTTTACCAGCCCATTTACGCAACCCAAAATATACCCACAACACATTATAAAGGAGACATATCATTAAATTAAATTTTTATTTATTTATTTATTTTAATAATATGAAATGTGAAACTTTTTTCTCTAAGAAAAAAGGAGGCAGCTACTGCACAATCAACTCATAATTAGTATTTTTTTGTTTTTATACTTATATTAAAAATGTTATTTGAAGAAATTTTATTTATAATCTTATAAGGAGTAAAACTACATTTCCTCTAATGGTTATACATTTTAATTATTTTTATTTTATATAACGTCTTTCTAGTAATTGAAGCAAATATTACAAATAAAATTTCATATAGCTTGGTATTTTGATATTTAACAAACCGCAAACATCCTCCCAATCTCCCCACCCCCCCTTTCCAACCTTGGTTCTCTTTTGCCCCCTTTCATTTTACAAAACAAAATTAGGTATATCCCATTAGGCTAACTGTCGGATGCAAAACTACATAATTAGATATACAAAACAAAATCACACAAAATCATTATATCAAAAAAAGAAAAAATCACCAAAAACCGGAATTAGAAAGGGAATATATTGTATTAATTAAATTATATAATTAACCAATCCCAGTGCAAAACAGGAATCAAGCAAAAACTAGTTAAACAAAACAAAATCACAAAAAATCAGAATTATAGAAAGGGAATATATTGTATTAATTAATCAATCCCAGTGAGACACGGTTTAGTTCTTAAATACCATTACAAAACAAGAAACAATGTGAAAACTAGTTATACAAAACAAAACCAAAAAAAAAAAAAAAAAATTAGAATTAGAAAGGGAATATATTGTATTAATTAAACTCTATAATTAACCAATCCCAGTGAGACACGGTTTAGTTCTTAAATACCATTACAAAACAGGAAACAATGCAAAAACTCTATATAAACCACATACAGTAAGCGGTCAAGTATCTCGCTCATTCTCTAGAATCGCCATGGATGTTTCAAACCCCACAAAGCGCGGTCGTCGGAGAGTGGAGATGAAGAAGGTGGAGGACGATTCGAAACGTGCGGTGACGTTCACGAAACGCCGAAAAGGTTTGTTCAAGAAAGCCTGCGAGCTCTCGGAGTTAAGCGGCGCTAAAATAGCAGTGTTTGTGATCTCCGAACAGGGAAAGCCCTACAGCTGTGGGGATGTTGACTCGATTCTTGATCAGTATCTCACTGGTAAGGTTTCCAACTCCAGTCGCGAAAGCAATGCGGCGTCGTTGGAGGTGGAGTTGATGAGGAAAGAGTGTAAGGAAACGCTATTGAAGCTGGAGGAAGAAACAAAGAAGCAACGCGGGGAGAAAATGGGGTTTTGGTGGGAGAAGAGTGTGGACGAGGCAATGGAGGAGTGGTTGAAGGAGTACGAAGCAAAGTTGGTGCAGTTGAAGAGGAATGTGGAAGCACAGCTTAAGGAGAGGAGGAGGAAGAAAACTGAAGCTTCGACGTCATCTGCTCTTGTCCGTGATCATGATCATCAGGGTGTGATCCCGACTGATGATCAACCTCATCATAATCATGATCATCAGGGTGTGATCCCGACTGTTGATCAACCTCATCATGATGGGCTTGTTTTTGATGATTCGTATCGTATTGAAGATTTTGTTGGCTTAGATGGGTTTGACTTCAATGCTAAGTTGTTTTGAGTATGATCAATTAATTTTCTTACATGTTCTTGCTCTGGTTATGTCACTGTTTGATCAGATAAATTTCTCAGATGTTTATGAATGTGACACTGGGATTTTCTTAGTTATGCTTAGTTGGTCTTACCTGTTGGATTTGTTATCAACTGGTCGGTTTACTGCATAACTGTATAAAGTATGTCACCATATAAAACTGCATGCCCTTTCTCATTGTTTTTCAACTTACAAATAATGCTAAATTTTCAATTAATAACACTACGCTGTTTTGAGTACATGACTGGTTGATGTGGAACCTGTTAAAGGCCTGTTGTGCCAAACACAATTACAAAGTTACTATTTTCTTACCTACAAATCTACTTTTAAGTACTCTGGTTAAAATATTGGTTAGACTTGAATATTAAAAGCATAGTAAAAAGTCTCTATGATGTGTACCTATACATACTACTTATTAGAGCTAAATTTACTACTCACATAACAATATATTGGTTTACAAAATATGCATGTATTTTATACTTTAGTCACTAAGTTTGGCCAATCATATCTGCAATTTCCAGAATATATATACAAGTGCATTATTACAAATTTAGATGCTGAAGAGAGGGAGAGGATTAAATTTCACAATCTCGTACCATGTTTACCAACATATCTATTAATAACCATCATACTTAAAAGCATCACCATTATAACATATATAACGAGAATTTAAGATACAAAAGAGAGAGAGTTTGAACCATAAACTTTAATACTCTCATATCAAGTTAGTTATTATTAGATATAAAAGTTTAAGTTAATAGGAAAGAATCAAACTATAGTATATAAGACTTGAGATTGACATGTGATAATATCTATGATTTAACGAATTATAAATGTGATGCTACAAATGTTATTTCATTTTATTTTTTCCAAATAATACGAGTAACAGAATGTTAGAGATTATATGGAGAAATGAGAGTAGTTTAACCCTCACCTTATTTGTAAAAAGTCGAGTATGGAGAGATTTATGAAGAATTCTGCTACGATGTTAGAAACTTTTTCCAACATTAGGATTGCATTATTATCCAACCATACTAGCTATCTATTTCTATCATACCTTTTTTTTTTTTTTTTTTTAAATTTAATATTAAATAATAATAAATTAAATTTTGAAACATTTAATATTTAGAAATAAAATAACTAACATAATATTTCCAAATTAGTCGTCAAAATCAAAAATAAAATTTTAAAATAGATAATTTAATTTAATATACAAACTCTTTTTTTCCAAAATAAGTTAAAATTTTTAAATTTCAAGAATAAAATAATATAGTAAGGTCATATCCAAATAAAAGATTACGCAAAATTGAATATGGAACATGTAAAATTAGATGTAAAATGCTTGAAGTAGAATGCAAGCATACAAAATCGAACATGAAAGATGCAAAAATAAACATAAAGCTTACAAAGTGAAACATGTCCAGTGTGAGATCAATCTACTAGAGAAGAGAAACAAGAAACAGATCTTAGGAGATACTCTCTCCTATGTGAAATATGGTGCAGGGAGGTAAAGAAGAATGTTTCACTGTGCATGAATCTAATTAACACACAAATTCAAGTTTAAACTAAAATTGCTTTAGGGCATTGTTATGTCCGTTTTCTCGATTTGGATAAATGGACTGGTAAAAGCCCAATAAATATGAACAAAAATGAAGGTCCAAAATGCCCAACCCTCAGATCGTTACAGCAAACTCTCTAAGCTCGCGAGCTCACATAACGCCAAGACAGCCCGAGCATACTTCCGTTCTAGCTCAGCATCTATTCAGCTCGCGTAGCTCGACAGACTTGGGAGCTCGCACCAAATGATACATTGTGTAGCAAGTCACTAGTTCTACCTAATTCCCTAGTTTCTCGTCGGTGCCACTTACACAGTTACCAATGAGCATTTAATGCGCGGCTATGCATTTAATGAAGAGAAGACTCCTCCTGTGCATTTAATGCAGACGTGTGTATGAAAGGAATAATCATTGCCTTTACAATAAATGCAGTATGATTCATGTCAGAATTAGTTGAAATAACCATAATTTATAACGTGTGTAACACTCTTTAATATCTCTCCCTCTTTATAAATAGGGGAGATTTTTACTGTACCAACAAGCTTAACAACATTAGTATACCGTCACTTTGTCGGAATTAATTCAGAGTCACCTGTGGACATAGACGCAGTCACCGAACCACGTAAAAATCCTTGTGTTTGCATTCATTCTTCCCTCCTTTTTCTTCATTAATTGCTCCATTACTACTATTCATCTACCATAACCAACATTTATCTATTTTTAATGCAACATACTAACCTTAAACCTCATTTACTACACATTTATTACAGTTATCACCATTTTATACCACGTTCGCAGTCTGGACCTTTGAATCTCTAGGTCGACCGTTTTCAAACGTCAACATCTTTTGGTGCTAGAAGGAGGGCCCAACAGCGACTTGGTACCTTTTTCTTCAGTTGATTTCTCTTTGATCGCTTTTATTTCACCAAACTGCAATGACTAGAGCAAGAACGACAAGAAGTGTTGGTGTGGCGGATGAGCGACCTGAGGGTCAGGAAGACCAATAAAGCACCCTGCCCTTTAGGAAAGAGGTCGCTCAGGAGTGGCGACAACGTTAGCAAGCTTTGGAGGATACAGTGAGACAGCTAACTGAGACAGTTAGGGTGCTGATGGAAGTTCAAACCCGCGTTGTGCAGAGGCAGGTGGAGGTCGCACCTCCTAAAAGAGCTCGCCAACAGCCTACCTAGGAAATCCCGACCCCAGAGGGAGTAACTGGCAGAGACAGGTCGCTATCCGAAGAGTTCGTCCACTCCTCGAACTTAAACCCAAGAGGGGACAGATGGCGAGCCCAAGAAAGGGAGACCTCGCCTCGCCCAGCTAACATAAGGGTGAGGGTGAGCCATGAAGGTGATAGATATGTTGAAGATAGTCGCGGGTACGAACGAGCTTGCGAACATCGTGGTGGTTGCAAACCCGAGTTGCGAAGAGACTCTAGACAGGTAGAGAATTTTAATGAAATGCGTAAGTCGCAAGATCACCACCTAGAAGAGAAGGAGAGCACCAGCAGGTGAAGCTTAATTTGGCAATCTCGATCTCAGGATCTGATGGTGGAAGAACTGTTGTAGAGGGTCCAGTAGCTGGAGGCTCGACCTGGACCTTAAAGTCAAGACTTGTAGAGGAGCAAGATGAGACCACAAATGGCCCGACGTAGGAGCTGTACGTGGATGGGTCATTCAATGAACATAACTCAGGGGCTGGAGTGCTACTGATCAGTTCAGAAGGTCACAAGATCCTCAGCGCCCTGAGATTCGGATTCCAAGCGACCAACAACGAGGCCAAATATGAAGCATTGCTCGTTGGACTCCGCCTAGTAAAGGAAGTGCGAGTTGAGCGGATAAAGGTTTTTAGTGACTCCCAACTCGTTGTGTGTCATGTTCAAGGAGAGTACTAGACTAGAGGGCGAAAGATGGCAGAGTATCTCCAAAAAGCCAAAGAGTTGCTGGGGGATTTCTAAAGAATCGAAGTGAATCAGATCTCGCAAGCTCAGAACTCTCATACAGATGCTTTAGCACGCCTAGCGACCACCTAGGACGTAGACCTTTTGGAATCCATACCAGTAGAGTTTTTACTAGCTCCAAGTATAGAAAGAAAGGATGCGCTGACGATCATAACTGTCCACCTTGACTCCTAGATGAGCCCGTTACTAAACTACCTGTAGGAAGGAAAGCTCCCAAACGATAAGTTAGAAGCACGTCGCCTGCGAGCTCAAGCAGCTCGCTACTGTATTTATAATGATATGTTGTACAAAAGAGGCTTCTCAGCCTCGCTTCTACGATGTATTGACGGCCAAGACTACGAGGCTGTACTGAGGAATATACATGCCGGTTAATGTGGAAACCATGCAGGGGGATTATCTCTAGCCCAGAAGGCACTCAGAGAGGAATTTTATTGGCCAACCATGAAGCAGGATGTCGTTAATTTGGTTAAGAAGTGTGACAAGTGCCAGAGATTCGCTAAAGTCTCACGAGCTCCACCAACTTTCCTTCAGCAAATGGTTAGCCCGTGGCCTTTCGCGATCTGGGGAATGGACTTTATTGGGCCTCTGCCAACAGCTCGAGGAAGGTGCAAGCATGCAGTGGACTACGTCAGTAAATGGACCGAGGCCAAGGAGCTCGCAGAAATTTCCACATCAAAGATAGAGAAATTTGTATGGAACAACATTATATGTAGGTTTAGAGTTCCTCAGCAGTTCGTGATAGATAATGGGACACAGTTCACCAGAGAGCAATTCATCAACTTCTGCAACGAGTTCGAAATAGTGAAGAGTTTTTCAGCTGTGGATCACCCTCAAGCCAACGGTCAGGTCGAAGAAGTGAACAAGATCATCAAGCAGACCTTGAAGACCAAGTTGAAAGCAAAGAAGAGAGCTTGGTTGGATGAACTACAGAAGGTACTTTGGGCCTATAGAACAACAGCTCGCAGCTCCACTGGCGAAACCCCATTCTCCATGGTATATGGGTCAGAAGTTATGATCCCTGCAGAGTTCGAAATTACCAGCCATCGAAGAGCATCATTTCAACCTAAAAACAATGATCAACTGCTCACTGTAAGCCTGGATCTAATTAAAGAAGCAAGGGAGACAGCTCGCATGAGGGTAGCAGTCTATCAGCAAAGGGTCGCCATGTACTACAATAAGAAAGTCCAAGCTCGAAGCTACAAAACAGACGACCTGGTCCTAAGGCTAATCCTCACCGCAGCTCGTAAGTCAAGTGATTGAGCACTTGGGCCAAACTGGGAAGGTCCTTATCTCATCAAGGAGAACCTGGGAACGGTGTCTATCACTTGGCCAACATGAACTGATCTGAACTCCCAAGGGCCTGGAATGTAAAACATCTTCGTCCCTACTATACCTAAAACTGTCAGCTCGCTCTATACCCTTTGTACATAATTCACTCTGATGATTGTCTATAAAGTGATTTCACCTGTTTGTTGTTGTATGTACAAATGTTCAATGCAGAAGGCAAACTAGTTGAACAAGCGAAGTGTAATTATTATAAAAAGCAACGGCTATTAGTATTTCTTTCTATAAAGTGAGTTGCCATTTATTAACCATCGTTTCTTGAAGATATCTCTGCAATTATCCAAGAAATCATTCGCGTCTAGAACGCATGCGCAGATGTCCACTGAAATTATAAATCATCTGGCAAACGCATCCACCGATCATATATGTTTAGAAGGACGCTTCCACAATCAATTCCACATCTTCTAATGCTGATTATTCTGTGGGAACTTGCAACCGCGATCAGCAAACTCAAAAATTCTGCACGCCATGATTGTTTCCTATGATTTACGAGCTATTTCTTATTTTTAATAGAGGATTATCACAAATGCTTCTTATAGTGCCCTCGCGATCTGCGAGCCATCTTCTCTTATATTATGTAGATCTATCATTAGCAACCTGCGATCTCGGCACTCTAAAAGTCTTGCCTGTGGAAGGATTTGCCATCGAGGAGTTCTGGAAGGTGCTGCCCAAGGAAGTGTCTATTATAGGCCCTCCTGAAGGTGATCTTGTGGAAGAGGAGACTATCCATATATGACCTGCGGAAGGAACCGCCGTCTGCGTGCTCTAGAAGGAACTATTTGGGAACTCTGATTACTGCGCTCTGGAGGGCGATTGCCTGTGGAATGAGTTGCAATGAGGGTCTCGCTTGTGGAAGGGGTCGTTGTCAGCACCCTGAAGAGCGTTATCAAGGGCCCACTAATGGTACAAAAAGGTCTCACCCGCGGAAAGGGTTGCACTCTCCGCACCTTGGAGGGTTCAACTGGGGACCTCCAATCACTCGAAGACTTCACAAAGGATGCAGCCTGCTAATTGCTGTCTAAGAGTCTGCCGAACGCACGACCTGTAAAGATTGCCTCGCGATCTCGCGAGAGGGGCTGCCCGTGTTGGGTATTGCTCTCAAATCATAAAAATTGTCTCGTGACCTCGCGAGAGAGGCTATCCTTGTTGGAGTTTGCTCTCAAATTATAAAAATTGCCTCGCGACCTCACGAGAGGAGCTGCCCTTATTAGGGTCTGCTCTCAAATCATAAAAATTGCTTGGCGACCTCGTGAGAGGGGCTGCCTATGTTGGGGGCTGCTCTCAAACCATATTGACATCTCAAAGTGCCTCAACGGGCTGAAGTCATCAAAGTTTGGGAAAATGCTACTAAAAGCTCTTAAGATCCTTGATGTAGTAGGCATGCTTGAATGAGCATCCCCCGAGCTGTAAGTACTTGCACATTAATGCGGATGTGTTATCATGTGCTAACAAGCAACTAAATTGCTTGCAGGTCAAAAGCTTACGAGCTAACATATTATCATGATTATGATATGTCTATAGATCTTGATTACAGTGTGTTTGTTAATATATCTTGGCAATAGCCCGTTATATATCAATGAGTTTCACATATCTACTATGCATAATCTATACTTCGTTGAAAATATTGAAAAATGCAGGGAAAAATTAATAAAATGATCCCGACCTACGAGATTGCTATCCATTACAAATAAAGTCCTTATCGAGGAGGAAAAGTCTAATGGTTACAGGCTGAAAAAAAAAAGTTAAAAATTTATCTAAGTGTTGGTAAGTGTATCTAAGGAAGACTGGCCCGATAAGGACTCTACTGGAGTCTCTGCTGCAGGAGGATCACAAGAGGCTGAAGGTCTTCCAAGGACTTGAGCTGGGTCTGATGAAAGGTCAAGAGCTGCTGACTGACTGGCTGGAGGGGCCGGAGGTGTATCGCCTTGCTGCGTGCTCTGAGTGCTGGTCGCATGCTCCACAAACCTCTGAATCCCTACGACCGTAAACGGCCTAAAAAACGAGTAATCTATGTCCGGATGGCGCCACCAAATTGTGTACAGGAAAGCATTCTCGGTCGTTACGACAGCTTCATCTCGAGCTCGAGCAACTCGGGCTTCAGCGCGCTCCTCTGCTTAGGCGATCTCCTCCCGTGCCCCATCGAGTTCTTCCTTGATTGTGGCCAACTCCCGCTACTGCTGGTCGACTTTGTTCTCAGCGACCTCAACTTTCTTCTCCGAGGTCTCGACCTTCTTCTCAGCTGTTCCAGCTCGCACCTCAGCAGCACTTAGCTCGCCCTTAACCTTTATCAGCTCTCCATGAATCTTGCTAACTTCGGAAGTCGCTGCTTCCCTATGAGCTATTTCCTGGGACAAGGCTGCATCAGCATCCTTAAGCTTGCCCTCTAACTTTTAATGCTCCTCTTGAAGGAGGTTCACTTCATCTTGTAGCCTTTTCTCTCATCTTCAAGCTGCTCCTCAGCCACCCTGAAAGCTTCCTATGCACCTAGCTAAACCTCGACCTCCTTCATCAGCTTCATCAGGGTCATACCAGTCTAAAACATAGAAAATGTTAGAACTAAAATCAATGAAAACAAGAAAAGATGAAGGGACCTGAAACTTACCAGTGCCGCATGGCGAATGCCATAACTGCTCAACTTTTGACCTATAAGGTCCGACCTGGGAAGCTTGGGAGAGCGATTCCTCAAGGCATCCAGTGCACATCTCAGAAAACTATTGAAGTACTCCATCTCCGCTACCATATCAGCTTGTAGCTCCGGATTCTCAGTTGGCTCCTTCTCTAGACGTTCAGATCGTTCCGAAGTCTGGATGCTTAGGCCTCTCCCAATAACAACGGCTCTGGGCCTCCTGACCTCGATGACTTTCTAGTGCTGAGGAGCTGGGGGCTCAGCTATTCTTTTTCCCTTCTTCCTCATTAAGAGCTCGAGCTCTAGTGAAGCCGAGCTCTCCTCAGCAGAAGCCCTGACTCTTTTAAGCATGGATGGACAAGCCTTTTTCTGCCCCTTAGACTTGAGTGCTTGTGTTTCAATTGCTGCTGCCGTCTCGACTTGAGAAGCAGCTGCATCAGTATGCTGGAGGGGCACCTAATGAGAAGGATCTGGTGAAGTATCCTCCACCACCACTACCTCCGATTCTTTGGGCTCTAGCACTGCACTGATAGGAGGAATATCTAATGCAAACCTGTGCATGTTGTCCGAAGAAGTACTTGTAGACGAGCTTGAGAAATCCTCTGGAGAAGGCTCATACTCGGACTCAAGACCAGAAGGAATCGCGAAGATTGAAGGGACCTCGCTCTTCTTTCTGCAAACTCTTAGATCGTGGCTTATGTTCAGATGAGGACCAGTAATTGGTGGAGCGAGACCTCGGGCTATCAAGTCGGAGCTTGAGGGAAACAAGTCGTCGCTATCAACCTTAGCCGCTGCAAAGGCCTCCAGAGTCGCGATCTCCTCCCTAGTAAGGTCGATCCTGCTGGCAGAAACTTCTACAAAATAGAAACAAGCTCGTTAAAAAAAAAAAAAAAAAAAAAATTTGCGAGCTAAGGTCTATGACTACTAGGAGATAAGATGAAAGAGGTATTCTGCAAGTCGTAAAGGGAAAGACAGGTAATGAGAACCCAGTGGGACTTATATTCACTCACATTGGATTTAATACGGTTTTTGGGCAAGTATTGTTTATAGTGAGGGCTACGGGCTGAAATGTAGTATAGCCCGTCCCTCTGCTCGAGCTGGCAGCTGTTGGTCCCCTTAAAGCTGTAAAGGCTGTGAATGATGGAGGAATGGGAGGTCCGAGCCCGTACTTGATGAAAGCAGTAGTCAAGGCAGTTAACTGGGCATAAGAATTCGGAGTGAGTTAGAACGGGGCCAGCTTCAGATCGTTTAACAGATCTTTAAGATAGTTATGGACAGGGAACTTAAATCCAAGCTCTATGTGGTCGCGACTTATTACAATAAAGCCCGAGGGTGGATAGGTCACATGATCACTCTCGTGGCACGTTAGCTCGGTACCCTAAGGGGAAGTCAAACTCCTGAGCTAAAGCCTTTAGAGCCTGAAGATTCATGTTAGAAGCAGTATGGTAGAAAGAGACTCGAGCTACTCTCTCCTCAACCTTAGCTCGCTCCACATGTTCTTCCGCGACCTCATCACTTCGGGAGGTCGCACCCTGGGTATCCTGGACTCACTGTTTTACTTGCTCTTGGGACGCAGAAGCCTCGTCCCTGACTTGATGACTACTGCGTGAGCGACCTGACATCTACTGAACAAAAGAAATGGCATCAGAACGCTGAAAGCATGCTGAACCTAGCAAACTATAGCAAGGAATTCTAAAGCTACTATCCTATGCGTCAAGTCGCATGCTTCACCATCAAAAGTGATGGGGGCCCAGAATATAGGCCCATTAGGTAAAATTCCCTAATACATGAATTTCTAACCTTATGTCTGTAGGAATTCTATCAAACAGTGCAGAAGCAGGTTATTCGAAATCTAATGTACCTAGACTACGTCAGTAGATGATAAGAGATTCCAACAATAAAAAATCGCAGGCAATACTCACAATGTACAACTTCAAATGTGAAAACTTCAGAAGCAAGCATCACACTTCACTAATGGCAAGACAATTCCAATAAACAACAAGGTTGTCCCAAGCAGCATATAAAGCAACTAAACGCTCAAATACAGTTCAAAACCAGAAAACAAGATACATGTTGAAAACCAGAAACAACCAAGCAAACAACCGAGCAGATGCGAAGAGCGAAGTAAAAGAACTTACTGTATGTGCTCATGGTGAAATGTGGACTCTGAGATGATAAGTTTGAAGGGAGTTATCGAGAAAATGCAATAGAGGCAGAGAAGAAAAGGTTGAAGAAGAAGTATGGCTGTATTTCGTCTTGAGGAAGCAAAAATAGAAAATGAAAGTGACATCTGACTTATATAGACTCGGGTACCTATCTCCTGATCGTTCAATCTAGCAAAGGGAGAAACCGCCACAGATCTGATAGCTCAACACGGACTTCGGTCCTTTATCATCGTGCAGTGTCAGTTACAAGACATGCGCATTTAATGCGTATGGCTCGAGACATGCTTATGGTCCCAATGTCTGTATGATCACCACGTGTCAACGGTTACAGGTCAGAAAATGAAACGACGCCTCGAGAGCTCGCAAACAGGTGCCAGATACATTTTTGAATCAGCTCCCAGTCCGTAGGTCTCATTGAGAGCTGGGGGGCTTGTGTTATGCCCGTTTTCTCGACTTGGATAAATGACCTGGTAAAAGCCCAATAAATATGAATAGGAATGAAGGTCTAGAAAGTCCAACTCTCAGATCGCTACAGCGAGCTCTCTGAGCTCGCGAGCTCGTGTAACGCCAAGACAGCCTAAGCATACTTCCATTCCAACTCAGCATCTATTCAGCTCACGTAGCTCGACAGACTTAGGAGCTCGCACCAAATGATACCTTGTGTAGCAAGTCACCAGTTCTACCTAATTCCCTGATTTCTCACCAGTGCCACTTACACAGTTACCAATAAGCATTTAATGCGGCGGCTATGCATTTAATGAAGAGAAGACTCCTTCTGATGCATTTAATGCAAACGTGTGCATGAAAGGAATAATCATTGTCTTTACAATAAATGTAGTATGGTTCATGTCAGAATTAGTTGAAATAACCATAATTTGTAACGTGTGTAATACTCTTTGATATATCTCCCTCTCTATAAATAGAAGAAATTTTTACTATACCAATAAGCTTAACAACACTAGTATACTATCACTCTGCCGGAATTAATTCAGAGTGACCCGTGGACGTAGACACAGTCGCTGAACCACGTAAAAATCCTTGTGTTTGCATTCATTATTCCCTCCCCTTTATTCATTAATTACTCTATTACTGCTATTCATCTACCATAACTAACATTCCTCTGTTTATAATACAATATACCAACCTTAAATCTCATTTACTACGCATTTATTACAGTTATCACCATTTTTACCACGTTCGCAGTCTGGGCCTTTGAATTTCTGGGTCGACCGTTTCCGGATGTTGACATGCATTGTGTCCAATAATTTATATGACGACCAATGCAAAACTCGTAAGTGCTCAAACATATTGAAGTTTAAGATAGGAATATGAAATCCAACTCATAGAGATTAATAAAAATCTAATTGAATTCTAAATTTAGATGTAATAGTATTCTCATTGGTAGGGATCAATCAATTGAAGTTAAAATTAAATTAAATACATAATGAATTAAAATTGTGTAAGTAGAATTAAAAAAATAATTAAATTAGTTGATACTAAGATATCATAATCTATCATTTCTTAACTTCATAATTTATGAATAATCTATTAATTCTTCAAATTAAAGTGAATAATTAAAACTTATAGTATCTTTATCCCAAGAATTTAACAATTTGTCCATTCGTAAAATCTTATTATTATTATTATTATTATTTTTGCTTAAGCATATAATTCTTTGCTAAAACATATAATTTATAAGTATTTTATGTATTCAAATTAATAAAAGAAATAAAATATAATTATAATTAATATTACAAAACCTAGTATAGATTAATTAAATATATATCTAACTATAAATAAAAAGTGAAATTTATTATGCAAAAGGTGTTATATATAATTATCAAATAAAGTAAAAATATAAACATAAAAAAAAAACTTTGAGAATTATTAAAATTATTTAAAAATTATTCAATTGAATAAGATTTCATCATATATATATATATATATATATATGTATATATGGAAATTTAAAAACTACCCAAAAACCAAAAAAAAAAAAAAAAAATCATTTTTACCCTATTCACAAGAAAATTTTGTTTTTAGTCTCTCAAACGGATTATTTTCATCTTATACTCAAGTTTATCAAAATACTCTTTAGTAAAAGTGACCTAAAAACACCCTCTTGCCCTTAGCAGTAATTGCCAAAATACATTTTATGGGTATAAAAAGGAGAGAGGTTGTTTCCTCTTATTTGCAATCTTTTGTGTTTCAAATCAATAGGCTTCTTTGTTCATTAAAACCTTCACTTCAGGCATTGCAGATTCTTTCTTTCGTCCGTTCATTTGAATTTTCGATGTCTCTTCGCTTTCATGCAATTCTTTCAAAGCATTCTTATCACTTTTCTCGAAGATAACTCATTTTTCCTTGCTTTCTTTATCTCTAGTTATTTTATGAGTGTAGCTTGTTTGCGTAGAAATACTCTATTTGTGCATGACTGTATTTGCCGATTGGTGTATAAGGCTTGAATACAAATGAATCTAGTAGAATTTTAAAAATACAAATAGGGCTCAAATGAATAGATCAAAGGGGCTCAATTAAAGAGTCTAAAAATTTAAATGGGCTGAAATTATTTTATGTGAGCTGTGTTGTATAAAAAATGAAAAATGAAAAAAAAAAAAAAAAAGTTTTGTTGAAAACTAACTTTTTTTGGATGGCCCTAATGAGAAGTAACCCTTTAGTTGTTAAGACTATGCAGATTGGTTTATTTTTGGACAAGAATACCCCTGCTTAGTCAGTAAATTACAACTGAGCCATCCTTTTTTTTCCCTACCAAACCAGTCACTTTATTCTATTCCCAACCCTTTTCGTTGATTATCCCTCAAGGAAAACAAACACCCATCGTCTTAAGTCGTAACCGTCGCACGTCGACCCATTAGCGTCGCACCTCACCTGCACCGACTGACAGGACCCTTCCTAGACCTTATCTAAACTCTTGTCTGGAGGATCCTGCCGGGCACTTCAACGGACTCATCGAACCCGACTCATCGGATTGAAGACATCCGAGAAGCGAACCCTAACTCTGTTACACCGGTTTACTCGTTATGAATTTATTGATATTGTTTTTCTTTAACTGGTTGGGAGTGATACAATTTTTCTCAAATTATTTCGAATACTTTTTTATAAAATTTTCGGCAGCATAACGACTGCATTTTTGATAAAACCAAAATTTCACCTGTAAAGAAAATCACACTTCGACTATATTTGAACACCTCCCAACTTCTTTATCCACAAACAATTATTATCATCACAAGATTCATAGGTATAAACATTAACTCAATCCCACAATATGCATATATGCATCATATATATATACAATGCATGAATATTTACAATTTACAATCTTGAACATTAATAGGTTTCAAAATGTAATACATCAAATACATCTACGCAACTATATACAAATGTCTTGCGCAATCGCCCACCTATAAATGTATATGCAAAACAGAAGATTGTAGTATCGCCCACGGTGGAAATCAATAGAAACAACCAAGCTACACATTAAACAAACAAGTTAGAGCAGCGAAGATATATAATTTCAAATACACTAATATCACAATTTACTCATAGTTTAAGTTTTACGATTTCTTTCAAAATCCCCATGTGTATCCTTAACTCGATATAACCATCATGGACGATTATAACTAACGCCAACGTGAAGCTTACTAATGTATCTCAACCACTACATTACGGAATTTATTGCATCGTACGTAGGGCGCTAAATCTCATCACTGAACAACTACAATGCGGGATTTTCTGCATCGCAAGTGTAGTGCTAAAACTCTAGGCGACTACGAGCGGAATTTACTGCATCGCTTCGTAGCGCTAACTATCAACTAACCAACTACGTGCGGAATTGTCTGTATCGCAACGTAGCGCTATACTTTTCTATAATCTGAGCGATTACGGACGGAATTCTCTGCATCGTCACGTAATGCTAAGTCTCTTAACTTTTAAGGTATACACATGGGTTTTCATACTTAGCTATTTAAGTACAATAAGCACAAAACTTTCTTGTTTTGCAATCTACTACACTTTCTCATTTCACCTTTACTAAAGCAATTTAGTATTCATCTCTTGTACCATATAGATTCCATAAAAATCTATATGCTTAAACTTTACTCTTAACATTAATCATCATTTCCAATATCATTTATTTCTTAGTTACAATGTTTATGATAAAAATCAAAGATTTCCAAAGAATTGGAAATAAGCATAAGTGGCGAACCACTTACCTCGAAGCCGTGTCAAGCGCCTCGATGAATCTCAGGAGCCTCGGTGTCTCGTTCTTCACCTACACAACATTTTTTCATAATTACTAATAACAAAACTCAATTCTCAACTATAAGTTAGAATTTCTCAACTATAGTCATTTTTCCCTATATAGCTTCTAACTTGTTTCTACTCAACTAAGACTCTCAAACCCCGATTTTTGTGTAAAATTTTTAGTTTTAGATCCCTAGGGATCACCCCCCGCAGTCCGTTTAGTTGTTGGAGGCTCGAAACGAAAAATTACATTTTTACTTCTCAACTTATAGCCCATAACAGAACAGGTGGTAGCATGATGATCGGGGCTCCATTTTCCTTCGTTCTTTTTTCTATGGTTCACTTATCTCACATTCTAGTCACACGTAAAATTTCGTTGGAAAATATTATCGTTTACTAGGTCAAATCTGAGGAAAACATCCCTTTTTCTGGCATTTTCTAGCACTTTTAGTGCGTGTTTTGTATACTTTCCGTTTCGGATTAACGACATTAGTTTTTCTTCCATAGCTAAGCCTCATTTAACTAATAATGATCAACCTTTACTTATTTCATGCAATAAAAATTGCATTAGGATAGCTGTTCAACTTCTTAGAGCTCTAACGGCACTATTTTGTGCATAACTTGCACAATTTTTATCGGATTCGATCCGTTCCAAAACCTATGGTTTTCTATGGTTCCTAAGCATTATTTGAGGTGTAGAACACTCCCAAATAAGTGAGATATGGTTAGGTCTCTTCTAGCTTAAAATTTGAGCTCGGGAATCACATTTTTGACTATAACTATTCCTTTGCAACTCTAAACAATTCTCTAACTTTTCTAACCTCTTTTATACTCCAACTTGGGTTCAAAATCACTTAATTTCAAAGCCTATTTACTACCCTTCAAGTCTTTAATATATACATAAAGATAGCTTAGTCATTTAATTGTTCAAACTTCACTCAAACTTTCTATCGACTAGTTAGAGTGCATAACAATAAAGTTTCTGTTTCTATTTTGTTTATGGGTATAACAGCCCATATTTACATCTCTCAAGCATCATTTACACACTACAAATCATCACTTATGATTCTATAATAATCATATGTGGTTCTATCAAAGTTTGAAGAACGATCATCCAACACAAATCAACAACAACTACAATCAAGAAGCTGTCATCACTTTCATTTCTGTTTCAGCAGAAAATTAAAGAGATAGGTTGTAATCTTACTTAGTTCTTAGCTTAGAGAGTTTAAAGGGGTCTTAGGAGGAGGTTTGAGGGCTTGGAAGACAGCTTGGGTGGTCGTTCTTCTCTTTCCTTTCCTGGCCGACCAGCCCCTTCAGTTTCTGCTCGTGTTCTGCTCGCGTTTCTGCTCGAGTTTCTCATGACCAGCAACTGCTGGTGCTTCTTCTTCTTCGTGGCTCCTCTCTCTGCTCTTCCCTTGCTGCCCAACTGCTGCAACACACGACTAGCAGCTTCCTTCACACGAGCTGCTCTGCTTTGGTTCCAGCGAGCTGTGCAAGTCTGCTTCTATCGCTGTTGCTGCTGTCTCCTCTGGTGCACGACCAGTTGCAGCTTGCTTCTCCTTTTCCACACCTCTTCTTCTCTTCTTCCAGCTCTTCTCTTCTGGTTCCTTCTCTCACGGCTGGACTGATCACTTCTCTCTCTCTTTCTCACGAAGCTTCTCGACTGATGACTTATTTGTTGAATGGTGTCTTTGTTTGCTGAAATTTTCAGCTTAAGTGTTATATATATAGAAATCAACTTCTCTTAATTGCATCTTGCCCCAATTCTTTTTAATTTCACTCCAATCTCATCTCTTTTATTTGTTTCTCATATTTGCCCATCCATCTTTGTTTCCAATTTTAGTTTTCATCATTTAATTAAATTCTCGTTTCGTTAAAATTTACTTTAACCGTCAAGCTTGTCTTATTGACCACTTGACGCTCTCTTTTTTTATTAAACTTCAATTAGATTATCATGGACTAAAATCTTCGATTCCCTAACTTGGATTTTCATTGACACGCTATTTAACTTTTATGTTTGACGAATTTTGTCGTACTCTCGAATTAATAATTTTCCGAGGCCATGAAATTCTATTAATTTACTATAGAGATTGATTTTAACTCTCTAATCTCTCTCTTAACACTAGGAGGTTATAATTCGAGACTAGGGGTTTACACCGACTATCGGTCAATCTCTCAGTGACCAACAATTTTGTTTGACCCTCGTTCCTCGTCACCCATACACCTCCACCCACCATCATTTTTTAAACCTCGACCCACCACCGTTCGAATGCTAAAACGGAACTAGGGAAACCTGACCTAGCCAGCCACCGTTGTTCACTGTCGTGATTTTGTCGGTAAGAAACCCTAAGCTACTGACCGTCGGATTCCGAAGAAAAGACGACCCACCTACCGTGGAATCTGTTTTGAGTGACGACTCTCAGGTTTCCTCCACCCACCTACAGTCCTAACGTCTGTCCATTATGAAACTGAAACTATCAGCAAATAGTAGAAGAAGGAAAAGATGGAAGAAGCATATAAAAGTTAACGGAAGAAGAGGCAAAAACTTGGAGGTAGAAGAAGCAGGAACGAAACAACTCCACAGTAAGAACACATTGCTTATGGGGTGTTGTTATTGTAGTAGCTTGTGTGGTTATATGTTATTTGTAGACTAAACATTGTGATGTTGTTAACATTATTGATATGCTGTTTTTTAATTTTGTAAATGATTCCACTCATACTGTCGTTGTTGGGTTTGGTATAGTGACGATTGAATTTACTGCATTGGGTTTGGTTTTTGTGAACTAATTCATTGGGGTTGTGATGGTTTACATTTGGTATAGGTCCTAACATTGAGGTTTGGATGTGTAAGCATCAGGTGGGGATTCCTAATCTCGAGGGTGGGAGTCCTAATCAAGAGGCTGAAATTCCCAATCTGGAGGTTGTGAATCCCAACGTGGTAGCTGAGAATTATATATTGGTTGGGAATTCTCAACCACAAGGTTGGAAATCCAAACTTGAAGGTTAGGATTTAGGTTGAACATAATTTTCGAATGGAGGTTGAAACCCAACTTGAAGGTTGGGGGTCCCAACTCTCATGTTGGGAATCCGAATGTGGAAGTTGGGATTGCAACCTGCAATATTATGATTCCAATCAGAAGGTTAGGTATCGCAACCTACAGGATAGGATTCACAACCTATAGGTTGGGATTTGGAACATGATAGTAGGGATGCTTAACCTTCAGTTTGGGATTCACAACATGCAGGTAGGGATTTCCAACCTGAGCTTGGGATGATCACAACCTTAAGGTAGGGATCCCAACCTCCAGGTTGGGATCAAAACCTGGAGGTTGGGATCAAACCTTGAGGTATGGATCCCAACATCAAGGGATGATTCAAACCTTAACGTAGGGATCCTAACTTTCAGGTTGGAATAAAAACCTGGAGGTAGGGATCCCAATCTGGAGGTTAGGATCAAACCTTGAGGTATGGATCTCAACATTAAGGGATGATCCCAACTTGGAGGTAGGGATCCCAACCTCCAGGTTGGGGGTTCGTTCCTAAATTCCAACGGTTTGTTTGTTATTCTGTTCCCATTTTGTATGTTGAATCCGATTTTTGCAACATGGCAATACGGATGCTTATACTTAATTCCCTACTTGATTTTGGGATTCCCAACCTGCAGGTTGTGAGTTCCAATTTGCAGGTTGGGACAATCCCTTGGGATCTCCACCTATAGATTAGGAATCCCTTCCTAATCCCCATCGTTTTGGTTGGGAAGCTATTCCCATTATGTACGTTGAGAATTCGGTCTTTGCAGTAGATAATCTCAACCTAGGGGTCTTTTGGTTGGTGTTTGTTTTTGTTATGATTTTGGTTATGGATATGACAATCACAGTTGGTTCCTTTATATATGCATACATTAGGCGAATTTTGGGCTTGTTTAGTATTATTTTGAGGTGTGACATTGTTGATGTTGTAGGAAAATTGTTTGACTTTTATTACTTCTGCAATATACATTTACATTGGACCGGTATTATATATGTTATATGTTACAGTTGAATCATTAAATATGGTTATCAATTTTCAATGGGTTCTTTTATAATTACAGGTTACCGTAAAGATGGATTCTGCTATTATGTATAAGATCACAAACGTACAACATATTAGTTCCAAACTTACATGCTTCTCTAAGCTGGGAGCCATCAAAGTTATAGCTGACAAGTTAAGTGATGTCCAGTTGGAAATGTTTAATAGGTCTTGCTTCGGTAAACTGTTTGACATGAAGAAGCTTAAGTTTGCCGGTCAATTAGTGCATAACTTGCTTCTCTAACAAGTGGAATGTGATGATTCAGAGGAGTTGTGGTTTGCACTTCCGAATGACAGTGTGATTCGGTTCTCCATGCAAGAATTTGCAATTGTCACAGGGCTTGATTGTGGGCCATACTTAAAAGATGGGTCAGGTGAGGAATGTACATCTAGTGAGCTGTTTAGCAGCATTATGTTTAGTGGTAGTAACAAAGTTTCGAACAAAAGTCTGAACGCCACTTTTAGGGGTGCATCTTTGGACAATGATGAGGACATCGTCAAACTTGCATTACTGTACTTCGTAGAAATGGTGTTACTTAGGAAGGATTCGAAGAACCAGATTCGAAGGAAGCATATCCACCTGTTGGATGATATTAATGCATTCAACAAATACCTATGGGGTCGTTGTTGCTATGAGATGACATTGAGTGGCATGAAAAAAGATTTTAAGAAAATGACTGCCAACGTGGGAAAACGTAATAAAGGGCACAAGTACAAGGCAGACGGTGCATTCTATTCTTTGTTTGGTTTCTCATATGCATTTCAGGTACATCTCATCTGTTTTTGGGTTTATTTTGCTTTGTAAAGTTTGGTGCCTTTGATAATGATGTTTGATGTTTTTTTGTGCACTCGTAGGTATGGGCATGTGAAGCAATTTCGACAATTGGGCAACAAATAGCACTTAAATCCACCAATTTGCTGCCCTGAATTTTGGGTTGGAACTCTATTGTTATCCCAAAATCAAGGGAAATAGTTATGTTGTTGCATCGCTCTGATGTATGTAAAGATATTACTGATTTGAATACACACCGTCCATTGTAGTTGATGTTTTCAATCATTTATGTTTCCATGGCATGGCAGTTGTAAACGCACCTTACATTAGAGGCGACAGCTGCAGAGGAAAAGGAGGATTACTTCCAATATTTTGTGACAAAAAAGAAGGGTCAAACTAAGAGGTGTTCTGATAGCATCACTTTTAATAGTGATGGCAATAGGAAGCATGACAATACTGATAAGGCCAATGTTAGTAGATTTCTGAAAACGCAGCCTTGTGGAAGAAGACCATCTAATCAAGTACAATAATTGTTAGCTTTTATTTTGGTTTTATGGCATGTAGTCTGACTAAAACCCGTCAGTGGCACATCAACTGATTTGGCTACAGGCTGGCAAGGATAACAGTAATGCGAAGGATGACCAACTACAAACCATCCACAAACAGTTGCAGCAGTTTCAATAAGAAACAAGGAAATCACTACAGCACACAAACAAGAACTTAGAAAAGACAATGCTTCTGGTACAGGAAACAAACAAGAAGGTTGACAAGATTCTAAACTTTTTATTTAATAACATAGTTGTTCCTAAATAAAATAACCCACTTGCAGCAAAGATACACTTAAAAATAAGATAATGGCAACAAGATCCGCAAGTAAGTAATGTGTATTAACATCTAAACATATAGTTAGAATTTTGCTTTACAGAAGAATGATGAGCTAACGGGTGAAACCACCGGAGACACTACTGAGGTGGAAAGAGAACTGCCAGTTCCGATCGATAGGAGTATAGACGGTCTTTACTTTGGGAAAATGGATAGATTTGGTGAGAAAATGATAGTGAACCCTATCATGGCACGTAAAGCATGGCAGACGTCGCCTTCGATTGGTTTGGATGCAAGTGTGAAGATCATATCACAAACTTAACAAATTGAAGGTGGCCCGGATAAATGGCTAGAAACATCGTTGCATAATCAGGTAGACGACAGTGTAGAAGTGACATATGAGACAATACAGGTTTTGAGAGGGACAATTAATTTGGACCCTATCTTGTCATGGCAACCAATAGTAGGGTCACTTTCGATTGGTTCGAATGTAAGTATGAAGATCATAACACAATCCAAATTTATTAAGAGAAAGGGTCCATAAATTTTGTCTTCATTTCAAGAAATTGAAGTTGTTCCTAGAAAGCGCACCAAATTCGAACCATTTCCTAAACTGTCTGATTCAGAACTTCAAGCATTTAAAGCATGACGGGACGAAGATGTACTAAACGAGTTGTATGTTTATGTCTTTCTTACTTTATTATTACTATCTTTTATAGTGGTATATGCTTCATTGATAACAAGTTGTCAATCACTTGAATGTCACTACAAACCTATGGTTCGCTTGCCAACAGGAATTGCAATCGGCAATGGTTTCAAGCCTTGTCCAAACCGGATGTCTGGTTGGCTAATTCGGTGCGTAAAATGAATATCGCAAGTAGGTATGTCATACAAATATCAGTCAGTTCAAACATTCACATTTTCCCTGTGTTTCAGCATATAGATACGACTTTCTGCTTTATTCGATGGAAGTCGATGAGGTGGCCTACGACCAAGATGAAAGCATTCACAACAACAGATATTTTGTTTGGGGTAAATATATTATTTCGCTTACAGTAAGCTGCATGGTCAAGCATCATACCTTTTTCCCTTACTAATTGAATTTTTGGCTTTAATATATGTAGCAACATTTACTAAGTAAATGAGAGTGTTATACCAAGAAAAAACTTAAATAGGAAGACAATGACATGTTCATTAGATATGCAATGCGGAAGGTGTCTGGTAGCAAAAATGCATCGGGGGAGGTAGCCTGTCGTCCATGGACTAGACTGTCGATGGTAGCATACTTAATTTCTTACAATGCAGTTGTCACTTTTACTGTTATGTTACATACGCAAACTGAATGGTGGTTCTGTTCTGCTTGTCTTGTCGGTAGCTGTACATGCCATTGAATTACAGGGGTGTACATTGGGTCATCGTCAAAGTACACTTCAATGAGCGAACTATTACCCTCTTTGACTCACTGGGCTCCTACGTACGCAATTACAAATAGTTTTTGCAACCCATACAAACACTATTGCCACTGCTTCTTTAGAAGACTGATCACTATAGGACAGATGCGCGCATGACTGTAGACTGGTATACGAAGGACGGATGGACACTGTCACGATGCGATGACACACCACAACAAGAAGCAGGGTAAGAGTTGTACCAGACTTTTATCTATTTCCATTATTTTTACCTATATGTACGTTATGTGCTAACTGGTTTGTTATCACTTTTATGTTGTAGTGGTGATTGTGGGATATTCGTTATCAAGTTGGTCGAACACATGGCGAACGGTCTGGTGGTGAACTCATTCGACAAATCCCACATACCAGATTTCCGGTTGTAGCTAGCTCTTGACTTGTGGAAATGGTCTCGTCAATTACATGGCCGTAATAATATTTGAATGCTTACTAGTCCACTATAGAGGTTTTAAATGGTTACTTTGACATCATGTTGTTATAGTCCAACTTACTCAAAAAGCTATTCCTTCTTCATGTGTTGACCAAGTTAGTGGTTCAGTGACTTCAGTAGTTAGACAGATACGGTTGATGATGATGTTGCATGAGTTCTGACAATAAGTGAAACTACTATTTTTGCACACTGGTTTAACAGATTGTATGCTTTTGTTTGGCAAGGTAATCTTAGTAAATAGTAGTTTAAAAACTAGAATGTTTTCAGGGTGGTACTATATTCCTTTTTCGAACAGAATATCAGTATAGGTATATACACTGCCGATGTGTTAACATATGTTCTGTAGCTATGATTCGTCATTGTTAACCATGGATTTTATTGTACTTGAGTTTACATCTTGGTTACTTGGTATGATGTTTTACATAGTACTTAAAATGCTTTGCAAAAGAATGTGAAATTACTCGTGTTGTGGCTATTACCCATAATGTAGTTATATGTTCAGGGAAAACCTCAAATTTTTGTCATGTTTTCTAGATGATCTACATGTTGGTTGACTGTGGTTTGTGTCAATGCTACTGTAATCCCTTTTTTGTCATTTTTACTTGATGTACAGAACCCATCAATAATCTATGCTAATTATATGTGATTTGCTACTGCTGAAACATGGCATATTGCCATTACATCTGACAGTAGTAAGCAGTTGATTTGCACTAAGCTGGCGGTGGCATGACAGTAAGCAGTTGATTTGCACTAAGCTGACATCATGACAACATTGATGATGCGGTTTCTATGAGTGTTGTTGGAACATGGGATGTAGACGCTTTTTCATGCTGTTGCTAAGTAGGTTTCCAGTACTTCCAGTACAGACAAGACCAATCCTAATGACATTGTGACGCTGCGTCACAATGTCATCTGGACACAACTATACAGTATCCGGATCTCTTATTATTGTATTACAGTGGCTGATGTTGCCAACAAGGTGTAGTCGTTCATTTAGACAAGATGTTGGCAACATGCTGAGGGATACAGTTCAACAAGTACAACATGAGGTCTATTTAGTTCGTGGAATCTTATAATCTTTGATGTAGCTTGGATGATGCATATGTTGTGCTCGATTGGAACGTAGAAAGGATTAAAAATGATTGAAAGAAACGTATGATGTATTTCGTGTAAATGAAATTGATCTCCACAAAGAGTAATGTTTTTTTTTTTTTTGCTGTAGTATTGGAATTGACACAAAATAAATTAATTAATGTTTAATGGTATGAGATTAATTACTGTAATATTATAATGTAGATGAACTCTATAATTGCTTATGTAAATCACTCCATCTGTGATTATTTGATATGTTCATTCTTTTTATTTTTTGACTATTGCATCAAGTGAAGATTTGTGAACAAAATAAGTTTATTCATTCACGCTAACGCGTTGAGGATTTGATTCTCAACAAATGCATTTTATAAACTTATACAGATAATTTACAAGTTTATATTTGAACAAATAATAATAAATGTACTGATGGGTCTTTAACTTATTTGGTGTACACTTTCAAGTAAAAAATATGGAAGACTCCTTCAAATTGAAAATGAAATCATTCTAATTAAATGTCAGACAAATGACACATCCATTGCACTTTATAAATCATAACACATACCAATAATAATATTTCATTTCAAAGCACTTTAAGATAATACAATAGAGAGAGTATTTCTCAGATTCCTTGCAAGAACAATGTGAGTCCTTAAAAATACATTACAAGAAGATATTAGATTCAACAATACTGAATTTGGAAGGTTGCTTTTGGTATGGATGCTAGCCTCATGCAATAATTGAACAAGAGTATCCTCTCCAAAATGCCAAGAATTTTTTTCGAATAAGTTCAACCATGGATTCTCTAAAAATTCTGGCCAATCACCACCTGGAAGACTGGTTATGCAAGAAACAGTAGAAACGTAGTCCTTGTTTTCAAGTCCAATGCAAAACCTTTCTTTGATGAGAGGCGATGGAGGAATCCGATTAGTCTGTACCAAGTGAGTCTATCGTAGACCTGTAACACATGTTAGCCTTTTTATAAAAACTTTTGCCCCAAAAAAGTTTTTCTAATTCATTGTATAATAGCTGTCACTATCCAGATTACTCACCACTGAAAGCCTGTCATCTATATTCTATTTTTGAATCTTTTCCTGTTTATTTGTAAATGATGGATCATACCTAAACCAAATATGAGGCAACAAACTTGTCAAATACAGAAATTTTCAGTTTATGTAGATGTAAAGAAAGTCCATGTATTATATATTATGATCAAGCAAACATGTTCACCGGATATAGATTTGACATGAAAATCACAAACATTTCAATACAGAATTCTTCTAAGTTCTTGCCAACCAAACAAACCATTAATACACATTTTTCTTACCAATCACGGGGAATACCAGCTTCATCATGAGCTGAATAGTTGAATGGCCCTTTCAACTCCACATTGTACTCTTTCAACAAGTCTGCATAATTACCCACAAACAAGATTAATCTATTGCATGCCTTGCATAAATATAGTATTAAATATGACTATCACCTTTGAAAAGTTGAAGGGATTGCTAAACCTTTAAAGGTGGAGCAAGATTCACGATCCATTTTCTGATAGACTGAGAGAAACCAGTCGACACCAACAGCTACATGTGCGACTTCCTCATCTGCAATTCTAGCCACAATGTTTGATGTCCGATGATCTCCAAAGCCAATCAATTTTTGCACTAACCGTGGTCCAGCATCAAGTCCTCTAGCCTCCTAAACCCATAATGACAGTAAGTAATAAGTATTTACCACATCAGATTTATATTAGAACAACCACATGGTTTAGAATCCTCAACTAGCTTGGCATATTATCATACAAGAATTAAGAATACTTAAGACAACTAGAGAATATTAGGATAGAAGCAATATATTGAAATTTTTTGAGCCAATTCTGCCCACAACAATATCAACTATCCTTTCTTTTCCAGTCATATTCATAATTTTAGTTAGTGAAAGCCCATCTAGCGTGCAACAGGAATATTTGAAGCTCCTAGCAGTTCAAATTTGTATACATCTAATATATGCATACATAGTGTGCATATGTAAGTGTATATATAAGATCCCATTGGTAGCTTGAAAAAAATAAGACATGGTGCTCCAATTTTCATGCATTTGCTTATTACCATCTGAAAGGGACTAACCACGGCAAATGAAAGACAACTTAACAGAGTGATTAGTATCTAAGATCAAGGACTTAAAGGAAACTTGCAGGTCTCGAAGCTATTTCACTCAAATTAGTTTTATTTTACTTTGACTTCATATCCTGAATTGTAAGGCATGCCTCAAACATTAACTAATATTCTATCATCAAATTCAATCCATTCGTAACAGATTCAGCATAATATAACTATCTGCATTAATGCTTCTTGACACCTTCCAGCGCTACAAAGACAGCGAGCAAGGTCATAGTAAAGAGTGGCAGAACCTACAATTTCTCGTCTTTCCATGTCCAGAACAGCCAAGACAGCCTCATCTGTTTGCCCTTTTTTCCAAAAAGTGTTCACAAGGACTATATATAGTAGAGTTATCATTAATCATTGTACACTGTAATTCCACAAAATAGCATGCAAAATAGATCAGATAACTAGATACCTTTATATGCTAAAGCATTTGGAATAAAAAAATTTTGCACTTTTCTGAAAAACTCATGAACCAAATTGTACTTACCACATCCAAACATCACCTGGTTAAAAAATATATATATAGTTTTAGTTATGAATTGATACAAGTTCCAGGTTATGGTTACAGTTACCACGAAAAAACACACAAATGACTCAAATATAGTAGAGGAAAGTTATAAATTAAACTGCTAATAAGACATGGAAACCTACAATGACTCAGATGGAGTAAAGGAAGAAAGGAAAAAATAACATACGTCTTGTTTGTTCTTAAATTGGAACCTGCTTCAGAAGAAGCCGCTTCTGGTTGACTGGGAGGTCTGCGCTCCTTTGGCTTGGTAGGGTTGTACAAAATAACCCATCCGTCCAACTGTTTCTAGGATTGGTGCTACAAATACTATTGTTTACAAGATGAGAGTTGAGAATGTCCAAAAAAGAAAGATTATGTCCCCAAAATCAAGTGGTATAAATAGAATCACTGAAACTATGCCAAGAATTACCACCATTCAAAACCACAGAATCCCTCTAGCACACTAAGCGTTGTTGATTTGAAGTACTTATTTAATAACTTGTCATTAACTAGTAAGCATGATTCATAGCTAGAACTCACATCTGATGAGTTGAGAACTCTGATGATAGTAGATTGAATCAACCAAATAACTTGTTAATGTGATAGACACTACTATTACGAAAGTTAAATAATAGTAACAGCAATGCTTTTATTCCTCAATACTTTTGACATATTTTGAAGTTCATGACAGATTCTGAGAGTATTATTCCATCCTGCACTGCAGAGCCAATATCTCTGGTTACAATTGGGAATGATCTGACAAGGGCTCAACATGAAAATGTTTTTCACGAATGCCCTGCACATGGGACTGCCAGTACTTATCATCCTCCTCTGTAGTGCATTTACTAATGTGTTTCACTAAATGAGCTTATTTGCAAAAAAGTCATTTATAAAATCAATAAATTAACAACAAAGACCCTGTCAACAGCAATATAGCAAATCAAGTAAAAGATCATTGAGCCAAAAATTTAAGAGCATTAGGTTGAGAAGTTTACCAACCAAAAACCTCTTGTAACGTGACATTGACTTATCAGGCGAGGGAATTCTACAACTTTTAAGTTGCAAACATCATTGATGCAATGTACCCCTTTTAACCTTAAGCATACTGCTGCAGTC
Organism: Litchi chinensis; assembly: GCA_019925255.1. Lineage (NCBI taxonomy): Eukaryota > Viridiplantae > Streptophyta > Magnoliopsida > Sapindales > Sapindaceae > Litchi > Litchi chinensis. The sequence continues at coordinate 9,831,793 of CM034467.1, forward strand.
TGCTTCATATATGTCATTTGACCTGTTTCTGGTGAAACCATTTGCTTCTTGTTAATGCTTTTGACCTTGACATTAAGAATATTGGGAAAAATTCAGCCTACGTGGAAAACTCGTACAACATTCAGCCTGTGTGAAAAACGCCAACCTACAGGTTTGAGGCTGAAATGATGATATCCAATTTGCATTTCAGATTACCACCAAAATACAAGCCAATTACATAAAAGACAAAACAAAGACTTTAAACCAATTTCAATATACTTTACATTATGATTAAGAAGTTGCTATCTTACACTATAAATTCTGTAGCCCATTTTCGTGCAGTCGCTGATCATACTGGAATTGGTGCCTTACACTTTTGTCTGTTGTGTCTGAAGCCACCACATCTACTGCACTTTGTTTGCTTCTTAGCTTCATCTTTCGAAGGTTTTCTTTTTGTGGTAGGTCATCCACACGGCTTACGACCTTCAGGTGGTAGGACAATAGGAACTTAAGATGTTCAGGCCAAATCCAATCATCTTCACACCCAACCAGATGAATGGAAGCTGTATAAGCTTCTACTAATGTTTCCATGCTAAAGTATAGAGCACAATAGTCATAACAAGATATGTGGCGACTACTATAGGCTGCTAGTGTATGTGCATATGACAGTTGGTCTAGATGAATTTTTTTGCAGTCACACGTTATATTCTACAGGTTCATAACTGGGTTAAAATATTCATCTATGACAAGATACTTTTCTAAATCAATAGGACGTATAGGATAAGTACATGCTTTCTTCATCCTCTATCGCAGCTTCGCTTCAACCCATCTGGTCATTGGCGTTGGCATTTTTGCAGCTTCTTCACGCCTTTCCTAAAACCATCTTTGAAGTACGTCACGTATATGCTTGATTAACTTCGTGATCGGTAGCTCTCGTGCCTCTTTCAAAATGGCATTCAAACACTCTGCAATGTTTGTTGTCATTATGAAATATCTTCTACCATCAAACTCACATCTAGCCCATTTGGTAGGTTCTGCAAGCATCAAATACTCAGCTGTCTTGCTATTAACTCCTGCGATTTCGGACATAAGCGCACTGAACACTGCAACTGAGTATGCTTTGGCAGCCTTGTAAAACAATTGCTGCACATCACCACCTCTACAATTGGCCTTTATGTTTTGCCCCAAGTGATACATACATATTCCATGCAATACCCCTGGAAATGAATGTGCAATAGCTGTTGCTATACTTGTGTTTCGGTTTGAAATGAACACAAGATCCACAACTTCTCCAATACACCTATGCAACTTTGTCATAAACCAAATCCATGCATTATCATTTTCTGAATCTCCAATGCCAAAAACTAATGGGTACACTTGGTTATTTCCATCCATGCAAGTCACAATAAATAGGGTACCTTTATACTTGGATTTTAGGAATGTTCCATTAATGGCTATAACGGGCCGAATAGAAGTTCTAAATCCAATAATATAACCTATTACTGTCATGAAAAAGTACTTGAATTGATTGGAAGCATCACATTCAATATGGGTGACAGCCCCTGAATTTTTCATTTCCAACATCGCACAATACAACGAAAGCACACTATAAGATTGTTCCGGTGATCCCCTTGCTAATGTCATTGCAACCTCTCTAGCCCTAAATGCTTTATTATAATTATAACTCAGCCCATACCTTTTCTTCATGTCCTCAACTATGTCGTTTGGACGATAACACTGAAAAGCACCCTCATACTTCCATTTGATGCAATGTCTAATCGGTTTATTTGTTGCTTGCGGACGGTGAAAAACTAGCGCATCAAGAGAACAAGTGTGGTCCGGAATGTAGTTCCGCACACGAAAAGCTTCTGACCCCGCAAGTTTGGTTACACGCAGCCACCACTTGCAACTTTTCTCCACACAAGCCATAACCAATAACTCTTTCGTGGATTTCTGAAGGGAAAAATCGATTTTGGATTTAATGCGGACACGTGGATTTTAAAAATTTTTCCAAACAAAAACATACCCGATCGATACTAGCAATAATTATTCAATAATTAAATTAATAAGATCGAATCTTACCTTGCATGAATATTGAATTGATCCCTTTTGATTCGTAAATTCTTCACCACTCGATCTTCCTTGCTATGACTCTTCACAAAAGAAACTGTGTGTGGACACAATCTTGAAGAATCAAATCACGAAATTTTTTATGAAAGATTATTATGTGAGATGGAGTAATTTGGTGTTTTTAATTAATGGAAGTTTTTGGTTCAAGTAGCCAAAAATTCTCTCTATTAGTTACTAACATAAAAGACCCTTTTATAATAGTAAGTTAGAGTTTTCTAATTTAACAAGGAATACAATTTCCTATTTAAATTGGAAAACATAGTTCATATGCAATACGGAATCAAATTCTTTATTGGTCTAGAACTCTTTACTTTTAATTTAATAAGGAATCTAATTCCTATTAAAAATTCTTTAATTCAATTTAATATGGAATCTAATTCCAATTAAATTAAATTACTATTTCCATTAATTAAAAGATTTTTCATTAAATTAAATGATTTTAAATCATAAATAATTTAATGACACCATTAAAAATTGAACTCATAATCTCTACAGATAATAAATAATTAACATTTAATAATTATATATTTAAATAATCAAATTATTTAAATAATTCGTGAACATGTCCATGTGACATTAATAATTGGACAATCCAATTATATTCTTTCATTTATTTCTTTATGTGGTTGTGAGCTAGCAAGGGGACCGAATGGACCTACAATTTGAGCTCCAATAATATCGGAATTATTAATTAAACTCTTTAATTAAATAATTCACTATTATTAACCTTTAAAGTTACTCCACTAAAAACCCAAGGTTGCACTCTCAAGATTGTAGATGTTTTACACAATCTGAATTTTCAGTGTCCATCGATTTAATCATTTCATATAGTTTGATCCTCCACAAGTAGTTCATAATTAGAGCTAGGTCATTAAAGTCTGTTATATCTCTCTAATTATATCTTATTCCAATAAGTATCATTGATTCTCTAATGAACAATATATCCATAACAACTTATGAATCTATCTTTCCGTTTGCTCATAAACAGAAAGTCGAATGCTTTTATTGTTCAAGACCCGAATCAACACTTTAAGGGAACTACTCATCTACTTCTCGCAAGAAAGAATGGATTCCATTATTGTATAGAATATTCCCAGCCATTTATTAAATCACATCTCCAAAGTACGAAGCTTATTGACCGTAAATCTATAACAGTCTCACCCATGTAAATCAAAAGATATGACTCAACAAATAGGAGTCCATAAAACACTCAGGATTAAGATCAATCCATATATGATCATCTAGTCGATAAATATAAATCTCTAAGTTTAACGGATATTAATTAGAGACTCATGTTTATCGTTGTCCAGTCCTATATAATCTTTATTATATAAGGTGCCTCCATTTCCATATCACTACATGAATAGTCTCGGATAAAACTATTGTACCGAATACAAAATGGATCGCAACTGTAGATTTACCACAAACAAAGTATCCAGCTTCGTTTGCTTTCTACGGACTCTTTAGATTACTTCTCTCAAACTAAATCCGTTTGTATATAACACTTATATACTTAGTTTGAAAATATATTAGTAATCAAGGATGTTTCTCATGACATATATAATTTTTACAAAATATATAAATTGAATAAAATGAATATTTTATTATTATTTATTAAAACCGTTTACATAATTACAAGCTCTTAGGGCACAAAACCCAACAATTTCTTCACTCTTATATTGAACTATCTACCCACAATTAACATTCTTATATTCAGTTGTAGCTCCTCCTTGGAGAATATATCACCAGGCCGAACTTCTTTAACACTGTTGCACATACTGTCAATATAACCACCATCTATTGCCTCAAGAATCGAAGATGTCGTTCCAACATGACAATCCTATTCAACTTATTCTGATTTTAGTTTTTTCTCATTTGAATTGTCAACCCTATCAATTGGTGATGCTTCCATAGGTGCCAATGGAGATGTACACACATCTGCAACTTCGGTACCTAAATGATCAAATCTAAGGTTTACATTGTTATCAACCTCGATCACATCTTCATTGCTAATTATCAGTTCTGCAGTATCCAGAATTTCACTGCCCAAACATTTTTCTCCAGCATCTTTTACTCCAACTTTTGTGGCCCATTCTTCCTCACCTACCAACACCGCTGCTGTGGAGTCACCTTTACGTTCCATTGTAATGGATAATAGATTCCTTGTCATTACATCACTCACTTCAGCGATAAAGAACTCAACATCACTATCATTCAACACATCAAATGGCAGGGCGGCATCACACATTTTATATTTGAACTTCATCATAATTGCAAATTCAGCTAGACTTATATCAAATGTATGACATACTGCATCGTGTAATTCTTTGTATGCTGCTGTCTTCGACAACAAAATTCCTTTTGTCTTCCCACCTTCGTACATAACGTTTCCTCCCTTATTCAACCACTCACCATTGTATTGCACTGCAATCCAAACTTTATCCATGTCCTTCAACTTGTCAAATGAAGGCAATATTATGGTCAGTACATATATCCAAACATTGTTTCCTCCTGGTTTGTGTCAAACAAGCACTACAACTCTCACAATCTCCCGAATAAATGTAGGTTGTATTTTTTAATTTTTCCTCCAAACCAATTGCATGTATGTCAATAAAACAAACATTTATTCAGATTCTCAGCTAAATTCCTTTTCACGTTGAGGTTGAGATTCCTTTTCACATTGGATTCTCAGTTGAATCTTTTGATTCCCAACCTTGACGTTTAGATTCTTAACCTCAAGGTTGGGATTCTCAATTTGCACTGATGTCTCCCAACCTTAGGAATCTCAACCTGAAGGTTGGGAATCCCAACCCATTTGGTTTCATTCAACCCACTGCTTACATTACCAATATAAAAAACCACGAATGAAATCGTTTACAAAATTCCAACTAAACATTCAACATTAACAACTACCAGTTCTATCTAACTTACTCATTCTATTAATATCCACAACACCACACACAAAATACACAAACAGCCTCAGAGAAGAATAGGTCAAATAAACTTACCACATTCGGATATCCATAGCAAGTAAAACTGGTCAAATAAACTTACCATCCGCAGAGAATTAGTCACTATAGCAGACAAGAAGTCGGATAGCTATAGCGTAATACAATGTCGTCCAAAACCTCACTCACTCCTTTTGTCGGTCGTCGAAAAAAAGAAGACACTTTGGATATCAGAACTGAGAAGACAGTAAGATGTGGAAACTAAGAAGACCGACTGAGGTGTGGGAAGACACAAAATGGAAGGCTACAATCGGCGGAAGGGTCACATCACACTAAAAAAATGCAAATGGAAGAAGAAGCAAATGAGTTATGCATGCATTTCAGAAGTTGGTGGGTTAGCATGTATGGAGGCTCACAACACACTAAAAAGAGGCAAATGGAAGAAGAAACAAATAGGTTATGCATGCATTTGAGTAGCTGGTGGGTTAGCATGTATGGAGGCTTATAACACACTAAGAAGAGCCAAATGGAAGAAGAGACAAATGGGTTATGCATGTATTTTAGCAACTGGGCAAATGGAAGAAGAGACAAATGGGTTATGCATGTATTTCAGCAGCTGGCGGGTTAAGATACATGTTCTGGCGCCCATTTTCCTTTAGGGTATTTTTATCCATTCAATGTCTTTTTTTAATAATAAAAAATAATAAGGTCATTTTTGAGGTTCCTCTATCCAATTGGGTCATTTTATACATTTTCTCAAAAAAAAAAAAATGAAGATTTAAACAGCTCATCCCTTCTCTCTTGGGTTTAGGCCGACTAGGTTGGGGCTGGCTCCCGGGGGACTAGGACCCGACCACCTGGTAGGTACTGTCCTCTGCCCTTTGATGTTTTCTATGTCTCCCACACCTCTCGAACCCATGACCAAGGGCTTATAGTTAATTGGGAAGTAAGGTGTGTACCAATTGAGCTAGCTAGCTCAGTTGGTACACATCTTGCATCCCAATTGTACTTAAGTTCTCAGTTCTTAGGTTCGAGAGGTGTGGGAGACATAGAAAACTCGTAGAGGGAGGGGATAGTATCTACCAGGTGGTCACGTCCTAGCCGCCTGGGGGCCCAAGCCCAAAAGAGAAGGGACGAGCCGTTACAATGACCCAATAAATAGAAGTCCATAATACACTCAATATTAAGATCAATTCATATGATTATTATGTTGATAAATAAGAATTTCTTTATTTAACTGATATTAAGAAATTTATTTTTTATTATGGTCTAGTCTTATATAATCTTTATTGTATAAGGTGCTTTCATTTTTATGTCGCCACCTGAACGAACCCAAATAACACCATTATATCAAACATGAATTGACCACAATTGTAAATTTATTACAAATAAATACCTAACTTTGTTTGCATTCTTCAGACTCTTCAGATTAGTAGTCTCAAATTAAATCCTTTTGTACATAACACTTATACTTAGTAAAAAACTACATAAATAATCATAAATGTTTCATAATATTTATATGAAGTAAATATTTGGCAAATGCACATAAATGGAATAAAATACACATATTTTGTTTATCATTTATTTAAACGTTTACAAATTACAAGCTCTTAGGACACAACCCTAACAATTGACATATTTTGAATTGAATTTCAACCCCAACCATTTCCTTAGAAAGGTTTATCACTCATCAATTTATACTATTTTAGCATTAGAATTTGCATTTTATTAGTCAGTGTAGGACTCTTCATCCTCTTTTGAATGATATCCCTCAAATAATTTGAAGTAATTATTATTTATATCAAGAACACATGTTTCACTCAAAGCAACTTCTACTATACATCATCACCACCCTTATCTTCTTTGTCACTATCACTTAAATAATTAAATAAATTATCCTCCAAATAGATATAGTCTAAAGTTTGGTATGGGTCATTCAACACCTTAAGATTTACATTTGGAGTAGAAAATAAACCTGCAAAAGCCAATGAGATTTAATGTTAACTTTAAACACACTTTTATTACATCTATGTTTCTTAAAAATCCTAAACACCTCAACCAAGTCATAGTTCCTTTTAATCTTTTAAGTTATTACAACACCAAGGTTAGAAAACTAAGTAAACTACTCATTTTTTAGGTTTACTAGGAACCTCACTTACACTATTGTTATTCTTGTGCATGGCATGTAACAACCTAATTATTAAAGATGACAATTTAGATCTCAACACGAACTCGAAGCAAATATTCAATTTTGGGGTGGGCAAATGAGGTTCAAATTAATAATCATGATAATTCATTTAACCCATTCATGAAAAGCTTCATGTAAAGTTTGCTTTAATGGGTTCATGAGGTTAGAAGATTTCTTGGGATATATTTATAATCCATATTTAAAAGTAAATACGGTTATATGTGTAATTTATAAATTACCAATAGAGCTATTTTTTTTTAACTAATTTTAAACTCTTATATACAATTAATTTTGTGTCATGGATTATATACACACTTTGTTTGCAAAACACATCAAACATGGTGAGAAACATGTTAATAATACACAAACAATTTGATTTTTTTTTTAAAAAAAAAATTAATCCTCAACTGCTAGACAAACCATTTACTACCCTTTTTTGTGGCTTGTTTGGAAACTATTTGCAAGATTCTTAGTTTGGTTACAACTCTAATTATTTCCTTCAATGACATGTGAAGTTTTCAAAATGATAGGGGCTTTTGGGCGTGAAACGATCTAGTGCACGAGACGAAGTGAGGCAAATCGAAAGTCTTGCTTAGAACGAAAGGGATATAGATTTTTCGCTTTTTATCTAATGTAGACCCATTTCGTCTACACAAATTCTTAATGCTTTTGTTATTACATGTTATTTAAATCCTTCTTTAACTATTTTTCCATATTCCCGTGACTTCCAAAACCAATTTTTTTGACAAGAAAAGGGTGTATTATGAGATTAATGGAAACTAAAGGAAGAGATGATGGGGAAAATGAAACTAATGGGGGGAATTTGGAGAATATGACAAACCTTGAAGATTTTAACAATTTCCCAAAAACAAAAGGATTTTAACAATCTAACACCTAGGTTTTGTGTCATGGATTATATACACACTTTACTTGCAGAAGATATCAAACATGTTAATAATACAAAAAGAATTTGATTTAAAGAGAGGAAAAAAAAAAAAAAACCTTCGACTGTTAAACAAACCATTTGCAACCCTTTTTTATGGCTTGTTTGGAAACTATTTGCAAAATTCTTAGTTTGGTTATAACTCTAATTATTTCCTTTAATGAAACGTGAAGTTTTCAAGATGCTAATGCTTTTTTGGCGTGAAACGATCTAATGTATTGCATGAAGCTAGCAAAATTAAAAGTCTCACACAAAATCGAATGGATATAGATCGTTTAGTTTTTTTATCTAATGATGTAGACCCATTTCTTCTACACAAGTTCTTAATGCTTTCCTCATTACATGTTATTCAAATCCTTCTTTAACTAATTTTTCCATATTCTCTTGACTTCCAAAACCAATTTTTTTGTCAAGACAAAGGGTGTATTTGGAGATTATTCTAAACTAAAGGAGGAGATATTGGAGAAAATGTAACTAATGGGGCCATTTGGAGAATACGACAAACTAGTGGGCAGGACCTTATATTTATAGCATCATCATTTTCCAGCCCCTGCTTCTTTCTCCTCATAAACAAAACCTAAATCGAAATCCAACCACAACAAATTCAATCTCAATGAACCAATCCATCTTCATTTAACCTCTACACACCATTCCCAGGTTCTTAATTCGTTAAATTTCTCATCTTTCACTTTTGTTTTTCATTTTTGAGATGTTTAAATAAATTTTTCGATGTTAAATTTATAGGGTTTCTGGCAAAATGACGCAGTCTGAGTCAGCCCGAGATGCAGCTGCGGACACCAAAGCTGCTTTTCGCAAGCCCTCAAATGAAGCAGCTAACAGGAAATACCGGCGTCGGTCTCCACTTGATGGCTCCTCTTCCTCCGATGGTTAGTTCATTTTTTTTTTTATTTGTTTTTTTTTTTTTTTTTGCTATTCTTATATTCTTGTTATTGTTAGTCTTTAATGCCTGTCACTTGAAGTGTTAGAATTGTATATATATAACTCTACTCAAAATCAGGCAATTAGATAGGTGTAGTTTTATTTGCTGTTTGTACTACCAGAATCTTGGTCTCTGAGGGGAGCAGTTGTGGACTATGTTATCTAAATTGTGTTTTGAAGGTGCTTAAATGGAACCAAGAATGGTCTTTTTGAAGTGGGGTTTGAATTTTTTTAATGATCTCAAAAAGTATAATGAAGCTCGTTATTTGGTGTTCTGATGGTTTTGTGGTTAATGATTGGAATTCTGTGTGCACAGGGAGTCCGAAGCGTGACCATAGCTCCAGTCCAATATATTCTAGGGAGGAATCTACGAAAGACACTGACCATCGGCAAAGAAGGAAGGAATTAGATAGGGATTCTGGTCGAAGTCAGTATGGTAGAGGTGGTGATTCATATAGGCATTCTGATCGACAGTCGTCGAGGGGTGCTCATGGTTATTTGAGGCATGATGACTATGTTAGACATGACAAGCATGCAAATGAGGATGAGAGAATTCATCAGAAGTCGTCTTCTCGTTCTGCTCGAGATTCTTCGAGTAGGTCAAAAGTCTACGTGAGTGGTTCTGACAAATCTGTCCGTGATAAGTATGATGTTGTTGCACTTAGAAGCAAGGATAAGGATAGAGAATCATCATATGTAGAGCATCTGAAGTATAAAGACAAGGATCCATCAGCTGACAGAGCTGGATCTGGTAGGAGGCATATAAGTTCAAATTCAGAAGAGATGGATAAAGATTGGCACAAGCGGGACCGAGATGGCCGAGATGAAAAGAGAGATTATCATAGGAGTTCGGGAGATTATAGAAGTGATCGTACACACTTGTGTGAAGAATCCAGGGGCCATCGGAATGACTCATCTTCTGGAAGGGACAATAATGGGCATCGCATAAAAGAAGCATATAAGAATGACACAAAGGAACTGGATGGTCAAAGGTTTGCCAAGGAGGAAAAGGAAAAATATGATGATCGGGAAACAAACCGGGATAAGGATCAATACCATAGAGCCCCTGGGGAGCATTTGAAAGATAAAACTGCTTTTACAAGTGAAATTCAAGAGACTCCTACCAAAAAATCAAGGCTTTCTAACTGGGACAAGGGTGCTGATTATGCTAAAGATGGTATGAATTTTGATGTGTCATTATTGTGGCTTACTTAGCTATAGCTGTTTTGCAGTTTTGATTTGTATTTGATTATCATTTCATTGACATTTAATTAATTTAATATTCGTTATAATTGTAGCTGCTGACAAGATGTGTTCAAGTTCAAGCCAAATTCAGGAAACCAGTGGTAATGTGACACATGCCAATGACTTTGGGGTTGCTAGTGATCTAAATGCTGCAAAAGTTGCTGCAATTAAAGCAGCTGAATTAGGTGAGAAATACTTGAATACTGTTATCATTTGAAAGATGAATAATGTATCATTTGAATACTTGAATTAAAGCAGCTGAATTAGGTAAGAAATACTTGAATACTGTTATCATTTGAATACTGACTCACTGCCATTCTGAATTTTGCTTTGCTGTATTATTTGAGTTTTTGAGATGAATAATGATGTCTCTAAATCCAGTACAAGCTAAATTTGACTTTTCATTGCAATATCATCTAATTTTAGATCTTTTTGCTGCTTCTATAATGTTGAAAAATAGTTTGCAAGTCTGTTGAGGAACTGTTGCTCTCTGAACATAAAACTTTTATAGTCGTGTTTGATGTTCATGACATGATTGGATAATTTTTATGGAATTCGATTGGATTGGTTTGGATTAATTATAGTGTTGTCTGGTGTTGGAATTAAAAATATCATCATCTTTTTGATATGTTATAGGATTGGATAAAAATAATGTATTACCATATTTGTTACAAATCTGGGATGAACTTTATTTTGGTGAAAAAATGTTTACATTTATCTGTTAAATAAAAATATTTGAATTTATTGTTTAAAATTAAAATTAATTTAATGAATGCACATTCAATATCTGCTTATTTGGTTAATATCTTAGAATAACTACATCAATGGTGGAGAAAAATTTGGGGAGAGAAGTAGAGTAAATTCTATGCTTTAGGAGAGAGAAGTTTGAGATTTAAGTGAAAAGAAATGGTTGGGTTGTAGGCATAGAATGTTGGTAATCATACTTCTCTTCAAAGGCCCTTTTACTTGCTTGGAGTCACCAAACATGGATTGGACTAAAATAGTCCAATCCCACATAACAAATGTGCCCTGTCACTTCGGGTATTTTGTTGCTTGGGAGTGAACTAAATGAGGATTGGATAAAAGAAACCCTTTTTTTTTTTTTTGTTGGGGGGGGGGGAGGGGGAAGGGGTAGGAGAGAGGAACTTTTTTTCTTTTTCGTTTTTAAAATTATTTATATGTAACACTAAATTTATTTAGCATAGTTTAGAAATTAATTTAATTTATTTCCTTACAACATTTTTCCATATTAACGTAATATAAATACATTTTTGTTTAAAATTAATTTCAAATAGGTGTATTTATTTTTAAAAAATAATTTATAATTCTTAAAATAAATTTATATTTTGGCATTGATTTAAAATGGTTATATATTATTAAAAAATTATGTTATTCTCACATAAAATTAAACCTAATATATAATAATTTTTTGTCCAATCTCTTATTATACCAAACAAGAGTACTATTCTTTGTCCAATTTCATATTGCGACAAATACATTATAGCACTTACATATTTCAATCCTATTTTGTTCCATCTAATTCAATTCAATCCTATTAAAAGTCCAATCCAATCATATGTCACAAACGAGCTGTTAGTTTTTGACCGTCTTAGTCTGTGACTTGTATAGAATGCTTCCTCCCCAGAGTTATAATTTGCCTTAAATTGCTTTTAAACAAATGGAAAGGTTCTATCTAAAACCAAAATGCACCCAACACACTATATTAGTTGCTAAATTAATTTATCCTATAACCATGAGCCTTCTTACCATTGTTCTTACTTAGAAGTTTGCTTTGGCACAGTTAATAAAAACCTTGTAGGGGTTGGTTACATGTCTACTGACCAAAAGAAGAAGCTACTGTGGGGAAACAAAAGGAACACAGCTGCAGAAGAGGTATTTCTGATGAGTCTTCCGAGTACTTTTGTCTTGTTGGAAGTGTGGATTTGTCCTGCAATCTACCATCAGTTTCTGGTTTTCCTTCTGTTTTCCTTCCCAATTGTTTAGTCAAATGACTGTTGGCAAATTTTGTAGTCTGGCCACCGCTGGGATACTACTCTATTTGGTGATCGTGACCGACAGGAGAAGTTCAACAAACTCATGGTAAATCTCATATTTCTCCCATTTGTTTGTGTGGGTATGTTTTTTGGTGGGTGGGTGTGTGTGTGTGTGTGTGTGTGTAGGTTCTCATTCGGTCAGTTTGTTCATATTGTAGTATTTAGTGCCAACCTTAGAAAGAAGCTATTGTTGTATGTTCCTGTATGACTCGTTCTCTCAGTCAGTTTATCCACCTACTAACACAGTTTTAGAGTCTGAGGTTGCCTTGGTACATATGGCCACTTGTAGGGTGTGAAGGGGGAGCTGAAGGTAGAGAACAAACCCAACAATCAAGATGGCGATGGTCTACTCCAAGCCGAGAAGCAGAGAGAACTACAAGTGGATTTGGAGAAACAGTACACTGCAGGACTCCGACGAAGAGATGGCCGTACTGTTGGGTTAGGTCTTTAAGCAGCAAATCAGGATCTATTCTGACTCTCTCCACAATGTTCTGTGACATTTCGCCATACAGCTGTTCAAGAGATTCGATTCTTGTGTTGTTATACCTATGGCTTGTTTGTGAACATATTTTCTGCTATTGGGCATTTCTGATCTTGGAAAAAGAAATTCAATCTTTATATGGTTTTATTGCATGTTTATCATTGAATTCTCTCGTGCTCTCTCTCTCTCTCACCCATATAAACAATATGATCATGTTGGTATTTCTGTTACGTTAAGCTGAAAATGTAGGCTGTCATCCTTGTTCCTTAGTGCTAGTTAAGTGGGTCATAAGGTGAGATTTTTAAGTTAGAATTTATGTAGCTTCTTAGAAAACAAACATAATATAGCTTCCTGTTTGTCTTTATTATCGTTAAAGAAACATGATGCATTTTTATTGTAGCTCAAACTGAAAATGATCTTAGGAGTTCAAGGTTAGTCTGATCTTTCTCAAAACCAGCCAGGGCCATATTTGTTTGCAGAAAAAACCCACCTGAATCATTGATTTCAGAGTCAGTTTGGTAGTTCGCATTATGGAAAATGGATCAAATTTCCCTATCTACACCCATTTCTTAAAAAATATAAAAAGATGTTGACGGTCACCATCAAGTATCACCAAGGAAAAGCGAAAAAAGTTGACGGAGACATTGGTGCAGGAATGGAAATGGATTGTAAAATGGTTCTATAAGACACAGAAATTGTCATAAACACAAACAAAATTAGATATTTATTATTATTGCTAAACAAGAAGGGAATAAACTGAAATAGACATGAATTACAAGAAGATATTAACAAGGTCTATATTATAAATACATGTATGTGACAAAGGTTGAGACAAGAGTGACCGATCCAACTTTGTAGAAATCAATACTGGTTGGGAAACATTATCTATATTATATTTCAAAGCTTCTATGACAAAAGAGTGAGGTTGTAAAAAAACATATTATGTTAACATTTCACTATTAAATGAGCTTCTATTCAACAAATTTGAATTCTGTGTTAATGTGTAAACTGATTATAAAGAAAATTATGAGCTCCCGAAATTGGATATTGTGATCCAACATGTACCACATTTAGTCTAAGGCCCCACCTGATCTCTATAACCTCTAAATGTCAGATTCAAGTGTCATAGCACATTGGCACAGGAAATAGGCAAACAGTACTTTCATTAGGGCCATTTGCTTTCTAGCTAATAAAAGTGGACCACTTGCTTATATTGATATATCTTGATATCATTACCTGTACATCCTTCAAAATTGTTGTTGTTGCAATAATGATGGGAGTGGGGTAGGGTTCTTTTGGGTTGTTGAAGCATAATATATATTCTTAAGAGCACCAAAGATTTGGAGGATAATATCATCATCGTATGTTCCCATGATTCTACCAAAGCTAGCTTTTTTGGCTGCATCACATTCTAAATAAATCTCTTATTTTATATATATGTTGGAAGTGAATTTTTAGGCACTTTGTCTCCCATCACATTTCATCAAATTTTATTTGTTGGAAGGTGCCAGAGGTGCACTATTGTTGTGTCACCTTGCAATGAGAAGAATCAATATAATTTTTTTTTTTTTTAACCATTACCGATTTAGGAGTTGTGTGAGCGACAAATTTTTTTCTTTTTAAATGACCCAAAAATGCTTTGAGCCTATTTAATGAACTCAAGTTCAAAATTAAGACCTTTGATGACCTCAAAATTTTTTATTCTTTGGAATGGAAAAAACTATGACTTTTGATCATATAGGTATCTATGAGAGAATTTGAAATCCATATCTTATGACTTATGGGAGCAAAACACAAAATTTTAACTATTTTGCTAACCCCTCGGGGGTGGGAAGAGAGATATGCTCAAACTTCAATTTTATTATATGATTATGGGAGATTTATCATTGAATGACTGTAAAATAAATAAATAAATAAATAAAAAGAGAAGATAGTTGACAAAAGAATTACCTTACATAACAGTCACTATATTCTTTAGTAATTACCATATAATAAGTGTTGGGGAGGAACTGACCATTCTCCAAACGTATTAATCCACCGAATTGGGGGAGAAATTGGTGCAAGCCCAAGCCCAACAAACTAGGAACAAATGGCAAATGGACACAGGTACCCTTGCAAAGGGGCAGGAAAATCAATCAAGAGAGAGATTTAATTTAAAACGAGTACATGATCCCCTTTATGTTAGCATGACATGACCTGCAAGTCTATAGGCCAGGCCTAGGCCTGACGCACCAAGGGAGAAAGGACGTCGACTATAGGTGAGAACAGAAAAGGTTATATTAGTGTCACGTGGTGCAAGGACCAAAGAAATTAAAAAGAAGTTGACACGTGGACACGACATCTAAGCTAAGGGAAGCGGAAAGCAAAAGACACGAAAAAGAAGAAAACAATCAACCAAGGAAAGTCTCAAACGACAAGGTGCATAAAAGCATGTTAAGGAGGACAGAAGAAATTTTATCGAAAGAAAAGGAGAGATAGGGAGCCTTAAACCTAAGAGAAACATGTATAAAAGACAATCACTATTCAGAACCAAGACAAGTGAATAAAAGCAATTAGAGAGCAAGCAAGAAGGGAAGAGGGTCATGAGAAAGAGAATATACACATTAGATTAAGGCTAGAGGCTCGCGAATCTCATTGTGGATAACGTAAGCTCCACTCTCCTCCTATCAGACGGGCTCTCCATCCCCTTTTCTTAACAAAAAGGGAAGGGAAGCTGACCAAATGGAGGGAGAAATGCCTCTTGTAGAAGAGGATCGAGTATCCAAGGGAGTCTCATAAAATCCATTCTCCTTTCTGTATTCCATCTTATCACCAAGTTAATAAAATAGCAAGACATTTTCCTTTCACACATTATGTTTTGATTGTGATTTATTCGTTATTATTGGTATAACTATTGAGGACAATTTCCGCATCAAGAGTAAGATATGCATTTTTTCTTTTTTATTATAAATAAGATCTCCATTAAAGTGGTACTTTTACCGTTTACAGTAGCATTACCATACCTTATCCTTACTCGACTTTTTTAAATGATAGTGACTTAATTGATAATTGATTAATGTGTTGATGAATTATTTAATTTTATCAACAAAATTAGTGAAGTATTATAAAATTTGTCAATAACGAAGTTTCATAACTTGCTTTTAACATGCCTCAGCCATTATAACTGCATATCGTATGACACATAAACTAACAACGGTACATTTTATATAATATATGAAGGCTATACTATTAAGGAACAAATATAGTTTCCATGTGATTAAACTCAGAAACTTTAGTGCATAAACATGAATCACATGACACATGGTTAAATAATCAATAAAATATGGACTATATATATAAACTTCTCGATGCTGGCTTGGCCAACTAATTTTGTTTTGAAGCTTGTGTTCTAAGAGTTTGTAATTATATAAATAGTTTTATAAATATTAATAAAGTAATCATTTCATTCGATTTATATATTTTGCAAAAATTGTGAATAACATGAGAAACATATTTTATTACTGATGTAATATTAAACTAAGTATATAAGTGTTATATATAAGTAGACTTAATTTAAGATAAATAATCTAAAGAGTTCATAAAAAACAAACAAAACTATATATTTCATTTGTGGTAAATCTAGAATTGTGATTCATTTCATATTTAGTATGACAGTCTTATCTTAGACTGTTCATGTGACGATATGAAAATGAAGATACCTTATATAATAAATATTAAATAAGATTGGACCTTGATAAACTTAGATATTCATATCCATTATGAATCTCTAAGTTTATCCATGATAAATTTAAAGAGTCTCTAACTAATATCCGTTAAACTTAAAGATTCATATTTATTGACCAGATGACTATATATGAATTGATTTTAATTTTGAGTTTATTGTGGACTCTTGCTAGTTGAGTTATATCCATTTATTTTATATGGCTGAAATTGGTATAGATGTCTGGTCAATAACTCTTTACTTTGGAGATATAATTTAGTAAGTAGTTAGAAACATTCTATACAATAAAGGAATCTACTTCTTCTTACAAAAAGTAAAGAAGTAATATTTTAAGAGTTTATTTAGGCTTTGAACAATAAGAACACTTAACTTTCTATATATATATAAAAGGAAAGATAAATTCATAAGTTGTTATGAATATATTATTTATTAGGGAATCAATAGTACTTAACAGAACAAGTAAAATTACAGGGGTAAAACATAAATTTTGATCTAGTACTAATGAACCACTTGTGGAGAATCAAATTATATGTAGTGATTAAATCAATGAACACTGAAATTTCAGATTACATAAAAACATTTGCAGTTTTGAGTATACAATCTTAGGTTTTTAGTGTAATAACTTTAAGGTTAATAGTATAAATTATTTAATTAAAAAGTTTAATTAATAATTTCAATATTATTGAAGTTCAAAAGCATAGATCTATCGTATTCCTTTGATAGTTCATTTCATTATATAAGAAGTGTATATAGAATATTGTAATTAGATCATCTAATTATATGTTTTACGTGAGTAGCAAAATTTATATTCACTTAGTATTTGAATAATATTGATTATTCAAATTATATAATAATTAATTAGTTAATTATTGAATATGAATTAATAATTATTTATTTAATTTTATAAAAGGTTTTGAATTCAATTCTTAATAGTGACTCTAGTTTAAATTAATTATGATTAATTCATTAGAGTTCCATTTCAGAATTAATATGAATTAATTATATATATAGGGTAAGAGTTTAATTTTTAACAAATAAGAGTTTCAATATTAATTTTAAATTAATTTTATAGAAACTAGTTGTTGCTATAAAAAGAAAAGAAAGTGTTTTTTTTTTTTTTTTTTTTCTTTTTTCTTTAGGTTATGCCTCTGAGAAACTAGAAAGGGAAAAAAAAAAATTTTCAACAACCACTATACATAGAAAAGAATCTATATCTTTCTTTTTTATAACAAAAAATAAACACCTACCTTTTATACAGATAAACTTGATTTTCTTTTTAGAAAATAAATCAAAAGTAAATGACCACATTTCTATATAATTATGACTACTTACTTGTTTTTTGGTGTAGAGACATGATAAGAAGATTAGGTGATGGACAATCAATAGAGAATCAATATAGAACATAAAAAATGCAATCTTTTATTTTATTTTTATTATTTTATTTCACTGTTTTATATATTCAGATTTCTAAGGTTTGTAAAAAGTTTTGAAACTCACTCCTCCACTAATTTTATTTTGATTAAAATAACTGTTGTTTTTCCTTGCATTTTTCATCTAAGAATTAGGTCGTCCAACAATATAATCTGTAAAATTTTGTGATATCAAAAACAAAAAGCTTTTGGATGAAGAAAGAATGATAATTTCTACTTGGTCAACTCAAGTACAGAGCTCTAGTACATTTTAGTGGCAAACAGAAAGTGTAGAGACCCTTTAACTTTTTTCTCCCAACAAATTTTAGGGAGTTGAATCAAATATTAAAAATGCAAAAAGATTTGGAAAATAAAAGAAAGAAAGATTATATGCTCCCCACATGCACATACACAAAAGAATAAATTTAATTACAATGAGACTAGTTAAAAAAATATAGGACCCACTTGATCTTAAAATTTAAACCTCATTTATTGCTGTTTCATTTTTTTAAATCTATTTAGAGCTATAAAAATTGGTTAAATTAAATTAACCCACACTGATTGATTCTAAAGTTGCACTGAATTGTCTTCAAAAGAAAGGCCTTTCATTTTGGGCCCTTCCTTATTTTAAAATTTTGTGTGGATTCCATCAATTAATGTTGACATCACACCAATCTTAAAACCTCACATTGGTGGGTTCTACTATTATGGATTTGGTGGCCTAATTGATTTTGTTCTTTTAGTGAATCAAAGATTTGAAGCATCAAATATCAATATGAAGTTTTTTTGGACCTCGATTCCCATATATAGAGGGTCCCCCACCACCCCCACAATTTGTACTAGTTTTCACATTTATTCTATTATATAGCAATTTGGACATTTCTTATTACTTTGCGATGCAGCAACTTCTATCATTAGTCTTAATGTGTTTAGTTTGATTAAAAAAAAAAAATTACACAAACACTACCACTAAATCTTGAGTGCATTTCAGTTTGTGGTTGGAAAGCTTTATGATTGGGATTTTCTTTGCCTTTTATTCTTTTCAAGTGTCAACCTCAAATCGTAAATATTATAGTTAGATCATTTTCTATCAGTTTAAACTTTATGTTTGAAAACAACTAATATGATATTAGAACTTGAAAGTCTTTGATTCAAACTTTCTCTCTCTTCTTTATCTTAAATTCTTATTACACAGTACATGTCCGACATCTATCATATGTCTACGCTATACGTGAAGGGACGTATCACGTGTCACATTCAATTCTTAAATACTATGTTTAGATCATTTCCTATCAACTTAAATTTTTGAATTTAATGATCGACTAACAATTTTCATATCATATCTAAAACTTTTTAAGGGTATGAGCAATGTACATGGAAAAAAAAAAAAAAGGACTAACATGTTCATAGTATATAATTGTTTGAAGCTGAGTTTGGTTCCATGGTAGTGATAAGTACATCAAACTCATCCATTTTATGAACCAGAGAGAAGCTTCATCTTTCCACCCACCCAACATAGGACAAATGTAGTGCTAATAATTTGACCAATTCTAGTCATTTCTTTATTGTCAATAGCTTACATGAACAAGAAAAGAGATTTTCTTTTTCCTTTTCAATTGTAGAACAACTTTAACCAAATTAAGTAACAATAAAAGATGTACTAAAAACAACGGTTAATTATAGAGGTGGATGGAATGTCTTTATCATATATATAATTCATTTAATCATCCCATAATATACAAAGTACAAATTAATTATCCCAAAATTGAAGATACATACATCTGATATTACTTCCACACATTATGCTATGACTGGACAAACACAGCAAACGTCTTTGTGCATCCATCCCACCCAAAGTTTTTGTCTTAATCTTAGATATTTTGTGCTAGCTATAAATTTTTATCATGTAATATCGGTAGTATCATAGAGTCGGCCAGTCTTGGCATTCGGCTATGCATTCAATTTCGGTAAAATGGTTCAAGGCTTGTTTGATTCGCACTTAGTAAAAATAACAAGGTTTGGTTTGGTTTGTAGATATTTTAGAACAAACTACTAAATTATAGTTCTAAAATTTCAGTTCAAAATCTTAAAACAATAAAGTAACGTTCAAACAACATACACAAATTGTAAATCCACAATTCGTTTTGCAATCTGGATTTTGAAATTTGTTTTGGAATTTATGTTTTTAGAAAATAAAAAAAACTAGTAATTAAAAGTAATTGGATTTCAAAATGTGGTTTGTGTCAGAAAAGAGTTTTAGACCTAATTCCATTACCTAGCTCATGAGTAGAGGTTTATCCTCATTTTATAAACCAATATAAATTCATTTTTTTAACCAATGTAGAACTATCTAACATTATCCAAATTCACTTTTTCAACTAATGTGGGACCATCTAATATCTTCCCTCACACATAATGAGTCCACATGACAGCACATGCACCCATGCAATTGAGTTTAGTTCATGTAACTTAGATAAAGTCTAACTCAAGCTCTGTTATCTTGTCAGAAAATGGTTTTTAACCTAATTCTAACATAAAAGCTAACTCATAAGTGAAAGTTTACTTTCACCTTATAAACCAATACAAAGTCACTTCTTCAACTAATGTAAGACTATCTAACAACTTGATTGTAAAAAAAGTATTCATTCAATATAATAATGATATAGATTTAAACCACCCTCATTACAAGTTCTACCTCTAATAATAATAATAATAATAATAATAATAAAGGAGTATGATAGCAAACACAAAAATAACAATAATAATAGGAGGATTGCAAGCCCAAAAAAGGAAAAAGTAAAATGATCCAGTGATAAAATCATTTCTCACTAGTTACATCTCAATTGACAGGTTCAGACTCAACTCTCACAATTTGTGTGGGCAGACATTCCCACCATTTGTATGAGCAGCTCCTTCTCATTTTTTGAAAATAGAGATCTGAGTCATATTTTAGAGTGTTATGTCAGTTGATTTTGATAGTAATCTGATCTAGTGTGAGATAAAAAAAAAAAAAAATAAAAAACATCTTTGTTATACACAATAATAAAAAAGTAGAGAACGACCAAAGGTGATTAAAGAGGGGCATGAGGTAATTATAGACTCAAAAAGGCATCGGAAGCATCATATTATGTAACAAGGCACTGGCAATAAAATTAACCTATTGAATTCAACAAAGGCATACAAATAGTTATAGTGGTCACTTTCACATTTTCTTAATGGGGGCATAAAATTTTAATTTGATGATTAGTTTTCCAATTTGCTTGGTTGTGGCTGAGAGTTTGGTGGAAATTAGGCAAAGGGTCGGTTAGGCGTTGATGGCTTTGTGACAAATCTCATATTGACAACCAACCACATACTGTTTGCCCTTTAATTGATCGGATACCAGTCCCTTTCCTCTTTTGCAGACTTTTGACATCATATGCTTGCTTCTTGCACTGTAATCAAATTTCCTTTTCACCTTCCCCAATTTGTATTAGAGTTTTGCTTAAGCTAAAACATTACAAACATGTCAAATTTGTTCGTGTATTTCACCTAATTATGGTCCAAAGTCGTATCTATATATTCTCTTACAAAGAAGTTAAGTTAATGTTATTGTGTCCAAAATTTGTTGACACGTGGGTTGTCGATGGTTTGAGCTAATCTTTTTGTGGGGGAAATTTAAATTTAAATATTGTATAAAAAAAAAAAAAATTAAGTAATTTCGGCTATCCATTAATTTTAATATTAATATATTATTAAATTATCAAAAAATAAATAAAATATACTATAGAATCTCGCTCGACTGAGGACAATGGATTAGATTTTCTCACTTCAAAACTAAATCTAACAAGCTCTGTGATGTCTTTAGATTTGATTCGTGAAAAAAAAAAAAAAGTTGATATATATATTTTGTGTGAAAATCTTGGAAACTTTTAAAGTGCCAGCTGGGCTCCACTCCAAGACCCCATTGGTGGAAATTCACTGCATGTGGATGCTTGAAGCTGCATTTAAGAAGGCAGCCCTTTGTTTGGTCATTGTGTAAATTCAGTTTGGTCTTCGGTGGTATAATAACTAACCAGCAATCAATGTTTTGTCGGTCGAGGTGTGTACAGATGTCTTTCTATTAAAAATACACTCAAATATATTTTACATTTACATTACCTACATGAGACATAGCTCCGTTGATTTCTCCAAACCAACACTCTTTTCTATGTTATTGGTGCATCTTTAATTGTCATCGTCAAACACATGCGACATGTTCCCTCTGCTTGCATGACACCACCACCACCACCACCACCACCACCACGCCTTTCTTTTCCTGTTTGGTTTCATGTTCATTTCCTGTTGATGCTCTATTATAAAATTTTATATCAACCCATTTGAAGAATTCATTCACTCACTCTCTCAAGTATTAATTCAAATGCTTTTCTTCTTGATATCTTGTTTTTCCTTTTCTTTCATACTGTTGTCCAAGTCCTTGTCTTTGAAGATCAAGCCATACCCACCAATGGAGAGTGAGTGGAGATTGTTGTCATCACGGTTTTGGAAGGATTTATCAACCCTTTTGATGTCTTGGCTTCAAAAGGGTAGGCTTGCTATTAGTTTCTGCCAAGTTCCACTGATCATCAAGCCATTGAAGAAGAAGATGAGTCTTGCTGCTTCTAAGCTTGAGAATGTAGAGGAAGACAAGATATCTCTATTGGATTTGCCTGACTTGACTCTTGAATGCATTCTTGAGAAGCTTTCACCGGCTGGTTTGTGTAACATGGCAGCTGTTTGTAGCTCTCTCAGGGACAGGTGTACAAGTGATCATTTATGGGAAAAACACGTGAACCACAAATGGGGTAGACTTATTGGTCATGCTGCTCATAGAGAATGGCAATGGCATGTAGCCTCCAAAAGGAGAGAAAGCTTCATCAATCAGAGCAAGCAGAAAGGAATTCTCAGGTCCCTTTATGGCCTCTGGCCTTTTTCTTCCATTAGATCAAAGGTGGACTGTACTACTAGTGAGCCTAAAAATTCTTTACCTGATGATTCCAAAATAGCTTTTTATGTCTCTCTTGAGAGTGGCAAATTCTGGTTCCCTGCTCAGGTCTATAACCGTGAGGTAACTAATTGCTTTTGATTTGGAAAAATCTATTGCTATATTTGGATTTGAGCAAATTCAGTATCAAATAATGTTTGTCTGGTTGCAGAATGGAAATATTGGGTTTATGCTATCATGTTATGATGCTCAGCTTAGCTATGATGCCCGAACCGACACCTTTCTGGCAAGGTATAGATACAGATGCTCTTCTTACAAGTTAAATTCATCAACTTTTCTTTTATCTAGATCTGCAATTGTGTGTGTTTGCTGGCACCAATTTGGAAAATGCACATATTACTGTGAATGTTATGTGTTAGCTATAGAAATGAGTTAATTTCACATGTCTTGACACTTCAAACTAATATTAGACAGTTCAAGATTACAACGAATGTTAAAAAATTTCCCGTCAATTATATCACGCTCTTGTTTTTGAAAAATGAATATGAATTGTAGCAAGGAAGGAATTAAAATGGATTATATGTTTCAGGTATTCACCCCATGGAAGGCGGACGATAGAGGAAAATATACCTTGGGATAGACTAAGAGCACCACCAGTTGATACTCCATCAGATGTTCTTCACATTTCAGATTGTTTACATGATTTAAAACCAAATGATCATATAGAGATCCAATGGAGAAGAAACAAAGAATTTCCATATGGTGTGTTTCCAAACCGTTGAATTCCTTACCTTTTAAGTAATATTTATAATTCTGGAATCATTCATGATTAGTTCTTTTACAGTTAGATTGTGTAATAATTTGAGCTCAATCGTATCGCAGGTTGGTGGTATGGTGTTGTTGGTCATTTGGATTCATGTGACAGGAATGAGAATCACTGCCGCTGTCACTATAGTGGTGAGAAAATCATCATAGATTCTGCAAAGCATTTCAATTTTCCTTCATATGATTCAGAAACATGTGGACTTCTCTCTGTTTTGTTTAAAGTGAACGTAAAACCTGGTTGTGAAGTTGTGATTGTATTTTCCTAATCCAGAATATAAAGAGCTAGTACTCATTCTTTGCATTGCCTGCAATAGCCATAGTTATTGAAACAAACGATTAAAGAAAGTAGACTTTTCTAATAAAGCCATATCATAAGTGTGTTTGTCAAATGTATGGCATTTTGCATCGTATCTGAAAGCTTAAGGTCTGAATGGGAAGCCTTGTTGATCATCCCACTTTCAGTCTGTCCTAAAGCCATATGCTTCTATGTTTCCTCCAGGCCACCATGAACTTGAACCGGTGAATCTTTAAGGTGAAAGAATTGATATCACAATTTTTTTGTGCTATGTTTCTGACTGAAATGTTTCCAAGCCTGTAGCATGAGGTTAAAATTTTGAATTTGTGTGTTTTGTCTGCCCAATGAAAGGCTCAAATGAGTCCAGAAAGTTTATTAGCTATATATAGTGTGAGGGATTGATCATAGTCAACATGAGCTGCTTGTTTATAATGATGATGTATAGATTGTCAAATTCTGACTAATGAGTGAAAACTGCATTCCAAATGCATTTTTGTTATTTAGTGCATAGTGCATACTGATCCTTACAGTTATATTCTTTTTCTCAGTCAAACCATCTATTAATTTTAGTTGCTGATAATCATCTGGGTTTGATTCATCAATTCTGTTACACTAGCATCTATAACCATCTTCTGCTTGTTGGACTTGGCACCTAGTGGGTGTGTACTTCCTTGAACCAGTTTATGCTGCATTACAGTGCAAAGAAATTTCGTTTGATTTGTATATTGATCACCTTGACTTGTCCTATTGCTCTGATCAACTTTTCTCCATACTTCAGTGTCCTATAAGTGGTGGCATTAATTTATATATCTTCGTTTTCCTTAATCTTTATGTTATTTTTTTATTTTACTTTCTTTTCTTAAGGTTCTCTCTCGCCATGGTATTGGTTAAGCATCTCACAACAATGACTGATTTGCTGACAGGTACGGTGATTCTGGAGTTTAATCAGTACCCTCCTGGTTCACGATGGAGACAAACAATGATAAACAGGAAAGATCATCGGGAAGTAGGCAATGAAGCAGATGGCTTTTATGGAGGAATACGAAAACTTTACAAGGAAGAGGAGATCTCAATGTGGAAGAGCCTCCGGCCTAGCCAAATCCTTGAATAGAATGATCTATCATTAGCTTTCTCCTGGATCTGTACATAAGCCTTCTTGTTTTTCAACTGTGAATTGAAGAGTCGTGACTCATAGAAGAAGTTATGGAAAGATATAGATGAAGCTTCATTAGTTTTGCCCTTCACACTGAGGCCTTGAAAGATTCAAACGTAATTTAATTTGTGTACCAACTGACGTAATCTTCATTGAGTACACAGCAAGTACAGTCCCATCTAGGGGAAAAATTGAATGGGAAGTCCTGACTAATTTTTATGTTTTGAAGCAAATGCTTGTGTTTCATTTATTTGCTTAGATTGCATTGACCATATAGCTATATCTTTCTGAAATTAAAAAATGACTTTGAATGTAATCTAATATAAGGTGTTGTGGTCTAAAGTTATGCTGATTGAAATTGTACTGTTTGTAGTGAAAGAAAGCTCCTAGTCCAGATACCCTAGCATGCATGGTCCATATAGATTGTGGATTCACTTATTCTCTTACTTCAATCTCATTTAACAAATTATATTACATTTGAATCTCGAAAGGCAAAACAAATAATCCACTACAAATAGTACTTTATCATCTTTGTTCCAAAGGGTGGAAAACCACCCACTATCATAGAAAATTTCAATTAGCATAGCTTAAGACCATAACACCTTATATTAAATATGCCATTATTTTTTCTCACATAAACAAACCAATGTTCTGTCCATGGCAAAAGGAATGTAAATCTCAAAAGGCAAAACAAATAATCCACTCAAAAATAAAACCAAGAGCAAAATGCACAGATGAACTTGACAGTTTGAAGTTCACACCCCTAGGCCTAAATCAAGTATCATAGACATTGCAAGATTTCATGGTACTAAGGGTATGAATTCCAAAAGACAACAAAACAAAAAGGAAAATGCACACAAAAACTAACTTTTGAATTCCACATCCTCAAACCTAAACCAAACATCATTGATAACATAAGATTTTATGGTAAAAATGTTATGAAACTCAAAAGAAAAAGCAAAACAAAAATTGAAAGAACCATTACTTAGGTGGGTTGCCTTCCACCAAGTGTGCGATTTAACATCTAGACAAGACAGATGAATTTGGAGTTGAAAAAGAGCCCCATTTTTGAGACCATATTCTTTTGCATCAAAAACAAAAATAAAAACCTGCAAAAACAAAAACAAAGAAAACGTTTTTTTTTTTTTTTTTTTTTTAAAAAAAAGAAACCCCAAGAAAAAGAAATCAAATGAAACTTAAAACTAAATTTAGCAACTAGTCCGAACAAATCTCTAGCAACGACATCAAAAACTTGACCCATGTTGACCGGGCATGCTACTAGCAAGTGCATTAGGTCATGTCAATTAATTAAGTAATGAGTTGAGTATTGTCTCCACAGCCACAAGGATGTGGAAATCGGTTACCAAACTAGTCCTAATAAAAAATAAACAAGTAAAAGGTGTTGAGATTTAGGTTTTCATTTAATTATAGAATTTAGTCATCATCATATTAGAGTCATATTGGTTGCATATGTTAATAGTCGATTATCACTAGTGCTCTTAAACATTCTCTTTCGAGATATGCCCAAACATGCCTTCACCTAACCAAGCCTATCTCTTGATGGTCATGCATTCAAATAAGGGTTCATTTAAGCTTAAGATACCTATTGACTACAAAGGAGGATTAGTATAGACACCTAACCACACCTAGGGTATATATTTCTTTGAACATGTTGCTTGTATCTCCTCTCAATCTCAACGTACAAGTTTTAAATCATACATATGGTGGCCAATCACATACAAGCATTAAGCATTAAAACATCTACTCAACATACATGTATTACCCTAATGTATCACTATACCTCTCAATGTATTCTCTCTCAAGATATATACCAAACATACTATCATCTAACTGACACATATCTCTCAATGGTACTAAGTAGATAAAGGCTTATTATGTCCAAAATACTCTACTACTACGGTGAATTGATCTATGCTTTATGAGAATGCTTGTCTATCATCCTTGAGCATCTCCCTGGTCCACTTGTCTATCACCTAAGCAGACCTATATTACTTTTCTAACCTATAGTAGGCATTTTATCACGTATGTTATGGGCATCTCCTTTTAGTCTCAAACCCATAACCTCAAATCATGTAATAGTAAACCAACATGCACAACATTAAGTTCTAAAATACCTACTAGCATACATGAAAGCATAAAACAAACTCCAAACAATAACAACAAATATATATATATTTCATTAATCAACATTCATCATCATCCCAACATGACAAGGTTATATATAATTTTTACAAAGAAAAGGAGATAGAAACAATTACAAGAACCCGAAGGTTGATTTTCCTCACTTTGATGAGGGAGATCTGCATGAGTGGTTAAATACAGTGCAGCAAATTTTACGGTCTATGATGTTGCAAGGGAAGATAGGGTTACAACGGCTTGCATTGGATCAAAGCGCAATAAGAGTAGTAGTGATTAGGTGCATGGGTTAAACGACATTTGAGAGAGTTTTTCGATCAATAGGGACCACCTCTAGTTGTTGATCATCATGGAGAGTTTCATCGACTGCAGACTATAGTTAGGGGTTGGTCTGAGGAGACTTTTGCTTGGCACGTTCATAAAAGGCTTGAAACTATGGTTAGCAAGGCAGCTAAGTTAAAGCAATTGTGGAGGCCATGTGAAGCTATGCGGATGGTCGAGATTTTGAACGATAGTTACAATGGGAAGAGGCCAATCAAGAAGAATAAGGGAAGTAAAATTTCTAAGGATTTGCAAGATGAAAATCCTTAGAAAGAAGAGGAAGTGACATAGGAGAAATCCAAAGAGGAAAAAAAAAAAAAATCCAGAAGCTTTTGGGAGCAGAGCTGTAAGAAAGAATAAAAAAGAGTTTGTGCTTTAAGTGTGGACGAAAATGGGATAGAGATCATCACTGTAAATTCGATCAAGTGTTGGGGATCGAGGAATCAAGTGACCAAGAAGATGGAAACGGCAACTGTGAGAAAGAGTCTAGAGTTCAAGGAGAGCTTCGGGTGACCAATATTGTTGAAAGTGAGGGAGAAGTTGATGCCACGTCAAAAGCTTCAACACCAACGACTATGACACTCATTGCTTGGATTGGTGCATCATAAGTGTCTTTACTAGGGGATTCTGGGTCTTTGCACAACTTTATTAATGCCAACGATACTGCAAAGGCAGGGCTAAAAGGAGTTGCTGTAAAGCCAATTCTAATTAGGGTGGCCAACGAAGACAAGCGAAGGTGTGAAAAAGTGATTCAAGAGGTAAGGATGAATGTGCAAGGCGTGCAAATTGTGTCTGATTTTCATGTTCTACCGATAGTAAGGGTGAATGTGATGCTTGGTAATGCATGGCTGAAGAGTATTAGAAAAATACTCACGGATTTTGAAAACATGCAAATGAAGTTGAAGTTGAGAGGTCAAAAGAGGATGGACCGACTTGTCATCGAAGGAGATTAGTCATGGGGACGAGTTGATAATAGAAAATTCATCCAAGGAAGATACCCAATGTTGTGCCACAATGAATGTTCTAGAGTTTGGGAAAGTTGTTGATAGGATAGCAAAAAAGGGTTCTAGATCCTACCCTTAAGGATAAAGGGATTTTTGAAGAACGAGAGCATGATAACAACTTTCGTCGATTGAACCAAAAAAGGAGAAGGAACGAGCTGCTGGCAACATTTGGAACTTTGGAATTAATCGCCAGCAAGAGTCACGACATGTAAGTCATGATTGCAAGTTGCAATAAACCGGCGGAGTTGATCATTAGCAAGGATCGAGAGATGTAGTTGGTGAGTGTGAGTGGCGATAATCCAGCAGAAAGCATTGAGAGAGAGAGTCTCGAGGTGCGTCTGGCGATTCCAAGTCGCGATCTTCAACCAGAAGCAATCGCAAGGAAGAGTGATGGGTTGCGTCTTCCAAGCGAAGGTGGCGATGTTGCGGCACAAGGTATTGCAATGAAGGATCGAGAGACCGTATGGCCATCACAAATCACAATGTGCACTGGACGCATGGAACAATGTCAGACCTGATGCAATTTCATTAGGATTAGTTGTTAAACTTTCTTTTAATTACCTTTATTTAATTCATTGGTCAATTAGGAGTATATTTATCTTTAATTAAATGTAGTTAATTAGAGATAGGATTATCAATTAATTTAGAGTTAGGATTATTGATTAAATGTTTCCTAAATAAATTAGAATTAGAGGCTATAAATAGCCAAATAACTTTCAAGCTTAGGGATGTTATGTTTTTGGCTTTGGAAAAATTAATATAATCCTGCAGCTTTGTCAGGTAATTTATCGTTCAGTTTTTCTAAGTAGATTTACTTATGATTGTTTGGACTAGATTTAAGTTATTTCGGTAATTTGATTCTAAATTATTTCAGCTTTTTCGAAAATTCGCTGTAAGATTTGTTTGTGTTAAGTTAGGTCAATTCGTTAATTTAATTCTAAATGATCAATTTACTTATTCTGGTGGGATGATTGATTCATTATTTATCTTTTCATGTGACGTGAGCTAGATGAATAGAGCTTGTTGTTGGATCTAAAGTTAAGCCTTCAATATGCTTCCCCAAGTTTTTTCACCTACACTCTATTGATGTTGTCCGGTTTTTATCATCCCACAATCTTTTTCAGCTTTTAACCCACTCTTTTCTCATCCCACTTTGTTTTCTTATAAACACTTTTTAAAGTCTCTCTGTTTGTCTGCAGATATTCTTTTAATCTGTTACATATGTGTTAGTCAAACTCACATTATCTCCTTACACATTTGCTTTAAAAATCTCTTGTTTTTCCATCTGGGATTGTTCGCTAATGGCACCAAGCCACAAACATTTCTATAACCTGGAATCTCAGGCTCTAGCAGCCCTAAAAAACCAGCAAAACTTCACATGTCAACCACCAATGCCTACTTCAGACTCTGCTTTTCCTATTCTAGCAGTTGCTGTTCTAGGCATCATGGGCACAGTTTTCTTGCTAGTTGGCTACTATGTTTTTGTAAACAAATGCTGCAACTGGCACCAAGTTAATCTGCTAAGACGATTTTCTGCCTTACGAGCTAGACAATACGAAGAATCGTTTATAGCTTTCTTTCCAAACAATGTGGAATCGCGGGCTTGATGATCCAATCATTCACCATATCCCAACATTTCAATTCAAGAGAGGAGACGAGGACAAAAGTGTCTACGGATGTGTGGTTTGTTTGAATGAGTTTCAAGAACAAGATATGCTGAGAGGCAAAAGCTTTTTCAAGCATCACCTTTGAAAGGTTAGTACAGCTCTACTTGACTGTTCAAGCAATCGTTCAACGAAATGATCATCGTAGAAAGGTTAGTACTAATGAAGAAAGTAGTACTAGAGTCTGAAGATCGTTCTTCCCATTTGGACATGGCAAGGGGCCAAGAAATGCGGTTCTTCCTATAAAATGTGAGCTATAATGATCTTCAAAAAAAAAAAAAAAAAATGTGAGCTATAATGTGAGATTGTTTAATCGAGAGTGTTTCAGAAAGGAAGGAAAAAAGGATGGTGAGAAATTTTATATAATGGAAGCCAGAGCAGAGGGACCCAAAAAACAATGAATATGCGTACGTAAAACAAGGACAGGACAAATGATCAGCAACCTCTTTTTGTCTTTGTAGTAATTATTTTGACATTTTTCATGGAGAGCAGAAACCATAATTCTGCTCAAGTTTAATCATGTGTTCCAATGTTTTCATAAATTTCAGCCAGAGAGAACCAAGTTGGTCTCTCTGCTAATCAGTATAAACCCATATATGATATATACATAAAGGCAATAATGGGAATCCTGTTTGTGCAGATCCCTTCATCTAGTAACATAATTATTGTCGACTTCAGAGATTAAACTGATCATCTAATGAGGAATTCACAAGTTATCACTCATCGGTCATCACACCGTGGGATCTACAGAACAAGGTAGCCGAAAGAGGCAAAAGCTTTTTCACGCATCACCTTTGAAGTTGGCTGAAAAGATCAAAGAAAATTCTGCTAGTCAGCCATTTACAAAGCAGTAGTTCCCTTGATATAGTATCATATTTCTGTGTACAAGTTAATCAGCTCCAGAACACAGAATAAGTTTTCATTTCTCTAATAATTAAAAAATAACATCAGCTTGCACAAGTGAGCCCAACATATGAACACTAAGCATAAAATCGTAAAAATATTTGATGAGAAAATAGAAAGTTCCATGATTGTCAACTTGTCATCAAGCATTATTCCTTCCCTCACACTTAATTATACCGCATTCATGGCATTATTATCAAGCAAAGTTGACAAACTCAACATACTAATTCTTCGTATAGAAAAATAGGAAAAACAAACATACAAAAAGGACTTTCCTCATATGAGTAATCAAATACCATGTCAAAATCATGTGACATTTATGTCTAGTTTTATTAGAATAGCCTGTTGATGGCTTCCTGAACTGTTCTTTGCAAATTCCACACAGAAGACAAAGACACACATCAAGACCTACAAACAGAGATCCTTTCCAGGAGAGCTCAAAGTCAAGAATGAGAATCCTACATATTGCATTTTCACATTATATGATGCATATTATACAATCATGGCAAACATGTTGTAGCCACATAAATCATAATCAATTTTTCATCGCATTGTGATGCAGTTGAGAACAAGATAGGGATAAGCATGCTTTGATTTGCAATCAAATCTAAGTTTCTTAGGGGAATCCTAAGTTCACAATTAAAACTCTAGTGTCAAAGGTTAATTAATTGATGACTAGTCATGCATTCATAACTACAGTTTTTATAGGAAATAAAGCCCTAATACTCTGATATCACTGAATTGCAAGCCATACAATAAACTCAATCTTCACCATTTACTCATTGCATAGAACAGGATACATATAAGGACACAGATTGCCTTGAAAAACCTAGCAAGAGAGTCATAAAATGTATACAGTTTCAGTACAACACATAAAACAGTATCCCTAACCCGAATCCTTTAAACTTAAAATGCACATGCATGATGATGACATGATTTACTTTTCATGCAACCTCAAGGTCAGAACATACATCAAAACGACAAAACAACTAATTTCATTGGGTTAAAAACGAACTATAAACAAAATACTGCAAAAGAAATGTATACTACAGAAGGCTTCATCAATACTATATTATATTAACATTTTGGCATCTCCAAACAAAATTAAAAATTATCATCTGCTTTGAGTTGCTTAAATTAATAGATGACTAGTCATGCCTTTACATTCGTAACTACAGTTTGCTAATGTAGCTAATCAGAGAGAAACAGTGTATAATAATCTTACGGGAAAAGGGGGACAATGTCAAAATTAAAACTTTAGTGTCAAACAATAATTAATTGATGACTAGTCATGCCTTTACATTCGTAACTACAGTTTGCTAATGTAGCTAATCAGAGAGAAACAGTGTACTGAGATGGCACATCTTGCAGTAATTAGGTTTATAAGGAAGTGTACTATATACAGTTTGTTCGCTTCTGGTTAACAGAAACATCAGGTTGTAAGCTTTTCCCAGATAGATTAGTATGGGGCAAGGCAAGGCCTTTGTATGAAGCTAATTTGTGGATGCATCTTGATTAAACTCTTTAATTGTTCAAGAACTCGACGGGCTTCTCTGAATTCATCTTCTGCAGTAGGTTCATAGCTTTCCCAGGCATCAATTGCTCGCTGCTGGAATGCAATTGCAAGGGCATAGCTGCAACATGTCAGAAAATTTGTATATTATATCTTAAGCTAACAGCCAAAGCATCAAACAGAGAAATCTTATTTTTAACAGTTCATTTCATGTCCATTTAGTTCTACCACAATGGTTTATGTATACATACATGCAGACATGACAATAATGGCTGCTCCATAAAATCAAAAAAATCTGGTGGGATGGTTAAGGCACATTAGCAAGACAGCAAAAGGAGGAGTAAAAGGAAAAGGAAAACATTTTGCTACCAACGACGTTCTACTCTTCCACCCAATTATTTAAGTAATTTCTTTCATTTAGCTTCAAATAGTTTTGCACATCAGATTGACTCGCATTGAGAGTGAAACTTTTTAAATGTGAACAGATATACAGGAGAATATCATCTAAACTTTCAGGTACGGCACAAAACAGATATGCAATTTCTAAAGCTTTCCTTTTGTCTGAACAACTAACACAATGATGAGCAAATTTTGATGCATCTGGATCAATAGATATAATAAAAGAAAAAGGAAAGGCACATATGCTCCAAGTTTATATGATTCCCTGCTCAACAATGGCCATGGGAAATGGAAGCAATTATATTTGACAGCGTCAAAGTTTTTATATGTTATAAGTCTAACAAATGCAGGTTACAATACATTTTTCCTCCGTCCGATAATCAATTATTTGAATAAGCAATCTTACCTTCCCATGGTACTGTATGCTTTTGAAAGATTTTGGCAAGCCTCAATTGAATCTGCATGATTGGGACCAAGTGAAACATCCATTATATCCTTTGCAACAGCAAACATCTGTGCAGCTGACTGAGGTCTATCCAGTTCCAAATATGCTTGGGACCAAAGCTCTCTTTCAACCTCTCAGCTGCACTCTCCAAGTAAGGAATTGCCTGAGGCACCTTACCTGTCGAAAGAAGTAAATACCCTATTCTAGCAGAAACACTTCCTTCCAAGTGCTGTTTTTCAGGGAGCTTCTCAAGTAAAGCCAGTGTTCTCTTCAACAAAAAAATTGCCATCTCAAACTCATTCCTGGTCTCATATTGCATAGATATATCTGAGTATGCGTCAGCCACTTCTGCCGGAGAAAGTGACTTTCTTATCTAGAATTCCACGAGCAATCTCCGAACAACTCTTCGAGATTGCGAATTTCTCCTGACTGCACAATGCATTCACCATTGAAATAAAAACTAAAGCTCGAGTCTGGCTGTCTTTCTCTGTCTGTTGAACAATACCCTTCAACATACTAATAGCCTCTTCATACTTTCCCAATGCAATCTGCATATTTGCCACACCAATTTCCACATGAAGCAACTCAGATCAAAACCTTCTACAACAATTTATTCTGCTCCAATGCCTTTTGGTGCTCCTCCAACCTGCTATAAATCACTCCAAGAACCCTTCTATCATGTGCAACCTCCACAGAATTATGCCCCAGTGCACTCTTATTAATCTCTATTGCCTTCAAACCATAGAGTAACGCCTCCTTAAAATTCAAAACAGCAACATAAGCTTCCACCAAATTTCTATTTGCCAGCCCCAGTTCCCAACTATCTTTATCCGAAGTCATCTCCTTAATCTCCAAACACTTCTTGTGATGCTCTAAAGCCTCCTCTCTCCTCCCCATTGCAGTCTTCACATTTGTTAACTCAAAGTTGCACGACAACCATAACCTCCCTAATATCTTCCACACGACCCAAGCCCTCTCGTTCTAAACTACCCAGATTCCTATTAGCTCTATCAAGATACCCCAAGCAGTCATTAAACCTTTTCAAGCTACAATTAACCAAACCCATTTGTTCTAAACACATAGCAAGGCCAATGAGTGAAAACGGTTCACCACCAGCAGCGTTATCACCTTTATCAAGCACATTCAAAGCTCTATTAGCAAAAAACAGAGCCTTTTCAGGGTCCTCACCTTCTTGGTGAAGCCGGAAACCCAACGTCAAGGAAGGCCAACCCAGCTCGCTCTCAGCCAAAGAAGATTCCATGACATTGAAAACCGAAGCATTTCCTCGAAGGTCGTTGCAGATTGAAACGACTCTTCAAGATCATATTTTTCTTTGATTTTTCTCTCTCTGGAGGAGAGCTGTGGAGATTCTCGACAAGGGTGCTCATCTTATGAGATGGGTTGCTCTGATACTGGTGGTTTCTGATAACCAACCCATCAGACCTGGCGCGGGGTTTGAGTGGTGAAGACGACTTGGAGGCCAGATCAGATATGTAATATTTGGACAGAGTTGTAGTGAAATTCAGGAATCTATGTCGAGAGAGGCGTGAGAGAAGTGAAATTGGAGCTCTTGTCACGGTGATTGCTGCTCCTTTCACCATTTTTTTTCCCCTTTTTTTGAGATAATGCTGCTCTTTCTACCTTGATGCTTTGATTTTTGAGGTTTTGCTGATATTTAAACCACCATCAACCCCAGGGTCGTTTGTTTTTTATTTGTCTGAACATTGAATAGTGACATTAAAAACCGAAGAACTGAAACCTAAATCTGAATCATATTTTTATTTTTTTACTACTTTTGATATATAATAATATTATTTAATTTTTAAATTAAAATTATCTAAAAATTAATAATTTAATATTTATATTTTTTTACTATTAACTGTTATGCAACTTCATTTAATATAATATAAATAATTACAATAAATTATTTAATAAATACTAAAACACTTTTATATATATTAATGATATTTTTATTCATAATTAAAATATAATTAATTATTATAATAAAGTAATTTGTTTTAAAATTACATACACAAATAAATTATTATAATAAAATAAATTAAATTTATAATTTAAATAAAAATAAATAAAATGGTTTTAAGTTGAATTACTATTATAATATGTTTAAATAAAAATAATATTAAAAAAATATGTATAATGTAAAATTAAGACAATTTTGAAAATATGTTATTTTACCAATGATAGATTCGGAATAATATATTTAAAAAACTATTAAATGATTTGACATTCAGTTAAAAGTCATAAATTATAACTTTTTTATCAATGATTTTTGGATTGGTTTAGTGTTTGACCACTTAAGAAAACAAACAAAAATCGCTTAATAGATATAATTCAGACCTATTAAGGGTAATGTGATAAAATAAATGACCTCTACTCTGTTTTATCTAAGCTATTATGGCATATTCCTATCATTGTCATTGTTTATTATATACAAATTTAAGAAATGCTAGGTTATCCAAAATTTTATTCAAATTTATTATTCAAATAATGTAGTAAATTTATATGTTACAAATTAAGTTAGTTCTTAGTTCTTACAAATCATCTTGCTAAACAAAAAATTTGAAAAAGCTTTTGAGAAGTGTAACATTATTTTGTAAATTATACATAAGTTAGGAGTGTTGACAATACAGTTGATTAAACAAACACCACAATGATGCGTTCACTTATACGTTATTTAAAAATGACTTGAAATCGAAATGATCTGAAATCATAGTGGCCTAAAATCGGATTGATGTACGAAATCAAAATAAGTTATTTAATTCAATTATAAAAATCATAATTGGAATCAACAATATTCCTATTGAAATTCTTTTTTCCTTTTTTGATAAACCTTTTGAAATGTTTGCCTTAATTTAGAATCGAAATAAATTATTTGTAAGTTAAAAAAATACACTTGATTAAAAATATGTACGTTTTTAGCATTTTTGAATGAAAATTATGTTTTTTTTTTGTCATCAATAAATACATATTTTTATTACAATAATTTTATGCTCATTAAATCATTTTTTAATAATAATAATAATAATAATAATAATAATTTTTTAATAATAATTTACTAAATCATTGATAAATATAAAATAGGTTTTTCTCACATTTTTTTAATTTCTAAATTTGTCCTTTTATTAATAAGGGTATAAAAGATATTTTAATATTTTTTAAAAAAATGGAAATAAGAATGAGAATCCTAAGATGGTGAGAGAAATGACAATCTCATTTTATAACCTTAAATTTATGCAGAATATATATTTTTCATTTTTATTAAGGATTACTTTAAAATAAGCATTAAGTAAGCACATGCAATCATATTTATCTCATTCTCACTTCCTAGTAACACTAGCAAATACACCAATAATGTATTGCTCTGAATAAAAACAAATGCCCTAAACTAGCATAAACATTTGTTACCATTAAGTCAAATTGTTAAAACTGAATATGGACCCACTTTGAATTATGAAAAATATAAATAGCTCTT